>OX421482.1:8478125-9761250 GCA_949126895.1 Eilema caniola
TAGTGAACTTGAAAACTCGATTTATTTAGTTTTTATTTCTTAAATTTTGTTATATTTTCACTGTCTCGGGAGTGTAAAATGATAACTTACACACATTACAATACATTTTTATAGAAATGTTACTTTAAACTAGGGTTACCTCACTTTGGAATAACTGGAAAAACACACCTAGGTTGGATGTTGTTAGCCTCTGTCTCTTATTTGGTTGACGAATGGCAGACCTGTGAATAATCCCTAGGCTATCATAGAAATATGATACAATGGGGCTTCCTTGTAGAGCCATTATTGACACATTTGTAATATAATCACAATGATAGATAAGGAAGGAAATTTTAAATCATTGCCAATAATGTCAACAATGACCCTATCTCTACATTAATGGTAGGTAGGTGGTCTACATTAATGGTATAACTACTTAACAGTTTTTTCAACACACTTGCTCATAAACTTGCTCTAATTTCACCGCAATTAGGCACATAATGATACTTATAATGTGAGTGAGTTATAGATTCCTATTAAAAACATTTTTGGTTCAGTTGCTTGTGTCTTAAATAAAAGTTTCGATAAAAAAGGTCGTGTTCAATAGTACAAATAAATTAATATACTTCTTACTTGCTCATTTCATGTAACTTTGTATTTAAAGGGTGTAAGGGGAACACTCCCGAAGGTGAAGGCCAGTGGTAATACTTGAGGTATACTACATATTGGCATGTTGTACTACCACGGGCCTTCGGCTTCGGGAGCGTTACCCACACTCGGTATGTAATTTTCAATATGTTATTCAAGTTAATTGATTGAAAGTTTCAATCAATTAACCTAAATAAATTCCTTCTGTTTTCTCTGTAAAAACTTAAATTTCCCTATATAGTCCGGGAAAAGTTAAAAAAAGAAACCTTTTTTAGTCTACGGCTGATCGAAATTCGCGCGCATATTAAAACAAATTAATCTCTCCCGCTATTGTGAAAAGTTACACAACACATTTTCACTTTTGCAATTATAGTTATTTATTAATTAAAATGTCTACAAGTACTATTTATGATAATATATAATAATTTATGTAGTACAACGTCCGATATTTGATGTGAAGTCCTTAATATTATGGAAAGTTTACAACCTGACAATTGCAAGGGTAAATATCTTTTTTAGTATTATTTTTCATCCAGGTCATCCAGGTACTGTTACAATTATAGTACACAACAACTTTAATTTTTTGTTATTATAGTGGCAATTGCCCACTCTAACTTCATTATGACTGGCCTTACCTACTATAGGGATGTTTTGAATTACCTATCCTATTATCCTGCCATCATAATGGGTTCATTTGTATGCGATGGATAAATCAAAACGTACCATCTAGGTAGGAACATGCGGCCAATTTATTGACAATGGTCGGCTACAATAAGACCCAATGGAATTTATTATTTAAACGATATATTCCCCTTGCGTCGTAGTGCGTTTAAGTCTAATAAGTAGGTACGTACCTATAGCGACACCATGGGACTATAAGCGAAGGCCTTTTCAGACTTCAGAAATCCCAGTTTCACCAGGTCATCGTGGAGAAGTGGAAGGAACGACCTGGGTAGCCGAGCGTAGGGCATTATGAACAGTCCGGTACGAGAGGCGACCTCTCATTCCTTGCTTTACCTCTCGTACCGACTAAATCATGTGATCTCTAGAGAAGAGGTGCTTCGGGGATCATTTGTTTCGGATCATGACTCAGACATTGGCAAGGATCGCTGTAGGGGGTAATGCGAAGGAGGATAGATAGATAGATAGATAGATAACCCTTTATTGTACACCAACATTAAATTACAAGAGACAGTAGTACGGATTACAGCAGCTATTGTTAAATGCACAATGGGCGGCCTTATCGCTAAATGCGATCTCTTCCAGGCAACCGTGGGATGGAGAAATATTCAGTAACACGCACGTTACAATTTGTGGTGTAGCTGTCACAGTCAAAATTCAATCACACTTAATGAAAAGAATAAAATAAAAATATACATGCAAAAAATTATAAAATATATACATTTATAGACATAAAGATACTCGATACAATAGAGGACTCAGGGCTACACACACTGACGAAGTGCCCGGCGTGGGAGACGCCTTTGGGTGCAGTCAATTTGACGACCTAGATTTATAAAAAAACACCAGAGGCCGCTCATGGCCCAGGCATGCTTTCATGAAGGACGTAAGATGCGTGTTCTACAGCTCAGAATAAATTTTATCTCAGCTTTTTGGCTTTGTCGGTGCAAAAATGTCTGGCATTTTCAACTGGATTGTGTTTTACGTATGTTACTTTACCTACTTGCTTTGTGCGCGTGTAGTGAATTTGAAAATATCCAGGAAAAGATTGAATTCTTACAATAAATCTTACTTAAAGCGTATTTCTGTTTCTGTTGCAACACGTTTACTGTAACACTTAAGTGATGTGTCACAAGCTAATTGTGTCTACTTTTGCGTAGCCGACTATAAGGAAAATAATTAAAACAATAATATTGCATTATTATTTTTTTCTGAGAATTGAGAAACCTATAATGCGTATGTATATTCTTTGTTTTCTCAACAAGGTTAAGCATATCGATATGTAAGTAGGCATATATCTCATCAGCATCATCTCAATGAGCCACTTCAACTCAGAACCCGGGGAGCCAAGATCCATGCACGTTCCAGCGTTTTCTAATACACTTCGTCCGGTCATCGGAATCCCTAGCAGTGAGACGAGACTAGCATTTTTTACGACATCAACTCAGCAAATTTTGGTTCTACACTTACAGGTGCATGGCCAGACATTTGTTACGTCATACCAGTCATATGTTATGTCTTGTAGCCAGCCAGGCGTCACATAACATGACACACCAGCGAAAGCGAATATTCTGCTTAGTTCATCCGCTTTCGCGTCAGGATTCTGACATTACTTACAGCGGTTAGTGCCCCGAGCACAAAAAACATTCGAATTTCAAACTTAAACGTATCCAGAGAACGGAGCATTGTGATTGGTTTACAGTAGGTAGGCAGCCAATCGCAATGCTTCGTTCTCCTGTTCTTAAATACCTACACTTTCTAAATTGGACGTAAGTACTTTCAATAAGTACATATTTGTTTTTCACACTGCAATTGTAAACATGACCTCATCGGTGCGTTAACATTCGCGATAACAAACAAACAGTTAAATCTAAATGATGTATGCTAGTGTAAACCTGATAAGCAATCGGCACAGCCCACAGAACAAAGCAAAAAGTAGAAGTAAGTAAGAAGACGGCTATGCTATATATGTATTATTTCGTGGTCTATAGTATGTATAGACTTGGATTTTTTACGCAGCGAATTAGTAGCTCCTAAATTCCTATTGATTCAATGTATTTAGGTGAATCTTTAAGTTCGACGTATTCAGTTGATTCACTTGGCACATTTTATTTTCTGCCTTAATACTTACTTACTGCCAGCACACACCGCGTCTGGATGGATGATCTGCCCTTCGGTGTGGGTCATTTCACCCATTTCCCCTATCACAATCACAAGAAACCATAAGGCGTTACGCTCTAATTAATTATAAACTTTTTTACAAATAGGTATTATTTTAGTACATACTATTTTTACTAATTTGTGTAAGAGGATGCACACAGTCTTCCCACAGATATTATCGCAGCTATCAATTTTGACGGCCTCTTTGTTGTAGCGGTAGAGCATTCGATTGCTACGCAGGGCCCGCGGGTTCTATTCCCGCTCAGTGCAAATATTTGTATTCGAAAATATATTCATTTACATTAGTCTGGGTGTTAAGGTGATTTTCCACCAGAGGGGCAAACGAGGCGAGGCGAGGAGAGAATTGAAATTTGTATGGCAAATTTGCAATCCTCTCCCAGCGTATCTTTGGTGGAAACAGTGTGGATTGACGAGAATATGCGAGGGCCTGAATTGAAATATTTGTTTGTGCAAAAATGAACCGTTTTGGTTCCAATATAGAGTATAAATCACCTTCAAGGTGATTTTCCACCAGAGTGGCTAGGCGAGGCGAGGCGAGGAGAGAATTGAAATTTGTATAACAAATTTTCAATCCTCTCCCAGTGCATCTTTGGTGGAAACAGTGTGGATTGACGAGAATATTGACGCCTAATTTTTGTTCGGAGTTTTCGGCATTGACGCTAGAGCAAAGTTATATCGAGCATTGTGTGTAAGCTGTCTAAAATACATTTATATATGAAGCATACGGGCGGCGGGACGCGGCGGTCACGCGCGAGCTCGCGATGGCAATTTTTAGTGGAAAAGGGTCAGTGCGATTTCAATTCTCTTCTCGCCTCGTCTCGTCTCGCCCCTCTGGTGGAAAATCACCTTTATGCTTACACTACTTAAGTAATTTACTTATATCTAGATAGCGTACGTTGTATAGAATGCTGTAGATTTTTTATTTTATCAGTCAAGTAACATCAATGCAGTCGATAATGACTGGAATGACTTCTAACTTTTTTTATAGGCAAAGTCAAAAGCAAGTTCATATTAAACATTCAAGGTCCAATATCCAATAGTATGGCAAGGACATATTTGGCAATACTAACTCGTTTTTAACTATTAAAATTGCATAATATGTTTATATCAAAATAAAGTGGATGTTACGACTAAAAGGTTGTATAGGTTCCATCAATCTGAGACTTAGACTAATGGAATCTTTTAGTCTGAAGGTCTGAGAGTAGATCTTATAATCACGATCATTATCAGCAAACGAAGGGCAGGACGCCCTCTAGCCAGATGGACCGATGACCTGAAAAAGGTGGCTGGGATGAACTGGATGCGGAAGGCGGAGTATCGTACGAAATGGCGCACATTAAGAGAGGCCTATGTCCAGCAGTGGACTGCAGTGGGCTTATTGATTTCAATAACATCGCGTTGTTACTGTTTTCCGGTTGTATCCAGTAAACTCTGAACCAGGGGATCACTTCCTCCCCGATCACCATCTTAGCAGTGTTTTCTGAGGTTTTCACCTTAATGCCTGGGGTCCGCTAACCTACTTTAGAAGGGACAGAGCCCTACGAACATCATTGAGATTCAAGACCACCTGCTAGTCGGTTAGTCGCTCCCGGAAAAGTCAAAATAAATTTAAAACCTACAAGCAAGCCTGGGGTAAGGACTTTGAATGCAATTGGAAAATCGATATGAGAATGGAATGCCTGCTTTAGAATAGATGATAATTCCTGTATTAATTAAGCTCTAAAATAAATAAATGAATAAGAAGGACATATTGATTGGAGTAAAGTAAATAGTAAAGTATATATACCAACCTATTATTAGAAAGCATATTATTCAGACTGTAGTTAGGTAATATTGCATACCTAAATATATGAGTTAAGATTCTGGTGATCACAGGACGTAGGTACGTGCCTGAATATCAATTTCTTGATGATTGCGTGAGTAAATTCTGCCGATGTTGCTGTTATCTCGTTCGTCAATCAACGTGTGCATCAGCACCAGTTTGCAGATGAGGTTGACTCGGGTCCTGATGACCTTGGTGGAGCTCTATACACCCGATGACACCCGATCATTGAAATAGTAGGTGACGGGTCTTGTTCATAATATCGACTGTCACTACATCGATGGTCGCTGTATCAAAAACGTTCCATCGACGGGATAATGTATCGACAGTACCCCAAATCTACTATCCTACCCGACCCGAGCAACCGTTAGAAAAATGATTTATTTCTGTATGGTTATAATTTTTTTTTATATAATATCTGGCTCGGGTTGGGTCTCAGAGCAATAAACCAACCGGAGACGCCACTAACACGCATACCCCGCTGCCAAAGGTATAAGACAGCGGGTCATGCACGTTATATAAAACTAGTTGCCGCGCTTTCCGCGCCATTTCGACGCACGGCTCACTGAGTTAACTTCTCCTATTAAAATGCCGATTTGCTGTGTATTTTGGTGTAAAAAGCGATCAGCGACATCAAATAAACAAAAGGATAACATTACCTTTCACCTGTAAGTATAATTTCGTTCAAATATTATCAATTAATTCATTAAATTATCAAAAAACCAAAAAAAGTATACTAATCGACAGTGTTACCAATGTATGAACTAGACTGAAATCTGGGGTAATTTTTAAGCTAATGCTTCTTACAATTTAATCAATTTTTTATTAAGCTTAATAATATTTTACACGGTATATTTTTTATACCACTTAGATGGCAGACAAGCACACGGTCCAACTGATGGAAAGTGGATACCGAGGCCTATAGCATGTTTATAGTTACTGCGTAAAAACCGCGGTGAGCCGAGTTCATAAATAATAATATTGTTGACATTCTAAGTGGAACATGACGCTCAACTTTGCTTGAAGTTTAAATTATCGCTGTAGTTACGTGTTGAAAGCTATATTTACTATATCGAATAAGAACGAAGGGATCGTTGTTTAAAACAATACCTAAGTCATATCTTCAATTAATATAAAGAAATATTTATTTTTAACTAATTGCAACATAATCTAGTTTTTCAAAACCCTGTAAAGATTACTAACATTCAGTTTATTGGCTGCCCTGTTTGCTGGGATAATTATGTGCACATAAGACGTTAATAATAGGTATGTCAAAATTACATTTGCTGTCATAGCATCATAGCCTTTCAACCAATAGTACCAATGCACACAGATATAATTCAATATGAGAGTATTGTTATCTTACATTCGAAAATAAAATATTTCGAAAAAAAAAAAGCGAAATATTTTGTAGGAAGTTGGCCACACTTTGCCAGAATTAGAGCTGGGACAGCATAATGACCAATATCGATATCAATATTCCAGTACCATATTATTATTAACAATTTTAACGTAAATTTTTAGATTCCCAAAAGAACTATTACTTTGTACCGCTTGGGTCCAATTTTGTGGGAACCATGTTTCGTGGATGCCGAGAAGTACAATTTGCTCACAGCATTTTAAAAGTTCCTGTTTTTTAATACAATCAAACAATAAGAGAAAATTGATTCAGGGCGCTGTACCAACGTTGATATTGCCCAAGGTACATTTTATTATTGTACTAGGTCCTGATTTTCAGCTTAGTAGTTAACCCTTCTAATATTAGGTATACATATGAAATTGGTGTTATAAAACGATATATAAGCTTATTTTTTAACAGTTTTTTTATTTAATCAATCAAAGTTTGTACCGTTGTTATCTATGTACTTTTGCCATTTTATAGGCAGTTCATTGATTCCTTTGCTGAAAAAGTCGCGGGAGCGAGAATCAACAATCTGATTAAAGTAGTTTTGTTTCGGACTGCCTAATCTGAATTGAACTTTTTTCAACTAAGAAATACTCCAAAAATACTCCAGATTTGTGGAGTGGAGTGGATCAAGGTCCGGGAAGTATGGTGAGTGATGGGGACATTCCAACATTCCTTCTCTACTTTAACGACCGTCTGTTGGTCTGGTGTGGTCTAACGTTGTCCTGAAGCAGCAGTGGGCTAGAACAGTTCACCAATCTCGGCCGATTAACGGCTAGCTGTGCTGGATGTTGCAGATTAAAATGGCCAGTTCTATACAACGCCAATTTCATATGTAAGGAGTATTAAAAGTGTAGAAAAAGTATTCAATAAAATAAAAAGCCTTTTATTAATCACTTATTTAAAATTAATATAAATAATTAACTTATTTATTGTTACTTTGGTACCTGTATTTCATACGAGAACCCCTTATTGGGGGACTTCATCGTCGGGTCCCACGACTGATTAAAATAACTCTAATGGAATTTATTTTGGACAATTTTTGGCCATTTCAAAGTGCTAAATCTACAAAGACTTACAAAATTATTAGCAAAACCCCTGTACACAGTACCTATTTCATTAAAGAATGCATATTCTATTTAATAAATATAATAAATATTATTTTAACGAGGTTATAATACGTAAAAAAGTCATCACATATGATAATTGATAATTACCTTCACGCATTTGATACACAAAATCCTCGATACATAATATCGACATGGTCAAGCTCTAGCTTGTTTACATTAATGAGATGTCACTGATAGAGGTCCCTGTGTGCGAATGTGAGTGTGTGCGTATAGTTTAAATTAGTGTTCAACATTTTTGTTGTGTGAGTGCATAGCGACGTGATTTAAAAATGCATTAGTAGTTGACAATTAAATTAGTGTGCGTCCCCCGTCCCCCGCTGAAAGTGGCAGACTTTTGTTCGTACAAAATAGCGCGCGAGTCCACTCCGTTTGGTTTATTGCTCTGAGGGTTGGGTAGTCGATGCAGCGTACTATCGACTTGGTTTACTGTCGATATAGCATACCGTCGTTTTAGAGTACTAACGATGTAGCGTACCAACGATTTAGCGTACTGTCGATGTAGCGTACCATCGATTTGGGGTACTGTTGATTCATTAGCCCGTCGATGGAATGTTTTCGATACAGCGTCCATCGATGTAGAGACTGTCGATATTATGAACGAGTAGGGTAGGTGACTGCTAAAACTTCTTAAAAGATTATAGAAGAGTGTAGTCAATCTCCTCAAAAACCTTCTCTAGAATGTAAAAAATAGGTATTTTTATTAAAATCGTTTCGAACTCCTCATACAAGCGCGAGATATTCGCGGAAAAAACAACATTGTAGATCTTTTGAAGTCGGTTAAAAATAACATAAAACCTTTGAATTTCAGGTTCTGCTGCAATGCTGCTCTCGGTCCTGGCTGTGGTGGTGATGCTGTGTTATACGGAAGCAGGTGAGATCCTTGCCCTCAAAGTGCATTAGGTACAGTTGCCTGATTCTATCCCTACAGAGGGCGCCTCGTAATGGCCAATCATCTACGTAGATTTCATTGTTTGTCTGAAAAAAGTCTGTTCAAATCTGACAGCTATGAGTTTGATAATGTCACAGAACAGGGCCAATAAAACCGCTGCGGCACCACAGACACTGTAACCAATGCCATTTAACTTTAGATTTTACTTTTTTTTCTATTAAAGCTTAAAATTAAATGACAATCTTGTAGAGTGAATGAAAAATGTTTTAAACTCTTTTTTACTTTTCTTTTAACACTCAGCTATGAAGTCTAAAATCTAACATCATTTTGTGCAATGTTAGCGGTGTGACAGTGATTTTGGAATCGGGGGCCAGATGGTTGTTGTTGTTTGGTCATATACTGCTGCCATCTACAATTAGTTTTGCGTCGGCATCCCCATTCCAAAACGCAGGATTTGAATTTGATTAGTAAGAAAAAAGTATAGCGGTCGACACTATGGAATTACAAAAATACGTGCTTATGTCTATACTAGACTTGATGACGCACGCGTGGATGTCGGTTATCGCGACCAAACATAGCCTATGTCCTTTCTTATCATAATCGGTTCAGTGGTTTAGGCGTGAAAATCGAACAAAGACCGAGACTAGAGACCTCAAGATGTCAAAATCATCATATCAATCAAATCAATCAATCAGCCCACTGTAGTCCACTGCTGGACATAGACCACTTCCAATGTGTGCCATTTCGTACGATCCTCCGCCTTCCGCATTCAACTACCGATTATCTTCCCTCGTTCTCACCTCACCCTCGAAACGTTATTACGTCTAAACTGTTTTTATAGTACAAATATAAGTCACAGCCTCTATTAGACGTTGACGTAGCAGTGGTAATATTCTAGGTCTATAAATGAAGGTCTTATATTACAAATAATGTAGTCCACCATGACGTATAGTGGCCGCTAAATTGAGAGTAAATTATCCAATCAAAAATAATGAATCTGGTTTACTTACGACTGCCACAAGTTGGTCCTTTGATCTAAAGTATTATGGTCTAATCTATAGGCCTACCATGAATGTAACAGTAATGTCACTGACCTGTAATAGTACTCGCTGCATGGACTGGTGATCGGTACCCATATATTGTGTCCAATTGAAAACCGCCATATTGGCGCTGATAGTTGCGGCACACAGTAATGAGTGCACTTGGAACTAATATTACCTAATGATGTATAACAATTGTCTGGGTATCAATAATTTAATATAAACGATAAGTATTATGTATCAAATTAACAATATAGCCATTTTAGACATTTCGAACAACGTCCATTTGCAAACTTATTAGTTCTCACTACACTTAGAGCGTTTTCACACTCATCCGGTATCCGATATCGGAGGAAGTCAAATGTATGAGATATGTATCTCTCTTTCACATTGCCCGGCCCGATATCGGCTATCGGAGCCAACACCACTGTTTTGGCCCGATATCGGAACATAAAGAGACTAAAACAGCGACTGCAAGCAATTTTCGACCCTATGGACATTTTCTGAGTTACATGTCTTTTCGCTTTAATTGATGACGCTGACCACGAATATAAGAAAAAAAACTCGATATCATGTCATGTCAATAAGGTCGAAAAATTTTCTTTTTTTTACTCCCTAACTAGTCTGTGCTTTCGAGCAAATGGCCGTATCGGGCCGATTTTATCGACAAAATGTGAAAACAGCACAAGGTGTCGGCTATCGGATGTCGGCTATCGGATGTCGGCTATCGGATGTCGGCTATCGGCGTCCGACACCGATATCGGATATCGGATGAGTGTGAAAACACTCTTACGGTGGTGCATCAAATTGATACAAAAGCTGTTATTTTCTATGGAATATCCAGTCCAGCTAGTTATAGAGATCAGAAAGTAATGTACGGTAATGATTATGATAGACAGGTACCTATACTAACCTAAGGTCACATAAACGATTAAATTTATTTTCTGCTTAATGATCATATCGGTTTTGCTACGATATTGAAATTTATTGAATAAGTCGCATATATTCAAGGTGATGGATATAATAATATGGGTAGGTGACATAAAGATACGGTACGTCGAGTACATGAAATACATAATATATCCTACTAGCTGACCCCGCGAACTTCGTATCGCCAATATTTTTAGCCCGCGTGGCGTCAGATCCCGTTCCCGCTGCACCCTCTACTATATTAAACATGTATTATACTATAAACCTTCTTCTTCAATCACTCTATCTATTAAAAAAACTGCCTCAAAGTCCGTTGCGTAGTTTTAAAGATTGAAGCATGCAAAGGGATATAGGGACAGAGAAAGCGACTTGGTTTTATGCTATGTACTCGTAGTGATGAAAATATTCGAGGTCCAAACCTACTAGCTGAGGTCCTGCCGTAACTTCCTCATGGGGCTAAGAGGTCAAAATGGTATTAGATAGCTAAAATTAAAAGATTAAAAAAATAAAGAAAACTTGCTGTTCCTTTTATTCCTTTTTAGGTTATTGGGTTTTTGGCAAAAGTTCCTGTACGTCGTGGGGATGAGATAGGGGAACAGCTAGTCAGTGGTGAATGCACAAAAATAGATTAGCAGCTGAAGAGTCGGTAGTTTATTGGTTAAGGAGTCGGCTTAACGATCGGGAGGTCTGGGCATTACACTTCTGACGTGAACCCACTTTGAGCACAAGCAAACTTAGTTGGAGGAGGGGTTGGAGGGAATATTAGTAATTTCGGTTGCTAATAGCTATTCTTTAAAAAACAAGGTATAATAAACTTCAGTTAGATTTTATCAACTAATTAACCAAATACTCATTCCAGCGGGTAACTGCCCTCTCCCATCGAAGGTGTACGGCTGTAGTCCCAAATGTGTCCAGGACTACGACTGCTCGAACGGCAGGGTGTGCTGTTCCAACGCCTGCAACGCTAAGTCCTGCTCAGAGCCAGCTCCCTATGGTGGCAGTGGAGGCAGTGGGTCCAGTGGCAGCAAGTATCAAAGTAAGTATCTAAATAGGGCTAGCTTACCCAAAGAGGACCAGCTTAAAAGAGATGGCCTTAGGTCGGCCGGGGTACGAGACATAATATATCTCTAATCTCACCTCTGGCAACCTACGATCCACAGACGGTGTGCGTTTTAGTCGGTTCGAGTCTGATAGAAACACTTTCGCTGGCTCCATGATGGAAATCCGCGATGATATTACGCACGTTAAAAATAAATAAAAATAACACTAGGTACGTTTAAAGAAACCGACTTCAAAAACTGAAAAGCATGAAATTACTGAATTTATAGATTAACTGATCTGTAAGAAGTCGGTGCCAACTTTGTGTGTGGTGTCTGAATTATACTAAAGCCTCTGCTAAAAGAATTTTTGAAATTCATAAAACGACGAAGTTATACGCGAAAAAACATAAAAAAGCATATAATATTACAGTCGAATAGCGAATCCTCCTTTTTGAAGTCGGTTAAAAAGAATCAAGGTAGGTGAGTTTCATGCGTAGATGTCTGTATAGTGCCACTACATAAGTCTGTTAATCATTTAAATTTTTATTGTCGAAAAATAACACTAATGTAATTCTTGACAATACTTCCTTCTAAGTTTCTTTTAGTTCTAATAATCCCTTATAGCATAGTAGAATTAAAATGTTGCTGTTTATACTTTACCGTGCGCATCGCATGTGGCGCCGCCCTCGCGGCTTAATCGGAAAGTTAATAGATGCCCGTGTGGCCATGTGTTGACAACAGTCGTTCGGAGTTATGAACAAAACAACACATAAATTATGTTTTTAATCACACAAGGACCACACCATCAGTGCATCAGTGCACCATGGTGCAGTGCACCATCGTTCATACATCATGCTTTGAGGAAAACGAAAGAGCAAAGCAATAATTTATTAGTGCAAGAGGCTAGTGAAATTCCTATGAAACTAGAATCGACAATTACTCTAAAAATACTTATTTAGTTTGACTCTACGATCCTGCATATTTGCTTCAACGAGTTGTTATCCTTGTACAAGTAACTGTAAAAATTCATGATTTAGTGTCGTTTGCATCAGATATTAATAACACAATTTTCAAAAAAAAAAATTGTTTTCTTATACCTTCAACGTAACATCGTACGGAGGGTTTGTTACCCTAGTTTGTGGTAAAACTTTTCCCTCGATGATACGTTTACCATCTACATCGATAATTTCTCTCACGTTGGAGATATGCCTGCTTTCAAATAGTTTTTTACCTAAAATTCAATTCAATAATAAGCGGCAACACATTCACTCGGAAGGGTTGGATTCCTATTTTTTTTTGGTACATTACTTACTTTTTGATGTCGATTTTGCACGAATAAATTGTAAATAGATTGATTGAAAACCACATTGGATTATCGTCGTGGTCATAACGTTAATTATTGTTAATTATTTTCGATTAATAATAACCTCGAAGTGCGTATAAATCATATACTACTTGGGAAGGCGCCAGTCAGCTGGACATCTACGTATTGTCACCACTGTTCCGCGAGATGGCGCAACAGTAGGCGCATCGCGATACGCACGGGTCCTAGAGGGACTCCTCGCCACTATAATTGTTGTATTATTTAATAGCAATAATATTCACCAAACCGCAGACGAAACCTTTCGAGCACCTCCTTCAAATTTATTTCTTCATCACCCCAAGGTAGACTGGTAGATAATATCTATACGAAAGTAACTCTGTCTGTCTGTCTCTTAGGCTTTCACCGAACCAGTTTTCATGAAATTTGGTACAGAGGTGGATTAGACCTTGGGAAAGGACATAGGGTAAATTTGGTCGCGATTCTCTACGCGCGCGGAAGGAAACAATTTGTAGGTTTTTACGCTTTGGCGCCCGGAGATCATTTATTCGAAGGTGACTCGGGTCACCCCCAGGCCAACGCTTTGAGTTCGAGCCAGGAGTCCTTCGAAGGCCTTAGTTCAACCGGGGAGTGAAGCTCATCCTCGACAAATGATGACCGGATACGGATTGATGGTTTAGTCGGTTCGAGTCCGATATAACCACCCCCACTGTCTCTGGCGGAGCGTAACCGTGGGAGTCCGAGCAAAAGGTGCACTTTTTCACATCTGATCACCCAAACCCAGAGAAGAGGCCAGAGCCCCGTCCATTGTCCATAGTGAGCAGGGTCATGGACTTGCAATCAGCTTGACTTATGCCTCAAGGGTGCTAGCAGGATCCTAAACACTGTTCATATGCATAACGTTTTAAATTAATAAAGCCGTTACAAGCATTTTCTATTCTATTTCCAGCCGGAAGTGGAATATACTGCGACAACGTCAAGTGCAGCTCTGGTGAAGTGTGCAAGCTGGATCCGAAGACCAAACGCAACAAGTGCAGCAGACCTTAAATCTTCCAACTATCATCCAACTTACCTACTACAGACGGCGTCATGACCCGTTTACCTGCTGGCTTCACCTACTAGTGTATTTTTTTGATGTTGATAGATTTCCCCCCTAAGTCTCCAGTTTTTTAAGCTAAATTGCTGATAATATTAATGGGTTCATGTTGTTATCGGTAGAAGAATAGGCTACTGATGCGACGTTATGAAGGTGTTTTTATTGATCTATAATTTTTTGCCTATTTAAAGTACATTTTAAACGCTCGCTTTCCATAATCTATAATTATGAGAACGGAAATTAACGCGATCATGGTATAGGTACTTACATACCTTTGATTGCCTGACGTTTCGACCAGGGCCCTGATTCTGCTATTATTTATATCATGCCAAAACCACTGCGGTGCCAAGGACACTGTAACCAATGTCATTCAAGACTTAACTGGTATGCGGTTAAAGTCTAACATTAAATGACAATCTTGTAGAATGAATGAAAAATTTTATAAACTCTTACGGTCTTATTACAAAACACGGACTAACTGTAAAACCAGGTTTAAATCGTCTTTAGACCATGGTCTAAATAAAATCATATTACAAAAAGCGTTTTAGTAGTAAACCATAGATCATCTTTGGTCTAAAGATAAACCTGCGTGACCCCTAGTTTAACGTTGGTTTAAAGTGTAATCACAATAATCACATACGTCAGAGTTGTCGTTTTCTAGGTTTTCATTATTTAGCTTGTGATTATTCGTACATATTTTTGCTCGTAATAGATATTAATGTAGTTGATGAAATTGATATCGAAGATATTATTATCGTGAAGTTACTGGACATACCACGCATAACTAACAGAAATTTTCAAAACGTTTTGTTATATGATTTGTTGATTTATTTAGTGATTATTCTGAGGCTATGTCATATTTTGACTTACTTTTTCTTCAGAACTCCAACTTTCTGCTCTTCTTTTATTTTGTTGTTCCATCATAATTAACTTTACATACAACATACAACTTACAGTATAAAGTTTCGTAATTCGTTTCGAACATCGTGCAAAACTTCGTTCCGTTTCAATGCATACATCTTCCAATATTTTATAACATTGATTGCTAAATAAAAGCATGATAGTGATATTTTATTACTTAATAAAGAATAACTATTATCTATGAAGTTGCATTTAATGAAAATATATGTTTTAAATATATTTTTCACCAATTACAGTAAATATTATTTTATCAATGCATGCAGAAAAATTCTGCTTTCGGAGGATACGGAACGTTGCGATCGAATGGTGTCATAATGAACGAACAATATTTGTAGTAATCTGTGGTTTTTATTGAAGCCAAGGTTTAAACCATGGTACTAAGTAGTCTCCGGTTTATTCAGTTTTTGTAATAAGAAGAAGTTTAAACCATGGTCTAGAGATTAAGCCTAGACTTTATAGTCCGGGATTAAACCAGACTTAATTCTGTTTTTTGTAATAAGGCCGTTACTCTTTTCATTTCGAACTTTAATCCTAGATCATACTGACATTTTATGTAATGTCAGTGGTATGACAGTGGTGTTGTTATTTCATAAAATTAGCAGAATCGGGTGCCAGGTTACACCGGCCGTGGTCATCGTGGCAGTCAGCCTGTACCCACGGCCGGTGTAACGTGTTCGAAACGTCAGGCAATCAAAGGAATGTAAGTACCTATACCATGACCGTGCTAATTCCCGTTCTCTTCATTATATTTTGTCTATTTATTTTTATTCTCTGTTCAACCGCCACAGTGGGGACTGAAACCCCTGAGCTTAATACTTGTGCATAGAGCCAGTGTGTGCACGGGTCGTGCTCATATCCTTTATAATATTTTATATTGAATACGTTCGTACTGCTTACATGTCATATTAAAGTACTTTTTTAATAAGATTATTTTCTTAGTTAACCTCTCAACTACTCGTTATTTTTTGTTTAATACAACGGACGTGGCAGACAGGCACACGGCCCACCTGATGGAAAGTGGTTACCCCCATGGACGTGTGCAACACCAGGGAAGTCACACTCGTGCTGCCGACCCTGTAAACCCAGAGACTTTCTATGCCATCAGTGTAGAAGACAAAGCAGGAATAGCCTTTGGTCTTCCCACTGACAGCACAAAAACTCTCCAGTACAGAAAGGCTTTGATAATTTGGTTTAAGAGAGCCGCGGATGCCACAGGGATCATCGTCATCAAGCCGCCTGTCACCCTAGCAGGAGCAGAACAAAACGGCTCTGCAAGCGCGCCTCTCATTATACGGGGGCAAGATGGAGAAATCATCCTTCCCATACCCGAGGGAGGCATCTCATGGCACTGGGTCGGCGAGGTTGCGTCAGCAAATTTGCTGGCTAATCTCATTGCGGTCAACTCCCCAATTCGATGATTGTGGCATACAGCCACCGACACTGCCGATCAGTGACCATGCAATGCCTGATATTCGTATCAGTCACTCGATGTCCGGAAAGCCAGTGGTCCGGACGGTATTCCGGCAGTGGTTCTACGAAAATATGCAGCGGAGTTGTCTCCAATGCTTGCGCGGCTGTACCAGCTGTCCTAAAGCTCGGGTACAGTGCCTTCGGCTTGGAAGGAGGCGAATGTACAGCCGATCCCCAAGAAAGGGGATCGCTCAGACCCGACTAACTATCGACCCATAGCCATCACCTCAGTGCTGTGCAAGGTGTTCGAGCACATAATTAACAAGCAGCTCATGCGTCACCTTGAAGATCACTCCCTAATTAATGACCGGCCGAAACGGTCAACGGGTGATCTTCTGGCGTATGTTACCCATCTTTGGGGTGAGGCTATGGACAAGCACGGCGAGTCACTGGCAATTGGTCTTGACATCGCCAAAGCTTTCGATAGAGTTTGGCACAAATCGCTTCTTTCCAAGCTACCAGCCTTCGGTCTGCCCCCTAGACTATGCAACTGGGTTGCTAGCTTCTTACAGGATCGCCGTATTCGCGTCCTTTGTGATGGACGCGCCTCGGAGTTCTTGCAGGTAAATGCTGGTGTGCCGCAGGGGTCCGCCCTGTCCCCTACTCTCTTTCTTCTGCATATCAATGACATGCTGTCTACCGGCAGCATTCATTGCTATGCAGCACGGGAGTTATCATGGACGTCCTGCGGATAAGCAGTCGGAAATCTTTTTGTGGGTAGTTGAAACAACAACACAAGTATAAAATTGCTTCTATTTATAATTTGAATTTAAAAAATTAAAACAATAATATTTTGAAGTTACATGCTAAAAATAAGTACTTAAGTGTGCATACCCGCTGGTTCCGTGTTATCTCCAAAATAACTACGCAGATTAAGGCAGCAGTTACATAACAGTATTTCCTTCACAATATGGATCACATGAGGCAGTCTATGATGGATATGCAAGCTAACTTCATGGAGCGAATGGCTAGCTTCGAGGCAGAGCTTCAAAGGAGAGCCCCAGGTACATCTAACTTGACCAACTTGACAGAAGAGTTTGGTACCTTCAAGGTGTTTATGCTGGAAAGTCTGAAGGCTTTTCAGCATCAGATGGCTTATTTAGCTCGGGAGGTAATTTATCTTATTACAAAACTATCAAACACTGTCAACATTGTCAACTCACTTCACGTTCACTCATTTATATGTCATTTTTATGCGTTTTGTTTCCTCATATTCTGAACTCCAAAATCGATATTGGGTAAGAGGCTTTTGGGCCAACATTTTAACCTGGACAATTTCATGTTAAACTTATTTAATACTTTTATTAATTGTAATTTTCTTCTTTTATTTTAATGGTATTTTATTTTACCTGTATATTGTATCTGTTATAACACGCAACTGGCCGGTGGACTTATACATTTGAGAGTAATATTTATATTATTTTATTCATTAATTTATCAATTTATATCATTCACAAATATATAATATATATTATATTTAAATATTAATAGTGCGAGTAGATATATATATATATATATATATATATATATATATATATATATATATATATATATATATGTCTGATTTGTCCTGTAGTGATAATGAAAGTTTTTACACAGCAGACAGTCTCGAAGATAGCTTCTCTAGTTTACCAACACTTGAATATACCCTTCAGTCTCTGTTTACCGATGTACCGAGGAATTTTAATGTCATCCACATAAACGCCCAGAGTTTTCCAGCCCATTTCCCAGATATGCTGGCAAGCTTTAACTGTCAAAACATCCATGTAATCCTAATCACAGAGTCGTGGCTCAAGCCATGTCTGCCTTCCATTTCTTACACTCTTCCAGGATTCATTCTAATGAGAAACGATCGCGCTATTGGTCGTGGTGGGCGTGTTGCTATATACCTTCGCTCTAATATTCAATACACAATAGTGAATATATCTGCACAACCACCACCGGCAAACGCTGGCGAGCATCTTTTCTTGGAGGTAGAACTGTATCATACTAAGATTCTTCTTGGCGTGTACTACTCTCCTTCTTTAAACGTTGACTACTTCTCTTCTTTTGAACTTCTTTTAGAAAAATTGATTCCAGCTTATACTCATAGTATTATAATGGGTGATTTCAACACGTGTCTTAAGAAAAACGACCATCGCGCGTCATTACTTACCCGTATAGTTGAATCTAGCAACTTGTCTATACTTCCTCTTGATGTAACCCACCACTTTCCTAACTGTATCCCTAGTCTTCTAGACCTCATCTTAGTTTCTTCACCTGGACATGCCATCAAGCATGGCCAATGTTCAGCTGATGCATTCTCATACCACGACTTGATATATTTATCGTATAAAATCCGACCTCCCAAGGCAAAGCCGAGAATACTTTTGCAGCGCAGTTTTGGAACTATGGATCGTGACAAGCTTCGTGAGGATGCCCGCAACATTGATTGGACCCCTCTCTTAGAAACCCAATGTATTGACACTAAAGTGGCACTGCTTACAAACAATCTGATTAGTCTCTATAATGTCCATGCACCGACTCGAGCAGTCAAAGTCAAACATTTACCCTCTCCTTGGCTTACCGAGGACATAAAGCTAATTATGTCTAAGAAAGCAGCTGCTAAATGTAGGTACAAGTGCCGACCTACTCAATCTAATTTGGATAAATATGTAGCAATTCGGAATCTCTGCAACAAGATGTGTAGGAAAGCACAACGCCAGCATATTCATACCTCTGTTGAGAATGAGGAACCGGCAAAGGTTTGGAAATTCCTAAGAACACTGGGAGTTGGAAAATTTCGTCATGACTCAATTGCTAAAGATTTAAATCTTGATTCACTAAATCATCACTTCTCATCTTCGTCCAATATTGACGGGGCAACTAAAACAAACACACTTAACTATCTTTCATCACTTCCAACTCCTCAATATCCATCTTTTGTCTTTGATCAATTTACGGTTTGTGGTGTTAAGCAGAGCATTACGTCAATAGCATCAAACGCAGTAGGCAGTGACTGTGTCAGTCGGAATATGATACTCCCTATCCTCGACCAAATCCTACCCATCTTGTGTCATATATACTCAATCACTCCATATCCTGTGGCAATTTTCCATCTGCATGGAAAGAAGTTCAAATTACACCTCTTCCAAAAGAATCCAAGCCCTCCACATTCTCTGATTACCGACCTATTTCTATATTACCATTCCTCTCCAAAGTCCTTGAGCGCCTAATCCATACCCAACTTAGCTCCTTCCTTGGTAGAAACACCATACTAAATCCATTTCAATCCGGCTTCCGACCTGGGCACAGCACTGTTTCTGCTTTGGTACACATCACAGATGACATAAGACTAGCCATGGATCGGGGAAACATAACAGTTCTTTCGCTCCTTGATTTTAGCAATGCATTTAACACTGTAGATTTCGACGTCCTGGTGGCTATACTTCGCTCTATTAACATATCTCCAACGGCAATTGATTGGTTTCAAAGTTACCTGTCTGGTCGTCGACAACGTATACGCATAGAGATTCATTCTCTTCATGGTGCAATACAACAGTTGGCGTACCGCAGGGCGGCGTTTTATCTCCACTACTCTTCGCGATTTTTATAAATTCTATTTCCCAGAAACTAGTTTCATCCTACCACTTGTATGCAGATGATTTACAGATATACAGCCAGGCCCCACTTAACCAGCTGTCGGAGGCACTTGACACAATGAACCTAGATCTGGCGTATATTAGTGAATGGAGTAAAAATTATGGTTTAAAGGTTAATCCATCAAAGACTCAGGTAATTGTTATCGGTAGTTCCAGAATGATGTGTAATATCGATTGGTCCGTTATGCCGTTGATACAATTTGAAGGTACAGTAGTGCCTATATCAGATTGTGTCAAAGATCTGGGGATCTACCTTGACAAGGTGCTGTCCTGGGATCGCCAGCTGCAAGAGGTAAGCCGCAAGCTATTTGCCTCAGGGGGTTCCTTACGAAGGCTACGAAACTTTCTGCCCACGGCAACAAAGGCTGCGCTTGCACAAGCCCTCCTTCTACCAATTCTCGACTATGCCGATGTCAGCTATCTAAATCTCACCGAAGCACAATTAGATAAACTTGAGCGACTTCAAAATTATTGTATAAGATTCGTATTTGGCCTACGCAAATACGATCATGTCTCAGAATACCGTCTAAAACTCAAGTGGCTTCCAATTCGCCTTCGCCGGAATACTCATATTCTTACGTTTCTTTACAATATCCTTTTTAACCCCAAAGCACCCCCTTACCTTAAAGAACGTTTTAGGTTCCTACATGACACACATTCGAGGTCCCTACGGTCATCGGAGAACTTAAGACTGAAAATGCCGACGCATTCCACGAATTTCTTTGGACGATCCTACACCGTAGAAGCAGTGCGTTTGTGGAATGAGTTGCCAGTTTCTATCAGACGAGCACAAACTAGCGCAAGTTTTAAAAAACTTTTACATGAGCATTTTCTATCAATTTAGTACTTATTATGTATCTATGTATCCAACTATTGAGAGGTAAAGTTAATTTAGGTAATAATAATAAATTGATAATACGGAGAGACATTGTGTCATTTTGCTGTAGGTATATGTAAATATGTATGTATGGATGTATGAGTGTATGTATGTTTGTGGTATTGATGTATATATAGGTATATAGGTATATATATGTATATATGTATTTAAGTATGTAAGTATGTAAGTATGTGATTGTAATATGTGTATATATTTTGAGTTTGCGCATGTATATTCATTCATATTTGTATAATAATAATCATAAATCGTTTTCTATCATTTCCAATCGCACCAACTACCACCTCAAACTCAAGTCCATCCAAAGGTTGCCTGGAAGATATTGCCTATTATGGCGATAAGGCCGCCCTTTGTACAACAAGTGTAGAGGATAAATTATATTTAATTCTAAAATGTTATTTATGTAAATTGTGTACAAATAAAGTTTTATTCTATTCTATTCTATTCTATAAAAGGCAGCTTCTTGTCACTGAACTTGACCGGATCCTGAACAACATTTCCCAATGGGGTTCTGAGAACCTGGTCGAGTTCAATGCCAAGAAGACACAGGCATGTGCGTTCACAGCAAAGGTATCTTCTTTCCTTCCCCTTCCCACTCTTCAGAGCACTCCACTGCCACTGCAGGACAACCTCACTATCCTCGGTATGGATGTTCGCTGCAAACCTAACAACAAAAACTACATCGAGAGTATCATCAAAACAGCCTCGCGTAAACTCGGAGTCTTGAATAGAGTGAGACGATTTTTCACGCCGGAGCAGCGGTGTCTTCTATACAAGACCCAAATTCGATCCTGCGTGGAATACTGCTCGCATCTCTGGGATGGCTCCGCAAAGTACTTATTAGATGCTCTCGACAGGTTGCAGCGACGTGCGGTCCGCATTATTGGGAATCTCGAGGTCACGGGCACCCTTGAGCCTTTGCAGATGCGTAGAGATGTTGCATCCTTGGCAGTATTTTACCGTCTCTACCATGGTGAATGTTCTGATGAGCTCTTCCAATTGGTCCCGCCCTCTTCTTTCCTACATAGGACAACACGTGCAGGGCTTAGATGTCACCCGTATATGGTGCAGAATATTCCTTCAAGAACCAAGCGGTTTGGTGACTCCTTTCTTTGTCGCACCATTAAGACCTGGAACTCCTTGCCAGCTCACGTGTTTCCTTCTTCCTACAGTCCCGGGTCCTTTAAGCGGGGCGTGGTGAAAAGCATCTGATGAGGCCGTCAAGCTGAGTGCCACCATTGTTAACATGGTACGTGTTTGTAATGGTGACCCTCTTTTCTGAGACTTTGCCTTCAGCTTACCATCAGGCGAGGTGAAGTCAAATTGACGTGTCCTACATAAAAAAAAAATGTTATTGGCTATCTCACCTCCGTTAATTGTGAACCCAAGATCGCGTGCGGTTTAAGTCGGTTCGAGTCCGATTACATTACCACCCACGCCGGCTCCGAGGGGATTTTAAATCTTTCATTTTTTTTCATAATAAGTTTAAGACTAAAACCAGACTATCTACTGAAAAATCACGCTCTACAAGTATCAAATAAGACAATTTCAAGCAACACGGCTACGTGGCAATGTATTTGTTTTGTTAGAGTAAGGTCAGCAGGGAACTGTCAAAATCATAACCCTCTTTTGACGAGTCGGGTAAAAATAAAATAAAACCGATATTCACTTAGTAGTTTTGTTTATTAAAAGAATTGAGTTACATATATTGGCAATAATAATAGGTTAGTGTCTAAATGAACGAAATACACGTTTACTTTACTTTAAATAGCAAGTAAACTTAACCAAAAATTACACACAAAAGATTTAACTATTATATTTGGATCATGTCCGTTACATCTAAATATAAATTACTCAAAGGTGACTGACTGACTGACATAGTGATCTATCAACGCACAGCCCAAACCACTGGACGGATCGGGCTGAAATTTGGTATGCAGGTGGATGTTATGACGTAGACATTCGCTACGTCATAACATCCACCTGATTAGATAAGAAAGGATATTGATTAACTCTACCCCCAAGAGGATAAAATAGGGGATGAAAGTTTGTATGAAACTTTGTCAATTTTAAACCAATCGGGCTGAGACTTTGCATGTTATGCATGCAAAGTCTCAGCCCGATCGGTCTCATCTACTATGTTGACTCAACACTAAACGATAACCGACATCCACGCGGGCAGAGCCGCGGGCAACAGCTAGTTACAGATAAAATGCAAGAGATTCGACTTCGGTGGCTGGCTATGTTTTGCGGCAACCACCAGGCTACGTGGGTAATAAAAATCTGGGAATACTGCTCCCGCCGGGTTTCGGTAGGAGGTGTAGACCAAATAAGTAGGCTGTATTTCGTCGTTAAAACTCCCACTCACTATCAGTATACCAAACGACGCCCAGACGATATAAATCTGTCAATTAATCGCAATAACCCAAACACTCGCATTAGTTTTCGCGTATCATTAAGATTTTAGACTGATGAATAATACGTTCCGATAGTGTGCGGCCGCTCAAACGATTCCGGACAGTCTTGGGCCGTCAGGCAGGACGAACGAGCACACATCAGCAGGCGATCCTACGGCGCGCGGGAAAATGTTGACTCTCAACTGCTAGTGTGTGGTCGCAAAACTGACAACAGGGAATTGCCGGCAGGCCAAAATCGTGTGTGGGCGCAATAGGCTTAGAACTGCAGGCCGCCGGACAGATTAGTAACTGCAGGCGGATTGTTAGTGTGTGGGCGCCTTTAGGTAGATATTATTTACTATTTATACATAAAATAATTACTCTAATACTTAATATGATTAAGCCGTGTGCGAGTTGATTTTCCTAGAAAAGTTGTTTAGGGTTTCTGGCACTTCAATACCTTAGTGAACCGCTCAGGCTTGCAGACTTCCCAAGGCATACATTTCACGCCTTTGCAGTATACACCAGGTCCTCTAAGTGGTTTACCAGGTAAGAGTCGATCTGTGGATAAAACAAGTAATCAGACGACAAGTAAACCTTCATAAGTAACTTTTTCGTGAAGAATCTTTTTTTAATACCACTTTGGTGGCAGACAAGCACACGGCCGACCTAATGGAAAGTGGTTACCGTGGCCTATGGACGCATGCAACACAAGAGGCGTTACACTCGCACTGCCTACCCTGAAGAAACCTTCTAAATCTTTATATGTTGACTGTCGGTGGTATCCCACTCCCATCGGTCAACAGGGGTGAGTAGGTTATGTCGGATATTGAAAACTAGTTTAATAGTTAATACACACACCGGCAGAATTAGCGCAACACGTGAAAAAGGAGAGTATAAAAAAGTAAGCTTTAGTTAAAAAAAAAAATTAAACATGAAACAACAGTTAAATTAACATGTTTTGACATTAATTTGCAACACCATACTTCAAGTTCAATAAAAAAAAAACTTAACCAAACAAAATGCATTTTTCTTAGATTTCGTAGTGACAGAGAAACAGTTGAAATTTTTAGATTTTATGAAGGTATAAAATTAATTAAATGAATGTTTAATAACGAGTGTTTCCCCCTCGTGCCCTGATTAAGGTTTCCATCCGTCTGGGCATGTTGCGAAAAATTTAAGAATAATGCATTTTGTTTAGTTAAGTTTTTTCTATTAAACTCAAATAGGGGTACTCCATACTTAGAACAGAAACTCAAAAAAAAATTTCATCAAACCCACACGTTTGGGGTGTGAATAGGCCTTCAAAAATGATATTGACCTGATATTGCCCCTAGACCATTGTAAATATGTATCATCATCATCATCATCATATCAGCCACCATTGTCCACTGCTGAACATAGGCCTCTCCTATAGACTACTAGATCGACCGATCGAAAGCAGCCCGCATCCAGCGCTTCCCGGCGACCTTGAAATCTGCATAGGCATTCATGAATAAACACAGTTGCACTGACCCGGATTCGAACCCCCCTATGTAGCAATCGAACACTCTACCACTACACCACATGAGCTTTTTAATATAAAAATGCAACTTGCAAGAAGGGCATTAGAACATTGTTTCAGGTTAGTATTGCATAAGTCCATAGGCCACTGTCGGGACCCAGTTCATTCTTCACTTCACTTCACTTCAACCATCAAATGGGCCGTTTGCTTGTTATCCACCTAAGTGCTTTAAAAAAATACTCACTCTTTTCCTTAAAATACTGTTTGAGGTACGGTGCCCGGTCGGTGCAGGATTTCGTATTGTACTCATTGGGGCAGCAGATTTTCCCGTACTTCTGGCAATCGGCATCCGAGAAGCAAGCTGGTTTGTTGTTATGTACTTTGAATTTCGGCGGGCATTGACCGGCGTGGAATGAAGAGCCTAAAACAGCAATTAATTAAATGTTATAGAGAACGGGTAACTACTCACTTTCAGTTTACCGGACGACGAAGGCCGGACGATATAAATGTGTCAGTTAATCGCAATAAATTGCAGACGAACTTCAGGCGGATTGTTAGTTAGAATGAGACGGCATCGTCCCACGAGAACAAGTTGAGCCGTTGGTCTTGTCCTGGTTGTTATGTGAACATCAACATCTAAGGCAGCCTAGCCGTTAGGGGTAGTTGGAGCCCTAAAATTCCAAGAACTTCTCTAAACTACACAACAACAATACAACTAATATGCTGAGGAGGTCATATGGCAGTCGCTTAACGGGAAACATTGAAGTTCGAGCTTCGCAGTTAGATAGGAAAGCCTACGCTAAGTTACAATTGGACTTATATCATGTTGATGGAAGAGTGGAGATGTGGATTTGTGAGTTAACTTTTGTGGTTCAATTGCCCACCACCATTGGGCTATGAGGCTCATATAATACGAAACTAATATCTTAGGGACCCTAGCCATCGTCACCTGCAAGCCGCTACGCCGATATAGGTACCTACTGATTGGACGAGGATCTGGTACTTTTATCTATTCTGTTGCTCTGGTGAAGGCTTTCATGGTACGAGTACCACAGTTTGTTCTTAAACATTTTTTTGTGAACTACTGATACGAACACTTAGGTGATCTTCTAAGTGTTGCAAGGGGTTCCCCATAAATTGCGAAAAAAAAATCAGAATTTCAGACACTTTTGTGGCCTGCTTCTGCTAGGGTGACGAGCGGCTCCACCCGTCAACCTCAGGCCTGCGCTCAAGAGGGGCGGAGGTCAGTCTGCGCCCTCCGACGCCCGAGCCGCCTACGAGCTCATGCATCGATGTCAGCGAGTCTCTCTCGCTCATCGCGCCGCGCCCGCTCTGCTGTCTCCTTCACGAGCATGACCTGCTCGCAGAAGGAGGCGCTGGCCGCCCACGCAACCGCGCAGCGGACCATCGCCGCGAGCAGGGTGGAGAGCGTGAGCACTCTCACTCCCAGGGCCGCTAAAAGCTCCCGCCTCGGCATCTCAAACGCCGGGCACTCGGCAGAATTCAGTCACAGTGAATATGGTTGAAACCACGGGTTCGATGGAATAAAATTCGCACGAACATAACAATGCTCGTAACACTGTAAAGCTGCTATGATGTGGTAGCGATAGATTACCTTAAAGAGATGATTACAGAGAAAAACAATAATAGTTACCTGATGTCAAGTTCCAAGCCAATGCTGCAGCGACGACAAACAGCAGAAGGCTTAGGTTACCTGAAATAAAACAATAAAATAAACATTACAAGTAACGCTCTTATATTTATTTAATAAGTACATAAAATGACACCGTTTTACCCGACTACGCCTGTGATGTAATGTTTTGCACGCGTTTTCATTTTGTCGTCTATACTGTGGACGCAAGACCCAGAACAAGAGTATACTTTCTTTTAGTATTTTAATCTTTTAGTGTAAACGAAACTTCAGTTTCAGCTATCAAAAAATCATATAATTAATCTATGCGAACTAAGAAAGAACAACGAAGCAGTGTTCTGTCTCTGTTTGCAGAAAACCAAGGCGCGCTATGAGTCACCCTAGCTGTCTTTCTCCATGACTCCCGCAGGAGAATCTACGCAGGAATCATGCAGTCCATGGCCTCTATATGGGTGTTCCATATGGGCGGAGATACTCGTACTGAACGACAGGCATGTGCAGCTGCTGCGTGTTCCGCAGCGCACGATGGCGCGCTTTGCCGAATCGCTACCGTGGATCCTGGAAGCGAAAGCCCTTTCGGTGCTATAACCAGTACCGAAAGGCGGCGCGGAAGCGGAAACACAAACCCGAGCCTGGAGAAATCCGGGTGAGGTCCCAGGTACAAAGGGACATGGTAGCGTAGTGGGAACTACTACTTCGACAACCACGCGCAGAGCACGCCGTAATAATGGCGGTAAAATCCAGCATGAGGAAATAGGTAAGCGGGCCGCATGGCAGCCTTTCGTACCAGCTGACGTAGGTGATCACCGGGCATGGGTGCTCTGGAGATTTCTTGTATCGGATCCACATAGAGCCGCGAGAACGCGAGTGAGAACTTAAAGCTGCACAAGTGCACACTTTCACCGAGTGCTCCGCGTGGAAGACGCTGAGGCGGTAGCTAGGGGCGGAACTTGGAGTGGAAGTTCTCTCACTCGCCGCCTTGCTCACGGCAATGATGCGATGGGCCAGTGCGTGGTGTGGGCTGCCGCTGTCTCCTATGTACAAGTAATGTCCACAACCACCGTCCCCCATGAGCTCGGGCCTCTTTGTACCGACAGCTGTAAAAAATACAGAATTCTCCCATTACCATGCCTATATTTGTTCGAGATGTGCATTTTTGTTAAGAAACATCCTATATCATTTAAAAAATTGGGAGATTCTGAAAATAGTCGAACAAGGCACAAATGTTGTTGTTTAGAAACAATGTTTACTGCATGTGTATTAAAATATATAACCATGTACCCAATAGTCTCAAGAAGTTACCAATAAACCAATTCCGCAAGAAATTTCGTGAATTTCTTTGTAACAAAAACTACTACCACATTAATGAATATTTTAACGACAATTTTTGTGATGTATGAATTCTTATTATTTCTATTTAAACTTTTCTTTGACATTAAATTAATAATTATGATGACTCCCCAATTTCGGTAATGCTTATTGAATTTAAAATCTGACGAATTAGAATTTAGCCTATGAGCAACTGTTAATTTCAAATTTCAAATGTATGGAAGTTATGCATTTATAAATTCGTAAAATTAGTAATAGACATACAATATTTGCACGCCACATGTGGCAGAATATGCTGTATTTTCTGAATCACCCCAACAACTGTAATTAACCATATTCTTGGAAATAAAGATTCTTATTCTTATTCTGTGAGGCTTTTATGCACGTTTAGAAACAGGTCCTCGCGAAATATGCTGTAATTATATGATTTATATGGCAATTTAGATTTAAATTAAATGTACAACGTATCTAATGTATTTAATTGGACAAGGAATAATACTGCATTGTTAAAAATGGCGTCACTAATGACCATAGTTCGGAATTAGGTAGAGTTATTTATGAACTTGCATCTAAATGTTGATATTAATGTGGATCTTCCCGAGTTTTTTGATGGACAAACCCATTAGGCCAACAATATTACAAACAAATAATAATAAAAACCGCAGAGATAGATAACGCAAATAAAACAAAACTATTTTTTTAAACACTTAAGTGGCAGACAAGCACGCGGCCCACCTGATGGAAAGTGGTTACCGTGACCTATGTACATATGCAACACCAAGGCCGTTACACTCGTGCTACCGACCCTAAAGACCCGTCTATCACATTGTCAGGCCCGATATCAGCTTTCGGAGCCGAAACCGTTATGTTTGCCTGATATCGGATTATTAAATATGTCAGGTACCCTTCCCCATTCCTTTTTTCATTATTCGTCCGACGCGGGCACAGACTACTAAAAAGGTCTAAAATTGTTTGCACTAGTCTTTTTCAAAATATAATGTAGATAGATACCAATTTCAATTCGTACTCAGCTTTTAGTCTCATTTCCTTGATCATATTGTGTATAGTTGCGAAACAGCGTATTTTTATAGATTATTCGAGAATATTTTAACAGTGCAAGTGACTCTCGACCTTAAAGACATTTTCTTACTTACATGTTATTTCGCATAAACAGATGCTGCTGATCACGAATATAAGAAAAAAAATCGATACTCGAGATCGAAAATCGCTTGCACTACTTTATTACACTTTCCTCGATAAGTAGTCACTAGGTAGTTTAGTAGTTTTTGCAATTGCAACACATTTCTTTTCAAAAAATGTTTCAAATGCATTTTTACACAGTTGAACTTGGAATCATGGCATATCACAAAGAATTATAAATCAATCAATTAATAAATCACAGGATATTTTCTGCTTTCTTAAGGCGCCCACTCACCAACAGTCCGCCTGCAGTCCGCCTGCAGTTCCTGATCTGTCCGGCGGCCTGCAGTCCTTAGCCGATAGCGCCCACACACTAAAGCGATTTTGGCCCGCCGGCAATTCCCTGTTGTCAGTTTTGCGACCACACACTAGCAGTTGTGAGTTGTCAGTTTTAGGTCGTACGATCGCCTGCCGGTAATGGTCTATTATCAGTTACATAGAGAGTACGAAACAGTGCAAGCGATTTTCGACCTTATTGACATTTCCTTAATTACATGTTTTTTCGCATAAATAAATGCTGCTGATCACGAATATAAGAAAAAAAACTAGATTTGTTGTGATATCAATAAGGTTGAAAATAGCTTGCACTACGTTATTCTTATATAAGTACGTGCTAATCATTGTGGGAAATTGGTGTTAGCTATTTTGAACCTTATGGACTATGTGCATAAGAAATAAAGACTAGTATGTACAAAAAATGAATAAAATCTTAGTAAAAACTGACATGAAACGTCAATCGACAGGCCCGTTGTGCTCGTTCGCCCTGACGGCCTAGGACTGTCCGTCTTAGAACTGTCCGGAATCGTTCGGCGGCCACACACTATCGGATCGTTTTAGTCGTCAGTCCAAAATCGTTAACGAAACTGTGAGTGTGTGGGTTATTGCGATTAACTGACAGATTTATATCGTCCGGCCGTCGTCCGGTAAACTGTTAGTGAGTGGGCGCCTTTAAACAAATTTCGGGATTCGAGGCATATCCACTTTTCTTAGCAAAAAAATTGAACCTCAAAACCCTAGAACAAAATTCACCGAAAAGTAATAAAATAAATGAGCTACAAATATAAGTGAAGATATGAAAATGCGCATAGAATTTTCTTCTTACGCACGTTATAAAAAAGGGTCTCTCTGAATGGACCTTGCCCACATTAGGTTTAGGTCTTACGCCGCCATTGACTAACTATTTTATAATGCAAATAACAGTGTATTACTAACTCATCATCCAACATAGCATATTTACCAAAGGAAAACCCTATAAGAACTCAATGTAAACAATATTGATAACGACAACAATAAATTTAATTGAATGACCTTTCCTCTTCAGCGGCAATCTTGAAAACAATGCGAAATCAGAAGACTCTTTACAAAAATAGGAAAGCTAGCCCGTATGTAGATTAGTAGATACAATGTATGATTAAGCAATACAAGCCAGCCAGGGTAGTCTTCCCAGTGGAGAATGGTCCCCGTTCTTAATAATTTGTGACTAAAAAACACGTCCCAGTTGCCATACGGACATCAATGCCCCGAGCACGAATAACATTCGAATTCGTAACGTAATCGTATCGAAAGAATGAAGCATTGCGATTGGTTCACAATAGGCAGGCGGCCAATCACATTGCTCCGTTCTCTTGATCCACTTACGTTACGAATTCGAATATTATTCGTGCTCGGGGCACTGCACCCCTAGCACGAACAACTATCGTAACCGTATTGTAATTGTATTGAGAGAATGGAGCATTGTGATTGGCCGGCTTCGCATACATACGGTTCACAGTAGGCAGGCGACCAATAGCAATGCTCCATTCTCTCCATACGTTTACGATACGATTATGATAGTTGTTCGTGCTAGGGGAACTGTGGCATTCATAGGAGATACTAGCCGTCGCAGCGTTATAATAAAAAATCCTTACCTATATATGTACGGATCTTTTTTTTCTCTCTCATAAAAAGCTATTTTAGAGATAACTAAATTAAGAGTGCCAGTAACCTCCCTCAACGATTTTCTAAAGAAAATTGCTACTTGATATTATTTGTTAGGCAAATGCTATCTTTATTGGAGTGATACTGAAAGACTAATCTACAGATAAGAAGTAATCAGGCAGACAAATGAACCTGATGAATACAAAAAATACCCATAACTAAATTATATATAAAAAAATACACTCAAATACTATGAAATTTAATATTGAAGCATAATCTAATAATAACATTTTACCAGCAATATGATTGCCACTTTACTTCATTTTTGTTATTTCATTTTTACATCGGGACTAAAATCATAACAAAAATGAAAAACGTTAAGCTTTGAAAGGCACAATGATGAGTCAAACAAAAATGTCAATGAGTTCCAACCAACTTGCATATCCATAAATGTCAACAATAACATGCTTAATTGGTTAATTAAATAACATAATTGTTCATTTACCTGTGTAGTTTCAAACAAAACAAAACAGATCATTTAAAATTGGAATTTCGCTCGCCAACAAAGATACACTCGTCATTCACTTATTTTCACTAGAAGACAAAATAGCCAAATCATATTAGATTCTGGCATGTGATTGGCTCGTTATAGTTTGAGGATTGCCTTTTTACAATTTGAAACAATTTGTAATGAAATATTTAATTAATATTTTATAATATACTAGCTGACCCGGCGAACTTCGTACCGCCAATATTTTTCCGCCCGCGTGGTGTCAGATCCCGTTCCCGCTGCACCCTCTATTATATTAAACATATATTATAAATATAAACCTTCCTCTTGAATCACTCTATCTATTAAAAAAAACCACATCAAAATCCGTTGCGTAATTTTAAAGATTTAAGCATACAAATGGATATAGGGACAGAGAAAGCGACTTTGTTTTATACTGTGTAGTGATTTTGGTGAAACCAAATCGAATAAGTAACAAAAAGCGGCCAAGTGCGAGTCGGACTTGGCCATGAAGGGTTCCGTAGCAGCAAGTGACATAATATAAAAGTTGCTGTAGTTCGTTGTTACTTTGATCGATGTTTTAATAATAGTGTACAGTTTACGATTTATGACGCATTAAAAAAAAACCACTTACTAGATCACGTTCAAACCAATTTACGGTTTTTGCCATTTGGCTACGGAACCAAAGGAACAAAATAATGGAGATTACTTTGTACCCAAAGTTAATAATTTAAATTATTTATATAAAATATTTTTTACCGTAATCAATGGGTATTAACAACGTCTTTTTAAATAATTCACCAATATAATTAGATACCGTAGATTATTTTATTTAGATAATTTTTGTTACGCAGCCCGAGAAGTGGACAAATTATTTTGTATGGAGACCAAAGCCGTTCGATGGACAAAAAAGAATGTAATGTGTTTATTATGAGCAAAAGGATAAATTTGTGTATTATAGCTAAAAAGGTACTTTATTAATTAAAATGTCTACATATAAATAAATTACTACTAGTAACATATACTACAACTAAAAATAAAATATAATTAAATAACTAACATACACTATAACTAAAAATTAAATAATAATAAAATTAACATGATTCAAAGAACCCGCCCAGTATCGTTCCCGGTGCAAAGGTGCCCATGATGCCAATCTTTGCCCCAGGAAAGAGCTATCAAAATAGTCATTTTAAATGATTTTTACCCATGAAACCCTCAATGGATATGGATACGCGATTGCCTCATCAGGGAAATGCCTTTGGGCCACCTTACGCTCCCGCATGAGACCCGAGACGGTAAGGAGTTGCTGGCAATTTACGTGCGAAAAAAAAATTCACTCGTCCGATTTTTAGACTGTTTATTAACTTTCTAATTAAATCTCAAACACTCACCCATAATTATAAAAATTGTTCAAAGTTTTCAAATCGTCTGCTTCATACAAAGTCCCAACGAACACTGATCTCAATATGCTCCCATTCTGCCTTTATGATGGTAATGCTGAATCAGGCATAGATAATACTACACCATAATACATCATACAGATTTTCCTCAAGCCGCAAATGGGTTATTAAATAAGTAACTTGTCATAATACAATACCATACATGAAAAAAGTGACATTAAAAAACCTAATACCATGTCTTGCCTACCATTTTAATTCTACTAAGTTTTAGATTTTTTTTTAAATAGAACATGGCTATACGACTTCATCTCACCAGATGGTACTACTACTACTACTTTCCCGAGGAGGGCCAGACCGAGAGGGATGGCCCTGGGTCAGCCGGGGTGCAAAGGATATGTCGCATGACACCTCTCCTTTGGCCTAGCACTACGACCCAGAGTCGGCGTGCGGTTTAGTCGGTTCGAGTCCGACATAACCTCCCCCTCCGGCTCCGGAGGGGAGGGTATCCGTGGGGATTTCCGGCACGTAAAAAAAAAAAAACTACTACTACTTTCTGTTTATTGTATTTATTTCACCTATATAACGACTGCCATACATGTTTGTATGACAAACGGGACCGACGACGGCTTAACATACTCTCTGAGGCACGGCAGCCAACCAGAACAATGTAAATAGACATATTCATGCGTACAAATATTTACACTGAGCGGGAATCGAACCCGCGCCCCGTACGTAGTAGTCGAATCCACTACTGCCACGCCAAACAGTCTGTCCAGATGGTGAACTGAAGGAAAAGTCACAGAATAATATAAAGATAGGCATACATACACATATAACTGCCTAGGCATTTAATTAAACGGCGCCATTCAATTAACGGCCTGAGTGGTGTTCCTATGTAGGCAGAAACATACTCAATACCCCGATTTCTGAGACCCTACTGAGACTGCATTTCTTCAATGTCTCATTAACTTTGATCGTGTTAAGTATTTTTCACTTCTCATGCTCTTAAAATGTTACTTTTCACTTCTCATGCTCTTAAAATGTTACTTTACTCCCTGCATATCGGGACTAAAGTTCCTTTTTAATCTCTAGGGACTAAAGTAATTTTTTTTTAATTTACTTTGATAACTCCTAAACAGCCAATCACGGTGTTTGTGAATGGGAGGATTATCACCTTTTTAGTGATTGTGTAGGTATAGAAATAACCTCAAAATGACATTTGAAAAAATCAAATATCCCATTTAATTTCGTGAACCACGAATAATGACATTAATTTAATTAATTATTATGTAAGTATTAAGGATAAGTCCATTTTATTATCCATTTCCAATTAGTTTTAAATTATTTTTCAAGTTTGAATCTGTTGGCTAAATATTATATATGCAAGCATATAAACCGTACGTCACTTAACAACAAAAAAAAACCGCGGGACAAATTTCTTTGCAATTTGAATTTTGAATAGATTATTCGTAATAAGCTTGCGTTGTAATCACCAATTACTTACACCAATTAATTGTGCAACTTAGAAACTTTGTTATTATAAATAAATAAAAATAAATAAATATTCCACAACATTTCACACAACGCTATCTAGATCCATGGTAAGCATAGCTTTACTACCTTGTATTATGGAATCTAGAATACGGATAAAAATACTTAGATATTTTTTTTGTAAATGCATACATATTATACATAGAAACACCCAGACCAATGCAAATACTCATATCCATGCATACAAATATTTGCACTGAGCGGGGATCGAACCCGCGCCTCCTGCGTAGCGACCGCGTTCACTACCGCCACTTCACGGAGGCTTTACCCCGTTATCGATATAATGAAATTAATATATTCAGGTTGAAAAAGATATTTGCATATTTCTTTTTTTTTTTTAATATTATAATTTTGTATAAAAAGTCGCTTTTTTTCCTCGCATTCAAAGTGAAAAGTAGAGTGTTTAACGTGGGACTAAACAACCATAATGACACTCGAACTATTAGCCACTAAAACATCTCGTGTCATTATGGCTTGTTTTAGTCCCTTGTTGAACAATCTACTATTATCTGCAAATACGTCTATTGGATTCGTTTTATAGTCATCACAGACCAGGGCCCTGACTCTGCTATTATTTTTCACATGGCAAAGCCACTGCGGTACCATAGACACTGTAACCACTGCCATTTAACTTTAGACATTACTGTTTTACTGTTAAAGTCTAAAATTAAATGACAGTCTTGTGAATGAAAAATGTTCTAAACTCTTTCTCTTTTCATTTTGGACTTTAAGAGCATAGAAATAAAGTCTAAATTGTAATGACATTTTATGCAATGTCAGCGGTATGACAGTGGTGTTGTTATGATATGAAATTAACAGAATCGGGGGCCAGAGATGATCCTGGCTGCATCCGAGATTTTTAACTCAAGGGCCGGGGTTCGCTTTCCATTTTATGTTTGGCTTTGGTTATTACACGAGCGACTGCCGTCTTGTTCAACTCCTAAAGGTCATTATCATCTTCTTCTTTGTTTAGACGTTATCCTAATTGTATCCGAGGCCACGATGCCCTCGAAGTTCAGGGGCCGCTTTCCGAATCTTTCTCCTCCCCTTCGCATGATCTTATACGTCCATGGTAGCGAGACAATTTGCAAGCATGTCACCCTCCACGACGTCAAGCCTTATTGATGAGCTTTTGTCTCTCAGACGATTCCAACGGTTGCAAGTGGTCGCGTTTGGCCTTGGCTATGGCTCTCTTAGCAGCGAGTTTAGTATCTTTGTACGCGTATCGGTTTTCGGGTTTAGACGGTTGCCACTTTTTTAAATAGGGCTTTCTTCGCCCTAAACTCTCTGTGGACTGTGTCCTTGTCACACTTGCGTCCACCCATAGACATGCCGAGCACGGCCTTCCCCAGCTTAAAATAGCTGCCTGACTCTTGTCTCAGCAATCTTGTACTGGTTCGTTAGAATAGCATCGGCGCCATAGAAATACTTATATATTACGATAAAACAGCCATACACAGTGTTCACTTGCATGTCGCGTGACGAATTTTGCACTATAAATAAATACTCACGGGAGAAAAGAAATACCTTTTTTTTATTTACCTCTCCTTCAATTCTACTGTTAAAAATAGCACAATATGGTATATTCACGGTATTTATAACGATATAGATAACAGTATCGAGTAAGCGTTCGAAATTACCGGTCTCATAGGACAGGAATTAACCAAAAAGTTACCATGCTTTTCCCGCTCACAAGGCCGTTCTATCCGTGGCGTAGCGGTAGTGCATTCGACTGCTACGACAGGGGGCGAAGGTTCGATTCCCGCTCAGTGCAAATATTTGTATGCATGAGTTTGCATTGGTCTGGGTGTTTCTATGTATAATATGTATGTATTTACCAAAAAAAAGTATATAAGTATGTTTATCCACATTCTAGAACCCATAACACAAGCTAGTTAAACTATGCTTACTTTGGGTCTAGAGAGCGTTGTGTAGAATGTCGTAGAATATTTATTTATTTATTATTTATTTAACATATTTCTGTGATCGGCGCACTCGTCACCAATGGCTGAGACGAAATTTTGGGACTTGGCTTCGTCAAGCAGCCACACTAAATCTGCATTGGCCGCGCTCAACACGGTTGCCCTTGTGTGTTTCACACAGAGGTCCATGAGACTCTTCCCGAGTATAATCTTGCAGTTGGCTACCTTGCTGATGCTTTGCCTCCTAGTGAGTAGGAAATAGTAGAACACCCTCCCGTGCTTGTAAGTGATAAGGTGTTAAGATTTCTTTTATAAATACGTATTCATGATGGCAAGGTCGGCAGCCGCACACATTCTGAGAATGTGTGATCAAATCCAAAAGGTAATTCTGTGCTAGTGCTGTAAGGTGGGGCTGACTCGGGCCACGAAGACTTTTTAATGCCCTCATAGTAGTTAGTACTTATTAGTTATACAATACTATATAACCCAAAAGGTAGGTTAATGCTCATACAAAATTATAATTATTGCATGAATAATTCACGATGTTTGAGGTAATTTTGTAGAGAAAAACATTATTACAATTTATGGTTTTTATTAACTCAACGAATGAGAAATGTTTATTATTTACACTAAGTAGACCAGCAGTCATTGTTATCCTTATTATTGAACTCCACTACGCACTAGTAATTAGTACCTAAATACGCAGATAGCACAGATGCTAATTTCATCCCGGCTTTCATGCCTTATGGGTGCTTACCATGGTGATGGATTAATTAATCATATTCTGTCCTCCGTGGCGCTTATATCGAGAAGCAGGTGTGCCCGCGAGGGCCCGCGCAATGGTCATACTCTGAATTTTAAACAAGAGCCGATCGCCGCCGCCCTCTGGTCGAAGCGGGCATACCGCTTCTTTATGTAAGCACCCTTAGGCATTTGACAACACACGCGGGCAGAGACACGGGACACAACTAGTGAATTCGAACTTTTAATATAAACCCCCATTCATTCTACAGTAACATAAATAGTAAATGCCATGCACGCAATAACTAACGTAGGAGCTTATCAAAGAGTCATATGTAATTCTGACATATATTATTCTCGTCTTTGGGGTATACCATGAACGTGTAGGTAAGTATATTATTTTGTTTTATATGAGGCGGCTGTCTGTTTACTTTTCACTTCTAAACCACACAATTCATGCTAAATATACTTTTGAGGACTGGAAAATCAAATTGAATCTTTAATCTTAGATGAAATAGACGTAAGAATTAATTTATTATGAAGGAAAAATTTTTAAGGTATGAGAAACATGAACAAGCTCAGAATTATGGTAGACGCTTACCTAGAACGCTTGCCAGACCAGATGTGATAAGCCTGTTACTACCAGGACAGGGGAAACAGGAGGGATAAAGTTGGAGGCGTTAGGCAAATGGAAAGGAAGGAAAAAAGGATTTGTTCAAAGAGAGCAGGAATTTTAATACTCTAGCTCTTTTTAAACCGAAAAAAAATTGATTCTCCAGAGGATCGGAGCAGAGGATCATCTCAGGTGGACAGAACAATGGCTTTGTAAATTGAAATGATATTTAGGTAAAAAGTAGAACTTGAAAGTAGAACATCTAAAGCAGGACTCGAACCTCCGTCATTTCCTTACCAAGGAGGATTACTCTAATATCGATTAAGTTAGGAAATTTATTGAATTGGTTCAGGTGGGGTTCGAACCCGCGATCTTTCGCTAACAGGGCAAATGCTCTGACCACTGAGCCACTGAACCGCGCCAGAATCAATCCAATTTAGAGCGACAGTGGAGGAGCGATTGGAACTAATGAATGATTTTGCAATCATTTTTAAACTTTTTTTTGGATTATTTCGCCCAAACAATTGGATGAAATTATAAAGCATTTAGCATGCAAACTATTCGAATCGATTAAGATAGGATAGGAAAAATGAATGAGGACAAATCTTTATCAATTTGATTAGTTAGCATGCTAAATGGTTTAAAATTTCATTCAAGGGATTACTTTACTTACAGAGCTCCCTAACCTTACTTACTTACTTACTGCCAGCAGGGGACGCCGCAAACGGACGGGTGATCTGCCCTTCATTGTGGGCCATTTCACCCATTTCCCCTATTTTTCCTGTAAGGGATAGGGATGTCCGGCAATCACGGCGCTTCGTCGAACCTACCTGTTTCCTTGCAAAAACTTACAATCTGTTCCACCCTCAGATTGGAAAAGTCTTCCAAATCTAATTCATCCGTTCCCATGATTTCCCATCTTTTCAGCGAGTACATGGGGCATTCGGCCAGCAGGTGGATGCTAGTTTCCTCGGCATCCATGCACTCCGGGCATCTGGGATCAGTCTTCACTCCTATTAGTGTCAGGTGCCTGTTCAATCGGCAGTGTCCTGTTATCACTTCTACGACAAGCCTCATGTTTCTTCTAGATAGTTTCATAAGTTGGCTTGTTCTTTTTGTGTCTAAACTTTTTATGAACATTTTCGACTGTCTCATGACAGGCGATGATTTCCATCTTCGGTTGGTCTCCGCCACTATGCTCCGGCTGATGACTCCTTTGGTGATTTTGTGGGCTATTGGCAACCTGGGTTCAGGGCCCACCTGGTTTACATCAGCTCCTTTCCTGGCCAGCTCGTCAGCTACCTCGTTGCCCGTGTTACCCTCGTGTCCGGGTACCCAAGCAATCGTTACGTCGGTTGCTGTGGCCAGTCTTTTCAATGCCTTTTTACATTCCTTTACCATTGCCGAGGTGGTCTCTATTTTGTCCAGAGCTTTCAGCGCAGCTTGGCTATCACTGTAGAGTGTGATCTTCTCGGCATTCAGGTCCTTTATTATTTCCGCGCACTCCTTAATGGCAAAGATTTCTGCTTGGAATACACTTGCAAACTTTCCCAATGGTATTGATCTGTTTATCTCTGTCCCGTCCTCACATTTAATGTGCACTCCAGAGCCAGAGAGCTTTGTTGTTTCCTTTCTGGAGCCGTCTGTGTAACAGATAGTGCCATTTGTGTCTATCTTCCAGTCATCTCTGTGTCCTATATGTACTCTGTATTTCTTGTCAAATGTTCTCTCTTTCTTGATTAGGTCATTATTCGCGAGAATCATTGACAGTTTGTCTTCGTAGCCCTGACTTATCTTGGCATGGCCTTCGTCGAATGCGTTTGCTGTCCAGAGGCCAATGCTTTTTAGTTTGAACCATTGTTCAACTGCTTTCTTTTTTGCCTCTAGGTCTAGTGGGTTAAGTCCCAGTATTATCTCTAGCGCGGCAGTGGGTGTTGTTCTCATTGCACCAGTGGTCATTAGTGCTGCCATTCTTTGGACCTTGTCTAGTTCTTTTTTATTGCTACCTGTGTTGGCTCTGTGCCACCATGCCAGGGCACCGTGCAGGATTCTTGGCATAATTATGGCCTTATAGATCCACAATACTATAGCTGGTTTTATACCCCAGGTTCTTCCTATAGCTCTTTTGCACTGCATCATAGCCATTTTGGCCTTCGAGCATGCGTTGCTTATGTGGTTCTTGAATGTTAGTTTGCTGTCCAGTGTCACACCCAGGTATTTGACCTCTTTTACATTTTCAAGGTCATGACCGTCAAGTTTTACTGGTTCAGCCTGTCCTAGTTTTCTTTTCCTCGTGAAGAGGACTAGTTTGGTTTTATCGGGGTTCAGGTTTAGGCCTTTACTCCTGCACCATTCTAGTGCTTTGTTGAGCCCCCTGTTCATGATGTTACATATGACACTGAGGACTTTTCCTGTTATCAGAAGCACACCATCATCAGAGTATACCTGTGTGTATATATGCATTCTGTTTATCTTGTTTACTAATTCGTCTATTAGCAGGCACCATAGTAGGGGTGATAGGCATCCTCCTTGGGGGAAGCCTCTCCTTGCTATAACTGTGCGCGTTGTTCCCGCTAGCTCGGCCTGTATCAGTCGTTGATTCAGCATATTTCTTATCCAACCTGAGGTTCTAGACAAGTGACACGATCGTCAGTAGAAACGCATAGAATAGAATGACAAATGTATGGAATTTACAACTTGCAATACGATTCAACGGATAGAACTTAAAATTGGAAGCCAAACCGAATTTACAAGCAGTCCAATCGATTGCAACGACCGAGAAGTACATTATTATCTACAACAAGCTAGCCATGGTGAAACCATTCGAAACACGAATAGATTATGAAATGTATGGAACTGACATACGCTTACGACGAATTTGGTAGCCAACGGCGAGGAGCAATTTAATACCTAGCCAAGATGTTACTTTCATGAACGAATACGACTGACAATCGTCAAAAATGGACGCTCCACCAGCGTTAATAAAAAGCCGGAGATAACGCTACAAAATGGCGGATTTTTGATCAGCTGATATGAATGACGGTGTATTTTTATTTATTTTTTTATAAAATGCATAAAATTAGGCTATTGCAGGTTGCGCATAATTATATTTGTTGAATCAAATCACAAATCATGAACATAATCATATTTTACTCCTATAAATTGATTTATTTTATCCTATTCTATTCCATTGACTGAGCGAATCCCTTGGCTAGCTTAGGTTCTTGGCATATGATTGATTAGAATAGGTTGAAAATGGCTTTTTTCACCAGTATCATAGACAATATTAGAGGACTTGCCGGTCATTTGGAGAGACAGGGCGTTTGACAAGCCGTAATACGATGGCTACCAAAAATTCGTCACGATTGCCCTAGCAGTTGATTGGATTGCTTATTTTTTACAAAATGGCGAGTGTTTGATAAACATATGCTTGCTTATTTTAATAAAATGTATGCACTTTGTTTGAAAAGGGCTGCGCATAATGACGAAGTGTGGCAAATGTGTCACAAAAAAATATTTCTCGTTAGTTATTAGACTGCATTTCTTTAGATTACACATAAGAGTATGAAAGTGGGATATTAGTGACATTACAGTGAATTATGATTTTTGTGTTGGTTCCATATCTCCTTAGAAGGCTGTAAACCTTCACAAATCCTCTAAAACAACAAAGGCTTTTTCATCATCATTAACGACAACCATTACAACTCGAATAATGTGTGTAGTATAGTTCCTGGCAGTGCGAGTGTGACGCCTCTGGTGTTGCACACGTTCACCGTTCATAGGCCACGGTAACCACTTTCCATCAGGTGGGCCGTGTGCTTGTCTTTCACCTAAGTGGCATCAAAAATATACTACTGTTTTCTGTTTATAATATTATATAAAGGACATTATGCATTTTGTTAGAGATTATGGCTAAGCATGAACATAACAACTACTATTTGACCAAGTATGATATGAAACTAGTACCTGACACTAACAATAAACATATTTTTCTAATAAAGTTGTATCCAGGTTCACACAACACTTTTTATTAAAACAAGTACATTTAGCGGATTAATGTAAATGAAACATTCATTTTAATTATAATTTTTTAATAATCTGCCTCATATATTAACAGAATGTGTAGGTACTAAAACCGTTGCTGGATTAATATTGGCTTCATATCTTGCCCAGTTTAAGAACCAAATAATTGTCATTACTTCGCACTGCAACTCTCCGTCCTTCGCTTACAATACAGCTGCAGCAGTATGGATTTATAGCTTCTCCGCTATAGTCATTAGTCTCATTTGAAATATATAGATGACAGATATATAAATTGCACATTATTTTGAGGTTGTTCGATCAGCTCTTTGCCAGCATGAACGACATATTTGGTGTGTTCTTGATAACTGCAAGTAAAAACATACTTAATTAATATTACTTTATATTCATATTGCCTGAATTGGCGCTACTACCAACCATACATTTATACCCTGACCAACAAATAACTTTCCTTTTAAAAGTTGTAGTTACATGATTTTATATGACAATCTCATTTTTTTATGAAGAAGTCTCAATGGTTATGCATTTCAATATTACTGAATTTGTCGAAATTTTATGCGAATGTTACAAATTGAAATAAAACTATTTCTAATGGTTTTTTCCTACGCCATAAATACATTATACATACACACGGAAGGCTATAAATGTGAAATATCATGCCAATTTTTTAATGCCTATACCACATTTTGTTGTTGTTCATTGTGGGTAAAATAATCCTTGATTATAAAAACCAGACTATACTTATAGTAACTGTAATTATAACTATACTTTTAGTTGCACTACATATTAACAAGTATTATTATAGTACCACTTTTCAAAATTATTATTATATGACAGTACCATAACTCAAACATGTAATCCAGTCCATTCTGCGTTTAGTAACAATATTTAGGCCAGGGTCAACATTAGGATCGGGTTCAGTCTCCAAACGTGCGCCAGAGTCGTTCATAAAGGATTCATTTTACATTTTCTACGTATAATATTATAAAATTCAGTATTCACCATATATGGTGTCAAAACCAATGGAATGACAGTTGGGTGTGTTGCTATAACATTTATATTTCCAAAAATTATTAGGAGATTTGGTATCGATAAATGAGTATCGTCTTAAATATATACATATTAATATTTTTTTGTTTAATTTAGTGCAGAGTTAATAAAATAATATTTCATATGATTTAAAATACGACTGTGATATGTTAAGTATTAATTATATTATTATTCAAACAGGAACAGTTTCACAGAAAAACCAATATGCCTAAAATCGATTATGTTAATACACGATTATTTTTGTTTAATATATCCTGGCATCATTATAAGTAAATGTAAATGAATATCCAGTTGCCAATAAAATCTTTAAAAAAATGTAAATGAATACCTAAGTGGCTCAAAGGTAACCAAGCCCAAAATTTACAAAAAAATAAATTAAATTAATGGATGAGAGTTTGGCGGGAACGCAAGACAAGACGCATTGCGGTATTATTTTATTTTCCGAGATTGGTGTAAATTCAAGTTTTGATGTACGAAAATGGTGGCTTTCTTAGACATAACGTCTTGGACAACTCACAGAAGTGTAGGAAAGTGGAACATTAAAATGAATTATGACATTTCGTATTTGTTTCAAATCTCCCTAGGGAGCTTTTAGTAAAGTCCCCATAACTTTACTGAGGCAGCAATCATACTTCATCTTCATAGTCATCATCATCGTCACCATCAGCATCATCGTCTAGACAACATCATCAACTCATGATCATCATCATAAACAAACGAAGATAATTATGTATAAATGAAGACATGTCTTTAAGGTCTTGTAACCATCCAAAAATATTCATAAAAAAGAAGACGAGGAAAACAGCAGTGAAAATGCTGGTGGTTTCCTTTAAATATATTATAAGACAACGCTATTGAGCATTAAACTCGCCCATTGTACTCGACTCTCTACTCAACTCTCCACTTTCCTCTCTACTCGACTCTGTACTTGAAACTCTACTCGCTTCTCTACACAATTCTGTCCACGATTATTAACTCGCTTCTGTTCTCAACTTTCTACTCACCTCTGTATCACACACACGACCAGATATTTTTACCCGCCTCTTTACTATATTTCTATAAAACTCTCCTCTATACTCGTCTCTCTACTCGCCTCTCCATTGGCACCTCTACTTAACTCTCTACTCAACTCTCTATTGGACTCTATTGTTTCTCTACTCGCCTCTCTAGTCGCACCTTTACTTGCACCGTACTCGACTCTGCTCGATTTTCTATTCAACCTCTACAAGCATATACACTTGCCTCTCTATAACGATTATTCCCAAGCTCTAATCTATCTTTCTACCAAACTTCATCAGGATATCCTCAAAAATGAATAATTTTACACAGAGGTTTATTCCCTATTCCCTCCCTTCCACCCCTTTCTTCACGATAGAAAGCAGTCTGTGTCCGGTCCGTTCCCAAACTTTTATTTATCTTTGTACCAAATTTCATCAGGATATCTTCAAAAATGATAGACTGCATAGCTAACTTTCACCTCTATTTGCCCAACTCTCCTCAAACCTCTTTTTTCACGATAAAAGGTAGCCTATGTCCGTTTCTAGGCTTAAATCTACACCTGTACCAGGCGTGGTTCACTCCGCGCAGTACATCCGTTATATACCTACAGCGAAGTAACCGGCCGACCTGATTAAAATTAGTCGAGTGTCACGCGCGCGCTCGTGTGAACGCTTGAGGTATTTTCTATGCTCGCGCTCAGCTAGAATTTTATAAACACATTAATTTTTCTCTCTTGATCGTGCCTACTTAAAGTAGGTACCGATCTGAGAATGGACAAGAAAAGAAAATATGACAGACGATATTGTGTGCGTTCGGCTGTTTGAATTCGAATAAAAATATCCCGGATTTATCTTTTTCTCGCTTTCCAAAGATGCTGAAAGTAGAGGTGAGCGTTATTTAACGTAATCGGTTTCAGTAACTAGTTACGAGGCTGATAATCGTGTAACTAGTTTCGTAGACACAAATGTAACGATTATTTTACGTACGCAGTTCACACTCACACACGCGTTAGCGTTTCGTTCAACAGAATAATATTAGAATGATTATGGTTACACGTTATAACCAAATAACGTTAGACGACTCGGACAACGAGAGTAAAGGATAGGTATGGCTTACACGCAATATAAAAAGAGAAGGCAATATAACGATCGTTGCGTCTTTTTTTATTTTCATATGCCCATGCAAATATATAATTATGCAATTGGAAAGAATTTAAGTTCATTAAACGCAAAACTAACCAACACTCTACTGTATATAGAAGTAACTAGTTACAAAAATAATCGATACAAAACTAACCAACACTCTACTGTATACAGAAGTAACTAGTTACAAAAATAATCGGTGCAAAACTAACCAACACACTACTGTATACAGAAGTAACTAGTTACAAAAATAATCGGTGCAAAACTAACCAACACTACTGTATACAGAAGTAACTAGTTACAAAAATAATCGGTGCAAAACTAACCAACACTACTGTATACAGAAGTAACTAGTTACAAAAATAATCGGTGCAAAACTAACCAACACACTACTGTATACTGAAGTAACTAGTTACAAAAATAATCGGTGCAAAACTAACCAACACTACTGTATACAGAAGTAACTAGTTACAAAAATAATCGGTGCAAAACTAACCAACACTACTGTATACAGAAGTAACTAGTTACAAAAATAATCGGTGCAAAACTAACCAACACTACTGTATACAGAAGTAACTAGTTACAAAAATAATCGGTGCAAGACTAACCAACACTCTACTGTATACAGAAGTAACTAGTTACAAAAATAATCGGTTTTGAAACTAGTTACTCATATCTATGAAACTACGTATAACCGATTACGCCCAAAAGACGTTACGCCCCACGACTAGCTGAAAGGCAAGTTTGCCAAATTAATAAATCCTACCCATAACCCAACCTAACACTACTGCTCAGAATGCGTATCTAGACAAAAACTATTTATTTACCACGAAGTAGGTAGGTACCTAGCCAGCAAGATTTTTGAATTGGGAGGGTTATTGGATCGGACCCATCGGGGTCAACGTACTCCGCCGTCACCCGCCTCGAAGTATTTTTCTAGTTTCGAGTGTCCTTGACGGGCATCACGCGCTGACTATAGGTAGGTAGGTACCACTGACGATACCTACCCTACGTAATTTCTGCAGTTCCAAGTTCCTTCTTTTAAACGACTTCAAAAAAGGAGGAGGGTCTCAATTCGATTTTTAAATTTATTATGTTTGTCCCTTCATAACGCCGTCATTTATTAGTTCTTACCTACATAATATATGAACCTTCGTACTCGAAAGCTACCTTATAGCTTATAGGTAATATTTAGTATTCTTTGTTTATAGTCCGAGAGCTGAAGTAATAAATTTAATAGGTAGGTATACAAATGAATAGCATAATATTTAATATTATTTACCTGAACATGATAATTAGATACTTTATCACACTTTGGCTAGGCTGACGGGTATAAAGACCGAGAGCTAAGGTTAAGTTTGACAATAATACAGGGTGGCCAGCTCTCCTGGCCAAAAAATTTGGCGCCCCATATTGAGGAGTATTTGAGCCACCCCCCATGTATGTCCAGTGATTTTAACCAGCTTAGGAGATACGATTTTTGAAGTTCTTCTACTTTTGGCGCACCTAACCTTTCTCGGCGTGGCAATTGTCAAACACTTAGAAAAAATTTCATTGCATAGAGACTGGACTATGGCGACTGCAACGGGGTCTGTTTATGTGACGGCGACGAGCGACTACTTTTTTTTTTTTTTTAAATAAAAATGTTTATTTTTCAAAAAGTTCAGTTACATTACATTACACACACACACAAGACTATGCTCCTCAGTGCCCCGTTTGCTTCACTCTAATCAATGACCTTAAGCACATGTGTGTTTGCTCCGTACTGACTACCATTTGACTATTTTATTTTAGGCGCCGAGAGTGGCTGATTTTAATAGGACGAGAGGACTTATTAAGCAAAGAAAATTTGAGAGCTAAAAGCTACGAAGTCTGCTCCCACCATTTTGAAGATTCTGCAATCAGGACAATCAAACAACTGAAACCAAATACAGTTCCAACAAAGCTTATAGTATCCGAGAACCGAGTTCTTAACGATAACATAAATTCAATTATACTGCTTTCAAAGCGCAGCGAGTCACATTCGATTTAGCTGGCGCAAATCAAAATAATTTACCAACATGATTTTTGGGCGTTTCGTGTTTGCGTCGTACGGCATGTAACTAAACACGTAAATGGTATGTTCAATTTAGCAAATACACTAAGGTGTAGTAGCAAAGAATACTAAATGTAGTAGTATGCTTATCGTCTTATGTTAAAATATGCGGACTTTGTAATAAAATACTTTTTTCATCTAATACTAGGTAGGTATGTTTAAAGTTGTCATTTTCACATAAGTAGAAAAATAGTAACAGGTACATAACTGGAATGGTAATCAAATATTCAGTTCTTCACAAGAAGACAACCCTAACAGCGTAAGAAGAGATAAGAGGTACGCGATAGAAAGAGACGCAAGTAGTAGGTGAATAAAATTATAGGTAGGTACCTAATGTTGTGCGACCTGAATTCCACCGTATGGCGTCGGAGCAAGACTGGAATTAATAAAATCTTCTTACGCAGTGATCCTTCTGTACGTTAGTTAATTAATTATTCTGTGCCTGTACCAAATTTCATCAAAAATCGGTTCAGCGGTTTAGGAGTGAAAGCTTAACATACAGATAGACAGACAGAGTTACTTTCGCATGTATAAATATTCCCGTCCAATTGAGCAGTTCGACTGGGGCAGTCCATCCGCGCTACAGAATACCGCGGCCATAACAACATCGTGTTGTGGTCCCGGCAATGAGTAGGGTAGCCAGAACTTACTGGAGATTTTTTGTACGGTCAGTGGGAATACCAAAGGCTTATTAAGACCTTATTATTCCTGTTTTGTCTTTATACTGACGACACAGATACTCTTTATGTTTGTGTCGGCAGCACGAGTGAGTTGCATACGTCCATGAGCCACGGTAACCACTTTCCAACAGGTGGACCGTGTGCTTGTCTGCCGCCGCAGTTGTTTAAAAAGAAAAAAGTAAGTATGGATATGAATAATATTATATTCAATGCAATTCATTAAGAAAAATAGGGTTAATATTGCATACTTACATAAAAGCCGCGATAGCCTAGTGGTATGGGTAATGGACTGCTGAGACGAGGTCTCGGGTTCGATCGCAGGTTTTCCATGGCACACACCAATGACTTTTCGATGCTTTTCGAAGTTATGTGTGTATTTATCGCAGGTTTATAAGTGCCCAGTTAATGGCAATAGGCTCGCCACCTATTACATTGGGACCTAAAAACACAAACCGGCGAAATGTGGGTGCTAGCACCTCTGCCTAACCCTTCGGGGATAAAGGCGTGAGTTTATGTTATGTTATGTTATGTTACTTACATAAAAAATCTAATAACCACTCAAAATAAAAGTAATTTATTAATATATTTTCAACTAGCTGTTGCCCGCGGCTCCGCCCGCGTGGATGTCGGTTATCGCGACCAAACATAGCCTATGCCCTTTCTCAAGGTCTAATCTACCACTATACCAAATTTCATCAAAATCGGTTCAGTGGTTTAGGCGTGAAAACGTAACATACAGACAGACAGACAGACAGAGTTACTTTCGCATTTATAATATTAGTATGGATGAAATACCCATATGTTTTGAATTTTCGTTTAAGTACTATTTAAATTCATATGTTTTATTTGAGACAAAAATGTGTCAAAAAATAAATTCTATTAAGATATTTAACTTAAAGGTCTTAGATACCACGTCATAAAAAAAACAGGAACGGTGTGTCAACTGTCATATTACTGAATTTGACATTGGCGAATTGTAGCGATCACAGACGTTTATAGAGTAGCAGACTAAACATAATTATACGCACACATTAATCATGTAAAAAAATATTGTTGTCACTTTCACTCTGATCTAATGTTGCATATCTTCATCCCTTTTTTTCCTACATGGCAACAGTCACTCACACATAGACAAATCGGAGGTCGTGCCGCGGCGGCGTCATGTAGGTAGCTTCGTAAGCTAAATATGGCGTGCTGTACCGTTAGGTTTACATACTCTTTGGCGTGCTGATGTTTTGCTGTAGTGTTTTGTTATTTTATTTTGTTATAAAAAGCTGCATAACGAACAGAAATACAATGGTGAAGTGTTGTGCCCCGAAGTCTGATAACGCATCATACAACAAAACTCCAGACATTACCTTCCACCGGTAAGTAAATATCATTTTATTACTGTTTGCCTATTTTTTGTGTTGAACGAGTTATCCATGCTTTCATTACCTATGAAATTACAAGATACACTAGTTTATTTAGGAAAAAAAATCGGTTTAAACTAGATTACTAAGTGAAATTCATAAGATTTTATTGAAAAACTATCTTATAGACGTAGTTTGACATTTCAAGTACTAGGGCAGTTATGAGGGTCGAACTCAGAGCAAAGAAATTGTAGAATTTTTAGATTTAGTGATATTTTGGTACTATGGTTATGTATACTTGTATAGCGTTGTCAGTAAAGCAGAAAATAAACTTATGTTAACTCACTATACTTACCTCTTTTTACAGGTTCCCCAATAATGAAAATTTGAGAAACCATTGGATTAAAAATCTTAATAAAAAGGACTGGCAGCCTAATGCAAGCAATGTGCTCTGTTCAGCACATTTTGAGTCTAATTTATTATGCAGAAGAGGCCACCACACAATTTTGGCTCCTGGTGCAATTCCAACATTATTTAAAGAAGGAACTATACAAGATGTGAGTTTATTTAACAATGTCTTCATGTTTGATTATTGTACACTTAACTGTTATAAACAAAAAGCTGTTTAAGATGTTTGACAGGAAGATCATTTGAATAATCTATAAATTATATTGATTTAATTTTTATGTTTATTTACAGGATAAAGAAAATGTGCCAGCATCTCCGAATAGTTTTGCCAGAAAAAGGACAGCCACCCAGGCTTTCCACTCTCATATGGAAAATCAGTTACCCATAGTATCGGAGACAGAAGGAACAGATCAGGCGAGCTGTTCTAACAAGTCCATTGCAATACCAACAGCGGATGCTACTACCACCTCTGAGGTGCTTATTGCCTCTTCACATGTAAGTTTATAATTATAAAAAATATCATATAGGCACAGTAGTTGTAGCTAATACTGATATTATGTTTAACTTGATTAATATGTAAAGATTTTATACACTGTGTACATACACAGTGTATAAAATCTTACTGCCTACATACTCGAGCACTATGAGAAGTCCCGCACACTTGCCTTGTTGATAATAATCTTAATTTTTTTCTTTCTTGATTTTCAATAAACACTCATTTAGAAATATTTTATATGAAATTTTAATCATCCCTTTTCATTTTCAGCATTCAAAGAATTTCGCTGAGAGTGCTACAGTCACTAAGTTGCAGGACAAAATTAAGACGAAAAATAAAAAAATAAAATGTCTACAAGAACAAAACAGAAGAATAAAAAAAACACACATTCAATGTAAATCATACCTACTTTAAGTATATTTAAAAATTGTACCTACTCACACATAACATTAATGAAATTTTTTTGAAGCATGAATACATATTACTTTCAGACTGCAAGGAAAATGACGGCACTCATGACACAGGGTCACCTAGTACGAGTGCCACAGCACTCCTTGGATAATAACACTGTACTATATAATTTTACCCTTAAACCAGTTTTCTAAGGAGAATATTGTACCATATTATAGTAATAAATAAATTATGAATTATCTAATAATCTCTTTAGACTTCGCCTCGCGGCTCAAGTCTCAATATCACCTAAGCGGTAATCACCAACTTTACACACTTGTACCAAAATCTACTATTTACTATGTGAACAATATGGTAAATTTACTTAGTTTTAAACAGAGAGAAAACGAAAGTTATATTTGAGTAAAAGTTTTGTTTATTATACATGTACAAGATGAAATGTTCCATTCAAATACGAAGTTGCATGAAATGAACAAGCAATAGGTAGGTATATTAATATATTTATTAACATGATCTTTTTGTATCACTTTTTTTATACGAATAATGCAACACATCCGATAAAATTAAAAAGAAATGTCATTATCCCACTCGTGAATTAATAGCAATGAAAAAACCACAGTTTGATAATAGGTATTATTATGTGCCTAATTTCGGTGAAATTAGGTCACGTTATGAGCAAATGAAAGTCGTTTTCATAGCTGTTTGATTAAATGGCTATAATATATTTAACTGCTTAAAAGGCGACTAACAATTCTTGTTCTAATTAATAAACAGTTTTGAGTGTTAGGACATTTGCATAGGTATTGCATTTAGCAGTAAAATCCTCCAGCAATGAAAAAGCAGTCTTCAATTTGTTCAGTGCTGAACATTCTTGTTGGAGTAAGTACCTTGCTATAAGATTAGGTGCCAGTTGGTGTTCTATTTATATGTCTTCTGCAAATCTTAAAATTTGGTGGTATATAATAATTGTAGATGCAGCACAAATCTACTCGCAACACAGTTGGAACAGACAGCTGATTAGGTACTTGCCAGCCAGGTACAAAATATTGATTTTGTGTTATTAGTGTCCTTGAATAGTTAGGTAGCAAGATATTGTCAAAGGTGGAACTATCTGGTGGTCTGATTCTGATCTCTGATTTTATAAGTGCATCTACTGATATGGATCCATGTTCAGTAGAATGTTGATGTTGCTCTGTCAGTCCTTCACCCGCAATTGTGACAGAGATGAGCCGTTTGTGGTAGCTATAATAATAAGTAAAGGTGAAGTTGTGGTTCAATATGCTTTAGTCATATTAGAATATTATTATAACATCAATATGAAGTGTGTGGGTGTATGGGAGTCCATCAAGACCTTTGGGGTCAAGTAAACATCGCCTCTAAACCAGTACAGCTAAGCTACTGATTGATAGTCGAGACACTAGTGTAAACTTTTGTCTTGCGGTTGGGATGTCAGACAGCATTCGCTGCCATAAAAATCATATAAGATAAACCGAAAAGAGGTGAAAGACGACCAATAGAAAATTAAATCGTAATATTGTGTTACCTCAAGTGGAACTGGCGGGCTACAGCATCTATCATCTGGTTTACGTGTGGAGACTTAGACTGGAGAGAGTGTGCTTCAATCCTCAAAACTGATCTGCCACCGCTGATGCATACATGCCCATGACCAATTAAAGGTATATCCTGACTGGTTGGATAACGTATATGGACATAATATCATACTGTCGCTTGATACCTGTACCTAAAATAAAAAGTAAATACGTCATTACCTCAGACTACAGAACAAGTCATTACTTACCAACTGATATTACTAACTACATTTCTTTTAGACTGAGACTATACCTTAAATATAATGTCACATAAACGCCTACATGTTGCCGCTGTCGATGTATGAGACGGTAAAGGTTATACCAATGCACCTTAAATTTTTATTTATTTTATTTTATTTTATTTTATTTATTTATTTAACCAACTTATACTTAAAGCTAGGTAAGTACACTGTAGTTCCAAAAAATTGTGAACAATTGTGAAGGAAATTAGACGATACACAAATGTCACAGACAGTAAGTCTGACAGATTAATATATGATTATTTTCTAAAACATGACGATGTTGCAATTTACGAAATAAAATATTTGTAAATCGATATCATACATAAATTTCTCAATTAATCGACTCATTAAAAATGCTTTAAAATAGATTCATTACTGTAAAAATACGTTTTCATTTTCTACTTTATTCATTAATTTTTAAAATTGATAATGCAAAATCCACATCATTATGTAAAAATAATCGAAAGTTTATACCCGATCTTTTTTTTTATAATGTTTTATTGCCTTTCGGGATATTCCACTATAATAAAATGAAATATCATGCATTTTTTTCAGTCAATCAAATAATTAAAATTGATACTTAATTTTAAAAACATTGTTATTTTCCTTTTTTTATCGATTTTACTTCGATACAGCAAAATCATCAATAAAGAAATCGTTTTGTGACGTATTCTTTATTTGGTTTTCAACGTATTGCGTCGACCTAAAATAAATATGGACGAGTAGATAATGACACCAATAAATTGTAAATATTTAACTTTATAATGTTCATAAACCATAACACAAACTTCATTAGTCTGAAAACACAGAGTGACACCCGATTATTCACTAGTTTTGAATCGTGTATTTAAATTGTAATTCAAAGAATATCTCGAGATATGAAAATATTTAGAAAACTAATTTCATGATCGAAATTCAATTCGATATTATCTCGATTTTTGCCCTAGACCATGGACAATTTCGAATCTAGACTTGTCCTTCACACGAAAGGGTCTTTCTAATCCATTGCAATCCTTACCAAATCGTAAGCAATCACTGCTCTCGCGAAAGCATTATTCGAATTGGAATAGCTCGCCACTTGTCTAAAGGGTCTGATATATCTTTGTTTATACCTTCGCGGTTTAGGGTTTCCTCGATTGAGACTGGGGTCGCCTTGTCGAAGGCGCCCTCGACGTCGAAGAAGCATCCTAGTGCATATTGTGTGTTGCTTATCGATCTCTGTATCCTGTTGACCAAATTATGCAGGGCGGTCTCGATGGACTTGCCTTCCATGTATGCATGTTGGTTCTGGTGGAGTGGAGATCCACTTACGGCGACTTGCTCTCTTATTAGTCTGTCTAGTATCTTCTCTAGGGTTTTGAGTAGAAATGAGGAGAGGCTTATGCATCTAAACGCTTTGGCCTCTTGATACGTTTCCTTTCCGGGTTTCGGTATGAATACCGTCCGCACTTCCCTCCATTTCCTAGGAATGTATTTCAGTCTGATGCTGCTGTTGTACAGCTCCAGAAGGTCATCTTCTATGTACTTGATGGCTTTTTGGAGCATGCCCGGGAAGATGCCGTCCGGCCCGGCCGCCTTGGCTGGAACGAACGAATGCTCCATAGTAGGTGCTCTTTGGTGATAAGTGTCTTTACCTCGGTCTTCTCCGGGTTCTCTGTGTCGGCACTTGTTTCGTTGCCTGTGTACTCCTCACTTTCGGGAAAATGTGTTTCCAACATTATTTCCAGTATCCTTTCTGGGTCCGATATGAGTTCGTTCCCTTTCCTTATGCTGCCTAATTTGCAGGTACTGGTTTTTAGGAACATTTTGGCAAGTCTTGCTGCGTCAGGGTATTTCTCGACACCTTCGCAGAAGGCTTTCCAGCCATTTCTGTTCTCTCTTCTGCATTCTGTTTTGAAACTGTTTCTTTCTCTACTGTACATGAGCCAGCTTTCCTCGTCACCCCTTCTGAGTGCTTTCTTGAGGGCTCGCCTGGTCTTTTTCCTCTTCTTCTCTAATGCCCTTGTCCACCATGGTTGGCCTTTGCCTGGTTTTATCTCCCTGAGTGGGCATGCTTCATGGTATGCCTCTCTGAGAGCAACATCCAGTCGGCTGGTTTCTCTTTCTACATCTTTGATATCCTTTATCGAGTTCCGATCTGCTGGATTCCACTTCTTCATATGATTTTCAAATGTCGTCCAGTCGGTTTTCCTCGCGTTTCTTGTCATGGTCTTCTCGATTTCGGCTCCCAAACTAAAGGTTATTCGTCTGTGATCCGACTTTGAGTCTCTTTCGTCCACTTTCCATTCTGAGATGTGTTGGCTAATCCTATCTGTGGCGACTGTGATGTCCAGCACCTCTTTCCGGTTTTTCGTAACGAATGTCGGAGTGTTACCCTCGTTCAGTACGTCAAAACCTGCTGAGTTTAAAAAATCTAAGAGTAATTCACCTTTCTTATTGCAGTTGGTGCTACCCCACACCACGTGGTGAGCGTTGGCGTCGCAATCTAGAATAATGGGAATATTCTTACCGTGGTATTTCCTTGTAATCTCTTCCATTTCTGGCGATGGTGGTTTGTAGTCTTCTTCGCTGGGTAGGTAAGCGGAGACTATAAGCACCCTAACCTTGTCACCTGTGTTGAACTGCATTGTTGCTGTGGCGCTAGCTAGGTCACTGTAACAATCTGCCTTTATTAGTCCTAACGATCTTGCCCTACTGCTGGCGTATATGCATGCCCTGGGGGTTGACTCACCATTTTCATGGTAGATGATTTCGCCTCCCAGGGAGCTCAGCCCAGAGACGCGTCCTTTGACGACGTACGGCTCTTGCAGTAGGGCCATGTCTATTTTCTCATCTACCACATGTCTGCAGAATTCGATCATCGCGTTGCGACAGTGGTGGAGATTAACTTGAACTATTCTTATTTTTTGTGTGTTTGTTTGTGGTGTGTTATTGTTTGTGTTCATGTGTGTGTGAGTGTGTTATGAGTGTCTGTTGATGAGTGTTCCTGCTCCCTCCATACTCCGCATTACGTAGGAGGACTCTTTTCCATCCAAGGCGGTAGCAATAATGCCACGCTTGGTGGATGAGTCCGGTAACTACGTTTTGCAGGGAGGGGGTGTGCTTTGACGTCCGGACGTGGATTTTGGCGGGGCGTTCTAGTTCCGGGTGGGGCCTCTTTCGAGGTTCCCGGCCGGGATTCGTTCCCCCCGCTTCCAACCGACGCCACCTGCGTGTGCGGTGCTTGTGGTGTGCTGCTTGGGTTGGGGCGCTTAAGTTGCGGCGTACCTGTGTCAGCTGAGCCCACCTGCGGGGCTGCAGGCTGATCGGTACTACCGCTTGACTCCAAACCCGGTGTCTTTGTGTGGTGGACGGGACATATACATCTAGCTTGTGCGGACTTTTCCGGATCTTGTGCTGGCTTACTCAGGGCGCGGGCGTAGACCACCGTTGCCTGGTAGTTAAGCCAAGCGTCTTGGGAGGCAATCTTGGGGACCCCCACCACAAGTCGTACTCCCAGAGGAAGCACTTCCTTGCGAATGAGGTTCCATTCTGAAATTCTCAGATCCTCTTCCCGGTCGCAATTCTGGACTTTTATCAGTTCCAGGGGGTCGATCCTGATGCCACCTGCGTTACCGGGTAGCCATATGGCTACTTTATAGAGATCGAGCTTTTTGGGTCTTAAAGGGATACCCTTGAACTTCCCGAAGTCGCACCCCAGGAGCCATGTCATCGCCTCCTCGGTTTTCCGGCTAACAAGGAAGTATCCGTCTGCCACTAGACCCGAGGCGACGAATTGAGGCATCGACCGTTGACTCCGTTCAGCGCGGCGATCTCGATCAGGTCGACTAGACGTGTCCTGATCTCCGCAGCTGTTGTCTCGTCCATTGCCGCCCCATCACCTCGTTCGATGATGACCGAGAGTTCACCTTGACCCGCGGTGGGTTTCCGTGGGCCCTCGGTCTTTGGGGCCTGATGTCTAGGCCGCTTCGTAGGACGTTGCTGCGTCCGCTCTCCAGGGTCCGTACCCTGTCTTTTCATCTTCTGGGCCCTCTTACCTGAGTCTTCCATCGGCGCTTCCGAACTGGTCGACGCGCCGAGTTGGATTCGGTCTGAGGGCTCTACTGGTGCCTTCTTCCTGCGGGTCCTCTTCCGTCTGTATTTGACGGTGGTCCACTCGCTGGCTGCTGGTTCCTTACTTACCCCGATGCTCATCTGGACGAGGTCGTCCCCTAGAGTCTCCGATATGGATCTCCCGGGTCTTACCTGCTGACATGGGGTTGTGTGTGCTTTTGTACTTGATCTTAATTGCGCAGATGTATCCCCCCCAGAATACGTGGGACTGCTTGTGTCTGATGACACAAGGAGGGATTCTCCGGACTGGCCGGTACCCTCCTGGGGTAGTTTATTGCTTTCATTTGCGCTCATGATTTGACGAAACATTTGTCCGGGGCTGCCGGACGGGATAAGGTGGGTTGTGGATAGTTGGGTGTGGAGGTGGAAAAGAAGAAAAGGGGGGGCTTCGACGGAGGTTTCTGTTATATCTGTTTCTGAGGGAACCAGACGGCAGACGGTACCACGTGCAGGATAACCTCTGGTCTTGCCATAGGGGTTCTTCACGACTTGCGCTCCCCCTATGACCGTACTATCCTCAGCACTGGATGGATGCTGAGGATAAGGCTTCACCAGCCCAGGCGCAAGGTCCCTGAGCTGGCTCCACCCCGCCCCTCCCTAATCTTACCCTATTCTGGATAGCTTAAATCACATTACCTATGCCTACCTACAAAATTCAATAACTTTTTAGCTTACTAATATGAAAATGTGATTCGTGAAATCCATGTGACCTAAAGAAATGTCAAGTAAAAAAAGCAATTGGTATACCCCCGTTTCCTAGATCGCCCAGCCCGTATAGTCGATACGTCTTGGCTTTGGCTCAGCTAGTGATTCCTTTGCCACCCTCGGGGCGCCACGCGCGAAGTTGCCGCCATACCGCGAACACGCGATTGTACAATTTCGAAGAAAAAATATTTTCATTATGGAAGTTTTTTAACGAGTTATGTTTTTAAAGTGCACATGGAAATGATAATTTGAGGTCATTATTAATATTTTGATGGATTCAGTATACTTACTTAATATATTATATTATTAATTCGAGATACGTATTCGTATCGAAAGTGACTAAAACCGGATCACTAACTTTTTTTGACTGTCAATGATGACATTACAAAAAGGCGGGCTATGTTCATTGTTGTTCCAAATTCGAAATTGTGTCGCGGTTCCGGGAGTGAGACAGGAATGGCGAAGGGTTGGAAATAAAACGAATACTTATATGAGCGAATGAATTTTTTACACTATCTTTAAATGAATCGCGCGCCTTTTGTAGTGTCAATCTGTATGACATTATGACGCTAGGACCAATTTTTTCGTGTACAGTACAGTCAGCATCAGACTTATCTATCTGGATAAACAAAATAGGTGCTCAAAATAATCTTAATGCCTCGATTTTTCGCCCTTCCTGTTGACTGAAATAGAAAAAAAAATAGAGTGATTGTTCTGAAATTTGGTGCACTGCACACTTGTTCGCGCAATAATACAATTTAAACAAATATAACATTATTAATCAGCAAGCTTTTAAAAACAAGCTATAAAGAATCTATTGCACTCAGTTTATAATATATCGACGGTAAAAAGGAAAAATACTTTAAGCGCCATTTTTTGAATTTTACAGGAGAGCCAATCAAAGTTAATTTTTTTCGAAAAAAAATCATAAAAAAATCTAATTCGAAGTTAGAAAAACCAGCGAAAAAACTGTTTCTTAATTTTTTAGGTACTTTCTTCCATTAAACTTACAAAAAATCTCTAAGCAATATAAGAGGAGTTATGTGTCGCTTCAGTTTTTTTCATTAAATACTGCGCAAGGAAAAACGCATTAACCACAACACCAGTCTCTTGACAAATACGAGGAAAAACACATTAAGTGACAAGCAATGGGTGATCTAGCTTGAAGGAAAAACAACTGAAGCGCCATGCAGCCTGAGACACAAGGATGTGGAAAAACAAGTTTTCCAACAAAACCATAAAATATTAAGTAAAGGAAAAACCCAATAACCACTAGTAAATTATCATTAAATTTTGAATTTTTAACTGTAATCCTTCGTACGCTACCGATAGATACCAAAATAAAACCAAGAATTTAAGGATAAAATAAATAAACTATAATCTTTATTGTTTTAAAAGCCTACTGATTTACAGTATTGCACAAATAATACCCATTCCAGGGACAAAATACAAAATTTCTTTTTAGAAAATAGTTAATAAGAGGAAAAATCATCTAAAATATTGTAGAGCAATTAGTAGTATATTTATACCCAGTTTTAACTCACTGCGAAATGTTGAGCCAGACTGATGTGACTATGAACAAGCACTTCGCAGCGGGGAATACCTACCAGTCATCATCGTCATCATCATCATTATCGATATTTAGATGTTATCCTGATTGCATCCGTCACCATCCCGGCCTCGGAGCTCAGGGTCCGCCTTCCGGCTCTTCCTCCTCCACTTCGCACGATCTTGGGCGTCCATGGTAGTGAGACCATTTGCACGCATGTCACCCTGCACGACGTCAAGCCAGGACTTTTTGGGCCTACCCCTTCTACCTGGACCCGGCGGGGGCGCCATTGTCAGGCATTTGCTAGCCACGTAGCCTGGCTGTTGCCGTAAGACGTGGCCATACCAGCGAAGGCGACCCTCTTGCATTTTATCTACTATGACACGGACATGAAGGCTGCCGTGGTTGCGAGAGCTTCTCACGCGATCTTTACGTGTGACTCCGCATACCCCCGCAGCATTTTAATCTCCATGACACGCAGCTCCTGCTCGTGGAGTTCAGATCCCAGGTACTTAACCTGGTCCGTGCGCTCGACCAAGTCATCTATGCGGATGGGTGTGGGATCTATTGAGATTAATACCAAGTTTTCTGTCTTCGCCACATTTAACTTCAGACCGCCGTTCTCAAGCACCTCCTTCCACACATTCACGCGTCGCTCCAATCTGTTCCTGTCTGTGCCCATCAAAGCAATGTCATCAGTCTCTGATGCTGTCCGACAAAACGTCTAACACCAAGCTGAACAGGTAAGGACTGAGTACAGATCCTTAGTATACCCCGACGGTGATGGGGAAGGTTTTAGTGTCGCCAACAGCGGACCTAACCACAGAACCGGAATCGTGATACATGCCGCGGATGGTGTCAATGTAGGCCTCAGGGATTCCCTTGGACCGCAATGCCTACCAGATCACCGCACGAGGAACATAGTCGAAGGCCTTCTGCATGTCTAGGAATAGGCAGTGCAGGGGCGTGTTCTTCGCCCTATATTTCCCCGCGACAATCCTTAGGGCGAAAACCGGGTCCATGGTCCCGAGCCCGGGACGAAACCCATCCTGACACTCCGAGTGTGCATTCTCCTGTCGGATACGGGTGTCGATTATCCGCTCATAGAGCTTCATGGTGTGGGACATTATCTTAATACCACGGTAGCTGCCACACTCCTGCACCGATCCCTTGCCCGTGAAGACTGGAGTTATGATACTCAGCCGCCACTGATGCGGGATCTTACCGCTGGGGAAAACGCGGTTATAAAGATTAGTCAGGATGCCCACACCACGGGCACTCATTGCCTTCCAAGTTTCGATGGGTACATTGTCGGGTCCGACATTCCGGTCCTTCATGCGTCGAATGGCAGTCTGGACTTCTGCAGGCGTTATCCGTGGCATTAGTCCTTGATTTGGAGGGAGGTCTGATAACTGCACCTCTTTATGCTGCTTATTCAGCAGCTCATGGAAGTATGAGCGCCATCTCTCCTTCACCGCGACTTCCTCGTATAACAAATAGCCCCCATGGTCTTTAATGCAGCGGATGTTGGATATAGACTGCGCTGCTTTAGGCCTGGAATGCGCCAACTTATAGATGAGCTTTTTGCCCCTCAGACGATTCCAACTTGTGGTACAGCGGTTGCAAGTGGTCTCGTTTGGCCCTGGCTACGGTTCGCTTAGTGGCGCGTTTAGTATCTTTGTACGCGTCGCGGTCTTCGGGTGATTTAGACGCATGCCACTTTTTAAAGAGGACTTTCTTCGCCCTGATCTCCCTCTGGACTGTGTCGTTCCACCACCAAGTATCCTTGTTACACTTGTGTCTACCCTTAGACATGCCGAGCACGGCCGTTCCTGCCTCAAGAATAGCTGCCTGCAACTTGTCCCAGCAATCTTGTACTGATTCGGCTTCAGCATCGGCGCACTTGTCACCGATAACGGAGACGAAACTCTGGGACTTGGCTTCATTAAGCAGCCACCACCTGATTCTGCGTTGGCCCCGCTCAACACGCTTGCCTTTGAGTTTCACACAGAGGTCCATGCCAAGGAGACGATTTTGCGTAGTGAGACTCCTCGTATATGGCCTTGCAGTTTGCTGCCTTGCTGATGCTGTGCCTCCTAGTGAGTAGGAAATCGATCTGGGTAGCATGCTCCCCGTGCTTGTAGGTGATAAGGTGTTCGGATTTCCTTTGGAAATACGTGTTCACGATTGAAAGGTCGATAGCTGCACACGTTCTGAGAATGTGCTCACCCTCTGGGTTACGGCTACGGTAACCAAAATCACCGTGGACACGCTCAAACTCCTTACACCTATCACCCACATGACCGTTTAGGTCACCACCCAGAACAATTCCCTGCGACAGCGGAGTGCCACTAAGCACTTCCCCTGTGTATGTGCCGCAACGACAGTTCACCGGTGAATGAAGCGCCACGTCACGTGTCACTTCCTTACATAGGTTACGCAACTACCACAAAAGAGACAAAAATATATTGCATGTAGCGACATGAATGATTTTGAATAGTTAACTTAAGTACACAATTTTGAAAACAATGTTTACTTTAAGCGACAATCGTCTTTATTTAGATAGTCGACGAAATTAAATGAACCGACGTTATGGGAATAAAAGACGATGTCGGTTAATTTAAAAGTTTCTGTAAAAAAAATGATGGCGTTACTTTAACCGTCACTATCGATTCTTTCTGCAATTGCAAAAAATACTGAAATCCATAATATGTCATAATGATCGTGAAAGCAAAACACATTATCTCCATCTTACAGATATAATGAAAGCAAGGAAAAACGAATGTAGCGACTCGGCACTAGTAATACAAGAGTGAGCCAAAACACCTATAGTGCTTTACACCGCATTTTCTATGACGGAGAAAAACGATTTAAGTGACTTAGGATATCCGAAACAGAAAAAGAAAAACACATCAAATAACAATCTTACTATTGAGTCGGTACTTTAAGCGGTAATTTGACCAAATTCACTACAATTTTGTGTCACTTCATTTAGCGTCTGGAAAAAATATGCCTAAAAGTGCCATTACTTGAAGCGACACCAAAGTGGTCAGATCGCTACGAAACCAAGACCAATCGACGCGGAAAAATTCGCTGATTCCAAATATGTATATAACTCATTTTCGACAAAAGTGTCGCTTAAAGTGTTTTTCCTTTTTACCGTCGATATCATTAGTTGCACTAAAACGATGATAATAATTTTATGCAAGGATTGTGCTAATTTGAAAAACTTGTCGCGTGCAAGTTCTTTCTCTGTTTCCTGTTCATACTACAAACTTTAAAAATCAGCACAACCTTTGCATAAAATTATTATAGTCGTTTTAGTGCAACATATTCTTTAAAACTTGTTTTTAAAAGGTTTTTTATTAATAATTTTATTTGCCATTATTTAGTTTTAGTACTATCATGTAGCACTTGAGTGATTGCCGAGACCAGCCAAACGAAACCGAACACAATTAGTCCTGATCTGGTTTAGTTCAGAAATTTCCATGACTACCTCCATTTTCAAGCCCTGAATACCATGTAATACCAGAGAGAATGTTAAGATATTACACAAGAGCCCAAACTCGATAGGTTTATCCTGTTTTGTTTAGAAGTTTCTTGGCCACCTTCTGACTCCATCTTCAGATCCTGAAAACCATATAAAAAGAGATAGTTTTTGTGTGTGGTTGGCAGTCTTGCCATAAACGTCAAATCGTACGCATGTCTTGTATTTAGCAAAGACAAAACAAATGAACCCACACTCGATAGGTTTATCTTGTTTAGTTTAGGAGTTCCTATGGTCTCCTTATGGCTCCATCTTCAAACCCTGAATATCATATAATACCAAAGAGTTAGTTAAGACAAAACGTAAACAATGAGCATAAACTCTATATGTTTATCTTGTTTAATTTAGGTGTTTGCTATTTCTAGCTTTCTACTCCATCATGAGATCAGTTCCATGGTACTTATTACAAGTTACATGGTATTAATGCATTGTCATCCAAACTAAACGTGTATGCAAAATTTTATCAACATCGATTGAAGATATCTGCTCCAAAATCGAGTTCCAAGATTTGCCCCGATCAAATTACATACAGAGCAAGTTAATATAAAGCGTATTAAACGGTTTGATCTGCTCTTGACTTGACTGCTTAAACATTGTAGTCAAAAAAAATTCTGACGTTGACTGTACCTACCTAATTGGCTGTTGATACATGACTGTGTTGCGTTGCGACACCAATTTTTGAAGGAAAGCGCGCGTTGGGAATTTTTTTTAGTTTTTTTTTTAGATAGCCGTTGAACTCGCGACACCGTTACCGACACTTATTGTAACAATTAACAAGTGACACCTCAGTATATCCGTCTATACATTTTTTTTTCGTTAAGTCAGTTCAGTAAAGTTCCTGCTACAAGCACTCCACAATGCTCTACCCATCTTTAGTAAAAACTTTTGATGGTTGTCCAGCCCGTCTAGACAAGTGGCAATTCGTTGGCCGGCGTTTGATGGAATAGAATGACGAATGTACGGAATTTGACGTATTTGACATGCATTAACGACTGTCAGATATGTCAGTGTCTACAGGGTTTTATTTTTTTATTTTATTTTATTTCACTTTATGCACAATGTACAATGGCGGACTTAATGCCGTAGGCATTCTCTACCAGTCAACCTAGGGTGGTGCAGAGCTATAACGAGGTAGGCACAAAAGAAGTATACTGTTCCAATATTTTAAAAATTCATTACAGATATATTAAATACACATACACATACATATAAGTACAATACATAAACATATACACATATATATAAACATACATGCAACATAAATATATATTATAGCAATAAGAGATAACATATCAATGTTGAGATGATGTCTCTGCTATCTCTTTGAGAAGCCAAAGCCGAACTCTTGACTTGAACATATCCCGGGTCGTGCTCGTCCTGATCTCGGGAGGTAGCGCGTTCCATAGAAGGATAGACTGAACAAAGAAAGAGGAGCCTAAGAAGTTAGTTCTGTGGGAAGGACATGAGAGGAGACAGTTATTCGAAGAGCGAAGATTTCTGTTGTGGTTTGTACATAACAGTTGGAAGGAACAAGTTAGGTAAGTAGGAGATGTAGGAGAGTAAAGAATGTTATAAAGAGTGGTAAGGCAGCGCAACTTACGGCGATGACGGATAGGCAACCAATTAAGCTGGGAACGGAAGGAGGACACGTGGTCATATTTACGAAGGTTGAAAATAAATCGAATGCAGTTATTGAGAAGACGGTCTATCTTATTGAGAAGGTCTGCATTCAGGTCAAAGTAGCACACATCACCATAGTCAATCAGCGGAAAGATCAGAGTTTGCACCAACAGCACTTTCGTCTTCACAGGTAAAAAGTTCTTCAGGCGATACAGAACTCAAAGTCTACTTGTGACTTTCTGACTCAAGTTCGTGATTTGTACTCGCCAGTCGAGGGAGGAGTCGAGGTGTAGTCCGAGATCCTTTACCGATGCACTAAAAGGTATTATTATGCCGTTGTATACTACTGGTGGCAGACTCGCAGTGTCAATTCTGCTGGTTATCAAGTTACTGCCTACCATAAGAGCCTGACACTTGGATGGGTTCACGGTTAAGCCGAATTTAGCCGACCAGTTTTTTAAAGTTTCTAAATCCCTATTCACGTCTTGGATCGCTGCTGTAATGCCCTCCGCAGGTGCTTGTGCATACAGTTGCAGATCATCCGCATACAGATGATACGCACATCGAAGATTGTAAGTCATAAGATTAATGAAAATAGAAAATAATAAGGGAGAGAGAATACCGCCTTGAGGGACGCCAGAGTCCAGAAGGCACCAGCTAGATGATAAATCATCACTACGGACAGACTGTTGGCGCCCCTGAAGATAATTCGAGAAGAAATCCAGTGCTTCCGGGGAGATTTTAAGGTAGGAAAGGATGGACAGCAAGATATCATGACTGACTGTATTGAAGGCATTGGAGAAGTCCACTAAAACAAGTACGGTCACCTTAGTGGCCTCCATCCCCGTCCTTATATCACCAGTGACTTTCAGTAGTGCAGATGTGGTGCTATGGCCAGGTCTGAAGCCTGACTGTAACGGACTTAACAACTTGTTCCGATGTATAAATGAAGCAAGTTGTGTTAGCACACAGGCCTCAAGCACTTTAGACAAGAATGGGAGTACGGAAATTGGTCGAAAGTGGTTAGGAAGTATGGCATTGCTTATTTTTGGCAAGGGTATCACGTAGGCCTTACGCCAAGCAGAAGGAAACGTGCCAGAGTAGAGGCAATAATTGATTATGTGGGAAATTGCTGGGAGCAATTGATCAATAATTGTCACCACCATACGTCGACTAATGTTGTCACAACCAACTGCGTTCGATTTAATAGCTAAAATTTTATTTTTGATCTCCTCGGTTGCAACTGGAGAAAACTTGAAGGTATCTATATCAGGACTGACTAGGCCAGCTATGTAACTCAGTGTATGACTTTTGGTTTGGTGATCGAGAGGAGTCGTAGTGGAGAAATATCGATTCAGATCATCCAGACCTACCGTCACTCGAGAGTCCACATGCTGTCTACCAATACCCAAGGTGCCCAGAAACTTCCAAATATTTGTAGGTGAAGAAGAAGTGATATTATTATGGATATGTCGGCGTTTAGCGTTGCGTATCATCTGGTTGCAGTAGTTTCTTGCAGCTTTGAAGCAATTCCAGTTTTCTTCCGTACGGTTTCTTCTAAATTTATTAAAGGCCTGGTCCCTTCGACGCATTGACGCACGAACCTCCGTCGTAATCCAAGGTGCCGGTGTTCGTTTCAGTTTTACTTTTCTGATGGGAGCATGCACGTCGTAGAGGCTGAGTACCACGTCATTAAACACCGTCACCTTTTCATCAACGGTTAGTGCTGCATCTAAGGCATTCCAGCTTACCGAACAGGCGTCCTGACGCAATTTGTCCACATCTATGCGGCCAAAACAACGCATGGATACTACCTTGGGAGATGGTTTAGGGGGTTTGAGTACGTAGGACAGAAAAATAAGGTCATGGTGTGAAAATGCCGGTGCAGGCATTTGTCCGTGGCACGAAACGTGTGCTTTGGAAGAAACTAATATCTGGTCAAGCCAAGTGTCCTCAACCAAAATATTATGATGAGTGGCATGCAATGGAAGAATGTGAAGACTGGCTGATTCGACAATGTGGCGAAGTTTACGGCTTCCAGATGACTGAAGATCCAGGAGATTCGTGTTGAGATCGCCCATGATGATGTGATGTACGTACGTTGACCCTAAAGATTCCAGAACTGTTTCCAGACTGGAGAAGTAGTTAACAGTCGGAGGACAATAAACAACTCCGAGAACAAGTTTGATGCCCCTGACACAAACCTCAAGGAATAGATATTCTGCATCAGCGGTGTAGTTTGGACACGAAGAAGCTAGAATCCTGTAAGGAAAGGAGCTCCGTATGTAAATGGCAACGCCACCCCCACCCTTTCCAGTTCGGTCGTTGCGTAAAAGAATAAAGCCAGGAAGAGAGTAAGAAGTAGACAGTAAGTCAGGTTTGAGCATACTCTCCGAGACCAGGATGGCATGGATGTTCGTGTTTGTGAAAGCCTCGACCAGGTCACTGTAGTGAGAAGGTATGCTCTGTGCATTTATGTGACACACATTAAGCAGGTTATTAACTTTATGGTCTGAAAAGGTGTGTCGGAGGCGATCACCAAGAGCTGGTGTTAAAGATTGGAGGCTATCATCTGCGGTTGAGAAAGATTCATTTGCTGAGTGAAAAGAATCGTCATCTTCAGAAATCATAAGGAGAATATTATTTATGTACTATAAAATCTAAATATATAAATACTATAATATGAAAACAAAAGAATAATTATTTAAATGCTAAATTGCTAAAAAAAAAAAACGTAAGCGGCGTTTAGTCTCTGCACCACCCGCCAGCCAACAACACATGATAAAAAAAAAATACATTTTTAGAGTCGAACGAGAGAAACAAAAAGAAAAGAACAATAGCCTCAGTCAGAATGGGTAACAAAACTTGCTCTAGAACGTCTCCCTCACTGTCACTCAAGTCACTATGTCAGTGTCAAATTGTGTCACATTCATGACATTTGTCAAGGTTAATTTGTTTATTAGACATCCCAACAAACAAATTATATGTACCTTTAAATAAGCATATTATTTAATTATTTACTGATTAGTAGGTAGTGTAAAGTTATATAGTGACTAGAGGGACAGAGAGGAACTTATACTAATTAACGTTGTGTTACTTGAGTGCTATTGCAAAGGGTAATGTGAATCAAATGAATGACAACAATATTTACAATTTCTTGTTTCCACTGGACTGCGAGGCACCGGGAGGCTTAGGATGCGCCTTAGTTAGGGCTTGTAGTTCTTCAGCCGTGGTTATTTTATGCTTAATGCCATCCGTAACCTTGACCACGATCACGCCGTCCTGCGTCCAACAAGCTCGAGTGCCGAAGTGAAGTCGTGCCTTATTGAATATCGCCTGCCTGGCCCTAGTCAGAAACTCTCTAACCGAGATGGATGAGCCTTTTAAGCCTGTTTTGGCTCTCCAAGCGGCCGACCTAATATGCAAGTTTGAAAAACGCACCAGTACCGGCCGATGGTGTTCCTTACTTACAGCTCCCAGCCTATGGCAAGTGGCAATAGACGACGCAGTGCAATCCTTGACGGCGAGATTGTTTTGGAGAATGTCAACGATGACTTTCTTGCAGTCTTCATTGTTAACTTCAGCAACCCCTAGGAATAAGAGTGCCTTACGCCGGTGTCTGGTCTCCATCACGTCAATGGCCACTGAGCACTCATTGATTTGCTTACGTAGCAAACCAAGCATGTTATACATGAGCTCCCTAAAGGTCCGGAACTCTTCAGCCACTCTTGCCACAGTGTCTTTAGCCGGACCACCGCTTTGAAGTTGTGCCTCAAGCTGCTCCATCCTCCTTGTGAATGACTCTTCTAAAGTCTTCTGTGCTGACTCGATGATGCTCAGTTGAGACATGATGATATGTGTTGCTGTAGTGCTGGCAGGTGGTGTATAACAGATTTCTGTCACATAAACTTTTGCCAACGTAAGTAGTAGTTATATGAACTGTATACCACTTGTTTCACCAAAAGAATTGGGATTGATTAGAGTTTATATTGTTAAAATAATATTTTAATTTTGATATGATGTGTTGACTTTTTGACACCTACCTAACACATTTGGTACTTAACCAATTTCACCAGTTAGTAGGTGCACCTGCCAAATGATGGACCAAGATCTGATGTAGGCTTTCCTCTAGGGACTGAGTGAGACATACCCTTATATAGTCTAGTCGGAAACCGTGTTGCGAGTTCGAGACGACTTAACCTCGGGATATATCTTGGACCCAAAATGTATTCTATAGCAATTTGTAACGTGTCATAGCTCTATACGCGCAGTAATTGTTATTTTTCGTTATGTGAGGATAGCACGTGATGCGACGTCAGTGGACGAACCAAATCCACCGATCATACATTGTTACAACAACAAAATATATATATACTGACCCATGGTATTTTCCATCTCAAAAAATGTTAAATAAAAAATGCCCATCGCGCCTAAAAAAATATTGTACAAAAAATGTATATCTATAAACGAAATACGAGATAAATATTACTAATTTATTAAGTACGACTACACTAAATTGCCTACACACTATGTTATTAGGTCGGTGCATCGGCATTAGTTAGAAACTAATATCCATCGGAAACCGTACTGTTTATTCATCGATCGAGAATAGAACCGACGACACGATACGGCACGATATTTTTATACGACGAATCAAAATAAACCGTATGTGCATTGAAAAAAATTTATATTCCAATGACAATCTTACTGCAGTGACGTCTTTCGATCATAAAGTTCATCATTGAAATTTAAGTTTTATCGTAATGATGTTAAAGTCTATTTTAATTTGTCGTTTTAAAGTTCTTTTGCCGTGCCATGTCGTCAGTGTGGGCTGATATGATTATTTTAATTGACCGCACCACTCGTCAGGGCATTGCCTCTTACATTTTTTATGCAGCAGTATCTATGCACACAGTAGATAGGTGAGGTATGAACGGACTAGGTATATAGGACTATTAGGTAGGTTTTACTGTTTCGTTCATAATCCTTACCTTTTGCTATACTTTTCAAAAGTGATTATCAGTAGCTTTTTCGGCGTATATTGGCCACTCTTACCCTCCCGTAAAAAAATATGTTCTTTTACCACTTACATTGCAGACAAGCTCACGGACCAAACCTGATGAAAATGTGGTTTCCCTGGTCTATGGACGTTGTACAACACCAGGGGAGTGACACTCGTGCTGCCGACCCTGTAAACACAGAGAGTTTCTGTGCTGTCAGTGTAGAAGACACAGCAGGAATTCAAATTCAAAACAAAAACTTTAAATTTGTTCAGAATTGTCATTATTTCCTCCCCTACCGTGCAGTGCGTAACATGGCAACACTGAGATATACTGTCAGAAAAGGCGGTGGAAATCCTTTTTAAATAAAAATCTTCGTGTCTTGAATACCCTTTGGTCTTCCCATGACAGCACAAAAGTTCTCCAGTGAGCTCTGGCTACCCTACTCACCAACAGGAACAAAACACGAGGTTATTATGGCCGCGGTATTCTGTAGGGCGGAGGTACTTCCCCGTAATACCGTCGTGTCCTACCTCCTACGGCTGCTTTCCCATTGAGACAGGTAAAGGTAATATCTGCAATCCTTGCCTTTTTGATTTTTCTACTATCTTAACTGTTTTTCTACTTACATGCTCTGTGCTTATGATAGGTGGTACTCGATCTGATTAATGAAGATTCGCATAGGTCGACCTTAGATACCGGGTTGCCCCATTCGCCCTCACCTTATAAATCTATTTCGTCAATCTTCTTTCGTCGTGTCCGAAAAGTTGATAGTATCAGATTAAATAGACCATTAATACTACAGCTACTTCTATTGGGGACGCTCGTTGTTATCCGGATCAGCCCGTTATACTTATTACCTCTAACAGCGACTTTCGTATGACATTCGGGGCCTATAGCGGGATAGCTTAACATGCTCTAACCGCCACGCCAAAGATTTAACCGACTGTTAAAAAGTCTTCTAAAGGTCTTCACAACTATGCACACTGTTCAATTAATGGAAATGCTAGCAATATTTAACACCGCCATCAGACACCATGTAAAAATAAATAATTTATGACAATAACAGTGAAGTAACGATTTGGTAAAATAATGAGGGTAATAAAATTTTATTCACAGAAACGCATACTATTTATTATAGATCTTTTAGGGTTCAGCCCCCCTTGACAAGTAGTAATATACCAGCCAATGTACTTATTGCCGGATAGTCAGTTCAGTGGGTCCAGATGTAAAAGTGACAGACAGAGTTACTTTCGCATTTTATACCTAACTAGCTCCGCCCGCGTGAATTGTTTAGCCGTTATTGTTGTAGCCTATGTGTTATTCTGATGTATAAGCTATATTATTGTAAAGTTTCATTAAAATCCATTCAGCAGTTTTTAAGTGAAAAAGTAACAAACATCCGTCCATCCATCTATCCATCCATCGATACTTACAAACTTTCGCGTTTATAAAATTGGTAGGATAATAATATAGATGGTGCGTAGAGGCCCCGTAGCAGGTGTAACAACCTGTACCTAGTAGCAACACACCCGGAAAAAGTATTTTAAAGAAATTAGTGCAGTGTAGAAGTGCACCACAAATACTTACGTGAAAAGTAGTTTAATAAATTTTATCTACTCTGATACTATAATACAAAAAATTATAAAATTCTAAATTATGTATATAAAATTGAAATCAAAACTCTTATGACAAACATTACGCACAGGCCAAAAACAAAGTTTTATTACGATACAGGTCTTGTATGGACACCTATTTCATTAAATAACTTTTCAATCATAACAATACACCTATACAACCTCAATTTGGACTGAACCTCTACTTTAAAAAAGAATCCGCTGATTCGGAAGAAAAAAAAAGAAACACGCATGCGCAATTGATGTTTGCACCTTGGCGCCAACATTTTACATTTAAATTAAACAAAGTTTGGTTTTGTTTGTAAAATAAATTAGTTTATGTACTATAGTAGATAAAGTATATATAGTATGAGAGTAGATAAAGTAGTGTATGACACTGTACATAACTTGGTCTTATAACACTCGTGTGATACTATAAAAAAACTAGCCTACGGTTGGTTTTTTTAAAATACATTCGTGTTATAAGAACCCTTATTATGCAACAGTATCATAAACTACTATTAATTAATGTATCACCCTGGCTCTTTAACTTTTCATAAAATAATCATTATATAGATAAACCATTGAAAAATTACATACTGGGATGCATTTGTCAGAGGATGCAATTTTCTGTTCCTTTTTTGACATATTGGAAAAATGAGTTGTATTTTTTTTTATACCACTGAGGTGGCAGAAAATTACACGGTCCACCTGATGGAAAGTGTCTACCGTGGCCTATGGACGTGTGCAACACCAGGGGAGTCACACTCGTGCTGCCGAGCCTATAAATACAGAGAGTTTTTGTGCCATCAGAAAAAGTAAGAATAGCCTTTGGTGTTGCCACTGACAGCATAAAAACTATCCAGTGAGCTTTTGATTTTTTGACGATTTTTTTGTGAGATCTATTTAAAAATCAGTTAACATTTTTAGTGGCAAAAAAGATTATGTATCTACAACTTGAGACCATTTTTATAAGTTATAACCAAATAGGTATTTATCAAGTCTAATTCTACAGCCTACAATTAGAAATGTGTCCCTCATTAATAAAGAACTCTTAAAAGTGAAAAAAAACACAATGAATGGTGATAGAACCGACAACACAGACAGTAGTGACAGTGCACGGTGTCCGTTGTGGGAGAGGCTGGGATGCGCGCGAGGCGTGTGCGCACGGTTATGTCGCCGGCGCAGGCGTGTCGCTCCCGAACATGCAACAAAGTCATGCAGCAGGTCAGTATAGCTTTTCACTTATTTTCTTTAAAAAAAATAGAGAATCTTAGCAATCGAAATTACTAATATTCCCTCTAACCCTTCCAACTAAGCTAAATTGCTTGTGCTAGGAGTGGGTTCACGTCGGTAGTGTAATGGTCAGGATTCGAACCCGGGACCTTTCGATCATAAGGTAGACTCCTTAAACACTAAGCTACCGACGCTTTTGCTTTGTGCGAGCCTACTACGACACGCGATCCAATTGCAATTCGGTTTCAGGCAGTCGTTAAAATAAAATAAAATGTATCCATGTTGCCTGGAAGAGATCGCTTGAAGCGAGAAGGCCGCCATTTGCACATTTTATCATATTATGTTCTCCGTACATGTACTGAAATTCTTTGGTATGCAATAAAGATTTATCTAATCTAATTGATGGAGCTATATACCAGTTCAGGGTGAAAGAGATAGAGCTAAGATGAGTCTATATTTTCATTTCTCTCCCTCTCAACCGCTGCCGGAAACTGAATTGTATGATTGTAAATGTTTCGCTTATGATATGAGCCTCGTGTTAGGCTCCCTGTTCTTGATAAAGATGAGATGAGATGAGATGATTTATCTGTTGTCCCACGATAAATAATTGAAATGAATTTTCCGCACACGAGTTACTTTTTTCTTTCAATACCAGGTCTAAGTATTTTCGTTAGTTATTTAGTTTTTATTGTACTACTGTGCAGTCGGGCAGGGTGGATAGTGGTCGCAGCACTAGTGGGGCCAGTGGGTGTCACGCGGTGCTGCGACGACAATCCTCTTTTGATCTTTTTGACCTTTCCTGAGTCTTTGCCTTCAGCCTAGCTCAGCTCAAATTGACATAAAAAATTTGGTTGCCTGTAAAGTCGGTATACGGGCGAAAGTTTTACGTGACAACGACTTTGAGTGGTAAAATAATTTTAATGTGAATATTCATTCGTCTAGTATGAAGAAGGATGAAATAATAGTAACAATTTAAAAATGTCTGTCTCTCTCGCTCTTAGGCGGGCTAACCATGCCCGAGTGGAAGGGACGCGTGCCTCTCACTCGCTCTCATTGTGAGCGCATAACGTGAGCGGAGCGTAACGCAGTTTCTTGAAGTGTCACCCGGCTGACCCGGCAAACTAATTTATAAGACGTTGTCACGTCAAAAAGTAAAACTATGTTTCCTTTTCAAATATTATTTTTTTCAAATATTCTACAACATTCAGGGCTATCCAGACAATCTAGAACCAAATTAAGCACAGCTCAACCAGCTTTTGTTATGGTATGTTTTTTAATACACACATAATACGCAGAACATTCAGACCAATGTAAATATAAAAATTATTAAACATATTCATGCATACAAACTTTTGCACTAAGCGGGAATCGAATCTGCACCCCCTGTGTAGCATTTTTCCTTCTCCATGGCTCTACTATTGCGCCACAGAAGCGTCATTTAGCAACTGTCTCTGACTGTACATTTATGATAGTTAATCACAGAGATAATTCCATGATATTTATTTTATACCTGTACACCAAGCATCAATCACTGCTCCACTATCACCCCTTACCATCAAAAGGGCTGAAGAAATAAATCATAAACCATTTACGTCACTTGACGTCGCCATTCACCATTAATAGCCATTATAGTAGCGTTTCTAATGTTTTTCAATGGCTTTTACAAATGTATACGTAAAATTTCATTACTTTTATTTACATCTAAGAATGAATTCACGCATATTATTTAGTTATTCATTTGGTAAGGTCTAAATCCTTCAAAATGGCGGGCTTGCATAATGTAACTATTAATATATACTAGTCGACCCGCCCCGGCTCGTCCGTGACATATTTTATAACCTTATATTCCCGTAATCTTTCAAATGATGTATGGCAATCTGCCATCACTCAATTGTATTGCAATCCCGGCACCTCTCCACTAACACTTGAACATTATGAAACGGTATTAAAGTTCCAATTGACTTTAAAGTATTATTAATAATCGTTTGTATGAGAGTAGCTATAGGAAAGTGTTGTTTTTAGACTTTTTCAGGCAATTTTTAATTTTTTTCTCTGCTTAAGTATCCTCGTACTGCAAGGAATATTCTAAACAGGGCCGTCTTAACCGGGGGTTCAAGGGTGCGGCCGCACCCGGGCGCGTAGCCCGAGGGGGCGCAGGCCGAGCTCTAAACATTTCGATATTTCCTAATTTAACCTTTAACTCATAAGTACAATATTAACGCCATGCCCCCGTTACGTACACTTACGTCAATTAAACCCCTACATGCATAAAAATATAGGCATCAACCAATATTAAAATTTACCATTGTACCTATTATTGTCACCTTTGCCTTTCTTCACGTGTCATACATACCGCTCACGATATGCAAGGTAAAATAGCTCTTATTTTGATACACACATAACAATTAAATTAATTTAACACGCACGCGGCAATATCTCCATTCCAAAGAGGCCCTTTGATCTAGCCGCCTGGCGCCCGCACTTTAAGCGAAATGGCCTCTATAATTAGGCTGTTAGGGTGTACATTGTAATGTGTCGCGATGCGGCTCTGAGTGTCGGTTATTCTTGTTGTTGTAGTTGAATTTTATTGCATGAAAATTAAAGTTTGATTTTGTTTAATGCTGTGAAACGTTAGAGAAATATTAAATCCATTTCTTTTCCTTCATTTTTGAATTTTATTATTTCATTATAGGTATATTTATAGAGTATAACCGGCCTCTCTGCTTAGGATTCGTGGACTATGAGAAAGCCTTCGATTCGATCGAAATATGGGCCGTGCTACAGTCTCTCCAGCGGTGCCGGATAGATCACCGGTATATCGAAGTTTTGAAGTGTTTATACCAGAACGCCACTATGTCGGTCCGAGTACAGGAACAGAGCACGAAACCAATTCAACTGAAAAGGGGCGTTAGACAGGGAGACGTGATCTCTCCGAAACTGTTTACGGCTGCCTTGGAAGACCTCTTCAAGCTACTGAACTGGAAAGGACTTGGCATCAACATAAACGGCGAGTATATCACTCACCTTCGGTTTGCCGACGATATTGTCATTATGGCAGAATCGCTGGAAGACTTGAACACCATGCTCGAAGACCTCAACAGAGTATCGCAACAGGTGGGCCTTAAGATGAACATGGACAAGACAAAGGTTAAGTCAAATGTCCATGTTGCGCCTCTACCGGTTCATGTTGGGGACTCAGTCTTAGAAGCTGTTGACGAGTACGTCTACTTGGGTCAACTGATCCAGGTAGGCAATTCCAGCTTCGAAGACGAGGTAAATCGACGAATCCGACTCGGCTGGGCAGCGTTCGGGAAGCTACGAGATGTCTTCTCGTGCGACATACCTCAGTGCCTGAAGACGAAAGTCTTTAACCAATGTGTGTTACCAGTGATGACTTACGGATCTGAAACGTGGTCCCTCACTATGGGTCTCTTAAACAAACTCAAAGTCGCTCAACGAGCTATCTACACCATGGAAAGGGCTATGCTCGGTATTTCCCTACGTAATCGCGTCAGAAATGATGATATCCGTAGGAGAACAAAAGTAACCGACGTAGCCCAGCGGATTAGCTCGTTGAAGTGGCAGTGGGCGGGACACATAGCGCGCAGAACAGATGGCCGATGGAGCAAAAGAGTTCTGGAATGGCGACCGCGTACGGGCAAACGTAGTGTAGGACGCCCAACGGCCAGGTGGAAGGACGACCTCATCAAGGTCGCCGGGAAGCGCTGGATGCGGGCTGCGTTAGATCGGTCATTCTGGAAGTCTATGAGAGAGGCCTATGTTCAGCAGTGGACTGCGTATGGCTGATATGATGATGATGATGATGAGGTATATTTATTGTAGATTACAGATCTTAGAGAAAAATAAATGAAACATCAAAAATTTATTGCGTTTTTTGAAGTGAAAACTTCTTTAGCGGCGTTGACCTTTGAACCGTAACCGGCGACTGACGTCATACAAAATTAGGTACAGACTATCTATTTTGCAAGTTACGATAGATAGCGTCGTAGCTTAAACGGTAAGCACTTCGACTGTAAGTCCTTATAGTTTCAGATAGTATCGGGTTCAAACCACCTGGCCTTCAGGGATTTTTTGTGATTGTTTTTTCTTATTATAATTTATTACTTTTGGTGATTGTTTTTTCTTTTTGTAATTTATTACTTTTTATGATTATTTTTTCTTTCTGTAATTTATAACTTTTTGTGATTATTTTTTCTTTTCATAATTTATTAATTTCTTCTGACAGAAAATTAGCAGAAAATGAATGTTAGGTTCTATGATTAGCGCTATATTATAGGTATAGTATGGTATGTTCTTTTTTTATCTTTTTCTATGTATATAACGAAGAAAGAAAAAAAGAAAATGTTTTCACTTCTGCCGGCACTCCCAGAGTGCAACCCGTCTTTTTTTTGTTGACCGGGGGGGGGGGGGGGGGGGGGGGCGCAGTCTGAGCTTCGCACCCTGGCGCTATATAGCCTTAAGACGGCCCTGATTCTAAAAAAAAAGAATTAGCGAAATCGGTTCGTTCGCAATAGATTCAGTGATTCATTTTTAGGGTTCACACATTTTACCACTTTGGAAGTGACTCTCGCGCAAACTATTCAATTTAGAAAAAAAAATGATGACCTCAACCCGACACGTATGGGTTTGATGGAAAAAAAATTTGAGTTTCAGTTCTAACCCCCAAAATTTATTGTTTTCTTTTTTCTATTTTTGTGTGAAAATCTTAATGTGGTTCACAGAATACATCTACTTACCAAGTTTCAACAGTTTTTTTTTTGCCATTTGCGGAACCCTAAAAATAATTTATTTTGGCCACATACATTTTGGCGCCTGCCTAAAAACCAACATATGGCATTTGTTCATATTAGGGGTTAAAGTATGAAATTGCCGATTTGTACTGACAAATTGAAATTAGTTTTTTTTTAATTTAACGTATTTATTTAACCAAAATAATTACCATTATTATCTATACATTGCTGCCATCTAGTAGGAAGGACATTTATGCCTTTGCGATAGAACTCTGGTGATCTAGATTCGACAAACTGTGTGAAAGCATTTTGTACTGCCTCCTGAGAAGAAAACTTTTTATCACATAGAAAATTGTCCAAATCACGAAAAAAATGGTAGTCTGTTGGAGCAAGGTCTGGCGAATACGGAGGGTGACGGATAGTTTCTAATTGCAGTTCCTGTAGAGTTAAAACGGTTTCTCATGCTGTATGAGGTCTCGCGTTATCATGGAGCAATAATGGTGAAGATCGATTCATGAGTCGGGGCTGTTTCACTGCTAGTTTTGCTATCATTGTTCGGAGTTCGGCACAGTAGACATCTGCCGTTATTGCTTGACCAGATCGTAGAAAGCTATAGTGAATAACACCATGCTGAGACCACCAAACAGTTACCATTACCTTTTTATTGGTAAGCTTTGCTTTAGGACACTGTTGTGGCGTTTCACCTGGGGTCAGCCATTGCATTTTTCGCTTACGGTTATCGTAAAGAATCCACTTTTCATCCCATGTCACAATTCGATTGAATATTCCTTCATTTCTGTATCGATTCAACAAGGCAACACAAGTTTCAACACGCATTTCTTTCTGCAGATCAGTCAAATCATGAGGTACCCATTTTTCACATTTTTTTATTTTATTGATTTGACGCAAATGAGTCAATATTGTTGGTAAGGTAACGTTAAACCATGCAGCTAATTCCTGGGTAGTTTGGCTCGGATCGGCTTCCACCATGTCTTTCAATTCATTGTTATTCACCTGTGTGGACGGCCTTCCTCGTGGTTCGTTCTTCAAATCAAAGTTTCCAACACGAAAGCGTTTAAACCAAAATCGCACGGTGCGTTCATTAGCAGTCCCCTCTCCAAACGCAACATTGATATTGCGAGCTGTTTCTACCGCGTTAGTTCCGCGTCGGAACTCGTATTCAAAAATCACTCGAATTTTCGAAGTATTCATCTTTCTTGTCTAAGCTGAATAAAAAAAACAACTGAAAGTCGATAATCGAATGTTGCACATTTTTAAATGAAGAACTACATAGGTACCATGTGGAAAAAGTTTCACTCAAAAATCTCAAACCATGAAGGTTCTATGTCAATTCGAAGTACCTATTACAATGAAACGGCAATTTCATACTTTAACCCCTATTATTTTATGTACCCAAGAACACTTGGGCAATAAATACCTTCTGTACGGGGTTTCGCTTAGTTGACCACGAAGCGCCGTACAGGAATAGTAGTTGAGTTGGTTGAGAACGCCGTAGAGAAAGACCGCCGTAGTAAAAGTTATATATTTAGTTAAAATAAAGTTAGAGGTTACAAGTAGTTATGTTGGCAGATCTTTCCTTGAGTAGTGTCTAGTGTGACAGTTAGTGACGTTCTGAGTATGAATATAAATTTAGTTAAAATGTAAAAATAAACAAGTCATCTGCGCTCGCGCTAAAACTAGGTTGCAGCGTGGGCAAAAATGGATGTACGATGGCTTGCCCGTACATGTTGGCAACCAAACAAAAGAAAGATTAAAGATTTTAAAAGGAGATAATATAAAAAGGTTACTATCAAGGAAAGAAATGTCAGTACAAAGCAAAGAATGTCAATTAAAACTAAACGCGATGTTGTCCGACGCTGCTGGTCTTCGAGGATGATGAGCTTGCTGTTGTGGTGGCGATTGGTTCGTTGACACGTTGACTTGGTTAGTGGTAGTAGTAGGCTTCCTTATAGGTTGTAGTTCGATGTCTTCGTAAGTATGTTTTTTCGTCGTTCTATTTTTTCTAGTGCAGCAGGGGAAGTGGCATCTCCTCATTGCAAACCACACGATCGTACCAGTAACAGCAAGGCCGAGAAGGCTGTAGCAGAGAGCGTACTGGTGTATGTCATGGCTTGAAATAGTCGAAGGTAGATCTTCGTTTTGTTTTAATAAATGAATTTGCCTGTCGATCCCTGCTAAGTCTTCTCTCAAAGCTTCATGAGGAGTGATCAGCGCAACCCGAGGATGTTTCAAGTCGACTATGTTGTTTACAGTAGAGTTGAGTTGTGGAACATTAAATATAGAATCGTCTATCTTTATTTTCGAGTTGTATTCGTTGTGCGAATAGATGGTGAAATCTTTAGATTGTAAGACGCACCCTTGTGCTAAAGTTATAATGCTCGAAGTTGTTATTGTATGTGACATTACGTCATTCTTACATACAGTGCGCAAAGTGCAAGCTCCGCAACACGTCGCCAGCCAGCTGTTTGGCGTATGTAACGCGATCCAAGCGTCAATGCACGGGGTCTCCCTGACGTCACATGGTGCCTTCGATTGGTGACTCAATAGCTTTGCCTCGCAGGGAGCCTTGTTGTTGTGCAGATTGAACACCGGATGATTTTTAGAACAAATTAAATTGTTCGGTTTCAGTTGAGAGCATAGTTTCAAATCATCTTCAGTTATGGAAATGTAAGAGTTTTTCTCAAAGTTAACCGCAACATATGATGAATGTAGTTGAATGATGGTCGTCTTGTTCTCCTTTTTCACAGGCAACGGGACCGCTTTATACAGCGAAAAGTCTTCGTCAGATGAAAGAGGGATATGAACTTCAAACAGGAAGTAGTTCGAAGTTACGCGAGCCTTTGCGTAGAGTAGTTTGTAGATATTTTTTATATCTTCTCTTACATTTTCCACTGGTAAAGTTAGTGATTTTGGTAATTTTCCAGCAATAGTAGTAAGCTGTTCAAGTAGGTTCACCGGAGTAAGTAAATGGATGTCTAAGTGGCCTTTGTAGACATCGGTCAAAGAGTCAAATAGCATTTCTTGCATTTCTTTCATATTTTTAATTAATAGATATGTCGTGAGTGACGCTGAGTTGAAGTAACTTGTGGCCATCATCACCTCCAAGGTTGATTCGACTCGGGCTAAGTTTGTGTCAGTTTGGTTCATGTACGCCTCCATCATTGTGAACGGCGATTAATATTGTCCTCAGTTTTCTTTAGCACGTTGTTTTCTAGTTGTACAATAGAGGTCTGATTCTTTATGAGGGCCAATATGTAGTTTTCATTGTTTTGTATAGTTGTTATGTCCTGTTCGTATTTGTCGGCAAATTCCTGATCCAACACACCGAATAGACTGCGGGCAACAGTGCCGACGCCGTTAATCAGGCTGCGCTTTCTTCGTTCAGATAAATGCTTGTGCGGGGAAAGTAAAATAATGTTATAGTAGTCCAATAAGTCCTTTTCATGTGCTATTTGTTCTAGTGTCGGCTTGCAGTATCTCGGATCGGTTTTTTCACAAAGATTGTTCAGTGTTTTCAGATAACTTTCTATCCTTTTTATGCTTGTCCAGTAGTTAGTTAAATTGTAGTACATAAGTAATGTCCATTCATCGTGAATCATTTGCATTTTGCCAATAGTATCGTAGTAAATAGGTCGATCAGGTTCAAGGGAAGTAATATGAGCGCTTGACGATAAGTCGTCGCCAATGGCATAGGTTTCAGATGTCAAGGTGAACATTGTTATGAGTATAGTAAACAATGTTGACCAAACCTTCCCTTTGCCTTTTTTTGTATTTGTAGGTTTTTTCTCAGATTGATTTGGCTTTGTATCAGGTTCCGTATTTGTAATCGGTTTCAAGGGGAGCGGTGACAACTTTACTACTGGACGCTTGATTATGCCAGTTTGTGTTTTCACTGTTGTGACTCGCACGTAACCATCTGATCCGGGATGAGTTTGTAGGACTCGACCCATGGCCCATTTTCCAGGTGGTAAGTTGTTGTCCTTAATCAGTACAATGTCACCCTCCTCGATGTTCTTAGTAGGCTTGTTCCATTTTGCACGACTTTGTAGTAGAGTTAAATATTCATTTGACCAGGTTTTCCAAAATTGTTTGAACATATTTTCAGTAAGTTGCCATCTATTTCTTAAGTTGATGTTTCTGTCGTCGCTGATATCCGATAACGGTAGTGTCATTATGGGACTACCAGTGAGAAAATGCCCCGGAGTTAAATAGTTGTAAAACTCTTCGAGGTCTTCAGTGAGTGGACAGAGTGGTCTTGAGTTCAGGCACGCCTCGATCTGTGCGAGTAACGTCGAAAATTCTTCGTAAGTTAGTTTCTGATAGCCCAATACACGACGAAGATGGTACTTCATGGATTTCACTGCGCTCTCCCACAGACCTCCAGCTGTTGGCCATGCAGGAGCGTTGAAATGCCATTCCACCTCCATTTTAGCGATTTCATCGAAGAATTCCGGTGATAGTTGTTGTCTGAACTCCTCGAACTCCTTCCGTAAGGTTTTTGCAGCGCCAATGAAGTTGGTACCACAGTCTGAGTAGACGTGCTTTGGAGTGCCGCGACGTGCACACATCCGTTGAAAGGCGGAAATAAAAGTATCCGCACTGAGGTCAGACACAAGTTCTATATGCACAGCTTTCGTGGCCATACATACAAATATGGCGATGTAGCCCTTTGATGTTCGTACTCCTCTACCCTTGTTAAGTTTTACTTCCACATGGCCAGTGAAGTCGACTCCCGTGTGAGTAAAGGGTCGGGATGGCGTCACACGTTGTGATGGTAAATCGCTCATAAGTTGATGGTTCTCTACCGACTTATGGCGATGTCACCGGATACAGAGGCGTAGTTTAGCTTTGACACATCTGTTGCCACCGACAATCCAATAACGCTGCCTTATGTAAGCCAGTGTCAATCGTGCGCCTCCATGAAGTGTAGTAGAATGTGCTTGTTCTATAAGTAATGTTGTGAAGCGTCCCTTTCCAGACACAATCATGGGATTCTTCATATTGGCTGGCAAAGTAGAGTTATTCAGTCGACCACCCACACGCATGATACCCTTTTCGTCCAAATAAGGGTTAAGTTTGTAAATAGGGCTTTTGCTAGAAACTATTTCGTTTTTCAGAAGTTGTTTATATTCGATTTCGAACTCAGTTTGTTGAATAAATTTAATTATTAGTTCATTTGCGCCAGCTAATTCGCATGACGTAAGAACGTCGGTGTTGGGTGTCTTGTTTTCGCAGAAGCGCGATATCCAAGCCACGAGTCTGGTTACACGTGTTAATGAACTGCATTTATCTAGTAGGTAGTTTATAAAATGCTCGTCTTTATTTGGTAGAGTTGTCGACGTTGTTGGTTTTAGTTCCACGTTAGTGATAAATAAACATGAGTAGTTTTCCGACGCCTTTTCAACCTTCTTCAAAGTCTGAAGGAAATCTGGTCCTTTCCACCATAGCTGGAAATCCACAAGTTTCGTGGGGTATAATCCTCGTGAGGCACAGTCTGCAGGATTCTGTCCAGATTTTATGTACTGCCAATTTTCAGGAGGGATGACTTGTTTGATTTTGTTAACCCTATTGGCCACATATCTTTCCCATCTCGAAGAGTCTCCTTGCAGCCACGCCAGTACCACTTGAGAATCACACCACGCCTGGACTTTAATATTGTTACCTTTGTAGGTTTCCTTAATTTTCTGAACTAGTTGAGTGAGTAGTAATGCGCCACATAACTCCATTCTCGGTAAAGTTGTTTTTTGTGCTAAGGGGGCAACCCTCGTCTTAGCAGCGAGTACAGTTATAGTTGGTGGGCTGTCCGGGTTATTGACATAACTGTATATGACGCAAGAATAGGCCTTTTCACTTGCATCACAAAAGCACATAAGTTGGATGTTATCCTGCTTCCCTCCAAGCCACCTTTTGAGTTGAATGTTCTTGACAACCGGCAGCTCAGATTTCAGCCTTAGCCAGTACTTTTGTATGTCAATAGGTAGGTAAGTCTTCGTCCCAGCCAACTTTACTAGTCCATACCCTTTGGAATATTAATTTAGCAGTTATGGTTATAGGTGATAACCATCCAAGTGGGTCGTTTAGGTTTGATATTTCGGATAGTAGGCGTCTTTTTGTTAGTTTAGTCGTAGATAAATTTTCGAACTCCCAGTTGAAAGTAAAATAATCATCTTTCGGACTCCATCTGAGGCCAAGGGTTTTTACTGACTCTTCGTCCTTGAAATCGAAGTTTATTAAAGTTGAAATTTGATCCTCAGATAAGTTTTTGAGTAAAGCTGGATCGTTTGCGGACCATTTTCTTAAGTTCATCCCTGCACCTTGGAGTAGTTTTATTAGAGAGGTTTGAAGTTGGTTGGCTTCAGGGACTGAGTTATGGCCGCTCACCAGGTCGTCGACATAAAATTCATTTTGGAGTATTGTTGCAGCATCCGGGTACTTATGACCATCGTCCAAGGCTAGCTGTTTGAGAATTCTCATTGCAAGCCAAGGTGCGCATTTCATACCATATGTTACTGTACAAAGTTCGAACGCTTTAAGTTGGTCAGTTGGAGAGTCACGCCAAATAATTTTCTGAAGGTTTTGTTGTTCTTTTGTGATCTCTATGCAACGATACATTTTTTCAATGTCCGCAGTGTATGCATATCTGTACGATCTCCATTTCAGTATTAGGGCCTGAATGTCCTTTTCTAGATTGGGACCCTTTTCTTGAAGTTGATTCAAACTGAAACCGCTCGAAGTTTTCTGTGAGGCGTTAAATACGACTCTTAATTTAGTAGTTGTAGAGCGTTCACGTAGAACATCGTGATGAGGGAGATAGGATTGTGGCACGTTAGTTGAAACAGGACTCGCCGGTTTCATGTGACCAAGTTCTATATACTCTCTTATGAAGTCTCGGTACATGAGGGCTAGCCTGTGGTTCCTTTCAAGTCGCTTTTCTAGTTGTAGGAATTGCGAAGTAGCTATTGATCTTGAATTGCCCAGCTTCTCTTCATAGTCTGGACATAGTGGCATCTGCACTATGTATTTCCCATTCGGAGCGCGTTGAACCGTCTGAGAGTAGTGATTTTCACAGTAGCTATCAGTAGTAAAATCTTTGTCGCCCTGAACAATGTCTTCGCTCTCCCAATACTTAGAAATTTCATCTAAGTTGATCAAAGTCACGTGACATTTTAGTGTTCGAAGTTTGCCACACAGGATCCATCCCAATTGTGTCTGTTGCGCAATAGGAGATTGATGCTTTCCCTTAAGTACCCCATCCAGTAGAATGTCAGAGTATACGTCCGCCCCAAGAAGTAAGTCTATTGGGTAGGACTTGTTGAACTCAGGGTCGGCGAGTTTTAAGTTTGCCAGATGTGACCAGTCGCCCTTTTCAAATGACGTATTCGGTAAGTTATTTGTAAGCTTTTTCATTATCAAAGCTTGAGTGTCAAATGTGTAGTCGGTGTTGATCGATTTACAAGTGAGCTGAATGCGTCCTTTGCAGTCTCCTGATACGTTTCCGACTCCACAGATGGTGGCGTTCAGCCTGCTTCTGGGTAAGCGTAGTAGTTGGGCAGCTTTTTCGCTAATAAGATTAACTTGCGAGCCTTGATCCAGTAAGGCTTGAAGTCGGACTTGTGTGCCATTTGCAGTTGTAATTTGAAGCTGAGCAGTGGGCAGTAGAATTTCCATATCATCGGAAGACAGATGATTTGAGCTTGGTTGAGATGATGTAGAAGGCCGTGGATTGTAGTTATTTTTCAAGTTATTGGTTCCATTAGTTACATTTTTCTTTGTGGAGTTGTGCAATAATGTGTGATGTTTCATATTACACTCCTTACATGTTTTCGAAGACGTACATTTGTCATTGCCGTGGCTGTATAAGCAGTTTTTACATAAGTGCAATTTTTCTACTGCATTGTTTCGCTGAATTGAGTTCATGTCAACGAACTTTGTACATTGCATTAGAACGTGACCTCCACCGCAGTAAGGGCATTGACCGTAGTTTGTGTAATATGTTTTGTTAAACGTTGGTTTTGACTCATAATAATTTCTCTTCATATGATTTGGTTTGCTGTATGGTTTTGCGAAATTATTCTTTTGGCAGTTGGGAAGTTCTTTCTTAGCATTCTTCATAGTTTCGTATGCCATAAATTTGCTCTCCAGGAAGTATAGAAATTCGCTCAGCGGTTGCAGCTCCCGATGGTCTTGTAGCTCTTTCATAAAATCTGTATAAGTTGTGGTGTCAAATTTCTGCGACATCAAATGGACGATAATTGGATCCCAAGTTGTAGTATCCATGCCGATGTTTGCCAGGCCATTCATACATTCGGTAATGACGTCATGCATCTTCTTAAGGTTGTGGTTGTCAGGTTGTTGAATCACTGGCAGGTTGAGCATAGTGTTCATAAAAGATGTGAACTGGAGACGTCGATTGTCATAGCGCTGACTTAATATATCCCAGCATGACTGATAGTTATCAGCACTGATGCTAAGATGTTGCACCAACCGTTCCGCCTCGCCACGCAACCTTGTCTTGAGATGCTGCATCTTCTGTGCCTTGTTAATCATTGGATTGTTGTGGATCGCTTCAGTAAAAAGATCCTTGAATGAAATCCATTGAATATAACTGCCTGAAAATTCGGGAACATCCATCTTTGGTGCTGATTTTTCGTAGTGAGATGTCGACCATATCTTTGAATTGAGAAAGCGGCGTATTTCGTCATATTTACCTTCCATTGCGAGAAACATATTGTAGTACCTTAAATTGGAGCCCTTAAGTAATGATTCCAATTCCCAGTGCTGTTTGTCAACGATATCCCACTTAGATTTAAGTATCGACACATAATATTCTAACTCCCATCTCTCAGTAACAGTGTGAACGTCGATTTTTGACATGACACGGTCGAGTGCTTTGAAGTTACACTGTTGTTTTTCTAGGAGTGCTGTTACCGATTGATCAGTACTCTCATCTAGCATATCCGACATATCGAATAGTAAAGTTTTTTGGCCACGTATTTTTTGCAGTAAGCCTTCCATGTTCTCCTTGGTAGACTGATATAGGTCTTTGAGATTACCAAATACATCTTCTGAGAAGTAGTTGATGTTCTTGTCTTCTATAGTTTCTAAAAGTTCAGCATGACGCGTCTGGAAGTCTTTCCACTGCGCCTCCAGGGATTCCAGACGTTTCACCAGGTAAGTTTCGTTCTTCCTGTCTTGGCTATCCTTTTTGTAGTTGGCACACAGAGTTTTGATGTTGTTGAAACACTCCTGTTGTAGTTTCAGCATTTTAGTAGTGTTTTTGTAGTAGTTATTCGGAGTAAGTAAGTGAGTTCTTCTAGCTCAAGGTTCCGGCACGTAGTTGTCGGTGACAGACGTAGAGCTGGTCGTTGGTTCGGCTCGGGAATCTCACACCTTTATATTACGCTATGTGCGACTTCTCAACTTAACCGGTGAAACCCGCTTCTGGGAGGCCGGCTAAACCGATTCGCTAACGGAATATAGGATAATAAGACTCACCAAGTCGTTTCTCGAAGGACCAAAATGTACGGGGTTTCGCTTAGTTGACCACGAAGCGCCGTACAGGAATAGTAGTTGAGTTGGTTGAGAACGCCGTAGAGAAAGACCGCCGTAGTAAAAGTTATATATTTAGTTAAAATAAAGTTAGAGGTTACAAGTAGTTATGTTGGCAGATCTTTCCTTGAGTAGTGTCTGGTGTGACAGTTAGTGACGTTCTGAGTATGAATATAAATTTAGTTAAAATGTAAAAATAAACAAGTCATCTGCGCTCGCGCTAAAACTAGGTTGCAGCGTGGGCAAAAAAGGATGTACGATGGCTTGCCCGTACACCTTCCATTTGAGATATGAATCATTGAAATCCGTACGGCCGTTCAGAAGATATGAGGTAATAAAGAATATTACAAACATACAAACAAACATACAAGATACGCGCGAAAAACATAACTCATCTTGGCAGTCGGGTATAAAACGTTCACCCTTGTTATCAAAACGAGAAGTTATGCAATTTTCAACCTTATAAGTGTTATGACGACTAATGTCTTCTGTCACAGAATAGGTTGAGTTTGCGATTGATTAACTTTATAATAGACAAACTGTTTATAACAAAAATGTGTCACGACTCCTGAATGAGGTGAAAATATATAGCAGATAAATCAAGTTCTTCGCTAACTGGACACATGGGTGTTCTGTTGGTGGAACGCAAAATTACTTCAATGAATTTCGATACCTGCACTGTGAATCTAACCGGACTCGAACTGACTAAAGAGAGAGGTTGTTTTCGACATATCTCTAGCACCCCGGCTGACCCAGAGCCATCCCTATCGGTCTGGCCCTCCTTGGAAATTATCCAATATCCTATACGCCGCTCACGAAACTGACTACGAGAAAGAACGGACGGCTTCCTTGACGGCCGAAGCGCACCAACCATACCATACCTTATTAGGTCAGTAGGGTTTAATAAAAAATACTTACAATTACGTAGAAGAAATACAGGTCAACCATTTTGATTACACACATTAACTTATCTCGCTATTCATATTTCAACTATAAAGTTTAACAACTGCCCCCTCCCACCACTCGAGACATTTAATTTCTCTAGTACACGAACAAGCTTTGAATATAAATTATATAGCGCGTAATGACCTACCATCGTATAATAAAATTCTTTGTTTATATTTCACAATCTCCGCCGGATCTATGTTGATAATAGAGCTTTTATTTTATAATTTTATATATTGTTCTAATAAAAAAAAAGGTCCCTCCGTCAATCAGTAACTACAATGATGGGACATACAATAATACATGTTCAAATTTCGCAGCATGGTCGTGATTAAATATTAAATTGGCCCCAGTATCTTTCTTAAGATTTTTGGTAATGGTAGTGATTTTTGAAAGCTGTGAGTTTTTATTTGAATTTTTTATTTGTTAATAATGATTGGCACTATTTTTAATACGGATATTTTTTAAATATGTAACTTGTTGACCTACGTAGACCATTGCCGTATTTTAAGGCTAGATTTTCTATTAGTCTCAAGCGATTGCCGACTATTGGTGGTGCCGACCATGTGTATGAACAATAATTGTATTTTATAGAAAAAATGTGTTCGTTTTTAACAGATTTTATCTCCAAAATTTCATGTCAAAATTTTGCTTTAACAGGTAAAATAGGATGCAATGACCATTCTTTAGGGAATATGTGTAATTTTGTAGTGCAGTTTTGGTTTGTCCTTACAGTGTCCACCATTGGCGCTTTTGCCTTACTGACCTCCATGGGCATTCATGGGAGTGCATTTAATACTAATATTCTGTGAGTGCAATGTACACATATAATCGAAATACCTTAGAGTTGTACTGTTCTGAAGACTTGCAATAAACATTTTTTTTTTTTATGACTATAGCTTTTGCCCGCGAGTCCGCCCGCGTGGATATCAGTTATCGCGACCAAAGATAGCCTAATGTCCTTTCTCAAGATTAAATCTACCCCTATGCCAAATTTCATCAAGTCCGGCTGGGTAGTACCTCCGCCCTACAGAATGCCGCGGCCATAATAACCTCGTGTTGTGTTCCCGGCGGTGAGTACGGTAGCCAGAGTTCACTGGAGAGGTTTTGTGCTGTCAGTAGGAAGACCTAAGGCTTGTCCTGCTTTATCTTCTACACTGACGGCACAGAAACTCTCTGTTCTAACAGGGTTGGCAGCGCGAGTGTGACGCCCCTGGTGTTGTAATTGGTTCAGTGGTTTCGCCGTGAAAGACGGACAAACAGACACACACATACACTTTCCCATTTTTAATATTTCTATGAATAAATGGCTGTAGCAACGAATCTGTTAAATGGCTGAAGTGGGAACTACAGTCAACGTCAATTTTACACGATTTGACAATACTGAAGAGACGGTGGTACCCTTCTTCAGTTCACGGTATTGTGGGTTACCTATACCTACCAACTTGCAGTGTGAATTGACTTGAAACCCGAAGATGGTAGAATCCCCTCCCCCCCCCTTCCCCAGGATATCTTACGTCTCAAGGCGTTAAGACATTCACCAATGTAGCCCTTTGCCTCTAAAAATACTCAGATTTTCCGGCAATGACGCCAGAACCGATATAACCGGATGTAAATACTTAGAATAGCTACGTATAAATACGTTTGTAAATGAATACCACAAACGAAAGGAAGTACTGTACTAAAACTAACTTAAGTCGTAAATGGATTTACTTTTTACTTCAATCTATTAAATTATAGAATAATGTATACCTACTAAATAGTTATAAGGTACTGCAGTGCTTTGATAATGCTCAAACGGTTAGATATACAGCGAAAACGAATGAGGAAGAATAAACCACCACGACTACATCTAAAGCTTGCAGTTCGAGCTTCGGCAAGACAGAAGGCCAACAAAGATTAAAACTCTTGGCTAATGTTTGCTTCACCATAATCAACTGTCGTCTGATTCCCCAAACGTGAAGAATAAGACTCTAAAAGCGTTTTCACACTCATCCGATATCCGATATCGGTGTCGGACGCCGATAGCCGACACCTTGTGCTGTTTTTACATTTATCCGATAAAATCGGCCCGATACAGCACAGACTAGTTAGGGATGCTACGTGTGAAAAAGAATGAAAAAGTGCGAGCAATTTTCGACCTTATTGACATGACATGGTATCGAGTTTTTTTTCTTTATATTCGTGATCAGCGTCATCAATTATGTAACGCGAAAAGACATGTAACTCAGAAAATGTCCTTAAGGTCGAAAATTGCTTGCAGTCGCTGTTTTAGGCTCTTTGTGTTCCGATATCGGGCCAAAACAGTGGTGTTGGCTCCGATAACCGATATCGGGCCGGACAATGTTAAAGAAAGATACATATCTCTTACATTTGACTTCCTCCGATATCGGATTTCGGATATCAGATGAGTGTGAAAACGCTATGGCACGGGCTTAATTACTACTAACAAAACCCCAATAACAGTATAATTTAAACCACTTCAACACGATTATGAAACCACAAACGTAAACGTCAGTGTTACTCAACGTTACACAAGTTACGTGTCGCGACTGTATCGTGACGTGAGTGTCGTGACCGAATTGCCTTTAGTCCGGATATTATGGCGGGCGCTTTGACCCGGAAACGGTGTACGTAAGGGTTGTAAGAGTTGGGGTGAGGGGGTGGGGAGAGTACGTGCAGGTATTATTTGACCTTTGTTTGTCATAATTGCTGTGAGTATTACGATTTTTAAGTGAAGGGTGTTGTGACAAAAGAGTTCGTCAATAAATCAAATGTAAAGGTAACTTTAGGGGTTGTGTGAAAACTTAAAACTTATTATTAAAAAAAGGCGACGGACGCGTTTCATACAATAATGTGCCTGTATGTAACGAGATAAAAATGGTATCAATTAAAAGAAAAAAACAAGATAACAAAAGATGTAGATTATTTATTATTCCCTTTCTGAAAATATCGTAAGGTTTGACAATTTGAGATCAGTGATCCGAGCACGAAAAAAAATCGAATTCTACACGTAATCGAATGGAGAGAACTATCTGCCTGCCTACTCTGAACCAATCCCAATGCTCCATTTTTTAGGTACTTTTTCGAAGGTTTTTCGTGCTCGGGGTACAGAGTTAGTAGAGGTTTGAGTTGTTCATGAATGACATTGTCATCTTGGGGCGTATGTGCGTGTATTTAGGTGTATGTATATGCCAATCTTCTGAGTCCAAGCCAAAGCTAACCACATAGACCTGCTGATTGACGGATTGAGTTCTGGTGCAGTTCTGGTTCTTTCTTATCTGTATTGGGAAGTTAGACGTTAGTTGCTACTGGAAAATAAGCAATCAAATCAATCAAAAATAATAAATTAAATTGGAAAATCGCTGTGAGAATAGATGAGGAGGATAGAGTTGATTTCTTGCACCACAAATTCACTAATAAGCCGATTCTCGTAATAAAAATCTAGGTATTCAAAATTCCGTTTTCAGATCATTAGATTGAGGTTACTTAATCTCTTAAATGTCTAAAGCAATCACGACATCAAGGTTCCATCCTAAAAATTGTCTTACGATAAGGTGGTCTTTACCCGACAGCCAAGAAGGATTATTTACCTTTTGGAGATTGAGATCAGGGCCTCGATCTACTAAAGTAAAACCATTGTCATACCACAGACACTGCAAAAATTACCCATTTAATTTTAAACTTTAAAGTCATGAAGATAAAGTCTAATTTTAAATGGCTTTTTGTAGAGTGAATGACAAAGTAAAATGTGACAATCTTCATTTAATTTTGGACTTTAAAGCGATAGTTTTAAAGTCCAAAACGATAGTTTAAAAGATACGATAGTTTTAAAGTCTAAAATTTAATGCCGTTTATTGCAGTGTCAGTGGTATGACAGTTGATTTAGCTTTAGCAGAATCGAGGGCCAGATCGTAACTGAATTTATAAAAGATTCTATTTCAAGAATTAGTTCTCTGTGAAGTGAATTACGTAAGCAGTCAACAGATACGAATAACATTTGATTCTGACAGTATTATAACATTCTTGTACTCCCGTCTCCCAGAGTCACGCAGCTATTGCGTGACATTATACCCCGTTGATATTTCGATTGTAGTAATTCATAGACTCACGGGTCACGCACACCAAATATAGGTTACACTTTTATAGAAGTTCCCGTGTCGAGGCCAGAGTCCTTCATATACGTTATGGAGGTTATAAAGTTATATTAGGTTTCACGTAAGATTTATAATATATGACGCAATAAAACTTTACACGAAGTGTAAATAATAATGGTGTGAAACGTCAAACAACTAAAAAAAATGGTGTTGAAGGAATTCAAAGGCACGCTATTTTTTAAAGAATGATTTTTGAGGCAAAAACTTGCGGTAAATCAATTCTTTCATATTACTACATACATACTACATACATATTACGTGTTTATCCCTGGAGGGTTAGGTAGAGGTTAATTAACACCCACATTTCATCAATCATAGTATTCGGTTCCCCGTAATAGAGAGTGAGCTTACTGCCTTATTCCGGACACTATTGTCGACTCGAGCTGAATCTAAGGCTGAGGCTGAGTCTGGACTGTATGTGAATATATCCATCTGATGTTACACAGCCTATCCCTTGGTCGCCTTGTACGATGCAACCTTACAGCATTGATAATAGTGCAGCATCACAAGAGATGAGGTGACCCAAATTGTTCTAAACAGGAAACCACACGGCATATTACTGTGGCTCACATAAGTCACATGGTAAGTAGTACATGGTCTGCATAATTACAATACTTAGTGAAAAAAGGGGACCAGTAAAAATCCACATTTTGAATGATTTTCAGCCAACTAAAACTTGAACTGAAATGCTCGTAAGCACAGTCATTTTTAGGGTTCCGTAGCCAAATGGCAAAAAATGAAACCCTTAAAGATTCGTCATGTTTGTCTGTCTGTCCGTCCGTATGTCACAGCCACTTTTTTCCGAAACTATAAGAACTATACTGATGAAACTTGGTAAGTAGATGTATTCTGTGAACCGCATTAAGATTTTCACACAAAAATAGAAAAAAAAAAAAAATTTTGGGGGTTTCCTCATACTTAGAACCGAAACTCAAATTTTTTTTTTTCATCAAAACCCATACCTGTATTGATAAGTCTTCAAAAATGATACTTATTGAGATTCTAAACTGAATAGTTTGCACGAGAGACACTTCCAAAGTGGTAAAATGTGCAGTGTAACTTCTAGAATAAGAGAATGATAAAACTAAAAAAAAATATATGATGTATATAACCATGCAAACTTCCACCGAAAATTGGTTTGAACGTGATCTAGTAAGTTTTTTTTTTAATACGTCATAAATCGTAAACAGCAATTTACCTACTTGCTGCTACGGAACCCTTCGTGGGCGAGTCCGACTCGCACTTGGCCGCTTTTTAATACAGGAAATTGCAGCTCTAAGCACAGAATAGATGTACTTAAAGAGTGTTATCTTATCTTATCTTATGTTACTGGGGTGCGTGCTTTGGAGCTATCGCGGACACTTCGACCCTATTGGATCCTTTGTGTCAACCCCAACCTGGCCCCTACGTTTCGGGAGGGATAGCCCTCTCTATTAGGGTGGTTATTCCTCTTATTTGTAGATGCCTATAATCCTCTGGTTTTGGATAGCCCATCCCGAGAAGATCCATACGATGTCTTCCTAAGGCGTGGCACTCGCACAGTATGTGTTTCATCGTTTCATCGCCCTCCCCGCAGTGTCTGCATTTTGCGTCGTTCATGATACCAATCTTGCTCAAGGTGTACTTTGTGCAGTAGTGGCCAGTGAACGCTCCTATTATTTTCCGGATTTTGTCCCTGCTGAGATTAATTATTTTATTGCTCAGCCTTCCTAATTCATTACTTATGAATTCTTTCGAATGTGTTAGGCCTGGTCTGGTCTTCCATTCTTTAAGCTGCCTATTCTTGGCCTGTTCTGAAATAGCCCTCTTTAGTGTGGCTTCAGGGAGGCCAACAAATGGTTCTGGACCTATGGGTATTTTTGCAGATCCTTGTCTGGCTAGATGGTCTGCTTTCTCATTCCCTTCTATCCCCTCATGGCCGGGGACCCAGATGAGCCTCAGTTTGTTGGCTCTGCCAACCTTATTTAGGCTGCTTATGCAATTCAGCACTGATCCTGAATTTACCTTTGGAGAGCTTAGCGCTTTAATGGCTGCTTGGCTGTCACTGAGAATATAAATTTCCTTTTCATGGGTATTTCTATTTATAATCTCCTGAGCGCATTCTATTATAGCGTACACCTCCGTTTGGAACACGGAGGCGTATTTGCCTAGACTAACGCTTATATCGCAGTCTTCTGCATGTACCCCTGCTCCTGTGCCATCTAGCGTCTTGGAGCCATCGGTGTACCAGATTTGTCTTTTTCCTAGATTGGTTCTGAGACCTTGTTTCCATTCCTGTCTAGTAGGAATTGTCGCCTTGTAATTTCTATGATGTACTAGTTTGGGCTGTTGCTTGTCAGACCTCATTTCTAGTAGTTCCCGAACATCAGGTGTTATCCCCATTTTTGTGTAATTTGTCGGTATGCTGGTTATATATACTGCATCCTTAAGTCTTTTAAGAGCTTTTATTGCCTCCATTTGTACAGTTGAATGTAGTGGTAGCATACTTAGCAGCCGTTCCATCGCTACTGTCGGTGTTGTTGTAAATGCACCCGTTATAGACATGCAAGCTATCCTTTGGATTTTGCTGAGCTCTTTCTTGCATGTTACAGTCGTGGTTCTTGGCCACCACACTATACTTCCGTATTTGACTATCGGTAGTATCATCATGTTATATATCCAGTACAGAACCTTCGGTTTAAGTCCCCATGTTCTGCCGTACGCCCTGCGACATATGCCGAGGACTCTCATTGATTTCTGTGTGATGAAATCTTGATGTGACCTCCATGTGAGTTGTTTATCCAACATGACCCCGAGGTATTTCACCTCTTCGGCCCACTCTAGTTCTACGCCTTTTACCTGAAATCTTTTTAAACTTTTTAGGTCCCTTTTGCGTGTGAAATATAGGGCTGATGTTTTGGATGGATTTATCGTTAGATGATTTTCCGTACTCCATCTGTGCGCTATATTCAGACCCTTTTGTAGTAGTTCCGAGACAGTGCCTGGGAATTTACCGTTTACCATCATCACTAAGTCATCAGCGTATCCTATCGTGTAGAATGGTCCTTCATTTAGTCTCGTTATTAGTGAGTTGACTACCAAGCTCCATAGTAGGGGTGAGAGTACGCCCCCTTGGGGACATCCTCTAGTGGTCTTGGCATATATATTCTCACCTGCTAACGTAGAGCAAATTATTCTGCTCTTTAGCATCTGCTCTATCCATTTACAGGTGGTGTTATCCACCCCGTGTTTTATCGCTGCTGTCTGGATTGCTTCGAAGGTAGTTTTGTCAAAGGCGCCTTCAATATCTATGAAGGCTGCTACGCTTATTTCTTTGCATTCCAGTGCCTTACGAGCGCGTTCCACTACTAGGTGCAGCGCTGTTTCCGTTGATTTGCCCTGCTGGTAGGCGCATTGCAGCCTGTGTAATGGGAAACGTTTTAGAGGTCCTTCCCTCACATGCTTGTCTATCAGCTTTTCCACCGATGATCTTACATCTTCATAGTTTGCTTTGCCAGGTTTGGGTAAATAAACTACGTTTACTTTCCTCCATATCGTCGGTATATGGTTAAAAACTAAGCATGCTCTGTATAATCTCACAAGATGAGGGATTAGTATGTTCATGCCTTGTTGTAATAGTACAGGATAGATACCATCAGGGCCTGGAGATTTATAGGGTTTGAAATCTCCTATGGCCCATTGCAATTTGTTCCCATCAACTATTTTCCGTGCAGTGTTCCATTCTGCCCTATTCGTTTTTGTACCTTCAGTACCATTGATTTTTATTTGATTTTTTGGCACTTCTGCAATTATTTCCGACCCAGGAAAGTGTTCACTCATCATTACATGTAGTGTTTCTTTTCCTGATTCCGTGAGCTTCCCATTTCCGTCTTTTACACTGGTGAGTGGGTTCTCCTTAGCTGCCAGGGCTTTAGCCAGTCTCATGCCTTCTGGAAGGGAATTTATTTGGTCACAGTGTGCTCTCCATGACTTCCTCTTATATTTCCGTACGGCCTTGTGATATTCAGTAAGCATTTTGGAGTATTCTCTGAAATCGCCTTGTGCCTTGGCTTTGTTGAAGATTGCCCTTTTCTTGCGACGTAGCATCTCTAATTCTTTGTTCCACCATGGCACCTTTTTAGGTTTTATTTCCTTTTCTGGACAGTTTGTTGTCCATGCTTTTATGACTGATTCTGTTATCTTGTCCGCTTCAAATTTAATGTCGATTATCGAGTTGAGTTTGCATTTTGGATCTCCTAAGTAGACCTTCAGATCCTTTTTATATTGGATCCAGTCTGTGTGTTTGGGGTTTCTTCGCATTTCAACCCCAAACACCTTTGAAGTTTTATACTCAAAACATATGTACCTATGGTCAGATAATGAGATTTCATTAGATACTTGCCAGTTCATGATATCTCTGCTGGCCATGTTTGTGGCCAGAGTGATGTCAATAACCTCAGTCCTTATCTGATTGATGAAAGTCGGACTGTTGCCTTTATTTATTATTTGTAAAGGAGAACTTACCAGATATTCCAGTACTTTTTCCCCTCGTTCGTTGATGTCTGAGCTGCCCCAGATCACATGGTGCGCGTTCGCGTCGCATCCGATGATTACTTCCGTGTTATTTCGGATGCCGTGATCCACTAATCCTTCTAGTATACTAGGGATGGGATTTTTTTGTTCGCATGGAAGATAGGCCGATACAAAGATTGTATCTCTGTTGCCAGCCTCTCCTCCACCGTTGATCCTGACTGCCGTCAGATCCCTGAAACAGAAATTATGTAAAACCCATGCGTCTATACCATTTTTGATATATATGCATGTTCTTGCATCATTTGTGGTCCTGTGATACCATAAAGTACCACCGGTTCCACCTAAGCCCTTTATTTATCCTTTATAAATATAAGGCTCCTGGATTAGGGCAATGTCATATTTGTTATCTTTCAGCGCTCTAGCCAGAAGGGCTGTCGCCGCCTTGTTGTGTTGCAGATTAATCTGTACTAACCTTAGGCCATCCATTTTTGGTGTCGTGATTGAACAGTCACTTCCTTAGTGACTGTCGACGGAGCCCGAAGACTGTGCAAGGAGCTTGTCCTCATCTAGGTCAAGATCGTCCATCTCCCTGCACAGTTCTTTGGCGCCTGTTGACGACGCCAATGCAGTAGCGACCGTGGGCCGCTCTTGACTCCTGTTGGTCCCTGATGCCGTCGTCTTTATGCCATCGCGGATGGCCTCTGCTGGCTGCATCTCAGCATCCGCAGATGACGACTCCATCCCCTTAACTCCATCAGCCTTCGCCTCCTGTTCTCCTTTGGAGATCGACTCCTCCAGCAACTTAAAGTGGCTGTAGTCGATCCCCGTTGGGAGGGTGTAGTTGGAGGCCTTTATTACCTCCGCAGAGACCTTATCCACGAGGATGATACGGCGAACGTGGGTGCTCTCGACCAAAGTATCGATCACCCGCCATTCTGCCGTTTTCAGACCCGGGTTGAGCCTCTGCAGAAGCTGGAGTACCAACTGAATGTTGGTTCCAGCGGTGTGTCGCGACTTCCATGCCATTTTGACCGGCTTTGGAAGGTCGTTTGCTGCCACCACCTAAATTTTGTGGGTGCTGACTGACGAACCAGTTAGTCCCTTCAGCCAGCCCACCGATGCCTCGTTCGCGCATACTACGTGCAGTGCGCCCGCCGTCATGTTACCCATGTTTATCAGTGGGAGTGGGTCTGGTGCCGCCAACATCCCACTGAACAACAGATCCTGTAGCGCCGCGTTGTCCTCTGCTTCAAAACGCGCCTCCGGGTATGTTGCCGGGATAATCGCCATACTGAAGCTTGCAGCAGCGTCCCTGTATGAACCCTGGATCCTCACCTTTTTGGCGTCTCTCCCGAGTTCCGCTTTTTCGTCACTCACCTCCCTGAAACGCTTTGCTGGCGTATCGGTGATGGTTCCGCCTACCACAGCGTGCTGTTTGCGGAGACGCCTAGCCCGGCGTTTCGCTGCTGCACGGCTGCCTTGTTGGAGATTGGGTTGGGTCCCGACTTCCCCGGCGCCGTTCGGGCCCAATTGGGCCCGTTCGACTAGCCGGGTCGGCTGGTTCCCTTCCCCCCGAACCTTACTGCCTCCCGGGGTGGCTCCGGTTCTTCCCTGGAGGGCCGATCCCGAGGATCTCTTGCGAGATACCTCGGTCCAGCCACTCTGGGAGTCTCCTTCGCTGACCACGGTGGCGGCCTTGTTGCTGTTTCCAGCCTTTGGTGCTGTTGCACCTTGAGTGGTATTTTTAGATTGATCCATACCGTACCTTAATAGAATTCGTCGATCCGACTCCTCACCCTCCACGGAGCCCTCAGATGGGGATGCTCTAAAGCACCAAGGCTATCGGACCGATATAGCGCTCCGAGATGAGTTGTCCACGAGACTGACCTGCACGAGAATCCTCCCCCGGTCACCACGGCCACAAGTAAGACCGCGCGCCGCCGCCTGCAGACCCCATCACCCCAGAGAACTCGCCAGTGGCCGTCTGACCGGACACCACAGCCGATTGATTACGAGCGGCTACCTCGTAACCTCCCGTGTAAGAGGAAGTCCAGACCAAAGGGGTGTGTTGCTTCCCAGCAGCCGCAGCTACTTTTCCGCTCAACCACCAGGATTCCTTCATCCCTCCGTACGGGTCCCCGCGCACGGCACAAACACGCGGGAGGTCATTTCTATCCACCATCGGTATTTTACGATGATGAACTCGCAGCAGCGTGACCTCGTCATTGCTGCAATAGTCGCTTAGTGTTTTTAGTTACGTTTATTTCTGAGGGAATTAAACCAAGAACAGGGCCAGCAACCGCGTGAAGGATAAACACTAAACTTGCCTTAGGAGATCTGCACGACTGTTGCGCTCCTCCCTAAGACCACGCTCCCCCTGCAACCCTGAGGGGGTTGCAGAGGTAGGTCTGCACCTATGCTACCAGGCTGTAAGCAAAAGCTAAAAGCACTGTCATAAAGTAATTGCAAAAGCATAAGCCCAAACCCGCCCCTAAAAAAAGTAAAGAGTGTTAAGTGTCAAGTTTCTGAATCTGGACTTCGAATTCTTTCTCTCAGCGGTTGTCCTAACCAGAAAAAAAAATCTATAAAAAATTCAAAAATATACCTATTTGTTTCTTTTTTTTCTTTAATAGACTTGAAAATATTTTATTGTGGACATATGGACCAAATAACTTGTTGATTCAGCTTCAATTTCTCTTCAGCGTGCCTTCTCATTGCTGCTTTTGTTGATGTACTTATACCAAATGGCCACACTACCTTGGATGTCCAAGATTGTGTGAAGTGGCTAAGGAAAAGCGGCAAAGCAGACCCTGGGATCCGAAATGCAGGCTTGGGGCACCTCGGGTGCAATCAGGACTGATAAGACGATGACAATAATAAAGGCTTCTTTTCACAAGATGCCTTTGTCATCATCATCATCATCAACCTAGCGTGTCTCCCAGTTCCTCGTCCCGCCTAGCGCGGGAGAACCCAAGGTCCGCTTGCCTACTAAGTCTTTTCCACTTTGCACGGTCTTCGGCATCCTGTTTGGTTAGTCCGTTGGCAAGCATGTCATCTTGCACGACATCAAGTCAGCGTTTCTTGGGCCGTCCCCTACTTCTGGCGCCAGGCAACGTCATGTTGAGGCATTTATTTCCCACGTATCCTGCCGGGCGTCGCAAGACGTGGCCATACCACGCAAGTCGACTTTCCTGCAACTTGTCAGCTATGTCACGGACATGGAGACTGCCGCGGATGTGTGCGTTCCGAACTGCCACAAGATGCCTTTGTATCTCGTATATAATAGAGAACGACTATAAAAATATCTATATATTTCTGTAGGAATGACCTTAAAAAATTATGTTATGTTAGATCAAAGGCTTTTAGTCATTATAACTATAGCTAAGTATCCAATGTGAATGTCGAATCTTTTTTATTCTTTGTTTGTTCGACATCGATATAAAAGTATAATGATATACATGTCAATACATGTGTACAATATGTATTTGTCGTCCTACGTCGTTACCTGGCGCTGCTTGCGTTTGCCTATTACCATTAGTGACTGTCCTTCACCGCTACTGAGGACCGACAGCAAAATAGAAATATTTTTAATTATACTTAGAAATGAATATAAATGACGTTAAAATTACTGTTATACTGTGATACTATCTTAGTCATCTAAGAGTGAGTGTCGTGCTTGAAATTCTGAACAGTACAGATTAAGTGCCAATCTTGTATCAGTATCGGACTTTACAGTCAGTCTAAGGTAAGCCACACAGTTGCTGTTTAAATTATCTATTTAAGATCCAAAGGCCTGCTACTGCTTACTACTGACTAACAACTTCAAGCGGATCCGATCTCCGAGGTGAATGCCTCAGATGCAAATGCGACTGACACAAAGTTAATGATGAGATATGCGGTAAATTACAGAATTAGTACTATTCACACGCAAAAAAATACATCACACTCGATGGTCATACATAATGTAATGTGTCTGCAACTTAAGAACTTTTGAATCGATACGATTAAAAAGGTACAAAATGATCGACTGCCAAGACCAACACGACGTAGGACAGAATATGACCAACACATACTCGTCGAGAGGCTTGTGATTAACTGGCAACCGAGGAGATTAATACATTGCCAGGTAAAGCAATACTAAACAGTTTTTAGATTAACTGACAGTTCTTAATTTCTTAACACATTGAGACCTTTCTGTGCTTCGGAGAGCATGTTCAGCCTTCGGTAGGTACTGATTACCTTCTCGAAAAACGATCTCACGGAATCAAACCCCCTAGCTCAGTAGCCAGCACCTAAAGTCTCTAGTTTGTTTCCCGCTCGGTGCAAATATTATACTATTCTACTCCTCTCTCATCCCTCTTTGGAGGTCGCATAATCACTACTTACTCCACCCCATGCTGAACTTCATAGTGTTTTTATTTGAGTTTTCTTTAGACTTATTTTTGCTGACGCTACTCATATTCAGTGACGCCACTTTGTTGATATGTTCTACATAAGGGATAACGAGTAGTATTAAAAAGACCTCTATTCAGTAAAAACGTGAAGCTCAGTGAAATCCACTCAGATTACGAACAAAATGTCTGAAATCTCACGTAGGAAATCAAGCATTAATTTTGTTAATTTTAGGAGATTCCATTTTTTGGACAGGTATGACTGTTGTTATTTATTTATTGCACGCTTGCAATACTCACGATTGCCAATAATTCTTTGAAGGTATTTTTCAAGAATCAATTAAGAGTTTTTATATGGTATGGTTCCAAACGTCGGTAGCTTAGTGGTTAAGGAGTCGGCCTTGCGATCGAGAGGTCACGGGTTCAAATCCTGGCCATTACACTACCGACGTGAACCCACTCCTAGCACAAGCAATTTAGCTTAGTTGGAGGGGTTAAAGAGAATATTAGTAATTTCGGTTACTAATATTCTTTAAAAAAAAAATAGTTTGGGGCAGAAGTAAATAACCAAAATTAATTAAATAGAAGAGCCGTATCCCTTACACACCTTCGACGAGAACCTAGGCGACTAAGGGGCTCTATACAGAAAACATTACAGGCCATGACAATAGCTCGCTTGTTGCTCAATATAACTTATTCAAATGAAAATTAGGTGTGGTGAAGGGAGGGTTTTTTTATTTTTTTATACGTGCGGGAAATCCCCACGGATATCCCCTCCTCCCCCCTCCGGAGCCCGAAGGGGAGGTTATGTCGGACTCGAACCGACTAAACCGCACGCCGTCTGTGAGTCGATGTGCTAGGCCGAGTCTCGCGACATAACCCTCGCACCCCGGCTGACCCAGGGCCATTCCTCTCGGTCTGGCCCTCCACGGGAGGGGGGACCACGCGGTCCCCGACTCGCCCCCGGTATGGGGGGGGGGGGATTGAAGGGAGGGTCACCAATTAACCAAAAAATAGATACCAATGCCCCTATGGTGGCTAACGGAAGCTTTTTCATTCCTCGCTTAGAATTGCCGGGACCATGGAGAAGGAATTATCAATTTGTATCTTTTCCTCCGTGGCCAGGCCCCCGATTCTGCTAATTTTGTGACATAACAAAACCACTGTCATACTTACATATAAAATGTCATTAAGTTTTAAACCTTACGGCTGAGTTTTAAAGTCTAAAATGAAAAGAGAAAGGGTTTATAATATTTTTCGTGCACTCCTCAAGATTGTCATTTAATTTTAGACTTATACAGTATAACAGTAAAGTCTAAAGTTAAATGGCATTTGTAACAGTGTCTGTGGTACCGCAATGGTTTTGCCATGAAAAAACAATTAAAATCAGGGCCCGGGGCTGTATAGGAAGAATATTATACATTAATTGTTAAAGGGTGTTGGTGGAAAATTACAATTTTTTATTCCTTATAACTTGCCATGACAAGTTCCTTATCCGCTTCCGCAGAAGCAGAGAATCCCGCCACCGCATCAACCATGCACCAGCAGCCCTCTACAGCGTGGTGGGCGAGCGTCTCCGCACGAACACCCCTCAAGGTCTCCAGTGTGCCCTGTTCTGTGGAGGGGCACGGTGTCCTTACGAGCGGCCGCAGACTGGTGCTGCTATACAGGGACTGTATTCAGACTGGTAAGTTTTACTTCTTCTTAGATGCATCCCAAGTTCGCATCTGAACCAGGTAGAATCTCTTCTTCTCTCTGGGCTTTTCGATGTATACTAGCTGACCTGGAAAAGTTCGTACCGCTGTATCATTTCGGCCCGCATAAAATTCAAATCCCGTTTCCACTTCCGCACTTTCTATACAAATTCCGCGTGAATTTCTGATCCCGTTCCCATTGTACCTTTTAATAATATTTTTATACAAACCTTGGCCACAAATACATCGCATAAATACATTTGAGGGGTTTCATTTTAATTTATATAGAATATGAACAGTTTGCAACCCTACCACGACGCACATAAGCGATTAAATCGTGCGTAGTAGTCCATCTCTTTCTCTCTCTCTGAACTGAATTACGCACTTGGCTCGCTGATCACCGTATTCAGCGACATGCATGCCGGCAGCCACATAGACGGAGTCATGAAAAAACGTAAACCATAATTTAATTCACCCAAGCTAAAGTGTCCTACTTGTGATGGCATACAAGCAATAGCTTCGGGCATTACCTAGGAGCACCGTGTGGTGACGGAGAAAGAATACAAGTATTACCACCCCATCTCATCCGAAGGGTGTCGTAAGGGGTGACTAATGGAAAAATATACAGACGATGTCACTGCGAGAGAAGGAAAACTCGAAATAAAACCCTATACCAACTCTTCTGGCCAGCGAGGAAACAGTAGGCTAGAGACTCCCAACATTGGTAGAGGCCTATGTCCAGCTGTGGAATGCGATAGGCTTATTTATGAATGGATTGATACCAACCTGGCCCCCGATTCTGCTAATTTCATGACATAACAAAACCACTGTCGTACCACTGACATTGCAATAAAGTCATTAAATTTTAGACTTTATGCCTGCGTCTTAATGTCCAAAATGGAAAGAGAAAGACTTTTTATAACATTTTCATTCACTGTACAAGATTGTCATTTAATTTTAGACTTTTACTGTATGTAAATAAAGTCTAAAGTTAAATGGCATTGGTTACAGTGTCTGTGGTACCGCAGTGGTTTTGCCATGAAAAAATAATAGCAGAATCAGGGCCCTGTTAAGTACCTTCAAACCATTGATTAGTTCACTACGCTCGTCCATCGAAATAACTACAGTTAAACTTTATTAATATACGTTAATAACTTTTACTCGTTGTTTTTAAAAGCTTTAGGTAGAATACATCTGCCCACGCAGAAGGCAGCCGTCACCCCATTTATTTTAGTCTGTGCAGGATTGTAGGATCACCAAAATATTGGTATAAAAATCGTATATAAATTCATCTAAATAATACTAGCTGTAACAGTACCCCTTGCACGAATAACTATCGTAATTGTATCGTAACCCTATTGAGAGAACGAAGCAATGCTATTGGCCGCCTGTCTACTGTGAACCTGTGTGTATGTGAAGCCGGCCAATCATAATGCTCCGTTCTCTCAATACGGTTACGATACGATTATGACAGTTGTTCGTGCTAGGGGTACAGAGCGTTGCAATTGGCCGGCTTCACACACAGCACAGTTTCTCAGTAGGCAGGCGGCCAATCGCAATGCTCCGTTCTCTCAATACGGTTACGATACGATTACGATAGTTGTTCGTGCTAGGGGTACAGAGCGTTGCAATTGGCCGGCTTCACACACAGCACAGTTTCACAGTAGGCAGGCGGCCAATCGCAATGCTCCGTTCTCTCAATACGGTTACGATACGATTACGACAGTTGTTCGTGCTAGGGGTACAGAGCGTTGCAATTGGCCGGCTTCACACACAGCACAGTTTCTCAGTAGGCAGGCGGCCAATCGCAATGCTCCGTTCTCTCAATACGGTAACGATACGATTACGATAGTTGTTCGTGCTAGGGGTACAGAGCGTTGTAATTGGCCGGCTTCACACACAGCACAGTTTCACAGTAGGCAGGCGGCCAATCGCAATGCTCCGTTCTCTCAATACGGTTCGATACGATTACGATAGTTGTTCGTGCTAGGGGTACTCAACCCTCTATTATTTCTAGAACACGCATACTGTTCTATACTGTGTCTGTTATGTCTTAAAATCTCATGTTTATATAAAATATGCACGAATCGAACCTACGATAGTTGTAGCAGTTGAACGCTACGCCACACACTGACTGTCTACGAGGTTCCGTAGCAAAATTTGCATCTATTTTGTAATAATGATAGGTCCTGTATTCAGCTCTCAGGGTAAAGTGTTATCCTGCTTTTCTGTTCTTCTGTCAGAGAAACATGTTAATAATATTAATGAGACCTTTAACTGTTGCAAATAATGGGGCATTCCGCGATAATGCTAATACATGGTTACACTTGGTCCGTGCTAGCCTCATAATGAATGACTCTCTTCATTAATAAATATACCACAACCCCTTATACATATATGGCAGTGGTTATTTTTACATTATATAACCAATGCTTTTTTATACTACTGACGTGGCAGACAAGCACATGGTCCACCTGATGGAAAGCTAAATTCGACAATACATACTATTAATTTTCTGTTTTTGTTAGATTGTAACGATTTAAGTCGAATACTATTAGACCGAATAAAAAACACACTATATAAAGCTACGTTATCAGTAAATCACATAGGCTATGTTTAATCCCAATATTGTAACGCGACCAAATGCTACGCAGGTAAAACCGCGGGGCTATGTTTAGTATTTTATATTGTGGCATTTGTGGCCCATTACATTGTCCCTCAAGGTTACTTAGGGGACAAAATAAAGAAATACAATTATGCATTCTAGAGTGGCGGTCATTTAACCACTTTATTACCCGACTGCGCCAGAAGGAGGGTTATTTATGTTAATATAATTACACACTAACACATTCTAGACCTAACAATACTGCATGCGACTTGGCATAACGTGTGACATTTAGTTTAAAAAACGTACATAGATACAGTCAGCAAAACATAAGTTGTAATTTAATTTAAATAATGCGACAACAGTAACGAATGTTGCGTTAGATGCAACACGCGAAGTATAACAGCCACTGCCTACTTTTGTGAGCAAGTAATGCATGCGAAGGACGCACGGAAGACGACAAAGATGCACGGAAGACGACAAAGCGGGCCAGGTAGATACTAGGGCTCTCCCAGACTGCCGAGCTGGCCCCCGGTTCTGCTAATTTTATGACATAACAAAACCAGTGTAATACCGCTGACACTGCATAAAACATCATTAAATTTTCGACTTTATTGCTGAGCGTTAAAGTCCAAAATAAAAAGAGTAAGAGTTTATAACATTTTTCATTCCCTTTACAAGTTTGTCATTTCATTTTGGACTTAAAAGTATAATTGTAAAGTCTAAAGTTAAATGGCATTGGTTACAGTGTCTGTGGTACCGCAGTGGCTTTGCCATGAAAAATAATAGCAGAATCAGAGTCCTGACGTCGGAAGTCGGCCAACGATTTCCATGCTCCTTGAACGCAGGCCTGGGGTAGGGCCCGTTCCATAAAACTATAATTTACAAATTACAAGTACAATTTGATGTACATTACGTAGTCAATAAGTCATTTAAATAGGTTTTATAATATATGGCCAATTAACTACGCAGTGTACATCGAATTGTACTTGTAATTTGTAAATTGTAGTTTTATGAAACGAGCCCCTGCTCGTGATTGGTGAGGCTGCTTACCACAAAAGAAGCAGACCATGGGGGTCCTTGATTATTCTAAAGCAAAACCACAGTCATACCACGGACACTGTTAAAACAGTAGTAAGTTAGTAAATTCGATGGCGCCACCGTGCACGATTGCGAAAAACCCTCCATAGTAATACAATCTCGGTTGAATTGCGTTCAGGGGTCAGTTAGTGCATAGCCGGGTAGGGGGGATTGTGGTCGTAGCACTACTGGGACCGGTGGGTGTCACGCGGTGCTGCGACGATAATCCTCTTACGATGAGGCCGACAAGCTGAGTGCCACCATTGTTAACATAGTACTCGTATGCAATGGTGACCCTGTTTCCTGAGACTTTACCTTCAGCTTACCATCAGGCGAGATGATCTCAAATTGACGTGTCCTATATATTTAAAAAAAGACTTTAAGTCAATGCTTTTAAAGTCCAAAGTCCCGGGAAAGGCCACCAAAAACCAGATGATTACAGGCATCTACAATTAATAGGAATATACTTGATAGAGAGGGCTATCCCTCCTCAAATGTAGGAGCCAGGTTGGAGTTGACACAAAGGATCCAATAGGGTCGAAGTGTCTGCGATAGCTCCAGAGCACTCACCCCAATAACATAAGATAAGATAAAGTCCAAAGTTAAATGGCTTTTTGTAGAGTGAATGAAAAAGTATAATGAAGCTATTTTCATTTAATTTTGGACTAAAATTTAATGCCATTTTAGCAGTGCCCGTGGTTTTGCTGTATAATAACCCCCCCCCCCCCCCCCTGGTCTGCTTCTTTTGTTGTAGGCAGCTTCACGGAGAGACGGGGTCACTGTGGCTCCAGTACTCGAGGAGGGGATCTCAAAGTCGAAGGCGGCCTAGGGTCAGCCGGGGAGCGAGGGAAAAACCTTATTGTGCCACCTTACACCCTGGCATTTAAGACCTGATTCCCCCTCCCGAGGAGGCCCAGACCGAGAGAGATGGCCCTGGGTCAGCCGGGGTGCGAGGGATATGTCGATGGCAACCCCACCGGCCTAGCACAACGACACACAGACGACATAACCTCCCCCTCTAGCTCCGGAGGGGGGGAGGTAGTTTATCCGTGGGGATCGTCCACTCGTAAAAAAGGCATTTGAGACCTGAGAAGGCTTGCAAAAAAATAGATGGATGTGTGCTCCGAATATTTTGCTAACTGTATATATTTAGGCACTTTAAAAAAATTGTAGCCATAATAAATTACAAATAATGCAGAATAAAGGCTCGGTTGCAATGTTTTGTTATATTTTAGTACAACCTTATGTCATATGAATATTTTTGTCGCGTGATTTGAATGACGCTGGTGGCAAAAAAATCTTTTTTAAAATTATTTAACAAAGAACGTCTAATAGGTTGGCAAAATTTTTACACAAGTTTTATAAGTCACAATGTTAATGGAGTGCCTTATGGTAGGTAGGCACATGAATAGATTGGCATAGTTAAGTAGGTACAAAAATATCTATTTACTTACTTTTTAAATATTACACTGTCTTTAAACTAAGAGCATAGAATGCCTTGCTTTAAAAATTATTTAAAAAAAACAGCGTCTGTCGGGTTTTTAATTCTTAATAATTTTACACTATTTAGTTATGAAATATATATATTTGTCAACGTCTTCTGATTTCCTTCATTTCGATACCCCACTCTTTAAATTAGAGTGAATTTTTATTTTAGCAATATCCGCAATTTCATTTATTTTTTTATATACCCAGTGTCACCCTCACAGTAAATACGAATCTAACGACACCTCTCAAGCTAAAATGCATCGAGCCTTTGAGGCTGCAGAGCGTGCCAAACAATTATACATACATACATACATACATACATACTCTTGAAAAACATACCCGTCCTTCTGGCGCAGTCGGGTAAAAAGTAGTCATGTTGTGATTTTATAGACATATGGATAAGTCTATTTTTCTTAATGGGAATTATTTAACTTGAGTATGGTCATTACAAGTACTAACAAAACGAGTGTATGTGGGTCGTACGTTTGTCTGCGTCTAAGTGGTATAAAAATATTTAAAAGGAAATGCTGATTAAGATTTTTTTTCCTGAACTAATTACCTTTCCAATTTTTCTACATTCCCATAATCATTTCTTGTTTGATGGAATAGAATGACGAATATATGGGATATGACGTTTATGACATGCGTTGACAGAGGACTATAAGTTCTATGGGCGTTAAAAAATATTTAAAAATATTTTAACGCGCTTTTCAAAACTACATACCTAGGTGAAATTGAAATAATCACAATTGTGTCGTATTTACATACTTTTGCTATACTAAACTTTACAAAAAATTATTCTACAGTTAAAATCAGATATGTTTCGCAGGATCACAGACGACATTTTAGCGATGGCACGACCCAGCACGGCAACCATCGCTGCCAGGAACGTTATTCAACAGTTCCACAGGTCAGGCTTTATGCTACATGCAATAGTTTATCTGTAATAACTCTTGGAGAAGTCTAGAATGGTTTAAAGTGTTTAGGATATTCAAGTGAACGACATATTTTGCAATGTCTTTTAACAACTCTCAACTTCGCGCAGATTTTTGTAGCCGCTGTTATACGGACTGGCACCCGATTCTGCTAATTTTATGACATAACAAATGTCATACTGACATTGCATAAATTGTCATTAAATTTTAAACTTTCGCACTATGGTCATACAGATGGCGTCAAAATTCAATAACTAATTTATCTAGTTTTTAAGTCCCGTACCTTACGTCATTTCTGTCTCACCCCTGACATTACGGCACACACAAGCTTTATTTCAAAATTATACGAAAAACGATAGGTGCGGCACGCATATGGTACAGATAAGGCGTCCCAACCCCGAGACGATTGCCGACTGACACGCCAGATTCTCGTCCGTCAATAAGCAGCTGTACCTACCAGCTTGTAGGTAGTGTTGACTTATTCACCGAATTAAGATCTTGATGGAGTCTCAGCATTAGGCGCCCACTCATAGTTTACCGGACGACGGCCGGACGATATAAATCTGTCAGTTAATCGCAATAACCCACACACTAACAGTTTCGTTAATGATTTTAGACTGACGACTAATACGATCCGATAGTGTGTGGCCGCCGAACGATTCCGGACAGTCTTAGGCCGGACAGTCCTATGCCGTCAGGGCGAAAGAGCACACATCGGCAGGCGATCATACGGCGGAAAACTGTCGACACACAACTGCTAGTGTGTGGTCGCAAAACTAACAACAGGGAATTACCGGCAGGCTAAAATCGCTGTAGTGTGTGGGCGCTATCGGCTTAGGACTGCAGGCCGCCGGATAGGATCAGAAACTTCAGGCGGACTGCAGGCCGACTGTTAGTGAATGGGCACTTAACAGACATTGCCTATAGTTATCGCCACAGCATGAGAAACGAGACCTTGGCGCGCGTAATCATATACCTACACCGATGATGGTACCATAATTTTGTCGTTTAATACATTTTCAGCTGGGGTGTCCGGACCGTGATCAACCTCCAAACCCCGGGTGAGCACGCTAGCTGTGGACCCCCACTCACCAAATCTGGCTTCACCTATGACCCTACAGTCTTCATGGCTAATGACAGTAAGTTTATTTCAACAGCTTCACTTCCTTATAGCAAATAATTGAAACAATAAATCATGCATGTAGAATATACTGCTTCCGGGCTGTCTGGCCGTGGTCTATGTGAAACTTGCGTTCCAGACGTTTCGTCGATCACTGCAGTCGACGAAACATCTGGAACGCAAGTTTCACATAGACCACGACCAAACAGCCCGGAAGCAGTATATTCTACATGCAACGCCGGCCGTGAGCGGAGGTGGAGACTTTGTCGGACCACCGATATGTTCGGTTGGATGTCTCCCCTCCCGCGGGGGATGCGCCGGTCGCAACGGCCCAACGCGAGCCGCGCTGGGTGCTGGGGCGACTGAATCGGGAGGACCTCCTGGAGGCCGCCATCGTACAGGCCTGGGCCATTGCGCCGGACAGGCCTGTCGATGTCGACGATGAAGCGGCGTGGTTCCGGGAGGCCATGACACTTGTCTGCGATGCGGGTATGCCTAGGGCTCCAGCCTATAATCCGAGGCGTCGGGTCTACTGGTGGAATGCGGAGATCGCGAGGCTGCGTCAAGCCTGCGTGATCACGCACCGCCGGTGGGCTCGATTCCGTAGGAGGCGTAGCCGTCCCGCAGACTCGGAGCCCCGACTGGCGGAGCTTCACGAGGGATACAGGAAGGCCAGGAATGCCCTCCGAGCGGAGATCAAGCGGTCCAAGGCCGCTTGTTACCGGGAGCTCCTGGAGACGCTGGAGCGGGACCCATGGGGGCGGCCTTACCTTATGGTAAGACAAAAACTGCGCCCCCGGGCCCCTCCGCTGACCCAGGTGCTCGAGCCGGCTCTGCTCGGGGGAATGGTCGAATCCATGTTCCGGCTCCGCCGCCTCGGTCGCCTATGACGCCCAGTACGGTGATTGACGACGATGTGCCCGAGGTCACTCGGGTAGAACTAGAGCTGGCGGTGCGAAGGCTTGGAGCCAAAAAGAACACCGCCCCGGGACCCGACGGCATTCCAGGCCGCGCGTGGGTCCTAGCTCTAGGGGAAGACGGTCTCGAATCCCGACTGAGAGGGTTCCTCAGCGCATGTTTGGAGCGGGGCCAGTTTCCGAAGATGTGGAGGACGGGGAAACTGGTCCTCATCCGCAAGATGGGGCGCCCGGCGGACGAGCCGTCCGGGTACCGGCCCATAGTGCTGCTCGACGAGGTGGGCAAGCTCTTCGAGAGAGTCATTGCCAAGCGCCTCGTCGAGCATCTCTCTAGAGTGGGGCCGGACCTGGCGAATACCCAGTTCGGGTTCCGCCGGTGGCGTTCCACTGTGGATGCCATCATGCGTGTGAGGACTCTGGCGGAGGATGCGGTCGCTCGGGGCGAGGTGATGTTGGCGGTGTCCTTGGACATCTCCAACGCGTTTAACACCTTGCCCTGGAGTTGCATCAGAGAGGCGCTCGTGTATCACGATGTGCCTCTCTACCTCCGCCGCATAGTAGGGGAATACCTGACGGGGAGAGCTGTCGTCTACCCAAGTTCGACCGGAGTCGGTAGGCGCGAAATGTCGTGCGGTGTTCCACAGGGATCAGTCCTGGGGCCGCTGCTGTGGAACATCGGTTACGACTGGGTGCTTCGCGGTGACTTCGCGTACGGTGCCACCGTCACGTGTTACGCGGACGACACGCTGGTGACGGTGGGCGGGGCTACACACCGCGAGGCGACCCTGAGGGCCACGACCGCGGTTGCTCAAGTCGTGGAAAGGATCCGGCGGCTGGGTCTCGAGGTGGCTCTGCACAAGTCCGAGGCCATGTTCTTTCATGGCCCTCGGCGCAGGCCAGACCCGGGAGCCAGCCTTACAGTGGGAGGCACTCCCATCGACATCAAGCCCCGGTTGAAATACCTGGGGCTGGTGCTTAACGGTCGATGGGACTTCGGAGAACATTTCCGAAGTCTGCGCCCCAAGTTGGTGGCAACGGCGAATGCCTTGGGCAGGCTGTTGCCCAACTTGAGGGGCCCAGAGGACTCCTGCAGGAGACTCTACGCGGGTGTCGTGCGGTCCATGGCCCTATATGGGTGCCCCGTATGGGCGGACACCCTGGGGGCCAGATCCCTGCCTCTGCTCCACGCGGCGCAGAGGACGACGGCCTCCAGGACCATCAGGGGGTACCGCACGATATCCTTTGAAAAGAAAGGAAAGCGAGGACCCTTTCGGCACTCTATCGGTTCCGAAAGGAGGCGCGGGAGCGAGGACTCGATCCCGAGCCCGAAGAAATTCGGGCCGAGAAGTCCTGGCTCCACAGGGCCATGGTGACCGAGTGGGAGCTACGACTTGAGCAACCACGCGCAGGGCACGCCGTGATTGCGGCGGTAAGACCCATCATGAGGGAGTGGCTAGAGAGGCCAAACGGTGGCCTCTCGTACCGTCAGACGCAGGTCATTACCGGACACGGTAACTTCGGGCGGTACCTGCATCTGATGGGCATAGAGCCAACGCCCGAGTGCCATCACTGCGACGCGAGCGTGGACTCGGGGCTGCACACGCTCACCGAGTGTCCGGCGTTTGAAGCGCCGAGGCGGGAGCTTGTGACGGCCCTGGGGGTGAGAGTGCTCACGCTCTCCACCCTGCTCGCGGCGATGGTCCGCTGCGCGGATGCGTGGGCGGCCAGCGCCTCCTTCTGTGAGCAGGTCATGCTCGTGAAGGAGACAGCAGAGCGGGCGCGGCGCAGCGAGCGAGAAAGACTCGCGGACATCGCTGGCCGCGTTCGAAGGCGGCTCGACCTCCGCCCCCCATGAGCGCGGGCCTGAGGGTGACGGGTGGAGCCGCTCGTCACCCTAGCAGAAGCAGGCCACGGCGGCGGCCCCCCCATACCGGGGGCGAGTCGGGGACCGCGTGGTCCCCCCTCCCGAGGAGGGCCAGACCGAGAGGAATGGCCCTGGGTCAGCCGGGGTGCGAGGGATATGTCAAAAGACAACCTCACCTCCGGCCTAGCACATCGACCCACAGACGGCGTGCGGTTTAGTCGGTTCGAGTCCGACATAACCTACCTCTCCGGCTCCGGAGGGGTGGGTATCCGTGGGATTTCCCGCACGTAAAAAAAAAAAATACGCCGGCCGTGAAAGCCTGAAGACTTATAATAAATCATGCAACTTAGTTCATCTATACGTGGATTTCTACTGATACCTAAGATCTCTTTCGTCCAGGGCCCTGATTCTGCTATTATTTTTATCATTGCAAAACCACTGTCGTACTACAGACACTGTAATTAACGCCATTTAACTTTAGACTTTACCGTTATACAGTTAAAGTCTAATATTAAATGACAATCTTGTTGAGTGAATGAAAAATGTTATAAACTCTTTATTTTTCCATTTTGGACCTTAAGATTTTAAAGAGATAAAGTCTAAAATGTAATGACATTTTATACAATGTCAGCTGTATGACAGTGGTGTTGTTATGTCATAAAATTAGTAGAATCGGGGTCCTGGTGACTCCTTGTTGCTTGCTCTGAATGCCCGGGGTACGTTCTCATACTCGTCCTTTTCATGGAACGGTATATTTTGACTTATATGGTAGCAACCGTCACGTTATTTTAAAGGTGTAAAATTCCGTTAAGTACCTTGCCCCTCTAGACAAGTGGCAATTCACTAGCTGGCGTTCGGTGGAATAGAATGACGAATATATGGGATTTGACGTAAATGACAGTCGTTAACGCATGTCAAATACGTCAAATCCTATACATTCATCATTCTATTCCATCAAACGCTTGCTAGCGAATTGCCACTTGTCTAGAGGGGCTGAAGGAAAAGCCGGTACTTAACAGATGTACCGTCTTGCGAAGAGGCTTTGTTCTGTGCTTGTGTCTCGCAGATCTTTGATTGATAGGGTCCCATACGCCCCTAGCCTAGCCAAATATCATGAGCACGTTCATTCTCGTAAAATAATTACTTAATGATGATCAATATATTACCATAGCAAATGAATTTGTCTCTACATTTGCTATATCAATACTGACAGGTATAATTATGTTAGACTGAAATTGCAACAGAACTGTGAAGTTCATCTATGTTTTACGATCAGTTAGCTACCTTAGGTAAAATGTAGATTTTACTTAAGCTAGCTTTTTAATTTAGGTTAAAATCCCACCAAAAACATGTTCATGTAAAAATGTTGCCAAGACAAGTTTACGTAGCTTACCCTCTGAAAAAATTATCAGATCTCATATAAAGCCAAGCTCTAAAAATTGCACGCTTTTAAAGTTTTAACCTTAGGTGTAGTGAAGAGCTTCTAGGTTTTCCCGAATATGAGACTTCCTTAAAAGAAATGTCTGAATGGGGTCGACTTAATCTAGTCCGATTTAACCCTACCAAGACAGAATTTATTATTTTTATTATTTTTATTAGATAGTCAGAATTTGTCGTGTCACCACGTTTTGAGAGCACTCCCCTGACTGCCTCAGCTTGTCTAGGAATACTTGGCGTCAACAACTCGAGCGAAGTCCAGTTTCGCGGCCAATAGAGGGTAAGGCCAAATAAATTAGCCTCAAAGAAGCTCGGTGTACTCAACAGATCGAGACAGTATTTCACACCGGCCCACCGCCTTCAGCTTCGCCCTCATGTAGAATACTGTTCTCATCTATGGGCAGGGGCACCTCAATACCAGCCTGCCCCTCCGGACCGAAGCCAACGACGAGCGACTCGATTTGTCCACTGGCGTATTTCGGATCGGCTTGATCCCTCCCCTTAGATGTAGCCTCTCTCTGCTATTTCCGTCGTATGTACAACGGGGAGTGCTATGAGGAATTGTTCGGATTAATCCCTGCCGCATCTGTCCGCCATCGCCCTACGCGACAACATTTTCATCCTCACTGCTTAGATGATTGGCAGTCCTGAACTGTGCGTTTCTCCAGAAACTACCTGCCTCGCACAGCTAAACTGTGGAATGAACTCTCGCCTGCGGTATTTCCCGACCGATACGACCTTCAAACCTTCAAGAAGAGAGCGTACTCCTACCTTAAAGGCCGGTAATGCGCCTAGAACCCACATCTGTCCGTGGGCGGCGGTGATCGCTTACCATCAGACGTTCTGTCTGTTCGTTTGCCTCCTATATCATAAAAAAAACTAACAGAATAACACATAAGAAGCTTATATGCCCTTTATTTAGAAATCCCCACTGATATCCCCTACTACCCGTCGGGGCGTTTAAGTTGTATTCGAGCCGACTAAAACCGTAATCCATCTTGGGTCTTCACCTTGGTTGTAAAATTGCTCACACATACCCCTCACAACCCGGCTGACCCAGGTTCATCCTTGACTACTTCTCTCCCTGTAGTGTAACATTACAAGCAGACATTTCAAATTATATTATTTGTAAAGATAACTGCAATATCATTATCATCATCAATAACTTTTTTACAGTATATTACTACAACTTCGCATGGCCAGATTATGGGGAAGCGAGTCTCAGCGGACTCCTCAACATGGCGAAAGTGCTTTCCTTTGCGCTGCAAGAAGGCAGAGTCGCCATACACTGTCACGCGGGTAAGTGGCGCCCATTGTGGGGTTTTATATTAGCACTGTTTTACATCCTCACAGTACGGTCGCCATTACGATTGTATCGCAATAATCGCAATGTTGGTAGACCGCACACGGCCAGAGACAAATCAACCTACACATAGAACGGCAGATTAAAAATGTAGCAAGAAGATTTTAAATCGAAACTAATCGACTAAATGTGAAATTCATATTTCAATCTACTATAAGCCGATTTCAAATTATTTATTTATATCTCTGCGTCACATTTTAATTACCTCACAAAACAATAAGTTAATAATATTGAGTAAATAAATATAATAATAAGAGTACTAGCCATCCGCTCGCACGCAGCAGCACGGATGTCGATTAACACGCCTTTGCGGTCAAACAAACACAAGATTTTAAGACTGACCAAGCCCTTTCAAACTAAAAAACGCATCAAAATCTGTTCTGTATAGGTTTTGCGTTCATCGTGGATTTTTATTGGAAGATTTTATCTCTAATATACAGACACGACTACTGTTTAGATTGATAGCAGCAAATTTCATGCATTACATCTGGATTTTTGCGAAAATCTTTCTTTCGAATCGAATCGAATTCAGAATTTCCTCTTTTATACGTGTATTTTTTTATAAAAGTCCAAAATTTTGTCCAATTTTCGCAGCGTAGGTATATAGAAACAATACACACTAAATTTACGAAGTAACGAAGTACACACGGATTTTTGTTCGCGTATGTTGACGTAAACAAAGTTATGGTGTCGGTTTTTTTATTTTAAATATGTTAGTGAACTGAATGTCACTGTTTTCTTCCAAATGTTCTTTTATTAAATTATCCCAAATTTGAAAAAGCTAGCAATGTTAACTTAACTTATGACGTTTTTACGTTAAAAACGCTGTCCTGTAAACTAGTCTTTTTGCAGATGTCCGTTTGTAATTTGCGGCCATCGAGATATTCTTTTACACGGCATTATTTAAACCCTAATTAATATTTTTTTAATTCGAACCAGTTGTTTCTGCAATTTCTAGTGAAACGAATAGTAGTGGTAGAAGAATCTAGTAATCTAAAGAATGTGACGTCACACGCTTTCACGTGCCTTTCTGCGAAACTCGATATTTTTGGGAGCTTTGAATGCCTGTGAAATCGTAACTACTTGGTAGTTTTGAATGAAACAAACAGCTGTATTTATGTTATATTTTAAGAGCTATACTGCAACAAGCTTTCAAGTGATTTTACGCATCAAGTGACATTCTCCATTTTCGATTAAAATTGGAAAAAGTGAATGCTCAGGTGGGACTCGAACCCATGATCTTTCCCTTACAGGGGGAATGCTCTGTCCACTGAGCCACCGAGCCACACCTGAAGCTATCCAAATTCTCCTATACTACCGTCTTAGGGCGACGACGGTGGGAGCCATCTACCGACATTCATACAAAATATCGGAAACAATGAATGTCGGTAATCGATTTGAAAAGTTAGCATAGTAAATGCTTCAAAATTTCATTCAATTATTTGGGCGGAGTCATCAAAAAACAATGTTTAAAAAAATTCGAGGGTTCGAGTCCCACCTGAGCATTCACTTTTTCCTATCTTAATCGATTTGAAAAGTTAGTAGATGCTTCAAAATTTCATTCAATTCTCCATTTTATTTAACAGTACAGAATAAAATAAAGCAAAAATGTTCAAAAAATACAGATGGCTTAGAATGATTCTTCACCAACTGGCGAGCGTGAAACGAGCACGTGCAAGATATATCTGAAAAATAATAAAAACAAGTTGGGTTTTCAAAACATTCAAGGGTATACATATCCAGGAGCGGATCTAAGGCACCCCTTCACAGATCATTTGGATCATGAATTTTTTTTTTAAACCTGACTATAACAATAAGATGGAAAGAAAACTTGAGTGAGAACTATTTTATACATCATAGTAGAATGAGATGTATTCTGTGCCTATTTCAATGGCAGTCTTCATCCCAGTCGGATCCGACTTAGATTCTGTGGTCCTCCTTACCAGTATAATGCGGCTTTTACTGAACGTCGTCAATATTACACAGTAGTTGTACCTAACTATTGTATGTATTTTCGATACTGACTTTCGATTAACTTCAATCATCACACCTAAAGGTTCCAGCTCACTCAATTCTCTGGAACATAGAATGGAATTGTGATCCGGCACAGGGGTCTATTCCTCCTACGCTGACTCCTTTGGCAAATATTTTAGGGCTGCCTTACCAGGGTACGGTACGGTGGACCCCGCACTCCAAGATGAAGGCTGCCCACGCAATTTCCAGTTGATTCTTAAATTAGTTATAGGTGAATGACCATTTTTCCTCGAGCCAACATGATCATTCATACATAATAACAACACAGCATCTCAGATTTCAACCGTCATCTTAAAACAACATTATTCTTAGGTCCTGCTAATCCACTCTCAGAGCCGCAGCCACCAATATTTGTGAAGCAAAACCAAAAGATTATATCAATTTAAATTCATACTTTATAACAATTATAAGGGCAATTACTGACCTTGTCTAAAAACTACAAAAATAGTTAGCAGGCAGCGCTAGCTAAATATCTTGGAACCGGTTTGGATAATTCAAGACGTACCAGTGTTTTTTTAGATATATTCAAGACAATACACCTACTTATATCAATGATTCAAGGTACATCAACAATAAATAGATAGCCTCTAGCAGCGATGTTTCGGAAACAATTCTCTAAATAAAAATTAGCGACAGTATCAATAAGCGTTGGGCTATTCCATTCTCTCCCTCTGTGTGCCATAATTACTGCATACTGTGCGATATTCGAACCCGCAACCCTTGTCGTACCTGCCAGTCGAATGATCTGCCACCACCCCACGGGAGTCATCATAATGAGAAATTATAAAGCATTTGAAACCGCGAGATTCAAAACAATAATTTGGTTTGCTGCGACCTCCAAACATACTTAAAATAGGTTAGAATCTATGTTAAGGAACTCACATATCCACGACAGCCTTCATGTCCGTGACATCGCAGATAAAATGCAAGAGAGCCGCCCTCACTAGTGTGGTTACGTTTTACGGAAATCCTCAGGCTACGTGGGTAACAAATGCCTGGCAATGAAGTCCCCGCCGGGTTCAGAAAGAAGGGATAGACCCAAGGGCTGACGTCGTAGGGTTATATGCGTGCAAATGATCTCACAACCATAGAAGCCCAAGATCGTGCAAGGTGGATGAGTAATCAGTGACGACGATGCCATTCGAATTTTTGATAAGTAATAGTGATGTTCTAATAAAGACTTTAAAATCTTCATGTCTAAGTAGTTCCCGTATTCCAGAATGCTACTCAGCTGAATCTCGATTTATCTGGAGACCGATTGTATACACATATTGACAAATTTGACAGGTTGTCTGGCAGATTGTCTATACAATTTTTCTCAGAAAAATCGCATTTCAGCTGAGTGATATTCTAGAATATAGGCCTAAATCTAAGTTCCAAATGTATATTTTGAGACCCGCACACAATGAATTAATAATTGTAGCAATACGCGCAATCGCACTTTCATTTCATCACTTGGTTTGTTCATGTAATTTTTATAACTCAACTCGAGTTAAGAAGAATTCAACTCAAATTAAGTCGAGTTTGGCACAACTCTAGATAACTTGGGTTAGTAACTCGAGATGGATAAACTTACTCAACTGAGAAATGGTACTCGTCCTACGACTTTTGATAGATATGGTATGATAGTCGTAGATCTGTAACTCTTGAACGCGTATCCAGACTCGAAAAACCCTCTAGAAGGAGCCAACGCATGACGCAAGCGAGGACACGGGGCAAACTGACCGTGTGTCCGATGTGGGAGACGCTGAGGCACCCGCTCGTGCCATCCCTAGAGGTGGGAGATTTCTCGCTTAGCATGTTGCTCACAGTGATGGTCCTTCGGCGAGCAATTACTGAAAAAGGCCGCGACGGTCTCTCCCCTATCCGCGAAAAGATGGGGACACTAGTCTCACACCCTACTTTTCTTTCCTCCGTGCTCACACCCGAAAGGGCCTTAGATAGCCTTAGGCCAGCCGGTGAGTGAAGGATATATCAGAGGTTACTTGAAATAAATATATTGCTATATTATATAGTTTTATTTCGAAGAATTATAGTTACTTATGATTAAAATAGATATCTATCAATCTAAGCACAACACTAGCCTAAATCTTTTATTTTTATCAAACGAGTTAAAGAACCAAAAAAAACACACATAATTGTACACTCGGTCTGTAATAAATAATACTACAACCAGTAAGATAAAATTCGCGACACCAACATGTACATTGCAGTATTATATTTTTTTATAACAACAATAATATTATTGGTGCTATTCTATTTAGTAGTGCTGGCAGTCATTTTGATTTATGTGAAATTAATATACGAACCGGTCAAAGGAGTGTGTGAATCTAAAGCTAGACTAGACAATAAAATTGTGTTAGTGACTGGTGGAAATCAAGGCATTGGTCTCGAAACTGCTCGCGATCTCGCTTCAAGAGGAGCGAGAGTAATCATCGCCTGCCGCGATGGAGAAAAAGCGGCAGAAGCAATCGCTGATATTATAATAACAACTGGCAACAAAAACATCGAATACCAGTACTTAGACTTGGCTAGCTTCAGCTCAGTTCGAAAATTTGTCGAAGACTTCAATCAGACCTACGATCGACTAGATATTTTAATCAACAATGCTGGATGTGTAGAGCTTAAACGCAAGGCTACTGAAAATGGCATAGATTTGATGATGCAAGTGAATTATCTTGGACCTTTTCTACTCACAAACTTACTTCTAAACAAGATTAAAGCTTCTCCCGCTAGCAGAATAATCATAGTATCTTCACACATCTATATTATTGCGCGATTGACTCCTGATCAGTTAAATGGATTACACATGGGAAATCCTTTATTCAGATATGCTAGCACTAAGTTATGTGATATTTTATGGATGAAAGCACTGGCAAAAAGATTGCCAAGCCACGTAACAGTAAATGCCGTACACCCTGGACTTGTAAAAACTGGTTTATTTAATACTACATTTTGGATTTTTCGCGAGTATTTGATGTTAATTATATATGTACTGAATTTTAAGACGCCTAAAGAAGGTGCTCAGACAACAATACATGTGGCTGTGTCTGAAAAACTTGCTAATGTAAGTGGAAAGTATTTTATGGAATGCAAGGAAGTTAAGTGTTCCAATACTGTCGAAAACGATGAACTCGTGGAAAAGATTTGGAACAAAAGTGTTATACTGACAAGATAATGACTACGATGAATCCATAAATTTTTTTGTATTAGCTTTGTAAGTACGTACATAGGATTTTTTTTACGTGCGGCAAATTCCCACGGATCCCCCCCCCCCCTCTCCGGAGCCGGAGGAGGAGGTTATATCGGACGCGAACCGACTAAACCGCACGCCGTCGTCTGTGGATCTATGTGCTATGCCGAAGGTGAGGTTGTCTCGCGACATACCCCTCGATCCTCCCCCTCCCCCCCCCCGGCCGACCCAGGGCCATTCCGGCGGCGGCGCGCATCGTCCTACGATGCTAAGAAAAATGTTTATAATTATTTTATATTATAGGTTTCCTACTAACAACACTTTCGAAAACTAATCTTTATTTAGGTATCTACTAATGGAATAGATCGCATTTGAAATTTTTGTCAGTCCCTAGACTGACAAAAATTTCAAATGCGATCCATTATTGTGATCGAAAAATATTCGACACTGATATTATTTGCACATCAATTTACATATTGACCCATGTAACATGTTGAAAGATATAGGTACTCGTAAGTAAATAAGCTTAAATAACGACTGTCTAGTGACTCTCGTGTCATCAACATCATCTTTACATAAGTAATAATAAATTGGTACCTAAGAATTATCTAACTAAAAATATAAAACAATTCTAAATATTACTAGCTGTCGCCCGCGGCTCCGCCCGCGTGGATGTCGGTTATCGCGAATCGGACTATAATTTGAGATTTAAACTATCCTATCTCTCAAGTTGGATCGAACTGCACATGGTGTGCGAATTTTATTATAATCGGTTAAGTGGTTTAGGAGTCCATTGAGGACAAACATTGTGACACGAGATTTATTTTTATTAAGATAATATTATATATGTCACCGTAAAATTGTAAATACCGTGGGATTATAATCTATCTCGCGAGATTGTAAACTGTCGAAAGATTGTGAACCTGAACCTATAGGTGCATTGAACCTACTGCTTAACATTCACCGGCTGGGGGTCTCAATTCTAACCTAACCTAACCCACTTTTCTAAAATTTCTAATTTATTAACCATATTTGGACGCGCGAGGTGCGTTCCGTTTCACAATTTGACGGTTTCACTTCGATAGACTACAATCTATCCAATAATAATACGTTAAATTGTAAGCAGTACGTTGAGGTTCACAATCTTTCGACAGTTTACAATCTTGCGAGATTGTGAACAGTGAGATAATAATCTAAAGGTATTTACAATTTTACGGTGACATATACAAACTTCAGATTCAGGTGTCAAAGAATTCCTCCCCATCGACGTCAACTGGGAGTGTTCTGGCCACCCTCCCAGTTGGCATTGCCATGTTGAATGGCAATACTAATCCTTTGCGTAAGGAATATAAGTAACATAAGTTGGTAATACCTATATGCATAGACGTAGTCTAAAATTTAAGATGTTAGTAAAGGATGAGCGCTTAATAACTTCAGAACCGGTTACGACAACTACCTAATTTACAATTTTTTGTAAGTCTGCTATTTTAAATATGCCTCGACCAAAAATAGCTGCTGGTTGCGGTTCCGCCGGCATAAAGTACTGAACGGGTTTTCCCACTCCAGAGGAAATCCTTGAACATAAGGTTTCAGTGAGCAACACACTCGAAATAAATTGGCTGGTCTGCAATAAGCTACCAATCCATCTTTAGTTATTCCTAAGTAAGTTAGTTTTCAATAATTATGTCGGAGACTAACCAACCAAAGCAACACCATGGAACACGGTACCTCTCGTTCACGGGATAAGTAGTTTTTCCACCGACCTTCGAGTCGGCAACCATGTTTTAGAGAACAGCGAACCTCTGTCTTCTCTATAGAAGTGCGCACAGGACCCGAGAGCACCGTCTACTCTGCTTCTTTAGACGAGTGACGGGTTGCCCAGCCTGCTACCATCAAGCTACATCTTTACCATGACGTGTTCACTGCACTTATAGAATTATTAGACAGCAACAACCTGCAGGTATTTCCGTGGTTATCTCTGCGTAATAAACATAAACTACTACTTCCATGTTATCGGCTTAGCAAAGTAAGCGATTCTTTTAAGGAGGAAGGTAAACGCTTTTATAATAAATTGCCTGAATCGGTCCTAAGCATGCCAGAAAATCAATTTAAAACTTATGTAATTTTATGTAAAAAAAAGCACACTATATAGCCAGACGTTTTTGTCTTTAAGATATTGTCCATCTTAAAGACAAAAACGTCTGGCTTCAGCATGGTGCAGGCACCTCCTAAAATGCTGTAGTTTCGGCATAATACTGAACTTAAGTCATATTTTAACTTAGGTTAATTATTTTATTATAAAGTTTTTATTTTATTTTATACTTTGTTCATTAGACACGAGACAAATGTAGATTTGTCTACATTTACCCTTAAGGATATAAATATTGTAAACTAGCTTATGCCCGCGGTTCCGTACGCGTTGGATATCGGTTATCGCTTAGTGTTGAGCGGACACCATTGAGAATTAAATTCGACTCTCTACTCGACTTTCTACTCGCCTCTATACTTGAATTTATACTCGACTCTCTACTGACTTCTCTGCTTCTCTCTGCTCGACTCTGTACTCTCCTCTATACTCGCCTTTCCCTTTTCCTCTGTACTCGCATCTCTACTCATCTCGCATCTCTACTCAAAAATCACAATCTTTAATCCCTTATTGCCCCCCCTGCCCTCCTTAAACCCCCTTTTTCGCAATAAAAGGTTACCTATTTTCGTTCCCAAGCTTTAATCTATCTCTGTACCAAATTTCATCAGGATATCGTCAAAAATGATAAATCTTCATCCCAAAGCCATATTCCCCCCCTTCTACCTCCTTTTACCTCCGTGGCGTGGCGGTAGTGAACGAGGTGCGGGTTCGATCCCCGCTCAGTGCAAATATTTGTATGCTATGATGCATGAATATGGATATTTGCATTGGTCTGGGTGTTTCTATGTATAATATGTATGTATTTACAACAAAAAGTATCTAAGTATGTATATCCGCATTCTAGATTCCATAACACAAGCTAGTTAAGCTATGCTTACCATGGATCTAGATAGCGTTGTGTGAAATGTTGTGGAATATTTATTATTTATTTATAAAGGTAGCCTATGTCCGTTCCCAAGCCTTAACCTCTCTCTGTACCAAATTTCACAAATAATGACATTCATAGCCCCACTCCCCCCTTCAACTCCCTTTTCGCGATAAAAGGTAGCATATATCCGTACTCAAGGTCTAATTCATCTCTGGACTAAATTTTACAAATGATGACATTCGTAGCCCCACAGCCCTTTTCAACTCCTCTTTTCGCGATAAAAGGTAGGTAGCATATATCTGTTCTCAAGGTCTATTTCATCTCTGTACCAAATTTCATCAGAATATCTTCAAAACTGACAAACTTTCATCCCCGCTCCCCCTGCCCCCTTGAAATCCCTTTTTCACGACGAAAGGTAGCCTGTGTTCGTTTTCAAGCTAATCTATCTCTGTGCCAAATTTCATTAGGATGTCTTCAAATATGACAAACTTTTAAATAAATTTTCATCCCATGGCCCTACTCCACCCTTCTACCCCCCTTTTTCACGACAAAAGGCCTATGTTCGTTCCCAATCTCTAATTCATCCCTGTACCAAATTTCATCAGGATATCTTTAAAACTGACAAACATTCATCCTCTATCCCCCCCCTCCCCCCAAACCCCTTTCTCGTGACAAAAGGTAGCCTATGTTCGTTTCCAAGCTTTAATCTATATCTGTACCAAAAATCATCAGGATATCTTCAAAAATGTAAAACTTCTTCTTTTCATATAAACTTGTCATCCCATGGCCCTACTCCCCCCCTTCTACCCCCCTTTTCGCGATAAAAGGTAGCCTTTGTTCATTCCCAAGCTCTAATCCACCTCTGTACCAAATTTCATTAGGATATCTACAAAAATGACAAACTTTCATCCCCTATTTCCTCCCTTAAATCCCCTTTCTCGCGATAAAGGTAGCCTATGTCCGTTCTCAAGCTCTAATAAGAAGAAGAAGATCATTACAACAGGGTCGGCAGCACGAGTGTGTTGCACACGGCCATAGGCCACAATTACCACTTTTCATCAGGGAACCGTGTGCTTGTCTGCCTCCTAAGTGATATAAAGCGACATTTGGAATGACAGGTTCATTTCAAATGTGACGCAATGACGCAATTGTTTAGTTTCTTGTAGAATCGGTTATTCATTTTATTCTTTATCCCAAATGGCTAAGAATAAAAAGTCTGAAGGTTAAAAATACAAGCGATAATTATTAAATAGGTTTGGCAATTATCCTGCATGTTTTTTATCATCGTAACACAGTGTCGTAACAGAACAAAAAAGTTCGTAATTCTTTAGAACACTCAAAATTCACTGACGATCTTGGAGGCCGTATGTTTATCTGCCAACTAAGTGGTATCAAAAACTGATCCCAAAAGGATATGCTGCCATCTACAATTAGTTATGCGTCGACATCCCCATTTACACTACGATACAAAGTTTGTGAGTAAATAGTTTCAATATATAAAAAAGACGTGTGGCACTCGGGGACTGCCGCGGTATAGCTATTGCATAGCATTTTGTATCAACTTATGCAATTATAATTATATTTATATTTATTTATATATAATTATTTTATAATTCAAAATTAATACTGCATTTGTGATAATAATAAAATGTATGTATATAGAGTACTCACTCATTTTCTTTTACTATTTTTTCGTGACTTTCTTCATTAATAATAAATGCACTTTGTTCATTCATATTCAAAACACTTTATTCACAAATTTTACAAGTACAGCTATTCACTGTTGTACATAAATACCTATACACCTATATACTTTCTCATAAACAGCTGCTTATGTATTCGTCCGATTTCGGAGCAGCTCGTCTCGATTCGTGCGAGCTTCGTAGAGTCGTACAAATACGGCTAGTTGCACGCACACAAACACCGTGTCGAAGACTGCCGAAAAGAAACGAGCGCGCTCGTTTCTTTTCGGCAGCGTGAGGTTTTTTCGTTACGGAATTTCTGGATTCGGTCCCCGCGCTCAAGGCCCTCGATAGAAGCTATGCAATAGCTTAATAACTTAAACACATGTAGCACAGAAAACTTCGTTAACATTAAGTATGTGGACCATGCTTAAGTATGAAATAAGAACGCAAGTCACTTGATGTACTGTGTTCTTGGAATTAAACTATGAACTCGTCCTATTTTTTAATGGCTAAGCGTCGGTGCCCCTAGCAGCTAGGGGCACTGACGCTTAGCCAATTCAAATGATATTCGTAACGTAAATGTATCCCGAGAATGCTATTGGCCGCCTGCCCACTGGGAACCAATCGCAATGCTCCATTCTTTTGATATGTTACGAATTCGAATGTTAATCGTGCTCGGGGCATAGGTCGCCATATTGAAATATTTTTGTAAAGCTTGTGAGATGTAAAAAATGTAATGTGCGACATTTTGCAGTTGATTAATGCGAAGTAATGTATAAATAAGTTAAAAACAAAAATACTTTATGGAATATTGTCTTACTTTTTTATGTAATCGACTTTTATACAAATGGCTGGTCATATATTACGAGCTATTGACACAAAGTGTGGTGATACCAGTTATACGAGTTTAAGGTCGGAATAACCTACATAGTAGCACAGAATAGATAATAGTACTAGATAGTAGTTACATCTTTTATATAATGCTAGCCCTCTCAGTAGAGTAGTGGATTTCTGAGCGCCATCATGTTCCTTTCGATATTATTTTACGTATTAATAACAGTATTATCACTAATATTGTTGTATTGCTCAATTGTTCTAGCCATCGTTATTTATATTAAGCTTAAGTTTGAACCGATCAAGGGTGTATGCAAATCAAATGTAAGATTGAATGGGAAAATTGTATTAGTGACTGGTGGAAATCAAGGTATCGGACTCGAAACTGCTCGAGACCTAGCTTCAAGAGGAGCGAGAGTAGTCATTGCATGTCGGAATGGAGAAAAATCGGCACAAGCAATCAAGGATATTGTTAAAACAACTGGTAATCAGAACATCACATATCAGTACTTAGACTTGGCTGACTTCAGCTGTGTTCGGAAATTTGCCGAAGACTTTAATCAGACCCATGATAAATTAGATATATTGATCCACAATGCTGGTTGTGTAGGGCTCAAACACAAGGCAACTAAAGATGGCATTGATACGTTCATACAAGTGAATTATCTTGGACCTTTTCTGCTCACAAACTTACTTCTAGATAAAATAAAAGCTTCTCCAGCTGGCAGGATAGTCGTAGTATCTTCATGTGCCCATTATCTTGGGCGATTGACTCCTGATACGTCAAACGGATTGAACCCTATAAATTCGCTGAATAATTACCCCACCAGCAGGCTATGTGCTATTCTATGGACAAAAGCACTGGCGAAAAGATTACCAAGCCACGTAACTGTTAATTCCCTACACCCTGGGATTGTCTATACTGAGGTTTTTGAAAAGCTTAATCTTCTCACGCGGACGTGGTTGAAGTTTTGTAATTATGTATTAAATTTCAAGACGCCTATGGAAGGAGCCCAAACAACAATACATCTGGCTGTTTCTGATGAGGTTGCAAATGTTAGTGGAAAGTATTTCATGGAATGCAAGGAGGCGGACTATTCCAAGATTGCTGATGATGACGAACTTGTGGAAAAGATTTGGAACAAAAGTGTGATGCTGACGATTTAATGAATTCAATGTATTCTTGTGACATAGTACCTATAGACAGTTAAGTTACATCCATATAAAATTATATGTATAATATTATGGTTGTTAAATAAATGCTCACTTTTATTACCATGATGAATAAACGTATAATTGTAAATCAGCATCTGATACATTAAAGTTACAAAGTGTATAGTCAAGTAAACAAGGTACTTACTTTTCTTCGAAAAAAAAAATTGTAAAGTAGCCGTGTCTTTACATTGGAGATATTTAAATAAAAACTTGGGTTATGTTAAATTAAGGATATGAAATAAATAAAAAAATTGAATTCCATTCTGTATGTATGTTTGATCCCGATGGGCGTAAAAACCGGAGATACGACCAAAGTCACAATAACCGTCATCCAGACGGCAAGCCTCCACCACTACGCATATCTATAGTTGTCATCAGCAAGTGTGCCGGCTTGCAGGTGACATAACCGAAGATCTTGGTAAGCCCGATACATCCATCATTAGCTATTTTATGCTAACACAAAATATAATTACATTTTAAACTAGAAGCTATTATTAAAATGTCGAGATATTCCTCCGCATCATCACCGACCGGTAACGTTCCCAGAAGGCTGGCGGCATTGCCACGTTGAATGGCAATGCTTATCCTTTGTGCAAGATGCAGCCTTCTGGTCACGCGTGGCGTCGATCAGCCGCTTTGCCAATCCTTTATAAATAAAACGGGCGCTTGACCCCATGTTCCCAACGTTTCAACCCCAAACGGCTCAAAAAAACCACCGTATGCCTGCTCACATTTCAACCAAGTAAAACCCTTTTCCAACCAGAATCCTGGTCCCTGGTCAGAGTTTAGAAATTATTCCCTATAGTTAGTACACATGTTAGTGTCGCAAGGCATCTGTGGTCTCAAATCTCAGTACCAGGGATGCCCAAGGCTGTACGCACTGGAGGTGGAAAGGCCGGCAGGCGGACCCCGGGCTGCACTGTGAAGTTCACGGATGCATTCGAGAAATAACGCTGTTAAATTGGTGGTGACTTCTATCGTATAAAATTCATCTTTTCATCACTCAAAAGACGCGTGTAGTCAGTCATAGATACAATAGTATTATCGCGGAACAATAATTGAATTGCTTAAGCACGAATTCTCATTAATTAGGAACAATAACAACGTATTGTTATGGAACCGTGTAAAATAAATAAGTAATTAAGTAAATAAAGATTCTAGAACAAACTACCTACACAATGTTCACATTATAGTAAACGGATTTCAGAATGTGGATAAACGTTCAAGTCAATGATAAATATAAATATATATAAAGCAGAAACAGTTATACTTATACACATGTGTCCGAAACCTTTTCCTCGCGACTAAAAAACTGTGGCTGCCATCAACAATAACCTTGAAAACATCAATGCCTGGGCACAATAAATAAAATTGTTCCATTTAAAGTCAAAGAAAAGTTCAGAAATAATGAATACCTACTCTATCCGAGAGGGCCATTACTTACCCGAGCTGGCTAGGGCCGGGTCGGCGAGATGTGTCGTGCGGTGTTCCACAGGGATCGGTATTAGGACCGCTCCTGTGGAACATCGGTTACGATTGGGTGCTGCGCGCTCCGTTGCTCAGAGGGGTCGGCGTAACGTTACGCCGACGACACCCTCGTTACGGCGCCGAGAGCAACGCACCGAGACGCAGCACTAAAGGCCACGGCAGGGGTTGCTCAAGTCGTGGGTCGGATACGGCGGCTGGGTCTCGAGGTCGCCCTTCACAAATCCGAGGCTCTGTGCTTCCACGGACCTCGGATGGGGCCACCTGCGGGATCCAGGCTACAGGTAGGGGGCGTCAGCATCGGCATCGAGCCCTCGATGAAGTATCTGGGACTCGTACTTGATGGCCGGTGGAACTTCGGACATCACTTCCGAAGTTTGGTCAAAAAACTGAGGCGAGCATCAGCCGCACTCGCGCGGCTGATGCCCAACATCAAGGGACCCAACGCTCCCTACAGGAGACTGTACCTGGGGATCGTGCGAAGTATGGGCCTATACGGGGCCCCCGTATTGGGCCTATACGGGGCCCCCGTATGGGCGGAAACCCTGACGGCCACCAATGTGGCTAGATTGCTGAGCCCGCAGAGGGCGATGGCCATCAGGATGATAAGGGGATAACGCACGATCTCAGGTGAAGCGGCATGTTTCCTAGCCGGGACCCCTCCATAGGACCTGGAAGCGAGAGCCCTTGCGTCTCTATTTAAATGGCGCAAGGAGGCGCTGGAGCGGGGCCAAAGGCCTGCGTCTCGAGAAATCGAGGCCCAGCGGTCCCAGCTCAACCAGGAAACCGTGGAGACATGGAAGGTGCGACTTGAGCAACCAAAGGGGAGATTCGCCACAATTGCGGCCGTCAGACCGGTCATGGACGAGTGGCTGGAGAGGAGACATGGTGCTCTCTCCTACCGGTTGTCACAGATACTTACCGGGCATGGTAGCTTCGGTAGATATCTGTGGCGAAGACACCGGGAAACCACGGCCAAGTGTCAGCACTACGAGGACCGCAGCGACGACACATCGCTCCACACGCTGGTGGAGTGCACAGCGTGGGCGGAACAGCGCCAGGTCCTCGTGGTGGGTCTGGACGTTGGACGTGGACACTCTCTCGCTCGAGACCTTGGTGCGAGCCATGGTCTCCAGCGGGAGTAAGTGGGACTGCGCCGTCTCTTTCTGCGAACAGGTAATGCTCGCGAAACAGGCGGCGGGCGGGAGCGAGAGAGAACTCTCCCACCCGAGTTCTGCAGTCGGCGGCAGCGTGACGTGAAAGATCACGCACGCAATAGACGCGGGATAACACCCGAACCTCCTAGGTGAGGCCGCAGCCGTAGGTCTGTTGGTAGTCCTGGGACAGTTGCCATTATGAAATATCGCACAAGAAACAAACGCGTAAGATAATAAACCAGAAACGAATCACAGTCAGGGCAGTGAATATGTGCGGTGAAAGGACCACGATATACCTTATTTCACGCTTGCTATATAAGCTTAGTCCAGCATCACTAAAAAATATTAAAAATAAATTAAAACTTCCTTTTTTAAACAGCCTGTTGAAAACCGGTTTTATATACCAACCGCTCAATCGCTCGGGCGATAACGTGGTTACTAACCGTACTACCAATAGGATGGTTGTCTATTGTTTATCCGAAAATTATATGCCATAATCATCGGGAGCCCCTTATTTCGTAGAAAGAAATTTCATAGAATTTCGTTTCTCAGAAAATGTTTCATATAATATTTGGTTCTTATATTTTTATTTCGAATATTATTGTTTCAAAAACAATTTCCTACAATGAAACATATTTCACACAAACACAATTAAACGAATTTTTAATCACATTTTTTTGTTTAAAAAAGTTATCAAACTGTAGAATTATTTTTTAAAGAATATTAAACCACCTTTATAATATTCCAAATCACATTTATTTTTAACTGTAACATTTACAATTTTAACACCCCGACTCAGATTACCCCGACTCGGATAGGTTAGGTTAGAAGGCTAATGCGGGAGCGGAGCGTAGCGAAGCTCCCGCATTAGGCCTTTGTGGTTATTTTTTTATAAACCACCCAGAAGTAGGAGCCCCGCGTAGCGGGGTTCCGTCGACCTTGTAGACGCATCAATTGTTTGGTTTATAAAAACCATATATATGATAATATGTTATTCTTTGTAATAAGTTTTCTATTAAATAAACAATATAATGATTAAGAATATTTGATTTGATATTCTATGATATGATTATTCTAATGTATAACTTTATATGAAACAAAACTCAATAATTTAAAATTCTTTAAAGTAAGTATTCTGTATATTGATTATTCTATGAAACGAAATTATGCGAAACATTTTCTGTAATACGAAATTATATTAAACAATTGTCTATAAAACAACGCACACCCCATAATCATCATATTCCCCAATTTCATTTGCCGAATGTTTTGTTTGCCCGAAAAGACATATGACATACTTTCGATTGCCCGAAACTTAGATACCATAATATACGAATGTCATAAGTATTGTTTGTTATATTTTTGATTGCCGTAATAATTATTAGACATAATATTTAAACGCCATAATGATTATTAGACATAATATTCAAATGCCATAATAATAGGGGTTAAAGTATGAAATTGCCGTTTCATTGTAATAGATACTTCGAATTGACATAGAACCTTCATGGTTTGAGATTTTTGAGTGAAACTTTTTCCACATGGTACCTATGTAGTTCTTCATTTAAAAATGTGCAACATTCGATTATCGACTTTCAGTTGTTTTTTTTATTCAGCTTAGACAAGAAAGATGGATATTTCGAAAATTCGAGTGATTTTTGAATACGAGTTCCGACGCGGAACTAACGCGGCAGAAACAGCTCGCAATATCAATGTTGCGTTTGGAGAGGGGACTGCTAATGAACGCACCGTGCGATTTTGGTCTAAACGCTTTCGCGATGAAAACTTTGATTTGAAGAACGAACCACGAGGAAGGCCGTCCACACAGGTGAATAACAATGAATTGAAAGACATGGTGGAAGCCGATCCGAGCCAAACTACCCAGGAATTAGCTGCATGGTTTAACGTTACCTTACCAACAATATTGACTCATTGGCGTCAAATCAATAAAATAAAAAAATGTGAAAAATGGGTACCTCATGATTTGACTGATCTGCAGAAAGAAATGCGTGTTGAAACTTGTGTTGCCTTGTTGAATCGATACAGAAATGAAGGAATATTGGATCGAATTGTGACATGTGATGAAAAGTGGATTCTTTACGATAACCGTAAGCGAAAAATGCAATGGCTGACCCCAGGTGAAACGCCACAACAGTGTCCTAAAGCAAAGCTTACCAATAAAAAGGTAATGGTAACTGTTTGGTGGTCTCAGCATGGTGTTATTCACTATAGCTTTCTACGATGGTCAAGCAATAACGGCAGATGTCTACTGTGCCGAACTCCAAACAATGATAGCAAAACTAGCAGTGAAACAGCCCCGACTCATGAATCGATCTTCACCATTATTGCTCCATGATAACGCGAGACCTCATACAGCACGAGAAACCGTTTTAACTCTACAGGAACTGCAATTAGAAACTATCCGTCACCCTCCGTATTCGCCAGACTTTGCTCCAACAGACTACCATTTTTTTCGTGATTTGGACAATTTTCTATGTGATAAAAAGTTTTCTTCTCAGGAGGCAGTGCAAAATGCTTTCACACAGTTTGTCGAATCTAGATCACCAGAGTTCTATCGCAAAGGCATAAATGACCTTCCTACTAGATGGCAGCAATGTATAGATAATAATGGTAATTATTTTGATTAAATAAATACGTTAAATAAAAAAATAACGAATTTCAATTTGTCAGTACAAATCGGCAATTTCATACTTTAACCCCTAATAATTCGGGTAAACACTAGACAACCTGCTAACTTAACTCAAATGGCACCTAACCAAAGCACTTCTGGGTGGTTTAAAAAAAATAACCACGAAGGGTATGGCGGGGTCTATTCGGGGTCTGTTCTAACCTATCCGAGTCGGGGTGCCGTAAAGTCCCGATTGCATCCAGTTTCTCCTGATATAACAACCGTCACACCCAATGTCGATGGAAAATGATGTTATGGCATGTGATAATTCGGGCATTTGATAATTCAGGCAAGTGATAATTCGGGCATGTGAGTTAGGTAGTAGTGTGTTAGAGTCCTTAGCGATACTGTTCATTTCAATCTCTTAAACGTCTCTAGAAACTCCTACCTCTCCAGTCTAAAGTTACTCTAGCTCAATATCTTCTACTCTCGCTGTTAGACTATGCTGATGTCTGCTTTCTCGATGCATCGGAGAAACTGCTGTTTTGAATTTGGGAATCCGTTTTATGTTTGGCCTTCGAAAATACGACCATGTCACAGAATATCACAAATAAATTAACTGGCTCCCTATTACCATATACTTCTCTGCTACTCAAAGGTTTGCTAGGAGAAAACTCATTTTGAGTTAAGCTCGCCTTTGTACATGTTTCATTAAATGTTTTATGTATTATCTCTGTATTGTGGGTGTGTTTAATAAATAATAAAATTAAAACTAAATAGACGTCCCACTACACTGCTCTGAAGCTCCTCTCTCTTGCAAAGATGAAACGCATACATGAAAGTTTACAACGAGTCAGATCTGACAGTGTTCTTGTCATGGAATTCTAACAAAGCAAAAAAAATAAGTTCATAAAAATCATAAAAATATTATTGTACCTTTAGAAGGCGTCCTTCTTAAGTTATTTTTCTTGTAGTGATATAAAATAGTGGATATTTATTGAAATAAAAATCACCAGTCAGTAGTCACTAATAGTAATCTTCAATCAAACTTTCGATCAACTAGATATTATCTATGATTAACAATATTGGGCTCAAACATAAGGCTACTGAAGATGGAATTGATGTGGTGATGCAAGCGAATCGTCTTCGATCTTTTCTACTCGCAAATTTACTTCTAGATAAAATGAAAGCCAGCTGGCAGAATAGTCATAGTATCCTCTCGCCGTCACTCTTTTGGACAACTGACTCCTGATCAGTTGAATGGCGTAAAACACGAGAACTTGGTACAAAAAATACTCTAATAAATATGTAAATAATGTGACATACTGGACGAAAGCACTCGCTAAACTAAAAGATTGCCAAGCCACTTGACAGTGAATTCTCTACACCCTGAGCTTGTGATAACTAACATATTGTTACGAGCGTGGGGATCGGTTTAAATAGAAAATGCGAGGACATCCGTTGAAGACAGACTTTATTCAGCTACACTTCAAATAAAGCAAAGCGCGTAGAAATTCGAAAACTCTTCCTTACACAATACACAGTCACTTGTATATTCGCACTGTATAGCTTCGCACACTTTATCGCTTTGACCGCTTCGAATACTAGTCGTAGACTAACTTGAGCGGAGGCTGTTAGCTCGCCTTTTATATCGGGCGCGGCCGAGTAGCTAAAGATCGAGAAAAGACAGATACGTTCTGAAAAAGACAGGAACTTTCTGGAAGATTCTATTGGGTCTTGTGTCTCTTTCTAGCCTGACGTCTCGTTCTATTCATTCGATTCCTTCTAGAACAGTGACGTCAAGGCATGCTGTCTCTTTCTATAGTGCCGTCTCGCTCACTGCTATGGGAATTTGGCCATTGGGTTGGGAACGAACCGAAATATATTGCGGACTTATTTAAGAATCACTTTACAGTGAAATCGCCGTTGGGGCCGCCTCGGTCATTCAGTGAAGCGGGGTCACATGGACAGGAGTTAAAGACCAGATTCAAAGCGAAGGATGTAAAAGTTATTGTAATGTCAATGTCGCGTGGCAAGTCTCCTGGCCACGAAAGTCAGAGCATTGAGCATCTAAAGCATGCTGGCGTCCATCTGCCCAGAGTACTTGCAATGTTATATACATTTTGTATGGGACATGCGTACTTACCAGCAGAGATGATGATGACCGGGGTGGTACCAATTGAGAAGAGTAAAACTGGTGACCTAAGCGATGAGAATAATAACAGGCGAGTCCGGTTCAAGGCTCTTTGCTAACAGTCTGTTGACTGACACGACTATCGGTACAATGATTGCTGAGTCAACATTCCACATGTCGACAACCTCGTGGGCCAAGTCCAAGTACTTGATCTGTTTATCTTTTTCAGCTTTCACGAGATTCTCGTCATGAGGAATGGTGACATCAACAATCAATGCTCGGCGTTCGTGTCGGTCTATCACCACAATGTCAGGCTTGTTGGCTACAACAGTCGACCCGATAGAACCTGCCATGTAGCTCCTTACTCTGCCATACCTCACTGCGGCTATCAGTGCCAATAATTATAGGCCTACGCCAGTTCCCCTTAGCCAAACCAAGCGGGGTGAGCTCGACATATATGTTGACAACATCACGATGCATATCCACGTTCGACATAAGAAAATAGTCTCTGAGATTGCACACATTATGGAGGGTCTTAGGATTTAAAAATCCTCGACCCCATTTTCCGCGGGATGTACAATCTGATGACTGGCTACCGTGGATGATGCATTCGAAATGCAGTTAACTGAGTCCGGACTCTCCTATCAATGGTATCGAATTCAGTCTGAGTCCCCTTGAGTATGCCAAAGGAGTTGTAACCACTAAACTAGTCAGGTGGATACTCACCGGCTTACTCAGAGGAGCTGACAGAGAACTCTTTCCCAGTGCGCCTTTCTACAGAGCTAGATGGGTGTGTGTGCTCGGGTAAGCTAGGGCTCTAATGAAAACAATCAGTAAGGTGTACACACATTTATTTAGAAGGATAGAATACAGAGCACAGAGATAGATGATGAAGCTATACAAAGGTAGATAAAAGTATGGAGTAGACTACAGAGCTAAGACACACATATAAGAACACAGGTAGACAGACAGAAGTACAGATTATGAAGAAACAAGAAGCAGAAATATAGGCAGAAGGACACACACAGTAGGCACGAGAATTACGGTACAGAGCTACTTAAGCGGAAGCAGACACATTGTACAGCACGTCACAATTGCGGCTACACAGCGAGTAGTTAGTGGGTTGTATACTGGCCTTTGAATTGAGCTGAGAAGACACAGGGACGGTCGTCGGAGAGCCTCTACTCTGCTGCTGCAAGCGGCTGATCTCTTGGTCTGTGTTCCCAGCTCGTGATTGCTATGTACTTTCGTGTGAGCCACAGATTGATTTATGAAATCGTGGCGACTTCAGGGGGTTCTCAAGCTCCAACTTAGGACCCTGTAGTGAAATAGTACAACAAATGAGTTGTGAACAACACTACAGGCTTGGATTGAGTCCTATTAACTAGAAAACTAAAAACTTGCCAGTTTATCTGAGAGCAAGTTATCTTAAATCACAATGTGATGCGTGTCACGTGTGACCACTTTTGACTTTGTAGAAAACAAAATTGAGCAAGACTCAGAGAAAGGTTCAAGCTAGTTGCGAAGACAAATCAGAAGTTGCTGTTAATTACTGGGCAGGTCTATTCATAGCCTTAGTTTGGAAGATTCCCGAATAATCTTCAAAATATGCTAATCACGATAGGATGAATCAAACCATAGATAACCTAATTAGCTGCTGATGACAATAGACAAGGTAGAAGAAACCAATGAACAACCAACCAAGTACTCAAATATTTAACATAAATATGAAATGCTTAAAGATTTACCATAATTCTTGAGAAGAAATTTTTTATTTATTTTATTATTGTTAAATAGTAAACATTATCATTCGATGCTTGAGTTGCATCATGGGACAACTAGCGCCACCCCACGTGCGGCCGGGAACTAGTTCATCGGTCACCATAGTTTATAGTTCCTAAAGGATATATTAGATGGCACTGAAACACGAAAGAATCGATATGTTTTTAAAAGTAAAGCCCGTGACATACTCCAGTACTTATAGGTCTCAGCGACTTGACGAATTTAATAAGCCTCTGAATCGAGTAGTCGTGTGTCACTATCTATAAATTATAATACAACCTACCTATCAAAATGGTACTTAAAAAATGTGCCAGCTGTAAGAAAAATATTACTAAGAAAGCACCAGGATTGGAATGCAGCAGATGCGAGAAAGTGGTTCATGCAGACACAGCATGTGTAAAACTATCCAACAACCAACTGAAAACCCTACGCAACTCCCCTGGAATTGAATGGAGCTGTGAAGACTGCCTGCAAAATCTGTCCCGTAGGTCCTCCTATATGATTCCAGAAGAGGAGGATGAAGATGATGATACCGAGGCTGGGGCTCCAAACGACTTCAAAAATATTGATGCTCGGAAACTTGTACTGGACATCAGCCGAGAGGTTAAAAAAGTCTTTAAAGAACAGTTGCGGTCCATTGAAGCAGCACTGCAGTTTGTTAGTGATCAACTTAGTACGGTTGAGCAATCAATTAAAAATCAAGACATCAAAATCAAAGAATTGGAACGAAGAAATCAAAATTTGCACAATAAAAACACTAACCTGGAGTTGAGGGTATCTACCCTCGAGCAACAAATGCAAAAGATCGATCAAGATACACTGTCAGCTTCTGTAGAAATATCAGGAATACCGGAAATAGCCATACAAAGTATGAACCCACTACTAGATAAAATTGCGGTGAAACTTGAAATGAATAAACAAGATATACAATCATTTCAACGCCTACCAGGAACCAAGGACAAACCCGGATCGATCGTCGTGAATATGAAGGACAGGGAGACCCGGAGACTATGGATTGAGGCTGGAAGGGCGAAATGCCTTACTGTAGGTACTCTACTATCAGATACCCCTAAAGAAAAGATTGAAGATAAAATTTTTATTCGCGAAGCGCTAACCAAACACACTAAGACAATTCTATATAACGTGAAATCTAAACTTAAAGACTCATTCCAATTTATATGGTGCAAGGAAGGAAAGGTATTTATTAGGAAAACCTCAAATAGTAAAATATTTCTAATTCGTTCCGTACAGGATTTAAATAAATTCCAAAAACAAATAACCTCTCCACCCCTGTAAAAACCTGTCTACCTATATTTATTTTTACCTTAAATTTATATTTCTTTAACATTAATTATGGATCATCATCATCATTTCAGCCGAAAGACGTCCACTGCTGGACAAAGGCCTCCCCCAAGGATTTCCACAATGACCGGTCCTGCGCCTTCCGCATCCATGCCCTTCCCGCGACCTTCACCAGGTCGTCGGTCCACCGTGTGGGAGGCCTGCCTACACTGCGTCTTCCGGCGCGTGGTCGCCACTCGAGAACTCTCTTGCCCCAACGGCCATCTGTTCTACGAGCTATGTGCCCCGCCCACTGCCACTTAAGTTTGGCGATTCTGTGTGCTATGTCGGTTACTTTAGTTCTCCTGCGGATCTCCTCATTTCTGATTCGATCACGCAGGGAAACTCCGAGCATAGCACGCTCCATCGCCCTTTGGGTAACCTTGAGCCTTCTTATGAGGCCCATAGTAAGGGACCAAGTCTCAGTTCCGTAGGTCATCGCTGGCAACACACACTGATCGTAGACTTTAGTCTTGAGACACTGCGGTATTTTGGACGAGAAGATATTACGAAGCTTCCCGAACGCTGCCCAGCCGAGTTGGATTCGACGATTGACCTCTTTCTCAAAGTTGGACCTGCCTAACTGGACTGTCTGTCCCAGGTAAACATATTCGTCGACAACTTCGAGTGTAGAGTCTCCAACCTTTAAAGAAGAAGTGGGTGCGACATGGACATTTGACATAATTTTCGTCTTGTCCATGTTCATTTTGAGGCCCACTTGTTGGGAGGCTCTACTGAGGTCTTCGAGCATTGTGCCTAGGTCTTCCAAGGTCTCAGCCATGACTACGATATCGTCAGCGAATCGAAGGTGAGTGATGTACTCGCCGTTGATATTGATGCCGAGTCTTCTCCAGTCCAGGAGCTTGAAAACATCTTCCAGGCCGGCGGTGAACAGTTTCGGAGATATAACGTCTCCCTGTCTCACCCCTCGCTGCAACTGGATAGGTTTTGAGCTTTGATCCTGGAGGCGGACTGACATGGTGGCGTTTTCGTACAAACACTTCAGCGCTTCGATATATCGATAGTCAATTTGGCACCGTTGGAGAGACTGTAGCACAGCCCAGGTCTCGATCGAATCGAAGGCTTTCTCATAGTCCACAAACGCCAAGCAGAGTGGCTGATTATACTCCTCGGTCTTCTGTATAATCTGTCGCAGCGTATGTATGTGGTCTATGGTGCTAAAGCCTTTTCGGAAACCGGCTTGTTCGGGAGGCTGGAAGTCGTCGAACCTGCGAGCGAGACGATTCGTAATGACTCTCGAAAACAACTTGTAGACATGGCTCAGAAGCGAGATGGGTCTATAATTCTTCAACAAGGTTTTATCACCTTTTTTGAAGAAGAGTACCACCACACTTCTGTGCCATGCCTTAGGCGTTCGTCCCTCGAGTATGACGGAATCAAATAGCTTCTGAAGAGCTTTAAGTATCGGTGTTCCACCAGCTTTTAGAAGCTCAGCCGTGATCCCATCATCACCCGGTGCCTTATTGTTCTTTAGCTGTTTGAGAGCCATTCTAATCTCGTACAGGCTGACGTCCGGGATATCCTCGGTATAGTGTCGGGTCAATCTGGCTCTTGGGTCTTTGGCCAGATTAATAACAGATTGCCGTACACTCGTGTATAATTGTCCGTAGAACTTCTCGACCTCTTCCAACAGCTCCGGCTTTGACGAAACAATTCTGCCATCCTCCGCCTTCAGCTTATTCAGTTGGCTTTGACCAACAGACAGATCCCTTGCGAAAACCTTTGAGCCTTTGTTGCTCTCAATCGCCTCCTTAATACGAGTCGTATTAAATTGGCGTAGGTCGCGAGTCAAGGACTTGGAGATCTGTCTGTTTAAACGCCGATACTGAGTAGCATCTTCAGAGGACTGCAGAACCAAATTTCGTCTTTGTTCCATGAGTTTGTTGGTGAGGTCCGAAATCTTTTTGGTTCCTTTTGAACGACGGGCTTTGAAGATCTTAGACCCAGTCGTTTGGACAATTTCCACAAATCTGTCATTGTAATCATCCACATTATCGCAATCTCCCAGGCATTCGAAGCGATTCTGCAACTCGAGCTGAAAGTGCTCAGGGTTCTGGAACTGGATAGGTGCTGGTCGGAGCGTAGACTTCATCAGTCGACATCTTTCGAGCTTTGTTCTAAGATTCAATGTGCCTCTTACCATCCGGTGATCGCTTCCTGTTTTTACTGAATTGATCACGGAGACATCATTGAATATGTGCCTCTTCGTCGACAAGATGAAATCAATCTCATTTTTTGTGACACCGTTAGGGTGTAGCCATGTCCACTTACGCTGTTCCGGCTTTCTGAAGAAGGAGTTCATCATAAAAAGGCCCTCCTTCTCCATGAAGCCGGCCAGCAGATGGCCACGTGCATTCCTCTTTCCATATCCAAATTGCCCCACTTTCAGCTCGTTGTCGCTTCGTTTGCCCAGTTTCGCGTTAAAGTCCCCCATCACAACGGTATAGTGTGTTCGGGAGCTATGCATGGCTTTAGAGATATCCTCATACATAGTCTCCACCTCGTCGTCGGGGTGTTTCGAGGTCGGTGCGTGTACCTGTACGACCTTCAACGAATACCGTTTGGTGATTCTGAGTGTAAGGTACGCTACCCTCGTCGAAACACTCTCGATCTGGACCACGTTGTTGACAAGGGACCTGTGGACGATAAACCCGACACCACCCTGGGACAGTATGTCGCCCTCCCGGAAATAGAGCAGGTTACCGGATTTGAGGATCATGGTGTCCTGCCCCTCTCTCCGGACTTCACACAATCCTACGATATCCCACCGTAACCTGCTCAATTCTTCCTCGAGTTCAGCGAGCTTCTCGTCGGTTCGCAGTGTGAGCGTGTTGTACGTTGCCAGGGCCAAAGGTCGTCGGGGTTGGTAGCCTGGCATCTGCCGGGGATTCTTCGCACCCCTTGCCCCGCCGTTACCATGGCCGCTACCATAGCCAGGAATAGCGGGGCCGCCGGGGACTAGGGGCCGTTTGTTGGGTTCGTTCATCATGGGGGGTTATGCCGTAATCGCCACGCTTGGCAGGCGGGTTGGCGATCGCAGTTTGGTGGCTAGTACGCGGAAAGATGCTGCTGCCCATCCTCCGGTATTTGAATCCCTTAGTCGCCTCTTACGACACCCACGGGAGGAGATGGGGTGGTGCTATTCTAGGGCCATACCACAGGCCATCATTTACTGCAGGTCATACACTGCTGCCCAGCCCCCCTAGATATGATACTTATCACCGAGGCCGGTATATCACAATATATTTCTCACTTATTCAATATTCCAGGATATAATAGCTATTCACAATTACGGACTGCGAAAAAGGGAGGTTTTTAATTATTTATGTCAGGAATCATCTGAAATTTACTCTAATTGATTCTAAGAACATAACATTTGAAAGTCTAATCGGCGTTTTAAAACTGCCATCCGGACAGGACGTAGTCGTTTTTGCAGTGTATCGACCTCCATCTACTAACAAAAGCATTCTTATACGAGAACTAAATAAATGTATCTCTAAATATAATGATAAACAAAATTTCATTCTGATTGGAGATATTAATATAGACTTAAAACGTACTACGTCCTACCTAGACCGATACCTAGAAACACTGTGTGAGTGCGGACTGTTTTGCGGAATCACTGATTTCACCAGAATTGAACCAAAACTAAACATAATAACTAAAACGTGTATCGACCACATATTTGCGAGATTTCCTACTAAACATTCGTACTCGGCAGTGCTAGACGTCGTACTGGCCGATCATCGGGCTATTTTGCTTGCCTGCATTGATGACGCCGCGCCCGAGCATATACAGCATGCTCAAAAATCGGTTCTTAACTACAGTTTATTTAATAAAGAACTCAAAAAAATAAATTGGGGAGTTACTAATAATATGTCATGTTCAAACGAAATTTCTAACTTTATTCAAAAATCTTTTAGTAACGCAAAAGAAACTGCCGCGTCTGTTACAGAACTAAGACAAAAATTAAAGCGCTTCAGAGCCCCGTGGATAGATGAAAATATTGTACGACTTTGTGATAAACGGGACAAACTGTTCAAAATCTGGAAAAATAGTTCCTTCGATCCTGCTGCAAGATTACAATATAACAAAATTAGAAATAAAGTAAATAAAATATTGGAATACAGAAGAAATACATTTTACATGAAAAATATCCAAGAAAACTTTAGTAATCCAAAGAAATTATACGGAATTCTTAACCAAATGCTAGGTCGCGTAAAATTATCAATTGACACTGCTATACTAAAAGCTTTTGACGAGCAGAGGCTCTCCGTCAAACAATTAGCCCAGAATTTCGCAAATGAATTTGATAGGACGGTGAAAGCCGTCATTCCAAAATGTAATAATTCATTACTGGATCCCAATACATACTGTAGGCCGACAAATTCTAGTATGCTATTCCAAAAAACTTCGAGTGAAAAAGTGCGTAATATAATAAAAACCCTGAATATAAGAAAAGCTCCCGGCTTGGATAATATTACAGTGTCTGATATTAAGTGCGTAGGACAAGATATATCAGTAGCCATAGCTAACCTAATAAATACAAGCATTAAAACAGGAATTTATCCGGTCCAGCTAAAAAAAGGATGTGTAAGACCTATCTTTAAAAAGGGGAGACGAACTGAATACTCGAACTATCGCCCAATTACATTGTTCTCTACAATAGATAAAATAGTGGAAAAAACTGTGGTGGAACAAATACATAACTTTTACCAAAAGCACAACGTATTATATCAGAAACAATTTGGTTTTCAAAAGGGGAAGGGTACCACTAATCTTCTGTCGGAATTCACTGACGAGGTTAATAATAACTTAAATGCAAAAAAAGTTGTTCTCGCTCTGTTCATAGATTTTTCTCGAGCGTTTGACGTCCTGGATCATAGTAAATTAATAAACAGACTCGATAACTGCGGTATTAGAGGACCTTTACTAACATGGTGTGGTGATTATCTACAAAACAGAACTTTCTCTGTGAGAATTGATAATACCTTGAGTAAACCAATGTTAGTTGCCGAAGGCACGGCCCAGGGCTCAGTCTTAGGACCTTTACATTTTTTATCCTATGTAAACGATATGCACAACTGCTTTGGGCATGGTATTTGCTACCAGTTTGCGGACGATACCTGTATCATAGTAGCTGAAAAAGACCCCCAAAAGGCACTTGATAAACTACAATCTGACTTTGATACACTACTAAGATGGTGTCATGACGCGGGACTGGTACTCAATGTGGACAAAACTAAATTACTGTTTATCAAATCACCACACCAGCGTCAAATTCTTAGTTCTGACCTGATTGCCCATGATCACAGTTGTTTGCACAATTCTGGTACACCTACATGTAACTGTCCGCCCATAGAAGTCGTAAAGACGCAAACTTACCTTGGTATGGTAATAGATTCTAAATTCAATTGGGGCTTTCACATTGAATACGTGTGTAATAAACTAAGACAGTTTTTGGCAAGTATCACTTTACTAAAGAATAGAATTCCCTTCAAGATCAAGATTATGTTGTACCATGCTTTAGCAGACTCGTACATTCAGTATGGCTAAACTAGTTATGGACGTACCTATGATAGCTATATTGATCAAATTTATAAATTACAATTACAAATTCTAAAGAATATTGTTCCAACTAAAATCAGAGAAAAATATTATAATGACGATATTGGCCTGTTCAAATATTGCAAAGTTTTACCCATCCATATAAAATTTACACACACCATATTAAATGAACACTTTTTTAACGAAAAATTAAAACTCAAAATAGAGCATCCTGTGTATACTCGAGCGATGGCACAAAACCGGTTGTGCACGGAACGTGCTATTAATGCATACTATGGAGAAAGAATAACTACCTACATTATTCCTTGGTTAATTAATAAATTGCCGAAAGATTTGTACTAACAAAAAGGAATATTAAGCACAAGCTTAAATCGTTCTTGTTCTCAAACAATTGTATTTTGTAATTTATTTTTCTTCCTCGAACTAAAAACAAATGGGTAGGTAGTTTGATTTTATGCATGCTATTGTGTTATTAATTTTATGTAAACCTTACTGACCGTTTTGTTTAGTACTACGCAAACCCTAGTGGTTTATAAGTGCTAATTTAAACTAAACTGTAAATCAATGTCTTTATGTGTTAATAAATAAATTAAAAAAAAAAAAGGCTACGAAGAGTGATCTCAGGTTAGTAGAATCAGAGAGTTGCACACCCTCCGACTCTACCACCCGCCCTCGCTTTACATGAATGACTGCACATTTGTTCACACCAAACGCCATTTTAATGGAATTACTGAACGTTAGGACACGACGGTATCTCCCGTCCTAACTGAGCAATCCGACTGGGGAAGTACCTTCGCCCTACAGAATACCGCGGTTATAATAACCTTGTGTTGTGTTCCCGACGGTGAGTAGGGTAGCCAGAGCTCACTGGAGAGGTTCTGTGTTGTCAGTGGGAAGACCAAAGGCTTAAGATGCCACCGCTGACTAGTGGGGATGTAAAATGTTGGCGCGGCGGTCAGGGAGACCCGGTGAAACGGTTATCCGCTGGCCGCCCGCAGGCTGTACGGTTCCCGAACCTGGGGATCACATAATCTCCGCCCCAGGAGGCTGAACCAGCAGCCTGTGTAAAGTTCCCGGTGCTGTAGTCGTGCCGGAGGAGGAAACCGGAGTGGACTCGGCTACAGTATCTGGGAGGGGACCGGGGGCACTTCCGCCCGCCGCGCCAGCAAGTCACGAAACCCTGGCTCGTCTGCGGTGGTGGGGTGCCTTGCTTTGTCTTCTGCGCTGACGGCACAGAGACTTTCTATACCTTCCCCCCCCCCCCCTTCTTTATCATGGCAGTAAAAAGGAAAAGCAATAGAGTATATACAGCGGCACCTTCGTCCACATTGAAAGTGGACTTCTGTAACATCAGGGGCCTCCACTCCAATCTTAACGAGGTCCACCACCATCTTGAGACAGCAAAGCCGACCCTATTCTTTCTGACGGAGACCCAAATATCATGCCCGGCCGATGCAGCCTACCTTATGTACCCCGGGTACAGACTCGAGCATAACTTCCTGAGTAAAGCCGGGGTATGCATGTACGTCCGGAATGAAGTTTGTTGTCGCCGTCTAAACGGCCTTGAAGACAGGGACCTGTCCACACTATGGGTACGTATGGATTACGGTGGCCACACCCGTATCTATGCGTGCGTCTACAGGTCTCATAGCAGTGACCTGGGCACGGCTCAACTGTTTGAGCACCTGCAGCGGTCGGCGGACAGAGTAATTGAGCAGTACCCTGCCGCGGACTTAGTATTCTTGGGTGACTTCAATGCTCACCACGTGGAGTGGCTGGGGTCTCACAGGACTGATTTTGCGGGCAGGGCTGCTCACAACTTTGCCCTGACCTATGGGTTCTCGCAACTGGTGCATTCCATCACCAGAAAACCAGATGTCGGGACCCTCAGAGAGTCTTTATTGGACCTTCTGCTGACTACGCGCCCGGATGAGTACTCCGTAACTGTGGAAGCACCTCTCGGTACTTCGGACCACAGCGTCATCCGGGCGCAAGTGACTCTCGCGCGGCCAGAACCACCGCAGCCACCTCAGTGGCGGCATGTCTGGCACTACAAGTCGGCAGACTGGGACGGACTGCGAGAATTCTTCTCGTCGTACCCGTGGAGGCGGCTTTGCTTCACTTCTAAGGATCCAAGCTCCTGTGCAAAAGCAGTCGCTGAAACGATCCTATCGGGCATGGAATGCTATATTCCCAACCGTTGGATCGCAACAGGAGCGAGCAAACGGCCGTGGTTTAATAGGCCTTGCAGAGAAGCTAGAGACCGCAAGCAATCTGCATATAAGGCTTGGACCACGGCACTTGCCAATAAGGATCCTAACATAGCTGAAGTGAAGCGGAAATTGAATGCCGCCTCGAGGTCCAGTAAAAAAGCTACTGCCAGGGCGAAGTTTGAGTTCATCGGTGGAATTGGCGAGCGGCTTACTCGTTACCCATCCGGTAGTCGAGCATTTTGGTCACTCGCCAAAGCTGCCGAGGGAAACTTCTGCCATTCCTGCCTTCCGCCGCTGCAAAAATCCGACGGTAGCCTAGCTCATGGCGCTAAGGAGAAAGCCGATCTTATAGGTAATCTCTTTGCGTCAAACTCGACGATGAACGACGGGAATGCCGAGCCACCTATTGTCCCCGACTGTGGTTCTTTCATGTCTGAAATTAAAATCACGCAACGGGTGGTTCGGCGGGAACTCAAGTCCCTGGATGTTCGGAAGTCGAGTGGGCCGGATGGTATACCGGCGATGATGCTCAGGCACTGTGCCCCCGAATAAAAAAGAAAGAAAAAAAGTACTTACACGGCTTTTCGCGCTCTCTTACTCCGCGAGACAAGTCCCAGCCTCGTGGAAGACTGCATTCGTGCATCCTGTGCCTAAGAAAGGTGACAGGACAGACCCGTCCAATTACAGGCCTATTGCTATAACCTCCCTTCTCTCGAAGGTAATGGAGCGTGTGATTAACGCACAGCTCCTGGGATACCTTGAGGGAAACGACCTACTGAGCGACCGACAGTATGGCTTTCGCCACCGCCGCTCCACTGGTGACCTTCTTGTGTATCTCACACACCGATGGGCGCAAGCTATCGAGAGTCGGGGCGAGGCACTAGCGGTCAGCCTCGATATAGCAAAGGCCTTTGACCGGGTCTGGCACAGAGGTCTTCTTTCGAAGTTGCCACGTTACGGACTCCCCGAGGGACTTTGCGAATGGATTGCCAGCTTTTTGTCCAACAGAAGTATCCAAGCCGTCGTCGATGGCAGCTGCTCGGACCGCATGGACATAGACGCTGGTGTCCCACAAGGCTCCGTGTTGTCCCCGACGCTGTTTCTGCTGCATATCAATGACATGCTGTCTGATGGATCTATTCATTGCTATGCGGACGACAGTACCGGGGATACGTGTTACACGGGTCGTGCAAATATCCCTCAATTCGAGGTGGAGAAGAGACGCGAACAATTTGTGTCTGAAATCGAGACTACTCTCTCGGGAGTATCCGATTGGGGTCGACTTAACCTAGTCCAATTTAACCCCACTAAGACACAAGTATGTGTATTCACCGCTAAGAAAACCCCATTTATTGTAGCGCCGCAATTCCTGGGCACACCACTTTCCATCTCTTCGAGTATTGGGATCCTAGGTGTCGACATCTCAAACGACGTTCAGTTCCGCAACCATTTGGAGGACAAGGTCAAGCTGGCCTCAAAGAAACTTGGAGTGCTCAACAGGGCGAAGCAGTACTTCACTGCGGGGCAACGACTTCTGCTTTATAAGGCACAAATTCGGCCCCACATGGAGTACTGCTGTCACCTTTTTGCCGGAACGCCTGCATACCAGCTTGGCCCCTTCGACTCATTGCAAAGACGGGCGTTGAGGCTCATCGACAATCCCATACTCACAGGCGATGTGGAACCTCTCAGCCTCAGAAGAGACTTTGCCTCGCTGTGTGTGTTCTACCGCCTATACAATGGTTTGTGCTCAGATGAATTGTTTGACATGATGCCCACCGCTGCATTCTATCATCGCACCACTCGCCATAGGCAGGGAATTCATCCTCACACACTGCGACCGGAAATGGTACGCACCGTGCGTTTTGAAAGGAACTTCATACCACGCACGCTCAGGTTGTGGAATGAACTTCCTGCCGTGGTTTTCCCAAGCGACTACAATATGGGGTTCTTCAAGAAGGGTATTAGAAGGTATCTACAGGGTCGGTAGCACGATTGTGACGCCCCTGGTGTTGCAAACGTCCATAGGCCACGGTAACCACTTCCCATCAGGTGGGCCGTGTGCTTGTCTGCCGCCTAAGTGGCATAAAAAAAAATACCTTAACTAAAACCATTAATTGAGAATTGGTCTGGGCAAATGACTTTAAATCATCCATGTAAAGCAGGTGGGATACCATCTGACCCTCTTTTCGTAGCCTATAGCCTAACCCTGAATTCACTAGTAAAGTACTAAGTGGATTCAGGGCTAAGCAGAACCAAAGGGGACTCAGACTGTCCCCTTGAAAAATACCCCGCTCTATTGTTATCGGCTCACCACTACCTGACGACACCCTGGATAGAAGAGAACCGTCCTCCTATGGGCATACATCATTTTAAGAAGGTACATAGAGATGCTATAATTATTATAATTATTATTATATAAAAGATAAAAAATACTTAATATCCGTTAGGTATGTCCCTAAAAATAATTACAATAAAACTAAAAGTTAAAAGACTAACACAAGTCATGAATAAACAATAGGTAAACGAATTAAACAATTGAATATGGTAATTTTACTTTAAACAAAATGTCCCAGTAGAAAAGTAAATTTCAAAGCGTCACCATGTTCTTAACGCTATTAAGTGTTGTTTTAACAGTGCTAATATCACTAGTTCTTTTGTATTCCACAGTGACAGTGGCTATCCTTGTTTATATCAAGCTAAAGTTGGAACCAGTCAAAGGTGTATGCATATCAAATCGTAAACTGGACGATAAAATTGTGCTAGTGACTGGTGGAAATCAAGGTATCGGTCTCGAAACTGCCCGAGACCTTGCTTCAAGAGGAGCGAAGGTAATCATTGCTTGCCGCGATGGAGAAAAATCAGCAGAAGCAATTGCTGATGTCATAAAAACAACAGGAAACAAAAATATCGAATACCAGTACTTAGACTTGGCTAGCTTCAGCTGTATTCGAAAATTTGCCGAAAACTTCAAACGGACTTATAATCGATTAGATATTTTAATCAACAATGCTGGCTGTGTAGGACTGAAACACAAAGCTACCGAAAATGGAATTGATATAGTGACTCAAGTAAATTATCTTGGACCTTTTCTACTCACAAATTTACTTCTAGATAAAATAAAAGCTTCGCCAGCTGGCAGGATAGTCATAGTATCCTCGTGCCTTCACTTATTTGGACAACTGACTCCTGATCAGTTAAACGGATTACACACAGAATGTCCATTTTACAAATATTCTAACAGTAAACTATGTGAAATTCTATGGACAAAAGCATTAGCGAAAAGATTGCCAAGCCACGTAACAGTAAATTCTCTGCACCCTGGACTTGTAAAAACTAATATATTTCGAAGACTAGATCATATCTCGCAGAAATGGTTGATGTTCTGGATTTATGTATTGAATTTCAAGACGCCTAAAGAAGGTGCTCAGACAACAATACACCTGGCTGTTTCTAATGAAGTTGCTAATGTTAGTGGAAAGTATTTCATGGAATGCAAGGAGGCGAACTATTCCAAGATTGCTGATGATGACGAATTCGTGGAAGAGATTTGGAACAAAAGTGTGATACTGACGACCCAATGAATTCAATGTATTGTTGTGACATAGTATTAACAGTTAGGTACTTCCATATAATTTATTGTATGTGTTGTAATAGTTGTGAAATAAGAAGTCAACAATCTTTTTTACTTTCTGTATGCATAATAGGTACATTGAAATTGAATAAATTTACGTGTTCACGGTAGCGCATCGCAGATCAAAAGTTAGGTAGTATAGTACTTACTCTGTGATAAAAAAGGGCAGGGTGTGGCCGAAGTGATGTACTCGTAATCTAGTGTTGTACCTTTTAACAGTATGATATTATGGTTGTAAAATAATGGTCACTTTCAGTGCCATGTATAATTGTAAAGTACATTGGAGATATTTAAATAAAAACTTAGGTTGTGGTAAATAAAGGATTCTAAATAATCTAACTAAGTCTATAAAATTTTTAGGAGTAATAAAAACATTAATTAAAAACAATACAGGATGTAAAAAAAATTCTACATACAAAAACCAATTCATCAATTTAGTCAGAAAAATAATATTTATGATGAGGAAATTACGAATCACCACGTAAAGAAGTTTGCTGCGACAGATTTATCTGGCTGTATGTGAACTCCTCGTCACCATACTGCCTTCCTGTATGGGGAAGGGCAGCTAAATCAATATTAATGGAAACAGAGAGAGCTAAACGAGTAGCCTCGTCGATATCGAACTGTCATACTATACAAAGATTGGCATGTCCTTTTTTTTACCACTTTAATGGCAGACAAGCACACGGCCGACGTATGCACGTCACGTGTGTCACACTCGAGCTGCTGACCCTGTTAGAACAGAGTTTCTGTGCCGTCAGTGTAGAATATAAAGCAGGACTAGCTTCCCCCTGACAGCACAAAAACTCTCCAATGAGCTCTGGCTACCTTGCTCACCACCGGGCCCACAACAACTATACATTTAACATGCAGTTCTAACAGTACATAAGAAACTATCAATTTCTGAGAACTATAATGAAGGCAGAACTGGCAGAGTGTACAAAGCTATAAGAATTATATTATATTATTTGTGACAAAGCGACAGCACATAGTATTGATACTGCATTTGGTCAAAGATAAAAGGAGCACTTGTTTACCATCATTCATAACAAATTTGTCAAAAAACATTCCCTAAAAGATATCAGTATGTTTGATGCTAAGCATTTGATAGAAAATTATTTAGTCCATGTAGACTTGCCAGAGTCACGTGCATCTATGTAGGTACATTATGCGCATATGCATGTGTATGTGTTCAAAGAAATTTTATTAACAATAATTATTTACAATATGTACATTAGAATTATTTAAATAAAAAATATAAAAACAATAAGTACATAATATATACAAACCAGCAGGTTCAGGCGTCAAAGAATTCCTCACCATCGATGTCAACTGGGAGGGTGGCCAGAAGGCTGGCAGCATTGCCACGTTGAATGGCAATACTGATCCTTTGCGCAAGGAATAAACCAGCCCTCTGGTCACGGGTAGCGTCTATTAACCGTTTGGAAATATCTTTAAATAATAGACGGGCACTTGGACCCCATGATCCCAGCGTCTCGACCCCAAACGGCTCAAATATGTAATTATCACTTAAACTACGATATTTGCGCCGTTTGAGGGTCTCTGCCGAAGCAGCAGCAGCGCAGGCACAGTCCCCAGTCCCTGGAAGATGTGAAGGCGCAAGGGTGTCAGCACATGTTGCATCCCACACCAAATGCCTTCCCATCTTCCAAGGCACCAAAGACATTCCATCCGGCCTCTTGCCATCATCGCGCACCAGACCAGCAGGTTCTAAAACGGCTGGAACCCCGGCGGTGACAAGAGCCCGACGGATTATGTCATTGATGTACGCGTGCCGTGAAAGCCGTCCCGCGCTCCTACTGCATGAGAGACCATGGTGTCCAAGGCTACCAACTTCTTCTCCACAGCGACATCGATGCGGAGAAACGCAAGGAGCACCTAAACGAAGGCAAGCAGCGATACGGAAGGTGTTATCGTCCAACATGGTACCTATGTTGGGCGATGGTAGGGCCTGCAGCCAAACACCGGATTCCCATTCCCCCACAGCCAAAAGGCGAGCACGCTCCGCAACATTGGAAGACGTAGAAAGGAGATGTTTTCTTACCATGTTGCAGAGCGGCACGTCCCATTGTCTCTGGGAAGATGGGTTGGCTGGCAAATCAGCGTTTGGGCAAAACATTTTCCAAGCTCTTAAAGCTTCGGCCTTGCCTGGCACTTCTGAAATAGTTAGGCTAGGGGTTAGGATTTTTCTAACTAAATCATCCGTGCCATGCACCGAAGATAAAAAAGCTGGTAGACTTACGTCGGTAATTTTGCGAACGCCGAGCCCGCCTAGACGAACAGGCATGGATGCCTGAAGCCAGACTCGGTCGTTCATATCCACATTTAGAATTTTGCAAAGTGTGTTTTGAATCACACTATCCATTTTACCTAAAAGAGCCAAATACTTAAAAAGTTGAGTTGAACGGAGAACATGTGTAAATTTAGGGACAAAAAGACAATACCGAATTATTGTGAAAGCAGAATGGATGTTAATTTGTTGCAACCGGTCCGAAACTTCATAGAAATTTTGAATTTTTTCTTCTACGAAAGAGTCATATGCTTCCTCTAAGATTGGGGACCCAAGAAGACGGAGAGAAGTTTTTTGAACAATTTTTAAATTTGGGGCCAAAACATTGAATTTTGATAGTGTCGAAATGCTGTCAATATTATCATCAAGATAAATTTCACATTTAGTTGGATTCAATTGTAAACCAATGGATCTAAATTCATCTTTTAGAAAAGCCAAGTCATTTATAACTGTATTAACGTCTCCTCCTAAGGTCCCGTCATCTAGATACCATATGTTAAATTTAGAATTTAGCTGCCGAATTATAGGGTGTATAGCGAGGCTGAAAAGGAGTGGCCCAAGAGGGTCACCTTGTTGACATCCCACCGATGATTCTAAAACGCTGTCCTTGTATAGTAATTTTGAGGGGTACCTATAGCATTGCCAGAGAAATTTATAAATTTTGGGGGTTTCCAATTTCGCTTGTGTCAACAATGTGTCCCTATTCACTGAATTAAAGGCATTCTTCAAATCAACCTTAAGAATGACTTCCCCTCCACTGCAGCCAAGGTACGTTGACAGGGCATGTACGGCAGCCTCGCAGCCCCCTTTGGAGCCAAAGCCAAGTTGCAGGGGCTGCAGTTGGTTAGTAGATATTTCATTGTAAGCTTTACAGCATAATTTGGCCGCCATACGCCTGTATGTGCACCCTACAGCAATGGGGCGAATACCACCATCTTTCTTACGCAATGCGCATAGGTTCGCGCCATAAAGAAGGTCAACGATGGCATCGCACACATTGCCGGATAACATAAGGTTTATTAAGGCTGTTAGTTCCTTCAAAAGTGCATCGCCAGCTTCCCCAGGACATAGTAAATCCTTGAGGTGTTGCGGGGTTAAACCATCTAGGCCGCCAGCAGATCCGCTCTTGAAGGAACCAACAGCAGCTAGAACGTCCTTGGCTGAAACAGAGAGAAAATCATCATCTTTATTTGGAGGGTCGGGGAAGGAAAGGTCGGCTGAAGGTGCTGGATGCTTGCTCTTCAGTTCCGCAAGAGTATCTGGAGAGTAAGCAGCCACCACATCGCTACTAAACAAAAGTCTTGATGCTCCCCTTATGTCACCTTCCCTTAATTTGGATTCTACATAATGATAAACTGAATTTTTCCGGAAGTTCGCGAATTTAGGGTCAAAAATATGGGTTGAGAGGCAATTTTCTTTAATTTGTAATGCCAGAGTTTTCTTAGAAGTCGAGACGTGTGATATATGCAGAATCCTATAAGGGAAAGTGAGAAGCTGTTCCCAAGCTCTTGGAGAGTTCTCCCGGACTACTTGTGAAATGCATGAAGCTAGATTATGTGCGACGGATGGTCTGGCACCACGGGGAACTCTCTTTAAAATCGGAACTGAATTTTTAAATTTACTGAGAGTTTGCCAAAAAGGAATTTGGGAGGTGGTGTGTGATTGTGATGCGTGGGATTGGTTCGAAAGTACATTTTGGGATTTGTGTACTTTTCCCAAATGTACATTCAAACCCCGCTTACCTTTAAAGAAGCGAACTTGGGTACAGTGGGGGCACCGAACGAGGGTGGTAGGTTGATTTGAAGACAAATCCGTATCACTACGAGTACCACTGCAGTCTTGCATAAAAAAAATTAACTTACACTATAAACACACAAACAACACTTAAACTAAACTATATTTACAAATATTAATAGAAAATAAATCACAAGTAAAAGTCAAAAGCACTGAAAGTCAACACCGTCGCATCTCGCACCATGGCAACGGCGCGGGGCGGCGCGGCGGCGCACTTTTCATGAAGCGCAGCGCCTCCCATGGTGATTTTTGACCCATCTGGGCCCAAAAAAACGGCCGAGCGAATAGCGGCTCATTTGAAAACTGGGGCGCTAGTTTGATTTAGTGTGCTTGAGCTAACACCAACACGCAACGTAATTATGCCCTGTGTGTTTTTATTTTATTAATAATAATAATACGTCAATATTATTAATTTATATGTATAATATTATATCAATAATAATATTATAGTTATGAATTTATTTATTATTTAATTTATTTAATGTATTGATATGACGTTTCTTGACGTTTCTTTCTTTCTAATGTATGTGTTTATAAGTACCTTAGTGGTATGACCTTGAAACATGTGAACCATATAAAATAAATGATACTTAAATAAATAATGATTCTAGAACAAACTACACAACGTTAACATTATCCAACTAGTAAATGAATTTTAGAATGTGAATAAACATAAACGTCAATACAGTCAATACAGTCGCCAAAACTTGAGCGTTAACGTAACTTAGCAGACTTGGCCCCTAGATACCTAGTTTTTTTTAGAATATCAATATATTCTACACAAAAAAACCCAAGCCAAAACAGAAACAGTTATACTTATTCGAATGTACGGAACCTTTTCCTCGCGTACATTACTGTACATTACCACTTAGAGGCCCAGTACCCGATATAGACGCCCCACCACACTGCTTGGATGCTCCTCTCTCTTGCAAAGATGAAACGCACACATTAAAGTTTACGACGATCTAACCACGTTCTTGTCATCTGATTTTTACAAAGTGAAAGCAAAACATTTATATTAATATTATTGTACCGTAAGAAGGCGTACTTCTTAAGTATTCTTTCTTGTAATGATATACAAAATAATGGATATATACTGAAACAAATATCACTAGATCCGCGTGAACGATAAATGAGTTTTTTGGTACGAAAAACATCTACATAGTGGTCGTGTTGTGTATTCTATAAGGTGAACTCGCGGCGCGTCGATAACATGTTTCTCGCGCTAGTAATTTTTCTCATAAAAACAGTTGTGTCACTAGTTTTGTTACTTTTGGGGGCAACGGTAGCCATTCTTGTTTTTATTAAACTAAGATTAGAACCTATCAAAGGTGTATGCAAATCAAATGCTAGACTGAATGGTAAAATTGTATTAGTAACTGGTGGAAATCAAGGCATTGGACTCGAAACTGCTCGAGACCTCGCTTCAAGAGAAGCAAAAGTAATCATTGCTTGCCGCGATAGAGAAAAATCAACAAAAGCAATTGCTGATATCATAATAACAACTGGCAACAAGAATGTCAAATACCAGTACTTAGACTTGGCTAGCTTCAGCTGTGTGCGAAAATTTGCAGAAGACTTCAATCAAACTTACGATCGACTGGATATTGTGATTAACAATGCTGGCTGTGCTGGGCTCAAACATAAGGCTACTGAAGATGGAATTGACGTGGTGATGCAAGTAAATTATCTTGGACCTTTTCTACTCACAAATTTACTCCTGGATAAAATAAAAGCTTCACCAGCTGGCAGGATAGTCATAGTATCCTCTTGCCTTCACTCTTTTGGGCGACTGACTCCTGATGAGTTAAACGGTTTAAATACGAGAAGTTGGTTCAAAAAATACTCTAATAGCAAATTATGTGATATACTATGGACGAAAGCACTCGCCAAAAGATTGCCAAGCCACGTGACAGTGAATTCTCTACACCCTGGGCTTGTTAAAACGAATATATTTCGAAGACTGGATCGTTTCTCTCAAAAATGGTTAATGTTCTGGCTTTATGTTCTTAACTTCAAGACGCCTAAAGAAGGTGCTCAGACAACAATACACCTGGCTGTTTCTGAAGAAGTTGCTAATGTTAGCGGAAAATATTTTATAGAATGCAAGGAAGCGTATTATTCCAAGATTGCCGATAACGGCGACTTCGTGGAAAATATTTGGAACAGAAGTGTGATGCTGACGAGTTAACACATTCAATGATTGTCACGTCTGTCATAGTAATGTATAATGAAGTCATATTAATAATAGAACAAATTAAACGGTCAAAAGTTAAATTTTGGTTTTATTTTTGTGGAATACTAAAGGCGCCCACTCACTAACAGTCCGCCTGCAGTTTCTTATCCTATCCAGCGGCCTGCAGTCCTAAGCCGATAGCGCTCACACACTAAAGTGATTTTGGCCTGCCGGCAATTCCCTGTTGTCAGTTTTGCGACCACACACTAGCAGTTGTGAGTCGTCAGTTTCCCGCTGTACGATCGCCTGCTGGCAATGGTCTGATATCAGCTACACAGAAACTATCAAAAACAGTGCAGGCTAATCGTCCGGCGACGTCAGTCCAAAATCGTTATGAAAACTGTTAGTGTGTTTGTTATTGCGATTAACTGACAGATTTCTATCGTCCGGCTGTCGTCTGGTTACTGATAGTGAGTGGTCACCTTTATTCACTTTATTTGCACACTTTATTTGCTATTCACCGACAGATTAATATCATCTGGCCGTCGCCGTCGTCCGGTACACTGTGTTGCGTACATCATCCAAGTATTAAGGCGCCCGCCTTAATACTTGGATGATGTACGCAAGAAACTATTTTGACGTTTTCTACTGTGTGCGCAAAAAAAATTTATAATCGGTATTATCACGTGAATGGACGTGCTACAAAAAATATAGTACCTATTACTTCAACTACTAATACAATTAAGAACTATAAGTTTATACGAGTCGCTGACGTGCCACTAATTACCAGTCACGTGGATGACAGAGTTCATAACATAAGCCAAATCAAGGGAAAATAGGAGGCAGATACCGTGTTCCATAAGCTTTAGATTAAACCGGGTCTTACATAATGGTGATGATTTACTGTGTGTATTCATTGAAAACTTAATAATCCTCTAAATTATCGATCAATTATCGAAATTGAAATGTTTAAACGTCTTGTATTATTAGTCTAGTGATATCATGCATGACCAAGCGAATAATAATTAAATAAACAAGTTTTTCCCACCAAAAATACAAATTGTTGGTCATGGCTATCCATTGTTTAACATAATAAACTCAGATTACGAGCTAAAAACGCCTTTAATATTCAAAAGTCAAAGATTCAATCATTCAATTAGCCCACTGCAGTCCACTGCTGGACATAGGCCGATATACGCCAAATCGTCGTCCGCCTTCCGCATCCAATCTGCTAAAAGATTATGCTGTTAATAATAATACATGATTACCATACATTTCACTTAAGCGGTAGACCATCAGTTCTTGATAGACTGAAATTGAAAATATAATTTATAATCCAAAACTCATTGTATGTTAATGCTGCCTTCTTTTCTAATTATGCAGTAGCTACAACATATTCAACAGGAATAAATTACTACACAGTAATCCTATTTTGTACCTACCACCGCAATAGTAAGGTAAAGTTCGCCGAGTCAACATGTTCTTCACACTAATAAGTTCTATTATCACAGCAGTAATATCACTATTTCTTCTGTATTGTATACTGACAATCGCCATTCTTGCTTATATTAAGCTAAAGTTGGAACCGTTCAAAGCTGTGTGCAAGTCAAATGCTAGAATAGAAGATAAAATTGTGTTAGTAACTGGTGGAAATCAAGGTATTGGTCTCGAAACTGCTCGAGACCTCGCTTCAAGAGGGGCAAGGGTAATCATTGCTTGCCGTGACAGAGAAAAATCAACAGAAGCAATTGCTGATATTTTAAGAACAACTGGCAACAAGAATGTCGAATACAAGCACTTAGACTTGGCTAGCTTCAGTTCAGTTCGAAAATTTGCCGAAGATTTCAATAATACTTACGATCGACTAGATATTTTAATCAACAATGCTGGCTGTGGAGGGCTCAAACACAAGGCCACTGAAGATGGCATAGATGTGGCGGTGCAAGTGAATTATCTTGGACCTTTTCTACTCACAAACTTACTTCTGGATAAGATTAAGGCCTCACCAGCTGGCAGGATAGTCATAGTATCCTCGTACCTACATTTCTTTGGGCGATTAACTACTGACCAATTAAACGGGTTACACACTCGAAGTTGGTTCTACAAATACGCTAACAGCAAACTATGTGAGGTTCTTTGGACGAAAGCACTCGCAAAAAGATTGCCAAGCCATGTAACAGTGAATTCTCTACACCCTGGAGTTGTAAAAACTAATATATTTAAAAGGTCCCCGCCGTATATCCAGAAATGGTTGATGTTCTGGATTAACGTTTTTAATTTTAAGACCCCTAAAGAAGGAGCTCAGACAACAATACACCTGGCTGTCTCTGAAGTAGTTGCTTACGTTAGTGGAAAGTATTTCATGGAGTGCAAGGAGGCAGATTGCTCCAAGATTGCTAATAACGACGACTTCGTGGAAAAAATTTGGTACAAAAGTGTCATGCTTACGAGTTATCCAATTTAATAGTAGGTATGTCTTTATTTTAGTACGTTGAATGAAGTTTCATGTAAATAGTGGAATAAATTTTACTGTTTTATACTACATTTATTTATATTTCTATTGTATGCTTATAAACGAATGGCGGAAAAGAGCGACGTGGATAAAACTCGAAAAGTTACTTATATTACTTAAATAGAACGCAAACCCGCAGCTAGGCTAGAAAATTGGACCTCGGACTCCGAGGTGGAAGCTTAGGTTGCGCCCGGGATAACACCAGGATCGAGAAGGATGCAGAAGAAGATTACTAAAAAACTAAAATCTAGCCTAGCTCTGTATTACCATTATAACATTACCATGATTTTTTTCTTCTGTGGTGATTTACACACGCTTTGCTCACATAGTACTTTTCTAAGACTTTTCTAAGTCGATCACAAGTAATTTTCTCTACGTCTTCGACTTTCAATCATTTTATTTGTGACAAAAAAAATAAATGACTAGTTCTGTAACTCTTTTGCGAAAGATAGATGTAGGTAAGCACGGAACAGTAAAAATGGTGGAAGTGTGAAGTGGGCGTGGCACGCGTGTCATTCTTATGCGGAGATATGCAAGACCTTACAATTTCAACCTTCAGTCGTAGCTGTCATCACGTGTATTTGACAGTTTTGCACCGTGTGTTATTTAATACTATTTAATAGAAATATGCCTTACTGGGCCATTTTGCAGTGCACAGAGGATAGTAGGAGCATAAATATTCGAAATGGAGTTGTTTTTTACCATCGATAAGTCAGGATATAGCAGAATTTATAACAAATCTTATTGATATGCAAAGAAAAAAAAAAAAAAAACAACCTTACCACATATTAATAAAGCTTGTTTTTGATTACACACAATAGATATGTCATTCTTATTTATTTCAGAACTTTCTTAGCTATTCATTTAGTGATGTAGTCAAACTTTATCGATATCTACTTTTTTAAAAACATTTATAAACTTTTGTCAAATGGTTTTACTGTTTTTTTTTTAAATATCACGGAACATTTTGAACACTTCTGCATACCCATTCAAAGGATAAGGGCGTGATGTTATGATGTGTGGTGGCATAGACATAGCAATAATATGCGTTTGCAGCAATTACTGCTGATTGGTGGTATTTATTGAAGAGTTTAGTGGTCTCTCTCTGAAACCCTTTATCGGATCTTTACAAAAATTAAATGGGATCATTTCGGAATAGTCTTCTTTCGAACAAAGAAGGAATTTTGCAAATTCGTCTACACATGACGAAGCTATGCGCTTACAATCATATAATGATATAAACTGCCGAATTGAACAACTCCAGCTGGATATTTTCTAGTTTGTAGACGCGGCGTAACATGCATGACGCGATCAGCAAATAGATTTTGGTGCTCTACGTTTTTCTCATTTTATGCAAATTAAATTAATTATTTCAAAGTAGTATATGACACTGCTCGTAATATGGTCTTAAAACATCCGTCTCATATTGTAAAATACTCGCACTCGTATTTTAAGTATCCTTAGAGCGATTACACATTTTCTGATATTGGGTGTCTGACGCCGATAGCCGTCACTATGTGCTGTTTTCACATATATTCAAAAGAATCGGTCTGATTCGGCCATTTGCTCGATCGCACAGACTGGACGAAAAGAAGAAAAAAGAATTCCTAGCAATTATTTTCAACATAGTATCGAGTTCTTTTTCTACTTTATTTTATTTTCTTCGATATCGGAGCCGACACTAATATCGGATATCGGATGCACCGGGTAGTGTGAAAACGCTTTTATTATGAAACAGTTACAAAAAATATCTGCTATAAATCGACACTTGTTTTATTTCAATTAAATAGGTACATACATAATTTCACGTGTTCATACCTTTGTAATCGTAAATAAAAAACAGTTCAACTTCTGTACGTAAAGCTATAAAATCCCTCTTTTTTAGTACTCTTAGATTATAATTACTAACAGCGTTTGGAATCCTTTGACATTTTGAAAACAAATCTCAAATCTATCGATATTGCCAAAATTTTGTGTCGCCGCTCTAGAGTTTATGTAAGAGGGTTAGATTGAGAGAGATAATACTTCAAAGTAAAATCAACCGTATTGATAACAATTAAGGCTTTAAATAACATTCTTAAAATAAATGGACATCCGTTGGGAAGTAGTTGAACTTTTTCGTAATAGAGTTAAAGTGAGAAGCAAGTTTAATTCAGATACAAAACGTCGTAAATTCCTTTTTTTTATCTATATTAATGTTATCACTAATACCAATCTATAAGGTATGTTTTCGTTCTGCAGTGTGCATAATTTAGGCTAATTTGGTGTTAAAGATATACGACCAATCAAAACAATTGTTTACTAGTAGTGCAACGTATTATTATCTGGTTGTATGTGTGAGTTTGGCGACATTGGTTCCGCTATAAAATCTGTCCTATCACACTTCTAACAGTTTTTTCTGTTCTGTGGATGTAAGCGACCCTGACCTTTTTCGTACACAATACATAGCCGGACTTTTTTATCGCTAAACGATTAATGAGGTTATCACAATGTTAAATTACATACATAGCCTAGACACGAATAGTATGTGATAAATTGTTTTTCTGGTATTTCAAATATACGAGCAAACCTCACATACTTTGCTGTTAGCGTATTTGTAGAACCAACTTCGAGTGTGTTAGCCGTTTAATTGATCAGTAGTTAATCGCCCAAAGAAATGTAGGTAGGTACGAGGATACTATGACTATCCTGCCAGCTGGTGAGACCTTAATCTTATCCAGAAGTAAGTTTGTAAGTAGAAAAGGTCCAAGATAATTCACTTGCACCGCCACATCTATGCCATCTTCAGTGGCCTTGTGTGTGAGCCCTCCACAGCCAGCATTGTTGATTAACATATCTAGTCGCTCGTAAGTATTATTGAAATCTTCGAACTGAACTAAAGCTAGCCTTGTCTAAGTTCAGTTGTTCTTAAAATATCAGAAATTGCTTCTGTCATTTCTTCTATTTTATAAAAGTTCAATTTCGATTCGATTGGCTGTCAAAATCATCAAAAACAATGTCAAAAACGATTATGATATCAATAAAAATAGAGCCAAATCTCGTAATAATATTATAATACATTTACTTATTAATTATGCCGCGATCTTATGCTAAAAATAAACACGATGTCAATGTTCTTGCTTGAAATTTGTGTTACGAAAATATCGTTTTTAACATTTACGACTTAGGAGTTTGAACCGAATTTTAACCGCCTCGTCATAAATGAGCAGAATCAAGCCTCAGAAATAAAAACCTAAGTCGCATTGTTGATGTAATGGCTAGCGTTACCTATTATAGTAGGTAGTCTGAGGCAGGCCAGGGCCACGGTCATCAAGTAGCCGTTAAAGAGAGCTACAGACAAATAGTGTTGGGACGTTTAAGAAGACTATTTAACTAAACAATATGAAGTATTTAAATTATCTGGTCCGTAGTGTAGTACTCGACTTTACAATCGCCCGGTTTTGAATTAGCTCCCGACTATAATAAATAAATTTATCCCTGTACTGAATTTCAGCCAAATCCATTCCACCGATTGAGCGTGTTTACGCAATAACCATCAATTTTCTTCTTCTTTCTGCATAATTAGCGAAATTAATTTAATGAGATTTTAAAGCAATTATTATGCTAACCATTCAAATTGTTTCAGAATCCAGTCTGAACATTTACTTTTCATATTCTCGATAGGAAAATTAAGCGTCGACCTATTGTTAAAGCTGGGTTGTAGTCGTTTTTCACATTTATCATCAAGTTACATAACAAATAATAAAAATTATCAGTGCCGTGCGGGCGGTCACAGCGAACGCGCGTGGCTCACTCCGTTCGACCCGCCATTGAAATATATACCTACTTAAACTACGCGACGCGTGAATCTAAATATTAATTCAGACTAAGTTTGTTTCGTAAATAGGGTAACTCCTGGCAACAGGAGCCCCTTTATATAACAATGTTTGATCACTCAACGTCACAAAATAACCCAATGTCCCAACCAACTACAATGTCACAAGCAACACCTACTGCCTCAAGTTATGCAAATGTTACGTCTTCCACTTGTTTCCCCAAAAAAGATCAAGCCATCGTACTGGACTCCGTTGACGGAATATCACTCAGGGAGTATCTCATTGCATTATCGTTAATCACTCCACCAACGTCAATTAGGTTTATATCACGAATTTCGAACGGACGTGTATGCATCTATATGGATTCAAAAAAAACAGCTGATAACCTTATTGAACAAAAGAAAGAGGTAACTATCCAAAATAATATTGTTCAAATAAAATCCTTGATTACGAGAAATAAAAGGGTTGTATTATCAAATGTCTGTCCCGTTATACCAAACTATGTAATTGAAAAACGATTCGAAGAATTAAATATTAAAATAATGTCACCACTAACATTTATGAAAATAGGTGTCAGCGATCCAGGGTTCTCTCACATCTTAAGCTTCAGAAGACAATTATATATTAGCCCAGAAGATGTCACACGTTTACCAGAATCATTCCAAATTACATTTGAAGGTACTAATTATTGGATCTATACATCTACTGATGCTTTAAAATGTTTTACATGTAACACACTGGGACATTTAGCCAAGAACTGCCCGCAAAGTAGTACTACAGCAAAAGAAATTAATGATATATTTGATAGAAATGACGATTTAATAGTAAACAGACCTCAGAACAACTCTATAAAGAAACCAATTGTAAACATAGATTTTACACAACCAACACAGAATAATTCACAAGGAATAAAAAGGCTACACTCACCAACAACTACTGAAACCTCAAAAACAAATATTATAAAGCAGAACACACAAGACAAGGAGTCAGACAGAATGGAATTTGAAACCGATGAAACAGGTAGTAACATATCAATAGAAGATGCAGAAACCAAAACAAAAACAAAGAAGAAAATGAAAAAGTCGGACTTTAACACAGAAGAAGAAATTTGGAAAAATATTGAAAAAGAAATTACAGTGTTAAATAACGAAAATACATTTCCAATTAACTTAGACCAATTCATTAGCTTATTGGATAATACTCGCGGAAAACAAAATGTAAAAGAATTAGTCTATTCATATACAGACAATATTAAGGACCTTATTAAAATGTGTAACAAATTACATTGTAAAATGAACAAAAGTTTAAAAAATAGATGTTCACGGCTATCAAGGAAATTGCATGAAATGTTAAGACCCCTACACCTATTCTGACCACAGATATATCAGATATAGATCAATAGATTAAAATTTAAATTAACTTATTACTACTACTTAAACACTTTTATTAAATTTAGTTGATACCTATGGATATTCTACAATGGAATGTTAATGGTTATTATAAAAGAATTGAAAATATTAAATTATTAATAAATCAATTATGTCCCACTTGCATTTGTTTACAGGAAACAAACTTTACATTTAATAGATGTGCTTCTTTAGCAGGATATAAACACTTTTACAAAAATAGGCAGCAAGGTGATAAGACTAGTGGCTATTTATATTAAACCTCATACAATTCCTCAAGATATAGCACTCTACACAAATTTAGAAGCAGTTGCAATAAAAATCAAATTCCCATTATCTATTACTTTATGTAATGTTAACCTACCAAACAGCCCAACCCTCTTAATAAACAGCAATTAAATGATCTCATTAGTCAACTACCATCTCCTATGATAATCTTAGGTGACTTCAATAGTCATCACTTTTACTGGGGTTCAGATAAATGTGATACAAGGGGTAAACTAGTAGCTGAATGGCTTGATGAACATGATAGCTTATTTCTACTAAATAATGGACTACCTACTCGTTTTAACAGTCATACTGGTCTCACAAGCAATATAGATCTAACTTTGGCTTCACAAAATATAACGTCATATTTTGAATGGAACGCCCTTGACGATTTGTATGATAGTGACCATTTCCCAATTTCTATTAGATCAAATTTTTTAAATCACGATGCCTCTGAAAATATAAGATTACCTAAGAAATGGAAGTTTGATAAAGCAGATTGGGGTCTGTTTCGGGAAGAATTTGATCAGAGTATATCAGAATTAATACCAGCAAATCAATATTCAAATTTCTGCATTAACGAGGTGGTTGACAAATTTACTGATGTTATTCTTAAAGCTGCTGACAAATCGATACCTAAAACAACTGGGATCTTAAGAAAAAATAATTTACCATGGTGGAATGACGAATGTAAAATCGCAAACCAAAAAACAAAAAAGCCTTAAAACTTTTCAGAAGATATGCCAAAGATGACCCAAATTCACTATATAAAATCGATTATAAGAAGAAAAGAGCTTATTATAGGAGACTTCTTAAAGAAAATAAAAAAAGGTACTGGGAAAATTGGGTGTCATCCATTACAAACAAAACCCCCATTGGGGAGGTGTGGAAGAAGATTCAGAAACTGAATCACCACAACACTAGATTCAATAAAATAGTTCTAGAAAAACCTGATGGTACATTTACGTCTAAGCCTATTGATACCTCAAACCTTTTAGCTGAAACCTTTGCAACCAATTCTAGCTCCAATAACTATGACGACCTATTTATTGAATATAAAATCAGGCAAGAGACTGACTCAAACCTTGACATAAATGATAATTCCAATCCAATCAACAAAGAAGTTTCAATGTTCGAATTGACTTTAACCCTTTCACAAATTGGTAACTCTAGTCCGGGACCAGATAATATACCAAATATTTTAATTAAGCATTTGCCAATCAAGGGGCTTGAGTATTTACTTCAACTATATAATTATATTTATAAAGACCATGTATTTCCGGACAGTTCGAAGGAAGCCTTAGTAGTTCCAATATTAAAACCACAAAAGATACCAAGCTCACAAACTAGTTACAGACCTATATCTTTAACATGTAATTTATGTAAAATACTCGAGAAAATTATTAGTAAAAGAATTAGATGGTATATAGAAATAAATAAATATTTATCACCATTTCAGTATGGATTTCGTCAATTTCGATCCACATTAGACCATCTAATTAATATTGAAAGTGATGTACTAGATAACTTTGCTAATGGTAATTGTACAGTTATTGTAGCATTGGATATTGAGAAAGCTTATGAAATGGTTTGGAAACATAGATTACTAAAATTACTACTAGATCTTAATATTAAAGGCAACACCCTAGCGTTCATTAAAAACTTTCTTTCAGACAGGTCAATAAGAGTAAGAATCAATGACACTTTATCTAATCCTGTCCGCACAGAAAATGGACTCCCTCAAGGCTCAGTCCTCAGTGTAATTCTGTTTTTACTGGCTATCAACGATGTCCTTCCACTTATTAAAAAACCGGTCAAAGGGCTTCTTTTTGCAGATGACCTCACTATAATGTGTAGCGGTAGATCATTGCAACCAACATTGAAACTTATACAGAATACACTGAATACCCTTGATAAATAACTTGATAAAAAACTAAATCGGAATTTATGATTATGTGTAATAAAAGATTAAAAACAAGAAATATACAGTTGAGCTTAAATGAACATAGTATTAAAGAAGTCAATAAATTAAAAATCTTAGGACTAACATTTGACAAAAAGATGACCTGGATACCACACATAAATGAACTTAAATCTGAGTGCTATAAAAGGATAAATATAATAAAAATACTGTCTTCAAAATCATGGGGATCCCACAGAAAATGTCTAATAAATACGTATCATGCCTTGATTAGACAAAAGGTAGATTATGGATCTGTAGTTTACGACTCAGCAAAAAAGCGAACACTCAATTCACTAGAAAGCATTCAAAATACTGCCCTAAGATTGAGTATTGGTGCATTTAGAACAAGCCCTATTAACAGTATTTTAGCTGAAGCTGGAGAAATGCCGTTAGAATTTAGGAGAAAAGAACTTATTATTAGATATGCTATTAATATATTATCCCAACCTGAAAATCCAACTTATCATAACTACACTAAAACATCAGCTGTTGATACAGAATATGAACTTCAACCCCATTTGTCGCAACCAATGAGAATAAGAGCAACTAAATATTTAAAAGAAATTAACCTTCATATTCCAAAAACTTTCCCAAAGAAATTACTCTCGATTGGTCCATGGGAATACCTAGATCTACCTATTAACCTGGAATTATCCAAAAACTACAGAGATGAAACTCCTCAATACGTGTACAAAGCCCTATTCTTGGAAATTAACAGTAGGTTTTCCAATTGTAGGGTTTTGTATACGGATGGGTCAGTTAAGGATGGAAAATCGGGGTGTTCAATAATTTATGGCAATAGTTGTTTTCGTTATAGACTTGGAGATTATAATACAATTTTTAGTTGTGAAGCAATAGCTATCCTTAAAGCCTTAGAATGGATAAGCAACGATATAAATACAGATAAATACGTAATATTACGTATTTTATCTGCAGGGCTTTTAACAGCGTTACAAAATATAAAAAATACAAATACTGTAACAAGTGTTTTCACCGGGACTCGATAGAGGGCGCTGTGCCATTTTCCTGCATCGCGGTATGGTTTCGTTGCAAGCGTTGCAAGATAAGCTCACCGTATTTCTTTTTATTGTATTCACAGTAGGTAGAAATTACGTAGTATACAATTAGTATCCACTCGCTGGATCTCTTTGGATCTTCGTAATTACTAAGTTTTCTTGTAAAATTGTTTAGTTTGAGTCACTTTAAATAAATAGTTTCATGTCACTAGAGTTTCAATCAGTATAACGTCAACTCATACCTTCTGAAGACCCTAACCCGGCTACAGTGGCGCCCAACTCGCGGCCGTTTTCGGAACTAAAAGATCCCGCACTACAGACGCTGTACTGATTTTATTCAATGAAGTCAGACATTGAGGATTTGGGCGAGGCATCTACAACAGAACGTCACAATAGCGGACCTTCGTTCAAAACCAAGAGTGAACCTAAGGCCAAGGCTACAAAAGCCCAGAAACCTGCACCTCAACCTAAGATGGCTATTTCATTTACTGAAGAGCAACTTCAACAATTTATAACGGCGATTACCAGTAGAGGTGGTGGTTCATTTGCATCTTGTACAACTCACTTCGATGGAACAAGAACTTCTGAAGCAGTGGAAACATTTCTGGCGTCAGTAAGCGTCTACAAACGCATCAAAAATATTAATGACCTAGATGCACTTACTGGACTGCCCTTGCTTTTGAAGAAAGAATCTGGTATTTGGTGGCAGGGAGTAAAAGATACCGTCACAACCTGGACAGACTTCGAAAATCGTCTTCGTGAAGCGTTTGCACCCAGGAAGCCTGCGTACATAATATATCAAGAAATTATGTCTGACAAGCAAGCTTCCAACGTTCTGACCGAAGAGTACATAGCGAATAAACGGTTTCTGTTTGCCCAGTTACCTAAACCAGAACCTACTGAGACCCAACAGATGGACATGTTATTTGGTCAGCTTCATATAACCATTAGAGAGAAGATACCTAGGGAGATTGTCAACACCTTTGATGATCTACTCAAAGTGGCTCGTGGAGTAGAACGAACTCTGGCTGAAAAGAAAGTGTTCAGTTCTAGCATTGAAGCGATACCTGCAACTGTAACGACAACTGATGGTAAGAAGAAGAATAGGTGCAAGTTTTGTCGAATGGTAGGACATACCATCGATCAATGTTTCAAGAAAAAGAAGAAGGATGAAATCCCTACTGAAACACAAGGAACAGAAGGTAAAGCTGCAAAACCTAAAACACATGCACCTACAACATCGACACCCAAGTTTTCGTGTTACGGATGTGGAGCACCTGGCGTCGTGCGCAGCAACTGCCCGACTTGCCACCAATTTAAGCTGCCCATCGGAACTACAACTGATATCGGATTCTGTGCAGTCAATGTTAAGCTTGACGCACGTGCTAGACCAATCGTCTTCGTTGATATCGCAGATATTTCAGGCGTTGCTTATATCGACACTTGCGCTAAATCCAGTGTCATGTCCTACAGTCTATACACTCTGCTGAGACACAAAGGATACCTGTTCCGTCAAGAAGTCGCCTATATAACATTAGCGGATGGTCACAAGAAGAGACAACGCGTATTAACTGTGGAAATCCCAGTTACGCTCTGTCATCGAACGTTCCCGACGAAATTTTTGGTATTGCCGGAAGCCCGCAATAACCGCACCTTACTAGGCATTGGGTTTATACAAGATGCCCAACTAGTTTTGAATCTCCCTCAGTTCACATGGCATTTCGTAGACAATGAGAAAGATGTCTACGAGCTATACGATGAGAACTTCATTACATTCAATGAAGATGCTGTGGTTCTATCGCCTGTCACCTTGCATGCAGATGCTTATCCCAATTTACCTCAAGCATCTGCTACAGAAATGAGCTTTCAGCGACCTTACGGACCACTCATACCTCTGGAACAGTCCAGCCCGCCTAAAAGAGCGCGAACTACCCTCTTCGATGGACACTCTCCAGTTGTGGACGCATTATATAGAGACGCAGAAAAAGCAATTGCAGAAGCTGAAGTTGACCTCTCACCGGAATCATTCAAGCGGTTCCCATCTTCAGAGATACTTAGTCTAGAAGTTTCCACTCTTAGTGATGAAGAGGGCATGTCGTTAAACGAGCTAATAAACACAAATGAAGCCGTGTTTACTACCAATGGTAAGCCAACAAACCAAGCAGAGCATCACATCGATACTGGAACTCATAGCCCTATCGCCGTGCCGCCTTACAGATTAACGCCCACGAAGACGGAGATTCTCAGAAAAGAAGTTGATAAGATGCTTCAAGAAGGCATTATAGAGACATGCGTGTCTCCCTGGTCATCTCCAGTTGTATTGGTGCCCAAGAAGGATGGGGGGTATCAGAGTTTGTATCGACTATAGGCAACTTAACTCTGTGACCTCTCCAGACAGATATCCACTCCCTCGTATCGACGACCTTCTGCATAATGCTAAACGTACTTCATTCATGACGACCATAGATCTCCGTGCAGGGTACTGGCAAATAAGAGTAAGGACTGAAGATCAGCTGAAAACAGCTTTCATCACTCCATTCGGTATGTACAAATTTCTAAGAATGCCATTTGGACTCCGAAACGCGCCAGCAACATTCCAGCGGATGATGGATAGCTTTCGCATCACTCTACCGCATGTGAAGCTATTGGTCTATCTGGATGATGTAATAGTGCTGTCACCCACGTTTGACCAGCACCTCAAAGATCTTCAAGACGTTTTTCATCGATTGATAGAATATAACCTGGTGGCCAACAAAGAGAAATGCCGCTTCTGCTGCTCTCGTGTGAAATATCTGGGACACTATATTACCCCAGATGGTTTGGCAATGGACCCGGAAAAGGTCAGTTCCATAACCAATATGGCTGCTCCTAAGAATTTGAAACACTTGCTTTCGTTTCTTCAAATGTGCTCTTGGTATCGTCGGTTCATGCCAAACTTTTCCAAAGTGTCGGAACCCCTCACCCGACTTACGAAAAAAGGATTTCCTTGGACGTGGAAAGAAGAGCAGAAAAATGCATTTGAAAAACTTCGGGCATTACTTGTGACCGCTCCAGTTTTGGCCCAAGCCGATGATACTCAGCCCTTTGTTTTAAAGACGGATGCTAGCTCTTATGCCATCAGAGCTGTTTTGGTCCAGGGGGAGAGTGAGCGAGAACACCCTGTAGAATATGCTAGTCGACTATTGAAGCCTGCAGAGCGAAACTATTCCACAACTGAACGAGAGGCTCTCGCAGTCGTTTGGGCCGTCAATAAATTCCGTGGATACTTGGAAGGATCATCGGTCACCGTTTTGACTGATCACCAGGCATTAAAGTGGCTTATGTCTTTGAAGTCACCCACGGGACGATTAGCCAGATGGGCATTACAGCTACAACCGTACAACCTCAGTATCAAGTATATTAAGGGTAAAAGTAATGTAGTCGCAGACTCTCTGTCACGACCCACCTGTGAGCCCGGCAATGACGAAAACTGTGGAGTATGCAGTGTAGTAGTAGACATGCCACGAAAGAGCCCGGAAGAGATAAGAAATGCTCAACTGAAGGATAGTCAAATACAGAAGGTTGTGAACGCATTAGAATGCAATGATGACGAAAATGCAACTTATTGGAGTAGAAAAGGCTACACTATGAGTAACGGCGTCCTTTACAGGTATCATCATAAAACTGAATGTGAGGACCCACAGTTAGTAGTCCCTGAACACGAGCAGTCCAATGTAATTGCAGCATATCATGATGATGTTACTGCTGGACACTATGGTATTGAAAAAACAATTGAGCGTATAGCACGACGACACGACGAAGAGGATGCGACTTCAAATTGAGAACTATGTTCGTAATTGTATCCAATGCCAAAGATACAAACCATCAAATCAAAAGCCGAGTGGTCTGTTGCAAACAACAGCCATGAATGCCAGGTTCGAAGTAGTTGCATTTGATTTATTTGGCCCGTTACCTCGTACCGCCAAGGACAAAACTTGGATTTTTATTATCGAAGACGTGACAACGAGGTGGGTTGAATTATTCGCTCTGGAAAAGGCTACTGCTGGAGAATGTGCCAAGGTGCTGCTTAATGAGATAATATTAAGATACGGTACCCCGCGCAGATTTATAAGCGACAACGGTACTCAATTTGTGAGTGGAGTCTTACAACAGTTATCCTATTGTCTAGGAATAAGTCATGGATTTACCCCAGTTTATCACCCTGAGACAAATCCTGTCGAGAGAAGAAATCGGGATATGAAGACGCAGCTTGCCATACTAGTGGGAGATGATCATACCACATAGGCTGACAAATTACCGAGCATACGCTTTGCAATGAATACAGCAAAATCTACTTCGACCGGATGTACTCCCGCCTACCTAACTTTTGGTCGCGAATTACGTACCCCAGATGACGTTCAGCATGATTTAAGATCCATTATAGAGAAGGAGAACTTTATTACAGAGATAACTCCAAAGCTATTGATCATGACGGATACATTGAAGAAAGCGATGGAGATACAAGAGTGGAGTGAAGAGAAAAGAAAGGATTATGTTGATAAGAAGCGTCAAGCATGCCCTAATTATCAACCTGGTAATCTGGTGATGGTCGACGTACATCTACTTAGTAAAGCATCTCAGGGGTATAGTGCCAAATTAGGACCTCGTCGGGATGGGCCATATGTTATTAAAAGAAAACATGGCCCGAGTTCTTATGAAGTAGCATGTACAAATGCTCCTGATACTCCAGTGGGTATATATCACACTTCCGCTCTGCGGTCGTATAACGGACCTTTATCAATGGACCTGCCTGCCCCAGTTCAGGTACTGCGTAAAAGAGGACGTCCTCGCAAGCAACCTGCATAAACATCATCCCACGCTATATTTGGTCCTGTCTTACTCGTCGGGACGTCTTCGTAGACAGAGGGGGAGCCTGTAACAAGTGTTTTCACCGGGACTCGATAGAGGGCGCTGTGCCATTTTCCTGCATCGCGGTATGGTTTCGTTGCAAGCGTTGCAAGATAAGCTCACCGTATTTCTTTTTATTGTATTCACAGTAGGTAGAAATTACGTAGTATACAATTAGTATCCACTCGCTGGATCTCTTTGGATCTTCGTAATTACTAAGTTTTCTTGTAAAATTGTTTAGTTTGAGTCACTTTAAATAAATAGTTTCATGTCACTAGAGTTTCAATCAGTATAACGTCAACTCATACCTTCTGAAGACCCTAACCCGGCTACAATACTCTAATTATAGAAATTAAACAAAAAATTATAAAACTACTTGGAAATAACTATGAATTAGAAATTGTTTGGATTCCAAGTCATCAAGGGATAGTTGGAAATGAAAAAGCAGATAATGAAGCGAGACAAGCAATAAATGAAAGTGAAAATTTGCATACAAATAGATCAACCCCAGACGAACTACAAAAATATTTCAAACATAGAATTAAACTTACTTGGGATCAACAGTGGAAAGTAGAAAATAATTCAAAACTACACAGTGTAAGGAAATCTATATTTGACAAATCTCCCAATAATTTTAATTGTAGAAAAGAACAAGTAATTATCACCCGTTTACGTATCGGCCATACAAATATGACTCACATTCATCTAATAACAAAAACTGAACGAAATAAATGCAAGTGTGGACTAGATCTTACTGTAAAACATCTATTAGAGGAATGTACAGCATATCGTAATGAGAAAAAACTATGTAACATTCCAAATAAATTACAAGACTGTCTAAATCAGAAAGGATATATACAAACTTTAAGGTTTCTGAATATGATTAATGTTTATAAACTAGTGTAAGGTACCTACTATATTATTGTTATATAATAGATGTTATAACCTATTGTCAACCGTGGTCGTTAATGACCTGAGATGTTAAAAAGCGACCTTAAATAAATAAATGAAAAAAAAAAAATTATATTAATATCTAAAGACGACTAAACCGTCTAGGGACGTGTAAAGACAGAAAAACAATTCATCATATTTAATTCGATAGAAATTGCAAACATATGGCTCTAAAATGCTCCAAATCACAATTTCAAACACTTTTTACACTAAGATCGCATGATTAAATATTTTTTTAATTGTATTAAAAGCAGAACATATAAATATCTAGGGAGTTGGAAGGCGGACCCTGAGCTTCGAAGGCGTCTCGGCCTCGAATGCAATCAGGTAAACGACTAAATGTCGATGATGATAAAAATATCTAGGGACTGGTAAAGTTACAATTTTATCACACTGATATATTATTTTCAAAAACTTGAAAAAACATGAAAATCCTCTTAATCGCTGCAATCAAGCTCTCGCGGCAATCTCTCTCTTTCTCTCTCTCTCTCTCTCTCTCTCTCTCTTTCTCTCCCGGACTTTATACTAGCAGTGCAAAGAGTACGGACGTTGCACTGCAAACCGGCCTTAAAACGATCATGATTTTCTTTCTTGTCAATTGTTTTACGAAACACCGTTCTTGACATCTCGTTTCATTTTGACAGATCGAGATTGAATTTGAAATAGATTTTATTAGGAGAAATTGGTCTTTTGTTTGAAGCGCTACTTACTGCAATATTAAATTCATGCCTCTTTCTTCATAAGCTTGCAGCGACGTGCGGTCCGCATTATTGGAAACCCTGAGGCACAGAATAGATAATAGTACTAGCGTACAGAATGGAAGCTCACCCCCTCCCACCGATTTCATTTCCTCTCCCCGCACGTCAAAATCATGGGCGCTTTCATGGGCGCCTAAAACAAAGGTTGGCACCAGTAAAATGTGTAGGAACGGCACTTCGGGAAGAAGAGTGAAAAGTTCGGCTAGCTTCGGTTTTTAAGGCGTCCTCTCTTTCATACATGACTATAGTGAAATTTAACCCTCAAATGCGTCTTGCCTTTTTATATAAATAACTAATGAACTACACATAGTAAGAACATTTACTTTTTCCACAGTATTTATTATTGAACCTGACCGGTTTCGCCTTGTGGTAACTTCAAAAGTTTACATTGATGTTTTTGAAATTTTTCTAATCTTAAACACTAGAGGTGTTTAGGATTAGAAATGTTCATAAACATTGCGAAACTGGTCCGGTTCAATAATAAATACTGTAGAAAAAGTACAAGTGTTCTCAATATGTGTAACAACAAGTTCCACCAAGGGTCATCAATGAACAGTATAAAAAAAACTTATGAACTGGATGCCAGATTCGCCCATGAATAAATTCGTGAAAAACCTTCTCAATTATAATAATTTTCATATAGTCCGGGTTTTTTAGAAAATAACTCTAGAACTAGCATGTTAAGTGACATTATGGTGGACCGATATTTTGTTTCATACATTTTTCCGAGAGCTTCCGAGGTGTGCCTGAGGTCACGAGTCCCCTTGCGCCTCTGCAGATGCGTAGAGATATTGCTTCCTTGGCAGTATTTTTCCGTCTCTACCATGGTGAATGTTCTGATGAGCTATTCCAATTAGTCCCACCATCTCTTTTCCTATACACAACAACACGTGCAGGGCTTAGATGTCACTCGCATACGGTGCATTCCTTCAAGAACCAAGCGGTTCGGTGATTCTTTCCTTCGTCGCACCACTAAAACCTGGAATTCCTTACCAGCTCACGTGTTTGACGTGTTTCCCTCTTCCTACAGTCCCGGGTTCTGTCCGGATCAATGGTCTGAAAATAAATGAATCTTAATTTAATTAATTTAATTTAAGCGGGGTGTGAAAAAGCATCTGATGAGGCCTTGAAGCTGACTGTCAACATTGTTAACATGGCACATGTATATAATGGTGGCCCTCTTTCCTGAGATTTTGCCATTTAGCTTACCATCAGGCGAGGGTTATGTCAAATTGAGGTGTCCTATATATAAAAAAATGCCGAAATGTCCATAATTATAAAACTTTGTACGTTCAATTTATTTTACTGTAATGTAATAAAAGTAATTGTATGTATAATAAATAGGACAGATAGTAGTCAGACTTTTATTATTCCGTCGTTCGTCGCTTATCACCTGGCAAGTTTTTGTATAATTAGTAAAGCACTCTAGAGGAAGTTGTTAAATATAACTATTCACGATAACGAATGTAACCTCGCACTCAATTTTCGTGTTGCGAGCAGACCAAGACGGTAGCGGACGCGTATAGCCACCTCGTTTGTGACGGATTGTAGTTATAAAAATTTATATAATTTCCGTGTATTTGGGCTCGTTACACACTAGCTTTTTCATCCGCGATTTCATGGCGATGAAATGATTATTGCGTAACACGGCTAAATTCTCCTATGTGAATGAAGATGATTAGTATCTTGGTGATGAACCAATAATTATTTGTGTTATTTCATAAGCACAACACTAGTGGGAAATAAATGATAAACTAGTTATGTGACAACAATATTATTAGCATAGCAATCGTAACTGCATCACTACATTCAATGTCACAGTAGCAAAGAGATAATCGTGCGGCCGACATGTTCCTCACACTTTTAACTTCTCTTATAATAACAATAACATCATTGGTACTTATATATTTAATAGGAGCAGTAATGCTCTTTGTTTTTATTAAGTTAAAGTTAGAACCGATCAAAGGAGTGTGTACATCAAATGTTAGATTGGATAACAAAATTGTGCTGGTCACTGGTGGAAATCAAGGCATTGGTCTCGAAACTGCTCGAGACCTCGCTTCCAGAGGAGCGAGAGTAATCATTGGTTGCCGCGATAGAAAAAAAGCGGCAGAAGCAATCGCTGATATTATAAGAACAACTGGAAAACAGAATATCGAATACCAGTACTTAGACTTGGCTAGCTTCAGCTGTGTGCGAAAATTCGCCGAAGTCTTCAATCAGACCTACGATCGGCTTGATATTTTGATTAACAATGCTGGCTGTTCCATGTCCCAACAAACGTGCACTGAAGATGGCATAGATTTGGTGATGCAAGTGAATTATCTTGGACATTTTTTACTCACAAATTTACTTCTGGATAAGATAAAAGCTTCGCCAGCTGGCAGGATAGTCATAGTGTCCTCGTGGCTTCACATTTTTGGTCGAGTGACTCCTGAAACCTTAAATGGCACGAATATGAAACTCAATGGGCAGTTCTTATTAAAGCAGCTCTTCATGTATTCTAACAGTAAACTCTGTGATATACTATGGACAAAGGCACTGGCTAAAAGATTGCCACACCACGTAACAGTGAATTCTCTGCACCCTGGGTTTGTAAAAACTGATATATTTAAAGAATTCGACATTCTCATGCAGAAGTGGATTACGTTGTGGATTTATTTACTGAATTTCAAGACGCCTAAAGAAGGAGCTCAGACAACAATACACCTGGCTGTTTCTGAAGAAGTTGCTAATGTTAGTGGAAAGTACTTTATGGAATGCAAGGAAGCTAGTCCTGCTCGAATTACTGATAACGACGAATTCGTCGAAAAGATTTGGAATAAAAGTGTCGTGCTAACTAGTTGAACAGTTCTTCTGATATTGGATATCGTAATAAACTAATTTAATTTATAAAACTATATTATTATTGTCACCTACTAGTTGATATAATAAATGTGAAAGTTTATGAAGATGTTTAGTAGCTCTACCATGAGTTTAGACTTGACACATGAAACGTCTGCGTAGCACGTAAATTGCAGGGCCGTATTGCGGAACTTTGGAAAATTTTTTTTCACTTCAGCAGCTCAAACATGTAATTTGCGTAAAAACTGATAATCTAATATTGTCCCACGCAGCGAGCAAAATATTTTGCTCACTGCGTGAGACAGGATAGCAAAATTGTGCTGGTCACTGGTGGAAATCAATGCATTGGTCTCGAGATTTTGCTTACTGCGTGAGACAATATTAGATTATGGTACAAGTGTGTAAAGTTGGTGATTACCGCTGAGGTGACATTGGGACCCAAGCCGTCAGGCGAGGGTTTAAAGAGAGCTGAAATAAATATTTACATTGAAATTTGAATTAAAGTTTTCAGATAGTAAATATTCCATTGAGTTAATATATTAATATAGTAGTAATTATATCGGACGTTGTACAGTATATGTGTATATATCGGGCAGTGTACTAGGTAAATAAATCGTTTTCTTCATAACTTGTACTTGTAGACATTTAATTAATTAATAAAATAGGTACCCTATTCTATCTTTCAGATAGGATCAATCTGCACCAGGTGTACAAATTTTATTAAAATCAGTTAAGTAGTTTAGGAGTCCATGGCGGCCAAAAATCGTGCCGCGTAATTTATATAAATTAAGATATGATATAATTATGTATTTTATAAAATTATATATAATATAATATACATAATATATATAATATTTTAATTAATAACGTCTCTACCATGGTGAATGTTCTGATGAGCTATTCCAATTAGTCCCACCCTCTCCTTTCCTATAGTTAGTTAAAAGTATAGCTAAAAGTTACTCTTATTTGAGTGAATGTTTTGTTTATTATGCAAGTTACATGAAATGAACAAGCAAAAGATAGATATATTAATTTATTTGTTTTTTTGAATCTTTTTGTACCGACTTTTTTAACAATAATGTAACTCCACCAATAAGATTTAATAAAAAAATTATTATCCCACTCGTAATGTAATAAGAATAAAAAAACATAGTTTGATAATCAGCATCATTATGTTTCAATTGCAGTGAGATTAGGCCATGTTATAAGCAAGTAAATTGAAAAGTAACTTTTATTTTTTTCAATAAAGTGTGCCATCCATAGATTTAGAAAGAATCGTTCCGCGAAGAACTTCCGACACTCGGTCAGCGAAGTTATAGTCATAAATTATTATGTATGAATTGTATGGATTGTATGAATTATCTGAATTGAATGAATCGTATGAATTTTATGATATAAACATAGATACTTTTTTTGTTAATTCCTGTTAATTGTGTTATCTACTTACTAATACTTATTATGTGTTCTCGCCGTTGAAGTAAAAAGTAATGTGTGCCCACACGAGAGCAAAATTATTTGCATCTCGTGCATTTGAATCCCTTACCACGCTCAGGATTCTACATTAGAATCACTCGCTGCGCTCGTGATTCAAGCTTAGAATCCCTCGGACTCAAGATCAGCTCTCGCAGCAAAAATCAATTTTGTTGCACAAATAACTATCACTTTGATAGTTTTTCCGCTGTTTTTTTTACGTACAGTTTTTTTTGTACAAAAAAAGTATTTATTTTCTTTTATGTTTTTTTTTTTCGTATTACTGAACATGAAAAGCTAGACTAAGACTAGGTTGGATTTGAAGTTCCAAGACATGAAATTCTAGCTTGAATTTAACTTCAAGAAATATACTGTTCCCCATCTGATTTAATTTCATGTAAATATTTATTTTCAACTCAGCAGCTCAAATATGTAAGTTTTGCTGCGTAAAAACAGTTAGCAAAATGCGATTTTGTTCATTGCGTGAAACAAGGTGTTTTTTTTTATTTTTTCAATAAAGAGTGCCAATTAGATTCAGAAAGAATCGTTCCGCAAAGAACTTTCGACACTATGTCAGCGAAGAATTCTAAAATTGTATGGTTTGTATGGATTATATGGATTGTATGAAAAAAATCCTTTCCGCTAGGAAGTATTTATGTAGTTACGTTAAGTTTTCATATTGTAATTATACCTTAAGTAAGATTAAAAACAAATATTCACTCTATAGACAAGAAATCAGCAATTTACGTGGTATTTACAGTTTTCATATTTGTCTACGAATGAAAAAAAGAAGTTAACCTTAAGAGAATAACTACTTTTTATGTACATCAGCCCAAAACAAGATTGACGCCTATATTCCAATTAAGAGATAACAATTAAACTATTAGTATGGTAAACGTTTACTTCAATCATTTTATTCAATATCACAGTATCTAAGAGATTATCGTGCAGCCAACATGCTCCTCACACTTTTAAGTTCTCTTATTGTGACAATAACGACAGTGGTTCTATTATATCTAATAGGAGTAATGATCATCTTCATTTTTATTAAGTTTAAGTTAGAACCGGTCAAAGGAGTATGTACATCAAATGTTAGACTGGATAACAAAATCGTGATAGTGACTGGTGGAAATCAAGGCATTGGTCTCGAGACTGCTCGCGATCTCGCTTCAAGAGGAGCGAGAGTAATCATCGCTTGCCGCGATGGAGAAAAAGCAGCAGAAGCAATCGCTGATATTATAAGAACAACCGGCAACAACAACATCGAATACAAGCACTTAGACTTGGCTAGCTTCAGCTGTGTGCGAAAATTCGCCGAAAACTTCAATCAGACCTGCGATCGACTTGATATTTTGATCAACAATGCTGGCTGTTCCGTGTCCCAACAAACCTGTACTGAAGATGGCATAGATTTGGTAATGCAAGTGAATTACCTTGGACCTTTTCTACTTACAAACTTACTCCTAGATAAGATAAAAGCTTCTCCAGCTGGCAGGATAGTCATAGTATCCTCGTGCTTCCACTATATTGGGCGGGTGACTCCTAATAATTTAAACGGTACGAATATGAACCTCAAAGGGCAGTTCTTGTTCAAGCAGCTCTACATGTATTCCAACAGTAAACTCTGTAATATACTGTGGACAAAAGCACTTGCGAAAAGATTGCCAAGCCACATAACAGTGAATTCTCTGCACCCTGGCTTTGTAAAAACTGATATATTTAAAAACGTCGATCTTCTAACCCAGAAGTGGACAATGTTCTGGATTTATATATTGAATTTCAAGACGCCGAAAGAAGGTGCTCAGACAACAATACACCTGGCTGTGTCTGAAGAAGTTGCTAATGTTAGTGGAAAATACTTTATGGAATGCAAGGAAGCTAGTCCTGCTCGGATTGCTGATAACGACGAATTCGTCGACAAGATTTGGCATAAAAGTGTCATGCTAACTAGTTAAATAAATTCTTTTAATATCGAATTATCATACTCATATCAAACACTAAGGCACTCCTAAACAGACGGCAAGCACTACAAAAAACGAATAATAAGACGAGAGCCATGAAAAATGAGCTATCTGCTCTTTACAAGCTAATAAGCAAATGCATAAAATATGACTACACAAGATACAGGGAAACCACTATTGAAAAGCATTTAGTACTAACAGGGAGTTCAAATAAAGCGTTTAAGGAATTACGGACAAATAAAACATGGATAGATGGTTTAAATAGAGCTGGACAGACCCTCAATAACCGCAACGACGTTATAAAGATAGCAACTGAATTCTATAAAACTCTATACAGCGACCAGAATCACGAGACAGCCGTACCTACCGATAGCAACGCCTTGTGTAGTCAGTTGACGGAGTATGTCGAGCCATTTGACGTCAAAGAAGTCGCGGATGCAATAAACATACTAAAACTGGATAAAAGCCCGGGTCCTGATCACATTACAAATGAAGCCATCAAAACCGCTAAAACTTTGCTGACTCTACCGTTGACTCACCTCTTCAACTGCATTTTGAAATGTGCTAGCACGCCTTCGCAATGGTCGGAGTCAAACATTATACTGCTCTATAAAAAGGGTAACCCATGCGATATAGCAAACTACAGACCTATTAGTTTGCTCTCATGTATATATAAACTATTCTCTTCTCTTTTAAACCGACGAATACGTGCTATATTGGAACCTGAACAACCCGTTGAACAAGCGGGATTTAGAAAGAATTTTTCTACGATTGACCATATCCACACCTTGGAATTACTAATGGATAAATATCAAGAACAACAAAGAACACTATATATTGCCTTCATTGACTACAAAAAAGCTTTTGATACCGTGGCCCATACGTGCATATGGGACACGCTGAAAGAACAGGGAGTATATAGTGAATACATACAAGTGATCCAAAGCATATATAGTAATAGCACAGGTAGAGTGAAATTAGAGAAATGCGGCCCTGTTTTTCCTATAGAGAGGGGTGTGAGACAGGGTGACCCGTTGTCTCCACTATTGTTCATTGCCATTCTTGAATCTATAATAAGAAAGCTGGATTGGAGAGAGTGCGGATTAATTATCGACGGGAAATACCTGAGTCATCTCCGCTTTGCAGACGATGTGGTACTTTTGTCCGAATCCAGTACACAGCTGCAATACATGATAGATTCGCTTAACCAATTTAGCAAACACGTAGGTTTGGAAATGAATCTCTCAAAAACCATGTTAATGATAAACAGCTCAGAAAGAACAATTTTAGTTAACAATGAAAGTCTCAAATATACAAAAGAATACATATACCTTGGGAAAAAAATCGGTTTTGAAAACAGAAGCGGTGTAACAGAAATAGAGAGAAGAATTCAACTGACTTGGAACAAATATTGGAGTCTGAGAGAAATATTTAAGAGTAATTTAACAATACAAATTAAATCTAAAGTTATGATGACCTGTCTCCTACCGTGTCTATTGTATGGCTGTCAGACCTGGAAGTATACAAATGAAGTTAGAAATAAAATAACTACCTGCCAACGAGGAATGGAGCGGAGTATGCTAAATATAAGGAGGATACAAAAAATACGTCACTCAAAAATAAGACAAACAACGAAAGCCACAGACGCTCTATATCACTCCCAGAGACTAAAATGGAAATGGGCGGGACATGTGGCGCGTCTACAGGACGAGAGATGGACCAAGAGAGTGACGACATGGACCGGCCCAGTTGGCAAACGTTGCAGAGGTAGACCGCACATGAAATGGGACGATGACATAAGAATGACGGCTGGCTCTCTGTGGCTACACGTCGTCCAAGACAGGGAAAAGTGGAACTCTTTGGAGGAGGCCTTCACCCAAAAAGGGGTTCTTGCAGACCAAATTGATGTATAACATAATAGTTTTTCAAGTTTAAGAATTTAAAATTTAAAGTTACATTACTAAACTTACATCTATATATCAAACTAGGTTAGGAACAGGATTAGTACTGATTTACTTATTGTAACTTGTTGCAAGAAATATAAGGCTTTTTTATTATTTTTTTTATTTTATTTATTTATTTATCATACTCGACTCGTAATAAGTACTTCCAAACTTCCAATTATTTTGTGAAACTATTTGAAATAAATAAAACAGTATTTTTGTTAATATAATACATCTACTATAGTAATTATATTTCGTACCCCTTCCGAAGATGATTACTGTTTACATGCAGCAGTACGTAGTATGGTGCTGTCCTTGTCACACTTGTTTAAATCTATTAAAAGGAAAAAACCTATTGCCGTCTCGCTCACTCACTCCCCGCCCGGTCGGGCCATCCGCTTGCGCAGACCGCCATTACGTGTTTTGTGTCGTCCGAGTCACACCACTTCGCAGTGAAAAAAGATACAAAATAATAATAGGCAATTTCGTATATGGCGGGAAAAAAAAAGGTCACGACACGGACACGACGATTATGATGATATCAAGAGGAAAATACGAAAACTGGAAAAACATTTAAGAAGGAAGTCGCGTACGCGTCTACGCCGTATATCGTCAAGTTCGGAAAGTAATGCACAAAGTGAAGACCGATGCACCCCGGTGCAATTTGATGATGATGATGAAGAAGTTGCTTGTGGTAAGTAAGCGAATGTATCAATAAGAACATTTTGTACACAAGACGGTAGGTTGTCATGCTGTTTCTAAGCGCGGGTGCGGCCACCCGCCCCTGCGGGCGTTTTTTGCTTATCTAGGCGCTATACCTATACCTACCCTACGCAATTTCTTTCTGAATGCTTTGTATTCCGCGCCTTGGCTAGTACCTACCTCGAAATAATAATCTATCATGGATGACATGCACACATTAATCACTTCACGTAAATTGTGTTGACCTCGTTATTTTTTTTTTCTCCCTGTAAATCAGGTCGAGTACCTACCTATATGCATCATAGCCCTATCAGCTCCGCGTAAACCGCGTATGAGCGTTACTGTGTATTCTATGTGAATACGATGTACCTACTTACCTTCCTACCTAGCTATTGGATCATAGCTCCGTGTAAATCGCGTTGAGCATAAAATATTATTTACATAGTCGTAGCTCCGCGTATATCGCGTATGAGATGTGCAACTGCACAATGTGCAACGCCTTAGCGATTTGCTGGTACATATTATGGAAATGCCATTTATCTATCATACATTGATTATTGCTTTATTTCATAATGATATTATATCCTCTCAGGCAAAATTCACGAAGATGACATACCTGATGCAGAACATTCTAACACCAATGAGTGTCAAGACACTATACCTCTAGATGAATGTCAGGAATTAAATCAAGATATTTTAACGATACTTGGCGAGGATTCATCCAAAGAGAAAGCATTCGGCGATAACTTACATAAAGATATCGCTTCCAGGTGGCAACACATTCTATTGAATGGTTTACAAAAGGACAACAGATCTGAATTATTAAAAGCGTACCTACCCCCAGAAAATTGCCCCTACTTTAGGGCCCCAAAGCTCAACTTAGAAATAAAAGCAGCTTTATCGGAATTAAACTATAAGAAAGATATTTATGGACAATCTAAACAGAATCAGCTATCCAGCTGTCTGTCAGCTTTGGGCAAAGCCCTAAATATGATATTACTTAATAATCAACAAGATAACACACAAGAAATGATTAAATCATTGAGTGATGCGGGTCGTCTTTTATGTGATTACCACTTCAAAGAATCGCAATCACGGAGGTACGCTGTGATCAATGTTATCAATAAGGAAACCAAGGACACTATAAAAAATACCAAGGTAGATGAATTTTTATTTGGTTCTGACCTAGCTGAACATTTAAAAATCTTCCAAGGCGATTTCGAAGTCTAGACAGGAACTTAGACAGACCATTCGACCAACGCCTAAGCCAGTCACCGCTGGACCTTCATCTGTCGTTCGTCGAGGGACTTTAAACGCGAGGGGGGCGCCGCCGCAGCCATCAGCCGCCCAGACGCAAACCAACACCATTCCACGGAGGAGGCCGGCGGCTCCGGTCCGCAGCCGGTACAACTACAACCCGAGGAACGTGCAGCGTCATCGGGGGAGGAGGACTTGAACTTCAATCCAGAGGTACCTATTCCTGTAGCCGGTCGATTACGATATTTTTATCAACAATGGACTGACATTACAAATGATCCTATGATTTTATCATGGGTTAAAGGATATAAAATACCTTTCAAAGAGCATCCAGTACAATACCAAATACCTCATGCTAAATATTACTCTGATACAGAAGTCAAAACTATTGACAACTGTGTCTTCGATTTGTTACAATCTGAATTTATCTCACCTTGTAGTCCATGCGAAGGGCAATATATTTCATCAATATTTACCGTTCCAAAACATAACGGTAAACATAGATTTATATTAAATCTAAAGGGCTTAAACAAGTTTATAGACGTCCAACATTTTAAAATGGAGGATTACCGTACAGTTTTAAAACTTATTGAATTCAATGACTACTTGGCTACAATAGACATTCAGGATGCATATTTTTTGGTAAATATTGATGTAGAGGATCGTAAAAAACTAAGATTTCAGTGGAATTCACAACTCTTTGAATTCCACGTTCTTCCCTTTGGTTTGTGCACAGCACCGTTTGTGTACACGAAGCTTTTAAAGCCTGTATTGTATAAGCTTCGCTTGGACGGTCATTTATCAGTTAATTATTTAGATGATTTCTGTTGCATCGGATCATCATATAATCAATGTGTTGAAAATGTTGCTGCTACTGTTAAGCTCTTGGAATCATTAGGATTTATTATAAATTTAGATAAAAGTCAGATATCCCCCACTCAGTCATGTAAATTTTTAGGATTTATGTTTGATACTACAAATATGACCTTATCTCTACCTTATGATAAGAAACAGCGTATAAAAGAGAAAGCTACAATGCTTCTCCAAATAAATAAATGTACGATCAGACATTTCGCTGAATTTCTTGGTCTTTTAACATCAGCTGGGCATCAGCTGTATCTTATGGGTGGCTTTATACAAAATTATTTGAAAGAGAAAAATACTTGGCCTTGGATCATTCAGAAAACTATAACAAAAAAATGTACATTAATTGTAACTTACATGATGATCTCAAGTGGTGGATATCAGGCATTGAAGAAAGCTTTAACCCGATTCGAAATGATAAATATGATATAGTCATATATAGCGACGCATCCAGGACTGGGTGGGGCGCTGCCTGTGATGGTAAGACAGCTGGAGGCAACTGGGATTCATCTCACGTACAAAGGCATATCAATTATTTAGAACTAAAGGCGGTTTTTTATGCATTGAGAACATTTGCGAACCATATATATGACTGTAACATACTTCTCAGAGTCGATAATAGTACAGCCATATCGTACATCAACCGAATGGGTGGTGTGAGATTCACACACCTCAATGATTTGTCTCGTGAAATATGGCAGTGGTGTGAAGAACGTAGGCTATATATCTTCGCATCATATATTAAATCTGCCGATAATATCGAAGCTGATCATGCATCTCGAGAGTTAAAAATTGATACAGAATGGGAACTTGCTGATTATGCGTTTGAGCAAATAGTAGAATCATTCGGTACTCCGGAATTCGATCTCTTTGCAAGTGTACAGAATTATAAATGTGAGAGGTATGCTTCGTGGAAACTTGACCCTCAATCTGAGATTATCGACGCGTTTACCTTTAACTGGCAAAATTTAAATTTTTATGCGTTTCCCCCATTTTGTTTAGTGACGAAAGTCCTTCAAAAAATCAAAGCTGATAAGGCTGAGGGCATTGTTGTCGTACCGTACTGGCCATCCCAGCCCTGGTTTCCAAATTACCAAAAAATGATTATTTCCCATGAGATCATATTTCAGGCAAAGAAGTCATTACTCCATTCTCCTTTCAGGGAAGCTCATCCTCTTCATACAGACCTTTCCCTGGTGGCGGCGAAGTTATCCGGCAGATTCTAATGAAGCGAGGTGCTCCATCAGGTTCATTAGACTTACTAATGGCATCTTTCGCAGAAAATACATTAAATCAATATAATTCGTCTCTAAGTACATGGTGGGAGTTTTGTCAGGTTAATAATTATAATTATTCCGAAGCCAACATTTCGCAGGTGATGAAGTTTTTAACAGAAAGATTCGAATCCGGTGCCGGTTACAGCACATTAAATACAATCAGATCGGCTTTATCGTTAATATTAGATTCATCAGTAACCACACATGTTATGATTTCAAGACTCCTGAAAGGTGTTTATAAACTAAAGCCACCCACACCAAGGTATGACGTAACATGGGACCCAATAATTGTACTTAATTATTTAAGTAATTTTTATCCTTATAATAATATTAGTTTACGTGATTTATCCTTAAAAGCAATATCTTTGCTTGCTATTGCATCTGCTCAGCGGATGCAAACCTTAAGTCTAATTAAAATAAGTAATGTCACTATTGAAAGAGACTGTATAATAATAAGAATCATTGATTTAATAAAAACTTCCCGGCCTGGGGCTTACCAACCACTTATTAGACTGCCATACATTAGAGAAAACCCTAAAATTTGTCCCGCGTTAACTCTGCAATCTTATATCAATAAAACTATGGACATCAGACACAGCACAACAGATCATGTATTTATCAGCTTCAAAAAACCACATAATAAGGTGTGTTCACAAACACTTGCACATTGGGTAAAGGCTGTCTTGCATAAAAGTGGTATAGACACGAACATATTTGGTGCTCACAGCACACGTCACGCTGCTACCTCAGCTGCGCGACGTGCTGGTGTCAGTCTACAAGTGGTTCGTAAGGCAGCAGGTTGGAGTGATACTTCTAATGTTTTCCTTAAATATTATAACCGGGATGTAAATTCGGCCGCTAACGGCAGTGAATTTGCCAATTCATTGTTCAATCATACGTAATATTTACCGAATTAAGAAATACTTATGATTGTCTATCTATTTTTCCTCGTTGAAAATGAGATAATATAATAAGTATTGATTTAGTCAAATCTGTAATTTATTTGTCCTTATCTCATCTATCCTTATCCAATTTTTTTTTTATTGTTGTGCAACTCTAAACATCTGCATGTAAACAGTAATCATCTTCGGAAGGGGTACGAAATATAATTAAGAATTAAACGAACTTACCTCGTGAAGTTCGATTCTAATTATATGAGTACCACGAACGAAGATGATTACCTATTCCCTCCCAACCCGGCGTCAATTTCACCCAAAAAAAAAAAAAAAAAATTGCTGACTCTAAAATTAATGGCGGTCTGCGCAAGCGGATGGCCCGACCGGGCGGGGAGTGAGTGAGCGAGACGGCAATAGGTTTTTTCCTTTTAATAGATTTAAACAAGTGTGACAAGGACAGCACCATACTACGTACTGCTGCATGTAAACAGTAATCATCTTCGTTCGTGGTACTCATATAATTAGAATCGAACTTCACGAGGTAAGTTCGTTTAATTCTTAAATATAATAAATGTGAAAATTTGTTAAGTAGTTTCAATATTTGGAATTACCCAATCACGCTCAAACTTCTGAAGCAGACTTCTGGATCGACTAAAATTGTAATTATACAGAGACACATTATAAATAGTCTGCAATATATTAATCACTGGCGTCAGATGCGATCCTAATATGCCAATCAGGTTGAAGGGTAGGTCTATAAGACGATCATTGGGCCTGTCTTTTTACACAGCTGTGAGGTGTGGCTGCCGTTGGAGCGATACAAGCAGGAGCTGCGTGTCATGGCCTCACGGAGCGGAGTTACGCGTAAAGTTCGCAAGAGGAACTCTCGCACACGCGGCAGCCATCATGTCATCGCAGATAAAATGCTAGAGAGCCGTCTTCGCTGCTGTGGCCACGTCTTGCGGCAACCGCCAAGCTACACACACGCACATACTCATGGCTGTAAATCCCCGAAGGGGTAGGCAGGGATGTATTAACATCCACGCCATTGCCAGGCACACCTACGTGGGTAACAAATGCCTGGCAACCCACACCTACGTGGGTAACAAATGCCTGGCAACCCACACCTACGTGGGTAACAAATGCCTGGCAATGGCGCACCCGTCGGATCTATAGGTAGTAGGGGTAGGCCCAAGAAGTCCTGGCTTGATATCATGGAGGGGACATGCGTGTAAATGTTCTCACTGCCATGGATGCCCAAGATCGTGCCAAGTGGAGGAGGAAGAGCCAGAAGGCGGACCCTGAGCTACGAGGGCACCCTGGCGTCGGATGCAATCAGGATAATAATGTCTTAACGAAGATGATGATGATGATGAATCACTACATAGTATAAAACGTAGTCGCTTTCTCAGTCCCTATATCCCTTTGTACGCTTAAATCTTTAAAACTACGCAACGGATTGTGTTGCGGTTTTTTTCAGTAGATAGAGCGATTCAAGAGGAAGGTTTATATGTTTAACATAGTAGATGGCGCAGCGGGAACGGGATCTGACGCGACGCGGGCGTAAAAATATTAGCGGTACGAAGTTTGCCGGGTCAGCTAGTCTAAAATAAAACTGAGGCTACTCTTTCTCCTTAGAAGAAGTTCTTATGGGTTGCGGGAACGCGATTGGAATTTTAATTTTAAAACCAACCATATTTTGTTGACCATTTTTGATACTATACCTAAACTCAAAACTCAAATTGTCATAAGGTTAATAAATTTCGGTAAAATTCAAGATGATTAGGAATACCGACCTCTGCAGCGTAGTGCCAGAGTTGCTTAAAGTGTACGAAGCAGGAGGTAGGACACGACAGTATTTCCGTCCAGGCCCCCGATTCTACTAATTTTATGACATAACAACACCACTGTCATACAGCTGACATTGTATAAAATGTCATTACATTTTAGACTTTATCATGAAGTTCCTAAGGTTCAAAATAAAAAATAAAGAGTTTATAACATTTTTCATTCACTCTACAAGATTGTCATTTAATTTTAGACTTTAACTGTTTAATGGTAAAGTCTAAAGTTAAATGGCAGTTATAACAATGTCCATGGTACGGCGGTGGTTTTGCAATGATAACAATAATAGCAGAATTAGGGCCCAGTTGAGCAGTCAGACTGGGGAAGTACCCACTGAATACCGCGGTCATAATAGCCTCGTGTTGTGTTCCTGGCGGTGAGTAGGGTAGCCAGAGTTCACTGGAGAGTTTTTATGCTGTCAGTGGGAAGACTAAAAGCTGCTTTGTCTTCTACACTGACGGCACAGAAACTCTCTGTTCTTACAGGGACGCCCCTGCGGCCCTGGTGTTGCATACGTCCATAGTGGCCATGGTAACCACTTTCCATCAGGGGGGCCGTGTGCTTGTCTGCCACCAAAGTGTTATTAACAAGATATAAATATAAACTAAACCAAAAACTGATTAATTTTCGCTATTTCTGAATGAAAATTGCTATTGAAAAACCAAACAATGGAGTAATGGGCGACTATGGAACTTTTTGATTTCTATATCCACTATGGAGGTACTAAACGTATGATTTATTGAAGAAAGGTACACCGGGGCTTCAACAAGTAGATTAAATAGTTTCGAGGAGGGCCAGACCGAGAAGGATGGTCCTGGGTCAGCCGGGGTGCGAGGGATATGTCGTCTACAACCTCACCTTCGGCCTAGCACAACGACTAACAGACGACGTGCGGTGTAGTCGGTTCGAGTCCGACATAACCTCCCCCTCCGGCTGCGGAGGGGGAGAGGGCGGGATATCCGTGGGGATTTCCCGCACGTAAAAAGAAGGAGATTATAGTATTGTCTCTCCTTGGGAGATATGGCAATTTGTGATTCCGATGTCAGAGTATACGGACACCGGAGAGCAATATACCACATATCCAGGCACTACTTAGCTCACAGTAAATCTGTAGCATGTCCTAAGATCACAAAACAAATCTTGATCACCATTTCACCACTAGAAGCCTGTAGGCATTCTGATGGCATTGATACTGCTCTTTTACCCTCATAGTTGTGGCCCATAAAATTGCCAGTTCGATAAATGCTGGGCAGTATCACCCTCTCCTATGACCCTGACCGCCGTCGCTCTCTATAGAAGTTGCAATAAAGTGACATTACCTACCATATACTTAAGTAATACTCCATAGTCAAAAATATTTCCAGACTTAACCTTATTGTTTCAGGTCTTGGTCGAACAGGTGTCCTAATAGCTTGCTACCTGGTCTACTCAATGCGTGTGAGGGCTAACGATGCCATTCGCTTGGTGAGGAAGAAAAGGCCCAAGTCAGTCCAGACATCAGGCCAAATCCTGTGCGTGCAGCAGTTTGAGCATTATCTTCTGCCGCAGACTGTAGTATTTAGCTCTAAGTAAGTTCAGTTTTATTAATTAAATTAGACATTTACCTAGATTAGAGATATAGAAGCAATACTAGTCTTAATATAAGTGATCATTCTTGACTCAGTGAGACCCTTTCGTGCTTCCGAGAGTACGTAAAACCGTCGCATGGAATCAGGGTAGTTGTACCCTTAAAAATTCCGACTTTATCTAACTAAACTACAGGAATTCAATATCGTTGTAGTTTGTGGAGATGGTTGTTGGTTCACAGAAAATAGTTATCAAGCTCCGCCGTGTCGTAGAACCATACTGAAAGCCGACGATTGACAGACGGAGCTTTGGCATAGGCTTTGGTGTTGATAGGTCAGCTCGAGGAGTATGTGGACCCTGAGATTTGAGGTGAAAGCCTTGGATGCAACCGAGAACACTACCAACATACTGGATGGTAATGATAATTCAATCGTAACAAAACCAATAAAGGACAGATCAAAAGCTCTCGATACCAGTTGACTTGGTTGAAATGTTTAATGTAATTGTAAGCTCGTGAACTATGTAAGGATAAAAGCAGACAATGGGCTGTTGTTTCTACCTATTTCGTAGTTGTGTGAGCTTATGTATGCCTGGATTTATGTAAATAACTTCCCAATTCAGATAAGATAAGATGAGATTTATTTATTTTTCTGAATATTGAATAAAATTCTTACAAAATAGAGTTCCATAATATGTGCATACGTAAGACCAATACTGCTTTAATGCACAAGAGCGTATTCCATATGGCCTCTGTGCTATACAATAAACTGCCTAAAGAAATAAAAGTACAAAATATAAATTTATTTAAAAATAAGCTGAAAATTTTTCTAGCAGATAAATGTTACTACAGTATAAAAGATTATCTAAATGACCGTCTAATGTAATTACAATATCATCCATTTATTTCTTTTTGACATACTTATTAATTTTTAACCATTATTAGTGACAATGTATTTATTTGACTATGATATAACATAATTTGTATCCCACTCTTAGAAATTTTGCATGCCTATTCTAAGTTCGGAACACTTGAAACCAATTTATATTGATAACATCATTGTAACAGTGTTTTCTGCAAAATAATAAATCATTTGATTTGATTTGTTTTGCTGTCTCCAGCGTACAAATATTGAAAGGTTTTTGATCTACATTAATTTAAATCATGTCTGCACTCGGTTTAAATGATAATAATACCTATAGTCATATTAGAATATAATATATAATGAAAAGATGTCGAACTCGTCTTGGCAACATTTTTACAAGAAAATGTTTTTGTTGGGATCAAAATGTTCGCTGAAGTCAGAAGTAGAAGAGGTAAGAAGAAAGACTAATTCTTAAAACTGGAACTGTTTATTTTATTCCAGGGAAACGCTCAACTTATCTCAAGATAGGAAGACATCGGAGTTCACCTTGAAACAATACTTGTATCGACAAAGGGCGACACTCCACGGCGTTGACGAAAGAGCATTCAGAGAACTGCCTAAGGTATATATGTCTGTCACCGGGACATACCACGACATCCGGGACGAGTTTGACGCCTCTCATGTGACACACGTCCGTGGGCTACGGTGAAACTTTCCATCAGATGGGCCGTGTGCTTGTCTGCCACCTAAGTATAAAAAATATAAACTATTTTGTTCCTAAACACGTCTAGTGGTCTACTTACTTACATATAATTCATTTGTATTTTGCTGGTACTGGGAGCATTCATTGGCATTTTTTTTAAAAGAATATTAGCAACTGAAATTATCGAAATTACTTACTAATATTCCCTCTAACCCCTCCATCTAAGCTACATTGCTTCTATAAGTCTTCAGGCTTTCACGGCCGGCGTTGCATGTAGAATATACTGTTTCCGGGCTGTTTGGCCGTGGTCTATGTGAAACTTGCGTTCCAAAAAGATTGGTACCCAGCACTGAGAGCCACTCGGTATCACAGTACAAACAACCAATCAGGATCGAGTACGTTGGTGCCACAGCTCTTGACCAATCAGAATCGAGTGAGTCGATTCCCCGCTCCGACCGTGCCTATAAACGGCAGTGATTCAAGACTTCGCATCAGTCGCAACTCAGCCGCCGACGAGACAAGGTCTCCGAAGTCGTCGTCGCCCGGACCTGCGCCACTGAAGATGTCGACCGCAGTGATCGACGAAACGTCTGGAACGCAGGCTTCACATAGACCACGGCCAAACAGCCCGGAAACAGTATATGTAATATATAAAATTCTCGTGTCACAGTTTTCGTTCCCAAACTCCTCCGAAACGGCTCGACCGATTCTCATGAAATTTTGTGGGCATATCGGGTAGGTCTGAGAATCGGCCAACATCTATTTTTCATACCCCGATTCGCGATAACCGACATCCACGCGGGCGGAGCCGCGGGCGACAGCTAGTTCTACATAAATTGCTTCTGCTAGGAGTGGACTCACGTCGGTAGTGTAATGGCCACGATTCGAACCCGGGACTTCTCGATCGTAAGGCCGACTCTTTAACCACTGAGCTACCGACGCTCAAGGATCCAACAACTGTTATAGTTCGTATGGAACCCGTACCGACAGTTTAACGTGCTCTCCGGGGTACGGAAACAACAGACCAATGCAAATAGACAGATTCGTGCACAAAAATATTTTGTACTAAGCTAGAATCGAACCCATGCGTCCTGCATAGCAGTCTTATATTCTACCACCACGCCACAGGGACTTCTGAATTTTAGTCGGTTCGAGTCTGACATAACCACCCCAGCTACCAGGCGAGAAGGGGTAGGGAGTTATTTTCTTAAGAGATTTGCCGCATTTAAAAAAAGTGACCCCATCTGACGGGCCGTAACCGCGCCTTGGTGTAGTTAGTTTACTCTATAGATCTGTCGTCATATCAATCTCAGTTCTATTTTCCAGATAGTCTTCTGCATCTGCGAACGACTCCTCAAGCTATGCGGGTGTCATCAGAGTGTTGGGATGGACTTCCGCGTAAAAAACAAGCCTTTCTATAAAAGCTTCATTGTGTACCGCCTTCGAAAGAGTAAACCTCCAGACCCTACTACTCCTGACGAAGTTATGAATGGACCCGGTAACTTTTTTCAGTATTTCTTCAGAACCTATTAGTTCAAGACCTCATCGTCATTCATTGTTATTAAAAAGCGAAATAATTTTATGGTAGGCGCCTAAATGCTATTTCTTTCATTCGTGGTCCGAAATTTCGGATGCACCTACATTTTTTGTTTCTTCTATATGGATTAAAATAGGAAAAGTTTGAATCAGTCTTTTTTAATTTCAGATAGTAAAATGACATTACCTGTGTTCTCTGTTTATTGTAATTAAAAGATAGTCATGAGCCACCACTAGATACCTATCGAAAGTTGTCGATAAATTAGATTTAATACAGATATTTGTGGTTTATTTTATAGTTAGTTTGTTGAAACTAAAAATCTTTTTAATTTTAACTTTTTTCTTAAAATATAATAAAGTTAAACCACTTGTATTTAGGCCACAAACATTGTCGACACCACGGTGACCTCTCCTACCGGATGTGCCAGATACTTACCGGGCACGGGTGCTTCGGTGGGTATCTATGGCGCATCCACCGGGAGACAACACCGCAGTGCCAGCACTGCGAGGATCCTGGCGAAGACACGGCTCTCCACACGGGCGAGTCAACGCCGGGATCTCGTTGCGGTCCTGGGCGTGGACGTTCTTTCTTTGGAGACCATGGTGAGGGCCGTTGTCTCCGACGGGAGCAAATGGCACGCCGCCGCCTCTTTCTGCGAGCAGGTAATGCGCGCGAAAGAGGCGGCGGAGAGGGAGCGGGAGAGAACCCTGCCCCCTGAGTTCCGCAGTCTGCGGCGTGGACGCCGCAGACTCGTCTACGCCCGGGACTACCGACCTCCATGATCGGGGCCTGAGGACGGCAGTTGGCCGACTCGCCGTCCTTACAGAAGCAGGCCGTGGCGGAGGCGTGTCGTGTGTGTCCTACACACGCTTGCCAACTCACCGACGCGGGATATAACCCGAACCCACCAGGCGAGGCCGCGGTGGCGGCCAATATCCGCCGGCAACCCTGGGGTTATCTTTTCGAGGGCTTACCCGGGGTGCCCGGCAATGGATACTTGGGAAGGACACCGTGTGGTTTTAGTCGGTCTGATTCCGACACGCCCACCCCATCGTCGGCACCGATGGGGTGAAGCCTGTGGGGATTTCCACACGTTAAAAAAAAACACAAACATTGTCGATAGTTTCGAGCACGTCACTAAGCACTAAAACCTGGTATCATTTCACAATTTGACATTTGCAGCTATCAATTTACTATCAGAATTAAAAGAACGGATTAGAGGGGGGGGGGGGGATTATCTTTGCCTTACGATGGCAATGCTTTGACCACTAAACTACCAGACTTCGCCCGAAACAATTCTTATTTCTCCTTCTACATCTGTCTTTGAAAAACTACGGATTCAAACCCTAGACATACGCCTAGACCGATTGAAACTTTCCTTTTTTATTCAATTTGATATGATAGCATGCAAAATGCCTAAAAATAATACTCCAAATGCCTTCTATACTCGAGGCTATGGTAACCAGCACTCTATATATTTACTTCACAACTTTTTTTATTTACAAGACAACATGGTCCCACCTTTCGGAAAGTTGTTACCGTGGCTTAAGGACGTGTGCAACACCAGGGGAGGCACGCTCGTGCTGTCATCCCTGTAAACATTCTAATGCTCTTCTTGAATAGCGTCATATAGTCGCTTAGAAAAACCACAGCCCTTCATTCCACAGCTTGAACGTAGATTGGATAAAGTTCCTTTTATACCGTTTAACTATATGATTATCAGGCATTCGGCGCGCATAATATGAGAACATTTAAGTGTAGGTATATGGAAAGATGATTTATTTATTTGTGGTCACTTGTTTTAATTAAGTGCACGTATTGTTTTTTTTTTTGGCTATTCGTCAACTGTACCTATAAATACACAATTTTTGCAGTTTTTTTTTGTTCACTGTAATCTTTAACAATACTTTAGTGTAGTGTAAGATAACGTTTTCACCTTTGTGTTCCTTCACTTTACACTAATTAACCGCATAAAAACGCAGTTTTGTTATATCGAAACTAATTAGGTAAATTAAATAAATTCTGCGGAGTTCTTTTTTGCAGATATTGGCTATTAGGTAGGTATTGTCTCTGCTAACCCAATGTGAAAAAGTCGTGATATTATGCACGTAAGTACCTATGTATGTATCTTCTCAGGTAATGCCACGGGCTTACCGATGGTAGAATGGCGAGATCCAGTAGAAGAAGATATTGAGAGGAACTTGGAAACTGTTACCAGAATCACGGGTAGCTCCTGCAATGGCAGTATACCGGCCGTACAAATACATGAGGTAAGTACTACTACGCTACGTTGGTCCCATAGCATGGTGTGACGTCATAAAGTAGGACCCCCATCACTACCACGACTGCTAACTACTGTCATACTACTAATAGTGCCATTACAGTTTAGACTCTATTGTTATGAGAATAAAGTTTAAATTAAAATAAAGAGGAGTACCTACATAATTTCATCGCAATCCAGGTGGATAGTAAAACCTGGGTATTGGCTAGAAGTTCTCTGACTCTGGTTTGGCTTATACAGGTTTAATGAGAGAGGAGGCTTTAGCCTACTATTTCCACGCTGGCTAGACAGGTTGGTACATAGTATTATTACCCGACTGCGTCAGAAGGAGGGTTATGTTTTTCGAGAGTATGTTTGTATGTATGTGTGTATGTATGTATAATTGTTTGGCAAGCTCTGCATCCTGAACCGTTCGATTGATTTTAGCTTGAGAGGTTTCGTTAGAATCATATTTACTGTAAGAGTGACGTTGAGTATATCAAAATAAAAAAATTTAAAAACGGCGGATTTAGGTTAAAAAGAACACTCAAATTCGTCAAGTGGGGTATCAAAATTAAGAAAACAAAAAGACTATTACAAAAATATATATTTCATAACTAAAAAGGATTAAATAAAATAATCAAATCTCAAACTAGATGAAAATTAATGGGTACCTACCGCCTGCTATAAAGCTTGTTTCGATCTTTTCAGCATATGGCGGGGTTTTTCTTTTTCGAGTTTTATTTCTCTAGCAGTGATATCGTCTGCGTATTATCCGTTAGTACCATCTTACGAGACGTCATGGTAAGATGGCGTAGTGATACTAGTATTCTTTCACGGTCACCACACGGATAGTCGTCCAATTATCAGCAGTAATAGGCCGGTACCCTTTCAGGTGTAATGGCTTGGCTAGATTGTGGTGAACTCCCTTACACCCTCAATCCCTTGTATAATGTTTATTTCCATGTTTCGACCTGCAGGCGTTCACAGTAGACCACAGCAGTCTTCCAGGAGACCGGATGAAGTATCTTAAGGAACTACGTAATGACATCAATCAACAGAGAGAAGCCTTGAATAAGATTAATAAAGAGGTGGGACTGAGCACCATTATTGTCAATTTGCTATTAACAATAACGTAACCAGCCCCTCTAGACAAGTTGCAATTCTCTAGCAGGCGTTTGATGGAATAGAATGACGAATGTATAGGATTTGACGTATTTGACATGCGTTAATGACTGTCATTTACGTCAAATCCCAAACATTCGACCACCAAACGTCGGCTAGCGAATTGCCATTTGTCTAGAGGGGCAGGAATTAAATTTTTAAGCATTTTCCATATTAAATATTTTAATCGATTTAAATAGAAAAAATTTAACCGGTCTAGGCGGGGTTTGAACCCGCCTAGACCTCTTCTCAAAGACAGATAAAGAAAGAGAAATTTTAATTGGTTAGGGCCAGGTTAGGGCAAACTACCAGATAGTTTAGTGGTTAATGCATAGCCCCTGTAAGGCAAAGATCACGGGTTCAAACCCCGCCTAGACCGATTTTTTTTCTATTTAAATAATGTAACCTAATCTAGCATATGCGTAAGTGACGGCAAATATCTTGACAAGAGTCCGAAAGTTTATGCCCGTGCACTATACGGTCCAAGCAAAGAAGAAATAAATGCTGATCGACCAATGATGTGAGGATGCGACCCTTAGAGCCCGCGATTGGTTTGATCTAAAAGAATAGGTAATCTATACATCTATACATATAAATAAAATAAATCAAATTGGAATGTCTGTTTGTAATATTGAAATAACCGTTTTTTTACTACATGCATATGAATACGGTACAGACACCTAAATAACATTTTTTTACAATTTTTGTCTGTCTGTCTGTCTGTTTGTTCCGGCTAATCTCTGAAAAGGCTGGACCGATTTTGACGGGACTTTAATTGGCAGGTAGCTGATGTAATGAGGAGTAACTTAGTCTACTTTAATTTTAGAAAAATAGCGTTGACTCAACATAAGGTGATAACCGACATCCATGCGGGCGGAGCCGCGGGCAACAGCTAGTATATTCTATGATTGGTTAACTAGCGAGCGCTCCTAGGCGGTCGCGTCCCGCGCAGCCATCAAAGAGACCTAAAAAATTAATTCTGCACAGCAGAGTACATTGTCAAATTGTTTGCCGGTCATCATACACTCACCCTCCTAAATGATACTACTTTGAAATAGAAAAGAAACAAAGTTTTAATATTGCCTTCGGTATTATAAGACATCTTATCATTCAAGGTGGATCCAGTAATCCTGACAGGTCTACTGTTCGAGTGGCTCGAAGGTCTGAAGCAGCCGGTACTAGACCGAGAAGACCTGGCCATTATAGTGGGACGATCACACAACGTGGAGTCTTGCATTCTAGCATTAACATTGGTGAGATTCCTCCCGTACTGACATTTAAGAGCAATATGACGCTTTGAAGTTAACCAAAGGATATTAGAAATTACTGCTATCTCGTTGCTACCATAGATGCACAAGACCGTGTGATTTGGAGAAGTAAAACCTGGAAAATGGACCCCGGATTCCGAGATTCGAGAGACCATAATTAAACGTAATGATGATGAAGTTGCCCGTTCTGTGTTGGTTTCCAGTGAAGTAGAACAGGGCCACCCTATCTCTTACCCTGAATATTGTACTTAGAAGGTGACTAAGAGCTACCGTATATATACAACTTTTAGTTGAACAACTCTTTTGTCGAGTGTCATAAGTTTATAAGAATCACAGATAAGAATATATGGAAACGCACATACTGTCAACTCGATAGTTGCTCGATAAAAATGTCATAAAGCTATCTCGATCTGCTATTGATTAAAGGTTAGATAACTATCGATCTAATGCTCAGTTTTAATGCATTGTATTGATGTGCGCATACGTACGCATCCGCTAATCAGTGTAATCGACTAATTAGTCGATTACACTGAGTATTGAATATTCGCAGTATCTCCTTTTTTAACTTTTTAAAATGTCTATAAAGTAGAGCACATAGTAGAATTTTCTTGTTAATTGACATTGTTAACTACTTTGCCTCAGGCGTTGCTGAACCATCAACTAAACGGTTTAGTTGTGTGGAAATCGCTGGAAGTACACAACTCGACTAAACAGTTGAATCAATGTAAAGGCGCCCACTCACTAACAGTCCGCCTGCAGTCCGCCTGCAGTTCCTGATCTGTCCGGCGGCCTGCAGTCCTTAGCCGATAGCGCCCACACACTAAAGCGATTTTGGCCCGCCGGCAATTCCCTGTTGTCAGTTTTGCAACCACACACTAGCAGTTGTGAGTCGTCAGTTTTAGGTCGTACGATCGCCTGCCGGTAATGGTCTAATATTAGTTACATAGAGAGTACGAAACAGTGCAAGCGATTTTCGACCTTATTGACATTTTCTTAATTACATGTTTTTTCGCATAAATAAATGCTGCTGATCACGAATATAAGAAAAAAAACTAAATTTGTTGTGATGTCAATAAGGTTGAAAATAGCTTGCACTACGTTATTCTTATATAAGTACGTGCTAATCATTGTGGGAAATAGGTGTTAGCTATTTTGAACCTTATCGACTATGTGCATAAGAAATATAGACGAGTATGTACAAAAAATGAATAAAATCTTAAGGCGCCCACTCACTAACAGTCCGCCTGCAGTCCGCCTGCAGTTCCTGATCTGTCCGGCGGCCTGCAGTCCTAAGCCGATAGCGCCCACACACTAAAGCGATTTTGGCCCGCCGGCAATTCCCTGTTGTCAGTTTTGCGACCACACACTAGCAGTTGTGAGTCGTCAGTTTTAGGTCGTACGATCGCCTGCCGGTAATGGTCTTATATCAGTTACATAGAGAGTACGAAACAGTGCAAGCGATTTTCGACCTTATTGACATTTTCTTAATTACATGTTTTTTCGCATAAATAAATGCTGCTGATCACGAATATAAGAAAAAAAACTAGATTTGTTGTGATGTCAATAAGGTTGAAAATAGCTTGGACTACGTTATTCTTATATAAGTACGTGCTAATCATTGTGGGAAATAGGTGTTAGCTATTTTGAACCATATGGACTATGTGCATAAGAAATATTGACGAGTATGTACAAAAAATGAATAAAATCTTAGTAAAAACTGACACGAAGCGTCGATCGACAGGCCCGTTGTGCTCGTTCGCCCTGACGGCCTAGGACTGTCCGGCTTAGAACTGTCCGGCTTAGAACTGTCCGGAATCGTTCAGCGGCCACACACTATCGGATCGTATTAGTCGTCAGTCCAAAATCGTTAACGAAACTGTGAGTGTGTGGGTTATTGCGATTAACTGACAGATTTATATCGTCCGACCGTCGTCCGGTAAACTGTTAGTGAGTGGGCGCCTTTAGTAAAAACTGACACGAAACGTCGATCGACACGACCGTTGTGCTCGTTCGCCCTGACGGCCTAGGACTGTCCGGCTTAGAACTGTCCGGAATCGTTCGGCGGCCACACACTATCGGATCGTATTAGTCGTCAGTCCAAAATCGTTAACGAAACTGTGAGTGTGTGGGTTATTGCGATTAACTGACAGATTTATATCGTCCGGCCGTCGTCCGGTAAACTGTTAGTGAGTGGGCGCCTTAGTTGTATATTTGCGGTACGCCTCTAAAGGCGCCCACTCACTAACAGTCCGCCTGCAGTCCGCCTGCAGTTCCTGATCTGTCCGGCGACCTGCAGTCCTAAGCCGATAGCGCCTACACACTAAAGCGATTTTAGCCTGCCGGCAATTCCCTGTTGTCAGTTTTGCGACCACACACTAGCAGTTGTGAGTCGTCAGTTTTAGGTCGTACGATCGCCTGCCGGTAATGGTCTAATATCAGTTACATAGAGAGTACGAAACAGTGCAAGCGATTTTCGACCTTATTGACATTTTCTTAAGTACATGTTTTTTCGCATAAATAAATGCTGCTGATCACGAATATAAGAAAAAAAACTAGATTTGTTGTGATGTCAATAAGGTTGAAAATGGCTTGCACTACGTTATTCTTATATAAGTACGTGCTAATCATTGTGAGAAATAGGTGTTAGCTATTTTGAACCTTATGGACTATGTGCATAAGAAATATAGACGAGTATGTACAAAAAAGGAATAAAATCTTAAGGCGCCCACTCACTAACAGTTTACCGGACGACGGCCGGACGATATAAATTTGTCAGTTAATCGCAATAACTCACACACTCACAGTTTCGTTAACGATTTTGGACTGACGACTAATACGATCCGATAGTGTGTGGCCGCGAAACGATTCCGGACAGTTGTAAGCCGGACAGTCCTAGGCCGTCAGGGCGAACGAGCACAACGGGCCTGTCGATCGACGTTTCGTGTCAGTTTTTACTAAGATTTTATTCATTTTTTGTACATACTCGTCTATATTTCTTATGCACATAGTCCATAAGGTTCGAAATAGCTAACACCTATTTCCCACAATGATTAGCACGTACTTATATAAGAATAACGTAGTCCAAGCTATTTTCAACCTTATTGACATCACAACAAATCTAGTTTTTTTTCTTATATTCGTGATCAGCAGCATTTATTTATGCGAAAAAACATGTAATTAAGAAAATGTCAACAAGGTCGAAAATCGCTTGCACTGTTTCGTACTCTCTATGTAACTGATATAAGACCATTACCGGCAGGCGATCGTACGACCTAAAACTGACGACTCACAACTGCTAGTGTGTGGTCGCAAAACTGACAACAGGGAATTGCCGGCGGGCCAAAATCGCTTTAGTGTGTGGGCGCTATCGGCTAAGGACTGCAGGCCGCCGGACAGATCAGGAACTGCAGGCGGACTGCAGGCGGACTGTTAGTGAGTGGGCGCCTTTAGTAAAAACTGACACGAAACGTCGATCGACAGGCCCGTTGTGCTCGTTCGCCCTGACGGCCTAGGACTGTCCGGCTTAGAACTGTCCGGAATCGTTCGGCGGCCACACACTATCGCATCGTATTAGTTCGTCAGTCCAAAATCGTTAACGAAACTGTGAGTGTGTGGGCTATTGCGATTAACTGACAGATTTATATCGTCCGGCCGTCGTCCGGTAAACTGTTAGTGAGTGGGCGCCTTAAGGGATAGGGCTGTTCTTCATCCCACGGTAAACATCCAGACTATAATACCTAAACTTTACTTTCGATATAAGACATCTCGTCATTTACTTTGTCTGAACTTTCTAAGAGGTAGGGCACGACGGTATTTCTTGCATTGTCGTCCAAGTATCCACCCTACAGAATACCGCGGTCATAATAACCTCGTGTTGTGTTACTGGCGGTGAGTAGGGTAGCCAGAGCTCACTGGAAAGTTTTTGTGCTGTCAGTGGGAAGACCAAAGGCAATTCCTGCTTTGTCTTCTATGCTGACGGCACAGAAACTCTCGGTGTTTACAGGGTTGACAGTACAAATGTGATACCCCTGGTGTTGCACACGTCCATAGGCTATCAGGTGGGCCACCGCAGTCATATAAAAAAAAAGTGCTTGCTTGACAGGGCTCGTCCCCTATTATGAAGGATTACCATAGTTAGCTAAATTGGATGTGTCACACCTCTACCTTACACTTTAGTCAATAGTGCTTATATATTTTTATTTCTAGGAGGATCTAATGCTCCTCGAGTACCTCCTTCGCTTCATAACCCGCCTCCGTCCACTAGCAGCCAACAAAAAAGTGGACATTCTCAAACGTCTCCTGGCGTCTTTAACCCACCAAGCTGTGATGGTGAGTGGCCGATGTCTTCCCACCCGTAAGGACTTCCACAGGCTCCGAGACGGGACCTGCAGTCAAGTCATCAACTTCATGCTGCGGATGATAGTGGAACTGCAAAAGGATATGATCAAACCTGGTAAGGATGACGCGGATGTCGTCGTGCCTAGACGGTGCAGAATAAAAGCATGGAAATAATATTGTGTTTTATTTATGCTGAAGCCTGTACATATATCCCTGAAGTGATAAACAGAGCCTCTGTGGTGTGGTGGTAGTGAACGCGGCCGCTACGCAGGGGGCGCGGGTGCGATCCCCGCTCAATGCAAATATTTGTACCTATGCATGAATATGTATATTTGCATTGGTCTAGGTGTTTCTATGTATAATATGTATGTATTTAGAAAAAAGACGTATCTAAGTGTGTTTATCCGCATTCTATATTCTATAACACAAGCTATGCATACCATGGCACTAGATAGCATTGTGTGACCTGTCGTGGAATATTTATGTGGAATATTAATTATAAACAGATTTATTGGACATCACTATATGGAGAATCGATACTTAAGTATATCCTCTGTCGACTGTACATTGAGAAAAGACAAAGTCCAGCTAAGCTTATATCAATTTTTGCAGGAGCTACTGTCGTCTGACACCCAAAAGCCGAGAGGTAAGCCACCGCCAAAGCTTCGCCCGTTTACCAACTAACAGTTAGATTGGCTTGATCCCCGAAGATATTGGGGTGAGGCGGCCCTACTTAGGAATGGCATTTGATGTTCTACCTATATACCTACTTAAAATAAGGAGAAACTATCCATATCTGTCAATTACTATACTATGTGCTATGGTGCTGTAGAGGTGAATTTTATCGAATTTTATCATTAAGATTCGCATTAAAATTAGGCTGATATTTATTTCCAGTCTCTCCTGTTAAAAATTATGCGTTAGATTGGCGACGCACGACGCTATTTTGCTATACAGGGTGTAATAGTTAAGTGTGTCCAGGCGATTATGCCGTAGATATATCAAAAAACTTTAAACTGATATCGAAAGTACGTTACCTAATGAGTAAAATGACATCAATAACTTTTTAAAAATCAACCGAGAGGTATCTAACATTTAGACATTAAACACTCCCATACATTTAGTGTGAGATTAGTAGAAAGGTTTTAGGTACGTACACCAGAAGGGACTTCTCTATCTGGGTACTCTCTTCTGTAGGGGATAATGGCCGCGCTTTTGTTACAATCATATTTGTACTTAGTAAATTTTTAGCATATCTCTCTGTTCTCTTTTGGAATATGCCATTTTGCAATCAACAAATGAAACAATCACGATTATTAACGCCAATTTAAAAAAAAAACAACGATAAATTGGCGGGAACAACAACCCGAGATAAAAGTTTTGAATTTAGAACGAACACCAAAGAGAATCTTTTTTTGTAGTGTGTTGCTTTTCAGTTAGCTCAAATTACTTAATGCGATATTGAAACACGGTTTATTACTAATTTGAAGTGGTAAGATGATTAATTTACACGTGTATCTACTTGAAAATCATCATTGTCATATTATACGTAATCATAAAATATGATTAAGGTAAAATGGGTACTAGATCACTTAAAATAAGAAAACTAAAACCTTTCTACTAATCTCCTACTAAATGTATGGGAGTGTTTAATGTCAAAATGTTAGATACCTCTCGTTAGATTTTTAAAAAGTTATTGATGTCATTTTACTCATTAGGTAACGTACTTTCGATATCAGTTTAAAGTTTTTGATATCTGTAATAGTTACGGAATAATCGCCTGGACACACTTAACGATTACACCTGTATAATGGCTGCAGATATTTAACATACCTATTATGAGGTTTGTATTATATTGAACTTCTTTTTATCAATGTTATCATACTATATCGACTAAAAAAATACATGATCTCATTGTTTTTTAACATCATTATTTTAAGTCGACTAATAAGAATGACGCACAATATTTTAGTAACATTGATACAACACTATTTTGACATGGCCTGTCATTGTATAGATGTGGGTGTGGTGTGGGTGGTGTAGGTAACGGCAGAGCGAAATTGTATCGTTATAACGACATAACGGTATTACATATGTGGGTGTTGGGAATTTCTGACATATTCCTGGTCCCAGGACAAAAGTCTGCCTATTTTGACAGCATAGATTACATAGATGACAGTTCCGGAGGTAAAAATTTCGAAATACGTCGCCATTTTAAGGGGTTGTGAGTGGTTGGGGGGAGGGGTCGGATCCCTTTTACTATTTTCACCCGCCGGAAATACTTGGTTTCAAACATAACCTCAAAATAAAATATCCGTGTCGGGTAACCCTCAATAAGGGTTTGCCGCAGAAAAGGGGTAAGGGGGAGCTCCCTGTTCAACCCCCGGCTGCCGCAGATGCGTAGTTTTGTGTAAATGGCATGTTATAGGTCAGTGTCGACATCATAAGGGCACTATGAAAAAAATACTATATTTCGAGGTGCTCCACTCACTCGGCTCGCGCGTAGTTGGTCACAGTTCTAACCTAACCTAACCTACTGAGTCGGTTTTGCTCTAGGAGTTTTTTTTCATAAGGGGGGCTGCGCCCCAAATCGTCGTTAAGACTTTATGTGTAACGTTATTTTCAAAACGTTTCAAGTCCCTGGTCATAATCTTTTAAACGTTTCAAATAACACAACGAAAATAGTTATCAATTAAAATATCATTACCTATTTTAGGTAATCATTGACATTGATAACGATCGTTCCTTTATCCTTCAATGGAGATCCTACCTGCTGGAAAGTGATTGCCGTAACCTAATACAAGCCGAGCAATGGCACAATCGCACTCACTGCGGAATCTGTGAAAAATCTCCAATTTAATCTCATTTGATATGACTACATTACTAATTACATAGTGGAAAATATTGATTAGATTAATAAAAGACTGAATAATAAATCGTAAATGAAAGCTAAACTTTCGTCAAACAAAAATAAAATAATAAAAACTTTGCGTTCGTTTTACTTCAACATGAAGGTTGAGTTTATCATGCTTTACTCTAACGTTAACCTAACAGTACATAACGTGATTTTATTTTTTTATTTTATACAAAGTTTTCTAAATTTCAATACCGCTCATAATGTGATGTACAAGATTTATACATATCTATAAAATTATGTTATAACTAAATGATTATAACTAAACCGTTTTTAGTTACGTGTTAGTTACGTTACGTTGTGTTATATCGTGCCCATCTCTAATGTTATTCGTGTCGTAATAATAATTATTTGGTCTGTGGTGTTGTGTCGTGTCATCGGACTGTAATTACACGTTGTGTGCCCACATTCGGATACCTACGAGTACAATTCACCTGTAATCCGTGAAGTGCGACGTCGACAGTTTTTCTATTGTATTTTATATAATACTTACAATAATAATGTCATCTACCGAAGAGACTTCTCAACTCAAAGCAGGACATCCCCCGGCAGGTAAAAACTTAATTTTGAAATTCTTTGTTTATCTGCCGATAACGCATCTAAAAAGTTTTTTCCATGTTAATACTGACCATATGGCATTTTGAGCATACGTTAAGCTACCAGTCTACTATTCAACGTTTTCAGTATCCAAATTCAAGATATAATATGGCCGTAAACAAGTTAAATTTCTTATTTTTGTTAATTTGTGTGTGACCTTGAGTTCTATAATTACGTCAGTAACGTTAGGTATATTCTATGATTGAAGTGTTTGCAAACAAAAGCAGCGGAAGTCAAGGTCAACAGGCGGACATGCTATTGGTTGTAATTTAGGGGGCCTATAAAACCTATCTGGCTTGAGGAGCATATATTTAAACAATTGATATGTGGTTGCAAGCTGAACCACATATGCCTTGTGCAAAATCATATAGAACCTAAACATTGTTCAACCGTGACTGCCTGATTATTGAAGCGTGTTTGTCAAGCTTTGTTTGTAGATAGGCTCCTTTGTCTACAATAGTGTATCAAAGAATTGAATTATTTTCATATACTTTGTAGTAAGATTTAATTATATCACAGAGATCCCAATTTTAAAAACTTCAATCACATACAGCTGTTAAATAAATAATATTTATACAATTTAACATAAAATATTACTAAATATTACTTGACATAATCTTCAATTATTATTTTATAGAAACAAGAGCCTTATGTATTTTGGTTTTCCATATGTCAATTAATAAAATCCATGCTGTCTCAGTTTGTGTTCCTACTTACCATCACTCTAATAGATCATTCACATATCCACAGTGAAAGCTGGTGGCATGAGAATCACCCAGAACAAATCTCCTCACTCAAAGGACACTAGCAAAGAACCTGCAAATGAAGACCTAACGGGTCTATCCGGACCTTCTCCAGTGCCTTCTAATCCTGTATCAATTTCTGGAGCACCGAATAGAGGGAATGCTGACTTCACTCCGGAAGCAGCTCAGGTTGCTCACAGCCCTAAGCCTCCAGCACATGTTAATCAAGCGCCCAAGCCCCACATCCATCAACCCAGGAAGTAGATTGGTGAAATGGAATATGTATTAAGTATGAGGTTAATAGAAGCACAAGCAACAGTTATGCATAAAAATAGCCCGGTTACTGAAATTAATGTAATTTGTTCGTAACTTTAGACACACTACAAATTACAATCAATGCATAGTAGAGCACAGATAATTTTCAAATGCATTTTGAGCCAGTCAGTCCTACAACAACCTTATTATCCAAACTAATATTATAAATGTTAGTGTGTGTGTGTCTGCTTGTCCGTTTGTCCGTCTTTCACGCCAAAACTGAACCGATATTGATGAAATATGGTATAGGGGTAGATTAGACCTAAAGAAAAGACATAGGCTATGTTTGGTCGCGAAAACCGACATCCACGCGGGCGGAACCGCGGACACAACCTATTGGCATTATGTTTGTGGTTTATACAATAAAGTTAATAAACTAAAGTATATTAAGCTAAGAAACTAGAACAATTAAACAAAATTTAGCAGTAGATTTATATACTGTACTTTTTTTGTCAGAAAGCTAATAGTACACATGATTTGTGTTCAAAATTGCACACCTTTTAGCGCCTCACAAAATTCATGAAGTATAGTTATATAAAAAAGATAATAATCAAGTCATGATAACTAGCATATCATGTTTACGTTGGGCGTTTAAATAAATAAAAGAAATATTGAATGCTTCTTGAAGGATAACATATCTTATTAATAAGATTACATATAATGTAAACTACATATTTTAGTGGCAATTTTTAATGCTATTTGAGATTATAATTTTCAACATTACCCAAGAAGTACATACTTCTTAAATGGCATAGCATATTGACATACTGGCATAACTATATGAGCTCTGACAGTGTAAGCTCCACAATAGCTGTTTGTGTATGTGTTGTGTATGTGCCAACTTGTATAAGTGATAGAAATGAACTGTTATTCTGGCCGACCATCTGTTGAGGCTTCAAAACCTTCACCATACTTGTTTAAGCAATGTTTTAGCTGCTAATATTTTATTAATACATTTTTTTTAGGACTGGCAACCTCAAACACCATGTATGTAATATACTAGCAAATAACGTCATGTAGCAAAAATGTTATTTATATATACCATATATTTTGTTGTTAATTTCACAAAAAATGCAAAAAAACTGAAACTTTCAAAACAAAATCACTAAATATGCTTCCTAGCCTCTTAATACTGTTACTATCAGTTATGAAAAAGGATTAACGCTTTTTAAATGATTACAAATACATAAACAAATTTTATCAATAATTTGTTTGTTATCATAAAATGCATATAAAACAACATGTAGGTTTTAAATTGAAATCTTATTGGACAGATAATAAATCGATAATTTTGATTTATAATCTGTTCTGTTACATAATCTGTTTAAAAAAAACGTAATAAAAAAATACCTTTTTAGAGAAAAAATAGGTTTTAGCAATATAATTGTGTCTAAGTACCTACATATTTGTATAATAAATTTATTCCATGCCCTTGATGTAGGTACATTGTGTACTTAGTACTAAATATTGTTAGCACAATAAAAATATGATTCTATGTATTGATTAAGATAGGAAAAAAGAAATTGGTGCAGGCGGGATACTAACCTGATCCCATACATAACCATGATCTGACCGTTGGGCCACCAAATCATGCCTGAATCTATGCATATTTTCCTATACATCCGTCTTGCGCCGCAAGACTATTTAGAATATTTAGAGCCATTTACCGACACTCGTACGATCTATCGGAACTAAAGAATGACGTTACAATAATTTTAAACATTGATTATTGGTTACGGCACCCAAACAATTCAATGAAATTTAAAGCATGCGAACTATTCAAATTAATTAAGAATTCTATTTATAGTGTATGTCAAACTTAATCCTGTAATAATCTGTACCACCAATAGTCCATTATTCTGTACCTCAATAGCCCAATAATAGTAGTTTATGATACTGTTGCATAATAAGGGTTCTTATAACACGAGTGTGTTTTAAAAAAACGAGCCGTAGGCGAGTTTTTTATTGTATCACACGAGTGTTATAAGACCAAGTTATGTACAGTGTCATACACTACTTTATCTACTCTCATAGGTACTATAATACATAAACAAATTTATTTTACAAACAAAACCAAACTTTGTTTCATATAAAAGTAAAAAAAAAAAGTTGACGCCAAGCCAAGGCGCAAACATCGATTGCGCATGCGCGTTTCTTTTTTTTTCTTCGAATCGGCCGTTTTTTTTTAAAGTAGAGGTTCAGTCCAGATGGAGGTTGTATAGGTGTATCGTTATGATTAAAAAGTTATTTTATGATATAGGTGTCCATACAAGACCTGTATCGTAATAAAACTTTTTTTGGCCTGTGCGTAATGTTTGTCATAAGAGTTTTGATTTCAATTTTATAATCTTTGTATTATAGTATCAGAGTAGATAAAAGTATTAAATGTGGACTAAATGAGGCATCAAGTAATAAACACCGTAGCTAGCAAGTTTCTTTTTTTAAATAGTGATGTGGGCTAAAATTTTAAAATTTTGATACTTACTATTTTGACAACTACAGTTTTTTTTTTATTAAAGTCATGAATCATTATTGTTTACTTATAATATTTGTATGAAGTTGGAATTATACACACACAGTATAGATAGTCATTAAGTACATATATGTATACAGTGTAACATTAATAATAAAAACATTATAATATAATACATATATAAGACTACAATTAAAATGTGTGCTTTAGTTTAACATATTCACTTTGTCTATTGCATTTCTTTGATAATTATATTGTTTGTAAGTAATTTTTATTTGCGAGTTCACTGTTAATATCCAAATTTAAAATTAACGATTGTGACAATATGGCGTCTTGAGAATGTATGACTTCTTAATTTGACGCTCAAGAAAATATATACAGGGAGCTAAATTATTTTATGTTTTGGTTTTAAATTTTATTTATTTTCGTGTAAAAATTTTATTTAACGCTTTTGGGTCAATCTCCGCTGAAAGACAGCAGCAGCAACTTTTTGAGTTAAAATATTCCTAACCATTTTGAATCTTGTCTACAGGAAAAAAGTTTATTACTCATTTGAAGATAAAATCGGCTACACGAACCTTCTCGCAACTATTTATAATACAAATCTCTGCTGCTGCTGTTGTTTCTGTGAGAATTGACTTTTACTTGTTATCTGCAATAAATTAGAGTGCAATTGATTACATTTATTTTGATAAACGAAACATATATAGTATGTCGGTGCTAAACAGTGCAGGTTAATCTACAACTGAAAAGAGCATTTAATTTCTATTTACATTCCTTGTTTTTAAAGCTTTTTCTATTTCTTTTTCGGTCTAAATGTTACACGTTGGGACCATTGTGTGTTGAGTAATGTTTCTTTTTATTAGTTTTAGAATAAATTTTAATAAAAAGTATTTTGTTTTTCTTTTTTTAATTTTTATTGCCGCGTGGTACCCGGCAGAATGCTGCGTGGTTCTCTGCAGAGTAGAATTTGGGCGACCCCATCTCTCCCCATGCGGTGTCATACAAGGTAAGGGGTAAGGCTGTTTCATATCAGACAGATATAAACAGCCCAGACTCAGCTTCAGATGTATGGCTCGACACAACAATAGTGCCTAGACAATAGGCTCTCCCCCTATTACGTGGGACCGAATGCACTGATTGGTGAAATGTGGGTGTCAATTCACCTCTGCCTATACCTCCGGGGAAAAAGGTATGATTATATGTATGTTTTTTTTTATTTTCCTTTGTGTTTCACTTTCAGAAAACCAGTATCAATAATTCAGCATCTTCACCCTCATACGCTCATGGCTTAGTGGCACATTGGCCCTTCAAGGAACCAGCAGTCGATTTCTGAAGGACCAATGTGAATAACCTTTCCATCCCTGATTATTTATCATTATTGAATAAATACTCAAACTGTTCAGAATGTTTTTATTAAAATTTTTAACGAATTAAAGTACATATCCAAAACTACTAAACAATTGTACAAATACAAACTTCAATCAAAATATGATTATAACATTAATAAACTACGAACTTTAAAGTCGAATAACAAATTATTTGTCATAATGTTTTGTTAAGGCTGCTTACCACAGTGCAATTCTGCGTAATTATGTAGAAATAAATATACGACATTTTACACCGCGCTGTATTCTAAACCCAAAGCAAGCATTGTTTGACTAACCATTTTGGGTTTAAAGTTTACTGATTTTTTGTAATACATAATATACATAAAATAACTATATCAATGCAGATAGGTACATCTGCCTATTTAGGCGTACAAATAATGCACTGAAGAACCTCGACTTAGGAGGCGAACGCAGTACCTTACGCTACAGAGAACGTCAAACCGCAAAATGTCTGTAGAAGAGCAGACTATCCGTAGCCGTGTCGGAGCCATGGATTCTAGAAAGAAAAATACGCACCGTGGATACCAATTGACGCGCAATGAACTGCAGATCTTGAGTCTGCCGCAGAATCGCGAACTGTGGAGAACCGCCTTTATACTCTTGATCAAAAAAATTCACAATTGTATACCCACACTTGAGCAACTTCCTGTTACATAATTTATTATATTTATTTATTATGTCTGCCGTTAGATCATTTATTGTGAGCACTATACTTTATTATTTTGTTGTGACATGCGTGATTCAACGGCTCGACTTCTAGACACTAAAATAGTAGCAACTTATTCTGCAATCTTCAAGGTAAATGGCGCTATGAAATCTTTCACGTTTAGTTAATTTTAAATATTATAATGTTAAAGTTAACTTTTAAACTCTCGCAATCCATGATATATAATAAGGGAGAACGGGAATTAACGCGATCATGGTACCTATACCTAGGTACTTACATACATACCTTTTGAAATGTTTGGATGTTTGTGACTCTATCACGCTCTTGAAATTCATAGTCATTCATTACATAGGCAAATAACCCGGGAATAAATTGCACTGCGGGAACAAGATCAAAATTCTACGCGAGCGAAGTCACTATTCAAATTTATAGCCGTCCTTGGATCCCCTGTGGGATCCAAGTACCTACATATTTGGATTTTTCATCCACTAAGATCCCCCCGGGGAATTAAAATAGTATTAAGTTTTAAAATGTTGCTTAATTTTTCAGCTCTGGCTAGAAATTTGCTTTTGTGAGCCACTTTTTAGCTAGAGGACGGCATTATTGTCTTCAGAGCGATAACTCAAAGCACACAACTTTGAGATTTCGTCTGGCATCGTATAGGCACATAAATATCCATTAGTTTCATTATTAGGTCTTGGACTAAAGTAGATAGTAGGTACCTGCAACACAGGTACCTCACCTGTGGCCTCCAGCAGGTACCCGACCTATTTACAAAATACTAAGCAGATACAAAATTAGGATATCTTTATTGTCGTGAGCCTTTAGCGTAAAGGCACACTGTATATTCTACGTTGAATTCTAGGCTTGGTTTCATTCGTTTTGAATTGTCTTTCATAAGCACCAAGTCATTGGTAACTCAGCTCATGCATTCCGTATGTCTTTGGCACTTTTTGACAATAAACCTTAATACTTTTTAAAATTTCTTCTGCGAGGATCCTCGTCTGGTCTTACCCAAAGTCGTAGTGAATATCTGTGAACCACGAAAAACAAGGATAATTAAATATATCACCTACTTATTAAAATTGGTTGACAAAAACTTAACGCGTATAAACGTAGAGAATGGACATTGATCTGCCATTCTAGGCAAGTGTGAATTAAATAAATAAATAAATAAATATTCCACAACATTTCACACAACGCTATCTAGATCCACGGTAAGCATAGCTTAACTAGCTTGTGTTATGGAATCTAGAATGCGGATAAACATACTTAGATACGTTTTTTGAAGTGAAAACTTCTTTAGCGGCGTTGGATGGGTAAAAATGGTTAAACTCGCGCGTCAGGATCGCTTGACCTTTGGACCGTAACCGACGACTGACGTCATACAATATTAGCTATAGATTGTCCATTTTGTAATATACTATAAATAGCTTCGCAGCATAGCGGTAAATGCTTCGACTGTAAGTCCTTATGCTTTCAGATAGTACCGGGTTCAAACCTGGCCTTATGACACTTTTTGTGATTATTTTTTCTTTTTGTAATTTATTACTTTTTGTGATAATTTTATCTATTTGTAATTTATTAATTTCTTCTGATAGAAAATTAGCAGAAAATGAGTGATAGGGTCTATGATTGGCGCTGTATTATAGGTATGGTATGGTATGGTATGGTATGTTTTTTATCTTTTTCTATGTAGGTATATAACGAAGAAAGAAAGAAAGAAAAAGTTTTCACTTCTGTCGGCACTCCCAGAGTGCAACCCGTATTTTCTTTTTTTTTTTGTAAATACATACATATTATGCATAGAAACACCCAGACCAATGCAAATATACATATTCATGCATACAAATATTTGCACTGAGCGAGAATCGAACCCGCGCCTCCTGCGTAGCGGCCGCGTTCACTACCGCCACGCCACGGAGGCTTCGTTCATATTCTAGAATATAATGATGAATGTATGGCCTTACACGTATTTTTGACGTATAGACCAATCCTATACATTAATAAATCTATTCTATTCTAGAAACGAATTGCCACTTGTAAAGAGGGGCTGTTGACCCTTCTCCAACATCAATTTCATCATAAAAATACGGCTGACCCGGATTTGATACATGCGATTACGGTTTCATAATAAAAGTAAACATGCGGCTAGAAGCAAGTGCGTTATGGGCCTTATTCGACATCTGCCTATCTAGGTACTATTTAATGAAAATGAAATGAAATAAAATTTATTCACGAAAAAAATGCAATCTTGCAATATTTTTTTCTGCCAAACTGTATTACAGTTTGTTGGCAGATGAAGCTCCCTGATTTATAAATAACAATTTTCCATTTGGTATTTATATACTAAAATTATTCACATTATACAAGAAGTACCATCTAAATTTAAAAAACCTAGTCTAAAACTTGAAAAGGCTTCACTACATAGAAACAAAGTCGCTTTCTCTTTCCCTATATCCCTTTGTATACTTAAATCTTTAAAACTACGCAACGGATTTTGATGCGGTTTCTTTTATAGATAGAGTGATTGAAGAGGAAGATTTATATGTATAATAACATCCATTGCACCCGTGCGAAGCCGAGGCGGGTCGCTAATCTGTTTATAATTTAGGTGGCAGAAAAGCACACGGCCCACCTGATGTGAAGTGGTTACCGTTGCCTATGGACGTATGCAACACCAGAGGCGTCACACTCGCATTGCCGACCTTCTATTATGATAATGAAGAACCTTCTAATGCCCTGCTTGAAGAAGCACATATTGGAATCGCTTGGGAAAACCTCAGCAGGGAGTTCATTCTACAACCTAAGCGTAGGTGGGACGTAGTTCCTTTCAAACCGCACGGTGCGCACCGTTTCCGGTCGCAATGTGTGAGGACGAATTCCCTGTCTGCGGCGAGCGCTGCGATGATACCTAGAACAATTCTTCAGAACACACACCATTGTACCTCAGGCCTCTTAATCATTTCACAAAAGGCGACGAAGCGGAACAGATTGTAATTGTACAAGGTCAGCGTGTTCATCTTAAGGCTTTAGATAATCTGTGTAGTCTCAAATGTCTACCTATTTACTATACTAATCCATACTAATATTATAAATGCGAAAGTAACTCTGTCTGTCTGTCTGTCTGTCTGTCTGTATGTTACGTTTTCACGCCTAAACCACTGAACCGATTTTGATGAAATTTGGTATAGTGGTAGATTAGACCTTGAGAAAGGACGGGCGGAGCCGCGGGCAACAGCTAGTATATTATAAACGCGAAAGTTTGTAAGTATCGATGAATGGATGTTTGTTACTCTTTCACGTAAAAACAACTGAATGGATTTTAATAAAACTTTACAATAATATAGCTTATACATCAGAATAACACATAGGCTACAATTTATAATAATAACCGATATTATAGCGATAACCGAAATCCACGCAGACGGAGCCGCGGGTAAAAGCTAATTTGTATTATAATTTAAGTGAAATTTAAGTGTAGTGTGTACCAACGCATCGTGTAGATACATAATATTAGTGTTTTATCATCTCCACGGCTTATAATTTCCGATAAACTTCTTGAACAAACGTAAAAAAGTTTGCGTATGTGTAAAAACTGGAGAACCAAAAAACATATAAAGCCCGCGTCGTTGCTTGAGCAGACATCAAGCAACGACGCGGGCACTTCAAGCCTGTGATTAGTTTAATATAATCTATGATTGATTGGCGCGACTTTAGCGCCACGCTCTTCCAAAGAGACCTAGGTATACGGTATAGGTCTCTTAAAATGGCCAAAGTGCATATGAAGTTTATTAATTCCTTTGCTGAAAAAAAAATCAGGGTTGCACTCTGGGAATGCCGACAGAAGTGAAAACTTTTTCTTTCTTTCTTTCTTCGTTATATACATAGAAAAAGATAAAAAACATACCATACCATACCATACCATACCTATAATACAGCGCCAATCATAGACCCTATCACTAATTTTCTGCTAATTTTCTATCAGAAGAAATTAATAAATTACAAATAGATAAAATTATCACAAAAAGTAATATATTACAAAAAGAGTAATATTGTATGACGTCAGTCGTCGGTTACGGTCCAAAGGTCAGGCGATCCTGACGCGCGAGTTTAACAATTTTTACCCATCCAACGCCGCTAAAGCAACAAAATATTTGAAGGCGTTTTGGACTGCCTCATCTGCATTTTTTCCCCCAATTGAAAAGTTATCCAAATTCCGAAAAAAGTGGTCCTAATCGGTTGGAGCAAGGTCCGGGGAGCATGATGGGTGACGATGATATTCCAATTGTAGCTCGTCTGTTGTGCAGTGTGTGGTTTAGGGTTATCTTGAAGCAGCAGTGGGCTAGAGCATCTGACCAATCTCGGCTGTTTAACGGCTAGCTTTTCCATCATGGTTTCCCATTGTTGGCAATACAGTTCTGCCGTAATCGTCTGACCAGAACTTAGGAAGGTGTAGTAAATGACTCCAACGCTGGTCCACCAGACACTAATCAGTATAATATTTTGAGTCAACTTTCGCTTGGGTCAGAATTTGGCCGGTTCTTCAGGGTTTAACCACTGTGAATTGCGTTTCCGATTATCGTTTAAGATCCATTTTTCATCAAGTAATGATACGAATCAAAATCTCCTCGTTATTGTAACTGTTAGTAGGTAGTATATAGTAGAGCAGTGCTGATGTCGCGATGGAACTCGTATTTCAAAATAATGAGATATTTTAAGTTTTCCAAATTGTGCACAGAACGATGTCAAAGCAAAATTAAATAGCGCAAAAACAATTGAATTATCACATTCGAAACATAAATAGACAAGCTTAAAATTGAAATGGAATTGAATTTGGAATTCCTAGCCAAACGCTGGATTTTTGAGATCTAAATGGCCAGTTTGATAAAACGTCATCTATATAAGACCTAATACTTTAAATAATTAAGTAAAAATTCAATCATAATTACCTCTTCTTCCGAGTTTTGATTAGCAACGGAGTTCGCGGTACTCGGTACTGCGAACACGGATGACATAGCTGCCATTTCTGCGTTACGTTGCTCCGGGACTGAGAAACACAGGCAAGTGGGTGAGTATATAATTATAACATCAAATCTTAGATTCTAAAATTAGAACGATTACGGAAAAAACATTAAAAAACGGTCCGTACTTAGACTATAAACCTATAAACTAAAGAAAAAATCATGTGGTGGTCATGAGGTGGTCCGGCGGGAACTTAAATCCCTAGATGGTCGGAAGTCGAGTGAGCCGGACGGTATACCGGCGATGGTGTTCAGGCATTGTGCCCCCGAGTTGTGCCCAGTACTTACACGCCTTTTCGCGCTCTCTTATTCCGCAAGACAGGTCCCGGCCTCGTGGAAGACTACGTTTGTACATCCTGTGCCTAAGAAAGGCGACAGGACCGACCCGTCCAATTACAGGCCTATTGCTATAACCTCCCTACTTTTGTTATTAATACGCAGCTCCTGAAATACCTGGAGGTAAATGATATACTGAGCGACCGATAGTACGGTTTTCGCCACCGTCGCTCTGCCGGTGACCTTCTTGTGTATCTCATAAAACGATGGGCGCAAGCCGTCGAGAGTCGGAGGGAGGCATTAGCGGGCAGCCTCGATATAGCGAAGGCCTTTGATCGGGTCTGGCACAGAGGTCTTCTTACGAAGTTGCCAAACTATGGACTTCTTGAGGGACTATGGATTGTCAGCTTTTTTTCTAACAGAAGTATCCAAGCCGTCGTCGATGGTAGTTGCTCGGACCGCATGGACATAAATGCTGGTGTCCCACAAGGCTCCGTGCTGTCTAAGACCCTGTTTCTGCTGCATATGAATGATATGCTGTCTGATGACTCCATCCATTGTTATGCGGACGACAGTACCGGGGACACGTGTTACACGGGCCGTGCAAATATCGCTCAGTCCAAGATGAAGGAGAGTCCCGAACAACTTGTGTCCGAAATGGAGACTACTCTCTCGGGTGTATCCGATTGGGGTCGACTAAACCTAGTCCAATTCAATCCCTCTAAGACACTAGTATGTGTGTTCACCGCTAAAAAAAAACCATTTATTGTAGCGCCGCAATTCCTGGGTATATCGCTTACCATTTCCTCGAGTATCGGGATCCTAGGCGTCGACATCTCAAGCGAAGTCCAGTACCGCAGCCATTTGGAGAACAAGGCCAAGCTAGCATCTAAGAAACTTGGATTGCTTAACAGGGCAAAGCAGTACTTCACTGCGGGGCAACGACTCCTTCTTTATAAGGCACAAGTTCGCCTCCATATGGAGTACCTACTGCTGTCACCTTTTTGCCGGAGCACCAGCATACCAGCTTGACCCCTTCGAATCGATACAAGGACGGGCGTTCAGGCTCGTCGACAATCCCGTACTCGCAGGCAATGTGGAACCTCTCAGCCTCAGGAGGAACTTTGCCTCACTGTGTGTGTTCTACCGCCTATACAATGGCTCCAGATGAATTGTTTGACATGATGCCGACAGCTACTTTCTATCATCGCACCGCTCGCCATAGACAGGGAGTTCATCCTCACACATTGCGACCAGAAATGGTGCGAACCGTGCGGTATGAAAGGAACTTCATCCCACGCACGCTTAGGCTGTGAAATGAGCTCTTTGCTGTGGTTTTCCCAAGCGACTACAATACGGGATTTTTCAAGAAGGGCATTAGCAGGTTTCTTCAGAGTCGGCAGCGCGAGTGTGACGCCCCTGGTGTTGCACACGTCCATAGGCCACGGTAACCACTTTCCATCAGGTGAGACGTGTGCTTGTCTGCCACTTAAGTAGTAATAAAAAAAACTCTATAGACGCAGTAAGAGTCACTCCAACGCGGCGTAACAAATGGCTATTAATTTGGTAGATATGTCGCCGTCAACTAGCTTAATCAGCCGTCCAATTAACTGCCTAGGCAGTTAACTAAACGCCGCCATTCAATTAACGTTTAGTACACACGGATTGAAGAACAAACTGCCCTTCTTCACTGCCCAAAGTGGCAATACGTTTGTAGAATAGAGTAAAATAAATTGATTAATGTATGAAATTGACATCCAAACTTATAATAAATGGGAAAGTGCGAGTTTGTGTGTGTGTGTGTCTGTTTGTCGTTTCCACAGCTAAACCACTGAACCGATTTTAAAGAAATTTGGTATAGGCGTAGAGGCGAAGCCGCGGGCAAAAACTTTTAGCTTAGAAATTATTGCGATCCTTCGCCTTCAAATGACTATGATCTTTATCTCCCGTAGATAAGATTCAAAATGTTGTGTAAAATTTTGCCCCAAAAAGCCGCTACCAGCCGCTGCTCTTTCAGTGGGGACTGACCCTAGTAATTGTGAAGTTGAAGGCGTACTCACCTCGTAGTTTTGAAGTGTCCGTTCTCATTTTCTCCGGCTGAAAAATTATAACACAAAGGAATGTCATTTTTAATATCACAGTGTAACGAGTTGGTAATTTTCGTTATACTGCTAATACACACACCGGCAGAATTAGCGGAACACAAAAAAGAGAGTATAAAATAGTTAGTTTATTTTTAAACAAATATTAATTCAACATGAAACAATAATAACATGTTTAATAACGAGTGTTTCCCCCTCGTGCCTTCTTGGGGCAACCTCTGCCATTCTTCAACAAATGTGTTTCGCAGCTCGCCCAGATTGTTAGGAGGTGGTATTCTTGATTGGCACTCCTCTTTAGCAAGCCCCAAACGTGTTCAATCGGATTCATATCCGTGGACCGTGCTGTCCACTCCATCACCGTAACACCAACATGGTTTAGGTATGCCTGTACTGAGCGAACACTGTGAGCCCGAGCATTATCCTGCATTAAAATGAAGTCGTTACCAATAAATGGGGCAAATGGCACAACATTTTGCTCTAAAATCTCCCTGATATACCGATTAGCCAGCAGTCAGATTTCCGCCGTCGACTACCACTAACTCCGTGCGAGCTCCTAAACATATCCCTCCCTAAACCATAATTTTGTGTTTCGCTAATTCTGCCGGTGTGTGTAGATATCATGAGCCACGTATGTATCATTCATCATTCATACTCCTGCCCTTATCCCAAGTTTATTTGGGGTCGGCGCAAAATGTATGTTTCTTCCACTCATCTCTAGTTGCAGTCATCTCAACATCCACTCCTTTCTAAACCACATCATCTTTCACACAGTCCATCCACCTCCTTTTAGGTCTTCCTCTCCCCTTGTAGCCATCCACTTCCATAGTTAATACCTTCCTTACGACATTGTTTTCATCCGTACGCATTACATGTCCGAACCAGGACGAACAATTTCCTCGTAGATTTTCCGTGATTGATGCGCTACTTTCAAACTTACTCCAATATATTCATTCTTAATCTTATCCATTCTCGTCACACCACACATCAATCTCAACATTCGCATCTCGGCCATAACCGTCTTTCATCTGCCAGTTTCACGGGCCAGCTCTCTGAACCATACAGGAGTACGAGTCATTAGACTGTGCTACGATTACGAAGCCGAAAAGTTTGTTTGGTTGAACGCGTCAATCTCTGTAACAGAATTTTTGTACTAAGATTTTTTAGAAATATTATCTGTCGGTAGCGCCATCTAGTGCTCGGTCAGTGCGGACTTCTCGTCGTGAGTTGCTGATGTTAAGATCGATTATGCTAGTTCGCATAGTGTTCGCGGGGTGGCGTTGCCACCTGCTTAGTATTATTCACTTTTTTGATCGAATCACGGTAATGAGGGTGGTTGTTGATTATTAAACTCATTAAGTAAAAAAAAAGAATGGATGGCTTCGCGAAACTTCTAATCCAGTGGCTATATAAGGCAGGATCGATGTCGCGAGAATGACTGGACTCATTACTTTTGGTGACTTATCTAGCTCACTGTCGTTATACGATTTGTTACTCTGCAATTAGAATCAGTGTATCTGAGTTTTACCCACATTCGTGGTAAGTAATTTTATTTTTGTCTTTGTTACCGATCCTCTGCAATTTTAGACGATTCTTAGTGTTAATTCGTTCATAGGGCTCCACATACGGCTCAAGAAGACCCTATATACTCAGATCACCTCGACGTCGACCATTGCTGTACCCTTTTTCCATTGGTTGCGAAACCGGAGGGCTCCTGCAGGTGCAGCGCCTTGGCTGTCCGAGAGCGTGGTGAAAGGCGCTCCTGGACTACACGCAGGCCGACGATCGGATCAAGGGTCACGTATTTCAATTTATTACTGCTTTTGCCTCTCGTGGTAGCCCGTCTATTGCCCCTATTGTATAGGACGTCCCCCCAGCCATCTCGGGCTGGCTTCTATGCTACTGTGCTGCAGACGGTGATGATATGATCATACTCGGGATTGTAAGCTGAGATTTGTGATCTACTATAGTTTTATAAGTTTCTTACTCTGTGTATCCTGTGTAAACGAGCAATTACCAAATATATATATGTGTGCAAAACTCAAAGAAAATTTGTAGTTTCTCTGGAGTCTCCCCAGGGGTTCCCATACGCACGCGCATACTTTTCTCTGCTGACGAAAAGGCGCCCTGGGATAATTTTGAGCTCGAGCATCTCTCCGCTGGGTCAGCTGGTGCGTAGCCCATCTGACACGTTCAGAGGTTACATCTCAAGAACAAGTACCTACTTTATAATTACTTTAGGCGGCTTCACTCACTAGTTCTGTGCGTCTATATTTCTATTTTAGCCCGAGTTTGTTGCAATTGGAAATAATTTCCTAAGCGGGACGTGAAAAAGCATCTGATGAGGCCCTCAAGCTGAGTGCCACCATTGTTAACATGGTACGTGTATGTAATGGTGACCCTCTTTCCTGAGATTTTGCCTTCAGTTTACTATCAGTAGAAGTGAAGTCCAATTGACAAAGATTCTGTTGATATACTTACGATGTCGACGTTGCTTGGTTTGTAGTACTTCGTTATGAGTTCCTTGTCACTCGGGTTGCCAAGTATTATCAGCGACGCTGCAATGTTTAGAATAACTTGTGAAGTGTCGTTTAGTGGTCTAGAAATTTCGGGTGCGAATCCTGGCCCCCGATTCTACTAATTTTATGACATAATAAAACTACTGTCATAACGCTGACATTCCATAAAATGTCATTAAATTTTAGACTTTAAGATTGAGTCTTAAAGTCCAAAATGAAAAGAGAAACTGTTTATAATAACATTTTCATTTAATTTTAGACTTTAATGGTTTGAAAGTAAAGTCTAAAATCAAATGACATTGGTAACATTGTCTGTAGTACCGCAGTGGTTTTGCCATGAAAAAGAAAAGCCGAATCAAGGCCCTGGCCATTAGACTTATTAGACTACAGACATGAAGCCCCTACTAACCTAAACATGCTTAGGTTCAGCTAGAGAGAGAGATACTAGTAATTGCTGTAACTAATATTCTATGTATTTTAAAGCAGTGAGCAATTTTTATGGTTGCGTCTAAGGCCTTCACGCCGGAGCCTAGGTTCCATTTTCCATTTATGTTTGGTTTATTATGGATATTACTGGAGCAACTGCCGCCTGCCCTCCCAAATCCGAGAGAAAAAGCTGTGTATCAGTAGGAGCCTGTACAAATCTGTCAGTGTTAACTTTTAAACTCTCGCGTTCCATGACATGCAATAATGTTAATAGGAATTGGGTATTTTTCTGTAGATAAAATAAATTATTTAGTTGAACTTATTAAATTAAAAATAGTAGAAGAGTGAAAACAGTTGCGTCTGTTCTTATTTATTTTTAATCATCGACCCAACCTCTAATAGTAAATGATTTGATTATTAAATATTATGACGTCACAAATAAAGTTTTCATTCAATTTTCCTTATAACTTACCGTTTTGAAGTTTAGTAAAAAGTAGATAGCTAATTTGTCTAATCGTCAAATACACAATTAACGCGATCATGGTATAGACATAGGTATACTCGTACAGACCTACCTTTGATTTGCCTGACGTTTCAACCAGGGCCCTGCTGATTCTACTTTTTTTTTCTATAGCAAAACCACTGCCATCCCACAGACACTTTAACCAATGCCATTCAACTTTAGACATTATTGTTGTACTTTTAAAGTCTAAAATATGACATTCTTGTAGAGTGAATGAAAAATGTTATAAACTTTTTCTCTTTTCATTTTGGACCTTAAATACCCCGTCATAAAGTCTAAAATATAATGACATTTTATGTAATGTCAGCGGTGGTTTTGTTGTCATAAAATTAGCAGAATTGGGGGCCTGGTTACACCGGCCGTGGTCGCGTTAAGTTCTAGTTCTAGTTTAGTTGGAGGGGTTAGAGGGAATATTAGTAATTTCGGTTGCTAGTATTGTTTTTTTTTAACTAAAAAAAAGTTATTGTGGTTAGCCACTAACCACACCTCAGATTCGGAGGTCAGTCGACAGTCGCACCCAAGTGAAAACCGCGAATGCGACCAAATCTAACCCAAGGATTATGAAGATTGAAGGACATACACATCTGTTGCTTGGCCCATATCGACTCCCTATAGTTGACACGCTTGGGCACGCGGCGTCGCTTATTCCTCGTGTGTCGCTTGGCAGGCATTCTAGATTCGATCGACAATCGCCGCGCCACGCGGTGATATAGGCAGCGTGATGATACGTTCGAAATCTAGGAATTAAACCACAACCGTTACCCTACAGACGTCAACCGACTTCTAACACAAGCCGTTTAGCTTAACTTGAAGGGTTGGCAGGTATACTTGTAATAATAATATAGTACATTACTGCCGCGGCCGCCAAGTGTAGTGTTAGGTACTGCGGAGTCCGGCAACGCGCAGTTGTGGCAAGTGTATAGTGCTTTTTCTCAAACAATGCGCGGAAATTAAAACTAAGTAGTATCTAGGCAGAACTTTTAAGTTACCTACTTTTCAAAATCAATGACGAACAACGAACTATAGTAGGTACATTACTACCGCGGCCGCCAAGTGTAGTGTTGTCGGACGATCGTGAAGTATGCGGGCCGAGGCACAGCCGAGGAACGCATTACGGAGTCCGGCAACGCTCAGTTGTGGCCAAGGCTTGTATAGTGCTTTTCTCAAACAATGCGCGGAAATTAAAACTAAGTAGTATCTAGGCTGAACTTTTAAGTTACCTACTTTTCAAAATCAATGACGAACAACGAACAACAGTAATTCTTCACGCGGCAAAATGTTCATTTGTTTTTTTTCTTTCTTAATAAACAGCTTTCTATTTGCAAGCCAGTTCTGTATTTAAATAATCCTTTGGATAAGTTACCTCCTTGGTTGCCATGGTTCGGAGTAAAATATGGTTCCATTTTTAAATTACACGACAGATATGAGTTTACATAGTAATTTACTTGGCCGCTAAAACACGACAGATATGGATTTTCATACAACTTTTGCCGGCCGCTGCTCGCATGTACAGCAATTTCGATTTATCTCGAAGAAGGTTGTCAAAATAATGTTCACATTTCCAAGCATGTTTGAGAAATAGTAATTTTTCACGCGGCAAAATGTTCATTTTCCCAAATATGCTTGGAAATTTGACAACCTTTTTCGAGATAAATTGAAATTGCTGTACATGCGAGCAGCGGCCGGCAGAAATGTACTATTGTTTTCTATTTTTATTAATAAACAGCTTTCTATTTGCAAGCCAGTTCTGTATTTAAATAATGCCTTGGATAAATTACCTCGTTGGTTGCCATGGTTCGGAGTAAAAAATGGTTCTATTTTTAAATTACACAACAGATATGAGTTTACATAGTAATTTATTTGGCCGCGAAAACACGACAGATATGGATTTTCATACAACTTTTGCCGGCCGCTGCTCGCATGTACAGCAAATTTCAATTTTTCTCGAAGAAGGTTGTCAAAATAATGTTCAAATTTTCAAGCATGTTTGCGAAAAAGCCTTAATTGCCAAAAACTAAACTTACAAATACATATTACAGATTAAAATTTAGCACTTGCACATCGATTAACCGGCCTAGTTATCAGCGTGTCCTCTGACACGTAGGCCTCTTACAGCTCTTTCCATTCTAATCTATTTTTAGCTTTCCTCTCGTCTGTCCACCTTTTTAATTGCCTGCCTGTTTTTCTTTTTCCATTTCGGGGTTGCCGTTCTGCTACAATCTTGTCTATTTTATCCTGCTGTCTCTTGTCATTCCGTAATGTAGAAAACTCACTATTAGCGTCAATTCAGTGCTCCGAGCACGAATAACATTCGAATTCAAAACGTAAACGTATCGCAAAGAATGAAGCATTGCGATTGGATCACAGAAGGCAGGCAGCCAATCGCATTGCTCTATTCTCTGAATACGTTTACTTTATGAATTCAAATATAATTTCATGCTCAGGGCACTGATCAAAGCTCAAGCACTTTTTAAGTGTTAATCAAATTTCAACCTTATTCCATTTAGGCAAGCCCATAAGGCTATGTATGCAGCAATAAGTCTTATATGATAACACAGTAAAGCGTTGTTGCTTACAGTTGTAAACTTTGTTCATCAGTTAAAAACTCCGTCTCTCTGTTACGCTTTCACGCCTACACAACTGGACTGATTTTGATGCAATTTGATATAGATGAGACCTTGGGAAAATATATAGCTATGTTTGGTCGCGATATTGATTGACGGCCTCGGTGACGTTGCGGTAGTGAACGCGGCCGTGAAGAATGAAGCGATGGGTCGATCCCCGTTCAATTCAATATTTGAAAGCATGAATAGGGTATTTGCATTGGTCTGCAGGCACTTGCTGTAAGTACGTTTAGAAGGATGGAACACACTCGATAGGTGAATTCGCGGCGAGATTTCATACGCAATTGAAATCTCACTGCGAATTCAGCTGTCAAGTGTGGTGGATCCTACGAAACGTTCTTACAGCATGTGCCTGATGGTATTACCTCGGACAGCACGTTAGGCCTTCGAGCCCGGTTGCCATACGAACCACTATGGCAGTCGTTACGGGTAGTTCGACCCCTGAAAAGTCTAACAACTGGTTTAACTGCAATGATTCAATATCGTCTATGGGTTGTGGAGATCAGAGAGCAGTCGCTTCACGTTCAGACAAATCCGAAATTAGACTAGTAAAGTGGACCCGACTCCGACGACTAGGATTAACGCTAGGATGAAGAAGAAGAATACTGACCAGTTCGCACTGCACATCATCGAGCTCGTCTTCCATGATGTCCAGTTCATCCGAATCCTTGGAAGGCACAATGAGGAGCTTCGTCTCGGGACAGCTGGAGGACACCATCAGCTGGGAAGACTTCGGGAAGATCAGACGGTGCGCTGTTCTGAGGAACATTGTATTAATATAGCAAGCGCGTTGTCATCTGAGTCATCAGTAGTGCCGAAGAGTCACTTTTTCCGATTCCTATGAACATCCCAATGGCTCGCATGGTGCGTAGCATACTAGATTATAGTGAGCTACATTCTATCATCGCACCGCTCGCCATAGACAGAGAATTCATCCTCACACATTGCAACCAGAAATGGTGCGAACCGTGCACTATGAAAGGAACTTCATCCCACGCACGCTCAAGCCGCGGAATGAACTCCCTGCTGTGGTTTTCCCAAGCGACTACAATATGGAGTTCTTCAAGAAGGGCATTAGAAGGTTTCTTCAGGGTTTTCCATCAGGTGGGCCGTGTGCTTGCTTGCCAGTTAAGTGGTATAAAAAATAGTACATTACTACAGAGGCCGGATAGGTCTGAGGCAGGCAACCCCATATTTCCCGCCGAGGTATGTATAGTGCTTTTCTCAAACAGGCAATGAAATAAACAACAAAAAAATTAAAGTTTTTTTTAAAGACATTAAAAGTAAACGAGCTAAAAACTAAAACTCACGTGTATAGTTAGTACTGTTTCGTCTATTTTAGCTTGATTTTAACAGTAAACATTTACATTTATGTTCATTATCATGTTAATTAAAAAAAGTATAAAGGCACGTTCCTGAACGAACAGTGACACTTGTCATTGTTATAAATGTCAATTTGTTGCAACTAAATTAAATATTAATATTTCAATGTTTATATGTATAGTTAAGAAAACAATTGATAATAATGTGTTATTAGTTATGTTAATGTGGATTTTTATGTAAATAAAACTGCTCTAAGTACATACCAAGTCGTTTATTTTTTTAATAATGCATAGTGGCAGAGTGTCGATGCCTTTGCCAAAAATATATGTGGAATCGAAATTAAAAAAGAGGACTTTGCCGGCCTCAGGCCTGCAAGGTTTGTATGAAATTCCATTACCGGCCTCTGGTCCTAGCCACGCCTGAAACGTCATACTTCGCAGCCTATTAAGAGAAACGTAATGTCAATATTTCATTGCATGTTTGAGAAAAGTACATTTCTTCACCGGTTTCTCTTTTGAAAACCTTCCCCCTAAACCACTGGTCGTCGATCAAAGACAACCATTCTCTATGTCAATGACTGAGAATTTATTTATGCCCCGCGACTCAGTTGATAACGCGCTTACTATAGACCGGTCTTATTCTTCTGGTAGTCGCCAAATCAAGATAAATATTTAAAAAAACGATACAGTAGCACCAGAGTTTTGAAAAGAAAAAAAGACGGAAAATTTAATGCTGAAAGAGGCTGAAAGACTAAAATAAACAAACAGAAAAGAGGAAACCTTGTCTAGAGGGGCAGACCAGATAAATTTGGCTGTAATTGCACATCACACATTGAGTAGGTAAATGCCTAATGTTAAAGTTAGAGGTTTTTAAGAATTTAACCTCATATACTGCTGGTTACCTAATCCCTGGCTTGTTATCGTAGTAGATAACATGAGTGCCAGGGGTCTCCATACCATTATGAATGCTTACGAACATTTTTTTTTATACAACTGAAGTGGCGGACCTGCACATGGCCCACCTGAAGGAAAGTGGTTACCGTGGCCTATGGACGTGTGCAATACCACTCTGTAAACACACAGAGTTTCTGTGCTGTCAGTGTAGAAGACAAAGCAGGAATTTGGTATTTCCACTGACAGCATAAAAACTCTCCAGTGATCTGTGACTACCCTACTCACCGCCGAGAACACAAAACGAAGTTATTATGAACGTGCGCTATGGAGAAGTAAAAACCGGAAAGCAGACCCCGGACCTCGATACTAACGCGACAATGATGCAGGTAGAACTAGATTTACCTGGGTATATAAGTCGGTGGCTGGAACACTTCTCTCGTGGCCATATCCTGACAGATCCCATCGATCAACACTATGTCCTCCATCAGTTCATTGACGACAAATACCTGGAATCATTCTTTTTTTGAAGTACGACAGTTTAATGTTTTTTTTTATACCACTGAGGTGGCAGACAAGCTCACAGGGTCCACCTGATGGAAAGAGTTACCGTGGCCTATGGTCGTGTGCAACACCAGGAGAGTCACACTCGTGCTGCCGACCCTGTGACCCAGTGAACTGTGGCTACCCTACTCACCGCCGGGAACACAACGCAAGGTTATTATGACCGCGGTATTCTGTAGGGCGGAGATACTTTCCCAGTCGGACTGCTCAATTGGACGGAAATACCGTCGTGTCCTACCTCCAGCGATCTACCTCTATTGGTTAGCGGGCGCCCATTAATTGTTCAGGAATTTTGGACACGCTTTTCCCCCTTGGTTATCGTGAGATTTGTATAGACTTTTTCCCCACTCTGCGTTAGATTTAGATTAAGTGAGATTAGGTATGAAACATATAATTAATGGCCCTCTTAAGGTGTAAGAGACAATCGAAATGATGTCATTTTGCTCAAGCTATAATTAGAGCGATTAGGTAGGACAACTAAGTACTTGTCTCTTCTTCATGAGATTACCAATCTCGCACTCGCACAATGTCATTTTTAGTTCCGCGTTTTGTCGCGGGACTTATTTTGTGGCGTTGACTCTACCTTTAGATCGGACAATAATTCAATTTAAACTGTTTATACTGGAGATTGATGGCCCTTGGTGGAATCTACTACACATATTGAATAATGAAATCACTCGTACTTGTATTTTTCCACACTTTATTTTATTTTTATTTTTAACCTGACCTGATTTTTAATGCCGTGAGGTGAAACCGGTCAGGTTAAAAATAAAAATAAAATAAAGGGTGGAAAAGTACAAGTGATTTCATTATTCAATTCAATTTAAATCAATAAAACGGTTTGATTTGCTCTTAACCTAAATCTTAATCATTTGTAGTCAAGATATTTCTGACGCTGATAGTAACTAATACAGTCATAACTTGTAGGGTTGCTTAGCTTAGGATAAACCTTCAAACCTTACCTTGAACGCTTTCAGACAAGGCACAAAAGCGTGCTCTAGCCGCATGCTGAGCCTCTCTGAAGGCCACCCGTGGTACGCGGGCACTGAAGGTAACAGCATCATAGACATCTTGATACCAATTTCACGCCACATCGATGCTTCAAGTCTGTACACAGGTTTTTAAAGAAACGTACGTATTTTTTGCATATTTTCTGTAAATATGGAGGGATACGCCCTCCGAGGGAATAAGCCGTCGAACTCGTGCGTGTGCATGCATGCAGGTGCCTGCTTCGTGCAAAAATACATTCAAATTGCACGAAGTGCTAGTGCTCGTCACAAGCATGCATGCATAATTCATACGTGACAAGCATGCATGCGCAAGGCATGCATGCGCAATGCATGCGTGGCGAGCATGCATGCGCAATGCATGCGTGACAAGCACGAGGTTACGAACGACCTTCTAATGAGTGGACTAGATTCTAAATGAGATAAAATAAATATTACGTTGAAAGTTGAAAAAAAAACACATATTTTAAGAGACACATACACAGACCTATATAAATAAAGTGCATTGAATTTTTATTAGACACAAAACAGAAACAAACATGAATCGCTTAAAAATCATTTACAATTACTTAAATTTCAATTAATTCTTGTAATTACTTTTTCGTTCTGCGTATCTGCAAAGCTACGAATGACGTTAGTAGTTAACTACTATTAGTATCCAAGAACTTCTCAGTACGGAATTTTGGGGCATCCTGTACTAAACGTAAACGTACCTACCATGTTTATTGAATATCACATACCCCATAATAGGATGCGGTGCCAGGTTGAAAGCTTCCTTAATAATGCTAAGCGTGATATAGTACGCCTGGACAGCACTGTCGCATCTCACTGTGTAGCTGTATGGGCGGCTGGTTAGCACCTGTTCAATGATGGCAAGCTTGTGTGAAGTCTAAAAGTAAATATCTATTTATGCTGTTCATTCTACAGGTTTGTAGACGGTCTTGATAAAAGTCTGGAAGGTGCCAGGTCCGAAGATGGCCGGGAAGATGGTTTATGGAAATAAAAAATAAATAAATCCATGTTAACAGCTCAAAAAACTCAAGATTTTAGGACGTTTTTCGTGGGGAAATCCCGTTGAATAATCCCTCCCTCCCCTTTTTTCCCTGGACTCGAACCGACTAAACCGCACGCCGTGTCGGGTCGTCAGATACAATTTCTGTGCGGCAAACACTGTTTCTTTTATATGTCTAATTACTTTATTCATCTCTACACTACCTTATAACTTCATTACTTATCTCTACTCTACTTACGGCCGGTCCTAATATTATATGTTGCTGTTGCTCAAAACGTCCATATATTCAGTCGATGGATCGCTTTGTCAATCCTTTTTCATTATCGATCCCACATATGCACGTTTTGAGCAACGAATCGATCGAAATTTTGGTTTCGGATTGGCATATTTGGATTGAGATCGCATATTAGGAACGGTCGTTAATGAAGATAAATCTTACCCCCAACACACCAACGGCGTTCCCAGACACTATAAAGTCCTGGCTAGGGTCTCCGAACTTTAGATCTGTCATGAATTCGTAGTTAGGTATCGCTTCGTCTATTTCATCGTCCGGGGGTATGTAAGTAGCTTCTAGAAGACCAGATACCAGGATGTACAGGCCTTTGGGTTCGTCACCTGTGGGGGTTTTGTTACAACCATAATACATCCCGTTAATATTATAAACGAGAAAGTTTGTAAGTATGAATGGATGGATAGATGGATGGATGAATGCTTTCACGTAAAATCCATTCAGTAGGAATGGATTTTAATGAAACTTTACAATAATATAACCTATACATCAGAATAACACATAGGCTACAACTTATAACGATAATCGATATTATAGCGATAACTGACATCCACGCGGGTGGAGCCGCGGGCAAAAGCTATACATACATTCATATTGTATTGATTAGTTTTTTAATATTAGGTTACGGCACTTTCGTAATAGGGATCACCTGTGAAGGAAAAAAAGGTGCCAGTGTGTGTGTAAATAAATAGTTTTAAAAATATTCACGCCTATAAATATCCGAAAGGGTAGGCAGAGATGTACTTAATCTGTACCTCCCCACATTTAGCACCTGCCCCCGTAGTCATGCTGTATATTTACTGTCGAAATGGTACCCCTTAGTCGGCCTCTATTACACCGACACCACCTCATCAGTTCATACGACAGTCACGCCCAATATATCCGAAAAACCAAGCTTTATCTCATTTAAGCGGGTCTCTGATTCCGAGGTTGAAGGCCTCGAATACAACAGGGACTAACGCAAGATCGGTGATAATGATTATGCTATATAGCTTACCTCTAGAAATGAGCACATCATTAATATTGTAGTTTATTATCTCTGAATTTTCCAGGAAAAAATCAGCTATCCTCTCGTTCCCTTGGAGCCATGACACCGCGCGGAGTTGAGTCTACCGACAAAAGCTCCTTGATATAATTTATTGGAAAAAAATGTATTGTATCACAGTATAAATCCTAGGTCCTACTAACCCTATTATACTACTATTCTACTATCCTACTTTACTACTATGCTACTTCCTAAGACGAATTTTTTTTCGATTTTTGCAGCGTTTGCAGATGTCCGTTTTCTCCGGGGAACCCATGTGATTCAGGAACGATTAATTTTCCAGGTGAAGCCACGGGCAACAACTCGTATATTATTAATATTAAGTTGCTATAGCAATTATGCCTCACCTCAGGCGAGGAAGGCGCCACCAAGCTACCCTTATGTCGACACATCTGAATCTTATCTTCTATTGCTTTCACGAGCATCCGGTACTCCACTTCGTCGAGAAAGCCTGACAGTTACAAAATGAAAGAATCAGCCTGCATGACGTGCCATAAGCGGGGTGCATAGCTCCTTTCCTTTTTCTCGATTACAATGATCAAGGCGTTAAACACATCTTTTACGTACCAGCAAAATGACTTTACCTCCTTCATTTTTAAGTATCTTATTTTCGACTACCGTTTTTTGTTTGTGTACAAGAAAGAGTTTTCAATCTTTAGTAAAATCAAGTCTATCTTTCTTCGAATTTGTCACAAATTACGGCCGGGTGGGTACCACCGTGCATGATTACGAAAAACCCTCCATAGTAATCTAATCTCGGTTGCATTGCGTTCAGGGGCCAGCAAGTGCATAACCGGGCAGGGGGATTGTGGTCGCAGCACCAGTATGGGACTGGTGCGACGACGACAATTCTCTTTTGATGAGGCCTTCAAGCTGAGTGCCACCTTTATTAACATGGTAAGTGTATGTAACGGTGACCCTCTTTCCTGAGACTTTACCTTAAGCTTACCATCAGGCAAGGTGAAGTGAAATTGACGTGTCCTATATGCCATGTACCTTCTTCCTTAAGCTGCATAGCATCCAAGGTCATGATATTCAGCGTGGACGTGGTGGCCTGCTTAGTCTTCACTGTGATGGCTGTCCAGGGGCGGTCGCGTTGCAGCAATCCCAACTGCCGAGTTACCGCCAACCTTGAAGAAGAACATGAGGCCTAGCTATACTCGACGGAAATGACGTCGCGGAATGCCATTGCATATGGGTATATAACGCGGATGATCGGTAAGTCCGATACGGAAAACGGAATATCCGTCAAGTGTAGCGTAGGACTAAATTTTACACTAATATTAACTCAGTAGATATGGCGGCGTAATCTATATTTCGGCGTAAAATAATACATGTAGCTACATATACAGGGTAAAAACGGTACCCAGACAAATACTTTATCATTTTTAAAGATACCTAGGTATCTATTAAAATAGGAAAAATTGAATCGGTCTAGGCGGGGTTTGAACGCAAAGACTTTTCCTTACAGGGGCAAAGCTTTGATCACTAAGCTCCCAGACCTCGCCAGAACCAATCCAAATTTCTCCTATATATCTGTCTTTGAGGCGACAGTGGAGTGTCTACCGATATTGTTACGAACTATCGAAAATTAGTGATTGTTCAACCATTTTTAGACATTGAATTTTGACTACTCCGCTAGTTTTCAAAATCAATGACGAACAACGAACAACATTAATTTTTCACGCGGCGAAATGTTCATTTGTTTTTTATTTTTCTTAATAAACAGCATTCTATTTGCAAGTCCGTTCTATATTTAAATAATGCCTTGGATAAGTTACCTCCCTGGTTGCCATAGTTCGGAGTAAAAGATGGTTCCATTTTTAAATTACACGACAGATATGAGTTTACATAGTAATTTATTTGGCCGCTAAAACACGACAGATATGGATTTTCATACAACTTTTGCCGGCCGCTGCTCGCATGTACAGCAATTTCGATTTATCTTGAAGAAGGTTGTCAAAATAATGTTCACATTTCCAAGCATGTTTGAGAAAATTGTATTTTAATTTCCGCGCATTGTTTGAGAAAAGCGGTACCTATACAAGCCTTGGCCACAACTGAGCGTTGCGGGACTCCGTAATGCGTGCCGGCCCGCATACTTCACGGTCGTCCGGCAACACTACACTTGGCGGCCGCGGCAGTAATGTACTATTGTAGCCAGCGGGAATGAAAAGCGCCTATACGAGTATATTAAACAAGGAGGTTTTGTACCTGTCAGTATCCAATATATTGGTGAGCATTTCTTGTATCTGTTTATTGTCTACCAGCTGAGGCAGCAGCGTGCACACTTCTTGTGCACCGGTCACGAAACCCTTGGACAAAATAAGTATTTTAAATAGGGTGATCCTATTTTTTTCGAGCAGGTAGGTAGGTTGTTGATTTGAATCGAATTATGAGTTATATGTAGAGAAGTATAAACCACAGCGATATTTCTCAACGCATGACCCCTAATTTTTTTTCTGTATAATATAGGTGGCAGACAAGCACATGGCCGATCTGATGGAAAGTGGTTACCGTGGCCGATGGAAGTGTGCAACACCAGGAGGGGAATCACACTTGTGCTGCCGACTCCATAAGAACTGAGAGTATCTGTGCCGTTAGTGCAGATGATAAAGCAGGAAAAAGCCTTGGGTCTTCCCACTGACAGCACAAAAACTTTCCAGTGAGCGCCTCTGGCTACCCTACTGACCGCCGAAAACACAACACGAGGTTATTATGGCCGCGGTATTCTGTAGAGCGGAGGTGCTTCCCCAGTCGGACTGCTCAAATAGATAGTTTCCTACCTTCATTATTAGTTCACGCTCTACCCTCTTATTGGTTTACTAGTTTAAATCTACTGTTACGAAGTCTCGTTGCCTGGTGCTTACCTTGCCAACGTCGTAACCAAATGCAAGTTGTATGTCGATCATGCGATCTATGTAGCCCATAATTTTGGGCACGGAGACCCTGCAACACATTCGTAATTAGTTCAACAGCAACAGTGTTATTTTTATATACTAGGTACACACCCGCCAGATACTAAGAAGCCCTGGTGGTAGAGCAAGTGCATAGCCGGGCAGGGGGGATTATGGTCGCCGCACTAGTGGGACCGGTGGGTGTCACACGTTGCGCAGACGACAATCCTCTTTTGATGAGGCCGTCAAGTTGAGTGCCACCATTGTTAAGATTGTACGTGTATGTAATGGTGACCCTCTTTCCTGAGACTTTGACTTCAGCTTACCATCAGGCGAGGTGAAGTCAAATAGACGTGTCCTATATATATAAAAAAGAAGCTGTAAATCAAGTCTACATAATGAAAACGACCATTTATCAATCTGCAAGCCTTTTCCTAAAACATTTAGGGTTTACGTTTCAACCTATCTACGAAGCGGCCAAACTTCAATATTCCTCTTGAAGCGACTGCCATCTGACCTCCAAAAATTGCTGATATGGAAATTCTGTAGTTCGAGCAGTTTGCGAATCTTTTAGGGTTCCAAATACCCATACTGTCGCACCGGGTTCGACGGCTTAGCTTGCTCTCTGAAGCGCGAAGGAAAAATTAGTGGCAATTCGGTGGCCGGCGTTTGATGGAATAAAAAGACGAATGTATGGGATTTGACATATTTGACCGTCATTAACGCATTAGAGGCCTGGTTAGTATTGCTTAACTTTGCAATATGTTAACATTTAACTATTAACCAACTCGGTTACCACATAACCACACCTTAAAAATAGCACATTGCCCACCTGATGGAAAGTGATTACCGTGGCCTATGGACGTGTGCAACACCAGGGGAGTCACACTCGTGCTGGCGACCCTGTAAACACAGAGAGTTTCTGTGCCGTCCGTATAGAAGACAAAGCAGGAATAGCCTTTGTTCTTCCTACTGACAACACAAAAACTCTCCAGTGAGCTCTGGCTACCCTACTCACCGCTGGAAACACAACACGAGGTTATTATGGCCGCGGTATTCTATCAAGAAGTATTTCTAAATATGAAAAGTATGTACCTAGCCAACTTGCACAGCCTAAGGAACCTTAGCATTCGTAGCAGCTTAGTGGCGGTGATGAAGCTGGAATTTAGGTTATTCCACTTGTCCCACGTTGACACGCTGTCTATTACGTCCAGCACCAGGTCTAAACGGAAAAAAGGAATGATTTGTTACCTATCAATTGGTTAACACGTCAGAACGTTTTCACACTCATCCGATATCCGACATCCGATATCCGATATCCGATATCCGATATCCGATATCCGACATCCGACATCCTATATAGGAGGATGTCAAATGTATGAAATATGTATCTTTCTTTGACATTGTCCGGCCGGATATCGGTTATCGGAGCCAACACCACTGTTTTGGTGTCGATATCGGATGTCGGATATCGGATATCGGATATCGGATATCGGATATCGGATGTCGGATATCGGATGTCGGATATCGGATATCGGATGAGTGTGAAAACGCTCTCAGGCTGTATACCCCCACCAAGTTCTTAGGGGTTTTAGGCCCGTATTCAAAACCGACACTCAGTCCCAAAACTCGATTTTTCTGAGGACAGATTGTAGACAGATTGACAGATTTGACAAATTGTCCTGTATGGACAATCTATCCTTAGATAAATCGAGATTCAAATATGAGTACCATTCTAGAATGTGGGCCTTAAAAACCGGCAACTGATAGCTGGTACGTTTGATGATTGACAGACAAGGCTCTGGTGCAGAATTTTCTTCTAGGAGTTCCGGAGTCAGATGTATTAAATGTATAAAGACATAACGGACCAATAAGAGGAGGGCGAATCGAATGGCTCCAAAGCGCAACCTTGGATGATGGAGAGATTCGGTTGACACTCACCAGAAAAAAATCAAAATATTTATTTTAAAACGTCTATGCAAGTAAGATGAACAGATTACGTGTCCGGTTGGCTATTAAATTAAAATAATAGTAACTATGTAATAGGTTAGACCTCGAAGGGTATTATAACACCGCTGCCTACCTCTTCAAGGACAGGTGTAGCGTGAGTATATGTAAGTAAAACTGAACGCACTAACCGCCAGTAGCCATGACGATGATGAAGAAATCCAATTTGTTCCAATGAGACTTGAAATAGCCAAAGAAACCGAAAGCACACATCTTAATAACCATCTCCATGACATATACTATAAAGAAAAACCTGAAAACGTAACAATTTTTAATAAAAAAAACTTCAATTCAGTCCAGAAATTAACTTTTTCAAGATAAGAGAAGTTACCTGTCACGCCACCTGTGTTGATGTACCACAACTAATTTGGTACCATAAGTTGAACACAGATGGCGTTATACCATTATTGTTCAATCCTAGATTGCGATATTAACATCCTCCGCAAATGTTGTACTTTGGAATTTGGAGCCTGCCCGCTCTCCTATTACTCCTGATTTGACTTTGCGGGAGCGACTTCCGTGTATAATCCAATCCCAAGAGAAATCCCTAAGCCAGAGCCTCGTCCATCAATGAGCAAGCGTGCCGGCTGGCTGGTAAGGTCGACTTGGGCCCCGAAGATCTTGTTGGGGCCCTCATTCACACGAGTAAATACCTATTAGACCGACGGTAAACATGTACCGCGCTTTGGACATGTGCGCGGCAAGACCGAGGGAGTATTAACAGTCCGCCGCGAATGCTGTCTCGCTCGCTCTCGACTCATGTTCTTTCTTTCTCTTTCTTTACGTGGGCGTGGTACAGCGGTCTAGGGTGTGCATCTGAACTGAGGACCCAAGTAATTTAATCATAGCAATTTTATTTTAGGTTTAAGAAATGTATGGTTGTTTGCTTTAAGTTTTAACTATTACTAACTAATTACCCTATAAGTTTTATTTCATTTGAGAAGTTGGGCCCTCAGTTCATATGCACACCGGTAGCGGTCATACTAAAAATGTGATGCAATGCAATGTTTTAATATTTTTTTTTTTCCGTTGCCGTCCCGCTAAAATAATTTGCTGTTATTTAGGGGTAGGTTCACGTCGGTAGGGTAATGGCAGGGATTTGAGAGCCCGGGACCTCCACTCCTTAACCACTTAGCTGTCGATGTTTCGCGAAATGAAGTTACATCACAAAAACTCACAAGTTCAATACTTTAATAATCATCATAGCTGTCATAGACGGCGTCTTCATCACCACTTCGCAGAGTATCACAGGCGTGTTGCACAAAATCATTAGGTAGATGAAGCCATCGAACCACACATTGGTGACTATCCTGTAGCAGTATTGGCGCCAGTTCTGTCGGGGAACTTGAGCATTTGCGGCCTCGGGAGTGATCATGTTCACTAGCTTGCGACGGAGCCAGTGGGCGTGTGTCTGGAGATAAGAAAATTAATGGGGTCTAAAGTTATAGAGAAACGAGACCTTGGCGCTAGGATTAGTGTATTAGAGATCCTCCGCAGCCGTAGCATCACGTGTTATCTTCAAAAGACACCCAAAAAACGTGAACAGCGCATATAGACTATACCACTGAGGTGGCAGACAAGCACTCGGTCCACCTGATGGAAAGTGGTTACCGTGGCCTATAGACGTGCGCAACACCAGTGGAGTCACAGTCGTGCTGCCGACCGTGTAAACACAGAGAGTTCCTGTGCCGTCAGCGTAGAAGACAAAGCAGGACAAGCCTTTGGTCTTCCCACTGACAGCACAAAAACTCTCCAGTCAGCTCTGGCTACCCTACTTACCGCCGGGAACACTACACGAGGTTATTATGGCCGCGGTATTGTGTAAGGCGGAGATACTTCCCCAGTCGAACTGTTCAATTGGACGGAAATACCGTCGTGTCCTGCCTCCTGTTGTGACATGACTGAGATCAAGACATATGCGGGCAACTATACAGTAAATGACGCCCAACATGGACTCAAGCCATCCTCATCCGCAAGTTGATACACCTGCTAGTCACGGTTATATCCAAGGCCTTAACTTCGAAGCCCAGGGTCCACTACTACTTCTTCCTCCTCTCGATTTGACTTTGGTTAGCTTGACCCCAAAGTTTTTGGTGCGGCCCAACTACCCGGTCTACCATATACCATGAGAAAACACCTCTAGTCCCACCAAGATCCGTGACTAGACTATGTTAGATAGCGATATGCACAAATCACCTTAGGTTTCCAAAGCGTGCCCAGCTGCTCCAAGTTGACCCTGCCATCGTCAGCATCGGCGGCGACCTCTACAGCTTGCACCAGCACCCTCACTCCGTCTTTACTGATCTTGCCGTGTTCGTATTGCCGCCAGTATGATATCTTCATAGCCTTCAGAACACGTTGGTTGGCTTCCCTGGAGAAACCGCAAATTACGTACAATACAATAGGTACGTCAAAGCACGGACATTCCATTTAATTTTAGACTTTAAAGTAATGCTGTAATAAAAGTAATTTTTGTAGAATGAATGAAAGTGTTATGAATCGATTATCATTTAATTTTGGACTTTAAGCCTATAGAAATGAAGCTTAAAATTTAATGCATTTTTTTGCAGTGTCTATGTCGGTACAATAGTATGACGGCCTGGTTTTACGTTTAGCACGTGGAGAAGGCGAGTTTTTAACCTTCTTTTTTTTCAAAGCATCCTATTGATCACTGTCGGACTCGGCCCGACTAAAATCACACAATGTTTCGAGTCTCAAATTCCGGGCGTAATGTTACCCAATAAGGCATTTCTCACGCACCCCGGCTGAACCCTGGCTATCTACGGTTTTAAGCTGGACCCCCTCGGGTGTGAAAAGAACGATGTCTCCATAGAACTTCGGAAAGGGGGGACCCTGTTTATGCTATGGTAACAGGCAGACGCACCTGTTATCCCCCCACGCCTGCAAAGCCTCGGCTAGTCAGGGGAACACGTGGAAGCCTCCGAGCAGCCCGATACAGGGCCGCTCCCCCCCCCCCGGAAGTATCTTCCCTGCAAGAGGGAGGCACTGCCATCTCCCTTGACCAGGGTGCATCGCGAAGTTCCAGACCAAACACTAGTGTGGCGTAGCTACCACTGAATAATATGAAAGCCTTTTTTACCTGATCATCTCAGCAAACTCCTTCTTAGTGGGTTCGTTGGGTATTTCCCTCTCGCAGTCAGGACATGTGGTGTAATGGTACCCCATGTACGTGTCATCGTCACTGTCATCATCACGCCCAGACATCTGGAGCTGGTAGGGGTGTTTGATTGTGGTTCCTAAAAGATGCCTAAAGTTGAATTTCTACAGAGTAAACCAGCTACTAAGGTCAACCAAACTCGTAATATCGGATCGACGATGATCGTTTGATATGTTAAGCTATCTAGGCGCGGTTGCCATTTGGATGGGTAGTGTGACTGCTTAGTGATATTCTATCTGAGTGCTTGTGTTTCGTCAGTCAATAGTCAGTTAATAAAAGACGGAGGCCCTTATGGGCGACTTGAACAACTATCAGCGGTTGACCACTAACCACAATGGAGAATGTTAACTAATTTTGAATATTAGCTCTCTATATAAAAATAAAAAACCAAGTGAAAGAATTACTTCGATACGTCAATTAGTTTCCGATTTGTAGAAGTAAACGTGCGATGCGGACTCTTGGCGGTGTGACGTCATCTTACAACACTGCCAGTCCGCTCGCGCTCTTAGCAAGTTTAAATGCCTATAAAATCAAAACTTTTTGACTACAACAAAAATTAGTAGGTATATTTGTATACATACAAGATCTACTGAAACAAATTTTCAACCGATTTGGCATACCTATTAACATTCTCTATTCAGACTGGAAGATCACGCGGCATTCACGCCCAATATGGCCGAAAAAAACCAAGGCACATCATATTTAAACGTAACCCCGGAATCCTAGATGAAGGCTTCGGATGCCTCGGGCTAACGGAAAGATTATTATGATTCATTTCGAAATTCCAAATTTTCGCACTAGAAAAGGACCGGTCTCCGATTCATCCCGTGCTGGAAATTGACCTTTTCCGATCTTAATCCGTAGAGAAGTTAGCATATTAATTGTTTCCAAACTTCAATAACTAGATACTTATCTCCCTGCTGCTGTGGTTTATCCAAGTGACTACAATACACTATGGGGATCTTCAAGAAGAGCATTTGAAGGTACTTGCAGGATACCATAATTGTGACGCTTCTGGCGTTTCACACGTCCATAAGGCTCGGTAACAACTTCCTATAGCGTGCGTCGTATGCTTGTCTGCCATCAATGAACCTACTGGCTTTTTACTGACTGTACCTGCTTGCACCAAGTCCCAATTAGCATCCGCTAGAAACTTATCCATCTTCAGCATAGAGATGCATCGGTCCCTGGTCAGCATGATGCGTTTCACACAGTTGGTCATATTGGCTTTCTTGGCCAAGGATATCTCGGCGAGACCGAGGATCTTCAACACTTTGCACATGGATGTCGCGTTTATCAATACTGAGAGGATCACTAGTCCTGCTGTTTGGATGATAAAGACCTTGAAAAGGAGATATAAGTTGGATGATAACAAGTACATAGCACCCTGAGGAATATATTACGTGCGGAATTCTCCATGGAAACCGCCCGCGTCGGTGGTTATCTTGTCTCGGGACTTCAGAATGTCGGGCGTAAGATTGCCTAGAGGGCTAGAGCATATCCGTCGCAGCCATGCTGGTCCTGGGCCATCTAAGGTTTTAGAAGATCCCCTGTGGTGTTCGAATGGCGGGCAGCCCCACTTTTTAGAGTAAGCCTAGAAAGTTGGGGCGGCCGGCCGGCCTACTTCTGCTAGGGTGATGGGGTGGCAGGCCGCTGCACATGTAACCCTCAGACTTGCGTTTGAAGAACCAGCCTACCCCTTGGTTTGGCTAGTCAAAGGGGCACGTGGAAAGCCTCTGAGTAGTCCACTATAAGGCCGCCGAAACAATCGTCATTGATTCGATTATACATTTCATAGCATTTCCTCTGTCAACTGCCTGTACAATTTCACGAAATCATGACCCCAAAAATTAAAGTGTTCCGCTAAATGTTTCTTACCTCGCCAGCATCAGATATCGAGGGGGTCTGCAGCACCATGAGCGCTAGACACAGAGACAGGGGGCCTCTCAGACCGCCCCATACGCACGCCATGCAGTGCTGCCACGTCATACCATAGCCCACGTGACGTAGTAACGGTGTCATAGCCGCGTATACCAGTAGCCTGGTGAGAGTGATAGGATTAGATAGTTAGATATGAGTGTATGACACAGAGACAAGGAGCCTCTCAAGCCGCTGCATACGTACGCCATGCAGTGCTGCCACGTCATACCATAGCCCACGTGACGGAGTAACGGTGTCATAGCCGCGTATACTAGTAGCCTGGTGAGAGTGATAGGATTAGATAGATAGGGGTGTATGACACAGAGACAAGGGGCCTTTCTGGCCGCCTGATACGGACGCCATGCAGTGCTGCCACGTTATACCATAGCCCACGTGACGGAGTAACGATGTCATAGCCGTGTATACCAGTAGCCTGGTGACAGTGGTAGGGTTAAATGGATCCCAATAGGTCGCATAGTGCATGATTACTTGATCGAGGTAAGTTTCTTTTCCACCTTTTCACCCTGCGCCACTGGGGTGCATGATTGGAGCGCGCTAGGCCCTACCAACATTTTTTGAGGTGCAACACCTGGTGAACAATATACATGACTTTGGCGTTTGCCTTCCTCTTGGAGTAGGAAGTTACACGTTAGTTGCTCCCGGAAAAGCTGGTATACTCATCACAAACAATTAGCTGTTTACAGGCTCCGACTGGAAAATTTCTATGGCAATAATGATAGCGTTCAGAGATTTTTTAGGAGGTAGAACACGAAGGTATTCCTTTTGAGCATTCCCACTGGGAAAGTACGTACAGAATACCGCGGTCATAATAACCTCGTTTTGTGTTCCCGGCGGTGAGTAAGGTAGCCAGAGCTCACTGGAGAGTTATTGTGCTGTCAGTGGGAAGGTCAAAGGCTATTCCTGCTTTGTCTTCTACACTGGCGGCTCAGAAACTCCCTGTATTTACAGAGTCGGCAGCACCCGGTAGTGTAACTACCCTGGTGTTGCACATGTCCATAGGTAACGGTCGTGGGCAGTGTGCTTGTATGCCACCTGTGTTAAAAAAAAAGATATGGGTTTATCGCCCTAACAAATTCATCGGGGCCTAAACCAACTTACCTTGCTGATTGACGAAAGAGGTATGGCCCAACTTTCCCTCGGGATCTCACTATCCCATAAATCATACATGGAGAATAACAAGAAAGCGGATCCTAGGCTCCAAATTCTATTCTAGGACAGATTTGAACCAGGGCACTCTCAATCGTAAAGCCGACTCCTTGATTTGTTTACCGTGGTAGGTACAGTCAGCCTAGTAAGTTGATTAACATTAGATGGTACTGTGGCAATTGATGGTTGCCGTGGTACCATTAATGGTACTACGGAAATTTATATTTCACGTGGTACCTACCATTAATGGTACCATGTAACTACTAACCTTTACCTACTCACCTTGAACAATAAACTGTAGTATAAGTCACAAATATTAACGACACTTGTCTCACACTGATCACATCGTTTCCTTTATCGAATATCACCACTCCCACCATCGTAAACAGCAACGTATTCGCCGCGTGGGCAGCTATAGTCCAAAAATGGGACACAATCATCTCTACATCACCAGCTATCGTAGACTTCTTCTTGCTCACCATAATACCCGTTATCACAGTACCCAGAAAACCTGATACATACAAAAACTTTTCACCGATATAAAAAGTCAAATACGCACCCGCTAAAGTCACTGTTACCGCACATAACTCATCATAATACGTCCCTGATAGAATAGTACCTGTTATTTTTCCCATCACTATTCCTAGTAACAACCCTCCGCCGGCGTATCTTAGTAGAAATAGCGTTATATGCGACGGTGTTTCTAAAGCATGAGCTATAAAGCCGAACACAGCCATATATTCTATCATCACTGTCACATCACCCAATAATCCTTCTCCTAGAAGTAATATACTGATGTATTTTCCTTTAGTCATAGTCTTTAATTGTCCCACAACTTCTAAAGGATCTATTGGCGAGCATACAATACCAAATAATAACGCCACAGAGAAATTCCAATTAGATCCAATCAAATAAAACGCCATAAAAGCAACAATTAGCGTTGTCAGCAACGCTCCAGGCACTCCAACCAAAAATATTTGTAACAAACTTCTCCAAAATGAATGTGCATCCACGCTGTACGATGTCTTGAATATAAGTATAGGTAAAAAGCTTATCAAAAGTATATCCACGTCCATATAACAGATGCTTACTAGCGGCCGAAACGCCGGGAACTTGTTCGCACATATCCCAGCAATGCCCCCAAAACAAAACATTATGACTCTGTATGGGATTGACATTCCAATCCATAGCATGACTAGTCTTACTAAGACGCCAAACAGAAGAGTAGTAAATACGAATAAGCAGCCTGCGTATGATGGGTACGCTGAGCCAGGGTCGATATCGTCGTCAGAGGCTGTCAACGTCCTGGGATCATCTTCGAAGTTATCAATGGTCCCATTGGTGATAGTTTTGTTAGCAAGAGTTGAAGATAAAATTAAAAGGAGTAAAAATATTAACGCCATTTTGACATGGCCGACTGGATTTTAAGTTTTAGTCACTGACCTGTAATAGACTGGACTGATAATCAGTTCTCATATATTGTGTCCAATTGAAAATTGCTATATTGGCGCTGATAGTTGTGGCACGCAGTAGTGAGTGTACTTGGAACCAATACTAATAATGGACAACAATAGGGAATATGCATGTGATTCAAATACCGCCCATGTTTTTGAAGTGAAAACTTCTTTAGCAGCGTTGGATGGGTAAAAATTGTTAAACTTTCGTCAGGATCGTTTGACCTTTGAACCGTAACCGACGACTGACTCAACATTAGCTAAAGAGAAAGACTGTCTATTTTGCAAGATATGATAAATAGCATAGTGGCTTAACGGTTAGCGGGTCGACTGTGGTTTCAGATATTACCAGGTTCAAACCTGGGCTTCTGGCACTTTTTATGTGTATTTTTCTTTTTATAATTTATTACTTTTTGTGATTATTTTTTCTTTTTGTAATTTATTACTTTTTGTGATTATTTTTTCTTTTTGTAATTTATTACTTTTTATGATTGATTATTTTTTCTTTTTGTAATTTATTAATTTCTTCTGACAGAAAATTAGCAGAAAATTAGTGATAGGTCCTATGATTGGCGCTATATTATACATAGGTATGGTATGGTAACGCTATTGGTAAACAGTTCCGACCAATGGCGTTCCGACTTAGAGTGTACTTTGACGTCATATCCCATAATAAAAAATATCAGTTTATGTCGTCTGGTGTCAATTTGTTGTGAATAATTGTCCAGTTGCATAATTAAATTAAAGTAAAACACTAAATATGAATATTATACAATCCAAAACGCTTTGGCAACTATTCACGACATCATGTAGTTGTTAGCTGTCATGTACATTGACGTCACGACAAGCGCGCCAACATGGCGGTCGTTTGAAAAGCTGATATCAGCCTACTATTTTAATTTTTTTTTTAAAACCAAATGTTGTCTGTTTGGCACTGTTTCTTTTTTTATTTATATAATGATGTACATAATCATTTAAAATATAAAAACAAAACATCTATATTCCCTATTGTCTTAGTATCGATAATTTAATATAGAAGATGGGTCTTATGTATCAAATTAACAATATGGCCATTTTAGACATTTCTTAAGGTAAACGCATAAATAAAAACAACAAACAACGTCCATTTACAAACAAATTAGTTCTCAATACACTCACGGTGGCGCTTCAAATCGACACAAAAAGTTAGCTGTACTTTGCTATGGAATAGCCAGTTCAGCTAGCTATAGAGGTAAATGGTTTTAGTTTATGAAAGTTAGATATATTTTGTACAAAAAAGCGTAGACTGCGAAAAATGATGTGATAACTAGCCTATGCGAACGACTCCGCCCGCGTTATTTTCGGTTATTACTATATTTAGGCCCGTATTCTAGAATGGAACTCAGTTTTTAATCTATCAATCTGTCTATACAGTCTATCCCCAGATACTGTATACGCTTTTTTAACAAGCTCCCTAATGACATTCGGGATTTACCTATGGATAAATTTAAAAACGTAATTAATACTAAACTGTGCCAAAAAGGCTATTATAAAATGACATACAAGCGTGGAAATGAGCTGTTCGCTCACCTATGCTATTCAAGAAAACTATTGTATTTAGATTAAGTAGACTGAGCAAATGTTTGTAAATAAACCAAAAAAAATGCCCGCTGAGTTTCTTGCCGGAGTCTTCTCAGGTCGGGACCGCGTTTCGAGTTTCGAACCGGTGGTCCATTTGCTAATCTAGTCTAGATTTTTTTTAAACTTATCGTTTTGTAAGTGCCGTTTTAATGGTCTATACTGAATAAATGATTTTTGACTTTGACTTAGATAAATTGAGATCAGGACTGAAGTGTCGTTCTACTCTACTCTACTCAACCAATTACGATTAAAGTTTAAGATGTATTAGTAGTTTATGATACTGTTACATAATAAGGGTTCTTATAACACGAGTGTGTTTTAAAAAAGGAGCCGTAGGCGACTTTTTTATTGTATCACACGAGTGTTATAAGACCAAGTTATGTACAGTGTCATACACTACTTTATCTACTCTCATACTATAATACATAAACTAATTTATTTTACAAACAAAACCAAACTTTGTTTTATTTAAATGTAAAAACAAAATGTTGGCGCCAAGGCGCAAACATCGATTGCGCATGCGCGTTTCTTTTTTTTTCTTCCGAGTCGGCCGTTTTTTTTTAAAGTAGAGGTTCAGTCCAGATGGAGGTTGTATAGGTGTATCGTTATGATTAAAAAGTTACTTAATGATATAGGTGTCCATACAAGACCTGTATCGTAATAAAACTTTTTTTTAAGCTTGGGCGTAATGTTTATCGTAAGAGTTTTGATTTCAATTTTATAATCTTTGTATTATAGTATCAGAGTAGATAAACTAATAAATTACCCTTGATCAAGTGTCTAAAACTTGTTTTATTGACAGCTAGCTTTTTAATTATTTACGGGTCGCGAGGCCCCATTAGAACGAGGTCCCATTAGTCCGATTTTGGCCGACGTTTTGACGGATCGACGGACACGAGACGAAGCGAGAGGAAGAGTGATGAGATGCGTCATCGGAGCTACACTGCGACGACGGACACGGACAGTGCTCCACTGCAAGAGGAGTAAGCTAGACGAGCGTAACGACCTTTTTTTAACTTAGTGGTGGCGTAATAAAAGCTACAAAAGAATACGTTTGTATCTATACATTGGAAAGGCTGTACGAAGACTCAGCTGCGAAGGAGTGCGTTGCCTCTTGCGTTGCGTTGTCGCAGCGTCAACGCATCGCAGGTGTGGCATATAATGCGTTGTTCCGATGCGACGACGCGACGCAACGCAGCGCAGACGAAAATGGTGCTTCGCTCTAACTTTAAAAATAAATATCAAAAATTGAAAAATAAATATGTCCACTTAATTTAATCATTTGTCGCATAAAACTAAAACATAATTACATAAAATAAAGTCATAAGAATATCATAAATTTATAGGAAAAAGAAGTCTAACTCCATTACTATTAATGTTATTTTTACTTGGACTTTTATAAGGTGAAAACTTATGCACCGCCTTCCTAGGAGATTTTCTAGGAGTCACACTCTTTCTTTCAACTCTCTCTAACTCCGCTAACTCCTTTCTAGCAGTTTCCAGCATTCGTTCCTTCCAGTCTTCATAAGATTCTACTGTCTCTTGCGGTTGTTCATCTGTCTTTGGTATGTCAATCTCCATTTTTACTTCTGATTCCACTGTAATGAGAAAGATACTATAAGATATTATAATTACCAAACCAACGTCGTTAATATTTTTTATCTACTCTGATACTATAATACAAAGATTATAAAATTGAAATCAAAACTCTTATGACAAACATTACGCACAGGCCAAAAAAAAAGTTTTATTACGATACAGGTCTTGTATGGACACCTATATCATAAAATAACTTTTTAATCATAACGATACACCTATACAATCTCCATCTGGACTGAACCTCTACATTAAAAAAAAAACCGGCCAATTCGGAAGAAAAAAAAAAGAAACGCGCATGCGCAATCGATGTTTGCGGCCTTGTCTTCTCGTCAACTTTTTTTTTACATTTATATTAAACAAAGTTTGGTTTTGTTTGTAAAATAAATTAGTTTATGTATTATAGTATGAGAGTAGATAAAGTAGTGTATGACACTGTACATAACTTGGTCTTATAACACTCGTGTGATAATATAAAAAAACTTAAACTACTATTAATTACCTATTGCCTGTGCAAGTACTGATTCCGTCCCAATCTATTCCCAGGATAAGAAGTTTAAAATCGAACAGTTCGGCCGTGCTCGCGTGATTGGTTTTTGCCTTTTTATTTAGACTACGCAACAGCTTGATGTTAATTGGTCCTACTGAAATACCGATGTGTCCGAAAATTACAAGATAGTAGTCAACTAAAAAAGTTATCTGTTTTTAAACTACTCAAACATTTTATCCTTATTTTTCTTTGTACTTTTCACCCTCTATTGCCGGCTTCATTCCTAAATTTTTGGGACATGTTATGTACATTTCAGACCCACTGTTTTCGCAGCTGCTATTTGAGAGAATCTCGATATTTTCCGTGAAGCGATTGACCTCCACAATCCATTTGAAGTTCACTAACTCACATAAGTCCAAGCGGAATAGCTCTGGGTCAGCCGGGGTGCGAGGGATATGTCGCAAGACAACCTCGCCTTAGGCCTAGCACAACGACCCACAGACGGCGTGTGTTTTAGTCGGTTCGAGTCCAACATAAACTCCCCCTCCGGCTCCGGAGGGAGGGGGGGCTTATCCGAGGGGATTCCCCGCACGTAAAAAAAACCTCGCATAAGTGTATGTATGTAAATTAATAAATTAATAATACACCCTAGCATATAATACTCGTCCGCATACTCCCCGTACACAGTACACCCCCAATGAGGACTCAGGCTAAACTTACCATCCTCGACTATTTTCTTAGTCTGTCGTCCCTTCTTCTTCTTAGCCTCTGAAAAGTGCAGGTCTGTGAATTTCGTCCAGTCCGCTTCCAATTTTGTAAACTGCGCGGGCTTCAATCTCGACTTCTCAACTATTTTACTTTTTGAAACTTTCACTTTGTTGATCCTGAAATATTAATTACAAATAGTTTACAATCGAGAAAAAAGAAATCATGAAATTTTAAAAAAACATTTTTAACAGATTTTTAGCGATTTATTTGGGATCAGTTTACATTTAGTCCGATGTTTCAGCAGCCATGGTCGCAGTGACTAAAGAAATATACTATACTAGCTTTTGCCCGTGATTCCACCCGCCTGGATGTCAGTTATCGTGACCAAATATAGCCTACGTCCTTTTTCAAGGTCTAATCTACTTCTATACCAAATTTTATCAAAATCGGTTCAGTGGATAAGGCGTGAAAGAAGGACAAACAAACAGGCACACACATACACTTTCCCATTCAAAATATTAGTATGGATTTGAAGTATTAAAAAAACAAATGGACTAGCAGGAGCAGGAGTTGCAACAGTACTGTTGCTATGGTAAGATTCTTGGCTTAAAAAATATACGTGCCTATTTCTCACTGGGTATAGACAGAAACACATTTTTTTTTAAATAAGAAAACAAATTAAATGCTTATTTATTCATTATATGTTATTATTGAACTATGGATTAACTATTGTACTTACCTACATGCCTGGTGCACAGCCATACACACATATTGCGGTAGTTTCAAATCCAACTCCTGTAAACATACAAACAGATGTATGAAAGTGTGACATTAAAGAGCTTGATTTACAAAGTTAAAGTCTGCCTAGTTTTTTTTTATATCAATTAAGTAGCTGACAGCAGACCAGACAAGCACATGGACCACATGATGGAAAGTAGTTCCTTTGCCTATGGACGATAACACCACCAGGGGCTATACTGGGCAGGGGTACTTGTTCCAATACGTAATTACGCAAGTACGTAAGTATGGACAGATTTGAGAGCTTTCATAAATACGTATTTTTAGATTTAAATTCCGTAATTACCTAATTACTGATATAAATAGTATTTTTTGTATATTTACTGTACTGTTGGGTATTTCCCTGGGGTTATTGTATAACTTACTATGCTTTGATTTGATTTTAATCGTAACGCGTAAAGAACAGAGATCATTATTGATCAATCGCGAATCGAGGGGATTTCCCCGTTAGTGTTGGATAGTGAGTAATTATTAATATCATTATATTATTGTTCGATATAGTTAGTTAGTCTTTGTCGAAAAGAATATTCATTATTATCGTCAGATCAGTACCGTCACAGACATCTACTTAATTTATTTGGTGTAAAACTCGCTGGGATCCCTACTGTGATCATGGCGCTTAAAACAGCGCCGAAATATCGATTATTTAATATTTAATAAACAAACAACGTGGTAAATATCCCTGTGAGTGTCCGGATTTGATCTCATAAATAGCAAATATTCTTAAGTCTTGCAAGGTTTTTTAAAACTTGATTTATCTAGAATGTCAAATTATGAGTAGCAACTTTGTTTCTTTTTCATCTTTATCTAATAAATTATTTTATTCGTAGTTCTGTTTTCTTTTAATTAATAACACATTGGCAAATTTGGCACTTCAAAAACTAAGAAAATACCGTTGTTATAAAAAGTCAAAGCAATAACGTAATTCCGTAATTACGTATTTGGGGCATAAAAATGCGTAACCAGTTACGTAATTAATAAATCCGTAATTTTGGAAGCCCTAGTCCCCGCGACGTCTCTTCTGTATAAACCGCGCCTTAAGTTGTACAAAAAAAAAGTCATCAAAAATAGTAATGAAACTAACCATCTTAGACTGTCTACAATAATCCTCTAGGATCTTTTCAGCGAGTTCCTGTACTCCACTACACTGCAGTGTCACACACAGCATATTAATCGTCAATTTGTCACTGTTCAGCTCCAACAGGTTCTCAACCAGGTTTTTAGTGTTTGTGTACGCAGCTGATCTGAGACCTGAGTACTTCACTGCAGATTTCTGAAATAACAGAAGTTAGTTCATAGTATTATTTTAGTATAATCCATACTAATATTATAAATCGGAAAGTGTATGTGTGTCTGTTTGTTTGTTTATCATTCACGGCTAAACCACTGAACCGATTTTGATTAAATTTGGTATAGGGTAGATTAGACCTTGAGATAGGACATACCAACCTGAGCACCTATAGATCAATGAATAAGGTTCTGGATCTCTTTTTGAGGTTGGGAAGTCCCCCAAAAGACAAAGTGAACCTAGTACAAAAAGTTGGTGAGGAGGGTGCGAGCAAGTTGTTCATTTTAGAGTTCCAATAAGAACATAAATTAAACTTATGTTCCTATAAGCGTAAACTGTTGTTGTGGAGAGAGAGTGGCAATTGAGCGAGGCTGATTAATACTGCAGATCCAATAGTGAACAATACCACAGTGTATTCTTTATGTTTAAGGTAGTTTAGTTTTTATTTGTACTTGTAGGTCAATAGGCATATTATACAATAATCCTAGTAATGTCATACTTTATTAAAACAGTAATTAGTTCTGATTAGAGCTCTGACAAACACTAATAACATAATTATCAATGGATTATCAGTCAATTGTTTTTGTTTAGGTGCTACATGTTACACAATTGGATTGTTGTTATAGTTGAATGTTATAAATAGTTGAATTTGAAAAGCGGCCAAAAGGTTTATAAATAAATAAAATAAATAAATAAATATTCCACAACATTTCACACAACGCTATCTAGACCCATGGTAAGCATAGCTTAACTAGCTTGTGTTATGGAATCTAGAATGCGGATAAACATACTTAGATACGTTTTTTTTTTTGTATATACATACATATTATACATAGAAACACCCAGACCAATGCAAATATACATATTCATGCATACAAATATTTGCACTGAGCGGGGATGGAACCCGCGCCTCCTGCGTAGCGGCGGCGTTCACTACCGCTACGCCACGGAGGCTTTATAGTGTGTTAAAGTACATCAGAAGAGGAGACAACATTAAAGCAAACAGAGGGATGTGGTAAAGCAAACGAGTACAGTGTTACAGGTTATTATTGTTAAAATTTATAAAAATTAACGGGGAATTGACATAAGTCAGGAGGTTAATGCCTACTAATTAAGTTAATACTACAAAATGATTAGACTGACAGTGTCTATTGAATTTTCAAGTTGAGCCTCCTTACTAACACAAGCACTGAAGTTGGTCAGAGAGGTTATCAAGTCATTCGTAACCAGAGTATTTATGGCCTATAGCCATTACAATAAATTGTAGATTGCAATAGGTCTCCACGCAAAGATTTCCAGGTTATACATGAATAAGTTGGTAGACCTTTGGTGCCTAATATGCTTCTAAATTTTTCTGCTTATCAACCAAGCACATGTTGTACATTTTGGTTTTATTTTAGTTGAATGCCAGTCCTGCAGAGCTCTAATGAACTTCATGTTTGAAACATATTATACCTTTAGAGAACAACTTATTGTTATGACAAAAATCCTTCAGGACACAACATCCAAGTTTTACATTAATTTGTTAGTAGCCTTTCTGCAACTCATGTGCCTCAATGTTTTTCTTCATCGTTTCAACCAGGCACATGTTACTGTTTAATTTAGTTGAATTTCAGTCCTGCATTTCCTTTTATCTTACAGGTATCCAGTTATGAGGCTTCACTAATTGGAAGACTTATCAGGGCCATGGGATTCAGCTGATTGTCAATACTCACTGTATCTAAGTCTGCTCCTAGGAGACCAGCTGCCAAGTCCAAACATATGACAACCTTGCTTGTGTCTGTCAAATTTATGCCAGCAGTGCTTTTGGTTTGCAGTAGCCTTTGGAATTCTGCTGCTTTGCTGGAATTATTGAGTTATTTATATATTAACATGACTTATTTTTAACTTTATATCTCTAGGAGAACAGTTGATGGTTTGATAGATAGATATGAGTGAGATATAGTGTTATAAGCAACTTCGAAGCTGGACTTGGTCAGTGTGAAAAATAGTTAAATTAATAACCTTTAGTCGAATCGCCAACTTGGTTAGATACCAGATATAGCGAATTTATTATCAACAACTTCGTGTTATCGAGATATACTATCTCGTTAACACGAACTTGTTAAATAAAAAGGTTCAATATAAAGGTTTTATCTTGATTGTATTAACTTACTTCAAAACTTTATCCTCTTCGCTTATTCCTAGTTTGGAGGCTATTAGACTTAACGCTTTATTGGCCATATTTAAGATAGTAACAACGAAAAGTAAGTTTTATTTAAGTTATTAAAATAAACTTGTAGCTGATAACAAAATTTGAACACGCTCAGTACTGCTCAAAACACAAAATACACAAATCGCGCCATTTGAACGATAATGTGACATTTGACAGATTCACAGATCAGTTGGGTTGGTTCATCATTCGTTCTTTTTTCGTTTATCCTTTGAATCATAGACAAACGGGCACAGATAATAAAAACACAAAGTAACCCTTCCAATGGCGAGTTTTTCGCAAAACTGCCGAAATTTTTGAATTGAATCGATTTAATTCTAAAATTAAAATCTTTAACATCCTCTTTTAATATACTTAACACAAATAATAAATGTTAGAAATGTTAGGTACACGTACATATTTAAATGTAATAAATATATATTTCAGTTTTCTTAATGTAGTAAGAACAGTAAAACTGTAAAATGTAACTAACTACGCTAACCTATACTTACTATCATTTTACCATTTTACAGACCAAAACTGCAAATAAATACTAATCGCATATGAAAATAATTTGCAGCATTGTCACATGTTTATTTTTTTGAATTAATTTATAATATACCGAAGAAGCTGAGGAGTATTATAATTTAATAAAGTTTACAGAAACTTTTTTTTCACACTTTTCAAAATTGCACCATCTGACATTATTAATCTCTTTCCTTCATGGTCGGAAAAATCATCTCGATTTTCGATGACCACGCCCCTTTATCTCGATTTTGACTGAAGTTTCAATGATAAAACACCTTGCAATATCACAGGAGGCGACATGTTGATTTTTTTCTATAGGTTCTGTGAAGCCGATACGGATCGCTGTCATTGCTACAAAATGTCTTTGTAGTTATCAGGGTGTAGGTCATTTAATTGTAGTTATATTAACTAATCCGTGCTAATTTTCATATGTTAAACGTATCGTAAAGAAAAAGAAGAGGATCCACTCCACCCGAATCAGGGGTGTGTATGCAGTGATAGACCGATATAGATTTGTATCAAAATAATCCGAAGCTATTTATAAATATTATTTTCTCAGCTTTTACTTATGTTCAAACGTTAATAGTAACGTCTGATCTATAATTAACTTGTGAAAGTTTATAAATATTACAGTATTCCATGGTGGACTCGTGAGTAGAGTCGTCGGGTCATTACATCCAAAGGTTGCCATTTTTTAGTTGGAATTAATCGTGTGTGGTGATAATCGGGGCGTGATCTTGTGGTTGTTCGCTGTCGGTACCGAGTGAGACCGTGTGCCAGTGCTGTGGTGATCCGTGTGCCGTGCAGTGAAAAGCCGAACGCGGGATACTTAGTCGTTCAAAGTGCATAAGATAGTGTGGTGATTTCAGGTTGAGATGCAACTAGTGTCAGTTCACTCGAGATAATAGCCAGTGCGTGTGTCGTGTGGTAGCAAGTGATAATGCGGTCGCAGTGAGAGGCTCGGAGACTCCACCACGGCTTCTTCAGTGGCAGGTGGCGCGCGGGGAGCCGAGTCTCCTTCGCAGCCCAACCAGGACACCGTGGATAACGCCACACCCACCTGCTGGTGAGTATTCCACTGCTTATTAAGTTCCCTTACTATAAGTAAATATTTTTACCATGTAGTAAGAGAACTGAGGCCTCGTTTAATTTGAATGCTGACAAAATTAAATTCTTTAAGCTATCGATGATTAGAAAATCATTTGTTTTTATCTAACTTGCAGTTGATATACACAACCAATGTTCTATAAAAATATATGTACAGGACTTCTCTTTACTAGGTGTAGGCTTCAATAGGCTAAATCCTTGTTTCTTGCAAAATGAGAAACACCTAACAATTCTTATAGGACATAGCCTGTAATCATTCATATCTGTTGATTGATTCGATGCCAAAATTGATATCAGAACTTGACATTTGTTAAATCATTCAATCATTAACTTCTATCTAAAACTGTGTGATTGAATTAAATTGTTTCCTGTCCTATTCTATATTCAAATTTTTGTAAATACTGAAGCAGTTGAAGGTTAAGTGACTAATAAAAAAACAAATAAACATATCCATTGCACAAAAAAGTATATGATTTATTTTTGTTTTACTCATAGATAATAACTCGGTTATTTATTTGATCTATTGATGTACATTTGAAATGTTTGAAATATAAATAGTATTAGACATTTTCCATAAAATATACTATAAAAATGAGTGTACTGAGAAACGAATATAGTAATTTATACACTGAATTTCACCAATGATTTGAACTAAATGAATACCTTAAATGGAATTTCACTTCTGTCTGAATCAGCATTAGACTTATATTATTACTATGTACCAAGTCCTCACAGTAAGCTATAAGTGCTATAACTAATAAGAATTTGTTTCACACTATTAATGAGGTTATATTATCTTGTAACAATGGATAAAATGATCATCTGATCATAATTATGCAGTAATTGCTTGCTTAGACCTTATAAATGAATAGTCAATAATCATAACCTTTAATATTTATAGTGTATATCCACCATTTTCTCATTACATTAAATATGTATAAATTAAATAACAAGAAATATTAATCCTTAACAAATACTTCATGTTTTATTTATTTATTATTTAGTATTGATCATTAATAGACCGGCTGTTCGGAACAAAAATTTAATATTGCTTGGGACATAGAGTCTTCAAACTTAAATGTGCTCTACATGTGCAGTATACCTGTCTTGAGTTTAGCACAGGATGCTAATGCAGTGGACAAGCCCAATATCACCAAGCATAGATTATTACAAAACAATCTGTGCACACCAGAGCCTTGTTGGTCTCGCAATTTATGTGGCCCAAGGTATAACAACTTAAGACCTCAAACTATTTTTTTTGTAGTTGTCATATAGATGACTTACAAAAAGGTATGCTATCCTAAAGATATAGGTGTTGTGCTTTACTCAATTATATAAATTCTCTGTTTTGTTATAAATTCCAAATTAAAAATCCCGCTTCACCTCTAGAACCAGGACAATTTTTATCCTAAGCAGGTTGACTAGTATACAGAAGTCTTTGATCATGAAGTTATTAAACGTTGGTACAGTCAACAACAAAAGTAGCTTAACAAATTATCTAGTAAGTACTGCACTATGTTTTTTTTCTTGAACCGAAGTGACAATTGAAATCAATTAGTTCTCTTAATATTTAAACTAAATTTCATTGAAATTGGTTGAGCTGAGAAACATGAGATTGTTTTATACATATATATAGATAAGCCAGCTATTATTCAAAATGATGAAATAATTAAAATTAAAAATATATTACAATTTTGGAAGTATGAATAATATACGACAGGAGAAAGAATGCCGTGAACTCTGTAAAGTCTACCTTATACTCTACATCTAATGTGCCTTACAGCCATAGATTTATACATATATTCCATAATAATATAACAGTATTTCTGTACAGCCCCCTAGACAAGTCACGATTCGTGGTAGATTAGAATGACGAATGTATGGGCTTTGGCTTTGACATATATGACATTCGTCAACGCATGTAACGTAACTACAACTTCTTCGAAATGGCCTCTGCAGCAAATTGTCACTATTTTGCCAATGTCAAGTAAAATGTATTATATAATCATTAATGGCGAAACGCCAATGTCAAGTGTACCAGAACCACATTAGCCACAACAGTACATTTATTTCCATGTGTCCACCCCCCACGAGATTCAGGTGGGCGATCAGTGTGGTTGTTTTTAAACCATCGAAAACTTATTATCATCTTTGAACTTTAACCTAAAACCATAGGAGTCTAAATTGGGAATTTATTGAAAAATTATTTATAGTGGAGGATCCTCATGAAGTGTATTTATTACAGAAGTAAGTGAAAGTGGCAGACCTGTCTCTGTCTACAGCGGAGGGAGTAAAGCATGAGGATATAGATGTGAGATCCTACAAGGGATCCGAGCGTATTAGTTGTATTTTTAATACCGTTTTTTTGTAATACATAGATTTATTGTTATAGACAAATTGTTTTGTCACAGACTATGCTTTTTAAAGTAGTAAGGAATGAAGGAATGAATGAATTTTTTTTTTTATTATTAGGGGTTAAAGTATGAAATTGCCGATTTATACTGACAAATTGAAATTCGTTTTTTTTTAATTTAACCTATTTATTTAATCAAAATAATTATTATTATCTACACATTGCTGCCATCTAGTAGGAAGGTCATTTATGCCTTTGCGATAGAACTCTGGTGATCTAGATTCGACAAACTGTGTGAAAGCATTTTGTACTGCCTCCTAAGAAGAAAACTTTTTATCACATAGAAAATTGTCCAAATCACGAAAAAAATGGTAGTCTGTTGGAGCAAGGTCTGGCGAATACGGAGGGTGACGGATAGTTTCTAATTGCAGTTCCTGTAGAGTTAAAACGGTTTCTCGTGCTGTATGAGGTCTCGCGTTATTATGGAGCAATAATGGTGAAGATCGATTCATGAGTCGGGGCTGTTTCACTGCTAGTTTTGCCATCATTGTTCGGAGTTCGGCACAGTAGACATCTACCGTTATTGCTTGACCAGATCGTAGAAAGCTATAGTGAATAACACCATACTGAGACCACCAAACAGTTACCATTACCTTTTTATTGGTAAGCTTTGCTTTAGGACACTGTTGTTGCGTTTCACCTGGGGTCAGCCATTGCATTTTTCGCTTACGGTTATCGTAAAGAATCCACTTTTCCTCACATGTCACAATTCGATCCAATATTCCTTCATTTCTGTATCGATTCAACAAGGCAACACAAGTTTCAACACGCATTTCTTTCTGCAGATCAGTCAAATCATGAGGTACCCATTTTTCACATTTTTTTATTTTATTGATTTGACGCAAATGAGTCAGTATTGTTGGTAAGGTAACGTTAAACCATGCAGCTAATTCCTGGGTAGTTTGGCTCGGATCGGCTTCCACCATGTCTTTCAATTCATTGTTATTCACCTGTGTGGACGGCCTTCCTCGTGGTTCGTTCTTCAAATCAAAGTTTCCATCACGAAAGCGTTTAAACCAAAATCGCACGGTGCGTTCATTAGCAGTCCCCTCTCCAAACGCAACATTGATATTGCGAGCTGTTTCTGCCGCGTTAGTTCCGCGTCGGAACTCGTATTCAAAAATCACTCGAATTTTCGAAGTATCCATCTTTCTTGTCTAAGCTGAATAAAAAAAACTACTGAAAGTCGATAATCGAATGTTGCACATTTTTAAATGAAGAACTACATAGGTACCATGTGGAAAAAGTTTCACTCAAAAATCTCAAACCATGAAGGTTCTATGTCAATTCGAAGTACCTATTACAATGAAACGGCAATTTCATACTTTAACCCCTATTATTTAAGGACTAACACGAATATACTGCAGTAATAAAAAACACACTCAAACACACTCCGCGTTTCAGAAAAATTAAAAAAGTCTAAATGTAAAAAAGATGTAAGATCAAAATAGGAGATTCCTACCAGAGAATTAGAATATCCTCAAGTTATCCTTGAATGAAACACATTAAGGAATTCTATTTAGTATATTTCGAGTAGGTAAAGTACACGAAATAGCAGATTGTTTTATTCTGTCAACTTCTATTATTGTAATTGCCAATCCTTATCAGATACGCGAGTCCACTTCTAATGAGGTGAAATATCTAAAAGTAGCAACAAGACAAAGACAGAAGTTACCTCTATCGTTGCTCAGGATGAACTCTGAGGGGACGGAATCAAGTTCTTCAATTCTACAAGGTTATTACAGGGTCCGCAGCACGCCCCTGGTGTTGCACACGTCCATAGGCCACAGTAACCACCTTTCATGTGTTTGTCTGCCATCTAAGTAATATAAAAAAACCTCAGTAGTTGTACTTAATTAGACCCGAATCCTTAGCATGGCGGGGAAGACTCGTGTCTCACATTTCTCTTCGACCGATGTAATGAGTATTTTTAAGCACATGACAGATTTTTCTGCTATTTCATTAGTCGCACTGAAAGGAGCCTTGCGTAGGCTGCGTTTCCATCAGAGATATGCAAAGATGCATAGCAAGGGATGTTGTCTTTCGGAAGCAATAGGGTCACTATATTTACCTAGCCTCGCTCAGCGTAGTTCTAGTGGAAACGGCTCAGCGGCATGAGGTTTTTGTGGTAACCTATTGAAATATCGAATTTCTGTTACCCGAATCTTAAAACCCCGAAAACGGTTGGTAGAACTTTTAAAAGACAGATGTAATGAATGACAACTTTCTATAATTCCGTTTTTCATTTCCCAGATGAATCAATTTCCAGGTACACTAAAACCAAATTTTCAAATAGTATTTTTTTGTTTTCCATATTGTCATAATCCAAATATAGTTATACCAGATTCTCAGAATATTCTTTTTTGTTTCCCATCGCACCATTTTCCAAATAAACTATTACCAAATTTTCATAATCTTTTTATTTGGTTCCCATACAAATCGTGTTCCAGCTAAACTATATACAGGTATAGTAAAAATCAGTAAATTTATACGATTCATTTAGGGTGTGTAACGGTTGATATAATGATAAAAAATCTAACGTTCACTTAAGACATAAATAATTTCACTTAATATAATGAAAGCCTGAAGACTTATAAATATAATATAATTTTGTTTAAATTATTGTTTTCCATGTCATGCATGAACAGTTTTGTATGCAGGTATAATCAATGAATCAGGAAAGCGAGCTCGTGAACACTGCGTACCACACCCGACCCGACTCGCCGTGGTACTTGTCTGCCCTACACTAGAGTGTTATTTAAGAACCGGAGGCGCGGAGGGAGGGGAGCCCCTTATTTCGTAGAAAGAAATTTCATAGAATTTCGTTTCACAGAAAATGCTTCATATAATATTTGGTTCTTATATTTTTATTTCGAATATAATTGTTTCAAAAACAATTTCCTACAATGAAACATATTTCACAGAAACACAATTTTTAACCAAATTTTTTTGTTTAACTAACTTATCAAACTGTAGAATTATTTTTAAAGAATATTAAACCACCTTTATAATGTTCCAAATCACATTTTTAACTGTAACATTTACAATTTTAACACCCCGACTCAGATTACCCCGACTCGGATAGGTTAGGTTAGAAGGCTAATGCGGGAGCGGAGCGTAGCGAAGCTCCCGCATTAGGCCTTCGTGGTTATTTTTTTATAAACCACCCAGAAGTAGGAGCCCCGCGTAGCGGGGCTCCGTCGACCTTGTAGACGCATCAATTGTTTAGTTCATAAAAACCATATATATGATAATATGTTATTCTTTGTAATAAGTTTCTATTAAATAATAACTATACTAAAAACAATATAATGATTAAGAATAGTTGATTTGATATTCTATGAAAAGATTATTCTAATGTTTAACTTGATATGAAACAAAATTCAATGATTTAAAATTATATTAATTAAATATAATGATTATATTGATTATTCTATGAAACGAAATTATGCGAAACATTTTCTGTTATACGAAATTATATTAAACAATTGTCTATAAAACAACGCACACCCGCGGAGGGTGGGCAGTCCTCGCCCGCAGTAACGAAGCTCGGGCGCCCGGGCGAGCTGGAACGGCTGAGGCTGGCGACCAGAAAGCCGAAGCTGCGGAAGCGAGCATGGGTGCCCGAACTTTGTTACGCAAGGGCGGAAGGACTGCACTTCCCGCAGCGCCGGAGAAGAGCAACACTAATGCTTGCCTGCTTGCCTGCATGCTTGCCTGCTTGCCTGCATGCATGCATGCCTGCATGCCTGCATGCTTGCCGGTTTGATTGCCAGCTTGCCTGCATGCATGCTTGTTTGCTTACATGCATACATATATTTTTTAAGGCAACGTGTGTTTTGTTCAGTAGGTCTCCAATTGTAGTTAGTAGACGCCATATGAGGTTTAGTTTTAGGTTTAGAAATCTGGATATTGTTTTTCTGGATATCAATTAACTGGATATCAATTAATTGCATTTCAAAAATTTGTGTTTTAAAAATTGGGCTTTCGTGCATATGGATTACGGTCATCTGGATTTTGTGCATTTAGATTTCGTGTGTCTGGAACTCGTTCGTCTGGATTATAAAACGTCGTACAAATGAATAAATGGGCAAATGAAATTCGGAGTTGCGATTATATGGAAAATAAAACTTCGGAATTTGAAAAACCGGGATTATGAAAAATTGGCCAAACGTTTTCTGGATTATGATATTCGGAATGTTAAAATTCGGGATTAAGATAGGTAACCGGTTTTTGTCCATGCATAACAAGTGAAAATGTGTTGCAAAAGATGTAGGTCGACTGTACGTGCTCTAGGAAGGGCGAGGGTTCCACACCGTACTGTACCCCACTCGCATAAGAAACGAGCCCGCTGCAGGATGTGTAGCGGACTACGTGTCACTTCGCACCGCTCAACTGTTTGGTCCATCCGCATGTCCAGTGGAATCATTCTATTCGTTCCACTTTCTCGCTACGCATCCTCGTTTCGCCCTGCCATCTCGCACACCGTTGTTGGAAACGCAGCTCAAAGGTATGATTTCGAAGCCGACCGCATACAACAATTGCAGATGCATGCAGCAGATACAGCGTATACATTTCTGGCTAAACTTCGATCCGGATGAAGGGGACCATTGAGAAACCGCAATGACTTAAGCGCATCTGCTGCGTGCGTCTACAATTGTCGTATGCGGTCACCTTCAGAATCATACCTGCAGACTCAGTTTTTCGAAGTTTTTATTGCTCCATTTCAACTCTTGTTCAATGTTCAGACAATAATATACGTTATTAAGAACTGATCTTATCATTTAGGTAAACTATACAGCGATATCATAATATTGTGATCTAATTTAAATCAATCTACATACATTTACATACAATGACATTGGTGACTGATGATAACAATACATGTTTTACATATTTAATTATCTTAAAAGGGAATGTACGTATTCTTATTACTTTTTTCTTTAAAATATGATGCCATTTTAAGGATCTTCTGATGTAAAAAAAAACAATATTTAGGAAAATTTTACATTTTGTACCGTAGCCGTAGGACAACTGCAAACGCACGCAACTGATACGCGTAATTCATTGCGGCTTCTCAATGGTCCCCTGTATCCGTAACGACGTTTAACAAGTAATGTATACCTACGCTGTATCTGCTGGAAGCGTCTGCATTTGTCTTATGCGGCCGGCTTCAGAATCATAAATTTTCAACTTGATAGTCCGAAAGAATTCTGAGTTCTGGCATCGAAATTAGGAGAGGTGTTGGGAAAGTCTGTCTTGGAGCCTTAGTTCCACTCTCCAACTCCTTCCAGGAGTGACAGCCGTCTGAACCATTGACCAGGTAACAACTGCCATATTATATGTTCGTATGGCAACAGCGACCGAATAATTATGAATGAGTATGGTTAATGAATGTGATAATGATAATTGATGATAAATTAGTTTTAATAACGATTACAGATAGACTAGTTATCAAATATAATCGTATGATAAAGTATCTCGAAACTTCAATAATAAACAGTGTTTCTTATATCTAACTGGCTCGCGGATTGTTATTGTAACTTTTCTTGTTGTCTGTATATTATTTTTAATAGTAAAAATGTTTGTATGGATTCCGACTGATTTCTTATTGTTCATAAATAAATTATTCTATAGTGTAAAAATAAATAAAATTGATATCTGGTTGTAATACTAAAATAACTGCTTGAGTGTACGATACTAATTACAAATATATCTGTGTATGCGGAATAAACAGACAGAAGAACTGGTTTCAGTGTGTCTGGGTAAGTAATCTCTAAATTAGCTGGACGAATTTTGATGAACTTTTTTTACTGCAGTTAGCTAATGGCGTAACATGACTACTTTTATTTCGCAAAACGTACACGTTTTGTGGTGCACAAAACGTGTACGCAAATAAAACGCAAGGACGTATGTGTAATTTATTTAAGTATTTAATGTTAAAAAGGATATAAGGGAATAAAACTAAAGGCGAATGGATCTGTATATCTGTCTATGTGTTACGCTTTCACGCCTAAACCACTGAACCTTTTTTGATGCAATTTAGTAAGGGATAGATTCCCCCTGGGTCAGCCGGAGTGCGAGGGATGTCGCATGACAACCTCACCTTCGGCCTAGCACTACGAACCAGAGACGGCGTGCGGTTTAGTCGGTTCGAGTCCGACATAACCACCCCTCCGCCTCCGGAGGGGTGGGTATCCGTGGGGATTTCCCGCACGTAAAAAAAAGGTATAGATTAGACCTTGAGAAATGAAAGGTTATGTTTGATTGCGATACCCGACATCCACGCGGACGGAGCGGCAGGCAAAAACTGGTATTTTATGTGTTAAAAATACTTTAAATTGAATTAAATAAAAAAATAATTATTTATGTTAAAACTGCTAACAAGACATATGTATGACACATTTGTACACCTTTTGTACACACTCGCAGTTGACGGAATAAAACCAATATTCTCTTGAAATGCAATGGCGGTAGTGGTAACACCACTATAGTAAATAATACACTCAGACATAAACTTTGTCTGTAATTTAAAAAAACAAAGACTGGCACTCGGGGACTGCCGTGGCCGCTTTAAAGCTATTGCATGTGTGTATGTCCGTCCCGTTCGTCCCGTCCGTCCCGTCCGTCCCGTCCGTCCCGTCCGTCCCGTCCGTCCGTTCGTCCGTTCCGCCCGTCCTGTCCGTCCCGTCCGTCCGTCCGTCCCGTCCGTCCGTCCGTCTGTCTGTCTGTCTGTCTGGTCCTTCTTCCTCCAAAGTAACAATTCTTGCTCGTAAAACGTCTGATAATCCCCTCGACATCTTTTTGACCGAGCTACATGGTAGTCGGGTGTTAGGTATTTTCGTTACGGAATTTCTTGATTTGGTTGCCGCGCTCAAATCCCGCGATAAAAGCTATGCAATAGCTTAAAAATATCAATCAACCAATGAACCGCTACCATAGAATAGACCCTTCCGGCCCCACGGCTCAACTCAACCGCTCAACTTTACAATAGTACTACCACTACTACTGAATAATTAATTCTAAGCAATATTATGAATGCGAACGTGATCTTTTTTAGCGTTACTTCATAACTCAAACACTGCTGGCTGCATTTAGTTGAAATGCACACAGGTTAAAATAGGGTTTTTTTTATAAGTGCTTGTGGGTAATGGCATTTTTTTAATCGTGCGATATTCTTCTCGTATGTGTACCCTGCGGCGTAGACGGTTAATGTCTAAATGCAACCGTCTCAGGTGTAAGATTGCCTCCTGTACCACACCCCGGCTGACCCAGGGCCATCTCCAGGTTCGGTATGCCCCTCCTCCACGAACATAGTCTATAGTTGAAATAACTTAATAGGAGCATTATGACAGTTGTAGTCTAGGGATGGAGTTATCTTAAATCGATTGTGATAATAATAAATAAGTTAGAAAAAAGTAATCGCATCGTTGCCAGTATGTAACTTTTGTTACATTTTACGTTACTTGCGACCCGTATCGCATTTTGTTATTATTATCCAATTCATCAGCTGTATCACCGGTGATAGCAACAGTATTTTTATGGGAAATCGTTTGAACGGTAAACGTATCTCCGGGGATACCTGCAACCACGACTTTTCCTTTTCATTACAACAATAAAGCTTACTTTTGTTTAAACAACTATAAATCAAAGCACAATAGTAAAAATTTTCAGATTAAAAGTGTGGTAATACTGTTTTGTTGTCTTTGTTACTTAAATATTTTAATAAAACGTAACGAAAAGTCACGAGCATAGATAAACTAGATAACTTCTAACGATTAAAATGTAACAACCTAAGACAATATAGCCACAACACTAAAATTAAAAAGCAAAAGCCATACAACGTAGTTGTCGTACGAGTTCTCGTAGAAATAAGTAATCCCACCAAAAACATTTTCATGTAAAAATGTTGCCAAGACGAGTTTACATAGCTTAACCATGTGAAAAAGTTATCCAGATCTCGTATAAAGCCAAGCTCTATTTAAAGACTGTACGCTCTAAACCTAAGGTGTAGTTTAGAGCTTGAAGGTTATTAAATTATTTCAACTATAGTTAGTATATTTTTGGTTTGGTTTTCAGATGCAATTTAGAATTCGAGAATACAAAACTGCTCTTTATGATAGTGGCAAATCAAATCGTCCTCAGAGCCTTTTCCAACACAGCTGGGGTCGACTTTCAGTCCATTTACGGTACGGTCGAACTTCGATATTTTGACTGCCATTTGACCTAAGCGTGGCAAATTAAGTGAGTTTCCTTTTTCATCTAATTTAAACACGGCTTGGGTGTTCTGTTCTGGGTAATTTTAGCAATAATTGGCTAAACATTTGAACGACGACGGACTTAAATATTTTAGTTCATAAAAGAGTTTTTATTTAATACAATGATGAATGAAATTTTACGCATATGGGCCCCCATATGCGTAAAATTTACACTACAATCCAGATACTTCAGTAATTGTTTTACGTCAAAGAGGCTCTAGAGGCGGTAGTGAACGTGAATGCTACGCAGGGGGTGTGAGTTCGGTTCGGATCGAAATATTTATATGGTATGATCATGTCTATTTGCATTGGACTGGATGTCCGTGCGTCGGAGAGCATGTTAAACCGTCGATCTCGATTGCCATACTAAGACCTATGGCAGTCATTACGGGCAGTTGGAGTCTAACTGCAATACTTCGATATCGCCGATGGGTTGTGGGATCAGTGCCACGAGCCATTGATATACAAATATATCAATGCCACGAGCACTAAAAATATTCGTATTCGTAACGTAAACGTATCGAGAAAACGGAGGATTACGATTGGCAGGATTGCCACGCACACAGGTTCTCAGTAGGCAGGCGACCAATCGCAATGTTCCGTTCTTTCGGTGCCTTTATGATAGAATTACGAAGGGCACAGATGGCAATCACTTCACGGAAAATGTCAAAGGTTTTTTTGTATTTTTTTGCTATTTAACGCTAGGATTAAGAAGACTTCCAATAAATTGTTTAGAATCGAGTATTGAAGCCTGATGGGTGGATGTGGTAAAAGATAGCAGTTTACTTTTTAAGATTTTTTTAGGTTTTAGGTTTTGTTCAGGGTACTTCATCCTTTTAAAGTAAGTAAAAGCGGAAATATATCAATCTCAATCGAACGAATCAATTAATTAGCCCACTGCGTCCACTGCTGGACATAGACCTCTCCCAATGTGCGTGATTTCGTACAATCCTCTGCCTCCCGCATCCAGTTCGTCCCAGCCACTTATGTCCAAATATGTCAATCTAATCTATATTTTTTCTAGACTTACGATATCATTTTCGTTCTGAAAGTCACGTTCCGATTTATGTTTCAAGCGTTATCAAATTATCAGACAATATGTTAATCTTAGAATATCATTATTATTTAGATTTCTAAATTAATATTCCCGGCGAAGAAAGTAACCGGGGTCACTTCGGTGGGTATATAACAAGGTGACTAAGATCCATGTTAAAGTAAACTGAAAATAATGGAATTCATCTTTAGAGGAGGTAGGACACGACGGTAATCCCGTCCAATTTGCTTAACTGGGGATCTACCTCCGCCCTACAGAATACCTCGGCCATAATAACCTGCTGTTGTGTTCCCGGCCGTTAGTATGGTAGCCAGAGCTCACTGGAGAGGTTTTGTGCTGTCAGTGGGAAGACCAAATTGCCTGCTTTGTCTTCTACACTGACGGCACAGAACCTCTCTGTGTTTATAGGGTCGGCAGCACGAGTGTGACTCCCCTGGTTTTGCACATATCCATAGGCCACGGTAACCATTTACCATCAGGTGGGCCCTGTGCTTGTCTGCAGTTTTCAGTTGTACATCATCAGTGATGATTTGACCTGTCTAACTGACAGATAGACAGCGGGGTTTTAGTAATAGCGTTTCGTTTTTACCCTTTTGTTACGGTACCCTAAAAAGGGAAGGTAGTTATGGACGTGAATATAGGTCAATAACTTGTACTGTGACTAAACACGTGCGAAATGAATCCCACAAAGTTTATTGTATTGGAATTTACGCTATTAGTAATCAAAAAACATAATCAATCATATGTACCTACTTGATATTCGTAGTAATAACTTGGGGCCACGTGTTTCAAAGTCGAAAGTAAGCACAATAGTTTCAAAGTTATTGTTAGGTCAGTCGAAGTCACATGGCTAGCTTGAAGGCTCGGTCAACGTCACGACACGACACGTGACACAGGACGGTACGGTACGACAAAATGTCGTGCCGTTTCACGGCTATTATGGTAGCGCAATACTAGGCCCGAGTTACTCGGGCCGAGTATCTGCAGACACGTATAATGCACCCTAACGTATTGCATTGTACTTCTACTTGTACGTACGTTTTCACGCTTCGCTTATTGGACCCAGAACCATAGGAACTAGGAAGATAGATACAATATTTTACCACTTAGATACAGGATTTTGTCTCTGGGGGTTATCTGTGAAGTTTTTGCGCACGAGAAAATAAAGGTGCAACGAAAAAAGATATGATAGGTGCCCGTCGTGGACTAATCTAGGTGCTATTCGCGCATGTGCTATTCAGCTGGGTGCTTAATCAATCAATTAGCCCACTGCAGTCCACTGCTGGAGATAGGCCTCTCCCAATGTGCGCCATTTCGTACGATCCTCCGCCTTCCGCATCCAATCCGACCCAGCCACCTTTTTCAGGTGGCTCTAACTGCAAGTCTAAAACGACCACTTTATTGGTATCCTATTAGAATAATATTTTGTCATGCGGCGATATTTACAAAGAATCTGCTTAGTCAATGAATTATTCTGATTCTGCTAGTATGAGTGATCTTATGAATTTTATAGAAATCTATTGAGGTCTGCTGGAAATTCATAATTTACTCGTTTTCAGCAGAATTAAATGTGGCCTTTTTAGACCCGCTATTCTACACCCAATTTTGGACACAACTGAGAAGTTACTATGAGGATGACAATGATTTTATACACAATCACAATACAAAATCGTACACAACAGACAATGTGTAATATAGATGTTATTGCTACCGATGTAAACATATGGATTTTCCTCTGTAGGTACTCGTCCACTGTTGCGTCACTGAGCCAAATGAGTTTTATGAATGAAAATACATTCATAACGGTATTACCGATGTGTTTGAATTAAAAAATAATAAACAAGTGACTCAATAATACTGAATATTATGTTGTTTGTTAGGAATTCGTTGAATAATGGTTTTATTGAGTGGATAAAGGTAATGGTGGATATAGTGGCAGATATATATAACAAGATTGCAGCGAATTAATTTCAGTTAACATAAACATTTCGATTAAGAAAATTTATGACAAAACACACATGTTTTGTTACGGGTATAATTCCAGTGTCAGATGCATAGGGATAGCAAGATAATAAAAATAAAAGTACCTATGACAAATTTATAATTTTTATATAATAAACTAGCTGTTGCCCGCGGGTTCGCACGCATAGATGTCGGTTATCGCGGATCGGGGTATGAAAAATAGATAGAAGCCGATTCTCAGACCTACCCGATATGCACACAAAATTTTCATGAAAATAGGTCCAGTAGTTTCAGAGGAGAATGGGAACGAACATTGTGACACGAGAATTTTATATATTAGATGATTTTTGAATTTGAATTCGGAGCCCAAGCCAGCTATCATCTGCTGATTAACAGACGAAAAATTATGTATTCTATAATGAATCTCAGCAGCCTGTGCAAGGCGGCGGTATAGACATACAGGAATACCAATGATTCTGTGAAATGGTCAAAATAGGAACTACGGTTGTCACTGTCAAATGCATACTGTTTTATTCCAAATCAAAGACGATTTAGCACGATTTGACGTTCTTGAAAGGAAAGTGGCGGCCTCCTTCAGTTCACAGGAATGTTGGTTTTAGTATATCTCTTCGACTTTGTCGATCGAAGAGATATTATGTCTATATGATGTCTACAGTGGCGTAGCTAGGTAACCAAGGTAACCAAATCCAAAAATAGGGCCCCATTGCTATCTAAACTGGTTAGGTTAGGTTAGGTTAAAACATAAAAAATACAAATACATATCATATCAAGCATTTGACGTTTTTCGTTATGACTTAATATTTTGTTCGTGAAGTTTCCCAAGTCATAAGAAGATTTGTCGTACACATTTTCGAAAAATGTAGAGGTCTGTGGTTCCACCAAATCCTCCGCTCTTATGTGTGCCATGCAAACATCATCCACGTTCACATGATTGGTGGCGGAGGTATCTCCAACTGCAATAATTGTCGAATCTTCTTCAGTAGGCTTCTCAAACAACACTGCAGTTACTATATTATTTGAGTCACTATCAATAGAAATCTTTGTTTCTGGTTAAAGATTTCTATTGATAGTACTTGCAAGAAGGCTGACTAAAAAACTTGTCAATATTGGGATTTTTTTTTACTATCTTCTCTTTCTTGGCGTTGTATGCTTTTAAAACATCACTGGGTTTCTTCTTTTTGTCTATAATTTTAGTTTTCTAATTTATTTATGCAATATTTATATTCGATTGTGCTCGAGTAGGTATTCACTGTTCACTGACGACGTTGAAAGTAAAAGGAAAGAGAAACGTAATAATACGATACAAGATGCCGATGAGGAATCCTCGGCAAACATTTTATCGCCGCTAGTGTTCCTACATTTAACAGTGGAGAGCTGTGCCGTCAGCGTAGAAGCCAAAATCCTGTTTTGGCTTCTTAGCTTTTGCTCGGTTATACTAGTAACTTTGATTTCGGTTCTTTTCTGTTTAAAAATAAACCAGTACATTTATTAATTGACGGACGGGACTCTGGCGAAGGTTTTATTTCAAACGGTAATCGTATTAAGCCAATACAAAATGAGAGCAGACCCTAGACTCTAAGCTGGAAGCCTCAAATATAAACAGGAACTACGCTACAAGATGATGAAAGGTGTGTTCATATAATGATAATAAACATCGCGTGGCTCAGCTGTTCTAATCAGAAATAATTACTGAATTATATTGACGATTCTATTTATACATAGGTATCATTGTTGGAAGATCTCACGATGTTTTTCCTGTCTGTAATCGGTTTAACGCAGTTGTCAAGACGCTTTGATGATCTTTCTAAGGATTAAATTGTAATTCTTATTCCCTTGGTAGTATAGATTTGTTTTTCTGGTGAATAATGGTGACTACACATAGTTGAAGACTGGCACGTTAAAAACCTTTGTCCGTTACAAAGGTTTTTAACGTGCCAGTCTCCGTGGCGTAACGGTAGTGAACACGGCCGCTACGCAGGAGGCACGGGTTCGATCCTCGCTCAATGCAAATATTTGTATGCATGAATATGGGTATTTGCATTGGTCTGGCTTGCCTCGGAAAGCACGTTAAGCCGTTGGTCCCAGTTGTCATACTCACATCTATGGCAGCCGTTACGGGTAGTTGGAGCCGTCAAAAGTCCAACAACTGGTCTTACTGCAATGCTTCGGTATCGCCTTTTAGTTGTGGAGGTCAGATGGCAGTCGGTCCACAGAAAATATCGAAGCTCAGCCAAATCCGCAGTTAGACTGGTAAAGCAGACCCCAGACTCCAAGCTGAAAGCTTCGCATGCGACTGGGATTAACGCTGGGATGAAGAAGAAAGGTTCTTAACGTGATTTCTTGTTACATATAAAACTATGATGATTGGATTGATCTATTTCGATCAAAACGTGTACTGCCATCTAGCGGCAATACCCTTAACTATAGAAGTAATGAATTCTGAATCGCGCTATTAAAATTTTAGCAATAGCTATACTTAATGACATCAAATTAATCTATATAATTTTTGTTATGTCAACACCAACTTTTAAATCGATACTACAATATATTAGTAGTTAAATTACATTTCTCAGATTAATTAATTAGTTCTTTAGATGATAATTATTTAGTTAAATGAGAACCCACCAAATTTGTCAAAATAAACGTACGGTAATGTCTGACTCAATGAGTAGGTAGTTTCAATGACGTCATATTTTCAAATGATACTATTGTTGTAGTTCTATTCATCCTGTTAAACAACACCTATGACACTATAGGCCAATGCCTAAAGTACTACTTACATACCGATAATATTATACTTGCAAATTATGGATGATGGATTTTGATTCTAAGAAATGACGGTTTGTGTTGAGTGTGTGCTGCCTCACTAAGATCTTTAGAGCTCATGGGTGCGGTGAGGTCGCCTGTTGAATAATGGACGAGAGTTTGGTTCTTTTCTCTCCTGGTGGGGAGGGTCACACTGCAATCGATTCCATCGTATGGTGACGGAGAAAGAATACAAGTATCACCACCCCATCTCATCCGACAGGTGTCGTAAGACGTGATTGACGGAAAAGTACGCAGACGATATCACTGCGTGTGAGGGAAAACTCGAAATAAAATCCTGTACCAACCCCGTCTGGCTAGCGTTGAAAACTGTAGGCTAATGTCTCCCAAACTCCCAACATTTGGAGAGGCCTATGTTCAGCTGTGCTATATTTATGTCTTTCACCTTACAAAGGGCAAACGTTTTGCTTAATACTCGGCACTTTCTACCAAATCCTTCTTTTTTCTGCTAAAGACTACTGACTAAAACCGCATGGCATCTCGGGTCCCCCGATTGACTACCTAAAGCATATCCTTTGCCCCTCGGCTACTTTTTACCAGACCCTAGGCTTGAAAATCATTCAAAAATACGACTGTTACCAGTGTATTCTAAAAATTTTGTCTCTAAAACTATAGCACTCAGTTTAACTTAAAATACGTGGAATAATTGGAACATACCACGACTTAAAACGATATAAACAAGTTCACATACAAATGAGTTGAGGTACTTAGTGAAATGAGCACTTCGGAGTAGGTACTTCGTCGACCGAGCAGTCGCACGATAAGTGTGATAACTTCTTGATAACTGAGTTGGGACATGCTTCGAATGTGAAGCAAGAAGCTCTTAGAACTTTCTAGTTGAATTAGGTGGAATGTCAATGCGGTTTAAGGTCGTAAGTTGTTCAATTTGTCTGAAGATATAATACTCGTATTATTTGAATGAATTTTCGAAGTATATTACTTGTGAACGAGAGCACGATAAACCGTCAGTCCCGATTGACATATTTGCCATACTTTTAAGGCAGTCCTTAGTGGTAACGTATAGTTGGAGCCCTAAGAAATCCGACAACTACATAACTTTGATATATTCAGTGGGTCGTGAAGAACAGATCCAGATTGCAGTTGCTTCAAGAATTATATCTAAATTCAGCCGTTATGTACTAAGATTAAGCAATCGATCCCAACTGACTCGAGAAAGGTCTCGGAGCTCCTACCTACCCACTTGCTCATAATGTCGCTCTAATTTCACCGAAATTAGGCACATAATGATACCTATTATCAAACTGTGTTTTTTTTTATTGTTATTAAATCACGAGAGGGATGGTGACTTTTTTTTTAATTTTATTGGTTGAGTTGCATTATTCTTAAAAAAATTACAAATTCTTAATACAAAAAGATCGTATTCAATAGAACAAATAAATTAAATGTTAATATACCTACCTATTGCTTGTTCATTTCATGCAACTTCGTATTAAAGTAGAAAATTTCATCTTGTACTCAAATATAACTTTTCTTTTCGCTCCGTTTAAAACTTTAAGTAAATTTACCATTTTATACACAGAAAAAAAGACACCCCATTCTGTTTAATCTGTGGCCAGGGTTTTCTTTTATTATTATTACCGCCAGTCCGCCGATAACAAATAGTTTCGCAATTCGTTTTTACTAGTGAAATTATAGTTATTTATTAATTAAAATGTCTACAAGTTTGTACTATTTATGAAGGAAACGATTTATGCACCTAGTACACCGTCCGATATATACACATATATATACTGTACATACAACGTTCGATTTATGACGCACAGTGTATTATTTTGCCTCAGTAGCGGACATCCTCCTTTTATAGCCAATTTCGATGCATATAATCATAATACAGCATACTATGACACACCAGATTAACAATATTGCTTGGTTTTTAAAATATGTAGCTTTTCTTGAAAGGTCATTGAACTTTGTCTAAAAGATTTTTACAGATTTAGCGCGAAATTATTAAAATTGATCATAGTTAAAATTACTAATAAATGGCGAAATATATACATAATTGAGTGTTAAAATTACAGGTCTGCAAATGACCTGGAATACGAAAAAAAAATATTTTAGAAATTTCAGAAAAAATTAAATGGAAAATTTTCTAGTTGACGGTCGCATTTTTCACTTGGCGAATACACTCTAGCATTGTGGCTTCCTATTTACAAATTTTTGATTATTTTCGATGCAGGACAGCTTAGGTATGACGTTTCTAAGTTTTTTTATAATTTCTATGGAAATAGGGTTGTCATAAAAAAATACAATTATTCGAAATTTATAATATTTAGATTGACGGTTAAGATAGAGTTAGATTGACTTAAAATTGTGTCATGATTTAGTGATACCCCTCTACTGCTGAGATATTGCTGAACTCTTAAATTTTCGCAAATATTTGTAAGACGTTTCAGACATGTGTATGTATGTCTCTTGCGAATGGCAACGTGGTAAAAATAACATAAACCGGGGAATCCAGAAACCAATTTTGGCGTTATGATCGTTAGTTAGATCGGAAAACTACTATCACTTTACTAGATTTTGTTTTACTTTTTATTTCTGTACCTGTTTTGTTTTATTTTTAATTTTTAATTATATAATAAATATGTTAGGTAGGTTATATAGTATACACAGCTAAGAGCGCGCTCTCGCCGTTAAACGATTAAGTTTAGCGAGGAACAATTGTAAAGAAAAAAAATACGACTATTTCACCGTGGACTCGAATCATCCGATCCATATTTATCAACATTGTCCCACAATAAACGTCGCAAACCGAAGATGCCTTTACTCTCGAAAGTTTTTTCTCTATTAGAAGTAGGTGTAATACTGAACATTATCAGTTGTCAACTGATAATGTTCAGTATTACCCTTCTGAATCAGATATTCAATTTGAATAGGTGGAGTTGACCACAAATGATCCATTAATAATTTTCGATAACGGTAACGACCATACACTGCACCCTCACATCAACATTGCGCAACATTTGTATAAATCTTAGACCAGATAATCATGGTTACGATATATTTAAGGTATGGTACTTTTATTCAGTTTGTTACAGTTACACTTCTCAGTAGAAACAACTTACCCAACCAGCAAAAAAATCATTTTCAAATGGTTTATTTACTTTATATAATATTTTATATTTTTATAATATTTCTAGAGATAATTGTAAAAAATGACGTTCCTATGTGCTCTCTATGGGCCTGAACTGAATAAACGAAATTGATTCTTTGATTCATACCTCAGAGGTGGTCTATTGAATTTTATCAATTTCAGGTTCAACTATTTTTGAAGTAACGACAGAACTACTTCTCAGTTTTTAATAAACGTTTTTCACTTTTTATATAAATTTAGAATTATTATTCTCTTTATTCAGTTTTAAATATATATCAATTACATTTTAAATATTTTTTAAAAATATGTTTAAGAATTATTATTATTATTGTTATTATTATTTTACTGAAATGTAGTGTACTTGTCATAATATTAAGTAGATAAGTAGTGCAGACTGAAAAATAAAAAAATATAATGACCAAACTGAACTATATCTACCATAGACGACGAGAGACAACCCTAGCTCAAAACTTAAAGATTGAATATCACAGCTGTCCTGTACTGGTAGCGTCTGATTATTTTTGTGGTAGTAGTAATAACCACCATTAACAATTAAATGAAATAATAATAATAAAATATATGCTCGCTAAAATAGACGAGATAAGGTTTCTTTTTTTTTCATAAATCGGTGCCTAAATTATAACATTATCATACAAAAAAAATCCGTGAATAAGAACGAACAACAAAAGAGATAAATGGTTTTTATGGTTTCTATGGACTTTTCTCGATTTCTTCAATTTCTCTAAAACTATGAGAGATAAATTATTTGGAGTTTTACTACAAATTTAGTTAGGTAGTTATCTATCGTCAGACATAAAAAGATGAGGATGACCGCTACTGAGGCAAAATAATACACTGTGTGACGTGATTGATGTGAAGTCCTTAACGTTTTAGAATGTTTACTATCTGAAAACTGCAAGGGTAAATATCTATTTTAGTATTATATTCTTCACAAGTAAAATGAAAAACGTCGTATGATACACGTGTGTATTGTTGATTACCGTCTTCGGCTCTCTTAAGGCTGCTCGGGTCTCAATATCGCCTCAGCGGTAATCACCAACTTTACACACTTGTACCATTATCTACTAATTATAATGAACTCTACAAATAAATAAATAATAAATAATAAATAAATATTCCACAACATTTCACACAACGCTATCTAGAACCATGGTAAGCATAGCTTAACTAGCTTGTGTTATGGAATCTAGAATGCGGATAAACATACTTAGATACGTACTTTTTTTTTTGTAAATATATACATATTATACATAGAAACACCCAGACCAATGCATATATACATATTCATGCATACAAATATTTGCACTGAGCGGGAATCGAACCCGCGCCTCCTGCGTAGCGGCCGCGTTCACTACCGCTACGCCACGGAGGCTGTCAATAATATATAATATGTCTTATCCTTATCTGACATTAATAAGACTGACGATTTCATCAATTGATTTAATCAATTTCAAATGTTTATATAAACTTAGTATCTATAAACAGATTGATAAAAGACAGGACGGGACTTTCCCTCCAAATTACGCAGATCTACAAGTTTGAAAATGGCATCTAGGCAGTAACCTAGGTTGTTTTCTATCCCCGGTTATGGGGTTAGAAAACAACCCCATAACCGGGTACCCAAAGGGTACGGGTTTGTACGTTATAATTTATTGTAGTTCATAATGGATATAAATGCCTTGTCAGTTGTGCAATTCTCTAAGCAAACATCGTCGAGGAGAGGTATACGCGGCTGCTGTATCTCCCACAGCAGAAGATGGCCTACAAGGTCTGCTACTGCTACTGCACGATATCTTCGATATCCTTCGAAGCGGCGAGCTGGGGACCCAGTGATCCCCAAGAAGAGGGCCATATAGAGATGGGCCTGGGTCAGCCGGGGTGCGAAGGCCGTTATGCTCTTTAGCTATCTCACCTTCGGCCGTGCACTGCGACCCACAGACGGTGTGCGGTTTAGTCGGTTCGAGTCCGACATAATTTCCCCCTCCGGCTCCGGCGGGGGAAGTATCCGTGGGGATTTACCGCACGATAAAAAAAGGGCAAACATCGTCGAGCCCAGCGCTGCGACAGCCTTGAGAGAGATTGTCATTGGTCGCAGTGGGTGACGTCACTGGAGATCGACCAATGACAATCGACCTGATTGCTCGACGCTGTTTGCTTAGACAATTGCAAAGCTGCTTCTCTTTTAAAAATCAGCTTTCGATACTGAAACGCTACATTCAAATAGTATAAACTGTACTAATTATGTCACAGTGTCTCCAACATCAGTCAGACCTATTGTTGCGATGTGGTTAACCTTCGGTGTGGAATACCCACGAAACACTTAATCCACACGGTGTGGAATGCCCACCACGAAACCTAGCATCTTTAGGTTTTAGAAACAGTGTCAATGCCTTCTGTGACTCTGATTCCTTAAACAATTTAGGTTAATAGGATCCCTATGGCATACTACTATCTCGTTAAAACAGCCACTCGAAGTGGCAAGTATTTGTTAGGCGCTAATTTCCATTTTATAGGCAGAACATTGAGAAAATAACATTATTAAAAACAAATAACCCGACCGATGCTAAAAAGATCGTAACAAGCTTTATAGCAGGCGGTATCCATTACTTTTCATCTGATTTGAGATTTGTTTTTAATAATATATTTCATCTTATACTTTTTAGTCATGACATATATATTTTTGTAGTCATCTTCTAATTGCCTTCATTTTGATACATTCACTCCATTCATTCCACTCGATAAATTTGAGTGTTCTTTTTACTGCATACATTTTGGCGTCAAAACCCAACATATAGCTTTTATTCATATTTTATGTACCCAAGAACACTTGGGCAATAAATACCTATCATTTGAGGCATGAGGTAATACGGTAGTTCCGTACGGTGGTTCAGAAGATAAGAGGTAATAACCACTGACCGCGAGGCCATGATCACCTGACTAAAGTGTCCAAACGGAAGGAAGGACCTGATCACTGCAGTTTTTACCCGAAAAGACATCATTGGGTCACTGTGCACATTATCCCTATCGACAAAATAGTTCCATCCATTTCACAGAGATAAATAATAACAAATTAACCGAAGCAGTTATCGAGTGATAAACTGATAACAATATTACCTTATCATATCTGGGATCTTTCATAGATACCAGCAGATACATTGTTAGATTAAGTAATGGACAGATTGATAGTGAAGTCCAAGGTACGTTCTGAAATGTGTATAAAACAAAATTGAACGCGGGTGCCAGATGTTACCTGACTCCAATTTTCGAGATGACATTTTTCGTTTCTATTTTTGTAATACTCAATTCTTTATAGTAACCCACCGCGGTAGCCTAGTGATATGGGTAATGGACTGCTGAGACAGGGTCTCGGGTTCGATCCCAGGTTTTACCATGGCACACATCAATGACTTTTCGATGCTTTTCGAAGTTATGTGTATATTTATCGCAGGTTTATAAGTGCCCGGTTAATGGCAATAGGCTCGCCACCTATTACATTGGGACCTAAACATAAAACTGGCGAAATGTGGGTGCTAGCACCTCTGCCTACCGCTTCGGGGATAAAGGCGTGAGATTATGTTTTTATGTATGTTTTTCTTTATAGTAATGTATAGTATTAGCTTGCTATCTACACTATCTACATCTACACTACTATTATAAAGAGGAAAGATTTGTATTTTTGTGTGTATGTTTGTAATGAAAAAACTCAAAAACAACTGCGCCGATTTCAAAAATTCTTTCACCATTGGAAAGCTACATTCTCCCTGAGTAATATAGGCTATATTGGATTTCAACGGGAACGTTTTAACCACCCGTGCGAAGCCGGGGCGGATCGCTAGTACTTTATACAATAAATTCTTTATATTTTGAACACTAAAATATCTGTCTGTATAAACTGTTTTATTTTTATGGTAAATTTAACTTTATTTTATTCTGAATTACCGAAAAAGCTCACTTGAATTACTTATGATAGTAATTAACTTAAGCTTATTACAAAATGCACTTATGGAAGACAAATTAGAATTAAAACGGAAACTACTCGGAATAGTAATTTGGTTAATGTAATATTCTAACTATTAAACTTTCTCGTTCCGAGAAATTGTTTACGAGATGTAACGCGAGTACCCAGGATTACCACAGAACTAATTAATAAAAAGAGGTAGTGATGCGATGCAGTGCCTCACACTATATTTGACCGAGCGAGAGTCTCCGTTTCGACAAGGTGCCAGATTTTGCTTTTGTTCATATCGATGTCGGTTTGTCAGTTCTGGTGTAGAGGGCTCATTTCGTAACCGATATTCACCAAACATGGCACACATGTTCTTTGATTTAAAACACAACTTTTTGGGTGAAACATTAGGGACGTAATTCCTCACAGGTTATCTATAATATAAAAATGAATCGCAAATATATGAATGAATATGAATATGAATGAATACTAATCGCAAATCTCGAAAACAGCTGAACCGAATCCGCTTATTTAAAAAAAAATATTCCTCGCAGTATGAGGATGGTTCTTACATAGATATAACAAAAAATTGCCTGAAACAGTCTAAAAACAATTTTTTTTTATACTCCCCTACAAACGATTCGTAATAATAATCTCTTAAAAGCCAATTTGAACTTTACCACCATATCATAACGTTTAAGTGATAGTGGAAAGGTTCCGGGAAGGAAAAAAATTGAGTGACGCATAATGGCTTAGGGGTGCTACAGGGTTGAAGTATGACACGGGCTAAACCGAGGCGGGTTAGCTAGTTGTTAATAAAAAACATGCCTCGCAAAGATAAACTTCGTTATAAAGTTTACTGTAGTCTTTTTTTAGGAACGGATCGTTATTTTTTTTTAACATCAGCGTTGTTTAGAATAAGTTTAAGATAAGTATCGGGTTTTTTTTTATACTGCATAACGGTACCAGAAAATTGTGGCAAAGGGTGGTCCTCACGAGGTCTTCTGTTTACAGAACTATTTGTTACGACGTCCTGCCTCTTGCTTCGTTTCCCTTAATCTTCTATAACATTTCTTATGAGAAAATGTGTAATCCATGTGGTGACGGAGAAAGAATACAAGTATCACCACGCCATCTCATCCCAAGGGTGTGGTAAGAGGCTACTAACGGATAAATAAATACACAGACGGTAAGTGATATCGTCTACGTACAGGAAGAAGAGAAGGAACACTTAAAAGAAAACCATGTACTAACCCCCACGGCGGCGGCTTGCATTTCGCGATGCACGCCTCCCCACACAGGGGGCTAGGCCAAAGCCTCCGAATGGGAGAGATAGTGAATAGATAGATAGCCCAGCAGTGGATTGCCACAGGCTAATAGAATATCACATGGCCATTCATTTTCATTTGCACTGTTTTTTGAATTACGTGGAAACGCGACCCGATGCCATGCGCCTCTCTTGCCGTGCATCTGTTAGGGCGACATTACGATTTAAGTATGATTGGTCAAGTCTGAAAATTGTTACGACTCGCCAAATGGGTTTCAACACATTTTTGTTTCAATTCGTCAAGTCTGTCAAAGTACTAAACTCGTCAAGTTTACGTACTCTCTCGATTTTCCGTTCTTTCCTGTCTCTGTTTAGTTGTTTGTATAAATTAATACTCTGGTATTAATATGAGTTTTTATGCTGTCAGTTTGAAGACCAAAAGATTGTCCTAATTTATCTTCTACACTGACGACACAGAAACTCTCTGTTCTAACAGGGTCGGCAGCGCAAGTGTGACGCCCCTGGTATTGCACACGTCCATAGGTGGTATAAAAAATACCTATACAATTAGCTGACTTTACAAATAATACAACACCCATACAAACAAAATAGACTAGTAGCATCTAATAGCTATTGTATGGCAACAAACAGACGTGCTTTAATAATAGTTATGATTAAGATAAATCTAATCTGATATCCAAAGATTTCAAGTGTGATGTTCGAAATACGTTGTCATAGTCATTGATTGTTTTGTTTGTCAAAAATGATTGGATGGCAAAACTTGACGTATTTTGTTACGAATACGATAAGACATAGTACGAATGTGAACGTTATCTTATGTTTTGTATGACTTTTGCTGACGCTACTAACGTTGATGTTAGAATGTGTACGAGCCCACTGGCCCTTTAAAATTCGGACCCTGCGCCCGCTCGTCTCCTCCCATTTCAGAGTGTCCCACTCGGCCCGTGGTCTATTATTTAATCATGGATACGATATCGACTTTGATTTTGGTAAACAATAAATGTTGCTCGTTCCATATATCTTGGACCTAAATCGAGATATTAACAGGCCTGGCGCGCGTGGATTGTTTTGCAATAATCTATGCTTGGTAAATTTGAACTCGTCCACCGCCGTAGCACCCCGTGCTATCCACGAAATACATCCAAGAAACCTGTACTGCGCGTACAGAGCACATTTTGAGCACAATTTGAGTCCTAATCTAAAAATCTTTTTAAACCGGTCTATAACTTACTTACTCTACGGTAATATTCACATCAACCTCCTCGTAACGTGTATCTGTGTGGTGAAGGAGAAAGAATAAAAGTATAACCACTCCATCCCATCCGTTGGGCGTCGTAAGAGGCGACTAGTGGAAAAATACGCAGACGATATCACCACAGATATCACTGTGAGAGAAGCAAAACACGAAACTGCCCCTCTAGACAGGTGGCAATTCGCTAGCCGGCGTTTGGTGGAATAGAATGACGAATGTATGGGATTTGACGTATATGACAGTCGTTAACGCATGTCAAATACGTCAAATCCTATACATTCGTCATTCTATTCCATCAAACGCCTTTTAGCGAATTGCCACTTGTCTAGAGGGGCTGACCGGAAAATTGACCCGTCTGGCTATCGTAGAAACAGTAGGGCAATGCCTTCCAACATTGAAAGAGAGCTATGTCCAGCAATGGACTGCGATTTTATTGGAATGGATTCCTGTAGAAGCGGCATCGTAAGACATTTGCTCCTCATGTCGTGGTCCCCCCTCCCGAGGAGAGCCAGACCGAGAGGAATGGCCCTGGGTCAGCCGGGGTGCGAGGGATATGTCAAAAGACAACCTCACCTCCGGCCTAGCACATCGACCCACAGACGGCGTGTGGTTTAGTCGGTTCGAGTCCGACATAACCTCCCCCTTCGGCTCCGAAGGGGGGGGGGGGTATCCGTGGAGATTTCCCGCACGTAAAAAAAAAAGGGGGTCGCAGCAAAATGAGCACACCATTAAAAGCGACTCTCCTGAGAAGTTACAGGCATAAAGATTGCAACAAATGCGGGCACTTCTCAGAGCTTAATCAGGCAGATGTGAATTCATACCCACTTATAACTAACTGTATTTTGGTCCCATGCGAAGTTTAATGCTGTATTATATATTTTTGAAGCGTATACGTTATATACCAGTAACTCCCTCGTGTTGTGTTCCCGGCGGTGAGTAGGGTAGCCAGAGCACTGGAGAGTTTCTGTGCCGTCAGTATAGATACTGACACGAGTGTGTCCCCTGGTGTTGCCCATGTCCATAGGCCACGATAGCTACCATCAAGTGGGCCGCGTACGTCTGCCACATCAGTTGTATAAAAAAATAACCAAGGTACTGAGTCGATCGCAAAAAATACACCATTTTCGCTTTAGTCCTGGTCTCATCCGATGCTCTTTCCAGTTTTAACTTTACTCTTCGTCTATACCTGGGGCGCACTAAAAGTTTCCGGAATAAATAAGATAAAAATACTATTAAAGGTCCAAAATGAATTTATTGTTTCTTAAAATATTCTCCCTTTGCGTCAATGCACTTTTTCATTCGATTGAACCATTTTTGAAAACTTTTGTGCTACTCCTCCGTGTTTTGTTTTGCATACTCTTCGACAGCCTCTTCTGGTGATGAAAATCGTTGACCGCGTAATTGGTTCTTAATTTTTGGGAACAGAAAAAAGTCACAAGGTGCCAGGTCGGGACTGTATGCAGGATGGCTCATAAGTTCTACGTTTTTCACCTTCAAAAATTCGTTTGTCTGTCTGGCAGTGTGGGAACTAGCATTGTCGTGGTGCAAGATGATACGGCGTTTACGGTTATTTTTACGGAGTTCGTCAATAACTTCCGGCAAACAAATGGTTGTGTACCAGTCACTATTCACGGTACGACTATTCTCTAAGGCGACAGTAGCCACGTGTCCTGTTTTATTTAAAAAAAAAACAAACATCCGCTTATATGCACTTTTCACGCGCGCCGCTTTGGTTGGTTTCGGCTCATCTTGAAAGACCCATACGCTCGATTGCTGCTTTGTTTTGGGATCGTAGCAATAAATCCATGTTTCGTCACCTGTTACTATGTCCCACACCAAATTTGACGCACCTTCGTTGAATCTGGTAAGCATGGCATTGCACCAAGTGACGCGGTCCGTTTTTTTAAGCCTCGCTCAAATTGTGTGGGATCCACCGCGAGCACAGCTTTCTCACACCCAAATGTTTGTGTAGGATTGATTGTATTTGACTCATGCCTATGTCTAAGGATGAGCGAATTTCATGGTAGGTCAAATGCCTGTCTGTTTTAATCATACGGCGCACAGCATCGATGTTTTTGTTGTTCACAGCGGTGGACGGGCGACCATCGCGAGATTCGTCACTGAGATTGACACGACCGCGCTTAAATTCTGCAAACCAGCTATAAATAGTCGTCTTGCATGGTGCTTCATCACCAAAAGCCGATTGAAGCCGAGTGATGCTCTGTTGATGAAATTACACTTAAAGTCGTAGAAAATCATACTACGAAAATTTAACTTTAATCCATGTTGATGTAGACGCACAATTTTTAAAATGCGCCTCAATGTAAAAACAATTGACAGTCAGATGAAACAAACTGCATTCTACAACCAAGGAGTTCTATTTACAAATGTTGTAATTACTTTTTAAATATTGTTTATATAAGTCGCCAGTACCGGAAACTTTTAGTGCGGCCTATGTAGTGAGACAAAAAAAAATGTCTCGCCTAAATAGAGCAGGAACTTTACAAATTTAAATTTAACCTTGTGTAGCTACTCCATCTAATTAAATTGATGCGACGCTGGTCCACAACACTGATCAGTATCGTATTGTCGTTTAGTCTCTCAGATTTTGTACCTTCACGGTTCAACGATCCCATTACAATTAGTAGTAGGTAGTGTATAAAAACACCACGATTTTTACCGTTTTTATTTATGTACAAATCGGCATTTGACATGCCATTAATCGCCTTAGTACCCTGTCGTGATAGAATTCGAGATAAACAACTTCCTATTTAGTGGTTACGTTAAAATACAACTTTTGTATAGTAGTCATGGGTGTATCAGGCTCTAGATATGCTCACTTGGCTCTGGGGCAGGATTTCATCTCCGTATTCGGAGGGTGCCGCGTGGTTCCCGGCAGAGTAGAATTTGGGCCACCCCTTCTCGTCCCATGTGGTGTCGTAAAAGACGACTAAGGGATAGGGCTGATTAACTTTAACACCAGACAGATTTGTACAGCCCAGACTCAGCCTCAGGTGCATGGCTCGAGTCAACAATAGTGCCCGGAATACGGCAATAGGCTCACCCCATATTACGTGGGACCGAATACAGATTGGTGAAATGTGGGTGTTAATTCACCTCTGCCTAACCCTCCGGGATAAAGGCGTGATTATATGTATGTATTCGGAGGGTCAGGATGCAGTCGCTTTCATATGACTTTCTTTTAAAATGGAGGAGTAAGAGAACGGATCCCTGTCTTCAAAATGCAAGCTTTGGAAGAAACGAGAGGCAGATATTTATGGGACCACCATTTTGGGATTTTTAGCATTTGGAATGGTGGTCCATACCATCTGGATTTGACTCTACCTTCTCGCCATCCTGTAGGGTGCAGTCAATTGACGGTCTGAATGTATAAAAAATAAAGCAGCTAGATCAAATATGCCTAGACGAAAATACGTATCAAACATGTATAGAAAATTGGAACTATACTTATGAAGGTTTTTATGTGGAATATCGCCTTTGCTTATCCCTAAAACATTAGTCGGCCCTTATGACCCCAGCGGGACGGCTCGGGTGCGAATGTTATCCTATAAACGACCCGGTTATACCGAACGGCGTTAATATTTACCCTTTTTTATGTCGAACCGTGTATTTTTTATTAGATTACCTAAAAAAAACCTATAAAAAGTGTTGCTCGTATGGTATAGATTGCTGAACGATTGACAAGGGGATTCCATCTTTTGTCATAATAGTTTTTGTCCTAATTTAAATTGCCATAACAAATTAGGCATAATTTTCTTTGTCATAATAATTGTGTGCAATAATTGGTTTTTAGCATACTGTGTTATTAAGCATAAATATTGTATATCCTAATGTTTTTATTCATAACATTAATATGCATAAAGTTGAAAAGCATATTGTTTATTTGTCTAATAGTTATTTGGTATAATGATAAACGCCTGCTAACATGGCGCTAGCAAACTGGCCAGGATCTGGATGCAATCTGGTCTTTAGGGCACCCCGACTCGGATAGGTTAGGTTAGAAGGCCTAATGCGGTTCTTGGTTATTTTTTTATAAACCACCCAGAAGTAGGAGCCCCGCGTGGCGGGGCTCCGTCGACCAATTAGGTCAAAAGAACATTAGGTTATATGAACTTTGATGCGTCTACAAGTTTGACGAGAGCAATGTATAAAATAGTGTAATATTGATAATAAAAATGTTGTTGTGAATTTTTCGGAATAGTTATGGTTATGCGTCGTTATGCTTAAGTAAACTTATGCTTTGGGATATTATGCTTATTAAATATTATGCTTATAGTAAATAGGAGTAAAAAAATTATGCTTAAAAAGTTATGGCAAATGAGTATTATGCGTAAATAATGTTATGACAAGTAACATTATGCAATGTTAAATTATGACATAAAATTTTAGGAATAAAAATAGAGAACCATTGACAAGTATGAAAAGAATATTTTTGAACGAGATATTTATGTCAAGAGACGAATTGCGTGCCTGTGCAATTTTTATTAAATTATTCTAAATCAAGAATCTTTTATTCCGCATTCCGCTTATTATAAGTCTCCTTAGTTCTGGGGCAGTTTTTTCATGGCGGCATGGTGGCAGACAAGCACATGGCCCACCTGATGGAAAGTGGTTACTACTAGGTACATACTAATATTATAAATGCGAAAGTAAATCTGACTGTCCGTCTGCAATACTTTCACATTCCAGAGATGATTAAACCTCGGGAAAGAACTGGGCTATGTTTGGTTACGCGGGCGGAGTCGCAGGCAATAGCTAGTACTATTTTATAAGGTTAATTTTGATACTACTAGATAAATTTTGTTATTTCCCCTTTTTTTAAATCTAAATTACACATGACCCGCCTTATGGCAGAGAAAGGTAACCGGTGCCCTACCACCCATCACAAGGTATAACACATAAGCATTACTGAATACTGACCCTATTCCCCCCTCCTTCAGGAACTCTGGCGACCCCACCCACCAGCAGAACGACACAGCAACACACAAGTACAGTACAAGTTTTTTTTTTTTCGAATAAATGTTTGTTTTTTCTTTTTAACTACTGGTGGTGGTAAAGTTACGTCCTGATTGATGCTAAGCTATTTTTTAATTATAATACAATGGCGTGTGAATTTATATTTTTCTAGAGAGAAGTTAACAAAAATTGGTGCCTATATTTTTTACTGTAGGTTTTTTATATAGGCGGTAGGATTTAATTAGACATCAATGGAGTTATTATTTTTTTCTATATTATTTGGCCCTATTAGTAACTTGAGGTGTGAAAATTGAAAGGCCGGTAGGAATAGTATTATTTAGAATCTTCACCTTTGCTATGAACATTTATAGTAGCAGAAATATTATTCGCATGCTGCTATCAGCAGAACAAAAGATCATCCTGGCACCAATTCTGGTTGCAACCGAGGCTTGCACTTGGAGTCCGCTCTCTGCTCCTCCAAGTGATTTCTCTACATTTATTGCAGTAGGCAGGAGTGACAGCCGTCTGATCCCCGGGCTGGCTAGTAATGCAGCGGACGGGGGCGACTGCCGTCTGATCCCCCCTGACCTGGAAACCAAAGTCTAAACCAAAATTTCGCCTATCACTGGCCAGGAGTATCGGCTTCCAGGTGAGATTAGCTTTAGCCAATCTTGGTGAGGCTTTGTAGAAAAAAAAAAGAATTCACTATAGCATTCTATAATATTAGTTAAGACCACTTGGGGACAGTATATGATTATCCTTTTCCAAGGTTAAATCAGTTTATAACTCACTTGTCGAAACGTGAACGCATAAACAAAGAAAAAAAAAACATAATAGAGATTTTACGAGAGTACCTACATACATAGGTACTCGTAAAATGGCGAATACGCAGTGGCATTTCCTGTCTGAGATTACAATAATTATTTCTTTGGAAGTGACTCCCGAATCTCACGTCAAAGTACGCGCCTTTTCTCGGAATTCCACACTTCGAGTCTAAATACGGCAGTTATGGCAGAGATATAAACAGGTGTTTATTCTTAGACACAGAATTGTAAATATTTGATTTATTTCTTGGAACGACTTATTTTTAAACCATATCTAAAAATAAAGTACGCTGTGTTCGTGGGTGTCGTCATAGAGGTTTTAGGGTATGCGTCCACTGGCAGCGGACGATATGTCATGTAGAAAAAAGTTTTTTTGGTTTAAATATAATATTATGCTCGCGTTTGATGTTATCTCGACTAATGTTAGGTAATGATTACGTAGATGAAACATACTTGTCTAGAATATGAGTATATATTCCCGCGCTAGGAGTGTTTAAGGTGACAGGTGTATAACGGGATTTTCTGTTAAATGTTCGCCTCTTGATGAAAAAATAATGCAAGTTGTCATGTGTTGTCAGTGTTCATGCTATGTTTTTTTGTAAGTTTGAAAACCCCAACGGATACCTATACCTAACCAGGGCTTTCTTTTTTTTTACCGTGAGGGAAAATCCTTCATGGTTGCTATGCCGGACTCCTACCGACTGAAAACCCTCACGTACCGCCGAATAGCCTGCGGTTGGTAGCCCCGGGTAAGCCCTCGGAAGGATGTCCCAGGACTACCAACAGACCTGGGGCTGCGGCCTCGCCTAAGGGGTAGTTCGGGTGCTATCCCGCGTCTATGGGGGGTGGGGGTTCGGGTGTCATCCCGCTTCTTAGAGGGGGCGTGCGTGGATCTCTCACGTCACGCTGCCGTCATGGGCCTGCTTCTGTAAGGACGGTGAGTAGCCCGCTCACCGTCCTCAGGACCCCGGTCATGGAGGCCGACGGTCTTCGGCGAAGACACGTCGGCGGCACCCAAGCCGCCGACTGCGGAACTCGGGTGGGAGAGTTCTCTCCCGCTCCCGCCCCGCCGCCTCTTTCACGAGCATGACTTGCTCGCAGAAAGAGACGGCGCAGTCCCACTTACTCCCGCTGGAGACCATGACTCGCACCATGGTCTCGAGCGAGAGAGTGTCCACGTCCAGATCCACCACGAGGACCTGGCGCTGTTCCACCCACGCCGTGCACTCCACCAGCGTGTGGAGCGCTGTGTCGTCACTGCGTGCCTCGCAGTGCTGACACTCGGCCGTGGTTTCCCGGTGTCTTCGCCACAGATACTTACCGAAGCTACCGTGCCCGGTAAGTATCTGTGACAACCGGTAGGAGAGAGCACCATGTCTCCTCTCCAGCCACTCGTCCATGACCGGTCTGACGGCCGCGATTGTGGCGAATCCCCCCTTTGGTTGCTCATGTCGCACCTTCAATGTCTCCACGGTTTCCTGGTAGAGCTGGGACCGCGGGGCCTCGATTTCTCGAGAGGCAGGCCTTTGGCCCCGCTCCAGCGCCTCCTTGCGCCATTTAAATAGAGACGCAAGGGCTCTCGCTTCCGGGTCCCATGGAGGGGTCCCGGCCAAGAGACATGCTGCTTCACCTGAGATCGTGCGGTATCCCCTTATCACCTTGACGGCCATCGCCCTCTGCGGGCTCAGCAATCTTGCCACATTGGTGGCCGTCAGGGTTTCCGCCCATACATATGTAGGGAGCGTTGGGTCCCCTGATGTTGGGCATCAGCGGCTGATGCCCCCCAGGGTTCGATGCCGATGCTGACGCCCCCTACCAGTAGCCTGGATCCCGCAGGTGGCCCCATCCGAGGTCCGTGGAAGCACAGAGCCTCGGATTTATGAAGGGCGACCTCGAGACCCAACCTTACCAGGGCTAGCAGTGAGGTGTTCCGTTCACGTGAATCTTACTAAGGACTCGAAGTCTACCCTAGGTAAGAGTTCCCGCCGAAGCTTTACATTCGTAAAGCGAGATCAACAAGAGAACACGCTATTGTAATACAACATTGTAGTTGTACCAAATTGTTGTAGGTATACAAGAAGAAGTTGGAGCTTGGAGTCCGACTCACATAGTATTCGTCTTTTCCTCTGGTCAGACGACCGATTTCTATCAACACTAGTTTTGTATTGTATTGATTGCATGAGACTAATAGTGACCAAAATTTATACAAATATGTATTATAAATGGGAAAGTATAAGAGTGTATCTGTTTGTCCGTCTTTCACGCCTAAACCACTGAACCGATTTTGATGAAATTTGTTATAGGGGTAGATTAGACCTTGAGAAAGGACATAGGCTATGTTTGGTCGCGATAACCGACATCCACGCAGGTGGAGCCGCGGGCAAAAGCTAGTTACCAATATTCCCGTAAACCCCTCCAGCTAAACGAAATTGTTTGTATTAGGACTGGGTTCACGTCAGTAATATAGATTTTAAAATGGGTAAGGATTTACAACCAGATCTAAGGACAGAGTGTATTTTAGGCAGTTTTAATGTCTTTGTGAGAGTCGATTTACAACACAGCGTTGTTCTGGAATACAGGCCTTAGTGCATCTACTTATAAACACTCTAATGCACAGCAACCTTTTCTCCTCTGTTTAATTATTGGTGCCCTTACCGGCGGTTACGAAACTCTTGACTTTGAGCTTACGAAGCATGAAAGTAACCATCTTATGAATCATAAGATGGTTACTTTCATGCTGTTACTTTCATGCTTCGTAATCACCTGTGAAATGTTGAGGAATATTTATAATCAGGTAAATGTTAAAATTCATACATTACTTTCTTAATATGAACGGTTTTTGCTTTGCTCGACTTCTTCATCCCAGCATTAATCCCAGTCGCATCCGTAGCTTTCAACTTGGAGTCTGGGGTCCGCTTTACCAGTCCAACTGCGGATTTGGCTGAACTTCGATATTTTCCGTGAAGCGACTGCCATCTGACCTCCACAAACCAAAGGCGATATCAAAGCATTGCACTTGAACCAGTTGTTGGATTTTTGAGGGCTCCAACTACCCGTAACGACTGCCATAGATGTTTGTATGACAGCCGGGACCGACGGCTGTATGTGCTCTCCGAGGCACGACCACACCAATGCAAATACCCACATTCGTGCATACAAATATTTGCATTGAGCGGGGATCGAACCCGCGCCCTCCGCATAGCGGCCGCGTTCAATATCGCTACGCCATGGTGATGGAGGCTGTCGGCTTTTGTTGTCGAGTTTTGCTTTGCTCGACTATAAATGGAAATGTATAAAAAAAGACGGTTTGCACTCCGGGAGTGCCGGCCGAAGTGTAAACTTTTTCTTTCTTTCTTTCTTCGTTATATACAGAGAAAAAGATAAAAATAACACACCATACCATACCATACCTATAATATAGCGCCAATCATAGAACCTATCACTAATTTTCTGTCAGAAGAAATGAATGAATTACAAAAAGATAAAATAATCACAAAAAGTAATACATTACAAAAAGAAAAAATAGTCACAAAAAGTAATAAATTACAAAAAGAAAGTATCAGAAGCCCAGGTTCGAACCCGGTACTATCTGAAACCATAAGGACTTACAGTAGAAGCGCTTACCGCTAAGCTACGAAGCAGCTTCATAGCGTACCTAACAAAATAAACAATCTGTACCTAATGTTGTATGACGTCAATCATCGGTTACGGTTCAAAGGTCAAACGATCCTGACGCGAGGTTAACACTTTTTACCCATCCAACGCCGCTAAAGAAGTTTTCACTTTACAAGTGTGACGTTTAGGAAGAATTTCAATAAAATACTAATCCCGCGCCCGCCATTCTAGAAACGTATTCCCGGTATAAGAAGTAGCCTATTTGTTATTCCAAACTATAAGCTATCTCTGTGCCAAACTACATCCCGATCCGATCACCCGTTTTTTTCGTAAGAAGTAACAAACATACGTACAGTCGACAAAATCGATAGTATCCTACCTTTGTATGTAAAGGTGGGATACTATCGATTTTGTCGACTGTACACACATCCACACAAACTTTCACGTTTTATTATATTCGTAGGATCCATTAGTATCTCGACAACTACTCTCACTATTGCCTCTTTCTCTATGTAGGTAGGTGACATTTCAAAAGATCGTTTTTAAAAATAGTTTATAAGTAAGCTACAAACACATTCATTTGATAATAGGCAAGTCTGTAGTATCCTGTTACCCTAAATCTCTGTAAAATGGCGAAGGACCGACAATCATTGTTGGTAAGATGTTAGTGTTATAACAGCACTGGCTACCTCTTAGTGGAGTAACAATCGTGAATATATGTATACGCATATATGTAAAACATACACGATGTAGGTATTGTAAATTTGATTTTTTCATCTAAACTTAACTACATAGTCAAGCAAGGGCACGTTTTTTTTTTCAGGGCTCTCCTGAAATAAAAATCGTGATTACATCAGTAGTCAAGCATCAAAAGTAATATTATAACCAACATCTCAATTCATTCCAACAGCAATATTACCTCAAACGCATTACCTCACAAGCGTACATTATAAAACCCATACATATTTATCCCTTTAATTACACCTCCGAAGTGAAACACCATTCGGAGTGGTCACTTTCCCATATCAAGCATGCCATACATATCAGGGCCATTATTCTGAGTGGCATCAAGTTTTAAACGCAGTCGTAACGTGAGAAGGTGGTCGATTACAATCGCAGTATCCGTGTGATGACTGAGAAAGAATACAAGTATCACCACCCCATCTCATCCAAAGGGTGTCGTAAGAAGCGACTGGTAGAAAAAAATACGAAGTCGAAATCACTGCGAGAGCAGGAAATCCTAAAATTAAACCCTGTACCATGTAGGCGGATAGACCATCTTGCCAGCGTGGAAATATTTTGGCCAAAGCTTTACATTTAAAGAGGCCTATGTCCAACAGTGGATCAGCGATAGGCTAATTGATAATATAGAAAAGACTAGTCCAACTAATTGTGTCTGCTTTTACGAACGCGTATAGTTACGAAACAGTTTGTAACTCAGAATAGGGGGCCAGGTACGTGTTTCCATAGGTACATAATGTAACCATTGTCGGCTCACTCTTCCAAGGAATTTAAATCAGTCAAAACTGTACGCCTGTTATGGTGAAGTCGTCTTATGTAATTGTTAAAGAAACACGTAGTTTTTTGTGTTCAAAAATTTGTGTTTGTGAGACTACGCCACAGTGAGATGATTTGACGATTGATTTTAAGGTAGTATTACATGTTCTTTTTTCAAATTCTATTGTTTTTTTTTTATTTCTGATCTTTGGGTATGTGTGGAGTAAGACTGGTTGGTAAAATGAATTTTAACAACATGTTTCAATGTGGAAGTGAGTTTATTACTGGGTGTGTTAGAGCGTTTTCACATTTATCCGATATCCGACATAGGTGTCGGACGTCGATAGCCGACATGTTTTCCCATTTATCCGATAAAATCGGCCTGATACGGTCATTTGCTCGAAAGCACAGACTAGTTAAGGATGCTAGAGATGAAAAATGTATTTTTCTCATTTTAGTGATCATCGTCATTAATTAACGCGAAAAGACATGTAACTAAAAAAATGTCATTAAGGTCGAAAATTGCTTTCAGTCGCTGTTTTAGTGTCACTATGATCCGATATACCGGGCCAAAACAGTATATATCGGGCCGGACAATGTGAAAGGGGGATACATATGTCATACATTTGACTTCCTCCGATATCGGATGTCAGATATCGGATATCGGACAATGTGAAAACGCTCTAAGGCTCCAACAAGATATTGGGGACTCATACCAACTTCACTTGCAAGCCGGTAAATCTGCTGATTGATGGACGATGCTCGGGAGTAGGCTTTCCTCTCGTGATAAGAATATCATACGGCAGTGACTCCCGTAAAGGCCAAAATGCACCAAGGCGTTTGACAGCGTATTGGATGTATGATACCGCGATTGGCACTCTAAGGATGATGGAGTTTAACTTAAATTTTTAAACATGCAAAATATTGAAATCGATTTAAATAGAAAAATTTAAATCCGCGATCTTTTCTTTATAGGGGCAATGCTTTGACCACTAAGCTACCTCGCCCTAACCATTCCAAATTTCTCCTCTATAATCTGTCTTTGAGGCGACAGGGGAGGCATCTACCGACATCCTTACGCACTATCGGAACCAATGAATGATTTTTCAATCAATGGAGGTTGTTTGTTACTCAATCATACCGTAAAAGCCAAGATAAAACTATAATGAAAGAGCAGGATAGCGGACCAAGGAGCAAGCTAAATGCAACCACTGTGGACGCTTAGACATTTGAGTCAAACGAAAATAATTCTATTTCTAATACTAACAAAGTCTATATTCGTCACACAAATGCAGCAGTCTAATCAGAATTGTATAGCAGGGTTCAGCTGTTTATGATAATAATCGTACATAAGGACCAAATTGCTTCAAATCTACAGTTGTTCACTAAGTTGGGTTAGACTTGCAAACGCAGTCAGCATCGAATTCAAATGATTGGAATAATTATGTATATTTGTAGTCCATTGCCGTCATCTGGAATACATTAGAAATAGCCTAAATACATTTTGAATATTGGTTAAATAATACATTACATTATAGCTCTTTTCCAGTATATTTTTAAGGACAATTGCGTCGGTTGATGAATATGTTTATCGGGTTTTACGCCGTTAGAATATTCTTGGTACCAACACTAGCAACCGATGAAATGTAGGTTTATATTGTTCTATATATAGAACTAGCAAACCCGCCACGGCTTCGCCCATAGGTACCTGAAACCCCTTTAATAGGTACTAAGCCATATTATGCGACCGCAATTATTTTTTTAAATGATGCATAGGAATCTGCCGGATTTGTTGACAAATTTATGATTTCTGCTCTGCTCTCTAAGTAGTAGCATGTAATCTTCTTCGGTAAACGGACTAGGTCTCTCTTCTCTTCATTCTAGCGTTAATGCTAGTCGCAAGCGAAGCTATCGACTTGGAATCTGGGGTCCGCTTTTACCAGTCTAACTGCGGATTTGGCTAAACTTCGACATTTTCCGTGAAGCGACTGCCATCTGACCTCCACAACCCAAAGGCGATATCGAAACAATGCAGTTAGACGGTTAGACCAGTTGTTGAACTTTTGAGGGGTCCAACTACCCGTAACGACTGCCATAGATGTTCGTATGACAGCCGGGACCGACGGCTTAACGTGCTCTCCGAGGCACAACCAATCCAATAATAATAATAAGCCTTTTTATTACTTGTTAACAATAGTTTTTGTACAGTTTTTTTTTTACAGTAAACACAAATTTTACATTGTATTTGTAGTTTAGCTTTGGGTAATTTTAGTAATTTAAGTGTAAGATTTACATAAAAATGTATATAAACAATTATGGGTTAACAAGGACCCCTATATGAGTAAAGGCCTCCTCCAAAGAGCCCATTCTTGTCGGTCTCGTGCTATGGAGCACCAGTCTATGCCAGCTGATCTTTTCAGGTCATCTTCCCAGCGGGCTAAGGTTTTCCCCTTCTCCTCTTGCCTGATGGTCCTTTTCCACTGGGTAACTCTTATGGTCCACCTTCTGTCAGCCATTCTCGCTACATGTCCAGCATATTGCCATTTCCGATTTTGGGCGAAGGTCAAAGCATTTGTAGCTTTGGTGATGCCTCTTATCTTTGTGTGTCGTATTTTATCCATTTTCTTTATGTTTAACATGCTTCGCTCTAAGCCTCTTTCACATGTATTGATTTTATTCGCAGCTTAGGTAAAGAATTTCCAGGCCTGGCTTCCATAAGTTAAGCTTGGTAGTAGACATGTGTTCATAACTTTAGCTTCGAGAGTTATTGGCAAGTTGCTTTTAAATATATCTTTTAGGCTCCAATATTTATTCCAGGTTTGTTGAATCCTTCTGTATATTTCTATGGTATTGCTGTCTTTCTCGAAACTTATCCTCTTTCTCAAGTAAATATAATCTCCCACGTATTCTAAAGGGTTACTGTTGATAGTTATAGGTCTATTTAGTCTTCGTTAGATTCATTTCCAGTCCTGCTTTCGTACTTGCTTTTTGTAGAGACTATCATGGATTGCATCTCGCTGACTGTCTCAGACAATCAAATCCAATCCAATACAAATAATAAATATTCATGCATACAAATATTTGCACTGAGCGGGGATCGAACCCGCGCCGCCTGCGCAACGGCCGCGTTCACTACCGCTACGCCACGAAGGCTGTCTAAGTCGATCTAGGTATTCAACACAAAAATAATTTTGAAAATTCAACCAATCCATCAAACCAACTTTTCAGCTTTAAAATATACATAGCCTCTCACAGGCGTGTTAACAATAAGTTTTTAACTGTTCAGAAATGAAACCCTTCGGGATAGATAAAAAATAACCCGCTATTAACTTCAATCCTTTCACACTTCACAAGCTTCCTTTTCTATCATTAACCATGTAAGCTGGCCCGCCCTACACCTAAGGGATGGTGAATAGGCGGGCCATTTTGCATGAATATACCTGCTTGGTGTGTCATTCGCTCCTTACTCATTCGTTCTACGCGCCCTACACCACCTCGACAAACTCTTTCCAATCCTCGTTACAACACTCTTTCAGACCACACCTAATCTCTGTAATACTCTTTTAATAAACCAGCCTTACCAACCAGCATTCACTCTACTTCCGGGCATCTTTTGCAATACCTTTTCCTAAAAAAAATTCATGCCTATTTCGCCATGCCTTTTCCTTAAAAGTAAAATGGATCTCCCAGTCAGTGCTTATAAGTATGAATAAATAGCAAATTCCGTGCAAAAAAGCATTCTTTACTAACCAAGTTAGTCATTTTAAGTTAACATTCCAATGTTACCTAGTACCGAATAAGGTACCAATTAGTTCACTGATACTAATTACTTGGTCCTTTTATGAGTTGTGTGCATAATTGTACATTATGTATGACCATTGATAACTCTCTTACTAAATGTTTTGCGGTTCTCAAACTGCGCGGGATGTTTTATTTATGGGTTCAAAAAAAATTAATCACAAATATCCATCCAAACTTCTTCGGAGAAAATATCAATCAAAGAATCAATTTCGTTTATTCAGTTTAGGCACATAAAGAGCACATATGAACGTCAAAATTTTACAATAATGTCAGGAAATTACTAATATAATATTAAATTAAGTAAATAAATCATTTGAAAATGATTCTTTCGCTGGTTCGGTAAGTTGGTTCTACTGAGAAGAGACCAGCAAGAAACTCAGTGAACAATATTATAGTTTCTTTTTTTTAAACAATTTGTTTTTATTTTATTTTTCATAGGTTTATATTGTGCGAGCAAGCAAAGAGATTAGGATGACCATGCATTTTTATCATTAAGGTATTCGTTTACTTTGTAATATCCTTTTTTCATTAAAGTCTTTTTTACTTCGATTTTAAACTTATTTAGAGGCATGTCAACCAACTCTTGAGGAATTTTATTAAACATTTTAATATTGTTACCTACAAAAGAATTACCAACCTTTTGAAGTCTGAGTTTTGGCACTACAAGTTTATTTTTATTCCTCGTATTATAATTGTGTACGTCAGAGTTTTTTTTGAAAAGATCTAGGTTCTTGCGTACATATAAAACATTATCGTAAATGTATTGGCTAGCAACTGTTAAAATATTAATTTCTTTAAATAGTTCTCTCAGCGAGTCACGGGGTCTGAGGCTATAGATTGCTCGTATCGCTCGTTTCTGTAATATGAAAATAGCCTCAATATCAGCAGCTGAGCCCCACAGCATCAGACCATACGACATAAGGCTGTGAAAGTAGCCAAAATAAACTAATCGTGCCGTTTCCTCATCAGTAAGTGACCTTATTTTTCTAACCGCATAGGCAGCTGAGCTAAGTCTTCCTGCCAAGGCTGCGATATGAGAACCCCATTGCAGTTTACTATCTAGAGTCATACCAAGAAAAACTGTGGTATCAACTATTTGAACAGACTCATCGTTCATTGTGATATGCGTATCTATCTGTCTTACATTAGGCATAGTAAACTTTACACATTTTGTTTTCTTCGCATTGAGCAGCAAGTTGTTACTTGTGAACCAATGCAATATTTTGGAAAGGTTGATATTCACATCGTCAGGTAATTCTTTATGTCTATCAGTTTTAAAAATTAATGATGTGTCATCAGCAAATAATACTATTTCACAAAGATTTTTAGTGAAGTGAGGAAGATCATTTATATATATCAAGAATAAAAGGGGTCCTAATATCGAGCCCTGGGGAACTCCCATGACTAATGGGGCGCCAGATGAGTTAGTGCCATTAATATTGACTTTTTGTACTCTGCCAGTGAGGTAAGATTTAAGTAAGCTAAGTGAGCTGTTAGAAACACCGTAATAACCTAATTTTAGTAACAAAGTCTCATGATCAACACAATCAAAAGCTTTTGATAGATCACAAAATATACCGATGGCATCCTGCTTCTTGTCCCATGCATCAAATATATGTTTAACGAGTTCAACTCCTGCATCCGTCGTGTTTCTGCCTTTAGTGAAACCGAACTGTTTCTCATGAAGTAATTTATTAGAAGCGAAATGTGAAAGCAGTTGACTAAATATAATTTTTTCAAAAATTTTGCTGAGTGCTGGGAGTATGGAGATGGGCCGAAAATTAGATGGATCAGTTTTGTCCCCTGCTTTGAATAATGGAATGATTTTACTAAACTTCATGAGTGTGGGAAACTGTTTATCATCGATACATTGATTAAATATAAATGCGAGATAAGGGGCAATAGTGGGCATTACTGATTTTATTATATTGGTTGAAATGCCCCACAGATCCTCAGTCTTTTTTATATTTAGTTGCTTAAAAGTTTTTATTACGGTTTCGGGGTCAATATACTGAAAATCAAAGTTTACTCTACATTTATCAACACAAGATTCAAGAAGAGAAGCAGCTACGTTTTTTGAAGAATTTAATTTACTAGTTATGGTAATTGGAGCATTTGTAAAAAAAGATTCAAACGCATTGGCCACGTCAGCGTCAGCACTGATGTGTCCATCATCTATTTCTAACTCGAAGGATCGATCACGTGACCTTGCTTTACAGGTTTCTTTGTTGATAACATTCCATGTTGCCTTAATTTTATTATCAGATTTTTGTATTTTATCACGGATATAATTAGATTTGGCCATTGAACAGACTTTCTTAAACATTTTAGAGTACTTTTTAGTATGTTCAATGATTTGTGGATCATTTGTACATGCCTTTGTCTCATATAATTTATACAATTTCTGTCTACTCTTATAAATTCCAGGTGTAGCCCAATCACTAAATTTAATTTTGAGTTGATTAGTGTTAATTGTTTTAGTTGTGAAAATGTTATTAAATTCGTATTTGATTACTCCGAACAAATCTTCGTAAAGATCATCCGGGTTTTCAGCAAGACTTGGTTCCAAAAGTGATACTTTATTATTAATATTTTCTTTAAATTTTTCTAAACGATATGTTGTGATTGGTCTACATACTATATTTTTTGGCAATGGAACATGTTGGTGCTCAAATCTAGCTAACTGACCTGCATGATCGGATTTTATGAAGTTTATTATAGATTTGTCGTTTACATCGCTGTCAGTAAAAATATTATCCAAGCAGGTAGCTGTTGTGGATGTGGTGCGAGTTGGTTCACAAAAAAGATTTTGTAAGTTAAAAGATTTAAAAAGATTGAGGAACCTTAACGCGTTCTGGGAGTTTTCTAAGATATCAACATTAAAATCGCCACATACAACTACCCTCTTCTTACATTGAAATGCCCTTTTTAAGATTTCTTCCATGATAGATTCAAATAGGTGGTAATCTCCGGAAGGAGGTCGATAGACGCTAATAATAATATATTGATCAAGCTCTGCACATGATATTTCAATATTTCGCTCACTTGAGAGTGCTACAATATCTTTTCGTTCTTTAGATTTTAATTTGTCATTAATTAAAATGAGTGACCCACCTCTTATAGCGGTATCTCTAGTAAACGAACTAATTATTTTATAATTGTCAATATTAACTAATAGTTCATGTTGTTTCAACCAGTGTTCAGTTAAACAAAGTACATGAATATGCATTACATTTAAAAATAATTCTAGTTCTAACTCTTTGCCAGAAAAACCCTCAATATTTTGGTGAATAATATTCATGAACATAGACTTTTCCTTTGTCCCTAAAATTAAATTGCTAGAGATATCCCCTATTGTCCTAGAATTAAATTTAAATGACTGTCACTCTTATTTGGAACAGATTCCAAGGTCGCAAGACAAACATTGTCATTTTTCTGCTCAATAAAAGCAGGTTGGTTAGCCAAATTCTTGGCTGAGTATTTAATATAATATGATAGCGAAGATGCTATCTGTCTCTTAAAATATCTATTCAAATAGAATTTATCTTTTGTCAATAATAATTTATTTTCTAAATACAAGTTTATGTTAATTAAATGAAATTTATTGGAATTATGAAATGTCAATGTGTGTAATGTTTGATTGAGCTTATATCTAATATTGTTTTCTGCTTGCGACAAACTACGGCTATATGGAAGTGTAAATAAAATTATATTTTTAACATTTAATAAGCTCAATGATTCAAAACAATTCATAAGAGCATTTCTGTCCGCATTTCCCCTGTCTCCCACTAAAATTAAAAGTGTACTGCTGGTGTTAAAAATATAATTCTTTATTTTTTCTATAATAGTACAGTAACTCAAGCCCGGCATACAATAGTTAATAACTTTGTGTTCTAAATATGAACTTAATAACTGGCCCATTGATTCCCCCAATTCATCACAAAACATTACTATTTGGGATTGTACATTATTTTGTTCGGTGAAGGAGCTACTGGGTTTCCTATTTGGCTCATGTGAAGGACTTTTGAGTGAAGGTAGCAAGGACGTACAAACTGGCTGAGGACTGAGTAAATTATCTTTTGATGCCAATGTAGAATTTGGACTCATCAGGTCCTTCATGGCCAGAATGTATTCCTGATACTCACTTTTAACATTACAATATTTGTTGGTCATTGTATCCAGCGATTTCTTTAAATTAATAATATCCGTTTCTAACATTAATATGTTACTATTGTATTCAGATATATTATTTTCAATTATTAAAGAATACATATCAAGTTCATCACCTAATTGCCTTCTCTCATTAATATATTTTACTTTTTTATACATACATTTTTGTCTTTTAATCAAATTTTGAGTTTTTCTTATGTATCTATTAATTTTTACATATTTCTTAAGTTTATTTCTACTGCACTCAACTCTGCCCATCTTAGGATAAAAATTATGAGCTATTAAAGTATCATCCTTTGTTAAGTCTATAGTAATAGTGGGTTCTAAGTTAGGTTCAGTAGAAACAAGGCTGGGCACACTACCGACTAATTCCTCAAACAAGTTATGGGTATGGGATACTATGGTGTCACGTTTCTCAGCCTCAAGGTTGTTAATGTGGTGGTGAGCTTCTTGCAGTTCCTGCTCTAAGACCGACATGCGCTTGCGCTATTACTATAATAGGTGGGGGATAAAACTATTTACACAGGCCTACATATATTTTTATTTACTACACTGAATTTCATCAAACTAGTAAACGAAATAAGAGAAGGGTTCGATGCAAATAATAAGTACAACGCCATATCGGTTTATTTCAAAAATACTTTAAAAATAGTTTTAATAAAAAAAGGCGCCCGCGGGGAAAAAAAGGTTCCAAAATTGTTTCTTGGCGGTTTAATATATAGATTTGTAAACACCTCAGGGTGGTCTATGCTGCATACCATTCACTGGTGCCTACCAGTGAATGGTATGCAGCATAGACCACCTCTAGCCTCTAGCCTTACCGGGGTACCATAAGGGTGCTAACCTAAAGAAGCGGTTTGCCCGCTTCGACAAGTCGGCGGCGATCGGCTCTTAGAAATAAAGTTTAATAGCGTGAGAATAGAATTCAAATTATCTAATTTTGATCATACACATAAAATTTTATTTCAACTATAATCATCGAAGTATCAAAACAAACGGTGTATGTTATTCATATTCATCCTAGCGTTAATCTCAGTCGCATCCGAAGCTTTTCAACTTTACTCCAACTACCCGTAACGACTGCCATAGATGTTTGTATGACAACCGGGACCGACGCGACGGCTCAACGTGCTCTCCGAGGCACGACCACACCAATGCAAATACCCATTTCATGCATACAAATATTTGCACTGAGCGGGGATCGAACCCGCGCGTCCTGCGCAGCGGCCGCGTTCACTACCGCTACGCCATGGAGGCTGTCGTTGTGTCATTATTGAAGCTTTATGTTACGCACAGTGCTTTGCCGTGCGATTAGTTGATGAAGTCCTCAGCTGTAATTTAGTTGATCTTATTCCAAAGGCTTTTGTCGTTGTTTCTCGTGTCTGAGAAATAAAACATTATTTATCTCTTTGTTACTATTAGGTAAATCATTCGAAATTAAGTTTATTGTACCTAACAATGAATTTCATCAACATCTTACCATTATTCTCGGTTGCATCCGAGGTCCGCGTACTCCTTCCTCTCCATTAGATTTGACTTATCCTGACTAACCCTGAGAGAAAAACCTGCGTTAGACACTCGACCCGGCTTGCAGGGAATTTTGGCTCGGCCTCGAAGGTCCTGGTAAGATCTCCCATACAACTAATGAATCTCATGTTGTGGGTACAAAAGCGTGTGCGGTAACCATTTTTCAGCAGGTGGACCGTGTGCTTGTCTGCCACCAAACTGGTATTAAAAAAATGAAGAAAAAAAAAAGTATAGGTGATTATATTAATACTGCTTGTGAAGTGGGTCACACATTACATGTACGTTCGTTAGCCCCTTTCTCTATGAGAACAGCAAAATTATAAGGCAGCAGAATTATCCGTTACGCATTTTATGAATGACCCCTTTAAAGACTTTCGGTCTTACGAGAGCCTCTGAAGAGGTTTGGAGACTCTTTGACGCCTATCGTACTTGAATGACCTTACTCCTCGGAATTTTGATTCGTTAGATTAGCAAATAACCTCGACGTAGTACGGAACATAGTCTGAAACTGATTATGATATATAGATGGCTAGAAAATAATAGTCAATATTTTCTTTAACCTTTACTTTTTATTTATTTACCCCTTACTCCCCTGAGTGTGGGAAAAGCAGACTGTGGGTGTCTGCCTGATGCATGATAAACAGCACTGTCACCCACCAGGCGCATAGGCGGTTGGCAAACCGTCTACAATTACATTCTCATGGAGGGTTAATGTTAGGCAGGCGATCGGTTATAAACCTTTAGGCGAAATCGAATTAACATGGCATTACAAGGTGATAGGGAATGGGATAGAGCTAGGGCGTACCCAAATAATTGGGACAAGGGCAAGTAGGGAACTTTAATGAATCTTTTCTTCTTGTCTATTTTTTATCTAGATATATTTAGGCAATACAACATCTACTAAATTCGAAAAAAAATTGACAGATCGTTGCATTTTTTTTCACAAGATCGATAAGATAGTAATCACTATCCAGCGAGTACCGACTCCTAATATAGTATCTATTAAAAGTCTGTACCAGGCAATTAAGGAATGATTTGACCGAAGTTAACCTATCCTACATACCTAGATTATTACCGTTTGGCTTAACACTGACCGACTTTTAACCGGCAAGAAGTTTAGCACAATAAACAAGTATAAATAAAAATGTATTCACGCATTTATCGTGTGAATTTATTTCCTTCCTTTTTTTTTAACCCTGTTTAATTTTTCTGTTAAAATTTAATTCCTTTTTGTGACAGTAAAATATTGCGTCAGTTTGAGAACCACAGTTCTATTAAATTAATCTCGAAATAATATCGTTTAGAGATTATAATGCAATGCCAGACATCAAATGACCGATGTACTACCATCTTATTTGGTTTGCAAATATGACCTGCCGAATATATCTTGTTCATTCAGACGTAGTAGAAATTTCTCAATTCCAACGTGAATTGAGTTTGATTCGCTGTATGCTGTGGAGAAGAGGTAGGTTATAACGGGGTGTCCCTTTCTAATTTATAGTTACCCGGTTAGAAGTATATTCGGCAACAAAAGTATCTTATTTAAGTAAAATACAGGTCAAGTTGCATTTGGTTAAATTTGCCACATAAACGACTGCATCTTTTGATAACATTGGTTTATAAGTTTGATTTATTCACAGCTCCAACTGCTCCAAGGCATTGCTATCCTGAGTATTATTATTGTCATTTATAATTTCTACTTTATATCTCCCTTGTTTGTCCATAGTAATTATTATAAATGAGAAAGTGTGTGTGTCTGTTTGTTTGTCCGTCTTTCACGCCTAAACCACGAAACTGATTTTGATGAAATTTGGTATAGGGGTAGATTAGACCTTGAAAAAGGACATCCACGCAAGGGCGGAGCCGCGGGCTAAGGCTAGTTTCTGTATAAATAAAACATATTAATGGCAATGCACTTGTAAAATTTCAGAAAGAATAACCACCAATTCACAGACCACAGCTCCGTCCTGAGAGGATGAAAAAAATAAACCAGCTATAAAGTTTACACTAACAGGAAATGGATTTTTTAATGATTTCTATCGCTGTTTATATCGAGAAAAGGCAAGAACAATTATGACATCTCGCTATTTTTACCCCTGAGTGCTATTTCTGCAATAAATGATCAGAACACAATTAGTATGATGGGATAATTACTCGATGAATAATAATTAAGTGCTTACACATCACACTCATCACAGTAACATTTATGCATCTGAAGGAGTGCTAATTAAAAATTAACATCTTTTAATTGATTTTTTTTTTCTGCTGTACAAAATTTACACATCTAATAGAAGTTGTTGCAAAGACGGTTCTATTCTAATTAAGATGTGGAGATACATCATTTTATTAGGTACTGGCTAGCTGACCCACCCCAGCTTCGACTGTGGCATATTTCAAAACCCCGCATCAATTGAATGTCCGCTATTTTAATCATTTTCAAATAATGTATGGTTTGAATTTGTCGCATTGGTTACCATTTATGATTACTGCTCCAGTCCCTTAAGCAGTAGCATGATGACTTAAATCCTATAACCTTCCTCGATAAACGGGCTAACCAATACAAAAGTATTTTTTCGATTCGAACCAGTAATTCCTAAGATTAGCGCGTTCAACAAAAAAAAATTCTTCTGCTTTATATGATCAAAGTTTTCTCAATAAGGTTTACATTATTCAGCAACTATTGTACCTGTCCCACCCTGACCTGTCTCCAACGGAAATCGCGGGAAAACGACGCGATTGGTTTAAAATAAACACAACACGTGTACAAAATGGTGAGTAGGATTGCCAGAGCTGCTCGTGAGGGGTCAGGGTTTTAAACACGTGAGCGATAATATGCATTCTGTCCCTTTCGTACACACCATCTTGGCCGTTACGTAATGAGTAAGAACATAACTCGTTATGAAGCTTTGCGCTGTTTCAGCTAGGTATAGAGAGTGTGAAGAGATTCCTATTTGGTCTGTTATTTTAGTATTATTTTTTTATATATATTTTCTCGTTAACACAAGACCAGCATATAAATGTCTATGTGCTTTGTCTAGATGGCAATCTAGGGGTTAAGCCTAAGTAGGGATAAAGCCTCCACTAAGTTTCTAGGGATCCGTACTTCCCTAGCCATCATACCTGTTACCCCGTAGATATATCTTATACCTGTTGATCAATGAACTGTCCTTTGACGCGCGGACTTTTGGAGTAAGCAAGTCAGACAGTAATCACCCCCATATAAATAAATAATAAATAAATATTCCACAACATTTCACACAACGCTATCTAGACCCATGGTAAGCATAGTTTAACTAGCTTCTGTTATGGAATCTAGAATGTGGATTAACATACTTAGATACTTTTTATTTTCGTAAATACATACATAATATACATAGAAACACCCAGACCAATACTTGACAAATATACATACTTATGCACACAAATATTTGCACTGAACGGGGATCGAACCCGCCCCTTCTGCGAATTAGCCGCGTTCACTACCGCCAAACCACAGAGATACGGCTTATAAGGGTGTGATCACGGTGGGTTCTCACTACTATGTAAGGTAACCCATTCTAAGTCTGGAACTATCAACCTTCTCGATGACCACTGAACCACGATCTTCAAGAAACTAATAACCATAATTTTTTTTCTAATATTAAAACATGAATTCGTCCGCCGAAATCGCTTCGCGTACGTTCACAAAGGCGTTCGCACATAATGAGGCTATTAACATATTCGTTGCATTACGCAAAACAATTGGTCGGATGAATAGCCCTCAACTCCGGACATTTGAGGCCGAGCGACGGTTGACAAGCGGAATTTTTGTTTGTAGGTACTCTACGGATTTGTCCAATAGCTGACAAGTGTGTGGCTCTGATGGTCTTTCGTTTTTGCTGATATATGAGTCCACAAGCTGTTGCCTGCGGCTCTGTTTGAGTAGGTGTCGGTTACCGTGACCAAAGTCTAACTCCATTTTCAAATTCTAGTCTAACTCGGTACCAAATTATATGATAATAGTTTTATTTCTTTATTTTTAAACGTTATGCACAGTTAATACGAAGGCGGACTTAATGCAAAAAGCATTTACCCTTAGGGTGATGCAGAGATACATTGAGGTAGGTGCTGGCAGAAAAATTAAGGGTGGCCAAAGCGTAACAAACAGGGATTCAGATTGATGATAAACTGTATTATACTGAAGGAAAGAAGTACAAAATTCACATGTAGATGTATATCACACATTTTATCGAGGTAATCCACCTTTTTTAAAAATTCTTTATTGAAAGTTTTTCGCTAAAGCGATTATGTTGTCCAGGTAATCCGCCTAAAGCACATTTTTATAAAGTACGGAATCCCTGTATTATGATACCCCTTTGTCCAAATCGAATTGACTCACATTTCCATTTTAGTTTTAAAAATTCAAATCTAAAATATTTACTTCCTGTTTAGGTGGGTATAAAATGCAATGGCTTTTTTTTCCTGTAGATGTCTATGAAGTGGCGTATTTCCTAATCAATAACTCTTGATCGTTATTTTTTCTAGAATTAGCGTAGCGTCGTAACTCTAAAGACCTATTTCCTTTGAAACTATACCTCTCATATCCTCAAATGTTGACTACCAGGCTTAGACTTGAAGTGGAGGTCCGGTGGCAGTCGCTTCTCTGAATATTAAGGTTAAGCCGCATCACAGTAAGACTGTAAAGCCAAACCCAACTGGGTTGGCAAAAGACCCAGAGAATGTTAGATCCATACTGATATTATAAATACGAAAGTAACTCTGTCTGTCTGTATGTTACACTTTCACGCCTAAAACAGTGAACCGATTTTGATGAAATTTGGTATAAGGGTAGATTAGACCTTGAGAAAGGACATAGGCTATGTTTGGTCGCGATAACCGTAATCCACGCAGGCGGAACCGCGGGCAAAAGTTAGTGATATTATGTGTATATATGTGTGTGTACAGAATCACATCGAGAGTATCATCAAAACAGCCTCGCGTAAACTCGGAGTCCTGAACAGAGTGAGACGGTTTTTCACGCCGGAGCAACGGTGTCTTCTATACAAGACACAAATTCGTTCCTGCGTGGAATACTGCTCGCATCTCTGGGATGGATCCGCAAAGTTCTTATTAGATGCTCTCGACAGGTTGCAGCGACGTGCGGTCCGCATTATCGGAAATCCTGAGGTCACGAGTACCCTCGAGCCTTTGCAGCTGCGTAGAGATGTTGCTTCCTTGGCAGTGTTTTACCGTCTCTACCATGGCGAATGTTCTGAAGAGCTATTCCAATTAGTCCCACCCTCTCCTTTCCTATACAGGACGACACGTGCAGGACTTAGATGTCACCCGCATACGGTGCAGAACATTCCTTCAAGAACCAAGCGGTTCGGTGACTCTTTCCTTTGTCGCACAATTAAGACCTGGAATTCCTTGCCAGCTCACGTGTTTCCCTCTTCCTACAGTCCCGGGTCCTTTAAGCGGGGCGTGAAAAAGCATCTGATGAGGCCGTCAAGCTGAGTGCCACCATTATTAACATGGCACGTGTGTATAATGGTGACCCTCTCTCCTGAGACTTTGCCTGCAGCTTACCATCAGGCAAGGTAAAGTCAAATTAACGTGTCCTATATAAAAAAAAAGAAAAAAGATCATAATAAACGTGGAACATTATCGTCATCAGCATATTAGCATTGTTCTCGGTTGCATCCGAGGCTTTTACTCCGGAATCCGGGGCAGCTTAATCCTTCTTATTGTTTGTTTCATTCCACTGTTAGTGGAGTGAGTATCATCTGACACACCTTGTAAGGAAAGACTGCGTGAAACCATCATCCGTTGTTTACCACGGGCACCGACTTGCAGCTGAGGTTGGTAGGACTTGGGTCCAAAGGTGTTGATACCCCCTGCAATAGATTACCTCCCATTATAGAAGCTATTATAATGATGTATTCACATCAAAACGTACTAATGAAGTAATTACGCTATTGCAGACAACTGCTGAAATAGGCCTATCCTGATATTAGGAGGTTTTGACGTACTGTTTCCTAGCTTGCCAGACGGTATGGTATGGTATAACGGGCTGGTATACGCAATTTCGCAACTCATTTTATTTGCATAAAAAATACAAAATATACTTTTCAGCAGTGCTAGGCTCCATATTGCGAAACGAAAATAGTTTTCCTGTTGCCTTGACATGGTGTTTCATGGGCTATTTTTAGGTATTAGGCACAATTATTAATTTAAAACAGCGTGTGCCTAACGGCTAGGGTTTTACATGACTTTTTCAAGGTAGGTAGATATTGTATTTTACGTGGCCTTGCTTGTTTCTTTATTGTTACATTCGCGAATAATCCTCATAACAAAGTTCCTTTAAATTTAGTACTTACGAACTGCAGGATTCTTAAAATTATGTCTAACGATATAGTAATTACTTATCTTTACTTTATATAATAATATTATTATAATATATACTAGGTGTCGCCTGCAGCAATGCCCGCATTCTTGTCCTATGATTAAAAAATGTCTTTTACACCAGTGCCTGATCACATGCCAATGAAGGCGCAAAGTATGATTACTCCAGTGTTCAAAGTTAAGGGGTCGGTGCAGAAATACGGGGGCTACTGTGAAATAATGTCACACACACACATAGTCCACTGCTGAACATAGGCCTCTCCTATATACTTCCAGAACGACCAATCTACAGAAAACAGCCCGCATCCAGCGCATTCCACGTACGGGCAAACGTAGTGTAGGACGCCCAACGGCCAGGTGGAAGGACGACCTCATCAAGGTCGCCGGGAAGCGCTGGATGCGGGCTGCTTATGAAACTCTACGAGAGAATAATACTTAATAGACTCTTGGACCCGACAGAACCGTACATGTGTAAAAGTTATGATTAAATGAAGAAAAAAAACATAAACCAAAATCAAAAGCTGGAAGTTCAACCGCACTACTGTTAGGTTGGAAAGGCGACGAGTTGAAATAAGGCTTGGTGAATGATTTTTGATAAAACTTTATACGTCGAATGCCTATTACCTTCAATTCTGAGCTAAACTTTCATAAGCACAAATTACAGATCAGGTGTAACTTTAAAAAGCTATTAAAAACCTTGAAAAAAAAGAATCCCATGGCCGTTATAACCCTGTGTTGTGTGAAAACTTTATAGGAAAAGCATTGTGTGATTTCTAATTCAATAAATTATTGAGTTGAACACACGATGAAAGAGCGTTCTCATAGTCTAATTATTAATAATTGAATTAGTACCGATGTATGTTCTTAAATATTTAGAACTAGCTTTTGTCCGTGGCTCCACTCGCGTGGATGTCGGTTATTTCACGGTCGGTTATGACACAACTTTTGGTCTAATGGTGCTTACATAGAGACGCGGGTTAGCCAGCGCGAGCCTCCTTATTAGGTGCTTGTTTAAGCTTAATAGGGTGTGTGTAAATGAGATTGCGTAGTGGACAGTTTTTTATATTTTTTTATAGTATCTGTCTTGTTGATTTCCTTTCTTATTGAAATCTATGCTATGTATACTGTATTATTATTATAAAGCTGCAGAGTTTGTTTGTTTGTTTGTATGGTTGAACAAGTAATTTTAAAGATCTATGCGTACATAGAGGGACAGACAACGGGAAGCGACTTAGGTTTTGTACTATGTAGTGAACAACGTATGGGATAAAGTCGGATTTGTGGCAATTCATGATTACAGCTCCTTGAGCAGCAACGTAATGATATTAAGCCTATAATCATCCTCGATTAACTCGAGTATTTATTCAACATAAAAATATTTTTATTAAACCTACTGATCTTGTATTGAGATGCGCGCGTCCAACCGAACAAATAAACTAGCAAACACTTCAGTTTTATAATATTAATATATACATAGTAGGTAGAGATTTCAAAAGTAATCAATGAGACCATGAAACCTCATTTATACACACAAATTTAAACCAAGCCTATCGCCGCCGGCTGGTCGAAGCCGGCAACCAGCTTCTTTATGTAAGCACCCTAAAACTAGCCCTACCTTCTTGTAGTTTAGGCGTAAATTTCATTGTTTATTTATTTCTCAATGTCATTTCATCATAATGAGACATCTTACTTTCGAACCACAACGTGGGAAAGAATATTCGTACCACGTAAATATATTATATTATCCTTAACCCTTTGCGTGGCCGTCTATTCGTTAATAATTATCAAAGCATTTTATATTATAAACCTTAAGAGGCATCTTCGACATTTTTATCTTTTACAGGTTACAAAAAAATAGTCGGTATGTCATTTTCGAAGCTAGTTTTTAACAATGCATTATTATTCTTTATCCAATTATGTTAATATATTAGAGAAGTTGTGCATCTAATGTAGATCGAAATTGCAACTATATAATTACATACAATAGATAACTTGAATAAGAGAAATTGAATATTATTCGCGACGAAATAAATTTAAGGGAAGTGAACTATAATCACATCACACTGACACTATATTCAGTCTATTTTGCACCCGTGCGAAACCGGGGCTAGGCGCTAGTTTTAAATAAAATATACCTATTATCAAGAGCGTTTTTATCAATTTAATGGTTAAGGTCAAGTCTTTTATTAGTCTACCGCCAGTTCAATATATTTCATGAAATACATTATTTACCGTTTTTAACCAGATGTCGTTTGGTTTATTTGCAGGTGGGCGGCGTGGTCGGCAATGGGATGCTTCGGCTCGCCGGGCGGCAAGAGCAGTGAAGATGACGCCAAGACACAGAAGCGCCGCAGCGATGCGATTACCAAGCAATTGCAGAAAGATAAACAGGTTTGTGATCTTCTCAGTTGAGATATACCCGTACGATCTCCCAAGTTCCTATCACAAAAATACCCGTAAAAATGTAAGAACAATTAGAACCATTCTTAATTTAATAAATTCAGTTAAATAATTTGTGTTGAGGAAAGCACATACATACATATACATACATAAAATTACGCTTTTATCCCTGGACATTTGGACATTTCACCAATTTGTAGTCGGTCCCACTTAATAGGGGTGAGCCTATTACCGTGTTTCAGGCACTATTGTTGACTCGAGCCATGCATCTGAGGTTGAGTCTGGGCTGTTTATATTTGTCTGATATTAAAGTTAAACAGCCATATCCGTTAGTCGCCTTGTACTACACCACATGGGAAGAGATTGGCATGGGGTGGCCCAAATTCTACTCTGCCACTTATTCACCCAATTGTAATTCCATCCAGGACAAAGTGGTTTGGCAATTCTTTGCCAAGTTTTACCTCCGGAATAAGGGATTAGAGATGCAATGGTAACCCTCATGAAATCATATTGAAGTACTTCGCACTCACGTGTTTCCTTCTTGCTACAGTCCCGGGTCCTTAAAGCGGGGCGTGGTGAAAAGCATCTGATGAGACCGTCATGCTGAGTGCCACTATTGTAACATACTACGTATCGGTGACTTGACTTTCCTGAGACTTTGCCTTCAGTTGAATTGACGTTTTCTTATATCTTCTTCTATATATATTAAAGAAAGTCGTGTTAGTTACACTATTTATAACTCAAGAACGGCTTTACCGATTTGGCTGAAAATTGGTGAGGATGTAGCTTAGAACCAGGAGACGGACATAGTATACTTTTCATCCCATTGAACATTAATAAACCATTACCCTTTTGGGGTTTAAAATGGAGATGGTAGTTTGTATGTAACTTTACGCGTACGAAGTCGCGGGCGGTCGATAGTATATAAAAAAAACTTTACATAAAAAAATCTCGCTACCACTTAAAAACTTCCACAACCTCTTTCTGCCTATCCCAAAACCTTTAAAAAATGTTTTTTTGTTGATTGTTCATGTATATCGAGATGAAGCAATGCTACCTGAATGTACACTCACACCCAATACAAACCTACATGGGTTTTATGGGTGTTACTATAATTTACTTACCTACTATTGTAAAATAATTTAAATAAATAAAAGAAAAATGTTTAACCATCCTGTCTGCCTGTTCCAGCTATATCGAGCGACACACCGGCTTCTGCTCTTAGGCGCTGGCGAGTCCGGCAAGTCGACTATAGTAAAGCAAATGCGAATTTTGCACGTCAACGGTTTCTCGGACAAGGAGCGCCGCGAGAAGATCGAAGATATTAAGAAAAATATACGAGATGCTATACTTGTTAGTATTATTCATACTAATCTTACTTATAGGAGGTAGGACACGACGGTATTTCCGTCCAAATGAGCAGTCCGTCTAAGGAAGTATGTACCTCCGCCCTACAGAATACCGCGGCCATAATAACCTCGTGTTGTGTTCCCGGCGGTGAGTAGGGTAGCCAGAGCCCACTGGAGAGTTTTTGTGCTGTCAGTGGGAAGACCAAAGGCTATTCCTTCTTTGTCTTCTACGCTGACGGCACAGACACTCTGTGTTAACAGGGTGGGCAGCACGAGTGTGACTCCCCTGGTGTTGCATACGTCCAAAGGCCACGGTAACCACTTTCCATCAGGTGGGCCACATGCTTGTCTGCAACCTCAGCGGTATTTAAAAAATATATTGACTTAACAGCTAACATAAACTAATGGGGTTGTAAGAGGATGCAGACCTTCAAAGTTCACCTAAGGATACAATCAGTATTAGGAGGACTACTTAGATGGCAGACATGCTTGTAGCCCACCTGATAGGAAGTTGTTACCGTGGCCTATGAACGTGTGCAATATCAGGGGTGACACACTCGTTCTGCCGACCCTGTTAGAATCTTCTGATACCTTTCTTGAAGTGAGAGAAAAGTCCGCTCGAGTGCCTCGTCCTTTGATTAGCGTGCACCGGCTTGCAGGTAAGGTTGGGTTGGTCCCGAAGGTCTTAGCCGAGCCTCATACAGCCTGATGTTTAATTCTGTTAAAGAGAACATTTCCTGAAAAAGAGTAACTGAGGTAACGTCTAACAGGAAAGTATACAAGAACAGTGCACCGAGCACGAATAATTCGAATTCGTACCGTAAACTTATCGAGAGAACGAAGCATTGCGCTTGGTCACCTGGCGTACTGTGAACCAATCGCAATGCCCGTTCTATCAATAACTTTACGTTACGATTTTGAATGTTTTTCGTGCTCGGGGACTGATCCCAAATACTTGGAACAAGAGGAGGCAGATGATGATTTTGACGACTAAGATTTTAATATACTTATTCTATTTTATGTTTCAGACAATTACGGGAGCCATGAGCACCTTAACGCCCCCAATACCACTCGAAAAGCCTGAGAATAAGGCGCGCGTCGATTATATACAAGTTAGTATTTGTATATATGTATTGTATATATATATTAAGTATATATATACTCCCAAGCTGCTTTCAGCCACGGTGACTACCACACGTTCCTATATTCCGCAATATGAGGGTTACTTTGGGCTGCCCTGTCGTGTGCCCTAATATGACTGCAGTAGCCATTTGTGTAAAGGCTTAATCGGTAGGTACAGCTTCTGAAACGTGGCTGTAGAGAACGCGGCCGCTACGCAGGAGATGCGGGTTCGATCCTCGCTCAGTGTAAATATTTCTATGCATGAAAATGGGTATTAGAACGTTAAGTCGTCGCGCGTCTGTCCAGGTTGCCATACGAACATCTATGGCAGTTATTACAGGTAGTTGGAGCCCTAAATAGTCGAACAACTGGTCTAACTGCAATGTTTCGATATCGCCTTTGGGTTGTTGAGGTCAGATGGCAGTCGCTTCGCGGCAAATATCGAAGTTCAGCCAAATTCGCAGTTAGACTGGTAAAAACAGACCCCAGACTGCAAGTTGTAAGCCGACTGAAATTAACGCCAGAATGATGAAGAAGACAAAAAAAATAACATTATAGATTTTAAGGAATTTATTCCTCGAACCAAAATTAATTATAACAAGGGTCGAGGGAGCACACGCGATGGCCTTTAATCGAGTAATAATTAGTTAATCATAAATTAATGCCAAGTAAGGTAAAAGTGCTTAATCGATAATGTACAGTTGCATCGTTCAATTTCCATCGGTAGTAAAGTTCGTTTTATTTTTACATAATAATTGTCAATCAGACACAACATTAATTTCATCTTGCATCATAATATGATCATATCGCGACAGTCGCTCGCGTCTCAAACTTTAATTTACTGGTGCCACTTTCAAACTTCCTCTACTATAATAATTTATTCCTTATATCCATTTTTGCCACTACAATAATAGCGCTCTTTACACGCACAGTCTTTCGCGAGCGTAAGCCGCATTCACGTCTGAAAGTACGCGCGTGTAAAGACGTCGCGCGTTCCTAGGAGCGCATGATTGCGCGGCGGAATGCACGCACGCATAACCGCGCGATTATAGGAGAGAGAGAAGGAAGAACGCGTGACGACGTAGTGCGCGCGCTATCGTGTCTTTTGTTTCGCATGGTTTATACCGCGCGAAGAATTTTATTAATTTCGAATTTCAAAAAATTTATCGCGCACTATTACGTGCGAGCATTTCGCCGCGCAATCTTGGACGGTCAAGAACGCGCGACGTGATTGAATGACCGTATTATGGGAAATATAAATATAAGTTGTTTGTGATGCGTTCCAGGACGTGGCGTCGCAACCAGACTTCGACTACCCGCCGGAGTTCTACGAGCACACGGAGGCGCTGTGGAAGGACGGCGGCGTGCAGCGCACGTACGAGCGCAGCAACGAGTACCAGCTCATCGACTGTGCCAAGTAGTGAGTACTAGTCACTACAACTAAATTCATCATTTAGCGCAAATATAATATTAACTTTTTCTATAAATTTAGATTGGCGAAAGTAAACATCCAGTTCAGAATTTTAAACCGCGACCAGTCACTGGGAGGACCGAATAGGATTCCTTCTCAATGGCTCTGACCATGTGGAAATGGACACGCCTTCAATTTAATGTCTTGAGGCGACAGTGGAGCTACTTACCGATTATCTTATGAACTCTCGGAAACAGCAAAATAGTAAAAGCTTAAATGGACAGTCCTCCTGGCGGAGCGGTAGTGAATGCGGCCGTTGCGCAGGAGGCGCGGGTTCGAGCGCCGCTCCGTGCAAATCTTGTATGCATGAATATGGGTATTTGCATTGGTATGTTCATGCCTCGGAGAGCACGTTAAGCCGTTGGTCCAGGTTGCCACGGCAGTCGCTTCAAGGAAAATGTCGAAGTTTAGCCAAATCCGCAGTTGGACTGGTAAAAGCGGACCCCAGACTCCAAGTTGATAACTTCGGATGCGACTGGGATTAACGCTAGGATGAAGAACAAGAAGTAAAAGCTAAAATGGTCACAGTATTCCCCCTGTTGGGGACTGGTCACGGTTCAAATCTCGTATTGGATATTCACTTTTTGTGATATAAATCTATAGGAAAACCTTATCATGATAGTAGGAAGAATATTTTCGCTTGCCAATGGTCCATCGATCGATGTCCGAGACAATGCAAAGTCGAGGAGTAAAACCGGAAAACAAATCCTGGACTCCGAGGTGTAGGGACTAACGCGACATAGTTAGTTTGTTAACTTTTAAACTCTTGCATGCCATGATATATAATTAAGAGAACGGGAATTAACGCGATCATGGTATAGGTAATTACATACCTTTGATTGCCTGACGTTTCGACCAGGTTACACCGGCCGTTAACAGGGATGCCTACGCAAAACTAATTGTAGATGGCAGCAGCAAATGACCAAACAACAATAACCATCTGTACTGTGACAATAACAAACTCATAGCTGTCAGATTTGAAGAGACAAACAATGAAATCTATGTAGATGACAGCTAACATACGCCATTACGAGGTGCCCTCAGCCCCCTGAAATCCAACCACACGTCCTGATCGTCCACCTGAATCTCGTGGGGGGCGGACACACCGAAACAAATTTACTGGCGTAGCTAACGTGGCTCTGGTACACTCGACATTGGCATGTCGCCATTAATAATTTTATAATACATTTTACTTGACATTGGTGAGTTGCGGCGATTTGTTGCAGAGGCCATTTTAAGAAGTTGAGGCGCCCTCTGTAGGGATAAAAGCGTAGTCGGCATCCCCATTCCCATTCTCTTAATTATATAGTAAGTTGTTGTAATCTAGAAATTTTCTGGATCTTTTTATTATATCTCTGATATCTTTTATGATAATGAATGATTACTTCGGAGCCAGCCAGTTTCACCTAAAAACCGGTACACCATCTGATTAACGGAATAGGTTCTGGCGCAAGCAAAAATGGCCTTGTCAAAGCTTAAATGAATATATATCTCAACAAAGATGTGTTTCCTTACAGTTTCCTGGACCAAGTGCACATAATAAAGCACGCGAACTATACGCCCACGGAGCAGGACATCCTGCGGTGCCGAGTTCTCACCTCGGGTATCTTCGAGACGCAATTTGTCGTCGACAAAGTCAATTTTCAGTGAGTTTTGATAACCTGTTTATAATATAATCTTTTTGACATATGCTATCCGTGTGGTGACAGAGAAAGAATACAAGTATCACCACCCCATCTCATCCGAAGGGTGTCGTAAGAGGCGACTAACGGAATATACACAGACGATATCGTTGCGAGAGAAGGACAACTCGAAATAAAACCCTGTTCCAACCCGTCTGGCCAGCGTGGAAACTGTAGGCCAAAACCTTCCAATGTTGGAAGAGGTCTATGTCCAGCGATAATGTAATTGATGATTGATTCACCTCTCCAACACGAAAAAGGCACCTTTGCAGCTTGAAAACTCTTATTAAAATCGCACAATGTTTTGTGAGCATAAATAATAGTAATTCAAATTTGGAACACCATCTTTTGACATTATTCGACGTAGATAAAAGTCCACGATTAATGGGGACATATTGTTTTAATTTGCTATAAACTGAAACCTACCTAATTGATTTCGTATGCAGTCAACTCTAATAGACCTCTCCCATTTGCCTCATCTTCTAACAAATCAGAGTTAACTTGAGTATTAATATGTATGTTAAGTCCCCACTGTCCCCAGATCTACTATATTGATCAATGCTGTCTTCTCGAATGTTCGCAGCATGTTCGACGTGGGCGGGCAGCGGGATGAGCGGCGTAAGTGGATCCAGTGCTTCAATGACGTCACCGCCATCATCTTCGTCACAGCCTGCTCGTCATACAACATGGTACTGCGGGAGGACCCCACGCAGAACCGTCTGCGGGAGTCGCTCGATCTCTTCAAGAGCATATGGAATAATAGGTACCTGTTTTGTTGTTATTTTGAAGTGTAAATTCCTCCTAAAAACGAACTAGAGACCTTGGATTTTGTTTTTCGTTCCATTCAACATTAGTTACGATTGCATCCGACGAACTCATCTCTGAGTCCAGGGTCCACTTGAATATCGTGTGGGTTGTTCTTTTTGGCTATATTAGGAGAGACTGCCGTCTGACCCTACAGCCTGAGTTGTGGTTAGTGACCTACCATTGACAGTTGTCCAGGTCACCCATATAGGCCTCTGTCTTGACATAACGACTATTGACAGCCGACTTTACCGTGCCTCTCGAAGCACGGAAGCACTCAGATGAAATACCTCTAATCGGTCACCCGTTCAAATGGTAAACGCACCTAGGTAGCCAAACCATAAATCTTTTACCGAATAGTGAGCGACCACGAGCAATTTCAAGTTCCCTAGTAGTTGTACTAATGTGGTGGTTGTGTACAGATGGCTGCGCACGATCTCGGTGATCCTGTTCCTGAACAAGCAGGACCTGCTGGCGGAGAAGGTGCTGGCGGGCAAGTCGCGGCTCGAGGAGTACTTCGCGGAGTTCGCGCGCTACTGCACGCCGCCCGACGCGCCGCTCGACTCGCGCGACCACCCCGACGTGGCGCGCGCCAAGTACTTCATCCGCGACGAGTTCCTGGTGAGTCCTGGCCGAGCCGTCTACTCCCGGACCAGCAGCATCTGGCAGCCAAGAAAGCGCTGCCTGACTGATCAACGTGATTGGTTGCTCAGTGCGCCACCAGGGTGTGACCCTGCGCTGTCAGTCCGAATATATTGTTACACTGTCCCATGGCCCAACTCCTAGCTGAGCTGTCAACATGCACTATAGAACAACTAGATAAGGCACGAAAGGGTCTCAATGTGCTTAATATGGTTGAAGAAACGAGAAAAGAAATCATACCTGTCTAAATCTTTCAATGTTCTATCAATATTAGCCACGAGCCATTTGTAATATAATGTTTTTATTTCCAGCGTATAAGCACGGCGAGCGGCGACGGCAAGCACTACTGCTACCCGCACTTCACCTGCGCCGTCGACACCGAGAACATCAAGCGCGTGTTCAACGACTGCCGCGACATCATCCAGCGCATGCACCTGCGCCAGTACGAGCTGCTCTAACCGCGCCGCCCGCGCATCGGTACGTTGCGGGGTTGCCGTTAGGGGTGGGGCTAATATACAGGATTTAAATTAGATGTGGGGCAAATATACAGAATTTGAATCAGACGTGGGGCAAATATAAAATATTTTATTGAGAGATGGGGCAAATATGCAACATTTCATTCAGAAGTGGGGCAATATATAAGATTACGTTCAGTATTGAGGCAAATATACAAGATTTTATTTACGGCTGCGGAAAATATATAGGATTTCACTCATGGCCTTTCTTTTAGGAGTTGAGCAAATATCCATTATTTCATTCTGACGTGGGGCAAATATACAGATTTATCAGAAGTGGAACAATGTACAGGATTTCACACAAGGGCAGTGCAAGAACGTACGATTTTACGGTATTTGCACTCCATTTAATACAAAGTTGTGGCTATAAGTACAGGTTTTTATTCGTTCACCCCCAGATCGTTGGTAGTGGTGGGTCGGGCCGCCGGCTGTCACGCGTGTCACGCACCACGTCGACGCACGCTCGCTGTCAACCCTCTGCCGTAGCGCGTCGAGCACCAGCGTAACGGTAACGCTTCGTAACGATAACCGTTGTTATTCTTAGTTGATAACGTTGACGATACGTCTGAAATATCGTTATTACAACGAGGGCCTTTATACAAAGTGACGTTCTATTATTATGCTAGAGCTACACTACCGTGATGATGTCAATATTTATATTTCTATTTTTTCGTGTAGCCACGATTAGTGGCCAAATTTTTACAATGCCAATTTTTTTTTGACGAATTGATTGATATGACATTGTCACTTCACAATGCCATACTTATTGCGTTAACAGCCCGGTAGACGGTAAGATTGTGTAGCCGTAGAATTAGTAATGCCAGTGTAATCGTACAGTAATGAATGGGATTGACTCCAAAACGTAAGTGAGTTTTTGTAACTTGAAATAAATTAATATAATCACCGAAGTGTTTTAATAACGAATAAGAAACGATAAGTTTCGAAGCGATTTCATTAATAGAATGTCAGTTTGTGTACAGGTCGTGAACTATTTATTGGGAAACGGTATTCGTGAGAATGCATCGTTGTATGAATAACGGTATTTCAGAGTTATCGTCGAAGTAACTGTTTCACAACTATGTAGTTGTTTTTATGAATGATTGTTATAAGTTAACAATTTTATCGCCGTGTTATTAAGTTAACAAGTATCGATTTAAAATATCTAATTGTTTTGTTACTTCAACGTTATACCATTATCGTTTTTGCAGATAATTGTTAACTTAATAATCTAGTTTTATGATCGCCTAAATTTATTTTGAACGTTTAATTTTACTGCTGTCACTTCTATTACATATCCACAAGATTTCCTTTTTTCGTGTTCTCGAATTGTCTCAAGTGTGGCTGGAACTCGAATATTTTTCTAGAGAATTTAGTATTTTGGACATATATTTGGTACTTTTGGAAATAATTATTTACTCGAATGTATACTTGTATATTGTCAATGAATTCAAATCTTACAAGCCACTCTTGTCCGAAAGCAGTATCTATATTTTTTTTAGTCTTAGGCGATCATTTTAGGCGATGTCATTGAATAATTTAAATTGAAACGAAGCGATTATCGATATGTCAGGGCTAGTGATGCTCCCATGGTGTTTCCGAACGTCCGAGTTCCCAAAAAAGCTGGCAACTAATAGTCGATTTTTGACGAAAACCTACTAAATATACATTATGCATTTTAAGTTCAGATGTATTTTTTTTATTCACGTATCACTAAAAGTGCTATGGATACAGCGAGTGTTACGCCCTGAATCCATATTTAAATGTATATGTATAGTTAGTAAGTTTTCACCTTAGTCGATTAAGTGAACGCGCATCACTAGTGTCTTATTTTAATGTGTTAGTGATGTTCGTTGTCGGGTCTTGGGTAGTGACGCGATTCGACTATACCGACTGCTGTTTTCAGTTGTGGAGGGCTCAACACCCGCAAATATGTTAATATTGTATCGATATCTTAGCCGAATGGTCTATCAACAAATATTTAAATCAGTTGACACAAACAAAATAGTACTTATAAGTTGTTCTTAATTCTTATTATAATAATTTGCGTCAAGATTCTATTTTAATGGTTGGAAATAGTTTAAACGAGTAATTTTAATTTGAAAAATTAATAGAGTGACACAAGGGTTAGGACAGAATGTCATTGCATTAAAAATTATTATACGAACGTTTTTAAATTTCGAATTGACTATTTAAATTTGAAATGAGAATGACATTTAACCATAGACATTCTGTTGGACTTTTTATAGAGGAGGTTATAAATTTTGGCGGTTTCCTTTTATTCATGTAGATTTGAAGTCGAAAGTCTGGAAATTGAAGTAGGCTAGACTGGTCCAAGAAAGCGGATGACCCGTGAGGTAGGGTGAGACGGTAGTAAATGACGACGGGGCGGGTGAGAAGGAAATGAATATACTGATTTGGCTTAAAATATGAACAGTCTTTTATCAAGATCGAAGGTGAAACTGTTAAGGCCAATTCACACTCAACCGTCGTCGTCCGCACCGTTCCGCAGCTGTACTAAACGGTTTTATATTAAGGATCATCGATGTACTAGATACGTCTCGAGGCTAGAACTATAGTATTCATGTCGTTTCTCGAGTACACAACTCTTAGGTTAAGCTTTGGGTGCGACGGTGGACTATGCATGATGGTATGATTTGTCCTTTACAATATTTCAGTCTTGAGTTACACTTGTTTGGAAGCTTGAAATTTCATAAATTAGTCCTTAAGTAGTTTATTTAAATTTTATATTTATTTTTTAAAGATACACTTACGCACAATCATGGAATGATAACCTTAGTTCGTGGGCTCAGTCTGTGATCGAAGCAAATGAGCCCTCAATGATAGTAATACATTATATAACAGACTAAGAGTGATATTTTGTTTTTTAATATGCAATGCCGTAAGGCTACAACTCACGGGATCTAATTGGCAATTTATTGCTAAGCTGTAAAGGTTAATATTTGAATGATCATAGAGTTTGATTCGTCTTTTGATTCCTTAGGCTACGGTAACCACTTTTCATCAGGTATGCCGTGTGCTTGTCTGCCATCTTAATGGTATAAAAAAACTATAAACTTTTGTGTGATTCAAAAGTGCTGGAATATATCGTATAAAGTTCAGGTGAAAATGGGTGGAGTCAGAATCCAACCAACTAAAACCACATTGTATAGCCCAGGGAACCTGGTATGTGGGAACCAGGGACACGGGACCCCGACCGGTCACAGCCACCAGTCCAGAGCGAACAATTTGTCCCTTCTCCTACAGAGAAAGAAAAAAAAAATCAACTTTATCTATATTTAAATAGTTACCAATAGACAGAGTGTCTTGTCAACAGTATTTTTTATATCTAATGAAACTAATAGACAAGTGTATTTCAATTATTGCCTTGGTTCTTGTGCATATTCCACTGCGTTACCCCTCAAGTTATAGAGCGCAATAATATGCTCAAATTAGGCCAAATTGTTTTATTTATTTAACAAAGTCCGCTATTTAAATAAAAATACAATATAGTAGTGAAAATATACACCTAGTGACCGTTTCATTTTTGTTCTTTATTCAAATTTTTCTAATATTTGTTATCTGTATATTTTTGATTACAGAGGTTTTATTTGTAATATTCTATTTTGCTTATGATTTATTTGGCACTGATGTGTTGTATTCAGCCTCTTTTGTGAAATTCTTAGCGAATAAGTGTAAAAGCGTTTTTTATGGCGTGTCTTGTGAATTTACAGTTAGATCATATATCTTTTTTATATTCAGTAAATAAAATATATTATGAAAAATAAAATTGTTAGTTTTTTAGTATTGTTATGCCATATATGTTGATATAAAAAATATAGTTGCACATAACACTTCAGTGCCAACGTTTACTTTTTTAAATAGTTAAATGGCGGGAATTAATAAAAAAAAACATTGACAACTAATACGATGACATTCTAAATTTAAATTTGATAAATGCTATTGTTTTTTTTATTAATTCTGCCGGTAAAGCGATTTATTTTTAATCTTATCGATGTACGTCTTCCAATATTCGAGTATAAGTTTTTATAATTCTTTTTGTGTTTGTTTAACTTGTTTATAGCACAATTTTTGACTAAAATGTAACAAACAAGTGCTTTTGTAGGTTTAACATAGCTTTTATTTTTCTTTTGTAACATGAGCTTTTAGTAACATAAGGTCCAAAGACCGGCTGTATGTGATACAGCCGACAGAATATCAATATCCTAGCAGTATTTGAGTTTAAAAAAAAAACTATTTTCAAAGATTATTCTATTTTTGTTTTGTTTATAAGATGGACACAAGTTTAGCCCTTAAGTACAAAGATTACTAACCTAACCCTAACATTAATTTACTAAAATATAATTATTTTATTTAAATTTAAAAAAAAATTGGTTTATGTACTTACACATTGTGCTATTTTAAGATATATTTTTTAAAATACAAAATGATCTATTCTATCGTTATGAATCTTAATGTGTTTTGAATTAGTGAACTGTTAATCTGTTTTCCGTTTAGGGTCTGTATCAACTGATGTGTAAGAGTGGCCGACAATGTTGGCTAAAAGAATTTGTCGAACAACTGTCGCACTGCACTCATTCCACTGAAACATTGTATATTATCAACACGATTTTCATTGTAGATACGATGAGTTGTTGCCATACTGTTGCCCAACAGTTGATAGCCTTTACTAGTAAATTAAGCTTTTACTAGTAACATTTTGGTTGTTCTAAATACCTTAAACGGTAATATAGAAATTGTTACTATAAAAAGTGTTAGCAAAAATGGTCCTTAATATAAGAAAGTTAAGCTGGAGTTTGTGTTATGTGCCATAATCTAGTGTTGCCAGCGGAAACACCATATCCTATGTTACCATACAAAAAAAAACTGAAATATTCCTTCCTCGTATCGTATGTAAAGTAACAAATCGCTATATTTTGCTTTCTAATCGTAACACTATCGTTATTTTCTTTTTAAATATAATTATATTAAAAGTGTATTTTTTTTCTTTTTGTGTTATATAAGTTTTCACTTTAAATATAAGTAGAAGAGAATATAACGTACATTTAAATAATAAATAAAACTATGTTTAATTCATACTGTTCGCATACGGAGGTTGACGTGATTTTGTTTAGCCTGTCAATTACTGGCTATTCGAATGAGTGAATGCGGTGCGAAGTGGTAATATTTTTAATTAAAAAAATAATACGAGGACATAGGGTATAACTTGTCTATTTGAACCCACCACTTTTCAGTACAGCTCCCATAGACAAGTGGCAATTCGTTTGTAAAATAGAATAGAATGATCAATTAATGGGAAAAAGTCGTAAACGTATGTCAGTCCCATACATTGATCATTCTATTTTATTTTACTAACGAATTTTCACTTGCCTGTGGAGGCTGATCAGTCAGCGTTTACCCTTAGCCAACTAAAGCTGTGTTTATTTACGTTCCGCGTTCGTAACGAGTGCAATAAGGCGACCTCCGTATAACATCACATTATAGAATTCATTGTGTAATTAAAAAATAACATGGCATTCTTTATTGTATATGTAAAATAAAAAAGTAAAAAACGTAAAAAGTAATATTTGGTAGCTATTTAAGTAAGTTCTAGCGTATCGCAATTAAAAAAGAAATAATTAAAATAAATCCAAGTGCAGATAACACGAATACGTATTTATTGAATTTCGTAGTTTTTCGGTTTTTGAAGTCGGATCTGTGCGAGCTTGACTTTTTGGACTTAGGGTTGCGTTCAACTAAGGTGAACAAACATCAAGAATCATATTCCAGTAGTTCCATTTCATCGCCTCTAAATTGCTTCGAAAATCATTCAAAATTGTAACATTGGACATTTTTGATAAAAAATATTTAGTCCGAAATATCCAATATTACATTATATTATAATTATGAACTTCACAAGTGTGATATTGGACATTTCCGATTAAATATTTTTTATCAAAAATGTCCAATGTTACAATAAGGTTCGGACATTATTTCACTATGATTTTTAGCTGTAATGCTCTAAGGAATTGATAACGATGCCGTTGGTGATCGGTGTGATAGTAATATATTTGTATATACAACTTTTTTTAAATACTATACTAAGTCGGCATACACGCGCAGGGCCCGCCTGATGGTAAGCGGTTACCGGTGCCCCTATAAACGCTTGTACCAACAGAGGCATCACTCATACGTTACCGACCCTTTTTTAGTGTTATTCCACTATTTTTTAATGTTAGGTTCCTCAGTTGGAAACACCAATTGTCGTGACATATCATGTGGGGATTGATGCCATGAAATTTCACATAGCACTATGGGAAATTATACTTCTTTCAAGGAAACTTCCTAAACATACAACTGACAGATTAGGTTTAGCGCAGTCTCATGTGTGTATAGAACATAAGACACTCGACGCAGTACCACAGGGCGCCAGAGGGTTGTGAAGGACAGATGGTAGACCCGAGTTTGGAAAAGCCACAGAGAATGTAGACATAACTTATAATGAGCAATTCGTCGACTATGTCACTCAATTATGCCTTTACAAATGTGAATGATATTTATATATGCTTTCAGCGTGTGAATAATGATATCGCGTTGCAGAATCTCCGTTTGAGAAGTAGTTTGATGTGAATTCGCTAGATGGCGTTTGGTTATATTATCGTCTGTTCTATAAATATCGGGTTAAGTTTAGAATTAAAGACGGTTGTAACACATTTTGTAGTATTATAAACAAAATGAGATAAATTACCTGAGTCTAGCACGATAGTTATTTTTTAAACAACTGAGCTGGCAAGCAAGCACGGCTTTCCTGATGGAGAGTGGTTACTGCCTATGGACGTGTGCAACACCAGGGGCGTCACACTCGTTCTGCCGACCCTGTAAACACAGAGAGTTTCTGTGCCGTCAGTGTACAAGACAAAGCAGGCCTTTGGTGTTCCCACTGACAACACAAAACCTCTCCAGTGAGCTCTGGCTACCCTATATCCTTAGGTATGAAATTTTACCTTGAATTTACATATTACTTTTCCGGTATGGAATAAAGGCAAAGTACAATATGGGGATGAGTTTAAACCGATACATACATACATATATTCACGCCTGTAGATCTCCGAAGGGGGTAGGCTGAGATATATAAACACCAGCAGTACGCCAACTATTATTTTCGATCCCACGTAATAGGGGGTGATCTTACTACCGCCAAACAGACAATAGGCTGTATATTTACTGTCGAATAGAGAACAACCCAGAATTTTCCCTTATTCGCCTTCTATGACACGCACAGAAAGACATAGAGTTACACTATTCAACTCCACTGGGAACCTATGACATCCATACTAATATTATAAATGTGAAAGTGTGTGTGTGTCTGTTTGTCCGTATTTCACGCCTAAACCACTGAAACGATTTTGATAACATTTGGTATAGGGGTAGATTAGACCTTGAGAAAGGACATAGGCTATGTTTGGTCGCGATAACCGACATCTTCGCGGGCGGAGCCGCGGGCAAAAGCTAGTAACATAATACAAAAGAAAACTTACCGTTTTAGGGGTGCTATGTTTGGTCTCATCGCATAATGTCCTTTTCTCGAAATGTCCTTTCTCATAATGTCCCTTTCTCAAAATCAGGATTACATCTTTATATTGTGTTAGCTGCGCAATCCGACTTGGTTAGGTTAGGTTAGAAGGCTAATGCGGAGCGGAGCGTAGCTCCCGCATTAAGCCTTCGTGGTTATTTTTTTTTTACCATGCAGAAAAGGACATTATGAGAAAGGACACTTCGAGAAAAGGACATTATGCGATGAGACGCTATGTTTTAAGTTATATGGATATTAACCTAAGTCCAAAAAGTCGAATTCGTACGAATAGTTTTGGTTAACTTAAGTATGTGCACACTAATTTAGTTTTAAACAGACTTCAAACGTAGGCCAGGTACATTATGAATGTGTAACAGGAATAACCAGACCTTCAAAAACTTCACATATTTTTAACCGACTTCAAAAGAAGGTTCTCTATTCGATTTTATTTAAACCATTTTATTTTGGTGGGTCACATTACTGGTGGGTTGAAAGTGGATGTATGGTACTGATTGGGATTCGAACTCGCAACCTTTCACACATCCGAGCTACGCTGCTTTTTGGAGATCTATCTAATCGAATTTCGATAAACTTAGTTGTGGTGTACAAATCAGTAATTACAGGAATGTACGGCCGTTGTCATAAATATTTTTTATTACCTCATTCGCTCTCACTGTTCTAAGAATAGTGAAATAGTGACGTTTAACGCTGAATTATTCAGATGCTTACAGCTAGGCCATATTATGGGATTCAAGAAACGTCCGATGCTTCACCTCTTTAGGGACGTAGTGGTAACAGTGCCGGATTAACACGGCGCGGGGCCTGTAGCAAATGCCACCAAGGGGCCCTTTGTTTGCTATAGGTTCTTAAGTTTGTAGTATAAAAATCAGATGAGAGAATAAAGCCGAACATGTGTGTGCGTGACAACCCGCAGAGGCTATGTAGAAACATGTATCGCCGCAGTTGCGGACGGAACCTCCGTGTCGAGTACCGCGACCTCTGTGCTATTTGTTTTCGAGCTCGGTGCCGTGCTCATAGAATCGCGGATCCGAATATCCACCGGTCCTGTCAATTTAGGATTAAAGCCGGATCGACGAGGTCTGAACCAGACCGAGTCAGTCCGCCCGTGGGTGTAATTTTTTATAGAGATTGTCTTCCTCGTAGCCCACTAGCAGCCACAGTTCCTGACAGGGTCAGGCTTACAACTTGACAGAATGGTGGTCTGTATCAGACCATGTCTCCCACCTCTGGACGAAGCCAGAAGCGAAACACCCATACAACCCAGTCTACCACTACTTCTCACTACGCCCTCTGCAATCAGAAAGACACTTGTAGGGCCTATCGCCTTATGGCATATCGCATGCAATAGGGTCAGCTATTGGGTTTTTCGTCAACGGCTAACAGAGTTCCTAGGAGTGGGAGTGTATTAACCGCTGTCCAGGGTGCACTAGCCCCCTTACTTCCGTTGCCCTTGATCGGGGTTCAAAGGGGAAACCAACGTAGAAATTACGCGACCTCGCACCCCATAATGGGCCTGGCACCAAGAATTATAAGTCGCCCTGCGTTATCCTTGACACAATTATATGAGATAGCGATGAAGATGATGAAAAGAGTCAATAATAATGTTTATTAATACTTTTTGTAAGTAATAATTCGTAATCAGCGATAATAGCTTTTATTAATGGTTTAATCATATTTATTATATTCACGTCAGTAAATGACATTCATGATACTTAGAAAAGAGCTATTTGAGCCAATTTGCCTAAGCTCAGTTAGTTGATTGAGTTTTAGAGTTGAACCATGAGAGAGTTTTATGGACAGGCATTTGCTACTCTTGCTACGTGACTAATCCGGCACTGAGTGGTAAAGCTATTTTGATATGAAAGAAAACGAATTTATTTATTCGATAAACTTCGAGAAACATGTACAAACAAACTTATTATTTAAGTAAAGTACATAATCCTATCATAAGTGTGCTGAATAGGACACCTACTTCTAATAGCTAATTGTTCTAAAGTATATGTATACCTATAGCTGTTTATAATGAAGAAGAGAAAAACAGTGTAGTTTTTTTTTCATGTGAGACATCTAGAGGTGTGCTTTGGCAGTAAAGTGGGCCCTATACCGTGCCGTGTCGGTTTTCATGAAGTATATTCTGTATTGATTCATTATAGCCACGCCTGAAATCATAAATAGGTAAGGCAGAGGAGAGGTAAGAAAACACTCACTAATATCATAAATGTGAAAGTTTGTGATTGGTGTTAGTTAGGTACTCAATGATGGTCAAACGACGGAACGGATTTGGCTGAAAAATGGTACAGGGATAGACTCCAGGTTGGAATAACATATATGCTACTTTTTATCCCTGGGACATGTTCCCAAGGGATAAGAGAGCGGAAGCAGAAATACATAAAAAACAGTAATAATGTATTTCTTTGAAGTTAAATCAATTTCACTACTGAGGAGTTGAAAGTTAAAGAGTTTTTGGTTCTCATTCTTACTTAAGTTATGAGTGTAATTGGCTGATTTTAAACAGAATGGAGTATGGAGAAGTATAGAGAATCGTACAGTGTGGTGCCATTTTTTTTTAAAGTAAATCAGCAACCGAAATTACTAATATTCCCTCTAACCCCCTCCAACTAAGCTAAATTGCTTGTGCTAGGAGTAGGTTCACGTCGGTAGTGTAATCGCCAGGATTCGAAGCCGGGACCTCTCGATCGTAAGGCCGACTCCTAAACCACCAAGCTACCGACGACACTTCAATTGCCATTCTGCCATTCTGCTCAAATACGGCCAACTTAGGTGTATACCTGATACCCTTGGTCTCCCAAATAAACTTACTGTATATGTACTTACTATTAGCGGACCCATTATTAATGTGCCATCCTACTGGTATAGGTACAATGTTCATCGATTTATTTATTACTTGAAACGCCTAATAGGTATGAATTTAAAAATATCTGGTAAGTTTCATAATTTTGAAATATCTGGTTATTCAGTTTCATTCACAAAGCGTAACCTGGCTAAGCTATTGGTATATTCGCCACCTTAGAAGAATCACAATTTAACCCATCTGTTGTTTTATGCGGTGCACGCATCCGGGCGTGCCCACGCATAAAGTAGCGGGTGGCCTTATAGGGAAGCACATTGAATTCTAAAATTATTTAGGGTTGAACGCTTGATTTGGAATAGTTTAGTTAATAAAGTGTCGATTAGCTTACTATATAATTTTTCGGTTGTTCACACTACAAAGACTTGAATTTATACGTAATGGTTTTTAGTTCAGATTTATAAATAATACGAATCGTCCGCGAGTTTTTTCTCTACCCAGCGGATCTTTTAAGACTTCAATCGCATCGTGTATATACGCCGTTGTTTCATTTTTAGGAGTGACAATGAAGAATTTTGAAAAGACTTGTAAAACAGCATGAAGTAACCAGTTTCTAAGTTAATAATTGTCTGAAAATTTATGAAGGTAGATGTAAAATTTAAGCAATCCTGTTTTGAAACCACTAGATGTCGCCTCTAAAAATGAAAGTACGCACTACGATTGTGTAAACATTGTATATTACTGTCCTACCCTCATCCCTTTACGATTTAAGTGAACATGCAATAACATGTGAGTCAAGTATCGTGTATAAAGGTAGCTTAGAACAAAATTTTCTAAGTTTTTCAATATTTCGATGAAATACTGCCAATAAGGAGTGAAGGGGCGAAGGCTTTCGGTTAGACCGTGTCTGGGGCATATATTTCATTTATATAATGTTTCATATAATTGTTCGAAGCAAAAATATCGACGTAGGTTTAACTTTGTTTCGCGTGTTCAGCTCCTCAACTAGTAGGTATGTAACGTCCGTTGCCAATAACCAAATAGTATTGAAAGATTCCTCCTTTTTTAAATATATCTTCATTGTAGTGATAAGTGAATGTACTTGCGCACAATATGTATGTGAGGATCGCGACGAGTACCCTTTTGTTGAAATAAAGTGCAGCACAAGCCTGCAACATATTTTTGGTAATGTTTTACCTGTCTCCCGCATCTCTCTCGCTGAACATTATGGCGGCATTTAATTAGTGCTCATATATTTCTTTCCATTGTAGCACAAAAGTAATAAAAAAATATTTTTCTCTCAATTTTCTGTAGTTATTTTTTTGAATAGATATTTTATAGCATAGCTCAGTCACACTTTGTTTAGAATCGGTATTTGAGATCAGCACTCTACATTTGTATCCGTTACTGGCTGACTGCGGAGTATGGTGTATTTACTCTTAATACCTACGTTTAATGATATACTGAAAAACTATATTTTTAACAAATTTAATTTAAAAAATATACCTAATTATTGAAATTCCTAAAGTTAAAAAATAAATTTTTAATATTTATGTGTACTATGCGTTTCAAATGAGAAGATAATCGCGACCGCGGCAACTTCATTCCGTATTCTTCAAAAATGTACAGCTAACAACAAAATTTCCATTTCGGACAGGTTCATACGTGTATGGTAACAACGACTTAATTATTAAATTCTTTTCATTATGCACTTATCAAATTTTTTAGTAATTATAATTAGTCAAAAATTCAAAATTACCGCCCGATTAAAAATAAATAAATATAAAAAAGAACCGATAATTTAATTTCTTACTTATTGTGTATGTACTTATCCTACCCTATCCTTATCTATCTTGAAAAGGGAGTATGCTTCAACAATCATCATAAATATTTAATTGGAAATATATTAAGTACTATTATTAGTGTCCAGCAACAGTGAAGTATAAAAATGTATTTGCTGACCTTACGTTACACAATGAAGTTATCGACACGTATCAAAATGTCATTATGACAGTTATCAACTTATTTGAAACGCATAGTATAGTAGTGTGTACTGCGAAGTGATTTAAGTATAAATAACAAACGCTTATAATTTTTACTGTCTCCACAGATTTGTGCAAAGAGAATATATAATTTACTGTCCATGAAATTAATAATAATCTATAACTGATGTGTACAAAAATCAGTATGTTTCAGGCATTTTGAATCCGACTTAATGTATGTAAAAATAAATGTTGTTTTAAAATTGTTGTATTTCATTTTGTCACCGCTAACGCTTACCCTATAATCACTTGCAGTGGCATGTTACAATAGTACATTATCGTACAAGTGTGTAAAGTAATCAAGAGGGCGGTAATCATCAATCCATACATACGATGTTTTTTAACATTCTTGTGAATAAAATAATACTAAAATAGATATTTACCCTTGCAGTTTTCAGGTAGTAAACATTCTATAACGTTAAGGGCTTAACATCATAATATATTTCGGACGTTTGTACAACGACGTTAAACATTTTCATCATAACTAGTACCTGTCAACATTTTAATTAATAAATAACTATTGCTTCAAAAGGGAAAACAAGTTGTGAATTTTTTAGCGGGAACAATTATTTTTTTCCTATCGATCGGCCATAGACTAACAGAAGTTACCTTTTTTATCCGTCGCGAACTAAATAATCCTTTCTGAGAGAATTTTATTTAAAAATACTTATGCCTTTTTAATGAGTACGTTTTATTTTATCGGTTTATTTCTGGGGAATTAGCAGTTTTTATAATATTTCAATAGCATTTGTATTATCTTAGTTTCAATGACTGCTGGAAATAAATAGTACAGCTCACTAGTATCCAATACCTCCAGACATATCGACAATTCGGACCACTTCCCCATTTAGACCTAGAACATTTTTCTACAAATGCTCTTAGCCCTGGTGAAACTTGAGTTACAATTGAGCCGAGAGGTCTGTACCTACCGGAGAAGGTTCATCGCATTTCAAACGCTCCAGAGACAGAAACCACCACGCAGTCGTCGTTTCTTCACTGTGGAGTTTTGTCATCCAGTTAACAAATGTAGGCTGCTCTCGCTTCTGCAAAACATTAGCCAGAAAACCAGTAACGCATCCTAAAGAAACGAAAGAGTTAATTTATTTCATGGATAGTACCACGACGGGGTTTTCTAAGCTCATTGTCATCATAACGAGATCACAATCGCATCGAAATTCGCATTATGGCACCGGACGTGCGCTTATTGCTATTGTTCCGGGAGATCCTGAGAGGAAAGCCTACTCCAAAGACTTATCCTTTGTTTATCAGGTGCAGGCGAGGGTTAGCTTGGGCTTCAAGTCTCAACGATGTTTTAATGCCCGTTGAGTGTAGGAACCCTTTTTTTCGTGCGATAATCCCCCCGGATATCCCCCATCGCCCGCCAGGTGGTTCTCGACTTCGAACCGACTAAAACCGCACGTGGTCTTAGGTCTTCAGATGTCGGGAGTAAGATTAACTAAAGGGTGGGTAGGATAGGGATTCTTTTCTCCGCACTTAATCTCCTATTTAGACCATTGTGCGTAAAGAGTACTGGCTAGAGCAGCTAGCTTAGCTATGCCCATATTTTTAGGTACCTATGTAGCAGTGGCGAAGTGTGAAAATTTTCAAAAGGGAAGCCGTTGAAAAAGAACTTACCCTAATCATAGTTTGTTATGTTTCATGCGACCCATTAGTAGGCCGGTAGGAATCGGGTTCCAAGAACTCTTCGCCACTGGTATGTAGAGTATGGACACCTGCAGGTTTACTAAGCTCAATCCCAATCTACCAATATTATCTAATTACATTTGCAACAGATTGAGGTTCTATTTAATAAAATAAGAAGTTTATAAAAATCAAATTTATTATCAAAACCTATGAAGACACATGTTGTGTAACATAAAAAAAGCACTTCAAAAGTAAACCAGAATTTAATTATTAGTTAAAAACATCGCAAGACCAATATGAAACAAAATAAATATTATTTACATGTATATGGCAATACATAAGGTACGAGACATCTTTGGACTTGCCCCTATCGTAATAATAAAAATGTCTAAAAGTGGTAAAATTATATGAGTTTGTATGAAAAGCATAATTCTTAGTAGAAGTTTGACAAATTCAGATCAATTATAAATAGAGAGACTAGGTTTACGATGACACAAAGATAACATTTTAAAATCAACAACATTATATACTAAAGCTTAGCACAGGATTGTTTAGATAGTCACACAGTCGAATGACATAAATCACTAAATGCATGCAAAGACTTAAGTAACATTGGTAACAAGTAGGAAAAAAAAAAGCAGGGAAAGCCAATTAAATCAAAATGTTTTAGTATGATGTCACAGTCTAACGAACTTATATTGTGACTCTCTATACTGTGATGATATGAAAACAGAGAGTCAATTCTCGTATTAAAAACTCTTCAAAATTCGATTTCAATCGAATCCTCATCTTCCAAATGTCATAAGGTAATCAAGATGCATTGAAAATTGTATTACGGGAATACTGTTTCTGACATTTAGGAGATTGAGATTGCATTAAGACCAAATTTTCAACATATTTTTATTAAGAGAATTCGCTTTTGAACCTTATTTTGAAAAAGGTAGCAACATGCTAAATATCGTTGTCAATGAGTCTGTTTCACTACAAAATAATTAAAGACATAAAAAAGCACTTTTAATCACTGCGCTAAGCTTCTAACAGGGCAATTTTCATTTACAAAATAATTATTACACTTAGGGAGTATTGCGTCCTGTTAGTCTCGCCAAATGGGGACTCCGCTAAACCTAACATTAAATATAAGCGTACTGACCTGACATTACATTAATATCGAACATATAAATGTGCATTATTAGCTATTTAATTATATTAGAAATAAATCACTAGTAGTACTTTGTAGTGGACAAAAGACACTTATTGAAGTTAACAAATTAAGATAAAAACTAAATCCTATTTTTTTATACCTCGAAACACATATCCTGGACCTAAGTGTCGCGACACAAGAGGCCCTGGCGCGCGCGGATTGTTTTGAAATCTATGCTTGGTGAATTTGAGCTCATCCACTGTACTCGTGTAGTGCGTGTATAGAGCAGATTAAGTTGAAGATATATTTCCCGAGTAATACCACTGATACCACACGCACAAGCTTCATAAATTTGTTTGCACATGCCGGTTTATGCATGCAAAGGATTACACAAGATATGAACAGTAAGTCTTCTGCCTCACTAGGACGCCAAATTGACGTCGCCGGCTACGTATCCAAGCAGTTAGTTTTGAAATATAGCGAAGCTGTCGCCTGCAGTTATGTACCATACATTAAAATATTAACTGCTTGGATCATCATGATCATCCTCATCATATCAGCCGTACACAGTCCATTCTATATAGGCCTCTCCTATAGACTTCCAGAACGACCGATCTAAAGCAGCTCGCATCCAGCGCTTCCCGGCGACCTTGATGAGGTCGTCCTTCCACCTGGCCGTTGGGCGTCCTACACTACGTTTGCCCGTACGCGGTCGCCATTCCAGAACTTCTTTGCTCCTCGGCCACATGTTCTGCTTGGATACGTAGCCGCTTTGGCGTCTTAGTGAGGTAGAAAACTAAGGTCTAGAAATACCTATAATACTACAATGCTGGCCCTCAGTTTGACGGCCTCATGAAATAAGTAATAATGCACATTCATACGTGACCCTAAATTGAACTAAACTATAATAAACTGAGGTATGCATTGGGTTTATTATTACAGATAATTTAAAATAAGCGAGTTTGAATAGTCTGTTTAGAGTAAAAAGACTTAATACAAATATCAGAGTGTGTAATGTTGTAGAACATACATATATGTTCTTATGATGAAGCCAACAAGCTCTTCGTCAGCCAGGGTGCGAGGGGTATGTCTTAGGCAAGTTTACACCCCAATCTGTTGTCATGCGGTTTTAGTAAGTTCGAGTCCGATACAACCGCCTCCGCCTCGGGGAATCCGAGGGTACTAAATCAACTCCGCACTAAATAAAGGGGTACTGTACTATTTCTTAGAAATACTAGTGCAGTGCTTTGTCGCACTGGTATCAATTAGTGAGCCTTGGCATATCATACAATTAATACTATATCTTTGAGAATTACGTTAATTATTGTCTATGAAAGAATGCAACTCAGTACATTTTTTTATACACACACAAAACGGGGTTTGACTTAGTAATAAATCTCATATTTATTCCAGTTAGTTCACACAAAAAATAACTACTACCCATACAACCTCAAACTTTGGACCCTGTAACAAAAACACCCATACGATCTCATCTTAAGATCCGTGATCAGGGTCCAATGTTTTAGGTCGTAAATACACCAAAAACTAAATGTTTTAACAAAAGTTAAAACAAGGCGCGTAGACAAACATATCGTTATGTCTGGAGTCTAATGGCAATGCAAATAGAAACTATTTTTGTTTATGCAATTATGGTTTGAAAATTGCGCATTAAATTCGCATTAAGTCAAAAGTTGACTTCTCTGGGTTAGGTCTAATGTTAGCTTAGTGCTATTTAACGCAAACTATGTTTCCCATCAAATATTAACTATTATTTAGTAGTTGACCATAACAGATCATATTTTTGAATTTATATATTATAATTGAATAACTGCTACTCCATAAGGCACAAGCCTTCACCACATTCAAGCAATGCTCATTACACTCTCATTAAAATTAAAGGCATGATTTATACAACAGAAAAACTACAAGAAAAACTGTCTAAAATCGTTAAAAAATGTCTAAAATGAAAACTGCCTTACTCATATTCTTAGAATAACTTAAAAACTCCTAAATTATATCAACATTGGCACTCAGTTTTATCATGCACTGCATGTTATAAAGGCTTACTCTATGAAACACACACAGTACACTCCTAACTAGCTTTGTAAGTAAGATGAAAAAAAAAAAAACAGAATAGTGTGACCCGACTAAATCTCATTAAGAAAAGAAAATAAAATGTGGACGACCAAAGACGGTATCTTCGCCTATTTCGTGCAATATGGAACAAATTTTGAGCAAGGCATTTATAAAAAAGTTTTATAAATTAATACATACGATTTGCGAGATATGCGTCCCACTGGACACACATAAGGCAGTATATGCCCTTAGAGGTCACTTACGCAAAGTAACATTCTTTAGTAAGTAGTTTTAAAATCAATGAACATACTTACATGTGTGCAATTTTAAAATGAATACTTTTTTTTAAAACTAATACAACAATTATTTTTTTCACATACTTGGTAATTGGTCCCTAAATAATATTATCACTTTAAGTTACTTCGAAAAATACTTTATTTTTTCTTTCTTCGAATATTTTTCTTTTAAAAAACTGTGGCACTGAGGCACATTCAGTATTGTGGAGGAACTTAGTAATTTAAAATGGTACCAATCTAACTCAAAACAAATTAACCTTCAGTTCAGGCTGACTGCAGTCTAGAAAACATTTTTGTAAAACCTAATTAACATGTAATTGTTTATTACTTCTATGTTAAATTAGTCTCAAGGAGTCATCATTTTAAATCTTTACAAGGCTAGCAATAAATTTGCAATTTTTAAAAGACAACCGGAATATTTGATTGAAATCTAGTAAGATTGTGATAAAAAGGCACTTCATCATTTGAATTAGACATACTTAACAAAGAACAAAAGCTAAATTTTTCCTTGAGGTCTTAATTTTTTTGTCTGTTTGCAGTGAACATTGTACATAATCTCATTTCAGAGTAGTATTTCACCGACTTCAAAAAAGAAAGTCATTAAAATCACAAGTATAAAACGCTTCTTTGCAATGGAATCCAGACACCTTTTCTGCTAATTGTCAAGCACTGTACAGTATAGGGTACAGGCATTGCAAGAAATACCATTGAATTTTACACCTTACCATTATCCTGTCAAAGTCTAAAATTAAATGGCAACTTACAGAGTGAATTAAAAAATGTAATGAACACTTTTTATGGACCTTGTCTATCAATTAAGTCTAAATCTATTGCCATTTTTGTCAGTTGCATGCCAATAGTTGACAATTAGCAAAATCCAAGTCCCAATAATTAAAAACCTTATGTATTAAGTACTTACCATAACTATAGTTCTATTAACACTGGAATTATCACACTAGTTTACACGCTTGTTCACACACTGGGGCGTAGTCTATCCTCAATCCAGGTACACGAAGAAGTTGTCTGTCCCGGTGTACTTGGCAGCGAAGGCCTTGCCCAAGGCCGTGGGGGCGCTGAAGGCCACGTCCTGGGGGCGGAGCGCTGCGCCGTACAGGAAAGAGGCGCGGGCACAGGACAGCAGGCGAGCGGCGATGCCCTGCCGTCGGTGGTTCAGGTGAGTCCATAGTCGGGATACGCCGCATCTGGAGAGGGAGGGATATTTTCACTCAGAATAGACTTCATTATTGAATTCAACCATTCCACATTGGGCACTATTCAACGCAGAATGATGAGGGTTTATTATACCACTTAGGTGGCAGAGGAGCACACGGCCCACCTGATGGAAAGTGGTTACCGCGGCCTATGGACGTGTGCAACACCCGGGCCGTCACACTCGCACTGCCGACCCTATAGAAACCTAATGCCCTTCTTGAAGAACCCCATATTGTAGTCGCTTGGTAAAACCACAACAGAGGTCATTCTACATGTTGAGCGTGCATGGGATGAATTTTACTATCCAACATCGGTAAAACCAATGCAGCAGTAAAACGAGGGTCAGCAGCATGAGTATGACTCCCCTGGTGTTGCACACATTCATAGGCCACAGTAACCACTTCCCATCAGATGGGCCGTGTGCTTATCGGTCAAAAAACGTCTACCGCCAAACCACACAGATCGCCTGAAAACTTACTTGATGAAGGCAAGGTGGTAATTGAATAAGTTAACACACATTGCAACATTTAGCTAGTGACCAATTACTAATCAATAATTATAATTATATCTAAATCGGAGATGGATCTGGGACAGTCTGAGCTGAGTGCGAGGGAAACACTTAAGAGGCCACCTTACACTCCGGCATCTGAGGACCTGACGTGAACGTGTGGTTTTAATCGGTTCAGGTCTGTCATTGCCACCCTTGTCGACTGGCTGGGGAGGAATCTGTGGGGATTTTGGCACGAACAAAAAGGTGGGTGAAGGTTTTAATTTAACACAACGAGACTCCTCGGTGCCTCACAGAGCCATCGGTTCCTTTTGCCATACAAACATCTGTGGCACTCATTACGGGTAGTTCACAACACACTCCTACACAGGTGGCAATTCGTTGGCATGCGTTAACGACTGTCAGATACGTCAAATCCCATACATTAGTCATTCTATTCCATCAAACGCCGGCTAGCTAACTACAGAACTAGAATAACACCAGTTGCTTATGGAAGTCAGATGGCATTCGTTTCTAAGAAAGATATAGAAATTTCTACCAACTGAAAGTCGAACCGAACTGAATACGGTAATAGCTCAAAGAACTTGTCCATATAATCGTTCATGTTCTTGTGCTCTCTTGGAAAGAACTTCAAGCATCAAATATCTTGGAGTCATAATAGATATGTCATTAAATTTCAAAGCTCACCTTGATTTACTTTCCTCGAGAACTCGGAAACTTATGTTTATTTTTAAAAACCTCCGACATATTGGCAACAAATCGGTCTTAAGAAAGGTTTATATGGCCTTGTGTCAATCTATTTTAACGTACTGTATCACAGTATGGGGCGGCGCTGTAAAAACTGACTTACTGGATGTAGAGAGATCCCAAAGAGCAGTTTTAAAAATTAGCTTGTCCTTACCCTTCCTATTCCCTACAAAGGAATTATATAAAATATGTGATGTTTTGACAGTACGACAACTATTTATCTTATGCACAATCCTCAAACAGCACTCCTCAGTTGAATATGACCCTGAATGTAATAAAAACAAGCGGCTGAAACATAGGGTTTGCCTGCCTATGAAACAGTGGAACACGAGCTTCGCTGGCAAATTTTATGGCTTTCTAGGCGTATACTTATATAATAAAATTAATAAAGAGCTTAATATTTGGCCTTTTACAAGACATAAATGTAGAGAAGTTGTGTCGAATTGGTTAAAGTCCCTGAGCTACGATGATACAGAATATCTGTTAGATATGGTCATATAGCCATCCAAGTACATCACACATACCTACACCTATACAAACACATACACACACACACACGCACACACACACACGCACACACACACGCGCACACACACACATGCACCCTCTCGCTCATTCATGTATACAATTAAAACCCAATAATTAGCATGCTTAGATCGTAGATATTTATATAAAATACAAATACATTGTTTCATGCTTCGTATGGAACTTACAAGTTACCACTAGTGCAGAGGCTGGAGAGGCTGGTAATCTGTCATACAGGGAATCCTAGTACAGATACCAGTCTCTCACATAGATAAGCTTGAAATGAAGTGTACCTAATTTTAAGTATCGACCTTGTAATATTTTATGTGAGTGAACAAAATAAAATGATATTATTATTATTATTATTATTATAGCTCAAAGAATGATATATTAAAACTTACTTGACGGGGTAAGCCTCGACGCTACAGCAGTCGGGGTCGCCGGGGATGAGTTTGTACGCACGCACTTTGGGCTCCACTATCAGACAACCAACTATTTGCTTCTTGTCTATACAGAGGTACGCCTGTAATACAAGTTTTTATTTTATAACATGGAATCCAGTGATGAAAAACATACAGCCTCGCTTTTCTGCGCAGTCGGATAGACACCGGACAGTTTGCTTACAAAATAGGGACACTGTGAGTGTGGTATGTGACGGTACATGGCGAAAAGAAAATATTGAAAATGTGCGGGTAGATGAAGAACCTTCTACCTCATGGATTCGAAAACGGCGGGCGTGCACCGCTGAGCCAGTCAGCCTGTGACCACGGCCGGTGTAACCTGGTCGAAACGGCAGGCAATCAAAGGTATGTATGTAAGTACCTATACCATGATCGCGTTAATTCCAGTTTTCTTAAATAAGATGTTGTTATTATTTTGTTCTGCCGTGTTGGTTCTCGGTGGAGAAGAATGGAAAAACCCCAGCTCTGCCTGTGGGTGTAGTAAAAGGCTACTAAGGGATAGGGCCGATCTCCCACCGACAGTAAATACACAGCCCAAGACACAGTGCCCCCTAGACGGCAATAGGCTCGCCCCCTATTACGTGGGATCGTAAATCATAGTTGGCGAAATGTGGGTGTTAATACACCTCTACCTCTGTCTATCCATTCGGGGATTTACAATAGTGAGTATATAATCTATTTTAATCACGACTGCCCAAAAAAGGACTTAGTTTGTTTAATTCACGGAGGCGACTACCGCCAGCTTCGGCCGTCTAAGTAGGAGTACCGGCTTGAAGGTGAGTTTGGCCGTGAAACCCTGTAGGCATCGAAGCCGCGACGCCTCACTTGGACGTCGAGTACTCTATCATCACGTTACGGTCGTCTACAATTATGAAATAAATCCCAAGGGTAAACAGAGAATCCTATTAGTAAGACTTCACTATACGCATTTAATCTAGCATTCAGTGGTCGGTCTTCGCAAAAACAACACCAACAGCCGGGAAAAAGCATAACATATGGATACAGTGAGCATCGTGTATCGTGAACGTGATTAAGATTGAGTTCGAGTTTGTAGTGAATGTGAAACCAGTGGTAGTGCTGATACACTTAGAAAGAGAACTCGAAAGAGGGTAGATTGATATTCTTTTTTTTTTTAAGAATATTTACCTAAAATTAACGAAATTACTAATATTCCCTCTAACCCCTCCAACTAAGCTAAATTGCTTGTGCTAGGAGTGGATTCACGTCGGTAGTATTACAGCCAGAATTCGAAGCCGAGACCTCTCGATCGTAAGGCCGACTCCTTAACCACTAAACTACCGACGCTTAATTTAACGCTTAACTTAGGTACTCCTAAAAACTGTTTCCCTGTTTACCGCCAATACTCCAGATTCTCCGTGATCATGGTGCTTGCAACAGCACCGAAATATCGGAAACTCGAAACAATACAATATGGTAAATATCTCGATACCTCTAATAATAATATGACTCCACTGCCTGTCACCAGGCTGTATCTCATAAATTGAGCAAACAGTTGAAATTTTTCATAGATGTATGTATTTCTGTAGCTGCTTTAACAACAAATATTTATTTCTCAAACATGCTTGGAAATGTGAACATTATTTTGACAACCTTCTTCGAGATAAATCGCAATTGCTGTACATGCGAGCAGCGGCCGGCAAAAGTTGTATGAAAATCCATATCTGTCGTGTTTTAGCGGCCAAATAAATTACTATGTAAACTCATATCTGTCGTGTAATTTAAAAATGGAACCACCTTTTACTCCGAACCATGGCAACCAAGGAGGTAACTTATCCAAGCCATTATATAAATAAAGAACTGTGCCCTGATTTTGCTTTTTTTTTCATAGTAAAACCACTGCGATACCACAGACACTGTAACCAATGCCATTTAACTTTAAACTTTACTATTCTACAGTTAAAGTCTAAAATGAAATGACAATCTTGTAGAGTGACTGAAAAATATTTTAACTCTTTCTCTTTTCATTTTGGACTTTAAAGCACAGCAATAAAGTCGAAAATTTTATGACATTTAAAGCAATGTCAGCGGTATCACAGTGGTTTCGTTATGTCATAATATTAGCAGGCCTGGCTTGCAAATAGAATGCTGTTTATTAAGAAAAATAAAAAACAAATGAACATTTCGCCGCGTGAAAAATTACTGCTGTTCGTTGTTCGTCATTGATTTTGAAAAGTAGGTAACTAAAAAGTTCTGCCTAGATACTACTTAGTTTTAATTTCCGCGCATTGTTTGGGAAAAGCACTATACAAGCCTTGGCCACAATTGAGCGTTGCCGGATTCCGTAATGCGTGCCTCGGCTGCGCCTCGGCCCGCATACTGTGCGATCGTCCGGCAACACTACACTTGGTGGCCGCGGCAGTAATGTACTCTAACGTACTTGATAAGTTTAAGTGAAATTATTTTTTTGACAACATACATTTTTGTCCCTAAAATCTAACATGTAATTTTTGCTCACATTTTAAGTACCAAGAATCAATGAATTCCATATAGTGGTTCAGAAGATATGAAACAATTAAGGAATATTACAAACATACAAGATACGCGGGAATAACATAACTGTTCTTGGCAGTCGGGTAAAAACAGAATTAAATAATTATTTAAGGGGTCTTCCATGCAAAAAAAATTATTTTAATGTGGGAGACAATGAAACGGATCCCTTCGTACGCGAAGTCTGACTCAGCCGGTTTTTCTTATATTAGTTAGACAAGGACGTATATTCAATAAACTTACAGTGTACGTGTGTATCCTGTCTGTGGGCAGGTTGTTCCCGTAGCCAAGCTGTGGGTGTACCACCCTGTTAAGTAGCTGATCCACTTTCTTCCACCCCTGCTCACCCCCTCGCACTCGGATACAGCGTGATGTGCCCGAGCGATCCACTATGCACTCGTCTTTCCAACCCTGTAGATATATAAATTTTATCTTTGAATAATTGTTTAAAAATGTTTGAATAATTTGTTCCGATAGTTCGTAAGAATGTCGGTAGATGCTCGCTCCAACTTCGCCTCAAAAACAGATATAAAAGGAGAAATTTGGATTGGTTAGGGCGACGTCTGATAGCTTAGTGGTCAAAGCATTGTCCCTTTAAGGCAAAGATCGTGGGTACAAACCCCGCCTAAACCAATTCAATCTTTTCTTTTTAAATCAATTTATTTATTTTTTATATTCTTAATCGGTTTTTAATATTATCGAATCGCATCAGTCGCAACTCAGCCGCCGACAAGGCAAGGTATCCGAACTCGTCGTCGCCCGGACCTGTGCCACTGAAGATGTCGACCGCAGTGATCGACGAAACGTCTGGAACGCAAGTTCACATAGGCCACGGAAAAACAGCCCGGAAGCAGTATATTCTACATGCAACGCCGGCCGTGAAAGCCTGAAGACTTATATCAAAATATTATTTACAAATTACCCTTTCTTATTTTTAACACAAATAGTAATGTAATTTTATGCGTCCAAAAATTCGTGGCAATCAATCATGTGCAAATGAATTTTTAAAATCTTGATGTTATTAATTCGTAATTTTAGTTTATCGGACCCACATGTGTTTTATAGGACTAATCTCACTATTATCCCACTACTGTAAGTTCGGTAACAAACAGGATAGTTAGGCAAATTATCTAGCAGACAATTATTTTTTGATGGCAAAGCGACTGCGGTACCACAGAGACTGTAACCACCGCCATTTATCTTTAGACTTTACTAATATACTATTAAAGTCTAAAATTAAATGACAATCTTGTAGAGTGAATGAAAAATGTTATAAACACTTTCTCATTTTGGACTTCAACACTCAGCAATAAAGTCTAAAATTTAATAACATTTTGTGCAATGTCAGTGGTATGCCAGTGGTTTGGTTATGACAGAATTAGCAGAATTGGGGGCCAGAGCCGATGTGTCCAAAAAGCTACAAAGCCATTCAATAAAAAATTACCAAGCTGCAGTGGGGATGTGGTGTGGGTGTTACTTGTTACTCACATTAAATCGTAGGACATCCGTAGCATTATGATGAACTAAGTGATCATGCTCATCTTGTGGGTCCCCAATCTGTGGAAATAAAAATAATAATAATGCACAAAGTAATCCATACTAATATTATAAATGCGGAAGTAACTCTTGTCTGTCTGTATGTTACACTTTTACGCCTAAACCCCTGAACCAATTTTGATGAAATTTGGTATAGGGGTAGATTAGACCCTGAGAAAGGACATAGGCTATGTTTGGTCGCGATAAACGATATCCACGTGCGCGGAGCCGCGGGCAAATGCTAGTTAAATATAAGCGTTTATTATATTGTAGCAAAAGAGGATTTCACCAATAATAATACGAAAGAGAGCTTGAGCACAGAATAGATAATAGGCTTGAGTTACATTTTCTTAATGATATTCATTGAGTAATATTTAAGAATTCATTTTAGTTACCTTAATCGTAATTATTTAATTGAATGTAGGATCTAGGACGTAGACAAGATAGGTTTAATTCGTTTACCAACAGAACCCCTAGCATGGACAACTATCGTAATTGTATCGTTATCGTATTGAAAGAACGAAGTAATGCGATTGGCGAAGGGTGAAGCCGGCCAATCGCAATGCTCCGTTCTCTCAATATGTTTACGATACGATTACGATAATCGTATATGCTGAGGGTACAGGTAGCAATAGGGCTTAGACAGTGATAGTGCATGTGCCAGTTTAAAAAAATAACTATATTCTTACCTGATAGATAGTTCCACATTCGGCACACTGCGTAGCTCCGAACTTCTTCTGGCCAGCGTCAATCACGTATTGGTCGTCTCCAGTTTTCAACAGTGACCGTTTACCGGTCTTGTCAGATGAATCTGCGACAAGTGCATATCGTTTGTTTATAAAAACACCAAGCCAAAAATAGAATGCACTGAACGAATTTGTGTTTGTTTGAATTGCTTAATAGAAGTTGTAAAACAATATGTGACAGTGAAAACTTGTGATTTTCTATGTCGGGACGGTGACGATGGCGGGAGCGCCATGCTTTTTGTTCACTTCAAAAGTGCTCAACGTGTCTAAAGACGATTTGAGACTAAAAGTACGATATAAGGAAAATACAGGGTGTCCGCCGGGAAGGTATACTACTTTGTTTTGCCACCATTTTGGTAAACGTCAGTCTTGACAGTTCATATTTGGCAGACGTAAAGTAGACCCGTGGCAAATTTATTATGGAAAAATATTCGATAAACCAACGTGTTTTAATCGTTAAAACATTTTATCAAAATCAATCATCCATTACTGTGACGATGAGAAAGTTACGTGAACTTTTTGGGAGAAACAACGTGCCAACAAAACGCACTATTTATCGTGTAGTGAATGATTTCGAAGAAAGAGGGTCTGTAAGTGATAGGCCCAAGCATGGGCCATAACGTACTGAAAGATCGGCTAAAAACATTACTGCTGCTCAAGAAAGTGTTCAAAACAATCCATCAACCTCAATTCGACGCCGTGCTCAGGAGCTTGGTCTTCGAAGAACAAGTTTGGCCACAATTTTGCACAAGGATTTGCATCTGTTTCCATTTAAGATTCAGTTGACACAAGAGCTTCTTCCACAAGACCATTTACGCCGCCGTACATATGCCAATAGGATGTTACAGCTCGCCCATGACAATCCTGATTTTCATGAAAAAATCATAATGAGTGACGAGGCACATTTTCATTTGAATGGATATGTGAATAAACAGAATAGTTGGTTCTGGGCAATGGAAAACCCTCAAATTGTTCATCAGTCATCTTTACATCCATTAAAAGTGACAGTCTGGTGTGCAATTTGGTCAGGAGGAATCATTGGACCTTACTTCTTTGAAAATGAAAACGGCGTAACGGTAATTGTAAATGGGGAGCGATATCGTGATATGATTGAAAACTTTTTAACGCCACAACTGCATGCTTTGGGCTTGATTAACATGTGGTATCAACAAGACGGTGCCACATCGCATGCAGCCAGGATTACAATGGAATTACTGCGAGACCTCTTTCCTCAACAAGTTATTTCAAAAAATGGTGATGTTGATTGGCCTCCACGGTCGCCTGATTTGACTGCTCCGGACTTCTTTTTGTGGGGATATCTGAAAAGCAAGGCTTATGCAAACAAACCAGAAACGCTTGAGCAACTCAAACAAAATATTCGTAAGGAAATTAACGAAATACCGCGTGAAATGTGTGAGAATGTAATGAAAAATGTGCTCAAAAGGGCTCGCATTTGTGAGGCTAACAGAGGCGGACATTTAACTGATATTGTATTCCATACATAATTGCCGTCATTAAATAAAACATTTATCGATATAAGATCCATTCTCTTTCATTTAATCAAAAATTATAAACAAACAAAGTAGTATACCTTCCCGGCGGACACCCATAATAGATATCATATTATTACCTTTAGATCCAGGTGTATTGATACCCGGGTTGGGCTTCTCGAAAATAGGGAACAGTTTTCTATTGTCGGTCTTGTCAGCTTCACCGGTAGTTTCAGAAGGTTCTGGAAAATAAAACACAAGTTTAAGAATAGTGCTTGATGTTTAAGAGGTAGTGTTGTTAACGGTAAAGCAGTCGACTACTACGTAATATGTCGCGGGTTTGATGTCAGTGCAAATAAGTGTACTTATGCATATTGCAATGCAAATATGAGTATCTCTCTGATTTTTTCGTTAATCCACATAAAAATGGCGTAATTCGACATTTATGCAAATAGCGATAAAACAACGATTTTGTTTACGGTGAGTAGTACAAATCGGTCGTGTCGATGTTAAATCGGGTAGAGAACGTTTTAGGGTCTATGTATACTGAAAGAACAGCGGCCGGCGGCTGCGTCTTGAGGCAAAATAATACAAACCATTTTGAATCTTAACTATGGCTGAAAATTACCATAGTCATTTGAAGGCGAAGGAAGGGCAGCGCGGCGGCATTTTTAATAACAAGCTCTGGCCGCATATTCACAAGCTGACCCTTAAAGGACAGCCAGGTTAAGAGTACCGGCACCGGCGAGCATGTATGTTTTTATTTATTTATTTAACGTGTTGCATAATGAGTCATAATAGGTTGCAAAAATAAATGCAATTATTACAATTCGTCTAGTTTTTTTGCGATTAATTTACATTATTCTAAATAATAAAAATATGAAAATAGTTATAATGGGACTACGTGCGGCGGGGGACGCTGTAAAGTGAGAGAGAGAGAGTGAGCGAGATGCCACCGTGCGCGCTGGTGGAGGTTTCTTCGCTGCTCTCATCTCATGCAAAGAACATGTCATTTTTATTCTTACAGTTTTTTTTTTTTAACTTGAGGGTAAATCCTTCATTGATGCTATGCCGGACTCCTACCGACTAAAAACCCTCACGTACCGCCTAATAGCCTGCGGTTGGTAGCCCCGGGTAAGCCCTCGGAAGGATGTCCCAGGAATACCAACAGACCTACAGCTGCGGCCTCACCAGGTGGTTCGGGTGTTATCCCGCGTCTATTTTGGGGTGTCACCCCGCTTCTTGGGGGGGGGGGGGGGGGGGGCGTGATCTTTCACGTCACGATGCCGTCATGGGCCTGTACAGTATATCTCGGGACATGTGTCTTTGACCTAAATTGAGACAAACGAAGCCCGGGTGCGCGTGGATTGTTTTGTAATAATGTATGTTTTTTTAAATATATGTAGGACATGTCAATTTCACTTCACCTCGCCTGATGGTAAGCTGAAGGCAAAGTCTCAGGAAAGAGGGTCAACATTACATACACGTACCATGTTAGCAATGGTGGAACTCAGCTTGACGGCCTCATGAAAACCGGTCCCACTAGGGCTGCGACCACAATCCCCCTTACCCTGCCATGCTCTTGCTGACCCCTGAACGCTATTTGCTTGATGAATTTGAGCTCGTCCACCGCCGTAGCACCACGTGCTATCCACAAAAGACATCGTACAAACGTGTATTGCGTGCATATAGCACATTTAAGGTCGAAGATATATGTGCTGAGCAAAACAGCGTTCGTTGTCACACTAAATGAAAAGAAGCGAAAGGCACGATCGTGGCAAGCGGAAAGAGCCGTGAGTAGGTATATTATCTATGTATGTTTGTGCTAATAAATTGGTACATTTAACACACTTATCTAAATAACTGCTGTCATACAATGTATAACGAATTTCAAGTTTATATTTTGAAAACAATACGTATTTAAAATCCGTATTTAGAGACCTTTTATTTTTATTTCATTTTATAAATTGGTCAATTAATTAATCTATTAGGTGTAATATTTTAACCTTGTGTACAAGTGAAACAATAGACCAATTATGAAATGTTTTTATAAGATTATAATTATTATAATAGTGTTAAGAAATATAATATTTGATTAGATATAGTAGTTAGACATGTGTGAGTAAAAAAAAAGCAACTCATTCTTCGTCTTCATCAGCCTAGCGTTATTCCCACTCGCATCCCAAGCTCAACTTGGAGTCTGGGGTCTCGGCTTTTACCCGTCTAACTGTGGATTTGGCTGAACTTCGATATTATAACCCAAAGGCGATGTCAAAGCATTGCAGCTAAACCAGTTGTTAGACTTTTGAGGGCTCCTACTACCCGTAACGACTGCCATAGATGTCGGTATGGGACAGTCTCTGTGGCGTAGCGGTAGTGTGCGGCTACTACGCAATAGGCGCGGGTTCGATGCCCGCCCAGTGCAACCGGGACTGACAGCTTAACGTGCTCTCCGAGGCACGACAAGACCAATGTAAAAACCCATGTTCATGCCTACAAATATTTGCACTGAGTGGTGATCAAACCCGTGAAAAAATACTTATTGGCTTATCACGTTTCATGAATGCAATGCGTTGCAAGGCCTTAAGATCATTTTGCTAACTTTGCTCGTCAAGATAGCACTGATAATTTAGCTCATTAAAATAATTAAATTAGTCTTGGGCAGTGTAACCGTCACCGCTGCTTCATACGCGTGGCGTAACACATGTAAATCGTATGACCTTTTTGCACGTTCTTGTGCAAATTATCTGGATTAAATTATTATTTGCACGAAACAGACGCCACCATTCGTGTGCATGTGCTACACAGCGCAGGGACTAATCTAAATTCTGTGTTTTATATGATCAGTGAATGAGGAATTGAAAATCTGGAACCCTACACCCCCTCCCCCTCCGAAGTCGGAGGGGGAGGTTATGTCGGACTCGAACCGACTAAACCGCACGCCCTCTGTGGGTCGTTGTGGTAGGCCGAAGGGGTGGTTCTCATCGACATATGCCTCGCACCGCGGCTGAACCAGAGCCATCCCTATCGGTCTGGCTCTTCTCGGGAGGTCCACGCGATCCCCGACTCGCCCCCGGTAAGGGGAGGACACCGCCGTGGCCTGCTTCTGCTAGGCTGTCGGGCGGCTCCACCCGTCACCCTCAGGCCCGCGTTCATGGGGGCGGAGATCGGTCTGCGCCCTCCTACGCCCGAGCCGCCTACGAACGCAGGCAGCGATGTCCGTGAGTCTGTCTCATTAGCAGGAGACGCTGGCTGCCCACGCATCCGCGCAGGAGACCATCGCCGCGAGCAGGGTGAAGAGCGTGAGCACTCTCACCCCCAGGGCCGCCACAAGCTCCTGCCTCGGCGCCTTCTACGTCAGACACTCGGTGAGCGTGTGCAGTCCCAAGTCCTCGCTCGCGTCGCAGTGATGGCACTGGGACGTTGGCTCCTAGCCCATCAGATACAGATACCGCCCGAATTTCCGTGACTCATCTGTGGAGCCGCGATTTCTCGGCCCGAATATTTTCGGGCTTGGTCGAAAATGACCCTGGGTTGAACAGGGCGCGAGGGATAGGTTTTAGGCAATCTTACACTATCCTGCAGAGTGCCTGACGTCGTGAAGGGTGACTTGAGTGCAATAGCGTCACTACCATCATAGATAATATATAATATAATTCTTATACAGATGCACAATCGTTACACTCGTTACCTTCCAAAAGAAGGCAGGCAACTTTTGTTTAGCAGGAGTGTTAACTGATGGCGGCATTGTTTTGGCAAACTTTAAAAATTTTTACTATTAAAAATTTAGTTTGCAAAAATAAAGCATACTCTAAAGACATTATTGAGTATGACTGAATAAAACTATGAATATTCCTATCTATATTGATTCTGCCAGATTCTGCAGTTAATATAAAAGTTACAGACTTAATGCACCACACCGATAGATGGTAGCTTCCTATTCACTATTGTCACGAAATCTTTATTTATTACATTACCAACGAGTTTTATATGGCTTACATTACTATGTGTTTAATTTCTGAAATAAGTTACGTGATTCTAAATAGGGAAATAAGCGTTTTAACTTTTTTATTTCTTTAAATGAGTCAACTAATACCCACGCTACCATGGACGCCCAAGATCGTGCGAAGTGGAGGAGGAAGAGCTGGAAGGCGGACCCCGAGCTCCGAGGGCATCTTGGACTCGGATGCAATCAAGAAAATACGTCTTTATGATGATGATGACACCATCTTGCATCTGAAGACCCAATTCGCCGTGCGGTTTTAGTCGGTTGGACTCCGAAATAACCCGCTCTGGGTCCGACATAACCCGCTAGACTATTTATTTATTACACATACAATTATGAACTATAGCGGCTACCTTAGGTCCAGTATGGTTAAAAAAATAAGCTTACCGCCAGCAGTTGGTACAACGGTCTCAGTAGACGCTAGAACAGCTTCAGCGTTGATATTGTTCGACTCCGCCATCTTGAGAATCTGCTCATCAAGCATTTTCAACTCTCGCTCAATTTCGTCCAAGTCCGGCAGCTCTTCTTGGGCTACAATGGATAGTAAACACGTTAATTTACCTCTGCCTAGGTCTTCGGGGATTTGCAGGCCTGTATGTAGGTAAACACGTTTTATTTCTGCTTAAAGATTTCGTAATGTTATAGAGTGATTTATCCTGTTGGAATCGCAAGTTAATGAAAAGTAATCACTTAATTTCGTAAACTAAAGGTACATCTTGATCATCTAGTGATTCTAGCGAATGATACATTACAGAAAAATAAACAAGTGTTTTAGCGAACATTTTGTCGAGCATTTTCGCGAAAGGACAGTAAATGGGCATCAAGTAGAGCATTCGCTAGAAAGATCATGAAAATGTTCGTAGTAATGATTGAGTCTGTGCTTTGCTCGGTTTATTTGGTTTGTTTTTCAGTTCGACAAATTCACAAACGGTGAACGCTCGATGCTCTGTTACAAGGGAATGCTTAAGACTGTCAGTACCTTAACACATGTTTAAAATATCGCATTTTGCTCACCTGATGCAGTATTCTCTTCTACAAGAATATATCCTCCTTCAACCGGCAAAAACTGACCACTTTTCGGTATTTCACCATGAGTTTGTATGTGACCTGCCTCCGCCATAACCACATCGGTTGTCACAGTTTCAGCCAAAGTTTCTGGTAGAGGAGCCACGCCAGGCAAAGACAGCTCTTGTCTGTTTCCACCTAACTCTATGATGACAGCTTCAGAGTCCTGGGGCGGAGTGGCTATTGTGACCGGTACGGCTGTCACTGGCTGGAAGATTTGGTTAGTCTCTTCTATGACGGTGCTGTTGAAGCATGGAAGCTCCTGAGCAGGTTTTGTGAACGATAGTTCGGTTTCTGGTACTTCTTCTTCAGTCCATTGGCTGAGGAGAGCCTCGATTGTTTGTTTTTCTTTGTCGAATGGGTCTGCTTTATCTGTTTGAATAGGAAAAAGTTTTTTGTTTTTTAATATGTTTTCTGTTGATTATCTATAAGAGAAATAAAAAACAAAACTACTTTGGAAGAAACCCATTATTAGCTTAAGCTGTCAGTCCTGGTTGTGATTTGAATATCTATGGCCGTCATTACAGTTAGTTGTACCCCTAAAAAGTTCAACAACAGCTTCGACATCAAAGGTCTAACTACAGAACTTTCATATCACCAGTAGAGTCAGATGCCTTATCTTCAAAATTTTATGAAGTCTTTCTTCTTTCAAAGGTAGACTGAAAAGCTAACCCTGTGTTGAGGAAAAGTCAAAGAAATTATTAATCTACTTACCATTGGCGAGTTCTTGAGATGAATTCTGGCTCAACATGGAAGTATCAGTTACACTAGCATTTGAGATAACACTTTTATTCAACATAGAATTGTTCAGAGATCCATTGTTATACCGAACCACTTTATTTTTATGATATTTCGGTTTCCTTATCCTATGCCGCACTCCAAGATTGATCTGACCAGGCCTTCGTTTACATCTGTGCGAGTTAGAATGTCTCATTCGTCTACTGTACGTAGTGCTAGCCTCAATAGCACTAGAAATCCTAGATACCACTACGGTATTTAGTTCAGGGTTACTCTTTCCATAGAAGGATTTAGCGGACAGAATTTCTTTTAATCTATCACTGTTAAAGAGTGATAATCGTGCTTTAGGTGCATTCTCTAGTCTGGGGTGCTTAGAAATTGGTGCAGCTTCTGATAAACTATCGTTACGAAGTCTTTTGTGACTTTTTTCACCGTCACAAACAGATTCTGGACTCTCTTCAATTTCCACAACGGAACGACGGTTATGTCCTAGTTTAGGCGGAGAGGCCACTTCGGTTGTATTATGAGGAGTTTTCTGCATCTGTGTAGGCGATAACATGCTGTCCATATCCATTTTCGTCAAGCAGACAACTGCATTCTTCATTGGAGTGATATTCTTTTTCTGTTCAAGTAAAACACCTTTGAAACTTTGTAGTTTAGGTGTTATTTTCTGCTTCCTACTGGATCTTCGGACACACTTTGTGGGCGTATTCTCTTTGGAATCCGTGCCAGAGTCCGTGTCAAAGTTAAGATCTTTTAGAGAACTGCTACAGCTCTCGGTGTCAGCAATAAGACTAGCCAGGCTTTTTCGGGCCCTGCTTGAGGTAGAAGATGTAGTATGGGCACTCGCACAAGAGTGTGTTGAAGATGGGGTTCTTGGGTGGTTGTTCAAGTGTGGAGTAACAGGGGTTGAGATAGATCCTGTGCATTTTGGATCAGGATGTGAATATCGTGTCTGATACTTTGTCAATGTGAATGGAGACTTGATGAAATTCTTTAAGTCATTGGTTTCTTTGAGTAGCTTTCTTGTTTGACTTCTGGTTTCATCTGTAATGAATGAAATTATTTAAAATACCTACATATCAATATTTTGGGTAGGCTAATACTACTTAATGTATAGAAATATTCACACTCCTTTATAGTCCAACAAAATTGAATGCTTTGGTTTTGACTGGGTTTTAATGCTGGCATCATGCCATGATAATATTTACAATTTGGTATTTTTTATAATTAATGAATGCGAAAATTTGTGAATATGTTGTTTGTATGTTTGTTATTCACTAAAATTGTACAAAAAAAAAGCCTATGTATTATTCCAGACTATACAGAGTCTGGAATAACACACCGGCTATTTTTTATCCTGGGTATTGGTTCCCATAGGTTGCAGGAAGGTACACAAACCACACCATCACGCAAAAAGGCCCAACTACGAAGGGACCACATGCAGAAAACGAGCCCGCGAAAAGAACAAGGTTGCAAGAACAGGATGAAAAATCAACATGGGCAAAGCAAAAATAAATATAAAACATTTTATAACTATTTCATTGTGATATTAACTAAGTTAAGTGATCTTTCTTTGGATAAAGAATCGTTATAAGTCTATCTTCATATCCTAATGAGCTTGCTTAGTTCTTAAATAATATTGACATGAATAAATATATAAGTTTATATAATATCAATTCATTACTGTGCTAGATAAGCAGTATCAAAAATACATTGAACCAGAAACTAAGCAGCTTATACTGTTGATTGATGGCACTTGGTGGAACTTGCTACACATCTTCAATGAAATCACTTGTACTGTTCCACATTATTTATTGATTTCCTGACCGGTTTCGCCTTACGGCATTATCAAAGGTTGATACATGTTTTTTGGGTATCAGATGTCAATTAGAGTAATATATTGACTGTGTGGGTAGACAAAAATATTGGGATACCACTTTATAAATTTTCCCAAAATTTAGGGAGAATCACAATATGAGACCATTACCATAAATCAAGTCAAGCCGTTCACCTTTATTACAATACAGCAAATGGTAAAATCTACATATCATATCAATATCTGAATCACATGACAATTAGTTAATATCCTTATTTTATTTTATTTTTTATAATTTATAATACTTTGACATTGATGACATGATGATACAATAGTTTTTTGACATTTTATTTATTTATTAATTATTGATAAGGTCTTATACTGCATTTATTTTATTTTTAGTCGTTACTTGTTTTATTCTAACATTTTTGTATTAATTTGACATTTAATTATAATAATACTCCAAACATGACTTGATTTATGGTAATGGTCTCATATTGTGATTCTCCCTAAATTTTGGGAAAATTTATAAAGTGGTATCCCAATATTTTTGTCTACCCACACAGTCAATATATTACTCTAATTGACATCTGATACCCAAAAAACATGTATCAACCTTTGATAATGCCGTAAGGCGAAACCGGTCAGGAAATCAATAAATAATGTGGAACAGTACAAGTGATTTCATTGAAGAAACTAAGCAATTTATCAGTGACCTAAATTAACAACTTTTGCCAACTGTATATTGCAAATTGCACAGTAGCTTATAGGTGTAAATAAATTGTAATTGTTGCTGATACGGAATTATTCTGAATTACAGCTGACTTATGTTTTATAATTAAATCAACAAGATTCTTAAGAGTTTCTTAATTTCAGTGAGAAAAACTAAATTAATTTTATGTAGTATTTGAGAGAACACATTATGTATTATCAAGGGTGCTGAAGAAAACTTTATAAAGTACTTTTTGGTAGTATATTCCTTGTGTTAGAGTTGAATCTTAGTTTTGTAGTTCCTAAAAAGAGCCTAGATGTACAGTTAAATATAAAAGTTTGGATAGACAAACATTTATTTAATACATGGTATAAGGCAAGTCAGAAGTACTCAAAACCAGTAGGGTTGCCTAAAATGTTTAATGACAGTGTCATGAAGCTTGAGAAGCAGGTAAGGATAGAGGCAATTGGCAGGCTGTTGTCTCTATGTAACCTGGAGGGAAATAGTTTTGAGCATATGTATGGTATAGTTAGTTCATGGTCATACAGAAGTATAGTCGTTTCGTTAAGTTTTTGGTTCGTATGGTATTCAATTATTAAGTAATGGTGCTGAGGGACCACATAATATAATGTTAGTTAACAACAACTTTTAATTAAATAGATGATTGATTCAAATCAAACATAACAGCACTGTACATCCCTGGCATTTAAAACCATGAAATTTAACCTATATAAAGCTAACAATTATAGCGCAGGATTCATCATCTGTTAATTGATATTTTAACAGTAAGCTTAGCTTACTAATAAAATGGCAGTAATTGTATCCAAAGCAATTTAAGATACAATGTAAGATGATAAAAGTAACAAGTAGAGCATAAAGGACCTTGAATTGTACATTGTCAATTGTAAGTTCCTATACGGAAGCCAATGATATACAAATCTAAATATTGAACTTAGAAGTAACATCGATATTGTTATCGAGTATAATAACAAAATTAATAAAGTTTGTATACAAACACTTACGCCACAAGCTCCTTTCTGGCGTCTTAGGAACATTCTGGTCGTTTTCGTCAGAACTGGAATCTAGAGTACTGATGATGCCCAGATCGCAATCTTCACTGTCACTCTCGCTATCAACCACCGGCAAGGTTCTATGTGTCGTTAAAGACTCCCGAGAAGCAATCTCTTCTCTCTGAAATAACCCCTTCTTCCTCTCAGACATTTTCGGGGTGTGAGTATGAGGAATCCGCGCCGAACGTCTCGGAGTTATCGCAGCCATTGTTCTACACTAATTGAAGACCTTAATTAGAAATAGGATACGAAATAGGACACGGCTGATCAACGGAAAGGCGACGTAGCCTTGCTACATGTTCTAATGTTGGCCTAAATAACAGTCTTTATAACACGTACTACATCAAATTGAATGATAATAGATGTTGTGTAAGTAATCACTGTCTGTATAATTGTATATAATAAATGAAACGTATCGAAAAACGTGTGTAGACAAACTTATCAAACGTTAACCACTTTGCAAGCGACCATTGTTGTTTGGCGCGTAAACACCTGTCAGGAGTAAGTGCTACCATATAAAAAAAAAATGTAAGGCGTTTGATTAGTCGTCTAACTATAAAAAAATAACTTGATTGAGTAAGTTCTTACTTATAAGTACCTACAATCGATTTTAAGTCATTGAGATTAGTATTTAAGTATTTGTTTTAAGCCTTATATAATTGGATATCACATTATTGCCATTCACAATACAATAGTCCAATAGTGAATGTAGAGGATAAGTTACTGAGGGTATGAAGAATTACTTAAGTACTTCCTTAGCTCGACTTAGTTTATTATTAATATTCTTCAATAAAGTATGTTATCAGTTTATCCGTCTAATGTAAAGTTTTATTTGCAATGAAACAATCTAAAGCGCCAAATTACTAAACTAATTTTACAACGTCTAATTATTCATTATATAGCAACACTAAAAACCGCGCCAAATCAAATCATGAAATCTCTATGATGAATCAAACTAAACAAGTTGTTAAATTTGGAGGTAAACCATATCAACTATTGTAGAAATGTATTGTTCGTCATTGTTAAACTTGATTATGATGTGATCAGTGTTATTAGGTACATAATAATTTTTTGTAGGTAAGTAATTTACAATGTCTTTAACTAAACTAATGAAATATCATTATCATTAAGTGATTGACATTTAACCTGTCATAAATTTAATAAATTAGAAGTTATTGTGTTAAGTGATCTCGACAGATTGCCGCGACCAGCGCTCTGAATATTATTGGGAGACCTGAGGTCACCAACACCCTCGAGCCTTTGCATATGCGTAGAGTAATTGATTCCTTGGCAGTATTTTAACATTTCTACTATGGCGAATGTTCCAATAAGCTCACGCAGTTACTGCAAATCACTTTACCCATTCCCCATTCCTTTTCTTTACAGTAAAAAACAAAATGGCACGCAACAGTAATCGAGCGGTATGGCAACTCTTTTCTTTCCTGCACCATAAATGTGTTAGGTATTCCAGATCCAGACTGTAATCTATCCTGCTACTTAGCTACCAGCCCGATCCTTTCAGCTGTTAGAGCTTGATTGAAAAACAAACAGCTTCACAAACTTTCACATTTCTAGTATTGAGTAGGCAGGTGAGCACCGACTTATAAGTATAAAGCATTATAATGCGTTATTATTCTATGTAGGAGGTGACGGTAGTACCTAAGTTTAAAATTAAATACATTTTCGTTTTTACTTCTGGTATATAGCTGTATTAATTTGTTTTAGCTTTATTAGCTGTTGCCCGCGGCTCCACTTGCGTGGATGACCGTTATCGCGACATTCGCGACCAAACAAACCATACCTAGGTATGTCCTTTCCCAAGCTCTAATTTATCTGTCTACCAAATATCACCAGATTATCTTCGAAAGTAACGAACTTTTAAACAAAATTTCACCCCGTAATTAAACCCCTTTGAACGCAATAAAAGGTAGCTTATGTCCTTTTCCAAGCTGTATATGTAGGTACATATAGTCCATCTCTGAACTTAATTTCATCAAGATCGGGTCAATGGTTTATTTTAGGCGCGAATGCGTAACAAACAGACAGACAGAGATACTGTCGCATTTATAATATCATGTAGTACCAGCTGTAACCGTTTCTTATGGTCTAATCTACCCCTATTCCAAATTTCATCTGAATCGGTTGGTTTATGCATTAATGCATAAGAGACAGAGTTACTTTCGCATTTATAAATACATAAATATTAGCGGGTACCATTATCTCTTTTGTGATATTAGCACAGTCTAACGACTCATCTATACCTACATCTATTCTATATATATAAATAAAATTGGAGTGTCTGTTTATAATATTGGAATAACGCACAATGGCCCAATCAAGAGGCTAAGTGCGGAACAGCCCAGGTAAACTAAACTAAACTAAACGGTTTTTTACTACATTACATGCATATGAATATAATACGGTACACATACACCAAAAAATTTTTTAATTAATTTTTTTCTATTTGTTCCGGCTAATCTCTGAAATAGCTAGACGATTTTTACGGGACTTTTATTGGCAGGTAGCTGATGTGATAAGGCTAAACTTAGGCTATTTGTATTTTAGAAAAATTTAATGCTCAATAGTTTGACTCAATACCAAGCGATAACCGACATCCACGCGGGCGGAGCCGCGGGCAACATCTAGTACTTCATAAGAATATTCGTTATACTGTGATATTAGTATGAATGATAATATATTCTTGAGTAATAGTTTTATTTTATGCAAATGTTTTCTGGTCTGGTACATTCTCTGGAGCGTGTCGGGCTAGGAAGGGCGGCAGACCAGTTCGGTCACGCATCACCGAAATGCGTAGTTTTTATTTGGTAAATGAATATAGCACGTGGAATGAATTATGATCAGGTGGAAATTAAAGGGCAGAGCAGGTCATTGCAAGCTCTGTTAACGATAATGTTCTAAACTCTAACAGTAACTTTTTTTTTCTCAATTATCTAGGTATGTACAGTCGGCAAAGAAGATACGGTTGCACCTTTACAGACAAACTTTATATCGGGTGTAAGGAACGCTCCCTAAGCCGAAGACACCTGGTAGTACTACACTATACATTGGCATAAAAAATACGATTTATTTTTTAACGTTTAATTACCATTATTTATTTTTCACCGTGTTAGTAAAAAACAACAAAGCACGTGCTTGGCGCCATTTGTTTTTTTTTTGTGTGAGATGTTTTTTTTTAATGAAATTATCGTTTCATTTCGCTTTACTGACACGATTGATGATAAATAATGCTAAATAAACGATAAAAAAATTAAAAACAAATTTTCTTGCCGAATTACTAAATTTTTTTATACCAATATGTAGTGTACCCCGAGTACTGCCAGGTGCCTTCAGTTTCGGGACCGTTCCCGTTACACAACCATATCTGTTCCGTTCCGTTCCGATCAGATTATATGTGCTGCAGCTATTCAAATTAAATGCATTTTTTTTTCTTTCTTTCTTTCTTTCTATGTCTTTTGTCTACTGTACCACCTACTCCAACTTTTTTTCATATTAATTTAAATTTAAATAATTTCGGATTCTGGGATCGTTCTTTCGATAATATCACCGGGGGAGTCTCACGTCTCACCCAGAACGAAGTAATACGAATTTGGGAGGAGGTGAACTCTCGGACTGTGACGGACTTTGTGTGACCCGGGGTGCTAAAGTTGGATTTGAAAGTTAAACCGACTGAAACTGCACGGAGTTTCGGGTCTTATTTACCGGGGTGTAAAATGTGGGCCATCTTACACACCGGTAAATAAGACCCGAGACCGATAAGGCATTTCCATCACACCGCAGTTTCTATGGTAGGCCTACCTATTACTGTTTTTCGTGCGGAAATCCTCAAGAATACTATCTATAGGTGTACCCGTGTTCCCGTGTACCGATATAGAAATATTTGCGTAAATATATAATGCGTTTCGGTGGTTGTTGAGTACGTATGCACTAGATATTACACCATTCGGCCTTGTCGGGTTGATTCCTTGAAAGCACTACCTACAATATTTTTTACATGATTATCTACGACATAGTAAGATACAATTTTTCTACTGCTTAAAATTACACCATCATCATCAGAGCAAAGTGCATTCAAAGCTTGTAATTGCGAATGGCTCATGGGACTAGATTATGACAATACCGAATGTCTCCTATCAGTCCCCGTCTAAAATTCCGGAAACCGTCCTCACAAGCACATCCACTCACTTTTAGACAAATATCTACTAAACCTGACATTACCTTTATAACGAATAATTTATATTGTTGTACTTAAATCTAGATCGCTTTAAATAGTGCTGTCATACTTAGCAGCTTACTAGTCACTTACGAATAACAAACATTGTACAGGACTAGAAGTCTAATGGGTGTGTACTGGTGGCCTGAAATACAGGATTCTTCCTAGTTTAGGCACCAGTCTCCTACATAGGAAAACTATGCATATAGATTAAGTCAACAAAATTGTAGATTCTAAATATGTGGTGAGAAAAAATAAACGTTTCTTAATTCTTATTTCTTATTAATTTGGAGCCCAAGTCCACTCTTGAGAAAGAGCTCTTTATTCGACTTACCTTGGTTTTTACGGGCGTGACTGCTATCAGACCCCATCCCGGAGAGGAAACCCCAGAACCTCGGCCGGTAATCAGGAGGTGTACTGGATAGCAATTGAGGTTGATAGGGACTTGGTCCCCGTAGATTCTGGTGGCATACCCGAACCTGTACCTACTTACAGGAATAATACGGTACCATCAGCGGGCCATGAAAGCCTCGGATGCTGCCAAGTGCGAGTGATGTGTACGACACTACCAGTCTGCTACAAGTATCACAAACCAAATATATCTCTGCCTACCCCGAGGGGGTAGGCAGAGATATATTAACTCCCACATTTCGCCAACTATAATTTTCGGTCCCACCGGTCCCACCTAATAGGGGGCGAGCCTATTGCCGTCAAGGGCATTTACTGCACTACCACAAGTATTATTATAATAATACTAATTAGTTCAGTGGAACTAGCTGCTATTATTTCTTCAAACAGATTAACATTCCGCGAGTCATACTTACATAAGTAAAGAGTACCAAGAATTACGAGTTATTGTGAAAGTTTGTACATATGTTTGGTCGTTACGCAAAAACAGCTGGAAGGATTTGGATGAAATTTTACACACGGATGGCTGCACGGCACAACATTCCTAACCGCTAACGTGGCCAAAGACGCCTTGCCAGTATTAGGTACCCTCTGTTCATCGCCTCTGAGCCTGTTCCCGATTTATTTGGGGTCGACTTCCTAGTCTAACCACTTATGATGCGGCTGAACTTCGATATATTCCATGAAGCGACTCCTATCTGACCTCCACAACTAATTGGCTAATATATCAAAATTCTGTAGTTAGACAATTCGGACTTTTTGGAACGGCCATGTGAGAGGGAAATGCGTGACAACTTTTTAGTCAATTTCCGTCATGAGACAGGAACTTACGGTACTTAACGGGACTGTTAAGACCAGCTTGTAATATTGCCAAATTGCGCTATTTTCAACTGTAGAATAAAAATATAGTGCGAAATTTGAAAAATAAAGGTGTTTCTAAGTATCTCTCGTGAGTATTTATTTAAAGTAAAAATTTCGCCACGCGTGACATGAAGGTGAACACTGCGTATGTTCTATCCTAATTATTGATGTGGACTTTTTAATTAAGGCTCTAACCACCAGTAACGACTTTTTTGTATTGCCCGCTATATATTATCAGTGGCTATAAAACCGTCATTGCCCTCCGTCATGAAACACACCGTGGAACTTTTGAACCCTTCCTAGAGGGAAAGGGAAGGTACTCGAAATACAGGTGATAGTAAATTTTACTCAAAAGAAATGTGCCTAGGTTTAAAAAAAATTATCTGTTTTCGGATGAAGGAATGTTTTCTTCGAGTAAAATGTGCAATCTCCAGTAGGTAAGTATTTTTACTGTAAGTATTTTGCTTCCAGGTGGGATTATAATACTCCACCCTGTTTATCAGATTGTGTCTATAGGAGGTTCATCTAGTGAGTTGGCGAGGCGACGTCCTCTATCAGATTTCAATCGTTTTAGGCAAATTATCTAGCATCTACAGGAGTGCTTATATTTTGTACCTACTTGTGCAGCTGTGGTTCGATTTACAGGCTCTCTGAAAGGCTTTTAAGTTACAGCAGCCTCAGCATGAGCATGGTGACAGTTTCAGCAACTGCGTTAATAAAAAGACGAACGAAGAGATAAAAAGTCATGTCGCTATGCTGAGGCTGTAGGTCTCCACGATAATCTCCCAAACAACTGATACACTTCCTATTTGTTTAGGTAATTGGGTTATTTGACTGACTAGTCAAATTAGTTACTTTTTATTGAACATCAAAACGGTAAATTTTATTTTTGACGTCATACTATTTAATATTCAAATTATTTACTATTAAAGGTTGTGTAGATGATTAATTTATTGTGATAGCACCTCTGCCTACCCCTTCGAGGATATAGGCGTGAGTTCATGTTTATGTTTTTTAATAAATAAGAACGATAAAATAGGAACCGATGCAACTGTTTTCACCCTTTTACTATTCTTAATTTATTAAGTTCAGCTAAATAATTTATTTTAACTACAGGAAAATAACCAATTGTAATGAGTAGTCCTGCGTCATTCATATCGAATTAAATCCAGGTAACTTTTTAATTACTTTTTTTTAATTTATTTATTGGAACATTTATTAGAGCACTGTTGGTGGATGTCTAAAAAGTAGATACTTACGCAAGGACTTGGAATTCAGTGGAATCCCTATGTTTTGATCCTTCTATTAGGTACCCGTCAGTCATTTACATAAATATTTTATCGATTCAGAGAAAAAGGTCCTAATGTTTAGACGGGACTTGAACCCGCGACAATTTGTTTTTATATTGACTGGTAGGTATCTACTGAATTGTATTCAGAGATTCATTACATAAACCATGCTCATTTTTGTAATATAATATTACTGTGCAAATTACACCTTTATCACTAAATGGGACATCTTATTAGGTTATCATAACTACATACAGGATCAGTGTCTAATTTGCATTTGGTAAAAGCCAATTGCTCCAGTTTTATTTTGAAACTGCTATGGCTTGTAATAGCTATTTATGTCTCAAATATATTCGATCAACAACAGTTATACTTTGACAATCAGTCGGTGAATTACAATTTTACTACGCCAAGTAGCTTCATAGGAGGATTACAATGCTGCCGTTGAAGTCTCAAAACACTACAAGTGAACGATAACTTCATGTACCTACTTTGCACTTTATGCATAGATAAATCAATAGTAGGTAACACGTTTCGAATGAACATGACGTAATCTATCAATTTCTTTTTATATTTGCAGAAATATCACCCTCATCTCTTATATCATACTCGAAAGTAAACAAAACAATCAACAAAACAGTCCACAAAGCATAAATAGAACTGTCATGCGTGACACATTGGTGTCAATTTGTCAAACTTAGGTATTAGTTTGTTTTTGTTGGGCACGCGTAGCAGAAGTTTTGTTTGTATTCAGCCTAAATAATATACCCAAATAAAAACGATATTTTCTCAAACATGCTTGGAAATGTGAACATTATTTTGACAACCTTCTTCGAGATAAATCGAAATTGCTGTACATGCGAGCAGCGGCCGGATAAAGTTGTATGAAAATCCATATCTGTCGTGTTTTAGCGGCCAAATAAATTACTATGTAAACTCATATCTGTCGTGTAATTTAAAAATGGAACCATCTTTTACTCCGAACCATAGCAACCAAAGAGGTAACTTGTCCAAGGCGTTATTTAAATATAGAACTGGCTTGCAAATAGTATGCTGTTTATTAAGAAAAATAAAAAACAAATGAACATTTCTCCGCGTGAAAAATTATTGTTGTTCGTTGTTCGTCATTGATTTTGAAAAGTAGGTAACTAAAAAATTCTGCCTAGATACTACTTAGTTTTAATTTCCGCGCATTGTTTGAGAAAAGCACTATACAAGCCTTGGCCACAACTGAGCGTTGCCGGACTCCGTAATGCGTGCCTCGGCTGCGCCTCGGCCCGCATACTTCACGATCGTCCGGCAACACTACAATTGGTGGCCGCGGCAGTAATGTACTATTTCTCAAAATTGCAGGAACTTAAAATTCCGTTTTATATATTATAATATGATATTAGTCCTATGTAACACTATCAAAAAATATTTGGTTCATTACAGCTGGGTTTTTTCAAGAATAAAGAACCATTTCTGGACAACTCCATTGATGAACTATAGTTACGGCTTACAGACTACGTAAGCATACCTACCTATTTATATGTCGTGTAAGCGTTTGTAGATATAGTTAGCCATAACTAGGTACTTAGTTACTTGCAGATTGACGTACTTGACGTCAACAATAGGTTAGCATAATTACCCAACCAGCAATCTAATCCAATACAAGCAATTACATATTCTCGTATCGCGTAGCTCAGCAGTTATGTAGTTACATAAACGTATTAATAAATAGGTCGCCGGGAATGTTTACGAACGAAACATGTGGCGGGTAATCTGAGCGGTAGGCGTCCATATTGGATTTATAATGAGCCCGCCAATCGCCTGCGAGGGCGGTACACAGCTTCCTTGCATATCGGTTGTGATTTATTAGATTATGTCAGCTTCTGTTTTCCTCGAAACAGAATTGGAAGTACCTAATATTGTTATTACAGTAGTGGATTAGATGATGATGGCGGTATAGACCTATTCTGATTGTGCCTTTATTGCAAGGAAAATAAACTTTAAATAAGAAGAAACTAGGATAATATTTTGGGGTTTCTCTCCTAAGTTAAGAGCGCAGTGCGTGGTTGGAGTCAGTTTGACTCCGGTGTAGCCATCTTAGCGTTAGACCTAGAGATGTGTTATTCGTGTGGGTGTTATATTATGTTAGGTGTTATACGTAAAAATAAGTGTATTAAGGCCTACCGCATATATACAACTTTTACATCGACTAAACTGTTTAGTCGAGTTGTGTGCTTCTCGTGATTTCTACACAACTAAACTGTTTAGTTCATTGAGGTGCGCATACAATCAATGCAATGGACCGTCGATTTTTTTATAATCCACCTGTCTTATTTCAGCAACGCCCGAGGCAAGGTGCTGCAGTTAACAATGTCAATTACTTAACAAGAAAATTCTAGTATGTGCTTTTCTTTATATAGACATTTAAAAAGAAAGAAAGAAGATATTGCGTATTTATTATATTGCGTATATATTGGCCTAAGGGGATATTGTTGTAGATACCTGCCAAAGTTTGAAAGTTATATTCCAGTGTTGTAAACTAGATTTATCAAGGTACGATGCTCGCTTAGTACCAAACTACCATGTTATAAAATAATCATACTTACGTATGAATACCTTGTTAACTATACTGTGCCTCGGCTTATTTTCGATTTCATTGATTAAATACAGTGAAATTTCGTCAGATTACAATATCAGAAGATGTGCTTAGTTTTTATCTCGACAGCGCTATGTAAATAATTGGTCTCTGGAATATTATCAGACACATCTTTTTTTTAAGTAGGTAAGCGATCACCGCCGCCCATGGACACCTGAAACACCAGAAAGGTTCTGGGTGCGTTGCCGGCCTTTAAAGTGGGAGTACGCCCTTTTCTTGAAGGTTTGAAGGTCGTATCGGTCCGGAAATACCGCAGGCGACAGTTCATTCCACAGTTTAGCTGTGCGGTCAAGCCGATCCGAAATACGGCAGTCGACAATTCGAGTCGCTCGTCGTTGGATACGGTCCAGAGGGGCCAGCTGGTACTGAGGTGCCCCTGCCCATAGATGAGAACAGTATTCCATGTGAGGGCGAACCTATGCCTTATAGGGCTGAAGGCGGTGGGCCGGTGTGAAATATTGTCTTGATCTGTTGAGCACACCGAGCTTCTTTGAGGCTGATTTGGCCTTACCCTCTTAATGGCCGCGAAACTGGACTTCGCTCGAGATCTCGACGCCAAGTATTCCTAGACAAGCTGTGGCAGTCAGGGGAGTGCTCTCAAAACATCTCTTATAATAAATTATTATTTTGCCAAAAGAAACTCTAATAAAAAATTACACCAACAGCAACGGTTTATAGCCGCAATATTTAATTAAATAAATATGTGTGACATTGGCGCTCAACTTTGGGCTCCGAAGGTCGACAAACAATAACTATTTAAGAGTATATTTTTCTCATAAGATGCGGAAGATTGTTGCCATAGGTAATAATAAGCTACATGCTTCAATGCAAACACATTGTAAGTTACGTAGGTATTTTCTGAATCGGGATTTTATTTATTTTAAATTTACCCTCGTTAACTCTAGGCTAAGTAGGTAGGTACCTTTTCTTTGAGCTAGTGGATTCCTTAGACTAAAGGAGTCTGAGGTGAATCCTTTTTTTTATACGTGCAGCAATTCTCATGGATTCCTGCCCACCACGCGCCGGCCGATGCGTAGCGTTTACGTCGAGTTCAAATCGGCTAAAACCCCATTGAGTCTCAAAAAGTTACCGGGATGTAAGGTGGCCCAATAAGGTATTTCCCTCACACACTTTGGATACTTAACCTGGTCCGTGCTACCGACCAAGTCATCGCCTATCTGGACGGGTATAGAATTTGTGAAGTTTAGCGCCGTGTAATCTGTCTGCCGTATTTAAATTCAAAGTCACCGTTCTCAAACGCTTCCTTCCATGTCTTCACACGTTGCACCAATCTGCTCCTGTCCGTATTCTGGTAATTTATGATCCATGTAGGCTGCTCGTACGTGTTTTTGATGCTGTCCGATAGAACGCCAGCTTTAGGAAAGATTTTCGGTGTACTCCTACGATTTCGATTCGCTAACAGTGGTCCGATCTATAGAATCGGAATCGTGGTACATGTCGCGGATAATGTCTAAGTACATAGGATTCTACACTACGTTTGCCCATACGCGGTCGCCATTCTAGAACGTTTTTGATCCTTTTTGTAGTGTAGGAAGCCCAGCGGCCAGGTGAAACGACGACCTCATCAAGGTCGCCGGGAAGTGCTGGATGCGCACTGCTTTAGATCGATCATTCTGGAAGTCTATGGGAGAGGCGTATATTCAGCAGTGGACTGTGTGGCTGATCTGATGATGATGAAAAAGGATTCTGGAACCCCTTTTGTTTTTTTAGTTTTTATTCCTAGTAGGTATTACCTATCATTGCGGATGATAAGCGGAGCCGCTTGTTACCCTAGCAGAAGCAGGCGAAGGTGGCGGCGGGTGCGATGCGAGGTGATTATCGTACTATAAAAAGTGTACCTACCAGCAGTACCTACTGACTTGCTAGCTGCTGGTACGGTGGACTTGGACCTCGGAAATCTTGATAACTTGACTGATGTATGATTTATTAACTTAATAATTTAAAAAGCTGTTTAAGGAAACCAACGCTTAAAAATAAGTTTATTATTTTAATGTTAATACTTGATGTGTAGGTATCCATTAGTTGCACGGATGCACCGCAATTTGATTAATTTGTGAAAAAACTCAGTAATTTAATGATAATCGTGCGTTTTTATTTGCAAAGCACCTCTTAATTTGCGAAAAAGGCAGTCAATGTTAATGTAAACTTTGACATTGATTACTGTCAGAGACATTTGAACGTCAATACTTAGTTTTACTGGCAGAGAATCTGTGGCAATTCGTTAGTAGTATAGAATGGAATAATCGATGTTTGGGATTGACATGCGTTTACGACTGTCTTTTTAGAATACAACGTCAAATTGATTTTATCTCGCCTGATGAAGCCAGCTGAAGGCAAAGTCCTTGGAAAGAGGGACACCATTACTGACATGTACCATAATAGAATAGTCGTACCTACTCACTCAGCTTAAATTTGGTCCAATCTATCTTTGGACCAAATTTCACTAAAATCGGTGCAATGGTTAAACAAGCAAGCGTTACAGACAGAGTTACTCTCGCATTTTTATTAGTAGGTACGGATCTGCGTCCCGTTCCAAACTTACAATTCATTTCTACCTAAGAATGTTTTCACATTGTCCGATATCCGATATCCGACATCCAATATCGGAGGAAGTCAAATGTATGACATACCTATGTATCATGTCTTTCACATTGTGCGGCCCGATATCGGTTATCGGAGCCAAACCCGATATCGGATCACAAAGAGACTAAAACAGCGACTGCAAGTAATTTTCGACCTTAATGACATTTTCTTAGTTACGTATCGAAAATTGCTTGCACTTTTTTATCCCTAGTACCTATCCCTAATTAGTCTTTGCTTGCAACGAAATGGCCGTATCGGGCCGATTTTATCGGATATATGTGAAAGCGGCATATAATGGTGTCAGCTATCGGAGGTCGGCTATCGGCGTCCGACACCGACAACGGATATCGGATGAATGCGAAAATGCTCTAACTCAGGTGACCTCAACCCACGACACAGGTTTTGTTCTGAATAACGTGTCTATATAGTATCAAATACTTGCATAGAAGTCATTAGGTTAAACAACTCAATTTGCTTGTCATATTTGAGAAGGTCGACATTACGACATTCAATATAATTAAAGTGTCAATAATAATATATCCCAGTCGTAGATATGTATGAGTATGACAAAGGTTCAAAATGGTTGGGCGGTGAACCTATTACTGCAATTTACGTTTGTCCATCCAAACTGCCTGTAATATATTGCTTTTAGTGACAAGGCCGGCCAATGTACACACTAAATTGCCTAGTACCTACTTATTCTTTGTAAGAAAATATGAGTGTATTGCACATCGAAGGTTATTTTTTTGTACTTATCTTTCTAAAGACCAGTGTCCTCGAATTCTAGGGTCCGCTTTTTCCAGTGTAACTGCGGCTTTAGCTGATTTTCTACATTTTCCTCAAGGTGATTGCTATCTGACCTCCACAACAAATTGGCTGTTTAGGACAGCTTCTGTAGTCTTATCTACAGCAGGATATGCTTGCCGTTCCATTTTTGAAATTCAAATTTATTCCGTCCCAATTTCATCTCCGAAATGGGACTCAATTTGTTACATCAGGGACACAGTTGGTTAACTGTTTGTTGTGTAGCGCTAATCAAATTGTCAGGTCAGCATGGAAGCAGTCTAGCTGTGATCTAGTATTATAGAGAAGCTATTGGTAGAAACATTTACGCGGTGAAATTACGCAGTGCGGGTCGGGCCTAACGTTTATAAAATGTCGAAATATACATCTATAATAGCCTTTACAGTGTTGCTCGATGTTCGTTCGAACCGCTTCTATATTCAAATTTTAATGAAACAAAAAAAGTCATGACTTTGAACCGGGGTTGCTAGGGTCACCTGAATATAGGGTTGCCAACCGTAATGTTGTACTGTATTTTAGGGCGCCGTACTATATGCTGTTAAGAAACATATAGTAAGCGAAAATACTATATTTCAGTGCAATAGATCAATATTTATATTTTGCAACACTAAGGCCCATATTCTAAAATGTCACACAGCTGAATCCCCATTTTTCTGAGGAAAAATTGTAATTTTAGACGATCTTGGATCTGCCAGACAACCTGTCAAATTTGTCTTGTATATACAACCTTTCACTAGGTTAATTGATATTCAGCTGCGTGGCATTCTAGGATACAGGCCTAAAACTAATACATATTAAAAAAACAGATAAATTCCCGTTACATCCCGTGAACTGAAGGAGGCCGTCACATTCCCTTTAATAATGTCAAATCGTGCTGGATTGTTTTTGATTTGCAATAAAACAGTATGCATTTAATACTTGGCTTTAAACTCAACAGGCTTGACGACGTGGAAGGTGATATGTGTGGAAATAGTCTCACTACCATGGACTCCCAGGATTGTGCGGAAGGCGGACTCGGAGCTCCGAAGGCATCTTGGCCTCGGATGCAATTAGGATAACGTCTAAATAGAGATGATGATGAGTATGCATTTGCCAGTGACAACCGTAGTTGTTACTATTTTCGCCATTTCACGGAATCATGGTTTCTACAACGCGAAACCGAACACGTCCTTGTCATAATTTGCTCCTTATTCGTAAATTGCATCCTGTTTAAATGTAAATCAAAGACAATTTAGCACGACTTGACTATATTGAAGGAAAAGTGGCAGCCGCCTGCCTCAACATTCACAAGATTTATTATACTCTTGCTTGTGTTGTTATCTTCGTTCCATCGTTTTGGATTTCTTTTATTTTAGTGACATGATGGAGTACTGACTGTTGGAGTTTCAATCCTGAATTAATTACGTAGTTCCTACTAAAATACTATACTTTTTTGAAGCATACTGTATTTCTTAAAGCTTTTTCATAAAAATACTATTTTTGAACCAAAAACTGTTGGCAACCCTACCCGAGTATGTAGTTATACACAGAAAAAATTGCTAATATAACACCGTAAGCAGTGTTGCTCGATGCAATGGTAGTTCTAGTCTTTTTTTAAATTTAAATTTATGTTCCTACCTCATGCTTATTTAACAGTGTACCGTACCTATCATTTATGGTTGTCGTTTAGTTTAGTAGCTGCTTTGAGGGCTGCACAGTGGCAAGGGGTGGAAATTTCAAAAGGGAAGCCGGTAGTACGACAATAGCAATTTTGTATGGAATTAAAAACATCTCTACCAAAGCTTGAAGCGTCGGTAGCTTAGCGGTTAAGGCGAGTCTGCCTTTACGATCGAGAGGTCTCGGGTTCGAATCCTGGCCATTACACTACCGACGTGAACCCACTCTTAGCACAAGCGATTTAGCTTAGTTGGAGGGATTAGAGGAATATTAATAATTTCGATTGCTAAAAAAAGCTTAACTTTATATAGCGAGCCGAGTGAGTTATAGGGGTCCTTTGCCATTGCTGCATACCAAGAAAACCATTGGATACCTACTATTTAGAAGTAGGTAGGGTTGACGGCTTCCGTGGCGTGGTGGTAGTGCATTCGACCGCTACATCGGCGGGAGCGGGTTCGATTCCCTCACAGTAAAAATATTTGTATGTATGAATATGTCTATTTGCATTGATCTAGGTGTTCCCATGCCTCGGAGAGTACGTTCACGCATCGGTCAAGGTTGTCATACGAACATCTACAGTACCTAGTTGTTACAGGCCCTCAATTGGAACCTTGAAACCCAAAATTCTGACAACTGGTCTAACTGTAGTACCTGCTTCGATACGGAATGCGGATAACGGATGATGATTATTGTACTTAGTCCTAGAGGGTTAGGTCGACAGCCTCCGTGGCGTAGCGCAGGAGACGCGGGTTCGATCCCCGCTCGGTGCAAATATTTGTATGCATGAATATGGCCTCGGAGAGCACGATAAGTCGTCGGTCCCGGTTGCCATACAAACATTTAATTGGAGCTCTCAGAAGTCCAACAACTTGTTTAGCTGTAATGCTTCGTTATCGCATTTGGGTTGTGGAGGTCAGATGGCAGTCGCTTCACAGAAAATATCGAAGTTCAGCCAAATCCACAGTGAGACTGGTAAAGCGACCCCAGACTCCAAGCTGATAGCTTCGGATGCGACTGGGATTAACGCTAGGATGAAGCTGAAGATTGTAGTCCTAGGTTTATTTAGTTCGGTGTTCAAATCGAGCCACGAGGAAGAGAAGAGGACAGTTCCTTCATTCAAACCTTAACCTTAATACACTTAAAAGGGAATATAAGGCTATGAACATGATGAAATTATTCAAATAATGCGAATGACAAGGGCAATTAACTAAAGGTCAATTCTCAGGTTAGTTTACAATGTTTGTAAGGTATGATTGGGTTTGTATCGTTTGTATACCTTTACAACATAAATAAGTATCTATAAAAAAAAAACAGAGCAAGAAAGCGCGGGGAAGGTCTAAAGTTTTGATGTATTACGATCCAATACAGTTTTTTAATACCACGTGGTATTTTTTAACATTCAAGCAGGTAGGTACACCTCTAGCTAAATCGCTTCTGGAAAAGTTTCGTCGCGCCCAAAAGGTCGAAAGCGGTGAGATTATTCAAGGCGCTTCCGCGATTCATTCAACGCAGTGCATTTTTGACAGCTGTAGAGGTGACGCAATCGGACCTTAGTCATGGTACCTGGTAGGTAGGTAGGTTACGATTGCATTCAATTTAGGTCTAGGACTTCAAATATGTTCGCATAATATTTACACAAAAAGCCTGCCTAGTTACCTGCCAAAATTGTTTCTTACCCAATGACGTACGTATATTAATTGATACGTCATTCAGGAACATGGCGGCCTTCAAAAATGGTGCAAACACTAAGTACAAAAAAATATAGCTACTTGCTACGTCAATGTTATAAATTTATATGAATTATATTATTATTTATTTCAATAATATTATTCTCTAAAGATTTTTTTAAAGATGTGTTTTTTTTTGTAACTCTCTGTCGGGTCTGTGATTGGTGGTGCATAAAGTGATGACCACCGTCATAATTTTTTTGTAACCATTTTAAAGTGTGAACAACATGTCTACTTATCGTTTATAATATATCATTGTTCTTACCTACCATTCCTTACCTCTATCTTAAATCAGTTTACGTACCTATTAATATTGGCGCTTAAATTAACTTTATTTAAATATTTGAATGGAATTTTGAAACATAGTATACTCAAATATTCAAAGCGATTAAGATCGGATAAATTTAATTGGTTCAGAAGAGATTGGAACCCGCAATCTTTCCCTTACAAGGGAATGCTCCGACTACTGGGCCAACGAACCATGTATTCAACATTCATATTCTCCAATATAATATATCCGTCTTTCATGCGACGGTGGAGCTATCTACCGATACTCATTCGACCGATTGGTCGATTTATTCAAGTATATCTACCTATTTACCAAATATAGGTAGGTATACCTACCTATTATAAAAACGAAATAGTTCAAAGTAAAATCCAAGCTTAATTATTGATTTCAGGAAAACTACGAAATTTCCAATCAATACATTATTAAATTAAAATTAATGATCAATACATTTTAATGGCTTCATTAGGTAGCCTATTAAATATCTAACTATGCACGATTGACCTGGATTGGTATTAATTACCGATAGGTATAATAAATATTAATCCAAGATGTCTAAGATAATATTCCGTCCCAATAGTGATCGATAAGTGAATTAGTTAATAGATAAGTTTAGATACCTACCCTACAAATCAATAATTACCCCAAAATATTGTCCCCAATATTTACCCATAATCTGCATTATTTACTTTAGTTAGGTAGGTAATTTCGGTAATACTAGTTCGCTTCATTAGACACAAACACTTATCACGTGCATTTTTTCTTCAAATAAATCGTTGTACAAAACAAAACTGAGAATGTACAACAAAATAATAAGTTTTATTAATTGCTTAATCCTCGACCTTGCCAGGCGCAGCGCACTGTATGTGTAGCTACGCCAATAACGCGATCGCATAACAACACAACTATTTACACTTTCTCTAACATTACGGTAACGAGGACGTCGAACTTCGTACGCAATGTATTCCCCAGAAGTCTATCATAAAAAATTTCAAACGTTTTTGGAAAAGCAGTCAACTACCCAGTCGCCATTTGACAGCGACCGCACAATCTCGATACTTCTGTCACTGCGCATTCCATTACCGCACCAAAATGTAACTTTATTAACATGTTTATAATGTAAACAGCCATTTACAACGCCAGCAACGATGCGTGAATTTCGAAATAACGTGGTACAAGCAGCAGCTATCTCATCATCATTGATAATGGTCGGTTTGGCAACGTCGCGTCGCTCACCTGGCGCTACCTGCGCACTGTCAACAGGGGGGCAAGCGAGGCAAACGCCAGTCGATCCAACGATCCGACAGACACGCTCGTCTCGAGCTGTCCTTACAGAAGTACATTCAAAATATTCCATAACTATATCTTTTATACTCTTCAAAGTGACGCGATCGTACTTTTATAGTGTTGTTGTAACCCCTTGAAGTGAAAACTTTGCAGTTTGTGGACAAATAACGTATTTAAATTAGGAACGTTCAACGACACCGTTCGAAAAGCTTGTTCTTTTCATTGAGTAGCGAATGGACTCTTAGATTTCGTGTGGCTATGTGCTGTGAGTTAATTCTAGATTTTCACCTACAGCGGAAACAGCTTACGTAGACGGTTAGCGGTAAAACGCCGTCCGCGCCGCACACTAGTTCTTGTTTCATGTTGAGTAACCGTCAGGTTTCTAAAAAGTGCTTTCGAGACGAACATACACAACGCGTACGTGAATTTTCATCGCCCACTCGTAGTAGGACGGAGAGGTTTTGATCCCGTTAGAGAGTTGTAAAAAACTTGAACAGTTGTCGGATTAAATGGACGTGGAGTGTTGAATAGTTGTTTGTACCGGAGGGTTGTGTTGTGAAGTTGTTGGTTATTGCATGGCGCGATGATCAGCGGTGGTTGGGTGTGCGCTTTGCACGTGCGCACCGCAGGGCTCGGCGGTGCCGCGCTCGGCTCGGACGAGGAAGAGACCGTCTACCTAGCTTATGTCGTCATCGACGTCCTCACTAACCAGGTAAGCAAACAAACTAATTGCAGGCGAGTTGAATAGACTGAAGAATGAATAAACGCGACTCCATTGAGTCGTACCTAGCTGTTGTTCAGTTACCGCCGGCATTCGGAAGACGGCGTGTTACCAGTCGCCACGTAAGGGACCGGTTGTGAGTTGTTTCTTTGTGCGAACGGAACGGGAATTAATAAATGATAGCATTATCTATAATTTCGATAATTGTTCTACCTAATAAGTTTTTTGTCAATCTACCCTCGTTAAAGGTTCCCTGTTTTAAAAGAAATTCAAACAGCATGAAACTATTTCTCTGGTTGGCAAAAATGTCTAATTATGTAGTTTATCGTATCAATTATTATCGTAAAAGTAAACTAAATAAATATCCTAGAAAATTTTACACAGCATAATCTATAGATCCAAACTAATAACCTACAAGTTGTAGGTACTTAATATGACTTAAAGAAAGCGGATAAACATATTTAAAATACTTTATTTAGTAAACAGCATAAGCACACCCAGCCGAACGTAAAATAGACATATCATTACAAACAAATATTTGCACTGAGCTGAAATCGAACCCGCACTCCGTGACGCAGTCGAATGCAATACCGCCACAGTATGATTGATTTATAAACAGTAATAAATAATTGAGTTATTATGAAAGCGGAAGTCCGATGCACTAATAGATTGCCCAAACATGTCGAAGTTGTATAATTAGGTACACACACAATCCACGTTAGAACTGAAGAAAAATGAGTTGTAACTGGTCAAATGTGGTGTTAATGTTACATAGAATGTTTTGTTTACCATACTAGAAGTATTGAATAGTGACTTCCAATGTATAGATACAACTAGACTATACGGAAACCAGAATTCCACAGCTGTCATGGAAGATACAACTACCTACTCGATCCGCTTTTCAAGTAGTGGTTTTCTTCTTCTTCCTGTTTTATTTGAATGACTTCTTGCATCAGTTAAAAAGCTATCAATGTTTCTCTGGGTATTTAAGCTACAGATGCTTAATAATTTGAACTAATCTTTGCTGCAAAATAAAGGGGCGTTATGCCGATAGCAAAAGGTATTCGGAACTCAATACTTTTTATTTATACACAGGTGTTTTTTTTTTTTTAATATTTTATTGATCCCGTTCCAAAATTACCGCCTCACACAGAAACAGTGGCAATCCGTTGGCCGGCGTTTGATGGAATAGAATTTGACGTTTATGACATGCGTTAACTGTCATATCTGTCAAATCTCATACATTCGTCATTCTATTCCATCAAACGCTGGCCAATGAATTGCCACTGGTCTAGAGGGGCTGTTGGTCAATACTGCCCTGCAGCACTCCCTTGAATCAGCCTAAAAATTGATTTTCTTTAGTCATTCTCAAGGTGGGCAGGTTCGCGGACTCAGCGCTGAGCCAGGCGAGTTAGAGAATTACAAAGCTGGTATGCATAAAAGTTATTGTTGACATCCAGCCTTAGTCTATGAGAGAGCATAAAACAAACTGCGTTCAGTTAAGGTGCGTTGATATAACATCACATAACAATAACATAGTTATTTTTTAACATCACTAATGTACAGACGTGTAACGGCTTTACAATTATTATATAATAATGGTTAGGATGATAGTTGAAAACGTATCTAATGACTTCTTCATTCTATAGCTACAAGAACACCTATGTAGGTATAGATGTCTCATTAATTTTCACCGTTAGAGTTCCCTTTTGTGCGTTAACGCCTAATACCAAGCTAACTGTAGATACCACCGTAAATAATATTGGTTCTATGTAAGTAAACTTGTAATCTTCAGAATCTATTATATATTCGCCATTACATCACTACGATTTCATTTTAGCCTGTGAATTACAATCGTAAAAAAAGATTCTGTCTGACGCATTTTAGACCATTCATTTTAGGTGTAAGTTTTGACAGTTTTTTGTTAAGTGTCATTTTTGACATTTAAGTGTACATATTGTCTTTCCAAAGCCATACAAAGTCTTTTAAAATCCAAAAGCAGAGAGATATCCGTCTTGTGTGCAGTTGTAGCCAATTTGATGACAATGTCTGAGGTTTTTTACGAGAGTAATCCCTCCTACACTTTTAGAACCAACAGCGGTGACCCACGAAAAGACTGGGAAAGTGAGAAATTCCACGAAAAAATCTATGTTGGAACCCAAAACGAAATTCAATCAATCAATTGAATCAATTGGCCTGTCGGAATCCATAGCCGGGACGGAGGCATCTCCGTGTGTGCCAATGTGTGCCATTGCTCCTGATTCTCCATCTATTGCATCTAGGCTATTTCAGTCACCATTTTCAAGTCGACAGTCCATCCGTTTGTCTTCTCGCGGTCTCCAATCTAGGATTCGTTTGCTGTATATGGACCCAAGAAATATAGTTAGCGAAATATATGGAGATATACCTAATAATATTAACACTTCGAAAACATCAAAACATTAAAAAACAAAAAAAAAAATGCGTCATATTTTGATCTAAGTGAGGTGGAAAATTTTGTGTAATGAGGCCAGGTTGATTTCTAGAAGGTAGGTACAAGTAATAGGATGTTGTTAACCAGTAGTTAGAGGTTTGGAGATAATCTATTCATCTCACGAAAGATGAGGTGGTATTACAGTTAATTGTGTGTCAGAGCCACAGTTTGTGTCCCGATCGCAAACCGGATAGTCGCAATTATTTATAAACAAAACAATTGAGCATTGAAGTCTTTTTTAGGGTTCCGTACCCAAAGGGTAAAAACGGAACCCTATTACTAAGACTTCGCTGTCCGTCCGTCCGTCTGTCACCAGGCTGTAGACAGTTGAAATTTTCACAGATTGTATATTTCTGTATCCGCTGTAACAACAAATACTAAAAACAAAATAATAATAATAATTAACGGGGCTCCCATACAAAAAAAACGTGATATATTAGCCCTTTTTTATGGCTTTTAGCCTTTTAGCCTTTTTTCTGGTACGGAACCCCTTCGTGCGCGAATCCGGCTCGTACTTGGCCGGTTTTATTTTAAATATAAGCTTTCGATTTTCAAATCATTTATGACAGTTACCTACTTTATGAAATAGCCTGATTGAAGAAACTTTTAAAAATAACGTAGTTAATGATTTCTTGTTTCATTTTTAAGCTTTGGCATATTGTCGTCCATACTAATATTAAAAATGAGAAAGTGTGTGTGTGTGTGTGTGTGTCTGTTTGTCCGTCTTTCAAGCTTAACCACTGAACCGATTTTGATAAAATTTGATATAGGAGTAGATAAGACCTTGAGAAAGGACATAGGCTATGTTTGATCGCGATAACCGACGTCCACGCAGGCTGAGCCGCGGGCAAAAGCAAGTTTGGCATAAAACAATTATGTAGATAACTTTGAAAAAGAATATTTTTTAAATTAATTTGAACACTTCTCATTTACATACCACCCATGGATTCACAATATTTAATTCATAAAGATGGTTATTAGAAATCTTACCATCATTATTACACAACAAATAAGTTTTACTTTACTGTTTACCACCGCAGAAAGAAATAATTGCAAGAAAACTCGAATCTCGCTAACAAAATTCATAATTTGTTTGTATCAGATTACGTCTTCAATCTTCACGATCGTTATATAATAATTACACATACGTTATTATTAATAATGCGTGCATCGTGAGGATACAATTATAAATCCTGATTGCTTTATATTTCCTTCTCCGAGAGAGTCAATGCCTAATAAAATTCCTTGGATAGTATGGAGACACCTAGCGCGATGATCAGCGGAGACATTATTCGACACTACCGGTGGTGTCATGGGAAAAGAATAATACCTTTGACACTACCAGTGGTGTCATTGAGAGTCGTCTCGGGCCGTTATTGGAACATCCGATAACAGGAACCGGAATAGCTACCTACATTTGGGATTTCACTCCAATCTGTTGAGCTGACTTTACTATGGTAGGACGGAGACGCGACCCCCATGTTATGGGCAACGGTGCCCTAAGTAATCCCATGATTGAGTGATTATGATCAATATCGCGTATATATCACTACATAGTATAAAACAAAGTCGCTTTCTCTGTCCCTATGTCCCTTTGTATGCTTAAATCTTTAAAACTACGCAACGGATTTTGATGCGGTTTTTTTAATAGATAGAGTGATTCAAGAGGAAGGTTTATATGTATAATACATGTTTAATATAGTAGAGGGTGCAGCGGGAACGGGATCTGAGGCCACGCGGGCGGAAAAATATTGGCGGTACGAAGTTCGCCGGGTCAGCTAGTGCCTAATAAAAAATCCCTTAGATATTGTTGGCTCAATAACAGTCGCAGCGTTGTCATTGACCGTTGAAAATGTTTGGAAACAGCTGATATTATTGTTATAAGCGTCGGTAGCTTAGTGGTTAAGGAGTCGACCTTACGATCGAGAGGTCCCGGGTTCGAATCCTGGCTATTACACTACCGACGTGAACCCACTCCTAGCACAAGCGATTTAGGTTAGTTGGAGGGGTTAGAGGGAATATTAGTAATATCCGTTGCAAACATTCTAAAAAAAAACAAGCAAAATACACATTAATATAATTAAAATAAACCAGTAAGAAAACTGGCTACTTAATGTAATTTTTTAATGTTTATTAATGTAATTAATTAATTCTGGCCATTTATGTCAAGTACTGTAATGTTGCCTCAAATATTTCGTTCAAACATTTTGTACGAGGAGAATGTGCGAAAAATTCTGAACATAGTTTTACATATTAACCTGGTACAATAAATTAAGTTCTAGTACCTACTTATATCATTCAATCTCATTCACTGACGTTCAATTATTTACCAACTACACTTTAACACTACTACTACTTTAACACAACTAACTTAAACAAACCGATGTTATTAAACGAAATGTAGTTCCTAGAAATAAATATAGGCTGTATGTACCGCAATGCAGGCTAGAATTGCATAAAAGGAACTCTTACATGAACGCTATAAAGGTATATAACAAATTACCGAACACCTTTAAGAATTTACCTTTTACTATGTTTAAAAGAAGGTTGACGCAATGGCTACAAAAAGAATGTTTTTACGATTTGGATGAGTTCATGTCATACCGTGGGATAGGTGACTAATAGATAATTTTATATACCTTTATACACATAGAAATAATGTTATGATTGATATTATCAGCGATTTGACATCATAATTTAATGTAATTTAGAGTCTATAAAATAATTATTCTGACATTAACATAAAACTGACATTAATATAAAGCTGACATCAGTATAAATCTGACATTAAACAAATAGATAACAATTATTGGTTGCATGCATGCTGTAGATTATAGTAATATTCAAATCACGTAAATATTTGCACACCATAGTGGTAGGATGTAAATGGGCCATTGTAATATATATAATATAATACCTTTATTTACCTGCATTCTGGCAAATAAATAATTTCATTTCATTTCATTTCATTTCATTTCATTTATTTGAATTAAATCTTTAAGCTTTGTTCATGCTATATAAATATTTAAATCGAATAAAGAGAAAAAATTTGATCCGGTCTACGCGGGATTTGAACCCGCGATCTTTGCCTTACAAGGGCAATGCTTTGACCACTAAGCTACCAGACCTCGCCCTAACCAACTCAAATTTCTCCTTCTATATCTGTCTTTGAGGCGACATTGGAGCGTCTTCCAACATTCTTACAAACTTCGGAACCGATGAATGATTTATCAATCATTTTTAAACATTGATTTTTGATTACTCCGCTTAACATATTTCAATGAAATCTTTAAGCATTTTTTATGCCGCCATGCAATCTTGGTCCTCGGCCGGAAAATAATGACAACGAGACCCTGGACATACCCAAAAAACATGTATCAACCTTTGATAATGCCGTAAGGTGAAACCGGTCAGGAATTTAATAAATATGTAAAATGTGGAATAGTTCAAGTGTTTCCATTGAAGAACAAATTTATCGAGTCGTAAAATGGCAAAATGAAGGAAGTTAAAAGACGATTAAAGTATAAAATGAAATTAATTTTTAAAAATAAAAACCCGACTGATGCTGAAAAGATCGAAACAAGCTTTATAGCAGGCGGTACCCAATTGCAATTTCAAACCCGATTAAAATTAATGGGTACCGCCTGCTATAAAGCTTGTTTCCATCTTTTCAGCATCAGTCGGGTTTTCTTTATTTTTAATAATTTATGTAATAATCTATGCTTGGTGGATTGAGCTCATTCACCGCTGTAGAACCCCGTGCTATACTCAAAAGACACGCAAAAAAACGCGTACTGCACATTTTAGGCGTCGTCTATAGCGGGCACTTTGTCATGGACTGTATGTGCACTATCAGATGGAGAGAAGCCTTATCCCTTAGTAGCCTTTTACGACATCCACAGGAATAGTAGGGGTAGTCCTATTCGATTCCACCGGGAACCAACAAAGAACGTAAAAAAACTATATTAGCTAAGAGTTATAGGCTTCATTTAGTGCCCCGTTTTCGCAATGAAACAAGCGCTGTCTGCGAGAAAAGAGTATTACCTACAATAAAAACTCAAAAGAAACTCACGGCCGTTTTTTATATCGCTGAGCTATGTTATTATTATGTTTTGGTGCAATGAAATAGTGTACATCATTTAATATGCAATAAAAATGTCCGTGTATTTGACTGAACTTCGAAATTACAGAAGTTCAACTAGCAATTAAACTGAGAAATTACTTAGTACCCGAACTTCAGATCAGACCGGGATTATCGGAAAGATGAATATGATGAAAAATATACGTAAAAGCTTCTTTATGATATAAACTCGCGTATCTTTCTTCACCTCAGTGTGCCTACATAAAGACCAATAACACCTACATTTCGTAGACCATTATTTGATCTAGTTATACTAAAAACCAGCCGATTACAATCTTTGTAGAATTAAATAACATCGATTAAAACAGAAAAAAATTAAAAAGAAATTTGTATTAGTTAGGGCGATGTCTGGTAGCTTAGTGGTCGAAGCACTGCCCCTGTAAGGCAAAGATCGCGTGTTCAAGCCGCGCCTAGACCGATTCAATTTTTCTATTCTAATCGATTTGAATATTTAGCATGAAAAAGGCTTAAAAATTTGATTCAAGTCAAATAATATTTTTGATAATTATATCTAACGATAAATTAGTAAATATTTTGTAGCTTTCAACATATAGTGCGACTATATTTGAATACCTAGGTAATGCATTTTGGAATATCCAATTCCTCAATATTAGGAGACAGAACTGTCTTGATCCTTTTGTTTTGATACCGAATTAAATTAATAATAAAATGTTATCTTCTTATTACTTTTTTGTATGGTTACTTACGGAATATTTGTCAATGTGTAGTGTTATAGAAACTCTATCTATTTTAATTTATTCGTATATTTTTAATATATGGGCTGACTATAGAACCTCGATATCGCTAATGGGTTGTGAAGTTGCTCAGAGGATGATGACATGAAATACAATAAAAATACGAACTTAACACGCCTAATTAGTTAATAATTAATGAGTGTGACTGCGAATTTCGTAAGAGAGAAACCCAATAACGCCTTGCCCTTTAACATATAGGGCTGTGACTTTGTCCGACCGACTTTATACACAGCTGTTCGAGGCGTCGACATTTCAGCTGTTTAATTGCCATCAAAATACTAGTTTGTTCATTCGTGTGCAAGGTTTTCCGATAAGTACCTAAATACGAGTAGATTACGTTATCAGTTTTGAGCATTTAGAAAAGATCTCTTGAAATAATTTACTTAAATAAATGTCAGTTAGTATTCAATCGTATTGACAACTATAAGAAGAGTACTTTATGGTTAAAAGGTATTTCCTCAGTAGGGTTCCAAATTCGAAAAGAAATCTCTCACGATTCCTCACCTCTTACAAAAAGTGGAACAAAACTCAAATAGCATATAAATACTTTTGCTAAATATTTTTATGCAATATAATTATTTAGTTACTCTTATGTAGTACAGCTGATATAACAATATTTAAACATTTATTAAATTCACAAAAAACTGTTTTAAAAAGTTTAAACAGTAAAACAGTACTTAGCTGTATATGCCATCTTGTGTGAATTTTATGTAACATTTGTAAAAAGAATAATTTATTTAGTTTTTGGACAAGTTTTACCGATATTTCAATTGAGTGCCTACTAGCCTGGCGATCTGTTTTCTCTTTTTATTAAATAGCAAAAGGTTATTTCTAATAAAACTCAAATGAAATAAAGATGTGTGACGTCTCACTTTGTTATTGTCAAATGGTCTATTAATGGTTTGGTGGATAATTGACAATAAATGAAAACGATTTTTTAATTTAATAGCTTAGTGAAATATTTTAACTAATGAATTTTTCATTAACCATTTCACAACCTATAACTAAAAATATGTCCCAATAAGGCTTTAGGTAAAAAAAGAAATGTTCAAACAATGCTAAAGAGAGAGAGACGGTTTGACAGGTTTTGATCGTCGAGCAAGCATGAAAGGGCATAGCCTAACCTGTTTTTTTAAAAAGAATTTTTAACTAAAATAGATGCACACAGAATGCCAACAAATTATGATGATCGATGTAAATAATACATAATATAACTTTCACAAGATTTAGTGGAGAAATCTTTCTCTGCAGCAGAAGTATCTATGGGTCAGAGTCAGGTTTAATTCAGTTATTGCGGATTCACTTCAATCCCAAAGATAATAGCCTTTTTTTCTGTATAATGGGGTACACCGTGTCCTTTTTTCTACCTGACAACGTATTATTTTAACCATGATGATTGGTTGATAGTTATAGGCGTGAAAATGGAACAAATTCACTTTCACACTTATAATATGAGTTACTTATCAGTTTATATACTATAAGATATACCTACTTTAATAAAAAGGGTTTTATTTTCAATTAGTTACATATCTAGGTCTACTGAAGTATAGATGTACTAAAAATATATCAACGTGTACTTACTAGATGACGGCATTAAGACGCGATTAATTTGAAAAGTAAATATAAATAAATTAAATGACTATATGTTGTATATCATTGAAATATAACTAGTGACAAACAGTTATATTTCAATGATAAAAGCACGTGTATTTTATAAAAAAAAATATTTACAATATGACTTCATAGGTCATTTTATTTTCAACAATCAACGTAAAACCATTTATTTTTATTTACTGTATAAGGTTAAAATAAAACTAGTCATGCTTATAGCAAAACGGTTTAAAGACAGGCTATTTCAAAGCACCCACAGAGAATTACAAATTTTAATTAGACAAATAAAGTATTTAATGGCAAAGGTTAACAATATGCTAAATCACTGATGTAAGGAGGTTGACACAACAATAGTGATTTATGTTCCCACTGTGAATTGTTTATTTTATCTTTAGAAAAAAAAGATACTTGAACTGAGTAAGTTTCAATATTTTTTTAATCTATGCTAAGTTGCTTGAAAAATGTTTTCACAGTAATTATGGAAATGTACTTAAAGGCTTTATTTAAAGCGCGTTACTTATTCAAAGTACGATAATATTGAAAATGAATATCACTGATCAAAAATTCAAATCATAATGCAATTTGAATAAAACCAATATTAATGCTGTCATAAACAACTTAGTGAATCTAGATACTTGACGCTTTAGACGAATGATATCGAATAGCGTGTTATTTTTAGACATAGACTAACTGATAATTGCTGCGTCACTGATCATACAAAAATTTAACAAAAGGCAGTTATGTATTTTCATTGGCTGTTAATTCTAAAACCATTCATGTGTGCCTTCTTATGACATATTTACACCTTTGAACTCAAGTACTTTCACGATTATTATTCACATTGTATTCAGCTGACACTGGTTTTTGAACGTGAATAAACTATGAAATTCGATTACAAGGACTTATAACAGAATTCTTAATTCAAAGTCAATTAGTTTTTTACGATTCATTTCATAATTTTAAAAGGCATGAAGTGTTTTTCCTACATGAATAATAATCAGCTCTACTTTAAGATGTTAAACACGAAATAAGAAAGTTATTTTGCTCACTTCTGTAATTAATAATTTAATATATAAACGTGACAAAATGACTTAATTTCATTTTTGTGAACAGTTTGATTGAGCCATTTATTAATGTTTTAGTTTCTTTAGACTGTTTTATATCGAATACTAATTAGCACATTTGTTAAATACTACTATTGGAATGTGAGCTTTAATTCATCTCTGCCTAAGCCTCCAGGGATAGAGGCGTGATTATATTATAAGAATGTATGTATTTGTTAAATAATAAAGACACAATTACATTCGAATGAATTATGTTATCTAAAATAAATGATTTGCTTGTTTAGTGATTTACAATCAAGTTCGATAATAATCCATTCCTATTTTATATGCTAATAAATAAACGAAGCTATTTCATACTTACCGTATTCCTGCTCACCTCTATAACGTTCTATAGAAATATTTACGTCAGAATTAGAATAATGTTAACAAATAAATAAAAGTCGCCAGAAACCAATTAATAAGCATACAAAACTGACTTAAACAGATGCTTTGCATATCTAGAAGGTGCCTAATGAAGGGTTTATGTATAACATATACATTAGTATAATCAGACACCCTCTGCTAAATATATAATTTTTTTAGCTTCACATAATAAATTGCAAGTTTAGAACTAATGATGGAAAGAATATAGAATGTTAAACAAAAATATAAAATGGGCAATCTAAATTTACGGAAGCATAATAATAATAGCAACAGGTCGGAAAATTAGTGTCGCGTGACGTATGCCTGTGTAGGCTAATTTACATAGTGCACTCACGTCAAATTTGATTTAATGCAGTGTTAATCCGATACTGACATAAATTCGGTTAATCACTAACTGTCTGCAATTTGGATCAGAATTAAATCGTTTACTGATCTATAAGAAGTGCACTGTAAATGTAAAATTATTAAACGATTTTAGAGTGGATGCGGAGGACAGAGGATCAATGATCGAGTCGCAGGAGAGGCCAACGTTCATTATCTAGCAGTGGATTGCCATAGGCTAATTGATTGATTGAAACGACTTTCGTTATCGCCTGTATTCGGCTGATTTCCATAATTTTAGTCAAATAAATATGTAATGTTTACCCAATTAATATATTCAATCGGCAGTTCTCTTAACCTCAACAGTAAGTGTCTCATTCAGATACATTTATTAAAATGGTGCTGACATCTTACGTAATCTATTCAAATATCCATTGATTTGTTTCATAAACGTTTGATTTGCTTCATAAACGCCAATAGTAAACAACTAAAAATTCTTTTTAACAAGTGTAAAATAAAAACACTCTATCGATAGACTATTATAGGTATGTTTTCCACATGAATATAAAAATAAACCTCTGTAATAGCTTGAAACAAAATATTGGTATGTAAAAAAATTAAAACTAATGTATAAGAGCGATTTTCCATAATAAAAATAAAAACTAAGGTCAATTCAAACAAAACAACAGTATCCCTTGAGGAGCTTGTTGCTTAGTAGTTACCAAGTAGGTTAACACATAAGGTTAAGCAACACTAGCCTGACATCCCTCCGTGTCTAGGAGAGCACGTTAAGTCATCGGTCTTGGTTAATTCCTAAATGCAGCATACTGTTAATTAACGTCGATTTTTTTATCGGGCAGGAGTGTTCGATAAAAATCAAATCGCCATATTTTGATTGCAAATTGCAAAAATATTGCAAATTTATTTATTTTTTATAACATCATCGATGTTAAATATTTATTCTAAAATATTATCAAGTATCAAGATCAGTCAGACGTATAATCAACTTTCTACTAGGTATAAGTAGATCTTCTATAACTACATCTATACAAATAAATAAAATTAAAGTATCTGAATTTTTTTATAATTAAAGTAACTATCAAATTTCACTATTTATGTATGTACCTATATGATATATAGGTAAGCCTAATGCTTATTGCTTATTGATGAAATATGAACGAAAAATCCGTTTCTCATCTTGAATTAAATTTTTAACATTTTTCATGTTACCTAAATATTAAAATCAAATTAAATTTGAAAAATTTGAATTGGTCTAGGCGGGGATCGATACCACGATCCTCGTGATATATTGGAAGACACTATTAATTAGTTCCGATAGTTCCTAATAATGTCGGTAGATGCTCCACTGTCGCTTCAAAGACAGATATAGAACGAGAAATTTGAATTAGTTATGGCGAGGTCTGGTAGCATAGTGGTCAAAGCATTGCCCCTGTAAGGCAAACATCGCGGGTTCGATCCCCGCCTAGACCAATTCAACTTTTTCAAATTTAATTCGTTTCTCATTATCATCAAGGTGTAATTTGTAGCATGGCGGGTGAAGCCGCGGGTTACAGCTAGTTTAATCATAACTTTATTACGAAATATACACGGACACGTATAAGGCGGTAAAATTAATTATAATTAGCTTAAGTTTATAATTGATTGTAACTGTTATGTAATTCGGTAAGAAAGTGGTGTGATTTAGATCAGATTAGTACCTATCTACATTTCTACATCTAAACTACTAGGTATTATAAAGAGGAAAGATTTGTGTGTATGTTTGTAATGAATAAACTCAAAAACAGCTGTGCCGATTTCAAAAATTCTTTCGCCATTGGAAAGCTACATTCACCCTGAGTAACATAGGCTATATTGGATTTCGACGGAACGTTTCTACCATCCGTTCGAAGCCGGGGCGGATCGCTAGTCTATGATAAAACGTCTGGTTGTCTGTTGGCCTCGAGGCATAACTTTTAGGTTTATGGTCTATTATTACTTCGATTCTCGGCCAGTGCAGTGCAAATATTTATTTATTAGTTACTATTTTTTGCCCGTGGCTCCGTTCTTGTCGGGTATCGCGAGCAAACTTAGCCTATGTCCTCCTCAAAGTCTAATCTACCCCTATACCAAACTTCATCAAAATCGGTTCAGTGGTTTAGGTGTGAAATCGTAACAGACAGACAGACAGAGTTGTTTGCGCATTTATTAAAGTAGCAACCTGGATTACCAAGCTTCCCTCGGTATTTCCTTTTTTTAGGACGTTTTCTAAAAATAAATCCTAGCAAGATTGATTTATCGCCCCTGAAACTCCATATAAATTGAATTTCATGTAAATCATTGGAGCCGTTTCCGAGATTCCAATTAAATACTTACATATAAATATTATATACAAGAATTTCTCGTTTAAATATATTTATAAGATTAGAATGGATGCTCGTATATAAGTTTGGTCATATATTATGTCCGGTTCTACTCATTCAATTACAATTGGGTACTTTCCTGTAGTTAAAATAAATTATTTAGCTGGACTTATTAAATTAATAATGGTAAAAGAGTGAAAACAGTTGCGTCGGTTCTTATTTTTTCGTTCTTATTTATTTTTAATCATCCATCCAACGTTTAATAGTATATGATTTGACTATTAAATATTATGACGTCACAAATATTTTTTTTTTAGTTTTGACGTTTAGAAAAAAGTAACTAATTTGACTGGTCAGTCAAATACCCAATTCAACCTAATAGAAGATTTTAAGCCTGACTAATAAGTTTCTAATAAAAAAATCACATCAAAAACCTTTTATTAGTAAACAAACAAGAATAACAAATCAAATATTTTGTTTTCAAAATCTGTACTAAACCACAGAATAGATAATACTAAACCCATTTTTTAAAAATAAGTATATATGTAACAGTAGGAAAAATAGAAAATGAAATAGAATCTAAATACTTATCATATTTTTTATGAAATTGGACATAATGTAAACATGTAGGAAATACGAATTTATTTAATCCAAAATGGAGGACAAGTAATTAACAAATTATACGAATATAATATCCATTGAAGTAATACTTTGGCTCTGAGCATACGAAATCATTGAATTATAACGATATTATTCTGGACATAACTCTGTAATGACTTCTATTTTTGAATATAAAATTTATCGAGACATTGATTAAACTTTTAATTACTCAATTAATGCACACGTAGATGTATTATTTTCAGGGTTAATACTTGTATGAAATTTAAACTTACTTGATTACAATAAATATGTAAGTAGGTAAGTACTAGGTTCAGTTACCATATCAATATTATCTGATATTACTAAGTATTATATACAGGGTGGAAGATTTTAACCTTACCTGGACGGGAAGTACTTAAATACTGGAGATTGATATTAAAAATTATACCTTATAAAGAAATCATAGAGTCCTACCCAACTGTCCAACTTTATAGCGAATTCAAGGTCCTCACGTTAAGGCAGTTATACATGCTGCAGACGACCCTTTTTTACGTGCGGGTAATCCCCACGCAGGAGCCAGAAGGGGAGGATATGTCGGACTCGAACCGACTAAGCCGCACGCCGTCTGTGGGTCCTTGTGCTAGGCCGAAGGTGAGGTTGTCTCGCGACATATCCCTCGCACCCCGACTAACCCAGGGCCATTGGTCTCGGTCTGGCGCTCCTCGAGACCACGCGGTCCCCGACTCGCTCCCGGTATGGGGTGGCGCGCATCGTCCCGCGATGCGCACCAAAAAAAACCAGCATCAAAATCCGTTGCGTAGTTTTAAAGATTTAAGCATACAAAGGGGTATATAGGGACAGAGTAAGCGAATTTGTTTTATACTAGGTATATAGTGAAGTATAGAAGAGTACAGAAGTATAGATGAATGAATTTTGAGCATAGCGCACATTTTTGTAAAGTCATCTGTGTTGCCATTAAAAACACAAACAATGCGCGAAGGCGTTTACAGGGGGCTTGTTGTTCCGGACGAGGAAGAGAGATGGGGCATACACCCTCTATATAGCTCTCTTCCTCACCCAAAATAATCCCACAGTTCACCTTTTGCAGTCCGTTCCGTAGGTAGGTAGGCAGGTACTGCCTATGCTGTAATAAGCAAGCAAAGTGAACCTTTTCAATTGTGTTACCTAATATTGATGGTAACAGGTAGCAGTAAGCATCCATTTAAATTCGTAACGTATTGAAAAAGGTGAAAACGGAGAAATCAAGGTGTCTTATTTTAGGGTCTTTGAAGCTGTCATACAAATGACATGTACGCGCTATGCCTACAGATAGATAAATAAATTTATCAACTCTTTTAATTAGTTTCTGCGTACCTATCGTTCCAAATTCCTGCAGGAATTTCGACATTTCTTTTCTTCTTTACACTAATAGGTTCCTACCTACTTACTTATAAAGAAGTCATATTTTCATTCACAAGTTCAATTCCCGCCTAGACCAATTCAACTTTTCAAATTTAAAAAAAATTTAATATTTAACATAAACATGTTAAAAATTTAATTCAAAAAGTCATATTTCGTTAGGTTTGAGAGCAGTTGAGACGAATTTTCTCTGAGGCAAGTTTCCTATAACCTGTGTTCAGTGTTATGCCATTGCATAATATAAAAAAAAAACTTATGTGTCATGGCGGCAGTCTTATCGGTCATTGTTATATTTCATTAGGTAATAAGTCTTATACTCCATTAGATTAGGTACCTACTTAACCAAACGTAAATAATGGAATGAAATTTTGAAGCATTTACTATGCTAACATTTCAAATCGATTAAGATAGGAAAAAGTGAATGCCCAGGTTGGACTCGAACCCACGATCTTTCCCTTACAGGGGGAATGCTCAGGCTCATCGATTTGAAACGTAAATAATCTTTATATTTTTTTAAATGTGTACCTATATAAAAACTCAGTCCTTTAATGTTTTTCTGTAAAAACTGAACTAAAAACTGAAATCGAATAAATAAAAACATGTTTTTGTCAGAAATGATTATGTATGAATTGTATGGCTTGTATGGATTGTATGATTGTAATTGTAAATTTACACTATTAAATCAAATTTAATAAAAATAATTATCTATTTATTTTTTAGTTTTGTTTTCTATAGAAGCGTATTTCTTAGTTTTTTTTTAAACTAGTATTTATGTCCTACTTTTTTTAAATCAAATTAGTGCATTGTCATCGGTCCTCGATAAATCTACAAAGTTTGAACGAAATCTGGCCGTTTAAAGTGGTTCAAAATCGCAACCGTATTCATTTGTTTCTTTCTTCATTTGTTGATGATAATGATAATAAGTTAATAATGTAGATGATGATGATGGTGAAAACGATTAACGATGATTGCTGCCTCAGTAAAGATGTGGGTACTTAACTAAAAACTCCCTAGGGAGATTTGGATCGAACACGAAAAGTTACAGTTGGTTATGTATAAAATCCACCATTTTTATACATAGACACTAGAATTCACCACAATTTCGGAAAATAAAATATGCGTCCTTCTTCGTGTTCCTGCCAAAAACTCTCGAGTTTATTAATGTGTATTTGTACCGGCGCAGACATCCGTGGTACCCACTATACAACTGACAGTTGGCGAATAATGTTGTTTCAAAATAGGGTAATCATTATCACTATCTCGCTCCACAATTCAAACGGTAAACATGTGAATGGAGTTGACCGTATGTATCACGTTCCGGTCTTTGAATCCCAATCTGATAAACAAAATGCTAAGGTTAGGTTAGGTTACACTAATGGGAATATACAGTTAAAGAAATAGAATAGTTGTACTGACAAAAACGAAAAAATATAGAATATACTTAGTTTGGCATACTTAGCAGCAAAATAGTATAAATTATACATATATACATTCATATAATGACGGCTTTATTCCCGGAGGGTTAGGCAGAGGTGAAATAACACCCACATTTCACCAATCTGTATTGGGTCTCACGTAATAGGGGGTGAGCCTATTGCCGTATTCCGGGCACTATTATTGTTGACTCGAGCCATGCAGCTGAGACTGAGTCTGGGCTGTACATATCTGTCTGATGTTAAAGTATATCAGCCCTATCCCTTAGTCGCCTTTTACGACACCACATAGGAAGAGAAGGGGCGAAAATTCTACTCTGCCGGGAACCACACGGCATAAATTATAACCTAATAAAATAAAACCTAATCTGCAAACAATGGAAAGAATCATTGGTGGAAAAAAAAATGTAGGTAGGTTTATATTAAGGTATACTTACTTGCTACTTACCTTCAAGCAGTTGCAATACCTACATGCAATAAGACAAACTTCCATTGCAACTGTATGAACGATACGGCCGCATAAAATGCGAACAAATAACTTAAACGATTGCATCCATCTTTTTTGCCAAGTTTTCTATAGATACTTTGTTTTCAATGGCCCTGGATCAGATAAGGTCCGAGGGATGTGCCATCGACTACCTCACTCTGATGACCCAATAAGGTGTGCGGTTTTATTCGGTTTGGAACCAACAGGAAAGGTCACAATACACTGCAATATGCCACCTTCCTACTCTTCTGCGAGGTCGAAGCAGACATTATGTTTGTAAATCCACCATTTCTATAAATAAACAAGAATTCACACCAGTTTCGAAACATAAAATAATAGATACCGCGATGTGTTCTTCTTCGTGTTGGCGCCAAAAATACCCCGCGGATTTCGTAGGGATATTAGGAAAAGAATAGTTGGACAAAACTTAATGAATATTTTAGTATTCGGACGGTAGTAGTATTAGATAAAATCTAAGAGTATTTGGTCATATCTAGTGTAATTTGGTCCACTTATCTACTGTCGTAAAAAGAATATCCCTAAACGTGACTACTTTCGGCTAGCAAGTAATTTTCACGTGCATGTGAGGGCGTGATTTAGCACATAAATGGCCATTTGAAATGTGTGTGTTACGTCCGCATTAAATTATACTTACCTACTATTTCATGCGATTCATGAATACTTACTTTTGCGGCGTGTTGGTTTCCGTTGGAGTAGAATAACAATGCCACCCCCTATCTCTTCCCATAGGTATCGAAGAAGGGGAGCTCGGGATGAAGCTGTTCTCCAATTGACAGTGAACATACAGCTTATGGCAAAGTGTTCCGCTTGCCGGCAATAAACTCGCCTCTTATCATGTGGGAACCAAAATCATAATTGGCGAAATGTGGATGTTTAGGTATATACTTCAGCCTACCTCTTCTGGGTATTACAGGCGTGACGTTTATTTGTTTGTTAAAATTGTTGTGAATTTCATGTACAGGTTAATATTGATGGGCTTGATTGCCTTTTGGCTAAAAATGAGAACCCTAGTTTAACTTGCATGCGATTAAATATTATTTTTGGAGGAGTAATCCTGGCGACGGGGTCACATCTACCTTGTTAGCCCCCCTGGGGGAGACTAGGGGATGTTTATAGAAGGCGTAGATCCTCTGAATGGGGGAAACAAAGCCCCTAGATTTTGTGCTTGAAAATACAAAAATTGTTAAACGACTACAGGTGAATTTTAAAACAGTCCAACAAGTTTCGAACCACACAGGGTCTTGGATCAACTACAGGTATCAAAAACTCTACTCAATGAACAAGGCTGGAGGTACTTCCCATATAGGTACGACGACCAAGTACGAACGGGAAAACCCGCTACGCTCTATTAACGACAGCGTTATATGGAGAGTTTTGCAATATCCATGCTAGACACGGATATAGCAATTATTTCTACCAATACGGGCTGAATTATACTGACAGGTGTGCAGTACCTGAATGTGTTGAGCACCGAATTCTATGCACTGGACCAAAAGAAAACGTGCTACCTGGACCTCAGATTATCTAAATAACCCTGTCCAGATTATTTAGATAATCTGTGCTCCAAATGGTGTGTGGTCCATTGAAATAAAACCAATTTTTAACGAATTACATCGCGGTTTACTTGGTATTAGCCCCACGTTTCATGTAGCCTGGACACCATCTCCATTGGTCAACTTCTTCCGATCCAATTTCCGATCAATATCGGAGACGATACAAAATCCAACATGGCAAAATGGGTCTTTTAACCACGCACAAATGCCTTGAGATTCCGCTGCCCCATCCTAGACTACTTGGGAATATCGCGTTTGCATTTATATAAATTTACCGATGATACATGTAGGGCAATTCTGGGCCGATAAAAATAAGCAAGAAACCAGAATGATATTGGCCATAAACTCGAAGAAGAAGGAGACCGGGTTTATGATTTGAACCATTAGGAATGAGAAATCACAGCTGAAATAGGTTGCTTCTGTTTTGTAAAGCGTTTTTTTATAAGTACAGCGTTTACGGAAGAGCTGCAGTCTGATTCCTGACAGGAAAGTTGTTTAGCCAATTTTTAAACATATAGAAATGCCAACTGGTACCAACGATAGTACGATTATACGAGTAATAAAAGATATCGTTATCACAGTTGAGATGATTATGATAACTTATCTTCGCACACGTTTGTATCTTTATCGACAATAACTGGCACAAACTAAACTTTGACGTTTTGATTCACAAATGTCTACTTCCCGTGGTTGGATACAAACCGGAAAGGATGATAACAAGGAAAGAAAAACAACAAGTGTAGATATCTCGGACTCCACAAAAAGTATCTAACTAAATGGATTTTGATGCAGTTTTTTCGTTTGAACGATGAACTGTTAAGACCTTAAATTGAGTTCAGTTCAGTTGAGTAGAATCGGAGATATGACCAAAAGTAGTGATAACTGATGCCCATGCGGACGACGCTGCGGGCATCAGCTAGTGTAAAATATTATAGTTCTTCAAGATCTTTATTGTTGGTAAGGGGTTAAGCCCCGTGAAGGAAACAGTAACGATAACCTTCAACACATTACAACAGAATATTGAAGTGATTTAAGTGATTTATGGCAGCACGGTAGATGCCTGTTCTGCAATTTTTCCTGTAATTATTTGAATATGAAACATGTACGATTTAGTACTTCAATTGAATTTCTCATATTTGAATAACTAGCTGTTTGCGTGTAGCACCGCCCACCTGGAATTCTGATCCCTTTCCCGTAATACAATAGTTTTGCCGTTTGAGCGGGCCTATATAATAAACATATATTATATTTCACCCTCTTTCACATTTACATATAATATTAGCAGCATATGATTTTTCTAACACTTCCTTTTGTCCGCAGCTCCGCCGGCGTGGATGTCGGTTATCGCGACCAAACATAACCTATATCTTTTCTTAAGGTCTAATCTACCCCTATACCAAGTTTCATCAAAATCGGTTCAGTGGTTTAGGCGTGAAGACAGACAATCACATTATACACACACAGACTTTCACATTTAAAATATTAATATGGATAATACGTAGCACCAGTACCTACTAATTCACAGTTGCCTCTTATATTATATCTACGAGACAGAAATAAATTAATCTATAATATTTTCAGATTCGTTATCGATTAGAAATAAAGATAAACGATAAATAGGCTAATATCAATAATATTTGGGTCAAAGTAATGAACCTTGCGGTACTCCTCTGCTCAATGTTTTGGACTAGTTATAGAAGAATCAATATTCTTCAATAAATTACTAGGATAACTATATCGTCCAGTTTTTAAGACAAATATGTTTCACAATTAATAAATAACTGTGATATTCGTGTGCTTTTGCAATGCATCGGCAGTCAAAGGCTTGAAAGTAGTCTAGAATTACAAGTAACATCCGCCGAGCGTTATTTAATTTTGTTTTTACAGTTGCTCCTATCGTCTTCTACGTAGTTCTTATGATCTTACAATATTCGTAAAAATAAGCATTTTTATATAGAAATAAGTCACTTTCGCTGTCTGTTGACTTATCTTCTAAAGTACTCAATCGATTCTAATGCAGTTTTCAGAAATAGATATGATGTAAGAGGAAAGTTCATATGTTTAAGACGTGTGGGAATGGGATCAGTATTCCACGCGGGCGGAGCCTCGAGCTACATTTAATTAGTTAAAGCTAATTTAGGTCAAATTCGAGACATGTGTAAACTGATTTGAAGTCCATAAAGATCGTGGTAACTTCAATATTTTTTATAAGGTATTGTATATTCGGGAAAGCACTGACTTGCCTCTAATTTTCAGTCGGTAACTGACTGAAATCTGTAAGTTTAGCAAACAGAGACATACCAAGTCTAATTGACAAAGATGCACAAATACAAATTGGTTATTGGGAATGGGATACTATTTCTAATACCAGGTATTATTCGTACTCTGTATTTATATATCAACAACATGGTAACATGTCGATTGTTTGTTTTACCGCCCAAGCCGTAAAGCTTTATTATGGACATCACACCTACGTTTAAAGTATTAAACTGCATGTATTGTTTATTAAATGAAGTGAAGTAATTATTACTTATTAAACTACTGAAGTTTTCTGAAATAAAATTACTTTTTTTACGGATTCTATTGAGATTTATTTGGTATTGTAAGGTATCTCAGAAGGAAACGGCGCAACTAGATCAGGCTTACAAAACTTGTTTATTCACTTGTTACAATTACCACTTCAAAACTTATTAGTAGGTATGTAGATATTATTATCAAAACTTATGATGGTTATCAAAACTTATATAATAGTGATCGTTCGGTGATCAACCAAAACTAATATCAATTGACAATTGACAAAAAAATATTTTACAACTTATTGTAATGATTTTGTATTGGAAAGATATGAAAGGAGGTTTATAGCCAACCTCTTTACTATTGTAAGTATAGTTTAAAAAAAGATAGTCAGGATTAATTTATGGGTAGAGGATTGTCTTTGAGAGACGAGAAAAATTGGATTGGTATTGTAAAATAAGATTTAATAAATTAATACGGTATTATAGGTAAAAAGAAATAAGAGATATGGTAAAGTAAGATATTTATATTATGTAATAAGAATTATAATTATAGATGTGTAGTAGTTCAGATAGAAATACAATATTGTTTGATGGAGTACATACATGTTTTATTACTATGTCTAGTATTGAGAATTCTTCATATTATCAAGAATTTTCAATTTACCGCCCGTTTTTCGAGTATTGCATGACAACATGGCGGCTACAGTATTAAGCCTACCGTTTCGGCTAGAAGTCCTTACAGTCAGGGCGCGAGCTCCGGAAAATCAGGGTCTGTGGATATTTATATGCCGCTTAGGTGGCAGACAATCACTCGACCTACCTGATGGAAAGTGATTACCGTGGCCTATGGACGTATGCAACACCAGGGGTATACACGCGTGCCCCCGACCCAAAAAAAAAGGTCCCGAGGTTCCAAACCTAGTCTTTTGATGCAATCAGGGCCTACCGCTATGATGAGGTTGGTGATGAACTCCACCTTACATTCACTGACGTGAATGAGGTGTATAAGGCTCATGGCATAATCAAAGCAAAATTGCGTTCGTGTAAGGTACGGCATAAGGGGACGTACGAGCCTTTTTTTACTGTGAATTCTTGTGGAATTGTTGTGTTTGCCGTGAAAATAAACGAAATATTACGATAAAATACTTAATGTTTTATTTATGGATAAAATCAACAAATAATACTTGACAAGAGTTTTTTACAAGACAGACGTTTGTCAAGAAGAATTAGAATAACCAAGACACAAGTATCTAGGCAACGCAATCGACATTGACTGACAATAATATTAGTCTATGACAATGAGGCTGCATAACCACTGAGTATATTATAGGAGTGGTATGCATACTCTTTACATCCTCCTGACTTTTAAGAATTGTTACGAAGAGCAAAAAGAAGAGGAACAATTCTTCTCCAGACCAATTCTCTTGGACAGCTGCAGGAGTCTTGGGCCGAACAAAGGCTTGGTGAACATGTCGGCGAGCTGAAGTTCTGTTGGGACTTGTTTCACTATGAGTTCTTGATTAACTACACACTCACGGATGAAAAATTGTTTCAACTTTATGTGTTTGGTTCTCCGGTGGTACTCATAGGGAGGATTCTCAGCGAGTTTTATTGCAGATTCATTGTCGACATATATCACCGGTACATTTTGTAATTTGGTGATCTCTTCAAGCAATGCTTTTAACCAAATTAATTCCTTCGCTGTTTCAGTCAGGGCAATCAATTCGGCTTCAGTGGAAGAAACTGCGACAGAGTTTTGTTTTTGACTCTTCCACATTATGGGGCCAGAGAAGAGGAAAATCATTCCGGTAGTGGAATGGCCAGTGGAAGTATCACCACCATGGTCGGAATCACTGTATGCTAGGAGTGTTTTGTCATCTCCTGTCTTTTTAAATATAAGTCCCATATCTGTTGTCCCCTTCAAGTATCTGAATATTCTCTTCAAGTTCAAAACATCAATCTTTCTTGGATTATCCAGATGCCGAGATACGACACTTACAGCATAACTGATATCTGGCCGTGTAGCTACCATTAAGTAGGCTAAAGCACCCACAGCTTGTCGGTATGGGAAATTACTTTCATCGGGTGCGTCATTTTTATCGTGTTCTGCTTGGGCAACTTTTATGGCAGGAGTTGGAACAGGTTTGCAGTTTGACATTCCGAATCTGTCCAATATCTTTTTGGTATAGCCTTTCTGGTCAACAGTAATAGTGCCATCTTTGGCTTTGTGTATTTCCATGCCAAGAAAGTAGGAAGCAGGCTTAGTGGTTATCTTGAAACGCGTTTTCAGTTGATTGATAAAATCTCTACCAGCCTTTTCATTGACAGATGCAACCAACCCGTCATCCACATAGAGTGTGATTACCACTTGATCTTTGATATACAGGCATGGGTCTTGCGTACTTTGCTTGAAACCAGATTCGATAAGGTATTCTGAAATACAAGCGTTCCAGCACAAGGGCGCCTGCTTGAGACCGTAAAGACTTCTTTTCAATCGACATACTTTCTTTGTGCCATCGCTGTAGCCTTCTGGTTGAGCCATATATAACTCTTCTTTTACAGAGCCGTTAAGGAAGGCAGTTGACACGTCGAATTGCTGGAGAACCATATTCTGTTGAGCAGCTAAGCCTAGTACTGCTCGTATAGTGCTCAAGCGGACCACTGGACTGAATGTCTTATCATAGTCCAAGCCGGGTTTTTGTGAAAAACCTTTGACAACCAGCCTAGCTTTGTACCGGTCGACTGTGCCGTCGGGATTCAATTTTATCTTGTAGACCCATTTGCAGGGTAGGGGATTTCTGCCTTTCGGTAAGTCTACCAGTTCCCAAGTTTGGTTTTCGGCAAGCGAGGTCAGTTCACTGTGCATGGCATTCAGCCATTCAGCTTTGCTGTTACTGGTCATGGCTTCTTTGTAAGTACGTGGTTCCACAGGACTTTCAGATTCAATAGCAGCCATGATGAAATCATCGAACTTTTTGGGAGGTACTATACGTGTTCTGTCTCTTAGACGGGGAAGATCTGGGACGGGGTCTGGTTCAGACTCTTCTCCGTCGTGGTCAGATTCAGGATTTTGTATAGGTTGGGGATCAGGCTCATCATCCTCGTCATTGATTTCAGGCTGTGGTATATGCTGTGGCGGTGGCAACGTTGACTCACGATCATTTGTACCATCTGCGTTTTCATCTGCGTCTTCAGGGGCAGACTCGTAATCACTTTCAGCAGCGTTTTCATTACTGTCTGAGTTTAGTTGTGGTTGATCAGTGTTCAGCGTGTTTGGCTGCGGTGGTGCATTGTTTTGTTGTTTAAGGGGATCGTATATTTCAATCCAGTTTTCACTTGCATCATCAGTATTGTCATTCAGGATTTCAGTGTTCTGTTCATTATGCTCGTAGAACATCTTCTTTAAAACTCTGACATCTTTAGAAACGAATACCTTGCGTTTGGTAGGTACGTATATTCTGAATGCTTTCGAGGTTTCCGAATATCCCGCAAACATACCAGGGATTGCTTTTGATGCAAATTTGTGCCTATTAGAATCTTTTATTAGTATGAAAGTCTTCGCACCAAAGACATAAAGGTGATTGACACAGGGTTTTCTGCCTACCCATTTTTCAAATGGTGTTATGCCTTCTATGCTTTGATTGACTGCTCTGTTGGACAAGTAGTTGGCAGTAAGAATGGCTTCTCCCCATAAATGTAACGGAGCTTTTGCCTCGAGTAGCAGCGCCCGCGCTTTTTCATTTAGTGTGCGATTTTTGCGTTCTGCGAGACCATTTTGGTGGCTCGTGTACGGTGCTGACAGTCGGCGTTGTATCCCGTTTTGCTTGAGGTAGTTGGAGAAGTCAGTATTTACATATTCTGTGCCATTGTCCGATTGTAAGTATCTAATCTTATTCCCAGTGAAGGTTTCAGATAATTCCTTAAACTCTTTGAACTTGTCGAGTACTTCGCTCTTATTTTTCATTAGGTAGACTCGGCAGTATCTGCTAAAGTCGTCGATAAAGGTCACAAAGTACCGGCTCTGGCCTAGTGTGGGCGTTTTAATGGGACCGCACACGTCGGTGTGGACAATTTGTAGGCGCTCTGTTGTTCTAGGAGTTGTTCTTTGTGGTGGGGCTGGTACTCGATGCATTTTAGCTTGAATGCAAACTTCACACTCGGGAAATGTTGCATTAGCATCAAAGTCCAATCCGATCAAGTGGCCATTCTTAAGGGCGCACTTCATATCTTTGGCATTCATATGGCCAAGCTTCTTGTGCCATTCTTCCATTGAGGTACTTGAATTTGTATTCACCTTCGTTTCTGGAACTTCATCGTTGGCTAAGTTATTTCTTTCTTTCGATTTCTCAGGCCTTACGTAGTATAAGCCATCTGATTCCTTTTTAGCTACTATGACTGTACCGTGTTGTGGACTGTCAATGACTGCTTTGTCTTTAGTGAAGACAACTGAACAACCGGCGTTTGTAATTTTACCGACTGACAGTAGGTTCGTACAGAGACTTGGTACATACAGCGTATCCATGAGGTTTGTAGCTGTTGTAGATGATCTGCATTTTGTAGTGATAGGTACAACTCCGGTACCTTTAATTTCAGCCTTTATTTCATCTGTGGCAAAGCTTAATTTCCTTGATATACTCTTCATGGTCTTAAAGAGGTGTCTCTGGTAAGTCATGTGGGAGGTACATCCACTATCAAGGACCCAAACGTTTGCGGCATGCTTGGATTGGAGACATAGCTGGGTGAAATTATTTTTGTCACATACGTTGGAGTTTTTGTTAGTTTTGGGCCTTTCTTTATTGGATGCATTATTTTTCCAACAACTTGTGCAGATCTTGTGAGATTTACGCTTGAAAATGTTACCTTTTCGCTTGCAGATCTTGCAACATGCGTAAAATGCTTCATCATTGGAGGTGCTGGCTTCACTGAAGTCTGTGTTGCGTCTACGGGCATCACTCTCTTCAATAATCTTTATTTTAAGCTTCTCCGGACTAAGCAACTGGTCTTGGGTTTCGATGGCTATACGAAAGTTCTCGTATTCATCTGAGAGACTGTACAACATGATTATGGACAAAAGATCGCTGTTAATTTCAACGCCTAGATCTTTTAATTTATCTACATAGTCCATAAATGAGTTTAAATGCTCTCTTACGTCACCATTAGGTCCTAGTTTCGTCAGGATAATTTGTTTCAGCAATGTTGCTTTGCGAGCTGGTCCAGCACTGGCGTAGATTGATCGCAAAGTATCCCACACATCCTTTGCAGTTTTGCAGTTCTTAACTTGTTTTAATTCGGATGCCGAGATGAGTAGTAACAGCTCTGATTTTGCGATTTCATCTTCCTCGATTTCATCTTGAGTGCTGGTTTCATCCTGTGATTTTGACGCTGTCGGTGCCTTGATGATGTATTTCCATAGTTTGTTCTTTACTAGGTATGCTTTGGCATGTATTACCCACGTATCGTAATTTTCTTTTGACAAGGGTTGTATTTTAACGACTGACATTTTTCTTTCAGTTTTTCCTGGCGAGCCGTTAAAATATCTTCATCGCTCTGCTACCATGTGAATTCTTGTGGAATTGTTGTGTTTGCCGTGAAAATAAACGAAATATTACGATAAAATACTTAATGTTTTATTTATGGATAAAATCAACAAATAATACTTGACAAGAGTTTTTTACAAGACAGACGTTTGTCAAGAAGAATTAGAATAACCAAGACACAAGTATCTAGGCAACGCAATCGACATTGACTGACAATAATATTAGTCTATGACAATGAGGCTGCATAACCACTGAGTATATTATAGGAGTGGTATGCATACTCTTTACATTTACCGTGAGGGAAAATCCTTCGTGGATGTCATGCCGGACTCCTACCGACTAAAAACCCTCACGTACCGCCTAATAGCCTGCGGTTGGTAGCCCCGGGTAAGCCCTCGGAAGGATGTCCCAGGACTACCAACATACTTGCGGCTGCGGCCTCGCCTTTAATCTCAATCGTATTGAGTTCATTTAATTTACAAATAATACAAAAATCTGTAGGTACATACACAAATTCATAATTAAGTTAACTCAGGTAAAATATGTTTATTTATTAAAATACTTATCGGAATTTACACAATTTTTAACAAACGAGTCCATTGTTACCAAATCTTGTTATAAAATGTTCTTTTGTTTGTCATAAAATTATGCACGTTAATTAATTAATTAAAATCATAGTTATTGTGCATTTGAATACATAATTATTATAAATATAACCTTACCGATTGATATCTTTTCGCTTCCATGACCACTTTAAGTGTTACCAGCCATAATATTTTTGATGGGAACCACAAACAACTCGTTTTTATTTCACAATGGATATCGGAAGTTGATTTTTGAGTGCTGCGTTCGGAAATCAAAATAATTGCGTGGTATCAATCACATGACAATTTTATAGAAAAATACAATGTAAGCAACTACTCACGGTGCCCTTTAAAATGATTTTAAACGTTTAAGCGTTTATTTTTATAATAATTTGTGATCTAGATCAATTCTATTTAATGTCATAACGAGTTTTATTTCAATGAGGCAATCATAAAAACTCTTTTGTTTAGGTATACTTACATTGATTTCTTTTTCATTTCCATCTACATTTTCCAGTTGTGTCCAAAGTATGCACTTGGGAGCCCGTGGTCTTAGATTGATGTAGGTTAGGTATGTTGGGTTTTACGGGAGTCGCTCCTAGAAAAGCTCTAAAATCAGGGTCTGTGTGTTGTTTAGCAGATGCACCTACTTGCAGATGAGGTTGATTCTGGCCTCAAGGATGTTGATAGGGCTCTCTAGATCAAAATTTATTAATGTCATCATACGTTATATAATAATTATCGTCAATTCTTCTTTTTAAGTCCTAAGATAGAAAACATTCCGTGATAAGAGAATTAAAATGATTTAGCAAAATTGTTGACGTACTCTGATAGCAACCGATAAGAATTTAAATAGCAGAACATAATAATATAAATGATGTAAACCTTACTTTACTTCCTTACCAATATTTATAATTGCGAAAGTAACTCTGTCTGTCTATTATCTACGCTTGCACGCATAAACTACTGAACGCATCTTGATAAAATTTACTACAGCATAGGAAAGGACATAAGCTGCCTTGTATTGCGAAAAAAGCTTAAATGGGTTCAAATAAGGTATAAAAGTTTGTATGGAAGTCCATCATTTTTGCAGATATCCTGATGAATTTGATACACAGATAGATTAGATCTTGAGAAAAGACAAAGGGAAGGTTGGTCGTGATAACCGACGTCCATGCAGGCGGAGCCGCGGTCTACAGCTAGTATTACACTAATCAGTTATACCTCTTTCCCATTCGGCTTCTTCTAACTTGACTGTTTTCATACAAAATCGCCGACCATCCCTTAAAACGTCCCCGAACTGACAGTAAATCGTAATAAAATTCTATTCAAAATTTATTCTCGATGTTATTTCAATCTCCCAAATGTCAGAAACGATCATGATGTCATTATTCCATAGGTGTTGCGAGTCTACCATCCATCCACACTACCCCTGAAAAAAGTCCGACAACTGGGCTAACTGTAGCCAATACCCCTAGTATGAATATCTATTGTAATGGTATGGTAAACGTATTGAGAGACTGGTACTCCTAGCATGAACAACTATAGTAATTGTATGATAGAATGGGGCATTGCGATTGGCCGACTGCCTACCGTAAACCTGTGTGTGTGAAGCCGTTCACACACAGCACTGGTTCACAGTAGGCTGCCGGCCAATCACAATGCTCCGTTCTCCCAAAATGTTTACCATACGATTAACTATAGTTTTTCGCGTTAGAGGTACAGATCAGCTCTCGAACTTTTTAAGGCTCCAACTCATAGACGTTCAACTATCCGTTACGATTTCTTAGATTTTCGTATTTGGGTTACCGGGTATGATGGCTTAACGTGGTATCGAGGAGATATGGAGGGTCTCGATGTGCTAAAAATGGTCTCTGGTCCAGTGGCGAAGGGTGAGAATTGTCAAAAGGCAGGCCGGTGGAAAGAAAACTTACCTCGATTTAGTTTGTCACGAAACAAGCCACACATTGAGATGCCGGCAGGAATCGGGCTATAGGGGCCACTAGCCACTGTAATGGTCCCCATTCTAAGAGTGCCATGTTTAGTATTGCTTAACTTAAAATATATTAACTTCTCCAAGTTTCTATGAACATTTTATTATACTTATCTAATTATAGCATGTCATTGACAAATATTAACATAATCAACATCTTCAGCTATCAGATTAGATTGTACTCATTAATTGCCATCGTTAGCAGACTGAGTTTTATCCCTCTATTATTTATCTACTTATTTACGTATTAACAATATTAATAGAAGTTTTTTGGCACTCTAAGATTGTCTAGAGGGTGTAATGGAGCCCATCCAAGATCTATGACGCCGAGCCAACCTCTCCTGCAACCTATATGTTAATTGCTGGATGATGCTCTGGCGGTTTTTCTTAAAGCCTTTGCACACCAAGTTTTTTTTACGCGCCGAGGACGCGCGTTTTTGTGTAGCACGTCCTCTGCACGATTTCAACGCGTTACCAAATGCAAGGACCATGTGCAAAGGTAACAACCTAACCTAAATCTTGCGTTTGTTGAGCGTCTTGATTATGTTTTACGCGCGTCGTCAGCGCATAGAAAAACATAGTGTGCAAAGGCCCTTAGGGTTATACGGTAGTTGCTTATGAAAACCCATATAATATGAATCAACCAAGAAAACACCAAGAAAGAGAGAAGGCTAGGCAAAATTGGCAAGCGTAGAATAAAAGAAACACCAAGAAAGTCCACCTAATATCAATCAATCAATTAGCCCACCTAATATCAATCAATCAATTAGCCCACTGCAATGCACAGCTGGACATAGGCCTCTCCCAATGTGCGCCATTTCGTCTGATCCTCCGCCTTCCGAATCCACTCTGTCCCAGCCAGTCAGTCTATCAGGCTAAGAGGCGTCCTACCTTCCGCCAACCTTCTTGATGTCTCCACACTAGGAAGAAAGCCACGGCGGCGGCGCGCGTCGTGGGCAGGTACACATGACGAGGGCGATTCTTCTCGTTATAGCGGCTGAAAACTGCTGCACACTGGACAAACAAAATATGACATAATACTTATACCGTCGAATTGACAGAAGAAGTACCTATAAATAAAATATAATTTGTTAAAATTCGTTAAAAAGTAGTGTTTTATTTCAGCAATTAAAACAAATCAAATATTCATGAATACTTCAACAACTACAGAAGTAGTTCCTACGCGGATCTGATTTTCTACAAGATAGTGAGCTTTTCGTATAAAATGTACAACAAAAACGATAGCTTATGATAATGTTCGTATCCGCGCCGAGTTTCATATAATTTAATTAATTTCTAGCGTTGTGGATTCACGCTGTCATGCCATTGTGTAGATAAAGTTTTAGTAGTTCAACTTTGATCTGTTTTTATAAAGCTTAATCTTTGAAAACTACAAGATTTTGATGGGTACACATATCCCCGCCTGTGAATCCTCGAAGGGATAGGCAGAGGTATTTTAAATACGATTTTTGTCATAAATCTTTGATGAGTCGGTCGTCACCCACCCGCTAGCGACATTAGCATCTTTTTTCATACTGATCAGCTTCTAAAGTATATAGCGTGATATATGTTATTTATAGCGATAACCTTCCAGAAGAACTGGGCTATCAAATCCAAAAAAAATATCTCTAATCGCACATGTAATTTTAGAGATAAGCGCGAGTTCAAAGTAACACACGAACTATTCAGCTTGTTAGTATAGATTACGAGTATATTCGCGTTTTACATAGTAAAAATATACGAAAAACTATGTCACAGCGATGCATTGAACTTGAAATACTTTTCATATATGAATAAAAGATGTTTATCATCAATTCACCAGGTAAACTATGACTGTCGGAGTCTTGGCGTATTCAATTTATAGGGCATGTGAATAGCATACTCATTGCGATATGGCTCTGTGGCTTTTTTATTTATTTTGAAAGTTCTATTGACATGATCCGGAATTTTCATGTTTATTTTATTTATTTTTCCGAGGTTAATTTAAAAACATTTTAACTGTCTTGATATTATATACCTACATATATACCGGGTGTAAGGTGAACGCTCCCGAAGCCGAAGGCCTCTGGTAGTATTCCGGGTACACTACATATTGTACTACCTGAAGTACTCTCATCCATATTCGCCCCACTAAATCCTCTAAAGGATAGGCAGAGGTATATTAACATAGTGGTGTATTCAAAATATGTATTTAATTTGGAAAGATGAAGTTATGACGAACATTTTTAATAATAAATTATTATTTTTTGCTTTCAGGTAATTAAGAACCAGATCAGTTTGATACCTCTTTATGGTAAGAATAGATTGTACAGCAACATATCACTTTAAAAACTAAACGAGATTTTCCGCTTTCAACCGGTATTTTTTCTAACAGCCACACCGTTAGAAAAAATACCTACCTAGAAAAATGCTACTTCCCCTTAAGAGACATCACATCCTAAGACTGTTGTGATGTACTTTATGGGTTCTCTGAAGTAATTCCTTCTCATGAAGCTATCATTAGGACTCGAAGTATTTTGCGCATCTTACCCAAAGCAACTCAAAGTTATCTCTCTTCCTATATTCCCGACCATATCTGTGTTTTATATAATCATACTAACAATTACTTATTACAATTACAATATAGACCGTTACTGCATTCAACATCTGACAGCATACATATCTCATACAGGATAAAAGGTTCAGCCTTATATTTATGTGGGTGCGACTTATTTGATGAAATATGTATGCTAAAACACCTCTGTGCACCACTTTGGGCGTAAACAGACGTGATAAGCATAGATTAATAATTATGAATATAATAGAGAATGGGTAAGCTACTGCATAGAGACCAGACATACTACATTTTGAAATTAGAAATTTTATCTATTACCTAATTTGACAGCAATTTTTTTAACATAACCTATAACTACTGAGAAAAGATTTATTCATTTAAATAAAACAATTTTTTTACGGATTCTATTGCGATTTATTTGTTATTATTCACTTTTAGCCTGACGTTTCGGTTACTTTTCAATAGCCATGGATGGAGTGGAGTGATATTCGCGTAGACTTTAGAAAATATAATGAATATTATGTAAATTTATATGAATAAATGAGTTGGGACATCGGCGCTCTTTCAGTATTCATAGTTGAACTTCTGTATCTTTCTTGTGTAGTTTAACGAGTGTCAAAACAGGTTTTGAAGATGCTTTAAACGTGATGTTTTTATGTCATTTTAAGGAAGTTAATCACACCTAAACTTGGTTCAAATAGACAAACGAATTAATGTTAAAAATCATTGAAACAATAACTTTGATAGATATGAACATAGACCGTATCGAAATTATAGGGATTATTTAAAAATTATTACTATTTAATACGAATACATGCGAGCAATTTTCACGAAATAATCACGATTTTATACAAATATTTACACATTTAGACATGATATTGTAAAAAATTTACGTAAAAAACTTCACCGACATCCGTTCAGTAATTTTCCGTATTGCGGTGAGTTGCGTGAATGAGGATTTGTTTTTTACTATAGCAGTTACTTGTGACTTTGCTTGCTTTATTTTCTCTTTTCAACATTTCTTATCAGAAGCATTCGTAACCGCGTGGGTTGAACGATTATCACTAACAGTTGCCGCAGATCCGCCCGTGAGACTGTTCTTGTTCATGCTAACACAACAATTTTAGGCCTGAAAAATACAATTGCCTATTTGCAGATGAATATTTATAGTTCATTTTCAGAAAGTATATTATTTTTCTAAAATCTACTCTTCTATAAACACCAGCGCTTAACAAAGTCAGCTGTGGTCAGTTATATGAACTGTACCTATGTGAACACGTGCAAAAAGATACCAACCATAAACCATAGATACCTACTCACTTAAGAGCATATATGATGAATATATACCGAAAATGATCCACGAGGCTATTGAAATTAAAACATACTTACCCAACTTTTAATAGAGAAGATGGTTGGAGCGTACCAGCAGCCTGGGACCCAGTCATCCACTTAATCAAATCTGGTAAACAGCAAAATACAGCAAGACTTAACGACACAGTGAGCTCATTCTGCGTAAATAGTAACACCAAGAATTCATCATGATTCGGGTACTTCGAGATAACTTAGTCTTTAGTCCCAGACCATCTTTAGTCACCCTGCGAACATGGCTGCTGAAACGTCAGGCTATAAGTAAATAATACTTAAATAATTGTTAAAAAGTGGTTTTATTTCGATGGGTGATATTCGCGTAAGCTTTAGAAAATACAATGCGAAAGTAACTCCGTCTGTGTCTCTTTCAGCCTGTCTGTCAGTCTGTTGGTCACGCCTAACCACTAAACCAATTTTGATGAAATTTGGACACAGATAGATTTTTTTTATAGGACGCGTCAATTCGACTTCACCTCGCCTGATGGTAGGCTGAAGGCAAAGTCTCAGGAAAGAGGGTCACCATTACAAAAACGTACCATGTTAACAATAGTGGCACTCGGCTTGACGGCCTCATCAAAATAGAATTGTCGTCGCAGCACCGCGTGACACCCACGTTTTTCGCAATCATGCATAGTGGGACCCACCCGGCCGAAATTCGTGACAAATTTGTGCCATCAAATTTCTACCATCAGTTCGTCATTCATCATTTTCACCTTTCCTTCCTAGATTTTGGGTAATGACATGGACTATGTTTGGTCGCGATAATTTACTTCTACACGAGCGGAACTGAAGGCAAAAGCTAGTGATGTATACTTTCGCACATATTTATTTTACTTAGGTACTTCTTAATGAATTATAACATTTTTAATGACTGCGATTGGCTAATGAATGACTAGAAGATATAGTACCGATCAGTTCCAGTAGATAAATCACCAACTACCTTTCGATTCTTAATAAATAGTGAAAGTGACGGAATGAAATATGATTAGGAGGTCGATTAAGATAGGAAAAAGTGAATGCCCAGGTGGGACTCGAACCCACGATCTTCGATTTGAAAAGTTAGCATGGTAAATGCTTCAAAATTTCATTCAATTATTTGGGCGGAGTCATCAAAAAACAATGTTTAAAAATGATTGCAACATCATTAATTGTTTCCGATATTTCGTATGAATGTCGGTAGATGCCTCCCACCGTCGCCCTAAGACGGTAGTATAGGAGAATTTGGATAGCTTCAGGTGTGGCCCGGTGGCTCAGTGGTCAGAGCATTCCCCCTGTAAGGGAAAGATCGTGGGTTCGAGTCCCACCTGGGCATTCACTTTTTCCTATCTTAATCGATTTGAAAAGTTAGCATAGTAAATGCTTCAAAATTTCATTCAATGATTAGGAGGTACTTTTAGACATTAGAGTGAATGTGATTGTACTAAAAGACATTACTGCGCCGTTGTTTCATTTCTTTCCAGTTCTTTAAAATGGCGATGGTTTTATTGTAGAAGCTTCATCGTCATCATATCAACCACACATAGTCCACTGCTGAACATAGGCCTCTTCTATAGACTTCTAGAATGTCTCATCTAAAGCAGCCCGCATCCAGACCTTGATGAGGTCGTCCTTCCACCTGACCGATGAGCGTCCTACACTACGTTTGCCCGTACGCGGTCGCCATTCCAGAACTTTTTTGCTCCATCGGCCATCTGAAAAGTTTACTTTATAAAAACAAATTAGCTTCTTGTGTTGTTGAAGTGGTTCTAAGAGCCAAATTGTACACAGCTAATTTTAGATAGGGTAAAAAATGTCGGAACACCATCTACTATTATATCATTCAATACTAACAAACAAAGTATAAAAAAATAACATTCTTAAATGAATATTCTAGGACATTCTTTAACGTTTCCGCATGTACAGCGACATATTCACGTATATAAATATTTAAACTGAACAGGAATTGAACCCACAAACTCCGACGTAGCAGTAGAACACTCTATTACTACGTCACAAAGGACTTTAAAATATTTGTATGCATGAATAATGCATCTTGACATTGGTGTTTCTTTGCATAAAATGAATGTATTTCTACTAATAAAAAGTATTCAATTATAATTAAATAAATATAAATAAATATTCTACAACTTTTCACACAACGCCATCTAGACCCAGCTTAACTAACACAAGCTATTGTGTTATGGAATCTAGAATAAGTATAAACGTACTTAAATCCTTTTTTTTGGTAACACCCAGAAGAATTCAAATATACATATTCATGTATACAAATATTTGCACTGAGCGGGGACCGAACCCGCGCCTCCTGCGTAGAGTCCGCGTTCACTACCAGTTCTACCACTTCAGTCTAAAGAAAGCTGGCACTGATATAATCATACAGGTAGGGGTCATTTATCTAGTCTCTGCGTCTTCCAAATTCAAAATTATTTTCCCGCCTCGCCCTTCGTGATGCTTATTGGTTTTCGTTCTAAAACAGCTTGCCTTATGACTGTACGTAACCCAACTGGCCAAGACCCGATATTCACTCCCTTCAGATGGGTCGTGTGCTTTTCTACCACCTTAGGGATATAAAAAATCGTATTTTACAAAATAATACCACTGTACTTATTGGTATACGATGACTGGCACAGTTTTCGAAGCTAAAACCGTGTGCTGACATCATCGAATGCTCTTCCCAACAGCTAATCATTACAATACAACCTTATTATTTGTATACCACAGATTCAAAATTTAAAAACTCCAGTACTAAATGCTACCACAGATAATAAGTATAATTCTTAGTGCTATTTTAGCTTTGGAAAAATACAATAAGTCTAGATTTTGTTTCGTTTTTACGCTGAGCTTTAAGTATTAGATTCGTTTATGATTTTTTGGCCTTCATCGATTTTTAGCATTCTGCACTTGATTCTTTTCTAATTAAAGTGCCAACTATTTAGGTAATTCGCGATCTGAGGGCTAATTGTCCTAATAATAATTCTGTTATAATCTCAACTCCCCAAATGTCAAAAACGATCTCCATGTCAATCTTTGATTTCGAAAATTGTGTTAGGTATACGAATAACGTTTTTGACATTCAGGAGATTTTTGAACAAATTTTTATTACACACATGGCATTATTGCTCGTAATATCGGTCCTAGAATGCGGATAAACAAATAGTTACTATACGTTTGCTCTTGCATACATTTACACACCTACATAATTAACTATTTTCTACGTAATTATACGTACATGTAATTACAAGCTGATAACATCTAGGCAATTGAGTAGCATTGACCTAGGTAGGTAACTATATTTAGATTATTTTATAACTACCTCAAGGTTCGAATAATGTAATTGTGTATTTCAATTTAAAAGTAACTAATTTGACTAGTCAGTCAAATTAGTTACTATTACTAAACGTCAAAACAGTAACCGCGGTAGCCTAGTTGTATGGGAAATGGACTGCTGAGACGAGGTCTCGGGTTCGATCCCAGGTTTTCCATGGCACACACCAATGACTTTTCGATGCTTTTCAAAGTTATGTGTGTATTTATCGCAGGTTTATAAGTGCCCAGTTAATGGCAATAGGCTCGCCACCTATTACATTGGGACCTAAACATAAACTGGCGAAATATGGGTGCTAGCACCTCTGCCTACCCCTTCGGGGATAAAGGCGTGAGTTTATGTTATGTTATGTAATGCAAAACAGTAAGTTAAAAGGAAAATTATATAAAATTTCTTTATGACGTTATAATAATTAACAGTCAAATCATTTACTATTATAGGTTGAGTGGATGATTAAAAATAAATAAAAACGATAGAATAAGAACCAATGCAACTGTTATCACTTTTTTACCATTCTTAATGTAATAAGTTCAGCTATAGTACATTACTACAGGGGCTGAGAAGAAAGGGGTTGCTGGCCGAAGACATGCGAGGCCGGATAGGTCTGAGGCAGGCAACCCCATATTTCCCGCCGAGGTATGTATAGTGCTTTTCTCAAACAGGCAATGAAATAAACAAAAAAAAAAATAAAGATTTATTTTTAAAGAAATTAAAAGTAAACAAGATAAAAACTAAAACTCACGTGTATATTACTATTTCGTCTATTTTAGCTTGATTTTAACAGAAAACATTTACATTTATGTTCATGATCATATTACTTAAAAAAAGTATAAAGGCACGTTTCTGAACGAACAGTGAAACTTGTCATTGTTATAAATGTCAATTTGTTGCAACTAAATTAAATATTAATATTTCAATGTTTATCTGCATAGTTAAGAAAACAACTGATAATAATGTGTTATTAGTTATGTTAATGTGGATTTTTTATGTAAATAAAACTGCTTACCAAGTCGTTTATTGTTTTTTTATTAATACGCATAGTGGCAGAGTGTCGATGCCTTTGCCACAAATTTATGTGGAATCGAAATTAAAAAGAGGACTTTGCCGGCCTAGGCCTTCAAGGTTTGTATGAAATTCCATTACCGGCCTCTGGTCCTAGCCGCGCCTGAAACGTCATACTTCGCAGCCTATTAAGAGGAACGTAATGTCAATATTTCATTGCATGTTTGAGAAAAATATATTTTTTTAACTACAGGAAAATACCGACTGAAATCTTTAAAGGAAAACCGGGCCATGCATAGAGTCATTATTATTCCCGTTGAAATAGGCAGAGATCAAATGTTTCCACCTGATACGATCCTGGGTGAAACTGGTAGGTACTGTTGTTACACTAAACTTGTAATGACAAGAGTAGATAGCTTTGTTTCGAAGTCAAAATCAAAGATTTTTATTCAATCTAAAACAACATAGTTGTTTCTTATTGACGTCAATATTAAATTCTACTTAACATAATGTTTACCACCGCTTCCAAGGCGCTGGTTGAGAAGAAACAGCGAAGCAAACTTATATTTTCAGACGTCTACTTACAATATTTTATCCTTAAGGTCGAATGCGGACGAATCTACATTTGTCTCGTGTCTAAGTTACCAAAAGTATTTAAATCAAAAAAACCTTTAATTTATAATAATTAACCTTAGTTAATATATATGACAAAGAGTACAGTATTCTGTTTTTAGATGTAGACTATTATTTTATCGGTTACCTCATGTAAAAAGTATCTACGTACTTTGATAGTCTATGTTTTTTTAACATAATACCTACCGATAAATACCTAGTAGATATCTGCATGCATGGGGACTTGTTCGAATTTCAAACACACCAAAGATATTTTCGTAAGCACTTACATTTGCTTTTAGAGTCCATAGTAAATAAATTAAGAAGCTCAGCCATGTTTATTATTTGATTAGGTATAATTATTTATATAGGAATACTTTAAATTTATTATAATATTGTTAAACGTTTATAAAATACTATTCAAAGACTTCAGACGTAATCCTAACATGTTTCAATGATGCTTAAATATTTGATTGATACTTACATGATTGAATTAATTTTTATTTGTTTTGAGCCTAATTACTTAAGTGTCATTCGCTCAATGTTATCATACGAGTGCCAATCCCGGTATATCCAAATATTACCCTTTTTTTTCTATTATCTAGTTAGCAAAATAATGAAAACTAAAGGACTTACGGATGATGATAGTACTGATTGCACAGAAACTCTCTGTTCTTAAAGGGTCGGCAGCACGAATGTGACTCTTCTGGTGTTGCACACGTCCCAGGTCACGGTAAAAACTTTCCATCAGGTGGGCCGTATGCTTGTCTGCCAACAATATAAAAAAAAAATAGCGGGATACACAATAATAATAATGGCGTGTCAGACTTAAAGAACTCGTTCTGCCCCTCTAGACAAGTGGCAATTCGTTAATCGGCGTTAGGTAGAATAGAATGACAAATTTATGGGATTTGACGTTTATGACATGTGTTAACGACTCTCAGATACGTCAAATCCCATACATTCGTCATTCTGGGGTGCTCGTTGGGTAACCTCCACGTCGGCTTCTCCGTTTCTTCCCCCTTTGGACCGCGGTCCTGGGGAGCGGAAGCGGGGGGGCTGGTGCACCCTGGACAACGGCTAACAGACTCCTACCTTGGGAGTTCTGTTAGCCGTTGACAAATAACCCAACGGCTGACCTCACGAGGAGGTCGTGGGATGGCGGGCCTTCAAGGCCCGCGGGAAGGGGTCCGTAGGACACCCTTCCATTCCAACAGCTCTTTTAAGGGCTAGCTGACCCCATTGCACGAGGGGGTCGTGGTATGGCGGGCCTGCAAGGCCCGCGGGGAGGGATCCGTAGGGTTCCTCCCACCTCAACAGCCCTTTTCAGGGCTAGCCGTCGCTCCCAGTACCCCTCTGCTTTAGCAGAGGAGACATGGGAGAGGCGACGGGATCCGTAGGATCCGGGGACGGGTCGGCCCACTGCTCGCGCAGGGGCTGACGGGCATTCGTGCCTCCGTCGGCGTTGGGAGAGTTGGCTACTCCCCCGCATCGCGTAACCTCCGAGATATCGACAACGACCTGAGTGCTAGCCACATTCGGGAACGCCGATATCCTGGAGGCCGTGGGGCTTGCCTTAACTGGCCGGCCCGCGACAAGGAAAAGTCTGAAAACCCGACAGCGAAGTCGCTTAAAACCTGTGGATACCTGGGGACCTCCACAGTATGTACCCCGCTTCCTGGAATGGCCGTCACCCAGGAAGTGTGATTAGAGCGGTTCTACTCGTGGGACATCATGAAAGAATCATTTAAAAACCAAACCCCCCCCCCCCCCCCCAACCAAGCGAAACAGTCTGCGCGGAGGTCGCGCAGCACCAAGACGCGGAGGTCGCGTCCCAAGCGGTGTCGGAGAACTTCGACACCGCCGACAGCCGGGACAGAAGCCCGGTGGGTCTAAGGACCCGAAAATCGAAATGGCGTAAGAGGAGCGCCAAATTCAAAAATAAAGTCCCTACCCGACCGAGGACAGAGTCCGATGCCGAGCGCACGCTCACCGACTCGTCCTCTAGCAGCAGTCACAGTGGCGACGAAATGCTGCGCCCACCCCCGCCCAAGCTGGTGGCGGTTAGCCGCCAAAAGGCGCGGGGTGGTAAAAAGGTTGCCTCCCAAGCCCGTCCATCGCGGGCCTCTGCCCCGGAGGATGCGGTGGCGCCGCCGAGTTCCTCCACCCCGGCGGCGCCCTTGGCCTGTACCGGCGACAGCACCTCGACAGAGGTGATGGAGGCCCTTAAAGGCCTGGCCAAGGCCCAGACCGGGTCTATGAAGCCGGAGGAGGACCGGCTCATGCGGGTGACGGTGCGCCTCGTCGAGCACTACAACCTGCTCAGGGCGGAGTTGGCCAGCGCGCAGCTCGAGCGCGCTGAGCTCGGTAGGCAGCAGGTTGCGATGCTCGAAGAGAGTGCGCGGCAGGCGGCGGAGTACCGCGGCGAGATGGCCAAGATGGCGGCCGAAATATCGGCGCTGCAGGAGGCCATGCCGGACGAGCGTGTGACGCCGCCGCCATCTCCGGCGCCGCGGTCGCCGCCGTCGCCGCCGTCGCCGCCGGTGCGGTCGAGGTCGCCGGTGCGGCCGAGACTGCCGCCCCGGGCGCGGCCGGTGTCACTGGCGCCACCGCCGCCGCCTGTACCGGCGCGTTTACCGGCCCCGCCGCCGTTGCCGCCGCGTCTGCCGGCCCCGCCGCGCCTGCCGGCCCCACCGCCGCCGGCGCAGCCGAGGCCCACCAATCCGGTGGAGGCCTGCATGGCGACGATGGCCGCAATGGAAAAGCGGCAGGCGGCGCACGAGGAATGGACGCAGAGTTGTCTGGAGGCCATCATGGACTCCATCCGTCGTCCGCCTCTGGCGCCGTCGAGTGGGGGCTACGCCGGAGCAGTAAAGCGGGGCCCCAGCCGTACGGTGACGGCGGGGACCTCGCAGGAGTCGGCCCGTAGTGCGCCCACTGCGCCTGCTGCTCCGGCCGCTACCGCCGCCTCAGCCGGGAGCGCCCAAGCCAAGGGCAAGGGGAAGGGGAAGGGCAAGGGGAAGACGTCCCAAGTCCCAGCCCCGGCCCCGGCTTCGGTCCCGACTGCCTCCACGAGCTCCGCACCGGCAGGGGGCTGGGAGGTGGTCGGCGAGGCCAGAAAAAGCCGGAACGCCCGTAAAAAGGCAGCCAAAAGGGCCAAGAAGGCCCAAGCTGCTGCGAAGGGTGCGCCAGGAAAGCTGCGCGTCCCCCGTACCACCGCTGTCGTCTTAACGATGACACCGGAGGCGACGGCGAGGGGCGTGCAGTACGTGGACCTGGTGAAACAGGCGAGGGGCCTCATTGATATGAGGGCCCTCGATGTGGCGGGGACTCTCCGAGTGACACACACTCGGACGGGTGCCCGTCTCATCCACGTCCCTGGCGCCTCCAGTGGTCCCAAGGCCGATGCCATTGCGGCTAGGCTGAGGGACACGCTGGATGCGGCCGACGTCCGGGTGTCCAGGCCCACCAAGTGCGCAGAATTGCGCATTTCGGACCTGGACGACTCCATCACGGCCGAAGAGATTCGGGTCACCGTGGCGGAGGCAGGGGGTTGCCCCCTGGAGGCGGTTAAGGTCGGAGCGATCCGCTACGGCCGTCGCGGACAGGGGGCAACAGTTGTCGGCTGCCCCATCGCAGCAGCCCAAAAGGCTGCCGACCGGCGGATACTCGCGGTAGGCGGCGTTGTAGGAGTCCGGGTACGGCTCCTGCAGGCTCGGCCGGACAGGTGCTTCAGGTGCCTGTCGGCCGGCCACGTGGGTGTGCAGTGCAAGGCGGAGGTGACGGTCGGCGACCGTTGCTTCCGCTGCAGCCAACCCGGTCACAGAGCCGGCAATTGCGAAGCTCCGCCGCACTGTTTCAGGTGTGCGGCGGAGGGCAAGCCGGCCGACCATAGGGTTGGCAGTAAGGCCTGCACCCGCGGGGAGCCGCTGCCGCGAGGCGGGCGTTCCGCAACCAGTTCGAGGCGGGATGCGGAGATGGTTCCATAATGGATCCCCAGCTCCGCATCCTGCAGGCGAACGTGGGCCACGGTGTCGATGCTCAGGCCCTTCTGCTCCAGAGCATGGCACAGTGGTCCATACACGTCGCCGCTGTCGCCGATCCATACACTCACCGGCCCCTCGGGCCCGCCTGGGTGGTCGACCTGGATGGATCGGCGGCACTGGTGCATAACGCCGCTGCGGGTGCCCCTCCCCTTGTAGTGATCGCAAGGGAGCATGGCATCGTAGCGGCGCGTGTAGGGGAGATTGCGGTCGTGGCCGTTTATCTCACGCCGGGGTCACACCGACTCATCGGGCAGTATCGGCGGTCGCTGGAGCGGCTGACCGACGTCGTCAATGCCTGTACGCCTCGTCCGGTTCTTGTGCTCGGGGACTTCAACGCCTGGTCTCAGGCTTGGGGTTCCCGGCGCGCAAACGCGCGGGGCAGGGCTCTGGAGAGCTGGGCCGATTCTCTCGGCTTAGTTCTCCAGAATCGCGGGGCCGAAGCCACGTATGTGGGCACCTTTGTGGCGGGGGAGCGCAGGTCGATCATAGACCTTTCGTTCGCGAGCGCTTCCCTGTCACTCCGCGTGCGGGACTGGCGTGTCGCCGTGGAGGTGGAGACACTATCGGATCACCGATACGTTCGGTTCGATGTCTCCCCTCCTGCGGGTGATGCGCCGGTCATATCGGCCCAACGCGAGCCGCGCTGGGTATTGGGGCGACTGAATCGGGAGGACCTCCTGGAGGCCGCCATCGTACAGGCCTGGGCCATTGCGCCGGACAGGCCTGTCGACATAGACGATGAAGCGGCCTGGTTCCGGGAGGCCATGACACGGGTCTGCGATGCGGGTATGCCTAGGGCTCCAGCCTATAATCCGAGGCGTCGGGTCTACTGGTGGAATGCGGAGATCGCGAGGCTGCGTCAAGCCTGCGTGATCACGCACCGCCGGTGGGCTCGACTCCGTAGGAGGCGTAGCCGTACCGCAGATTCGGAGCCCCGACTGGCGGAGCTTCATGAGGGATACAGGGAGGCCCGGAATGCCCTCCGAGCGGAGATCAAGCGGTCTAAGGCCGCTTGTTACCGGGAGCTCCTGGAGACGCTGGAGCGGGACCCATGGGGGCGGCCTTACCTTATGGTAAGAGAAAAGCTGCGCCCCCGGGCCCCTCCGCTGACCCAGGTGCTCGAACCGGCTCTGCTCGGAGGAGTGGTGGAATCCCTGTTCCCGGCGCGAGCGGAACATGTTCCGCCGCAGATGGCTCCGCCGCCTCGGTCGCCTACGGCGCCCAGTGCGGTGATTGACGACGACGTGCCCGAGGTCACTTGGGTAGAACTAGAGCTGGCGGTGCGAAGGCTGAGAGCCAAGAAAAACACCGCCCCGGGACCCGACGGCATTCCAGGCCGCGCGTGGGTCCTAGCTCTAGGGGAAGACGGTCTCGAACCCCGACTGAGAGGGTTCCTCAGCGCATGTTTGGAGCGGGGCCAGTTTCCGAAGATGTGGAGGACGGGGAAACTGGTCCTCATCCGCAAGAAGGGACGCCCGGCGGACGAGCCGTCCGGGTACCGGCCCATAGTGCTGCTCGACGAGGTGGGCAAACTCTTCGAAAGAGTAATTGCCAAGCGCCTCGTCGAGCATCTCTCTAGAGTGGGGCCGGACCTGGCGAATACCCAGTTTGGGTTCCGCCGGTGGCGTTCCACTGTGGATGCCATCATGCGTGTGAGGACTCTGGCGGAGGATGCGGTTGCCCGGGGCGAGGTGATGTTGGCGGTGTCCTTGGACATCTCCAACGCCTTCAACACCTTGCCCTGGAGTTGCATCAGGGAGGCACTCGTGTACCACGGTGTGCCTCTCTACCTCCGCCGCATAGTCGGGGCTTACCTGACGGAGAGAGCCGTCGTCTACCCGAGTTCGACCGGAGTCGGTAGGCGTGAGATGTCGTGCGGTGTTCCACAGGGATCGGTCCTGGGGCCGTTACTGTGGAACATCGGTTACGACTGGGTGCTTCGCGGTGACTTCGCGTACGGTGCCACCGTCACGTGTTATGCGGACGACACGCTGGTGACGGTGAGCGGGGCTACGCACCGCGAGGCAACCCTGAGGGCCACGACCGCGGTTGGCCAAGTCGTCGAGCGAATCCGGCGGCTGGGTCTCGAGGTGGCTCTGCACAAGTCCGAGGCCATGTTCTTTCATGGTCCTCGGCGCAGGCCAGGCCCGGGAGCCAGCCTTACAGTGGGAGGCACTCCCGTCGACATCAAGCCCCAGCTGAAATACCTGGGGCTCGTGCTTGACGGTCAATGGGACTTCGGACAACATCTCCGAAGCCTGCGCCCCAAGTTGGTCACCACGGCGAATGCCCTGAGTCGGCTGTTGCCCAACTTGAAGGGCCCAGGGGCCTCCTGCAGGAGACTCTACGCGGGTGTCGTGCGGTCCATGGCCCTATATGGGTGCCCCGTGTGGGCGGACACCCTGGGGGCCAGATTCCTGCCTCTGCTCCGTACGGCGCAGAGGACGATGGCCTCCAGGGCCATCAGGGGATACCGCACGATATCCTTCGAAGCGGCGAGTCTCCTGGCCGGATCGCCACCGTGGATCCTGGAAGCGAGGGCCCTTTCGGCACTATACCAGTTCCGAAAGGAGGCGCGGGAGCGGGGATTCGATCCCGAGCCCGAGGACATTCGGGCCGAGAAATCCCGGCTCCACCAGGTCATGGTGGCCGAGTGGGAGCGACGACTTGGGCAACCACGCGCAGGGCACGCCGTGATTGCGGCGGTAAGACCCATCATGGGGGAGTGGCTAGAGAGGCCACACGGGAGCCTCTCGTACCGTCAGACGCAGATGATAGCCGGGCACGGTTACTTCGGGCGGTATCTGCATCTGATGGGTATTGAGCCAACGCCCGAGTGCCATCACTGCGACGCGAGCGTATACTCGGGGCTGCACACGCTCACCGAGTGTCCGGCGTTTGAGACGCCGAGGCGGGAGCTTGTGCAGGCCCTGGGGGTGAGAGTGCTCACGCTCTCCACCCTGCTCGCGGCGATGGTCCGCTGCGCGGATGCGTGGGCGGCCAGCGCCTCTTTCTGCGAGCAGGTCATGCTCGCGAAGGAGACAGCAGAGCGGGCGCGGCGCGGTGAGCGAGAAAGACTCGCTGACATCGCTGCTCGCGCCCGAAGGCGGCTCGGGCGTCGGAGGGCGCTTACAGACCTCCGCCCCCCATGAGCGCGGGCCTGAGGGTGACGGGTGGAGCCACTCGTCACCCTAGCAGAAGCAGGCCACGGCGGCGGCGCGCATCGTAGGACGATGCGCGCCTCCCCACACCGGGGTTGAGTCGGGGACGGCGTGGTCCCCACCTCCCGAGGAGGGCCAGACCGAAAGGGATGGCCCTGGGTCGGCCGGGGTGCGAGGGATATGTCGCAAGACAACCTCACCTTCGGCCTAGCACCACGACCCACAGACGGCGTGCGGTTTAGTCGGTTCGAGTCCGACATAACCCACCCCTCCGGCTCCGTGGGGATTTCCCGCACGTAAAAAAAAAAAAAAAAAAAAAAACATTCGTCATTCTATTCTACCGAAGGTTAGTCAACGAATTGCCACTTGTCTAGGGAGGCAGAACTAAATTCGACTTTAACTTTTAGTCTGAGAATGCCAGCCTCGTTACTGTATGTAATTTATAACATATTACTTGCTAATTATATTGAGTGATTACGCGCATACAATTTACAATGGACTTGTTAAAAATTATATGTACGTTACTTTATATTATTGTACAATATGTACATATTCTCGTACACATAGGTACGGGGTCACTGGTTCAGTGTACAGAATCATTTGCAAGTATTATTTTATTTATTTTACAAGTACTATTGTTAATATTCTAGAAAGTTTATATATTATGATGAAAATAACACATTGAAATAAAACTAATTACAATGTATTTTATCGTCATTCTTATCTATAGAAATAAATAAAATTGAAGTATATGTAAGTAATCTTTAAATTTTTAATAATGTAATATTTTAATGTTTTAAATTTAAAGCGTTGGTAGCTTAGTGGTCGAGGGGTCGGCCCACGGAGGACAGAATATGGTCGGCCTTACGATCGAGAGGTCCCGAGTTCAAATCCTGTCTATTACACTAGCGCCGTGAACCCACTCCTAGCACAAGTATATATCTATATGTGAGGTACTGATAACAAAACAATTTAAAAAAAAAAGACGGGTTGCACTCTGGGAGTGCCGGCAGAAGTAAAAACATTTTCTTTTTTTCTTTCTTCGTTATATACATAGAAAAAGATAAAAAAGAACATACCATACCATACCTATAATATAGCGCTAATCATAGAACCTATCAGTGATAAGTTATTCAAGAATGGAATTTCTTCTGACAGAAAATTAGCAGAAAATGTTGTTAGTGCTAGGGGTACAGAGCGTTGCAATTGGCCGGCTTCACACACAGCCCCACACAAATAAGTGTATTTTCTGCTAATTTTCTGTCAGAAGAAATTATTAAATTATGAAAAAAAAAGTAATAAATTACAGAAAGAAAAAATAATCATAAAAAGTAATAAATTACAAAAAGAAAAAAATATCACAAAAAGTTTCAGAAGGCCAGGTGGTTTGAACCCGATACTATCTGAAACTATAAGGACTTACAGTCGAAGTGCTTACCGTTTAAGCTACGACGCTATCTTTGGTAAACTGCAAAATAGTCTTTACCTAATCTTGTATGACGTCAGTCGTCGGTTACGGTTCAAAGGTCAACTAATCCTGACGCTTCCCTAACATTTTACACCCATCCAACGCCGCTAAAGAAGTTTTCACTTCAAAAAAAATGTCTCTCCGTCTGTCTGCTGGGTAGGCTAGGCGCTACACAGCGCTATCTAGATACAATTCAAGTATGCTGATAAACATACCTACATACATTTTCTTTCGTAAATAGGTACTTACATCTTTGTTGATGATAATGACTGTTAAGTCAATGCTCTGTCAAGGATTCACCAAGGTAGCCTCCACCCATTCGGGGCGGTTCTCTGGTGTACAGTACACGACAAATTATTAGTTTCAAAAAGTATATACTTGTTAATAGTTTCGCGTGTTAATAACATAATGTAATTATAGAATAGATCGTCTTTATAAATGAAGAGAAGATATGTTTGTCTGTCGTTGTGTGAGCAGTTTTATCGCGTTTATAAGTACTTGACATCTTTCTTGTATAAATACTTTATTAGCTGACCCGCCCCGGCTTTGCCAGTGGCATATTTTGAAACCATACCATGATGATATATGTGTGTGAGCCTAAAACCTTTGTATATAAATGGACTATTCAATGCAAAAATATTTTTTTCAATTCAAACCAGTATTTCCTGAGAAAAGCGCGTTAAAAAATCTCTACTTATACTCCTTTATAACAGTTTGCTCTATGCTCGCTTGTGTGGAAACTGATATTGTTCCCGAATTTATTTAATAAAATCATTATCTTCTCTTGTATTGTCATCTGTACCCCTATCACGAACAACTATCGTAATCGTATCATAACCGTATTGAGAGAACGGAGCATTGCGATTGGCCGCCTGCCTACTGTGAAACTGTGCTGTGTGTGAAGCCGGCCAATTGCAACGCTCTGTACCCCTAGCACTAACAACTATCGTAATCGTATCGTAACCGTATTGAGAGAACGGAGCATTGCGATTGGCCGCCTGCCTACTGTGAAACTGTGCTGTGTGTGAAGCCGGCCAATTGCAACGCTCTGTACCCCTAGCACGAACAACTGTCATAATCGTACCGTGAACGTATTGAGAGAACGGAGCATTGCGATTGGCCGCCTTCACATACACACAGGTTCACAGTAGGCAGGCGGCCGATAGCATTGCTCTCAACGTGAGAGATCACGCACGCCACCCCCCCCCCCAGAAACGGGGTTACACCCGATCCCCCCCCCCCCCCCCCCCCCATAGACGCGGGATAACACCCGAACCACCCAGGTGAGGCCGCAGCCTTAGGTCTGTTGGTAGTCCTGGGACATCCTTCCGAGGGCTTACCCGGGGCTACCAACCGCAGGCCATAAGGCGGTACGTGAGGGTTTTTAGTCGGTAGGAGTCGGAAGTCGGAGATAGCATCCATGAAGGATTTTCCCTCACGTTAAAAAAAAAAAAAAAGCATTGATCTCAATGCGATTACCATAGATGTTCATGCTAGGGGCACTGTATGACAGCTAAAAACAGTCAGTATTAGATCAATCTGGATTATTCTTGATCTTATTACCTCATTAAAAGTGTGTTTCATTCTTTTTGAGTCAGCTACCGGAACTGTGATCTTACGATATCGGCAGCCAGCGTTTTAGTCCTACATACATACATGCATATAATCACGCCTTTATCCCCGGAGGGTTAGACAGAGGTGAATTAACACCCACATTTCACCAATCTATATTCGGTACCACGTAATAGGGGGTAAGCCTATAGTGCCTGGCAGAGTAGAATTTGGGCCACCCCTTGTCTTTCCATGTGGTGTCATACAAAGGCGACTAAGGGATAGGGCTGATTAACTTTAACATCAGAAAGATATGTGCAGTCCTACATCAATCATGTAAGAATATACAATGCACACAAAACGTCAATATCCCTAAATATTTATCATGTATTAATTTTGTTTATCTTATCATTTAGGTAGTAGCTAGGTCTCTGTTATTACGTAATAGTTAGTTACAAAAGATCAAAATATAATACCTGCTAAATACTACCTACACGTTGGGACAAAGTAGACTAATATGCACCTTTTTTTTATACCACTTAAGTGGCAGTCAAGCACACGGCCCACCTGATGGAAAGTGGTTACCGTGGCCTATGGACGTATGCAACACCATAGGGCGTTACACTCGAGAGCCGACCCTATAAGCCGACCAAATTAGATTTGCTTGGGAACTGTTCACCCATCTAAGAATGAATGGCTGGCACAGAATTTCGTCTCTGGGTTGGAAGTTAATAGGCAAAATTTGGCTATAACATATGTAACAGGGGACCCCCTGGCAACTATTTGGGTAATCAGTGCCCCGGGCTTTGAGGTGAAAGTCGCAAATGCAACCGGCTAAGACTTTTTTTAAGTTTCATATCCACCTCTTTTTTCTAAAACTAATATATGCCCGCGGCTCCGCCCGTGTGGATGTCGATTATCGGTATAATATCGGTTATCGTTATAAATTGTAGCCTATGTGTTATTCTGACGTATAAGCTATAGCATTGTAAGGTTTCATTGAAATCTATTCAGTAGTTTTTACGTGAAAGAGCACTTACAAACTTTCGCGTTAATATTTATCTAAGATTCTAAGATCATATATTCAAATATCTAAGTAGAAATTCTGTGTGCTTGCATTGAAGCACGTCAGGCCAATGTGTAGGTACAATGTGCACAGCCGACTTTACGTAAACGTTTCTTATAGCAGTGATGCTATTATCGTTGACAGCTAGATCCGGTTGGGTAAAGACGACAAAATTAACACTTACTAGCGATTTCTATAACAATTTATATATAGCTACTATAAATTTACTTCATTGCATGAAAGGATTTATAACATTAGACGAAGCTCGTGAAGTAGATAGAGTCGAATGACGGGCTGTTGTCCCTGCCTACCCCGGGGGGAAATAGGCGTGAGCGTACTGCGTATGTATGTATGTATAGATGTATATGTAGGAGATAGGACACGACGTTATTTCCGTCCAATTTTGAGCAATCCGACTGGAGATGTACCTTCGCCCTACAGAATATTGCGTTCCGTGTACCTACGTGTGTTCCCGGCAGTGAGTAGGTATAGGGTAGCCAGAGCTCACTGGAGAGGTTTTATGCTGTCAGTGGGAAGACAAAAGGCTATTCCTACTGCATTGCCATTGCGCTACCGACGTGAAAAAACTTCTAGCACAAGCAATTTAGCTTAGCTGGGGTTAGAGGGGGGATATTAGTAATTTCGATAATTTCGGTTGCATCTTACAAAAAAAAACAATCAAAAAGCAAGACCATTGTCTTCTATACTGACGGCACGGAAACTCTCTGTGTTTACAGGGTCGGCAGCACGAGTGTGACTCCCTTGGTGTTGCACATTAGGTACCGGTGCGCATTAAAAATACATAGATTTGACAACAATATTTGTCTAAATAGTGTCATGGCGGCACAGCGGCACTTCACTCCGCATGCTCCAAAATAAAACAAATAACTAATATGTTATACGCGTGATCGCGTATTTGCTTTATTTGGTAAAATGTTTGTTAATATTTGACATGCTACTTACGATATTAGGAACTAACTAGCATACTTGCTACAACATAATTGTACTTACCTACAGACAGATTTCGAAAAGAAATTGTATTCTCGTGATTCCTCCATTCTCGATTCTTCCGAAATTTTTTGATTGTTTATAGCGTGAAGAAATACTATTTTATAGCCGAAAGCATTTCGGGGGGAATCGAGAACGAAGGTATCATGACTAACCCAATAAATGTAGGTACCTATTATTTATCATCAACCTAGTGTCAGTCCTGGGACGCATCTGAGACTAGTACTTACTTGGAGCCCGGGGTGTGTCTATGCATAGCCCTGTTCTTGGGCAAGCTCATAGGCTATTTAACATTACACTCCGACCCTTAGGAACTGAGTAGTACCTAACCTGGTAAGCCTACGAGGTATAGCTAGCAGATAATGATTATAATATGTATAATCATTGCTTCGCGGAGCACAACATTATTTGAATAGGTATCTACATATCTGTACTGCCCCTCTCGACAAGTGGCAATTTGTTGGCCGGCGTTTGATGGAATAGAATGACGAATGTATGGGATTTGACGTATGTGACAGTCGTTAACGCATGTCATAAACGTCAAATTCCGTACATTATTGATACATATATATTATTGGTATATAATAACACTAACCATGCAGTTGCGTCAAACAAATGGGATAGGTACTTGCAAGTTACAACTTAACCAGTTTGAATGGCATCTGTCACTGTTGCATGGTCAACACTGCAAAATTCTAAAATCGGCACCTCGATAATTTTCCCGTATAACATGGATCTCTAGCGCATGTCTGTCATTGGCGGAATCATGTCGGCACCGGCATTGCTCGCCATAGAGAAAGATTGAATTGAACGCCGACCAACAAATTGCCACTTGTCTAGAGGGGCTGTACAGTCAGCTTCAGAACGATCTTTTCCACTAAGGCTCAAAATAATCTTAAAACCAAGGTATTAAGAGCAAAACAAACTGTTTAATTCATTTAAATTGTATTATCGTCCGAACTAAAGACGTGTTCCAAATGTCAGAACAACCAGCCCACAGGAAGGGCGGAAATCCAAGGCATTAAGATGATTTTGAGTACTTTGTTCATCAAGATCGATAAAAAAAATACAAGTTACCAATATGTCTTCGTCATACAGTATACCTCCTGTCATGTATTTATTGTAATTTATTTATATGGCAATTAAGTTGTTCTATTCACCTTTGGTTCTGATCTCTGACCACAGAGTATAACAGCGTCAATAAAGATTGCGTGAAGCTAACACCGTCATTACGTGCGTAGGTAGGTAGAGGGCATGGTCAGACTTGTATATGTCGCAGCCAACTACCTTAATCACCCGTTCAATTAACTGCCTAGGTTGATAACTAAACGGCACCACTAATTTGAATTGAATTCTCTTCTTGAATTCCTCCTCTTTAAAGCCATATGAGAAAGATTTACGTAAACTAACTGGTTTCAAAAATAACACGTCCCTTACATTAAATTTTAAACTATAGTTGTCCGTTTCAGTGCAGAATTACTAGTAAAAAAACTGTACTTTACTTTTAACTGTATTATTAAAGTAATTACCACGAATAAAGAGAAAACTATAAGGTAATTGAGTCCGATAAATCATTTTTTCATCAAAAATTTGTGTCAGTACCCCAAAAATTTATACTGTAAGGGACACGTTTTTAATGATAGAGAAATTTCAAATGTACCAAACGATAGAGGGCGAAATTTTGAACTCAACCATATATATAACTCATTTTCGCCAAAATGTCCTTTACATTAATTCATACTTCTGGTATCGATATATTCACGCACGTACATCCCCGTAGGGAAGGTGTAAGTATTAACACCCACATTTCGCCAATTAGGTATGATTTTCGGTCCCACTTCGGTTTTAATCGATTCGTGTCTGATATAACAACCCGCGGCTCCGGGGTTAACCGAGGGGATTTCCGCGGGCACATGAGCGGCGGATTTTGGTTTTTTTGTAGGCGTTTCGTTGTTGTCAATAATTATGAAATATATTTTTAAATTTTGATACTTACATTGTGCTAATATTTTGATGTTTGGCTTAAATATTTTGTTTGTTTACAGGTAACTACTGACAAGAACGTGTTAATTATGGTAATATTTTAATCTACACAAGCGGCATACCTTGACCTTGAAAGTTCATCATGGTATATTTGTGGTAGGTATAATAGGTATAAAATACCCAATAACCAAACCCACCCACACACTGGGTATCGGTAAAAATAAAGCACATGCTACAAATTGTTCCTAATTCTTATGCTAAGTTCTGGCTACGTTACCTTGGCTACGTTACCCGTAGGTACCATAAGTTACCTAAATAGTTGGGACCCGTACGACCTCATGCTTTGGACCTCATCTATGAACAGGTGTTAAAATGAGGTCGTACGGGTGTTTTCATGATAGCCTTATAGTTATATATTATGTATGTCGTTTTCGTCAACCGATTAATCTATAGATTTCAAAATACCACGTGACCATTAAATAGTACGAAACCGAACGTATTTTTTGCCTAAACCACCGATGACGTCACGCGAGCTATTATTTTAGTGATAATGTTCATCGTAATCAGGATCGTCTGAATCCCAACGCATTCTATGTTGACTGTAGACCGGAAAGCCAATATTTAGCAGTTAAAGTAGCTAGTCGTTGAATAAGTGCAGGTATGTGTGTTATCGACATACACCGGTGCATCTTAACAATCACTAATTTCGGACGTTCACTGTAACATATACCTACATGATGGAATTTTATTTCTATCAGGACCAGTGTAACCTATTTGGATATTACACTGTTATTGAATGGGAATAAATAAACAACATGTTAAATCAGGAGTGCAGAAAGACACTTAAATTAAGAACAGTTATAATTTTTACCGCTACGTACCCGTATGACCCCAAAATATGTACCACATCTTAAAAAAATATGAGCATTTGGGCCTCTTCATAGAGTTTTGACCCTAAAACAATTAAGGAAAGCAGCCAATTCTAGTCACAATAATTGTAAACCTTCGCTGTAATTCTACCTGCAGCAGTTCAGAGTAATCTATAGGTAACTTTCTATGGGAAGTGTAAGATAATTTCTAGTCTAAACACCAGTCATTTTCTCCATAAACATGAAACATATCATGTAACAATATATTATATTATGTAATACGTCCATCATCTGTCAATCATTCCGCCATTCGCTTCCCCTGATGACAGTGCACGTTTTCCGTTCAAGAACGTCACAATAGTAGTGTTGCAAGTAATTAAATTGACAACTACTTATTATTGTTCGCTTAATTGCCACAGTTTCTTGATAATATTATTATTCGTTTCCCTACACGAATAAATGGTTGTGGTAATTTTCTGTTTACAACTTATTGCTGCTAGTATACAGACTACACATAGTCATTTGTTTAAGTATTTAATTCGAGGAAAGGCTAGCAATGGTTACCAATTATCTTGTAAATTTATATTTGCTATGTCAGATTTATAACTACTCTACAATATTTAGATCTACATAATATTATTCCGCAAAATTAAGCCTATTTGATCAAAAACTTTATCTTAATACAAAAAAAAAGATTGTTCCTTGTTATATTAAGTATTTATTTTATATATCAAAACCCTTTTGTCAAAAAATCCGCTCTAGGATCTTCATCGTCAACATCAACATCTTTTATCAAATAATAACATAAGCAAGAAACAAAACTTTAAATAACCTAACCATCAAACTTAAACTTGTGTCTTTACTTAATAATACACAAACAAAAAGGGTTTTCAAACTCTAGAATCGGAAGCCATGATATTAATAACTCGAAATAAAACATGATTATAGTTACAAATGATGTTTAATTATAGAGTTGCGCATTTATAATCTGTGCTCATAACTGTGGATAATGGCGGGCTTCGAAATGTTGCCAGTTTTACAAGTACCACGCGTGTAGAATTTACAGTTGGCGGCTACAGGTTTACTTTGTTTATGTAGGTTAGTCTTGATTCCTTCATTCTCGAATTCTCCAAAAAAATTACGATCTTAAAATATCACGCTTTTATAAGGTAAACAAGTTTAGGGGGGATGGAGAATGGATGAAATCAAGACTAACCTATTTATATTTGGTTTGCTTCTTCTTCCAGTTAATGGCTACTTATTTTCTAGTTGCCCTTGATAAGTCTTCGGTAGTACAGGGGAAAGGGGAGCTCCTGTAATTGTTTTGCTTAGAAAATGCTAAATCCCGTGTGGTGGGAGGATTGATCAGCTGTGTACCCGTACGACCCCATAGTTTGTACCTCATCTATAACTAAGTGGAGTTTAAAATGAGGTTTTTAAGACTCATTAATAGATGAGGTCCAAATTTTCATACTTCGTCGATTGATCAGCTTAAACTATGTTTTACTTGACTACACACAAAGAATGTAAGCGATATTGGCATAGCTCAAAAATTGATGGTATGAAAAGTAGGTCGGTGTATTTTCATCATCTGAATGCCAATTTCGGTTGTATCCTGTGCTTTCACTGAGGAGTCAGGGGTTCGTTCGTTTTACTTTCTACTTCACCTTTTCATATCACTATTCACTAGCTGTAGCCCACAACTCTGCTCGCGTAGAAATCTCATACTAAAATAAATCTGTTCTTTTTAAAGGTGTTATTCAAGAATAACAATAGATTTTCTCGTTCGAAGGAATGCAATAATTACGTTGGCGCGTGTTTTCTACTAGTTTATGCGCAGATTTTTAACCGATCAAAGTAAATTACAATTGAGTTTTATTGCTTGTATCTTAATTATATTGCGATGTAACGTAGAGAACTTGTAATTATCTAATTATGTACTGCGTTATTGGACGACGAAGTCGTACAACTACGGTTAAAATAACATAATATTCAGTGATTATTCTTGATTTCTCCGAATTTTAGGTTTTAAATTTTTTTTATTTTGCGATTATGAGCAAAAATACGGAAGCAATCTAGAACAGGGGGACGGGGGACGGGAGGGGGGAGGAATCGCGGATAACTCAAAGTTTCGACTGTATGTAGCCTTTGATTACTTATATAAATGTACATTTATGTAATCTAAGTATGTAGCCATCTATACATCTATTCTCTATATATAATAGGAGTGTCTGTTTGTAATATTGGAATAACCGTTTTTTACTACATGTATATGAATATAATACGGTACTGTGAAGTCGGGGCTTGATCTCCACATTTTTACGAATGAAACGACTTTTTTGCCGTAATATTGATATTTATTGAGAAAAAACACATCATTCCTACACGAGCTTTTTAAAAGGGGATTTTTCGCAAGGTTTTTTATAATTTTATACACTACTCGATTGAGAGGAATGCAGAAGCTAGAACACTACTCTTCAAATCTTGAGCTTCCGAAGCCTTGCTGGCTTCTTCCGAAGATCTCCTGTCAACTGTCAGGAACTGTCCCACACGTCAGTTTTTTTCCTAAATTCTCTATGCAATCTTTTCTTTTATATTTTTATCATTTATTTATATATCGTTGACACATGATGTCCAGGCAACTACTAGTAATATCAGCCACGGAGGGCGGATATCACAATACAAACACCAAAATAACATTTCTTACAATTTTTGTGTCTGTCTGTCTGTCTGTCTGTCTGTCTGTTTGTTCCGACTAATCTCTGAAATGGCTGGACCGATTTTGACGTGACTTTTATTGGCAGGTAGCTGATGTAATAAGGAGTAACTAAGGCTACTTTTATTTTAGAAAAATAGCTTTGACTCAACAAGTCAATACTAAGCGATAACCGATATCCACGCGGGCGGAGCCGCGGACAACAGCTAGTAAGTGAATAAAATTAGACAGCTATTTCAAGTCATAACAAATTCATGAGAGATTTTGTCAATCTTTTTTTAAATTCCCTATTTCTTTTTCTAAAATAAAAGTAGGTAACGTCTTATAATATCAGCTATCTGCTAGCGAAAAGCCCGTCACTATCGATCCAGCTGCTTCGAAACAATGCCGAAACAAAGAGACAGACAGATTTTTTTCATGGAAATGAATCATAAAAATTGATATTTTACCATTAAAAACATAAATATTTCAATGTTATTAATATAATAATTAATAAAATGGCATATTCATTTTACTAATGAATGTGTAAATTTTCATATAATATACCTAGATTAAAATGAGGCAATACCTGGTCTTGTATTTCTACCGGAAATCAATAGAATATCAATAAAAAATGTTGCCATAAAAGATATTGACACCAATTTAGTATTAATCGCAACAATGACTATCAGTAAATGGAGGACATTATTTTTATGGGATTATTTACTTCGAATGGCATCATCGATAACAATTAGCTATGTGAATGTTACGAAATTACCACTTCACGATACTTAATTGTGATGTGATACTTGAATGGTATAATTTATTTCTTCCGTGTAATCATATTATAGGTAGTTAGATATCTATCTCAAAATGTTGCAGTTAGGGAAAGGAGAGGGAGTATCGTTCCAGTATATGAAATTTAGTTTTCGACTCGAACTTGAACGAACCACAATAAATAACATATCTATTTTTCCTCTAAATACCTACTACGCCACACACCTATAGTTTTGCTATTTATTTACAAAACTCTTGTTGCGTACTTAAACATTATTGGCAAGTGTAACACATAACTGCAAATATTCGCATGCCAAGCTAAATCAAACAGAACGGGGAATCACTGCAATTAAGCGGAAGCAACGTGTACAACCTCGTTAATTTAATGGTCTTATGTGAGTTCCGTATCGATGGGTTGAAATAAAACGACTTTTTAACAGATACCAATTATTACGTTTAGCCCGACGATTCGGCTACTTTTCAGCAGTAAAGAAAACCAAATAAATCGTGTTAGAATTCGTTAAAAAGTTTTAACGAATTCTTTTTAGTTTAGTTTTATTTCAATGAGTGATATCCACGTATACTTCGGACAGTATCATGTAAAACAGTGTTGTTTGTTTGATAGTGTTTGGGTACGTGGGACCTCCTAGTTTGTACCCTATCACAAAAATACTATCACAAAATTGAGGGCGTACGGGTACTAGGTTAAGGTGTCGCACATATTACTCAATTTAAATAATAACAAATACAATTTCGTAGCTACATATTATTTGCATGGTTTTGGTTTAATCGAAATATAATCTCAATCTCTCAAAGTTTCGGTCGCATTACAATATTACAAAGTCTTGAAGAATACCGAACTGCACTTTTTCAACTCTCTGTAAAATTTCGGTAAAAGTGTTAGACAATAAGAACTAAATTTTGACGATCTTTTATTGGGCACGAGATTTGGTTTTCTGGTGTCACACTGGGGTGGACACTCTGCCGATTCCCATTGTGCAAATAGAATATGAAAACGCAGTTTAGTTGAACGTGTTTTCACAGGTGAAAACCAACCTATGTATTGACAGACATAATATACTCACGTATAACCTTACCTATGTCTGTTCGCAAAATGCCTGAAGGTCATCCAGGTATAGTAAAAACAAAAATTTTGTAATTACATTTTTGTTATAAATTTTGTACATGATTCATATAATACCAAACCGTAATGTCGTTAATATTTTTAATGATGTATATGTTAATTTACAGCATGAATTAATTACTAGGTCTAGCCTTCTGCAATTTAAAAGCCTACAGCTATACCTATGAAAACCATTTTTTCAACGAGTAATATAGTTAATATTTTTGCTCGTAACATAATACCTAGTATGATTTCAAATGATACTAATTTAAAGCTCGCAAATCATAGAATATCTACCAATTGTGACAAAATTATCATTCATATTAAAGAGATAATAATTACAATTGATAAACAAAAAATACTGAGCTTAAATTCATCCCTTTTTAGTTATATCTTACATAAGTTAGTTTTGGTGAACGGGAAAAATAATTAGGATGGTAACTCTTAATAATTATAAGCTGTGGATCGCTTCACACTTGTAACCTATTTTACTGAATTATCTTGCTAAAATCATTAATTACTTAGGTAATCGATGGGTCGATGGTGATGTCGTATTGTAGCTAATTTTATCTGCCTTATATCTAGCTAGGTATGTTATTTTGTACTTACATCATAAATAAAATCTACCTAAGTGTAATGTGGTAGGTATGCAATTTTTCGACCTATAAGTTTTGACGCTATAATGAAAACACCCGTACGACCTCATTCTAAAACCTCATTAGAGCTACAAAATAAAATAAAATCATTAGGTGTGAAATATTTCAACACTAATAACAATTTTGAATGAAATTTTAAAGCATTTTGCATGCTTCAAGATTGTTGGGTCCAAGCCGTCCTCATCTGGGGGCCGGATAACACCATAGACTTAATATGGAGAAGGCTCTGAAGTGCTGTCTTTCATCATCAAAGCATAAGGATTAATTAATCACGTGGTCTTTAAAAAAATAAGCCCCCCCCTCTAGATGATATGAGATTTATGACTACCCCTACCTACCCCCCCCCCCCCCCCCCCCTCCCAACATCACGTATATTTTTAGTACCTACAAAGAATCTTAAAATTTATAGAATACTATGTTTAAATACAGATATTAAAAAGTAAAATCTTATTTTATTTTGAAATTATGGACCATGATAAGAATATCTAGATAGCATAGACTAGAATTTTCTGTTTAGAAATCGTGCGTATGACAAAAAAACACCCTCCCTACCCTTGTGATATTTCGTGATTGTTGTCAGAGCACCCCCCCCCCTCCCCCCTCCCTTCAGGCGGCACGTGTTAATGGATAGCCTCTAAAGATGATGATGATGATTTAATATACTGGAAAATATCATAAAACGATCTAATTATTAATATTATTATTATTATGCCACAACCTTCGCACAAGTAGGCTACAAGCAATAAGGTGACAGTTGTAGAAGATTTATTATTATTATTTTATAGTTATCGGATGAACGGTACGGCAGCGCATCAAATACGAACTAATAGGCTTTGAGTTTTATATATTATATTATAAATATTAAACAGAAGGCCGCACCAGTTCCAGGTCACGTATCTCCTTCTTCCTTCAGTCCCTGGTCCTCTAACCGGGGCATGAAAAAGCATCTGATGAGGCCGTCAAGCTGAGTTCCACCATTGTTAACATGGTAGGTACGTGTCTGTAATGGTGACCCTCTTGCCTGACACTTTGCCTTCAGCTTACCATCACGCAAAGTGAAGTTAAATTGACGTGTCGTACATAGAAAAATTCGTAATAAAAATCTGTTCAACATCCACTCGCGGTCTAATCTCAATCACGGTTAGGTAGAACCGAAGATATGATGCAAAGTCGCGATAATCGACAGTCTAGTTTTTACCCGACTGCGCACAAGATTTTGACCTGCTGTTTATGTTACGTTACGTCACGTTGTAATAATATACCTAATTTAACGATTACGTGCGGAACACTTATTTTTAGGGTTGTCAAGGAACGATTACCATATTTTTTAAACAGAGTTATAATGGTAATTAAGAGTTAGTACTTATAATAAAGTCTATCTTCCTGTTTCCGCAACATATGAAAACTTTATTATCATTTCATTGCATAAAAATATTAAACTGTTGTAAATCTGTGGCAATAGAATATTATGGCCTAACGTTGATAAACAGTTGTGCGAGATGATATTTACAATATTATAGTTTGAAATCCATTCTAATATTAAATAGATATAAATGCGAAAGTAACTCTCGACTGTTTGTCTGTCTGTATGTTACACTTTCATGCCTAAACCACTTAGCTACTTTTAATCAAATACACTTTTAATTAAACTTGGTATAGTGGTAGATTAAACCCTGAGAAAGGACATAGGCAATGTTTGGTCGCGCGCAAAAGCTAGGATAGTTAAAATATCCCTTTGTATGCTTAAATCTTTAAAAATACGCAACGGATTTTGATGCGGTTTTTTAATAGATAGAGTTATTCAAGAGGAAGGTTTATTTGTGTAATACATGTTTATTATACTAGAGGGTGCAGTGGGAACGGGATCTGACGCCACGCGGGCGGAAAAATATTGGCGGTACGAAGTTTGCCGGGTCAGCTAGTTTTTTTGTGTGTCTCTTGAGGTGCTAGGGATTCTTGGGTGCTCCGGCTGTCGACGAACTCAAATTCACAAAGCATAGATAATAACAAAACAAATTGAATGTTTCAACGAATAAAATAAAATAAAAAGTAATGTTATAGTTTATTTTTGCTGCTGTGGTACCTAGCTAGATACTTATATTTTTCCATCTGAATAAAGCTCTGTTTGAATCAATAGGAATGCATTATCGCAATAAAGCGCGCGGTTTTATCAAACGATATTAACGCTCTTATGCTGTTGGGGCTGAATGTATAATTTGGTGTATCGCCATAACATTATTTTCGTTAAGTTACAGATGTTTGCTCCCGGTGAGAAAGCACCACTAACTTTGAATCCATGTACCTACTTATTTTTTATGAACTAGATAAAATAGAGTAACTTTTTTAATAGCGCAAAGTAACCTGTAACGGCCTGTGAGAGTACCTAAGCAGTTATCGTTACCAATAGACGTGTTACCATTGTGTAACTTGTGAAAAAAAAGTCATTGCACTAGTAGTATATAACAAGCTAGTACCTAGATGTGAATTTTTAGACGTCTGTGAAATAATTTGAAATTGGAACTCATTTTAAATTCAAATAGGAAGTTCACACTCATAATGTCAGATTAGTCACCATTGTAACAAAAAAGAGAACCAAATGAACTTTCTAAAAGATTGGTTCGAAATAAGCAGAAAATTCTAGAAGTTTCATTTTCATTCTGATTTTTAATACAAAGTATCACTTTAGTTCTGTCTCTGGTATACTATAAGGTTAAGAGATGCCCCGCAGCTATCGCTTGGTGACATGCTGTGAAGACTTGACCAAAGTATTCGCAATATACGATTAACTATACACTGTATGTGGTTTGTTCGCCGTGAACAAAGACCTAGATGGTTTTTTAATAGAATGTTAGTAGGTAGGTGAAATTACTAGTCGCCCTATATAACCTAATAGTAATGTAAAACCTCATTTAAACTATGCTCACCTACTTTAAGGGTATTTGATTCCGAATTTCGATTTATCTGAGGACAGATTGTATAGACAGATTGCCAAATTTGACAAACTGTGTATTCTATACAATCTGTCCTCAGATAAATCGAGATTCAGAACTGTGTACCGTCCTGGAATACAGGCCTAAGTCTAGATAGCCTGTGTAAGATATCTTAGAATATTTATTTGTTTAGTTAAACGTCGACAAATTGGCTGTATGATGTCTTTATCCGATCGCAAATAAGAAATGACGCCATGGCACTTACACAGACGGATCTGATGTTAGTACACTCGTGTACAAACTAACATGTCAATATGTGAATACTCAAGCCCTTATATTAAGTGGTTATTGAAAACGTGCAAACATTGGTGTTGGATACACTTATGAATAAACTGTATAATATTACGAGGGAAGTATCGAGTCGGAGGTCATTTGTTATACTTAGTAGTATTCCTAAGTAGGTAGTACATATAACCACACATACGCGAATGTTACACTAAACGTCGTCAATCACACCATCAGTGTCACACGTTATAATAAATCATCTGACAGAATCAAACGATTTTTAAATTTCTGTCACCACCAGTGCTGGATTAACACGGCGCGGGGCCTGTAGCAAATGCCACCAAGGGGTCCTTAGTTTACTTTAGGTTCTTAAGTTTGTAGTATTAAAATCAGATGAGAGAATAAAACCGAACATGTGTGTGCGTAACAAACTCTCAGTGGCTATGTAGAAATATGTTTCGCCGCGGTTGCGGACGGAACCTCCGTGTCGAGTACCGCGATCTCTGTGCTATTTGTTTTCGAGCTCGGTGCCGTTTTCATAGAGTCGCGGATCCGAATATCCATCGATCCTGTCAATTCAGGATTAAAGCCCGATCGGACGAGGTCTGCACGAGACCGAGTCAGTCCTCCCGTGGGTGTAAGTTTTTTTATAGAGGTTGTCTTCCTCGTAGCCCACTAGCAGCCACAGTTCTTAACAGACCCGTACACCCCAGTCTAACACTACTACTCACTACACCCTCTGCAATCAGAGGGAAACTTGTAGGGCCTACTAGCGACCGTAGCGGTAGCTAAACCGCTCCCACTTTGTCAGGAAGGATCTTTCGAAACCCTCCTCACCGAGCTTGCAGGCCCGCCATCTCACCATTATCGCATATCGCACGCAATCGGGTCAGCTATATTGGGTTTTTCGTCAACGGCTAACAGAGGTCCTAGGAGTGCGAGTGTATAAACCGCTATCCAAGGTGCACTAGCCCCCTTGCTTCCACTGCCCATGATCGAGGTTCAAAGGGGAAAACCAACGTAGAAGTTACTCGACCTCGCACCCCAAGATGGGCCTGGCACTAAGAATTATAAGTCGCCCTGCGTTATTCCTTGACACAATTATATTAGATAGCGATGAAGATGATTAAACGTGTCAATAACTTTTTGTAAGTAACAATTCATAATCAGCGATAATAGCTATTATTAATAGTTTAATCATATTCATGTCAGTAAATGACATTCATGATACTTGGAAAAGAGCTATTTGAGCCAATTTGCCTACGGTCAGTTAGTTGATTGGGGTTTGGAGTTGAACCATGAGAAAGTTTTATGGTCAGACAGGCGTTGGTGCGCGGGGCCCCCCTATTCACGGGGCCCGTAGCATTTGCTACTCTTGCTAATCCGGCACTGGACACCACGGCGTATGTGGCCGATTGTACCTACTATTGTATTATTCATATTCATTTATTTATTCACACATTTCATTCATTTATTTCTCGGATATCTGTGATTTAATTGCATCTTTAATTTTAAATTGAATGTATGCAGCTCAAACAGTTCTTGCGAAAAATATTGACATTTTAGATAAATTAATCTACTTATTTACAGTAGACGATTGAACACGACCTTTCCTTGTTCATCTGTAAAAAAATAAAATGTATACAGAATATAATATAGATATAATAATCAATGATAGATGAATATGTTATCTGTCATGCTACGTAAGTAACTATCTACATGCCAAAATCTGGCGCGAAACAACAAAAAAAAAAAAGGATTTTAAGTTTCATTGCGTGAGCAGACTATTTATGTAAATAAAAACTTCGCAAAATTATTCGCACGATAAAACAAAACACTTAGTTTTCATAAAATGGGCATTTTGTACAATAATTGTTTTAATGTTAAGCAAAAAACGCCAATGCAATAATTTGAAATTGAACAGAATAAATTGACTGTAAAGTGGCATTCTGCTAAAAAAACAATATCATTCATGGTATAGTCTATTCCAATGTCAATTCTCAATATAATTTCAGATATGTGATGTGCCTCAGTAAAATGATAAAATGATGTGAAATTATCAAACTCTACATAGGGTTTAGGGTAGGTACCTAGGTACCTAAAAGGGAAGAGAATTTAAAATGTTGAAAACTTTGTTCCTGGAAGAATTTTATGGCATTCGGGAGATCGACGTGTGATTATAACTGAATTTTAATCGTATTTTTTATTCTAAGAACTGCCCCATTGTTAGCTAATGGTTATGGACAAGTTAGGAATGAATGGTCTAACAGTTTAAAGTTTTTACTTATCGAAATTCTTTGAAATGAAATCATTTTACATTTTTTACTTGTTTTCACTTTCAAAGCATGATTTCACTTTTTTTTAAAGTAGCGGTTATAAATATTTTTTTAGGTGGGTAACAGACACAGACATTCTTTGCTTATAAGGTGACCACGGTCAATTTTCTAATACCTAGTGGAAAGATGTTTAAAGAACAATAAATTATTATTAATCCTCTTTATTCATTCCAAAAACTTATAAATTTATATTTTTAAATACATTTAATTATTATTTATCCTACTTAATATTATAAACGCGAAAGTTTGTAAATATGGATGGATGGATGTTTGTTACTCTTTCACGTAAAAACTACTGAATGTATTTTACAATGATATAGCTTATACATCAGAATAACACATTGACTACAGTTTAGGTATAACGATAACCGATACCGTTTTTAATAAAAATAATGAATCTTAATAAAACACTTTAGAAGTTGAACTTCATAAATTATTTATGTATAGTCAGCATCTTTAAAATGACGTTAACAAAAGTACCTACTCAAAATAATCCAAATACCAAAATCCCAATTTTATATTGGTTATTAGAGTACTCAAATAGTTGTAAGTATCCAGAGTGGTCTAACTATCTTAACAATCGGTCTTCCAGTATTATCTAAGTTACTGTACAGTTACAAGTTACAGTTCAAGTTCAAGTACAAGTTACAGTACTCATATCATATACACAATCACGCCGGTCGATGGTATCCAGTCAAGAATAATTTAAAAAAATCTAGACATTCATACTTTTCTCACTAATGGAAGTCGATAGGTAGTTCATGGCTTATGCAATAATTGTCAACTATAAAAAATACAAAAGACATTGTCAATTGACACATTTTGTATCTTTTACTTACTCATATACCCATCCCTTATCATCCCGCCATTGTGTGAAAGGGATGGCTTTACAAGTAAGAAAAGAATACAAAATGCGATTAAATGACAATGTCTAGATTTTTTGAAATTATGCTTGACTGGATACCATCGACCGGCGTGATTGTGTATATGAATATGAACACACTACTAACTGACATAATACTGGAAGACCGATTGTTAAGATAGTTAGACCACTCTGGATACTTACAACTATTTGAGTACTCTAAATAACCAATATTAAATTAGGATTTTGGTATTTGGATTATTTTGAGTACTTTTGTTAGTGACATTTGATTGATGCTGACTGTACCTAAGTGAATAGATAGGTCCATACTATACTACTAAAACGGCAAACAAGCAAACAAACAAATCCTGGTGCCAAATCATCATCATCATCGGCCTTGCTTAAAACCTGGTCACATCCGAGGTTTTCTCCATTGAGTCCGCTTAGTCTCTAAGTAACTAAACTTATAATACACATCGGATCATTCATCAACTCGTTAGCACGCTTGAGTTGGCACCTTTCGATTTTATTTTTATCTCGTCACCCGTTTGTTCATAATCGACATCTTCCAATTTAAAAGTCAAAAATCATTACATTTTAAATTTCAAAAGCTATAATCAATCAAAACCCTTTCACGCAGAACCTTGACAAGATGACATATTTAACCCATCAACTGCGAACGGCCTTCTGCAACAGGTTATTTAACTTCTTAACCTGTGTGCAACCATTATGAGCAACACAAACAGTAAACAGTTATGCCTCTTTAATAATTTGAACTAACGAATAAACACAAAGTGATAATTTATAGGAAGTTGTACGCATATACGAATTTATTATGGTATAATAAGACACGGAAAACGATGCTATCATGTTTTATTTGCTTTCTTACGACATAAATACATATACTCACGCTTGTAAATCCCCCAAGGGGTAGACAGAGGTTTATTAACACGTAACACCCAAATTTCGCCTACTAATTTTCGGTCCCACGTGAGTGAGCCTATTGTCTTCAAAAGGGCACTTAGTCATGGGCTGTAATGTTTACTGTTGGATGGATGATAGCCCTATCCCTTAGTCGCCTACTACGACACCGACAAGAAGAGGTGGGGTAGCCCTTTTCTACTCCATTGAGAATCAACACGGCATACATTAATAGTCGCCTACTACGACACCGACAAGAAGAGGTGGGGTAGCCCTTTTCTACTCCATTGAGAATCAACACGCATACATTAATAGTCGCCTACTACGTCATCGACAATAAGAGGTGGGGTAGCCCTTTTCTACTCCATTGGCAATCAACACGGTATACATTAATAGTCGCCTACTACGTCACCGACAATAAGAGGTGGGGTAGCCCTTTTCTACTCCATTGGGAATCAACACGGCATACATTCTTACAAATGAGATTTATAATGTTATCTAAATAGTATTGAGATCTCAAAAGCGTATTGTGTTATATGACAGAAGTTTTATAATCGTATCGTTACCGTATTGAGAGAACGAAGCATTGCGATTGGCTAGCTTCACACACACACAGGTTCACAGTAGACAGTCGACCAATCGCAATGCTCCGTTCTCTCAATGCGCCTACCATACGATTACGATAGTTTTTCGTGCTAGGGGTACTGTTTTTGTTTTCGCTGGGACTCATAGTGTGTGTCCTGTTGCACTCGTGCTTGCTTAGAGATAGGCGACTTTTTATACCAGAAATATGTTCCTTTGGGTCACAGGAACGTGGTCATGTGGCTTCCTATAATCTCTTAAATCAATATTATTCCAATCTTACTTTTACGAATGTGACTCTTCTGGTATTGCACATGACCGTAGGCCACGGTAACCACTTTCCACCAGGGGGCCTTGTGCTTGGCTGCCAACTCAGTTGTATAAAAAAGTCGTCACCGCGTCGTCGTATGTCAAGACAGTATGTGTTCTGTGTCTTGTAAATCTTCCGAATTATGCAAAATAAATATAGGTATATCCACAATAGACTATCTAGTAAGAAATACTGTTTGACCCAGTTTTACCACATAATGCAAGTGCCATGACCGATTCTATTGGCCCAATACACACTATGAAAGAAACAAAGAAAGATTAAAATAACACAGTTGGAGAAGGTTGTAGGCGCCTAGTATTCCACGTGGATGCAGCCGCAAGCTAGCAAACAATACAATCATCACGAGCAACGCTAACCAAACGTTGTTAGAATAAGTTGTTAGTGTCGATGATGAATTGAAGTAGGTGTGTGCAAGGGTTAACACAAAAAAAGTTGAAAAGATGATATTATTTCAAACATCTCATCGATATAAATAGTATTAGCATTTATAAGCTCAAAAAAATAATATTGGATAGTAAGATCTCAAAACAAGTTTAGTGTAAATTTTAAATTTGGAAAGATATAATAGTTTTTCTATTTTTATTTATTTCTGTTAAGTTTTATACAAAATTAAATACACTTTTTGCAGTCACAGATTTATTTAGTGCTGTTTGTTTTGTGTGAAAAATTTCTTTAGAAATTGTTACTAATTGCATGCCTTTATTTGCTCATGTTGTACTTAGGTAGGTACCTATAAAAATAAGGCACTTATCTTAAATTTATGTTACCTATTGTGAAGTTTTGGTGTTCTTATTGCTAGTGAGCCGAATAAAAAAAAAAAATATTGAATAGAGTATAGAAAATAGATGAAGTAAACCATAAAGTAATGGTCAATTGTGTAATCGTAGGTAGTAGGTACAAGTACGTCGTGCAACGAAAGTTAATAGACGCATTAGAAGTTAATAAAAATTCGTATCACGCTCACGATACCATTTTGAAATATTTTAGGGTATTAAATATACTTTTTTTTCGACTGGGTACCGATTGAGTTCTTTAGTGTAGGTAGGTTAGCCGAATGCAAACGAGTCACACAAAGAAAGCCCATTGATTTCGATTAAAAAAAAAATTAATGAAAATAGTTTATTGAAAGAACCCCAAAACTTTAATGTCCAGCCACAGACATAATAGGTACGTATCTAATTTTAAAGCTGCGTGGTTCCCGGCAGAGTAGAATTTGGGCAACCCCTTCTCTTCCCATGTGGTGTCGTACAAGGCGACTAAGGGATAGGGCTGATTAACTTTGACATCAGACAGATATGTACAGCCCAGACTCAGCCTCAGATGCATGGCTCGGGTCAACAATAGTGCCCGGAATACGGCAATAGGCTCACCCCCTATTACGTGGGCCCAAATACAGATTGGTGAAATGTGGGTGTTAATTCACATCTGCCTAACCGTCCGGGCTTAAAGGCGTGATTAGGTATATGTAAAAACATTCAAAACATAAACACGCCATGAATGAACGTTCGAAGAACCTATCGTTCTTTAATTCAAGAAATTCATATAATGGCAATTTATTGTATTTATTCAGGTGATAACAACTGCAGAATAAAACATGTTTTTAATGTAGGTAATCACGTGTCTGCATAAGTAGATGATTCGAATTGATTTAAATAGAAAAAGTAGTGAGTAGTGGTCTTTCCTGATATTAGTTTAGTAGTGCACATCACCACAGATAATATAATATAATTCTTATAACATCACGTTTATTAGATACTATTTCATGGCATGCAAAAAATCATTAATCAATAATATATAATACTAGCTGTTGCCCGCGGCTCCGCCCGCGTGGATGTCGATTATCGCTTTCCCGCTTTTCTGTTGAAATTTTTTCCTGAACTTTCTTTGCTATAAACCTCACGAAGCCCGAGACCTTTCCAACGAATGCAAAACCGTGGAAATCGGTTCGCGCGTTCTGGAGTTATAGCGTCAGGAAGGAAAACCCGACTTATTTTTATATAGTAGACTAGCTGTCGACCGCGGCTCCGCCCGCGTGGGTGTCGGTTATCGCGAATCGGGGTATGAAAAATAGATGTTTGCCGATTCTCAGACCTACCCGATATGCCCACAAAATTTCATGATAATCGGTCAAGCCGTTTCGGAGGAGTATGGCAACGAAAACTGTGACACGAGAATTTTAGGTAAGTAGCATACACAGTCGACAATGGAGATACGGATACACTTTTTCACAACATTTCACACAACGCTATCTGGATCCATGTTGTGGAATCTAGAATGCAGATGATATACATACTTAAATACTTTTTTTTATAAGTACATACATATTATACATAGAAACACCCAGACCAATGCAAATATACATATTCATGCATACAAATGTTTGCACTGTGCGGGGATCGAACCCGCGCCTCCTGCACAGTGGCCGCGTTCACTACCGCTACGCCACGGAGGCTGTCTGTATAAAGTTGTATGTAAAGATGCAACCGTATCTGCTTTGTCGTCTGTATTAATAATTTGCAAGTCAAAATCATGCAAATATTAATATTATACATAATGTCAATTACTTAAATAAATGACACTAGTGTCAGTAAAAATGTCAAATTAACGTAATTTGTTAAGGATAAAATTAATAACACTGTGTTAAATAATTATAATTGTGGACTTATTAACAATAAATAAATGTCAATTTGTGAAAAAAATCAATTAATAAGCAATTATATTTTTTTTTAGAAATATATAATTTATCGATTATATCGATCTATCTTAATCGATTTTATGAAGTTGGTATGTAATGATAAATGAGAATGGCGGGGTGTTGTCCCTGCTTACCCTGAGTGAGCATATGTATTAGCACTATGAGGTGTTTCTTTGAGCCACCTTCGAACATCGGGAGTATAATGACGAAGCATCACTTACGTGTTATAGATGGTGTAGTAAATAAATAAAAAAAAAGCTGCTATTGAGTCAAAGTCAACACGAATTATAATTTACTTATTAAATGTGAAGCAATCTGCCAAATAACACTTTTAAACCTCAACACACACACACACACACACACAGGCGCGTTATCATCGGTCGATAAAACCGTACGCATTGCGATCTCTGTTTTAAGAGCAGCCGCAGTAAAGTGCAGCCGTATCTCTTTTATCGACTGTACACACTGCTGTGATAATAACAGCCAAACGCGGCTATTTGAAGGAATAAATAAATAAATGTTCTACAACATTCAACACATCGCTCTTTAGATCCATGGAAAGCATAGCTTTACTAGCTTGTGTTTATGGGTGAATAGGGATGCATTTGGCATAGCGCCATTTATCGGCATCGGCACGGCTAAGGATTTTGGATAGCATATAGTAATATACACTAACATCATGGCAATAAAATATAAACTTGTCGATGCAGCAGCCTTAAGAAATCCAAAGCGATGGTTTTGTTACTTTCAAAAATTTCAAATTTATAGATGCTATTATTGCTATTTGCCACCTAAAATAGACAGCGTAATCAACGCGTGCGGTTTTATCGATCGATAATAACGCATCTGTGTGTTTGAGGCTTTATACCGATAATGATATATTACCTGTGTATAATTACTTCTGGCAGCGGGAAGACGTTTTTATTTCATTTTGCGGTTGCCATAATAAACAAGTCGGTGTCTATAAAAAGTGATTATCATTAAAGCTCCATGTTTGATTTTAAATGCTTGATTTTATTGGGAATCTCAAGGTGAGACACCTACCTATACTATAAACGTGTAAACATTAAACTACAATACAAAATAACTAATAATATAAAGGCGAAATAACTAATATTCCCTCTAACTCCTTCATCTAAGCTAAAAAGCTTGTGCAAGGATTAGGTTCATTCGGATTGGGGTAATGTAATGGCATGTACTGGAACCCGGGGCCAGGCCGACTCCTAAACACTACCGACGCAGTAAGTGTTCACGTACTTAGCTGCAGTCTGACTCTGTCTGAAAATAATCTTAAAACTATGGCATTAAGAGCAAATCAAACTGTTTAATTGATTTTAATTGTATTATTGGTCGAAATAAAGGTGTGTATAAAATATAAGAACATTTAGTCATCAGGAAGGAGGAAAAACCAAGGCATTAAGATCATTCTGTGTACTTTGTTCGTCGAGATAGACTGCAATATGAAGAACCGCCTGTACACACGTACCTATACCTATATAATATAAACGGATGATTATTGAGAAACCGGAAACATCGCGCTATTCTTGTAATAACCTCATTATTTTGTGTTTAGTAAAAAGTTTTGACACATGCAAGTTTTGTCTCACGGTTTTGGCGGATGTCGTGGAGGCCAACTTGGTATTGCTCGGGACATTAATGGACCTAAAATGTGCTCGATACCCGCAGTAGGTACACGCTTCTTGGCTGTCTTTTGAGATTTGCACGGGGTACTACAGAAGTGAACGAATTAAATTCACCAAACATTAGATGATTACAAAATATTACGCGCGCGCTATCACCGCCAAGGCTTTATTTGTCTTGCGATTTAGTTTAAGTATACGTGTCCCGAGGTATACCTCAGCGCTTGAATCAAAATTAAATGAAATGGTTACAGCAACAGGTTTTATTATATTTATAAGTAGGTACAGCATATATTCTGCCGTGGTGTTAAAATATAATACCTATTGCTAAATAACACGAGAATTAAATCAAAATCAAATCAAATCAAATTTAATTAGTCTTACTATTATATTTTTCAACCTTGACTAAATTGAATGAGGTTGATATTTCCCCGTTATCCAATCCCACTTCGGATCTTATCAACTGGAATCGATTCAGGAGCTAGATCGTGAAGAAGCAGGCACGTTGAAACCCTAACACAGTCTGCCTGCACCTTCAGAGATTTACAGGGGTGAATATTTATGTGTTTCCTTATATGAGAAGAGAGTAAGCCAAAGAGAAGGTTTCACATTCCCGCTTAGTAAATAATCAAGAAGAATTAGGTAAGCACAAACACTGTGCGTATGTTTTTTTACCGAATAATAACAACAATTTTAATGATCTTAAAAGAAACGAACAAAAACCAGCAAGTAAAAGAACATTATATTTAACTTACGTAAATTAATTGCCTACCAGAAGTGCATAGAGGTCATGGACGGTAAGCCAATTTGTTCCACAGCCTATACTTATACCAGTAATACTGTAATATACAGTAATTGTACCAGGGTAGCATGACACCGATAGAGGACGGGTGCGAGCCTTGACTCCATAATGATAGACACACGATACAATCTAATTCAACAATCTAGAGCTTGCTGTGCGCATAATAGCTGTTTAAACTATCATTAATGTTTATTAAATAAATATTTTAATAAATAACTTCAATGTGGACTTCTCGACTGGTTGTTCGGAATTAAAATCCGCGAAAATGTACCATTTTTCGTAGCGGCCAATGCTGTCTTATAGATAATATGCTACTATGCTGTCAAATAGCTGTCAAAATTGCTATTTTTTAGTTTCTATCGTCCCTTGCCAAATTCGAAATTCAAAATTCCCGACTTATGAACTAGAACATGCTAGATACTAGAACATGTACCGTGCCCGGCGGTTACACAGTTCTTTTTCTGATAATCACTTTCATAGGTCTCATCGCATAATGTCCTTTTCTCGGAATATCCTTTCTCATAATGTCCCTTTCTCAAAATATGTGCACTACAGGATTACAGTCTTTATGTTGTGATAGCTGCGCAATCCGACTTGATTAGGTTAGGTTAGTTCGTGGTTTTTTTTTTGATAACCATGCAGAAATCCATGCAGAAAAGGACAAAAAGCTGTGGACTGAAGGATGGTGCCACCTTCCCTCCATCGTGCTAAATTAACTTTGATGTGCAATAAAACTGTATCTTTGAATTTGACCCGTAGTTCCGATTTCAGCCTTTTCACTGATTCGTTGGTACATCCTTACAAATCAGCTTGTAGGTTTCTTTTTGAAGAAGTCAAAAAGAAACCGGCAGAGGATTCACAAATTCCAATCAGTCTCCTGAGCGCTCCGATCGTACATGAGTATGAAAGACTGAAACGTCTAAACTTATACATAGAATTGAAATATTAGCACTAGTTCATTATGCATGGGTCACACGACTCGCAAGAGACAACAGATTTAGGTGCCTTTGATATCAGTGAGTTGTGGAGAGGTACCACACGTTCAACAACTTCAGAGGGCGACTGTACTTAAGCACTACGAAAAGAATCAAGGCCTTATCAGTTTTAGAACGTACCTGTATTTAACATGTGAGTGTCAATGGATCTTTAGTGTCTCGTAAAAATTACAACTATGTGGTATTTAACATTGATACACACTTGAATAGGTGGTTTAATGCCGTAGGTAGACAGTAAACAATCTCGTTAAATGTTTTTGTTATAGTGATGTTAAGTACCTACCTACTTCTTATTTGTTACTATGGAAGATACTTGACATTAGCTGTTGCTGTAAGTTATGTCCTACACGGCTTTAAAACATGACCGATACAAGCAGGTGCTACATGCGTGACCCGGAAAGGAATAAAAATATGTGTGACAACTGCCTGGATCCGTGGCAGCCGCAAAATGTAGAAGCGTGCTTTATCTACTCAATAAAGAGTGCCTTAGCTGGTGTTGCTAGCGGCCACGTTTTGCGGTAACTGCAAGGTTACATGGGTATACATAAATTTAACAATGCCTGGTCATGCTGTCGGCGCCGGACCACGGTAGAATAGGGATATCACTGAAAAACTGGCTTGACGTCATAGATGACATGCGTGCCAATGGTGTCACTGCCATGAAAGCCCAAGATCGGACAGGAGGTAAAGTTGGAAAGCGGGCCATTGGCTCCGACTTGAAGCCTCTTGCGCAATTGGGACACAACACTGATAGTGGATAGGTACTAGCTGTTTTTACCCGCTGCTCCACCTGCATAAAATAATGACACCGTGATTCCTTTCCTGGCTTAAGAAGTCCTAACTCGCGCGCAAATGTGAACTGAAACTTATGACCAGGAACGATATATACAATGACTCACTCCTATAACACAAACAAATGGGAATATGCATGTTCTGTTTTTAAAATTTTAAGTGATTATTTATATCAATATACAAATATTAAAGAAAAAAGTGTGGGTAGTCACGCAATACACACACTAAAAATTAACTGCTGCTATATATTTTAATTTAAAATTATATATTCCACTATATTTATGTATATCCATATTAACTTTACTTAAAACCAACCTGCACTCGCTGTCTAGTGTTATATACAACTTCCTGTTCGATTTCGGCCTGTGCTCACTTCACTATGGATCTGAAACTCACTAGTGGACTGGAAGATCTGGCGAAGTTATTCGGCTCCCGGATGAAGGAGTATGATGAGAAGCTGCAAAAGATCTCGCCCAAAGCAGCACCCACACCGCCTGACCTCGCATCACTATCACGTGAGTACACGGAGTTTAAGCATTTTGTTTGGCAAGCCCTGACTAAGTTGAAAGCACAAATTGAACTTCTCACGCTTGGGTTAGACAGGCATGAAACTGCTACGAGGAGGAAGGTGTTGCTCTTCCACGGTATTCCTGAGAAGCCAAATGAGCTCCTGCATGAGTCTATTCATAAAATTATGACCACAGATATGAAGCTCTCTGAAGTGGGTTTACAGCATTTAGCTGTGTGCCATAGGCTGGGCGGTGCGCGTGGGAAGCCACGTCCGGTCCTTGTGAGGTTTCGAGGCATGGAACAACGTAACACTATCTGGGATAATAAAACGTCCCTTAAAGGAACAGCCATCACGGTATCCGAGTTCCTGACTAAAACGCGGCATCGCATATTTACTTCAGCCAGGCAACACTTCGGTATCAAGAATTGTTGGTCAGTGGAAGGCAAAATTGTTATCATAACTCCTGATAAGATCCGACATAAAATCGAGTGTAAATCTGAGCTCGATGCCCTCATTGTGCAATTTCCTCGAGCCGCCGCCGTGACCGACAAGTCTCCGATGCCAGATGCCGCCTCAACATCGAGGAGTACAGCTGCGAAAAACACTACAAAAGTAGCCAAGCCTTCCCGTCGTCGTGAATAGGTACTCGTTCCGGTTCGTGTCGTGCAATCGTCAATAGTCGATCTTCCCTGAGCTAAATGAGTCACTACTTATCACAAAATGTCTGAGTACCTGCTTCACATCGCACATTTATAAAAATTCACTTTTTTTTTTATACCTGCTATGTTATAAAACTTCACTTTCATTGGAATTTGAAAAATATTCACCTGTTGTCACTTGACAGCATAACAGCTATGTTTGAAGGCTGCGTTTCGTTACTCCTACTTAATAGCACTTGACAGCATAACAGCTATGTTTGAAGGCTGCGTTTCGTTACTCCTACTTAATACAATATGTTCATGAAGAATGCTATGACCCATATGTGTTAGTTTTTTTTTTTTTTGCTCATTTTGTTTTGTAATCATAGTATTTTGCAGCAGCACTCGTAAATGAATGTATAATGTTTTATATTAGTGTAAATTAGTGACGTCATTCGTTGTTTTCACTAAATGCAGTTTTTTTTTTTTTTCTACCCTTTTCTTTTATTTAAGCTACTTTTGCCTTGAGTTTGTTTTTTTTTTTTTTTTTTCTACCGTCTCAGCTTAGGAGATTTTTTTTTTTTCCACTACACTAGCGAGTTGGTGGTATCGCAGAGTAAATTTGTATATTATTTTTATTTTATTTTTTGTATTCATATAATTATTTTATTTTATATTTTTACGTATTTTAATATTATATAGTATAATGCATAACTTGAATGACTTCGATAACATAGATAGTAGTTTTTTTTCTTGCTCCTCTGACTCAGACAGTTTTGTTAGTGCAGATGAGGATTCCCCAGCCCTAACTCTGCACGATCAAATTTCTTCCACTTTTTCTTACTATCCTAAGAACTTTAACCTAGTTCACATTAATGCTCAGAGTGTTCCTGGTCACCATCCTGACCTTCTGGCGTCTTTTAGCAACTCCTCTCTTGATGCTATTCTTATCTCAGAAACCTTTCTGAAACCCTCTTTACCTTCTACTCACGTTGCGCTCCCCGGCTACGTTTTGATACGTAATGATAGAACAGGAAAGGGATGCGGCGGTGTAGGTATATATCTGCGTGCCAACATTTCCTACAAAATTGTTAATACATCGCCCTCTACCTACAGTGAGTCTGCCGAACACCTGTTCTTAGAAATTCGGCTACTTCATACTACTGTTCTACTCGGAGTCTTTTATAGTCCTCATCTTAGCATCGACTACTTCGACAATTTCGATAATCTTCTTCATAATCTAACTCCTTCCTATAATCACGTAGTCATAATGGGTGACTTTAATACCTGTCTATTAAAAGACGATTGTAGGTCTCGCAAACTATTGAGACTTCTATCTTCCTATAACCTTCAAGCCTTACCTCTTTCAGCCACTCACCATATCCCTAATCGTACTCCATCATTGCTTGATCTCGTTATAGTTTCTTGCTCCGACGACGTAAGTACACATGGCCAATTATCTGCTCCTTTCTCCCATCACGATCTATTATACCTGTCCTATCGTATTCGACCTCCTAAACGTAAGGCACAGTACCGTTGCCGTCGCAGTTTTGGAGGTATTAACCTGGAGGCATTGCATAGTGACATCAGTAGCACTGACTGGTCGTTTATCTTAGATTCTGCTGATGTTAATGAAATGGTTAATATTTTTAGTTCGAGGATTATCCAGTTATATGACCAACACGCCCCTTTGAGACGTGTCAAGATTAGGCACAACCCGGCGCCGTGGCTAAATGCTACTATCAAAAACCTCATGGGTCGTAGGGACAAAGCTAAAAGGCGCTACAGGGGCAGTCCATCGGAGCACAACCTGTTCTTATTCAAGACACTGCGCAATCGCTGCAGTCGTATGTGTAGAGATGCAAAAAGACGCCATTTCTATAACTCTCTCAATAGTCGAAACACTTCGGACACTTGGAGATTTCTCAAGTCTGTTGGTATAGGGAAATCGCCTGATTCTGACGTCGGGGATATAGACGTGTGTGATTTAAATAATCACTTCTCGCTGCCGCCGACATCCTTGGACGCAGTTATCAAGCAGAGTACTCTGCTTGCTCTTTCGGGTGTGCCTAAACCGCATACTTCGCCTTTTAACTTTAACCCAGTATCCGAAATGGAAGTTCATAAAGCTCTCCTGTCTATTTCTTCTTCTGCTGCTGGATCTGACCATATTTGCTCAAGAATGATCATTCCAATTCTTCCTAGTATACTCCCCGTTATAACTCACATATTCAACTACTCTCTATACTCTGGTACCTTTCCTGACTCCTGGAAACCAGCATATATCATTCCATTGCCCAAATCCTCCAATCCTTCCACAGTGTCCGATTTTCGGCCAATTTCCATTCTTCCGTTTCTATCAAAAGTTCTTGAGCATATTGTTCATCGACAGTTGACCTTCTTTCTGTCTTCCTCTAACCTGCTCAGCTCTTTCCAATCTGGATTTCGCGCTGGACATAGCACAGTTACGGCTCTCATTAAAGTAACTGATGATATTCGCTGGGCTATGGAAAGTAAAGAGCTAACTATATTGATATTGTTAGATTTTAGCAGCGCTTTTAACTCTGTCGATTTTGACGTACTACTTGGTATATTGAAATCTAACAATGTTTCATCAAATGCTATCTCTTGGTTTGATTCCTATCTTCGGGGGCGCTCACAGCGTGTTCATCTAGACCAGGCGTCCTCTGACTGGTGTGGGCTTGTTGCGGGCGTACCTCAGGGTGGCGTTCTTTCCCCTCTCTTATTTTCCATCTTCATCAACTCAGTTACGACCCTTATATCCTGCAAATTCCATCTCTATGCCGATGACCTGCAGCTGTACCATCATTTCGCTGTAGCTGATGCCTCATCCGCAATATCTGCCATAAATTGCGACCTGGATAGGATAAGTCTCTGGGCCAAATCATTTGGATTAAGCATCAACCCAGCCAAGTCACAGGCAATGATCATTGGCAGCAAGTACATGCGCAGTAAACTTGATCTGAATACGCTGTCCCCAGTTCTTCTGAATGGTACTCCAATACCCTACTCGGATACCGCCAAGAATTTGGGGGTACTCATTGATGCCAACCTGTCCTGGAGCGCCCACATTAACGAAGTCAGCAGAAAGGTTCACTTTACCTTTCACTCCCTGAAATGCCTCCAGACCTTTTTACCCTTAAAAACCAAAATTAGCCTTGCTCAAACCCTTATCCAACCCATTATTGACTACGCTGACGCCTGCTATTTAGATGCCACTGAGGAGCTCCTAAATAAACTTGAGAGGTTGCAAAACTTGTGCATTCGCTTCATCTTTAATCTCAGAAAGTACGATCACGTTTCAGATTTTCGCAATGAACTCAAGTGGCTCCCAATCCGCCTTCGCAGGAACACTCGAATACTCTGTCTTCTCTTTAATATTCTGTATAATCCTTCAGCGCCGTCTTACCTGAGGGAGCGATTCTCATTTGTTCGCACTCCTGGTGCTCCGTGCAGGTTAGGCCTTCGCTATGTGCTTAAATTTCCTTCACACAAAACTAATTTCTACTCTTACTCCTTCTCTGTGCAAGCGGTTAGACTGTGGAACTCCCTTCCATCTGACATCAGAGCCAGCAATACGTTATCTGCCTTCAAAAGTAAAGTCTATAAACACTACCTTTCTTCTATATGATACCAAAACTACTTTGCCTGTATGCATATTTGCTTATTTATTGTGTATTTATGTACTTATAATATTTTTATGTACCTATCTATTTATCTTAAATATTATACTGAAATATATATTTGTGTATTTATATGTATATTTTTTGTAATTCTATGTATGTGTGTGTAAACTCTATTCTTTCTCTTTTTCATACACACTTCAGTGTACCTTTTCTTATTCTTCACGATCTCCTCTCGCCGGTCTGCTGGAAGAAATTTCTTAAAGAAATAAGCAGTGCCATTGTACTATACTTTCCATATACCTATTGTAATAATTTTATTGTGTGTGCATAAATTTTTAAATAAATAAATAAATAAATTAAAAAAGAAAACAAAAACAAACATTTTCTTTTAGTTTTAAAATAGTTGGCTGATATCAGCTTTTATAACGACCGCCATTTTGGCACGCATATTATGACGTCAAGGTATTTAACACCAAACAACTACATTATGTCGTGGATAGCTGCAAAAGTGTTTTGGATTGTAAACTATTAGTGTTTTGTGTTTTACTTCAATTTAATGATGCACCTGGACAATTATTTACAATAACTAGATACTAGACGACACAAGCTGATAATTTTTACAACGGGATATGACGTCAGAGTTCACTCCGAGCCAAGTTCCAACGCAAGCACGCTATTGGTCGGAACTTCCTACCAATAGCGTTACGTTTTATCTCATTTGAATTTCCTTCTAAACTTACGCACTTTTCAATAATTATTTTCGTAATGAAATTGTAATTATATTTAAACAAATTAACATGTACGTAAATCTAAAAGAAAAGACTACGTATGAGAAAAATTGCGCGGTATTCCAATTATATATGTACATGCATATTCCCTAAGCTAAATTAATTGGAGGAATACTAATAATTACAGTTATACAGTTTGGAAAAAAGAGTAAAAACTGCAATTTATTTTTCAAAATTTTAACCTAAGTAAGTATGCGGTAGTGGACGCGACTGCCACACAGGCGCGGTTTCAATTTCCGCTCAGTGCAAATATTTGTTTGAATGAAAATGGCTATTTGCATTGGTCTGGGTATTTTATGTATAATATATATGTATTTACAAAAAAAAAAATTCGATATGTATATCCGCATTCTAGAGCCCAAGCCAAGCTAGTTAAGCTATTTTTACTTGGTCTAGATAGCGCTGTAGATATATCTATTAATTACTACATTGAACTAGTCCATAGCTTCACTTGGAAGAAAATAACTACAAAATTTAGCTGACCATTCTATTTCTATTCAACCATTGATCTCTGTTCACCCCACTTTACCCGGTGACAGACAAGGGCACGGCCCACCTGATGGAAAGTGGTTAACGTGTCCTATGGACGTGTGCAACACCAGGGGCGACACACTCGCGCTGCCGACTCTGTTAGAACAGATAGTTTCTGTGCCATCAGTGTAGAAGATAAAGCGGGACAAGCCTTAGGTCTTCTCACTGACAGCACAAAAACTCTCCAGTGAGCTATGGCTACCCTACAGCTCCAGAAACACAACATGAGGTTATAATGGCCGCAATATTCTGCATTTATGAACTAACATAAGTGACGTTTTTGATAACATTTTATTCTAGTTCTAGTAGTTTCTAGACTATCTTGTACCACTAAATACCTAGGTACTACAATAATATACGTACCTACTGTTTAAAAAAAATCGTAAGTAGCTTTTTGTTTCACGTCTGGCGTCAGAAATAAGCCGGTTTCACTTTTTTAGTACAATCATTATGTTCATTCTGAAAATAAAGGATGTTTTAAAAATCCGTTTTAATTAAAACCTAGTGGGATATCATTGTCTTGGCTTAAACTTATTCCCAAGAAGTATTTATGTGTTTAAAACAATAACAAAATCTCACGAAGTTTTTCAAGGTCTCACTAAGCCGGAGTTGGAAACTCCTAACGTTTGTTTTTGTGTTATATACCAATGAACACACAAATGTGTCAGATGTCATACTAGCGCTTGGCATAGGTGCCGGCAAACATCTTGAACAAAAGTCGATAAGTTCGCAAATTATTCGGACCATCTAAAAACCAATAAAATTACTTAGATGAGCAGAAAAACAAGATGTAGGTAAAGAATTGCAAGTTCTTAACGTTATGGTATGGATGGATGGGTTGTGAACGCGGCCGCTACGTAGAAGGCGCGGGTTCGATCTCCGCTTGGTGCAAATATTTGTGTGTATGAATATTATTATGTATATTTATACTGTTGATGGTACTTGGTGATACTTGTTGTTACACATATTGGGAACACTTGTACTTTTTTTCACAGTGTTTATTATTGAACCTGACCGATTTCGCCTTACTGCATCTTCAAAGATTTATATTGAAATTGGGTGTTTTTATGTATAATATATATGTATTTATAGAAATAAAACGTATATAAGTATGTTTATACGCATTCTAGATTCCATAACACAAGCTAGTTAAGCCTTACCATGGGTCTAGATAGCGTTGTGTGAAATGTTGTTAAATATAATATTTATTTATTTATTTAATACTGCCATATTACTACATACGATATATCGCTTTTAACGTTTATTGAACAAAGGATAGGTCACGGTTAATCTAAGTAAACCAGCGGGCTTGCATGAAAAGGATTAATTAATTTACGGAGTGTGACTCCCCTGGTGTTGCACACGTCCATAGGGGGGGCCATGTGCTTGCTACCACCTCAGTGGTAAAAAAAAGACTGTAGGAGAACCTCATGAAGTGTGTAATGATAGAGTCAAATGGCGGGCAATTATCTGTGCCTCCCCGGCCCCGGATAGAAATAGAGTGTATGTTGTGTGTAGGCATATATGACATTATCGTACTTACTATTTGTTATGTTGTTGATCAATAAAAAAGCAAATAAAAAATGCAGCTATTTTCTCTGCCATTGCATTGGCAAAGCTGCATTATAGAGCATAGTTGGAACCCCTAGGCACAGTTCCGGGGCCGTACATTCATACTAGACAAGTTTGGAACAAAAATGGTGTCACGGATCATGGGTGAGGCGGGAACACGGAGTACAGAAGTAAGGTTAAATCAATTTTTATTGTTGAATGTTGACCAAAAATGACAACCGTTCACAAGGACGTGACACTGAAACCCATTTTGACGTCACGAGGAGTCATTTTGACGTATAAAAGGCTCGGGACTCGATTATATTGCCTTGCAAAATGTACGCTACTATACTTTTCTTTCCTCCGTGGTCGCTAACGAATTTCGAATTTGGAACGAGACACAGAAACTGGTTAAATAAATGAATTCTCACTTCAAGGATTCGAGGAGTCACAAATTTTAAAATAGGTGCTACTGGCCGTACCTATAGAAAAAAAAAAAGACGGGTTGCTCTCCGGGAGTGCCGGCAGAAGTGAAAACTTTAAATTAATAAATCGTGTCCATGTAGAATTTGTTATCGACGCATTATATATTAGGGGTTAAAGTATGAAATTGCCGATTTGTACTGACAAATTGAAATTCGTTTTTTTTTTTTGATTTAGCGTATTTATTTAATCAAAATAATTACCATTATTATCTTTACATTGCTGCCATCTAGTAGGAAGGTCATTTATGCCTTTGCGATAGAATTCTGGTGATCTAGATTCGACAAACTGTGTGAAAGCATTTTGTACTGCCTCCTGAGAAGAAAACTTTTTATCACATAGAAAATTGTCCAAATCACGAAAAAAATGGTAGTCTGTTGGAGCAAGGTCTGGCGAATACGGAGGGTGACGGATAGTTTCTAATTGCAGTTCCTGTAGAGTTAAAACGGTTTCTCGTGCTGTATGAGGTCTCGCGTTATCATGGAGCAATAATGGTGAAGATCGATTCATGAGTCGGGGCTGTTTCACTGCTAGTTTTGCTATCATTGTTCGGAGTTCGGCACAGTAGACATCTGCCGTTATTGCTTGACCAGATCGTAGAAAGCTATAGTGAATAACACCATGCTGAGACCACCAAACAGTTACCATTACCTTTTTATTGGTAAGCTTTGCTTTAGGACACTGTTGTGGCGTTTCACCTGGGGTCAGCCATTGCATTTTTCGCTTACGGTTATCGTAAAGAATCCACTTTTCATCACATGTCACAATTCGATCCAATATTCCTTCATTTCTGTATCGATTCAACAAGGCAACACAAGTTTCAACACGCATTTCTTTCTGCAGATCAGTCAAATCATGAGGTACCCATTTTACACATTTTTTTATTTTATTGATTTGACGCAAATGAGTCAATATTGTTGGTAAGGTAACGTTAAACCATGCAGCTAATTCCTGGGTAGTTTGGCTCGGATCGGCTTCCACCATGTCTTTCAATTCATTGTTATTCACCTGTGTGGACGGCCTTCCTCGTGGTTCGTTCTTCAAAAATAATTTTCAAAATAAGACCATCTTTCGGATTATAGCAAAGTCATTTAGGCCCCCCTAAATGATTTGGCCCAATACCGACCATTTTTTATTATTTTAATTTTAGTTTTAGTTAATTTTAGTTACGGGTCAAAGGTCAAGTGATCCTGACGCGACAACGGTCGCGTGATCCTGACGCGAGTTTAACACTATTTACCCATCCAACGCAGCTAAAGAAGTTTTCACGTCAAAAAAACCTAAATTGTCAAAATTGTGTACCTAATTGCTGACGTCAGCATGACGGGCAATGACGCGAGATCCATGATTTCAGTTCACTAGAAGCAATGTATGAAAACTACCCAAAGCGCCTTCTTCACTTCGAACAAAAAATGCTGACAGCTGTTGATTTACTTTATAATCGTTATTCTGTCTGTCAGTGACTGTGTAACTTTTGAACGACTTTAACGATTGAGGTCACATTCACGGAATATGTTTATTTCTTTTCGTCTTTGCATAGTTGAACGGAGCCGGTGGCAACAGCTTGATCGTAGGTAATACCTATGTGTGTCAGTTTGTCATATCTTTGAAAATGCTAATTTTATCATATTAAATGTAAATCACTGAAATGTTTTAAGTACCTGCCCACATATAAATAGGTACATTGCTTGTTTAATAGAATTAATTTGTGTCGAAATTATATTTTAGATGAGCCGTTAACTCGTGGTTTCTCTCATTCATTATAAATATTAAGTACTTTTTATTATTTACTAGCTGACCCGGCGAACTTCGTGTTGCTAATATTTTTCCGCCCGCGTGGCGTTAGATCACGTTTCCGCTGCACCCTCTACTATATTAAACATGTATTATACATATAAACCTTCCTATTAAATCACTCTATCTATTAAAAAAAACCGCATCAAAATCCATACAAAGGGATATAGGGACAGAGAAAGCGACTTTGTTTTATACTATGTAGTGATTTTTCTAACGTGCGGGAAATCCCCTCGGATGCCACCCCCGCTGTAGCGGAAGAGGTAGGTTATGTTGGTCACGGACCTACTTAACCGCACGCCGTCTGTGGGTCGCAGTGCAAGGCGGTGAGGTAACTATCGTGCATATCCCTCGCACCCACACCCCGGCTGACCCAGGGCGATCTCTCTCGATCTGGGCCTCTTCGGGTGGGGAGACCACGGGGACCCCAAGTTGTCCCCGGTATTTAGGCGCGAGAAAAATATTAGGTACTTAAAAACTACTGTTACTAGTATTCAATTCGGTACTCCGTCCGTCAATGAGCAGGTGTAAATACTGGATTGCAAATCATTGGCTTGTATCTCGATATGGGTACAGGTACAGGTACTTTCCTAGGTACAGGACCCCATATCTAGGTACCTACACGCAAAAGAAGAACCCACCTATACCTAACGGCATACAGATTGACAGTAAGTGGAATTAAAACTATTTTTACTGGATTCTATCCTGCCTTAGTTTCAGCGTAATAGTAGATTGTTCAACAAGGGACTAAAACAAGCCATAATGACACGAGATGTTTTAGCCACCCGAGCGAAGCGAGGGTGGCTAATAGTTCGAGTGTCATTATGGTTGTTTAGTCCCACGTTAAACACTCTACTTTTCACTTTGAATGCGAGGAAAAAAAAGCGACCTTTTATACAAAATCATAATATTTAAAAAAAAATAAGAAATATGCAAATATCTTTTTCTATCTGTATGCATGGATATGGGTATTTGCATTGGTCTGGATGTTTCTATGTATAATATGTAGTTATGCATTTACAAAAAATAAAATCTAAGTATGTTTATCCGTATTCTAGATTCCATAATACAAGGTAGTAAAGCTATGCTTACCATGGATCTAGATAGCGCTGTGTGAAATGTTGTGGAATATTTATTTATTTTTATTTATTTATAATAACAAAGTTTCTAAGTTGCACAATTAATTGGTGTAAGTAATTGGTGATTACAACGCAAGCTTATTACGAATAATCTATTCAAATATTAAAATTGCAAAGAAATTTGTCCCGCGGTTTTTTTTTGTTGTTAAGTGACGTACGGTTTATATGCTTGCATATATAATATTTAGCCAACAGATTCAAACTTGAAAAATAATTTAAAACTAATTGGAAATGGTTAATAAAATGGACTTATCCTTAATACTTACATAATAATTATTTAAATTAATATCATTATTCGTGGTTCACGAAATTAAATGGGATATTTGATTTTTCAAATGTCATTTTGAGGTTATTTCTATACCTACACAATCACTAAAAAGGTGATAATCCTCCCATTCACAAACACCGTGATTGGCTGTTTAGGAGTTATCAAAGTAAATTAAAAAAAAATTACTTTAGTCCCTAGAGATTAAAAAGGAACTTTAGTCCCGATATCCAGGGAGTAAAGTAACATTTTAAGAGCATGAGAAGTGAAAATGAATAAATATACCTACCTAACTAATACTAAACCAAATCGCGATTCAATCTGTTAAAAACAATTTATTTCAATGAGTAAACATTGTGTAGTGTAGACTTCCGACAACAAATCTTTACAATAAGTGGTACCGGAGAATAGCATTCCAACATTCCTTTTTTTTTTTAGAAATGGTAACATTGACAAATCTGTCTGAATGTGACTCATATTATTATGTTTAAAAAAAAGAAATACAAGGGTCATTCAGTTAACATCTCGCAACAATGGCTCTAGAAGAATTATATTTTATGATAGTATTGTTATGTTAATATTTAATTAAGTATAATGGCAAAAAATGTAGTACATTGCATCAAATAGCTTAAGTTACGCAAATAGACTTTTTTATTTAAGAAAGAGAAGAAAAATAAAATACTTAAAAAAAAAATATAATATTTTTGAATAGACATTTAATATAGAATATTTCTGTAGTTGTGCCTGCGACTTCGGAATGTAGGCAATTTCATGTTCATCATTTTCGTGTTAAGAAATCATAAGCTATCTAAAAAACAGCTTACTAGTAAATACACTGTATAAGGAGATATATGGAGAAGAATTAAAAGCTCGACTTTGGACCTAGGAGAGCTTCTTCTGCGACTAGAACTAACGCAAAGATGATGATTTTTCAATTTCATGTGAAAGAATATAGCAAAATTCTAAGTAACCTCTTTATTTATATTTATTTGGTGACAACCCTGGCTTCCCGCCATTGTCATTTGTCTGGTGACATTTGACCCACGCATGCGCAATGCGAGTCGCGACCCGAGCCGCTTTACGATTTACATACAATGTAGGAAAAATTGTCTACATCTACGGGCCCATTATAACGATTTTTAACAAATTAAGTATTTTTAGTAACGTTTTGCAACGTTTAATTCTTAGAATACGTATTATGTAGTATTGCTTCGTCCATCATCCATCATTCAGTCAAAATCATCATTATCGTGAATCGGGGTATGAAAAATAGATGTTGGCCGATTCTCAGACCTACCCGATATGCTCACAAAATTTCATGAGGATCGGTCGAGCCGTTTCGGAGGAGTATGGCAATGAAAACTGTGACACGAGAATTTTATATATTAGATTTTCTTTACTGTCAAGTATAAAGACGTATGTCAAAGAGAATATCGAAAGCAAACGGTGCGATTTTACGGGTCTAGGAGATAGCGCGTCTGTACGAAGGATTCGAAGGTTGGTAACCTTTTGTGTATTTAGTTTGCATCGTAGCAATTTTGTCCCGTACCAGATATGCGTTTCATCGTTTGCCTGCGGTCTTCATGCCGGCCCGGGTGGGCGATTAACCTGTCAAGTGAGTAAATAATAGACACAATAGGTAAACAATAGACTCGCGGTGCGATCGCACCGCTTGGGATCTTAGACTTTAAAGCAGAATTAATTCGCCCAGCCACGCCTGAAGATCGACACCCGCAGTTCATAAGGTTGGAACCAACTTGCGGTGAGATATGTACCAATTTTGAGAGATCCATTGCTTGTCCCACGGGAGGGGACTCAATGTAGGCGCATCATGCCTTTAAAGTATGGTGCGTGTTGTGTGTCATGGACCTTTAAGCACATGTGTGCTATAAGGTACAAGAGGTTATCAACTTACTCTTTGAGAGTAACAACTGATTTATTCTTAAAAACGTAGCACACTGTCGCCACTGTCGCGTCTGATTGGTGCATAAAATGATGACGAAAGTATTTTTTTCATACATTATTTCATAATTTTCCTTTCTCATTTTCCCGTTATCTCTTACTCACGCCTAGCTTGCTATATTATGGATAGATACCTACCTAATAATCTCACTCTAAACAATTGTTAGGTAAGTGTGTACCTACCTAAATTTGAATACTTAAAAAAATCCTAATTAAAAATCTTTTTCAACCTATTATGTAGGTATCTAATTATTCAACCGACAACGGAGCTTTAGTAGGTACATAAATAAGAATAATAATATATGTATGTACATTTAATGAAATGATTTAAATTTCGAACTTCCTGTATTCGACTGGCTATAAGCACAAGTCAAAAATAAAATTAAATAATATTTAAATAGGAAGGATACCTACCTCATTTGTGTTGTGTGCGACTTCTTTTTTTGAAGCTCAGTTAAAGAATATTCTTACTTTAAACAACATTATGAAGAGAAATTAAAAACATCAGGATGCTAACTGCAAATATCCTTGCATAACCGTATTACCTATATTCTATTGTAGTTCTGTTGAGTCTAGACAAAATATTCATACAAATATTCTTAGGGTAATTATATTTTTAACTAGCAGTTTCATTATATTACAAATATTGCCTGCAGAAAGTACTGATCCCATTCTCATAATCTATTTCCGTAAAGTGTACCTATACGGAAATTCATATCCATAAATGTATCATACATCTAACATACATCCATTCATCCACATAGGTAATTTCACTATCTACACTTATTAGTAAATTGCATTTGCGCTCTCATTAGAGCTTATATTAACATATCCATCAATTAGTAGTTCATAAACAATCGCTTCTCGGCCATCTTAATATTTTTTAAGTAGCCTTGTAATCCGATTGGTCGGTTACGAGCGTACCTAATCATATTACGCGTTCATTGGTCCTTCAACGTTTGAAATTAGAACACGTGGGTTGGTTTCAGGCGGGAGTTGGTGTACTTGGTGTCCGGTTGTCAATCGCATTCACTACGAATTACGAATGTAGTTAATGGATGCGGTACAGTAAAAACTATTCATATAATAAATATTTACTTCTAATCAATAATAATTAATCTTATCCGTGATGTGGTCACGGTTGTTTGGTAACCTTTTGACCTTGAACCGTGGCTTACAAGCCATCGTAATTAGTTATTATGTAGTTATATCATGTGTTGTAATATGAAGGGATTAATAAAATAAAAAATAACTTCAAACGCCATCATTAAGTTTAGCTGCTAAGCTCGTTATTGTAAATGATAGCCCGAGACGGCTGCGCGGTTTTAGTCGGTTCAGCTGATCCTTGAAGATTGCCGCACGTAAAAAAGCGTGGCTTTCACCCACCATTTTTGAATCGACATTCTGGCCCCTGTACCTTCTGGATTTCATCCTAGCTTCTTGCCGTGCCAGGTACCTACGCTCACTTTTTGGTAAACGATCGGTGGGTAAAATTACCAAGGCGAAGGTTACCATTGAGATGTGTGAACGTTTAGTGCTGTTACATCTAAGCGCTTCCGTGCTTCGGAAGGCAGGTTAAAAGTCGGTCCCGGCTGTCCTTAGGTCAAGACGGAGGCCTATATGGGCGACTTGAACACTCTGTCACAGGTTGGCCATGCATTAACCACACGATATGAAAAAGCTAGCTTTTGTCTGCGGCCCCGCCCGCGTGGATGTCGGTTATAGCGACCAAACATAGCCTATGTCTTTTCTCAAGGTCTAATCTACCCCTATACCAAATTTCAGTGGTTTAGGGATGATGGCGTGACCAACCGAAATAAGAATTCATTTATATATATATATATATATATATATATATATATATATATATATATATATATACATCCAGTAACTCATTTGGCGTCAGGTATGTGGTGCATCATTAGGACGTCCACCAGTTCTGCTTACATTTTTCATCATCTGTCGACGAATATTGCTTAGTTTTTTGATTTCCTACTCCATAAGATACTTAATTTTCTTGCTTTTTTACTTGCGGCAATATTCATTTTGCAGTTAGGCCCAAACATTTTTGGACCCCATACAATAGTGAAGCTTTAGTGACCTCCGACGTATATCAATATTATTTATATATTGCGCGGACATTTTCACGTCCAAATCAGACGGTTGGGATTTAAAAGTGCGACGTTGCCAGCTTGTGAATCGTTTATTCATACTTATCTCTTTCTTTCACGGAGTCCCGCAAAATGAATTGTCTATTGTGAATGATATTTTTTTTATGATTTCTCGGTTGACCGCTGTCTTATTTGAGCTATTCTCATTTTTGTATTTATAGAAAGAACGACTGATTCCACAGCAGTAGTACCTAACATCTTACTACTGCTGTGGAAGCAGTCTTTCTTTCTCATCGTACGAAAAAACTTTAATATTAGCATGAGTTTACATACGGGTTAGTTAGTTAGTTAGTTAGTTTACCTGGGCTGTTCCGCACTTAGCCTCTTGATTGGGCCATTGTGCGTACCATCTTACCTCTCATTCCAACCAACCCAGATCCTTCCAAAAAGCCAGCAGCCTTTTCAGGTTTCCACATGCTTCCCAGAGTGACGCTGGTGACTGGAGGAATTTCGCCCGTTATGCGGCCACGCTCGTGCACTCTGTAAGCACATGCCGTGGCATTTCTTCTGCCCCCATGCAGCTTCTGCATAGGGGGCTGTCCGTCACACCTATTGTAAACAGATGCTTGTTTACGGGACAGTGACCGGTCAAGAGGCCGGTGACCTTGCGGATTTGGTCCCTTCTTAGCCTAATGAGGTTTCGGCTAGACGTTTTTGATGCTACCGGAACTGCATTTTTTGTTTGTCTGCATCCTTCAGTGTTTGTCCATTCTGTCAGATGGGTTTCTTCTGTACTTTTTCGTAGCCAAGTTTTGACCTGTGCTTGAGGTATGGGTAGTATTGGTTCCGGTCCATATACTGTCGACCCTGATCCTCTCTTGGCCAATTCATCGGCTGCGTCGTTGCCGAGGGAGTTGCTGTGTCCCTTGATCCATTGCAGCGTGACCCTTTTTGTGTTTGCAATGGATTGGAGTATGTTATGACATTCCAATATGAGGACAGAGGTTATGGTGTTACTTTAGAGAGCTTGGAGTACGGATGCACTGTCTGAGATGATCTTTACATCTAGATCTCTGACATCTCTGGCGGCAATCGTCTCCTCCGCTCTCGTTATGCCAATACATTCGGTTTGAAATATTATGCTTAGCTTGTCCAAGGTGGTTGTTATTTTGATATTTAAGTCATTCGAGAAGTCGCCTGCTCCGGCACCATGTGTGGTTTTGGAGCCGTCTGTGTATATCCTAACTTCTTTGACGCCAGAGTTATCTCTTTTTTGACGTGACAACGTCTTATAAATTGGTTTGCCGGGTGACACTTCAAGAAATTGTGTTACGCTCAGGCGTTACGCTCCGCGTTATGCGCTTACAATGAGAGCGAGTGAGAGGCACGCGTCCCTTCCAGCCCGCCTAAGAGCGAGAGAGACAGACATAACATCCTTCTTCCTACTATACGAATGAATATTCACATTTAAATTATTTTACCACTCAAAGTCGTTGTCACGTAAAACTTTCGCCTGTATACCGACTTTACAGGCAACCAATTTTTCTTCAGAAAGTTGGATATGATACTTCCTTTCGAAGACGTGGTGACATGGTATTGTGTCTATGGGAGCCTCGAGAAGTGGTATCTTCTTTAGGATTCCCTGTAGAATCTTTGAATGCTTTGTTCCAGTATTCTCTTTCCAAAGCCCATTATTTTTCAGTCTTAAGGCTGATGGGGTGGTTCTCATGCATCCAGTGGCTGCTGTACTCGCTAGGCGTTGTAAACTCTGGAGCTTTTCTTTCACAGTGATCAGTTCTGTTCTGGGCCACCATACAACTGATCCATAGGTTAGGGAAGGTCTGATAATTGCCGTATACAGCCAAAGTGTTATCTTTGTGTTAAGACCCCAGTTCTTACCAACGAGTCTTCTGCATTGCCAGAAAGTTATACAGGCCTTTTTCATCTTAGCATTTATGTGGCTAGCCCAATTCAACTTATTATCAAGTATGATGCCCAGATATTTAACTTGAGTTGTTAGAGCTAGTTTGGTGTTAAATAGTTTTGGTAGTTGTAGTTCTGGTAACTTTCTTTTGTTGGTGAAAAGGACAAGTTCTGTTTTTTTCGGGTTTACTGATATTCGGTGTTCTTCGCACCATTCTTCCACAATCTGAAGGGCTGAGCGCATGATTTTGCATAGCACATCCTCAGCCGTTCCGCTTATCAGTATTGCAAGATCATTCGCGTACCCGATGGTGGTGCATCCTCTCTCATTTAGTCTCTTTAGGAGGCTGTCTACTACTATATTCCATAAAAGTGGCGATAGGACGCCTCCTTTTGGGCACCCTTTGACTACCTTTGCTCTTGTGGTAGTGATTACTATCTGGACCGCTCTTTTGCTTATTAGCTGAGTGATCCAGTCCCTTATGGTTGGTTCTACCCTACACCTTCGCAAGGCTTCGTTAATGCTGCTGTGTACCGTCTTGTCGAAAGCCTCTTCTATGTCTATGAAAGTAACTAGTGTTGAGGCTTTATTTGTGATAGCCGATTCTATCTTATGCACTACCATGTGCAGTGCGGACTCTGTTGATCTACCTTTCCTGTACGCATGTTGCTGAGGATGTAGTGGGTTGTCTTTTAGTGTTATATACGAGTATTTCTAAGCTTAATTTGATTAGATTCAAAGAGTATTATTGACTAGATATTTCTGATAGATTATTCTCACCCTGTAATCGCCCACTGCTGAGCGTATCTTTGACTACGTATCTAAGGTACGCCACTAGCTACTTAGTATCAACCAGCCCCGCAGGAGTGACCCGATCAAGCTGTGTTTGCCCTACTAAAAAACGCTATTTAAATGGTACTTACACCAAAAACTGGAATAATCCACATATTTCTTAATATTTTAAGAACCCGAAACTTTTCACTCTTCGCTATATTAGAAACAGCAACTTTTGCCCATGACCATCTACCGAGCGCTAACGAAGGTCTGTGTATTAAGATTAGACTTGGACGAAAATGCTTTCATATGTCCGGCTGACCCGCGGCCGTCCGCGGTTTGTCCGTTTGTTCTCCTCTTAGGCTTAAGTACTTGGTAGCAAATAAAATTATTTATGATTTGAAATAAAACTATTTTAACCGATTTAATCGCGTGTATTATTTCAAACTTTAACCCGACGTCTCGAGGCCTTTTCAAGTCCCATGGTCACGGGTTGAGTCTTACCCGTGACCATGGGACTTGAAAAGGCCTCGAGACGGGCTAGGTCTGTTTGACGCTGTTTTTATTTATTTATTTATATATTACAGTTTTCATACTGTACGATATTTGACGTCCGTATATATGAATCTATAGCACTACTTTATAAAATAATTGGACGTTGAATATGGGGCGGCATGAAAAGTCTGTACCGTCAACTGACTTCCGTATATAGCTTCAGAGCTACGCGACACATATACAGATGTCGGTTTGACGCATACTTTTTATATCGTACGATATTTGATGCCCGTATACATGAATTTATAGCACTATTTTAGAAAATTAATCGGACATCGAATACAGGGTGGCATGAATAGTAGGTATATACCGTCAACTGGCGTCCGCATATAGCTTCAGGGCTACGCGATGCATATACGGATGTCGGTTTGACGTATACTTTTCGTACTGTACGATATTTGACGTCCGTGTACATGAATCTATGGCACTACTTTAGTAAATTAATCGGACGTCGAATATGGGGAGGCATGAATAGTAGGTATATACCGTCAACGGACGTCCGTATATAGCCTTAAAGCTACGAGACATATATATGGATGCCGGTTTGACGCATACGTCCGTATACATGAATCTAATATCACTTCTTCTTCCTTCTCCTATAAATGCATAAAGTCCCATTATTATTATACTGACATGTAATATTCTATATTATACATAAATGAGTATGAGTAGTATGAGTATAAGTATGAATTTATGACCCAACACCGTCTCAGGTAATTAATCATGAATAAAATGTTCTAACGTTTGCGCGACTGTTATACAAAAATAATTGGATGTTGATTATATTGTTTTGATTGCGGTAGGTGCGAGTTGGCAACGTCGCAATTGTGGACGCCAAATACGCGAATCCGTAGTCAGGAATTCCTCTAGATATACAGTGTGGATATACGCACTGCAGCAGCGCCTCACCTGCGCGGTGATTTCTTCGGGAAGTTTTCAATATTTTATTGCAACCATTTAAAGCGAATTTTGACTTCCGTCGATTTTTGTACTACGGCTAGCTAGGATCAATAGGACTTAAGTGCCACCGGATAACAAAGTGGCGTCCGGTATATGGACGCCAAAAGCAGGTTGACGCCAGTTTAAATGCACTTTCGCCTTCAGTGGACGGCCAATTGTTTGCGGGATAAATATATATATATATATATATATATATATATATCTAGAATCAGTTGTTCCTATTGCGGTTATTGCAGTCCAATCGTGGCGTAGTTTATTTCGAAAAAGCGAGTCATTACGCTTGAGAACGGGTTGTCATTTACCAAAATTGTGCTTGTCATTCTGTGCTCGAAGGCTGTTGCATTACCTATCTAAGTGGCGGTCACACGATAATCTTCAGGTGTCTTTATCTGCACACGAAGATAATTATAGAACTACTAGCTGATACACGTGGCTTTGCCCGTACTTGGACTTTCATAGTACATTCAGCGGCAAATTGAGCTGACTAAAAATATAATGTCAAAGGAATGTTGTAGCACTAGCGACTAGCGATATTTGCCACAAATGTCATTCAGGAGGTTTGACATTCTAATAGGTTGTAACATATGAAATTGCCGAAATTTTCTTACAGATTCATGAGTTTCTTATTCCTGTAATGTAATAGCTATTTCCATTATTTATACTTTGTTTGAAAGTTGATTTCAAGATTTTACAACTCTGTATTAAATTTTGTTTTTATTGCTGCTTGCTTTAAAAACAGTATCTACTTCCTAAATGCTGTAATAATTTTTTTTTTTTTACAGCTGTCACTTTTAAAAAATGTAATAAAAGTTGCTGTTAGCTTAATGTTCTCTCATTCATACACAAAAAAAAATCATAAAATTTGGATTTGTCATGCCTAAAAGAATAAAAAATGTGTTCCTCAAATTTCTTCAACAATATGGCAATTTCATATGTAACGACCTATGTTATTTTCAGTCGGCTACTTTTGGCGCTGACTTTACTATTATTTATTCTATGCTTTTGTTCATTTGTGAATGCGATCAAACTATGTAAGATTTTAAGTCTGTCCAACAAATACCCTTCTAAATTCATTGCTTTTTTGGTCACATTTCCGGTTCGACTCAACCGATTTCGAATATTGCGATTATACTTCTTAAGCTTTTAAGTCTGACAAAGCCTTTCCGATAAAGACCGCATCACATTCCGTTCAATAGTTTGTGCAAAGTTTAAAAATGGGTGCAATATCGTTAAACATAACCCAGGTTCTTTATATATCTTAATGTACAAACAAAGGTACTTTACAATTATAGGATGTTGCTATGAAAACGGTGCTTGCGGTTTTTGCAATTTTCGGTTAGCTGGTTACCATATTTTGTTCGGTAGGTATTTAAGAAAACTAACAACAGTGGGGCTATAAAATAAAACTAATTTATATTGATAAGAACATTGTAACAGTGTTTTCTGCAAAATAATAAATGATTTGATGATTTGATAAAAATAAATCAAATATATGGGACAGAAGATTTCATAATGACATCCTTACCGGTACATTTTACTTCATTATTTTGTGAACGTTTTAAGTCTAAAGTGTTCTAATAATGGGGATGCCGACGCAAAACTAATTGTAGATGGCAGCAGCATATGACCAAACAACAATAGCCATCTGTTCTGTGACAATAACAAACCCATGGTCTAAGAAAACAAGGTCTAGCACTCCGGGAGCAACACCTGCTTACGTCACTAACCAATTGCCATTTTATTGTAACAAAACACGAATTCATGGAAAAATTTTCAGCCACCAGTCTGTTCAAGAATATATATTTAGCATTTAAATTATCATTTTGTTTGTTTAATCACACTAAAAATTAATATATTAACTTAATTGTTAATTAAAACCACCTTGTTTAATCGGATTCTCCCAGGTAATAAAGGTGGTTGGGGAGTTATTATTTTATAATACTGGTTACACAAAAAAAGCTGTCTCATTGACATTTCGGCATTTTGACATGTATTGCTATTCTTGTTGAACTCATAAGCCGGTCTCGCTCAGTCCTACGGCATACAGTGATTTTCAAAGATTTATTTCTAAAATTTTCACTTTGTTCGACTAAAATGGTTGGTTGTTCTATTCGGAACTGTATGAGTAAAAGTGTAAAAAGTGGCACATTAAGATATTTTTCATTTCAGAATACTGCTTAGAAGTAGTTTTAAATCGTTAGCCGTGAAATATACATAAACTAAATAATAAAAATTAAGTAGATAAGCAGGTTATAAAATTTCCCCAAACTATAAAGTTTGAGAAACATTGATAGTGGTGATGACGTAGGCGTGTGTTCGCTGTGTTTCGGAGTGCCATACCTGGCGAAGCATATTATTATACCATGAACAAACCCATAGCTGTCAGATTTGAAGAAACCAACAATGAAATCTACGTAGATGACAGCTAACATTGGCAATTACGAGGCGCCCTCTATAGGGATAAAAGCGCAGTCGGCATCCCCATTATAATGTGTTAAGTTATATTTGTCGCATACATAGCATATTATTACATAAAAACGGATAATCATAGTCACGTTTCCCATGGTTCATAGTTCATTGTCAGACAACTTAACTAATTAAATAACTTAACTAACTTTACTTTGTATGTAGGTACTAATGTACCTACTTACATAGTTTTGACAAAAAAGCCAAGCTAAATTCCATATAGAATTTTCTTCCGGTAAGAGGTCAATATAAAATGGTTTCAGCAATTTTTTAATTGTAATTTTTTCATTGCAATTTTTTGATCGCAATTTTCACTATTTCCATTCCAGACAAAAATCCCCTGAAGGCCTTTGTGAAGCCAGAAAGTTTGTCTAACATCTAGTGCAGCTAAATTCAATACATTTGAAACAATAATTAAGTAGGTAATTTAGGTACAATAACCGCCTTCATTTTTGAAGTCGTTAATAATTTGAAAAAAGAAGAATTTAGGTTTATAGACAGTCATTCAGGAACATGGGCTTTCAAAAATGGCGCAAACACTAAGTATAATAAAATATTAGTAGTCACTAATAATATGTCAATATTATTATTTTTATATGAGTTATATTATAAATATAATTCATTCATTATTTTTTTTTTTCGTAGCGTTCTGTCGCGTCTCTGATTGGTGCATACCTAAAATGATTTTACAGTGCGGACCACGCATCTATAGTTCATATAAAATCATGGATACCAGTGTAAAAAATAAACGATAAAAATAGCTTTCACGGCTCATTTTCCGTGTCTCTTTCTCACAACTATAGCTTTCTTTTCTTGTAATTATCTCACTGCAAAGAATTATTATGTAAATTTGAATACTTTTTGAAAAAAAAAATTCTTAGGTAATTCACAAAAAAGAAGCATTTAGGTTTAGGTTAATGACGTGCAATTTCGCTAAAGTTTTAAGTGGTAAGTTATTATCTAAAGTTAATTTTTTTCCAAGAATTTTGCAAGTATAGAACTATAGGTAAAAATGTAGTGTGTTCAGTTCATACCGAATATAAAGGGAACGTTCCCGAAGCCGAAGGCCCGGGTAGTACGCTGGAAACACTACATACTGAAATAAAAGAATTGTTGTAAAAAGTTTTTTTTTTCAATATTTATATTTATTATCGTGACAATTTCATAAAAACAACATAAAGCTACAATTTTTTTCTTATGAAATTTTCATTTCATTGTGCTTTACTAACACGATTCGAGTGAGTAATGGCAAATAAGGTAAAAAAAAAAAAACAAAAAAAATAATTACCAACTCGTATCTATCTAATTTATTTTTATGAGTAAGAACCAGGAGTACCTACCACCAGGTGCCTTCGGCTTCGGGAGCGTTCCCCTTACACCCGGTATAAAAATAAACACTTCTTTTGACTCTCGAAACTCATTTAGGTATACCTAATAAAAAATGACTAGCATTATGGTGGTTTTCAGTTTACAACCAGTTAACAGCTTTCTTAACAACCCGATTATACTTATGTAGGTGTGTAAATTGGACAATTTTGTGTCTACGTAATAATGGTCGCTAGGGTTAGCTCAACTTCTTAAAAGCAAATCGTCGCAATTTTGCCAATGTCAAGTAAAATGCATTATAAAATTATAATTGCCGAGACGCGTAATTCTACCAGAGCCACGTTAGCCACGCCAGTAAATTTGTTTCCGTGTGTCCGCCAGGTGGTCGATCCGGACGTGTCGTTGGATTTTAGGGGGCAAGGTTAGCTCAGCAAGCAAGCGTCAAACGTCAAACTGATAGTGGCAGCCGATGTCAGCCATATTGGTGATGACGTCAGAAAAGTGTGAATGAATGAATGGAATCCCTAATTGTAATTTAAAATTAATGTTGCTTAAATAATTATGATTTTTCTGGTCGATAATTAAAATGCGACATTTTATATTCAAAAATACAATGCCTATACGTAGAAGCACCGAATAGATAATAGTACTAGGTAGAAGTTAGTCAAGGATGATTAGTCAGCAGATCAAAATTAATTAAAAATTAAGTTATTAACTATTTATATACCTACCTAAGTAATTAAATATTAGTATTTTTAGTAATTGCGAAATTTCATAAAATCGATTCCTAGCTATCAACTTACCACTTGGTAGAAAACGTGGCAGAAAAGCACACGGCCCACCTGATGGGTACTGTCGACCCCGTAAGAACATTCTACCTCATGCCCTTTTTGAAGAACCTCATATTTTAGTCGCTTATATTCTTCTTCGCTTTTATGCTCTTTGCTTTATTCTCTTAAATAGGATTATATTTTTTATTTAAGTATTTAATATTAACATGACAGATATTGAGGAAAATGATAAAGATATTATTACACGGCCAACAGGTAGCCCTTGATCTGAGGTGAATACAACAGCTATTAGAAGATGACTGTTGCTTTTTAAGTAATCACATAGAACGGGTAAATAGCACGCGATGTGGTTAACTTAGTTCTGAGATATTGCTGCTACATGGCAGTAGCGAAGCTTTTTAATAGGAAAGCCGGTGTAAAAATGACTTACCTTGTTCTAGTTTGAACATTGATAAGTCGACAGGAATTGGGTTATAGGGATCCCTCGCCACTGCTACATAGATATTTTACTTATACACTGTATTAAAAAAAATGAACATCTCAAATATTTAATTACGCAGCGTGTTTAAGCTAGCCTACTGTTAGTTTTCGTAAGAACATTAGGGCCATATATTTCTATTCACCCTATTCACCCCAAATAGGGATCAAGAGGTGAATAGACATTATGGAAAATTTCATTAGAATATTTTGAATAATTTCTTTTACAAAATTTCAAGTATGTTATTCAGATACCTACTTACTTATTTATAAGAGAGATACGTGTATGCCCAGTTACATTGATAGTAAAACTACGCGGGACAAACATACCTACTAGAGATGGGCCGAGTACTCGGTTGCTACTCGGTACTCGGCGTACTCGGCGGGTTTTTTTATACTCGTACTCGGCGAATAACTCGGTTTTAATGCCGAGTATACTCGGTTTAGGTAAAGCAATATATTTAGGTTGTTGACGTTGACGCAAATGGCTCATGATTTTGAGATATTTCCAGCATGTTGGCTTCTGCTGTTGTGTTTTTATTTTTGGTTTTTATTTTTTTGTTTTGTATTCCTTCTCTTTTTCTGTTTTTTATTTTTATTTTTGTAAATTTAATATCTTTCTATTTATTATTTATGTCGCATGCCCTCCACATAGTAGCCAGTTGAAAACCAGCGTCAGGTACTTGTGCCTGATATCATGCTGAACTGGCTCCTCTTTTGGTGTAGCGCGAAGAATAATTGTGCCTGATTAACTTGTTTGCGTGTGTCAGTAGGTACACAATTAATTGTGTAATCGGTGTTGCACTACAATAAAAGGTTTTTCTTTCTTTCTTCTTTCTTATTCTTTCAAAGTTTCATTTTCCAAACATTTAAACTCTTCTGTGTGTTTTATTTTAACATGGCTTAACATTGCTATCGTAGAAGCCTTCCATCCTACACCGCTACGTGAAATCAGAGAATTGCATAAGGTGCATTTCACTTTTGTTTTATCTTCCTCAATTTCGTCGTATAACGTCTAAATTCGGAATCTTTTACGTGAAGTCATCACAGTCAATTGTTAATTATCAAACTTTTTCAATTATTTATCTACTATGACGTGCATCGTGACGTATTTGTTTGTAAACTAGCAAGCGACTGATGGATGAAAGGCGGGGGCGGGGTGAGGGGTGTATCAACGCGAGCTCGCCGCTCGTGCCGCGCGAATCTGTTTGTACTTGTTTACGCGCCCGAAACGTGGATTTAATTGAACAGAGTTACTCGGCCGAGTACTCGGTAGGAAAAAAATTGAACCGAGTAAAGCTCGGTACTCGTTACTCGGCAAAAGTGCTACTCGGCGCATCTCTAATACCTACGGTCAACAAGGACTTTCATCTCTGAAAAATTGAAACTAGCTAACCTATTTGATGATTTTTAGCCAATATTACATTGAAATAGATAGACTATTTTCATTATAAGATAATAACTGCAAAATTTACTCCGTCACTTAACTCCTATTCACCTCTTGATCCCTATTCACCCCGCTTCATAACCACCCTATCGTCAGCAATTAGTTTATTCCATTTGTTAGCACTTTGTTTTAATTCATTGTTCAGTTTTTTGTTTTATCATAACTTGTAACAGACAAAAGTAAGGTTTGAAGACTTTTTAAAATGTTGGTTAGTTTTTAGAAACTTTTCCTCTGTTCACGTAAATAATGAAAAAAGGTTTTAGGTCTTTTAAAATATGTTTCACAAATATTCGTCATAATGATGATGTGTAAAGTATAAATGAGCCCTGAACTCATGGAGTTGTGTGTAAATAAGCTATAGAACTGTTTTTGCTGAACCAACATCATATAGCACGGATGCTAATTACCAGTTATTGTTTAAGATGTCATGGTAGTGTCATTTCGACCTTGGTTTAGCATTAAAATGTTTACATAGGTATGTGTTATGTTCTGGAAAAGAAACGAGTCCCTTCCTAATGTAACGTAGGTACAGTTGACATAGGAGATACAGTTACACCTTTGCAGCTTTATATGATTAAGTGCAACCACTTCCACGTAGGTACACTACGTGGAAGTGGTTTCACCAAAATAATAATTTGTCAATAAAATATTAGATTTGCCGCCAAAATGTAGTCTTCAGCGAAATTGATGACCATTCAGTAGTCTGTTGGTCACCCTGCGAGCATGGCCGCTGAAAAGAAGCCGAAACTACGGGCTCCTAATTGTAAATAATGAAATAATATCTACTGTATTCCCTATTGAATCCATTAAAAAATGGTTTTATTTCAATACCTATCTCTTGTATCACCAAAATAGTTAAACTAGTGCATCTTCCTACCTCCTTATAGAGTGATTAAATCTAGACTGTTATTAGGTTAAAAGAAATTCAATTAACGCTTCTTCAAAATGGCCTCTGCAGCATTCGCCTCAATTTTTTCAATGTTAAGTAAAAGGTATTATAATATTATTAATGGCGAGACGCCAATGTCAAGTGTACCAGAGCCACGTTAGCCACGTCAGTAAATTTGTTTTCGTGTGTCCGCCCCCCACGAGATTTAGGTGGACGATCAGCACGTGTGTTAAGATTTTGGAGGGTTCAATGAACGCAAAAGATATAAAACAAAACAAGAAATTGACAGCTGACTACTCTGTTTGGCAGTTTTTGAGTGTTGCAAATACAAAGAAAAATATTAGTTCCTCAAACATTCATTTCATGTCTTCCTTGAGGCGCTATGCCTAGTCCATATCAAATATTCGCATCCCCAGGGAAATAAAACATTAAGTTGAAAATATTAACTTTACAGGGGAGCATAAAAAGTGTTTAACCAGGTATATCTAGGTACTTCTACTGTGACGAAACGCATGTTTATTTTGGTATAGATCTTTCATTTTACTATTCAAAACTGCAAGAAAAACATTGACGTATTTGTACTTACGCCTTTGTTTCCCTGTGAGTGCGTATCGTAGACCAATAATAAATACGTGTCACAACTGTCACCGTAATTTCAACAAAGTACCCCATTAATCTGTGGTTGTCGCATACATGTAAGTATAATGTTGTCTTATCGTTACAGATCATCGGCGAGCGAGAGTACGCGGTGCGGCCCACGAGACGACCTTCAGAAGAGCTACAGACTGGACAGCCACTAGACGTGATAGTACAACAGGTGAGCTTCTTTGTTCTCACTTTATAATACATCTGATAGATTATTCTTATTCTTGGGTTCAGGTAGAAGTGGTAGGCCCAAGAAAGCTTGACGTCGTGGAGGGAAATGACCTCACAAGATCTTGCGTAGTGGAGGAGGAAGAGCCGGCAGGCGGACTCTGAGCTCCGAGGGTATCTCAGCCTCGGATGCAATCAGGATAACGTCTTAATGTAGATGATGATAGAGTCCTCTTCTTCATCTAGCGTTTCTCCCAGTCGCATCCCAAGCATTCGACTTGGAGTCTGCATGGAGTCTGCTTTAACAGTCTAACTGCGGATTTGGCTGAATTTCGATATTAAATATTAACATACATACAAAATAATAAGTGAGCGCGGGCCTGGAGCCGTCTGTCAGTCTTGGAAAAGCAGGCAGGCAATACGCACCTCCTCTTACCCGGGAGCTATATGGGATCACCGTGGTCCCCCATACTTAAAGATGGCCAGCTCGAAATAGATTGCCCTGGGTGGGCCGGGGTGCTTGTTTTTTTCAACCCCCACAATTATGACTGGATTTCACACGGTTTAAATGAAATTTTCAAATCGATTAGGACAGGAAAAATATTTAATAGGTCTAGGCGGGGTCCACGCATTTGATCGCGAAAATCTGAACTGTAAATTAAACACACTCGGTCTTGTTGTATCTTTAAATAGAGCTACACAGCAGGAGAACGAAGCACCTCAACATGATATTCTAACTTGAAAATGCAAGAATTCATAGACAATAGTGGCTAGTCTACATAATAAAAGTAAAAAAAAATCGCTTGTCATTGACGAGTTGCAAGGGCGTTCAGAACATGTAACTTTGTAGGTAGATCTAATAATTTATTTCACGATTGAGAGTTGTTTCTATGCACATGTAATTTGCAATTAATTTTGAAGATAGTTGTACATAGTATCTTGTTCGAATTTGTATTCGTTCGTATAAATTAACATCCGGGATTAAACCTTTGGTCGATTAATAAGGCCTTCTTTCCAAAAATATAACATCGGAAGATGCCGTTTCAGACAAAGTACATGTGGAAGTCAATTATTTATCATATTGTACGTTACTAGCTGTTGCCTGCGGCTCCGCCCGCGTAGATATCAGTTATCGCGACCAAACATAACCTCCTTTCTCAAATTCTAATCTACCCCTATACCAAATTTCATCAAAATCGGTTCAATGATTTAGACTGGAAAGCGTAACAGACCGACAGACTAGGTTACTTTCGCATTTATAATATCAGTATGCATTACATATAAGACAAAACATTCAACACTTACGTAAATACGGAAAGCAGGTTCAAAACCTTTAAGAATAATTGTCAACTGCTACACAAAAACATTAACGATCCGTGTTTATTTTTAACAGATATTAAAATATAAGTAGATATTTTACAAAATGAAAAAGTGCTACAAAGTAATTATTTCAACAACCTTTGGCCCTTATAACTCCAAACCGTTATATTTTATTTTACTTTAGCAAAGTGCCATGAAGTCAGGGCCGTCTTAAGGCTATATAGCGCCAGGGTGCGAAGCTTAGACTGCGCCCCCCCCCCCCCGGTCAACAAAAAAAAAGACGGGAGTGCCGGCAGAAGTGAAAACATTTTCTTTTTTCCTTTCTTCGTTATATACATAGAAAAAGATAAAAAAGAACATACCATACTATACCTAGGTATACCTAATATAGCGCTAATCATAGAACCTATCACTTATTTTCTGCTAATTTTCTGTCAGAAGAAGTTAATAAATTATGAAAAGAAAAAATAATCACAAATAGTGATAAATTACAGAAAGAAAAAATAATCATAAAAAGTAATAAATTACAAAAAGAAAAAATAATCACCAAAAGTAATAAATTATAATAAGAAAAAACAATCACAAAAAATCCCTGAAGGCCAGGTGGTTTGAACCCGATACTATCTGAAACTATAAGGAATAAGGACTTACAGTCGAAGTGCTTACCGTTTAAGCTACGACGCTATCTATCGTAACTTGCAAAATAGATAGTCTGTACCTAATTTTGTATGACGTCAGTCGCCGGTTACGGTTCAAAGGTCAACTAATCCTGACGCTTCTTTAACATTTTACACCCATCCAACGCCGCTAAAGAAGTTTTCACTTCAAAAAACGCAATAAATTTTTGATGTTTCATTTATTTTTCTCTAAGATTTGTAATCTACAATAAATATACCTATAATGAAAAAATAAAATTCAAAAATTAAGGAAAAGAAATGGATTTAATATTTCTCTAACGTTTCACAGCATTAAACAAAATCAAACTTTAATTTTCATGCAATAAGATTCAACTACAACAACATGAATAACCGACACTCAGAGTCGCATCGCGAACTTACATTACAATGTACACCCTAAAAGCCTAATTATAGAGGCCATTACGCTTAAAGTGCGGGCGCCAGGCGGCTAGGTCAAAGGGCCTCTTTGGAATGGAGATATTGCCGCGTGCGTGTTAAATTAATTTAATTGTTATGTGTGTATCAAAATAAGAGCTATTTTACCTTGCATATCGTGAGCGGTATGACACGTGCCGAAAGGCAAATGTGACAATAATAGGTACAATGGTAATTAAATTAGGAAATATCGAAATGTTTAGAGCTCGGCCTGCGCCCCCTCGGGCTACGCGCCCGGGTGCGGCCGCACCCTTGAACCCCCGGTTAAGACGGCCCTGCATGAAGTTAACTTTAAACTACATAAATACGTGTAGACACGCATAATACCTATCATTATGCGTGTCTTTGTATGTATTTCACACAATTATTTTACATAGTTTACCTACATAATTTTCCATTATGCCATTCCCTTCCCAGTGACGTAGTAAGTAGTATAACCATCCAACGGAGAAAACGGGACTCGCAATAAAGGCTTATTCCCACCCGCTCCAGGATTTGGTTCCCAAGGCAGAGCTCCAGGACTAAATTTGAAAGGTACACGTTAAGCCGGGTCCCACGGCCTGACGAAAGCACAGGCCGCACCAGGCAGTGCCCGACCGCGCCGCGCTACGCCGAATCACAGGCCTCGTGCTTACATTTGCACCTCGACGCTTCGCGCCTTTGATGTTACCGACTCACGATGGATCGGAAGCGCCACGCCAAACCGTGACTGGCGCGCCGGTTACCACGGCGCATTGGCCTGTCCCTGTCATTAAAACGGGTAGTGCGACCCAAGCTTTATACAGAGTGACAGTCCCATAAACACGGGACGTACCCTAGCTATAATGTCAACTTGGGTTATCTGTCATTAATGTCAAATGAACACTTCATTTAACTACATCTTTTTTATTACCGCCATTAAACGAAAGATAGTTTATAGGCTTCTTGGTCATGGGTCATAGTATCTTAGACCACATAAATAAAATCGTTTTAAGTCATATACACATTGTAGTAAATTGTTTTGTATTACTACTAACTAACAACAAATATACAATAGTTGCACCTGTTGTCACAAAAAGGTAAGATACGGGACGAATAAATTTTTCACGAATTGTATTCGGTCCCACATAGTACCCACTATTAGGTTTATTTTAAATATTTTTGGCTTGGTTACAAGACCTTTAAGCCATGTCTTCATTTGTATGATTATTATCTTCATTTGTTGATGATAATGATAATGAGTTGACAATGTTGATGAATGATGATTGCTGCCTCATTAAAGGTGTGTGGACTCTACTAAAAGCTATGGAATTTTGGATGGAACATCGACAATACATAGCCTATGGGAGAGGAGACATAGGCTTTTTTTTTAGATGCAGGAAATCCCCATGGAAACCCCTCCCCCCTCCTCCGGAGCTGAAAAGGGAGGTTATGTCGGACTCAATCCGACTAAACCGCACGCTGTATGTGGGTCGTTGTGCTAGGCCGAACGTGAGGTTGTCACACGACATATCCCTCGCACCCCGGCTGACCGAAAGCCATTCCTCTCGGTTGGTCTTCCCCGGGAGGGGGTACCACGCGGTCCCCGTCTCGCCATCGCCGTGGAGCAGAGGAGGGGAGACATAGGCTATGTATTGTCGCGAAATCCGACATCCATGTGAAAACAACCGCGGGCAACAACTAGTCTTAATATATATAAATCTCGTGTCACAATGTTTGTCCTCAATGGACTCCTAAACCACTTAACCGATTATAATAAAATTCGCACACCATGTGCAGTTCGATCCAACTTGAGAGATAGGATAGTTTAAATCTCAAATTATAGTCCGATTCGCGATAACCGACATCCACGCGGGCGGAGCCGCGGGCGACAGCTAGTTGTAATATAAAGTCTATCAAATATTCACAATCAATGTTTTGATTTAGGAGATTGACGTTCGAAAGTGAGTCCACGGCCTCTACACAGATACGTAACGTTATATTACTAAATGAAGCTATAAATCTTAGAACGTGAACATGTTTTTACTACTAGTGTTATGAATAAACGCCGTCTGGTTGCAAAAAAAAAAGTGAGCCGTCGGTTTATCACTTGCACGTTCCGCAGTAGTCACTGACATATTTTAGCAAGACTATAATATTTTGAATAAAGTTTTTAAGCATGTTTCATGCTAAATATCCAAATCGAAATTCTCTTTAATAGTTTAACAATAAATAAAATAAAAGTTTAATTCAAATTATATGGGCGGAGTAGTTAAAAATCAATGTTTAAAAATGATTGAAAAATCTTTCATTGGTTCCGATAGTTCGTAATAATGTCGGTAGATGCTCCACTGTCGCCTCAAAGACAGATATAGAAGGAGAACTTTGAATTGGTTACGGCGAGGTCTGGTAGCTTAGTGGTCAAAGCATTGCCCCTATAAGGCAAATATCGCGGGTTCAAACCCCGCCTAGACCTACCTAGTAACTACTGCAGTCAAACTACCTACTCCGCACTCTAACTTACGAAAATATAATAGCACTAGGTTGAACGAATATTCGCAATAAATGGGAAATCGAACTTGCAATCTCTGACACTCAACCGTTTAGCTACAGAGACCGTCAATAGGCGACGAACACAATTAATTCCCCATAGTGAAAGTACCATTACGACTTGTTCTATAGTATTTTTTATGATATAGGTAGGTTAATATGTGCTGTGGTTTAGCCCGTGATGGTCGCGATTAAAAAACATGCTACGTCATTTTAAAGAGTTAGGGTCAATTCAGACCAGGCGGAAAAATCGTCGACACTTGGTAATTATATTACAAATGTATTGAATAATAATAACACTTGTACTTTTCCACACCTTATTTTTATTTTTAATTTACTTTTTTTAATCTACTCCAAAAAGCAGGAGGTTCTCAATTCGACACGTATCTGTGTTTGGATGTTTGTTAAGTGATTACACCGCCAATTATGAATGACTATTGTGGTGATGCATTTTTTGTTGGAAATGGGGTTCAATTAAATCTGTAATTTCAGTTATTTTTCACTTCTCTGTATCTGCTTTTTTCTCTCTCTTTTCTTGAAGACAGTCTCACGTTTCTGTTAATATTTTTAAACACACCTTTAGACCTAATAAAATCAACTTCTTCAAAATGGCATCTGCAGCAAATCGCCACAATTTTGCCAATGTCAAGTAAAATGTATTGTAAAATTATTAATGGCGAAACGCCAATGTCAAGTGTAAACACGCCAGTAAATTTGTTTCCCCGTGTCCGCCCCCCATGAGATTCAGGCGGACGATCGGGAAAAATAACTCATTAGTAAAAATCATTTTGGGAGCCGATGACAATTTTTTTTTTCGAAAATTCGATGGACGCGAACACTCATTACATTTCGTTCAAAAACTGCAGGAAGTATGTATCTGCGCCGATCCACATTTTTTATTTCTTTCCCTTCATTACTGAACCTGTTTGTAACTGTACAAGAAGGTTAAGATAGGGTGACCATGCGATAAAAATTATTCCGATTTTGGCGGTTTATTTAAAACGTTGAAGCGGTTGAAACGTCATCATAATGACAGATTATATCCCGGTTGCGGCTAAAGCAGCCCCTTTGGAGCCCTGGATCCAGCTATGTCCAAGTTAATCAGTCAATCAGCTAGCAGGTAAGATTGACTTAGACCCGCGATTTCTTTGCCCACAAAAGACACTATTATTATATTATAAATTATACATTTACGCCTGTAAATTCCAGAGGGGGTAGGAAGAATTAACCCCCACATTTCACCAATTTTTTTAGAAGGTAGGACACGACGGTATCTCCCGTCCTAACTGAGCAGTCCGACTGGGGAAGTACCTTCGCCCTACAGAATACCGCGGTTATAATAACCTTGTGTTGTGCTCCCGACGGTGAGTAGGGTAGCCAGAGCTCACTGGAGAGGTTCTGTGTTGTCAGCGGGAAGACCAAAGGCTTGGGATGTCACCGCTGACTAGTGAGAATGTGAAATGTTGGCGCGGCGGTCAGGGAGACGGAGACCCGGTGAAACGGTTATCCGCTGGCCGCCCGCAGGTTGTACGGTTCCCGAACCTGGGGATCACATAATCTCCGCCCCAGGAGGTTGAACTAGCAGCCTGTGTAAAGTTCCCGGTGCTGTAGTCGTGCCGGAGGAGGAAACCGGAGTGGACTCGGCTACAGTATCTGGGAGGGGACCGGGGGCCCTTCCGCCCGCCGCGCCAGCGAGTCACCCAACCCTGGCTCGTCTGCGGTGGTGGGGAGCCTTGCTTTGTCTTCTGCGCTGACGGCACAGAGACTCTCTATACCTTCCTCCCCCCCCCCTTCTTTAAAATGGCAAAAACAAAAAGAAATAGAGGTTATACAGCGGCACCTTCGTCCACATTGAAAGTGGACTTCTGTAACATCAGGGGCCTCCACTCCAATCTTAACGAGGTCCACCACCATCTTGAGACAGCAAAGGCGACCCTATTCTTTCTGACGGAGACCCAAATATCATGCCCGGCCGATACAGCCTACCTTATGTACCCCGGGTACAGACTCGAGCATAACTTCCTGAGTAAAGCCGGGGTATGCATGTACGTCCGAGATGACGTTTGTTGTCGCCGTCTATACGGCCTTGAAGACAGGGACCTGTCCACACTATGGGTGCGTATAGATTACGGTGGCCACACCCGTATCTATGCGTACGTCTACAGGTCTCATAGCGGTGACCTGGGCACGGCTCAACTGTTTGAGCACCTGCAGCGGTCGGCGGACAGAGTAATTGAGCAGTACCCTGCCGCGGACTTAGTATTCTTGGGTGACTTCAATGCTCACCATGTGGAGTGGCTGGGGTCTCACAGGACTGATTTTGCGGGAAGGGCTGCTCACAACTTTGCCCTGACCTATGGGTTCTCGCAACTGGTGCATTCCGTCACCAGAAAACCAGATGTCGGGACCCACAGAGAGTCTTTATTGGACCTTCTGCTGACTACGCGCCCGGATGAGTACTCCGTAACTGTGGAAGCACCTCTCGGTACTTCGGACCACAGCGTCTCTCTAACTCTCGCGCGGCCAGAACCACCGCGGCCACCTCAGTGGCGGCATGTCTGGCACTACAAGTCGGCAGACTGGGACGGACTGCGAGAATTCTTCTCGTCGTACCCGTGGAGGCGGCTTTGCTTCACTTCAAAGGATCCAAGCTCCTGTGCAACAGCAGTCGCTGAAACGATCCTATCGGGCATGGAATGCTATATTCCCAACCATTGGATCGCAACAGGAGCGAGCAAACTGCCGTGGTTTAATAGGCCTTGCAGAGAAGCTAGAGACCGCAAGCAATCTGCATATAAGGCTTGGACCACGGCACTTGCCAATAAGGATCCTAACATAGCTGAAGTGAAGCGGAAATTGAATGCCGCCTCGAGGTCCAGTAAAAAAGCTACTGCCAGGGCGAAGTTTGAGTTCATCGGTGGAATTGGCGAGCGGCTTACTCGTTACCCATCCGGTAGTCGAGCATTTTGGTCACTCGCAAAAGCTGCCGTGGGAAACCTCTGCCATTCCTGCCTTCCGCCGCTGCAAAAACCCGACGGTAGCCTAGCTCATGGCGCTAAGGAGAAAGCCGATCTTTTAGGTAATCTCTTTGCGTCAAACTCGACGATGAAAGACGAGAATGCCGAGCCACCTATTGTCCCCAACTGTGGTACTTTCATGTCTGAAATTAAAATCACACAACGGGTGGTTCGGCGGGAACTCATATCCCTGGATGTTCGGAAGTCGAGTGGGCCGGATGGTATACCGGCGATGGTGCTCAGACACTGTGCCCCCGAATTGTGCCCAGTACTTACACGGCTTTTCGCGCTCTCTTACTCCGCGAGACAAGTCCCAGCCTCGTGGAAGACTGCATTCGTGCATTCTGTGCCTAAGAAAGGCGACGGGACAGACCCGTCCAATTACAGGCCTATTGCTATAACCTCCCTTCTCTCGAAGGTAATGGAGCGTGTGATTAACGCACAGCTCCTGGGATACCTTGAGGGAAACGACCTACTGAGCGACCGACAGTATGGCTTTCGCCACCGTCACTCCACTGGTGACCTTCTTGTGTATCTCACAAACCGATGGGCGCAAGCTATCGAGAGTCGGCGAGGCACTAGCGGTCAGCCTCGATATAGCAAAGGCCTTTGACCGGGTCTGGCACAGAGGTCTTCTTTCGAAGTTGCCACGCTACGGACTCCCCGAGGGACTTTGCGAATGGGTTGCCAGCTTTTTGTCCAACAGAAGTATCCAAGCCGTTGTCGATGGCAGCTGCTCGGACCGCATGGACATAAACGCTGGTGTCCCACAAGGCTCCGTGTTGTCCCCGACGCTGTTTCTGCTGCATATCAATGACATGCTGTCTGATGGATCTATTCATTGCTATGCGGACGACAGTACCGGGGATACGTGTTACACGGGTCGTGCAAATATCCCTCGATTCGAGGTGGAGAAGAGACGCGAACAACTTGTGTCTGAAATCGAGACTACTCTCTCTGGAGTATCCGATTGGGGTCGACTTAACCTAGTCCACTTTAACCCCACTAAGACACAAGTATGTGTATTCACCGCTAAGAAAACCCCATTTATTGTGACGCCGCAATTCCTGGGCACACCACTTTCCATCTCTTCGAGTATTGGGATCCTAGGTGTCGACATCTCAAGCGACGTTCAGTTCCGCAACCATTTGGAGGACAAGGTCATGCTGGCCTCAAAGAAACTTGGAGTGCTCAACAGGGCGAAGCAGTACTTCACTGCGGGGCAACGACTTCCGCTTTATAAGGCACAAATTCGGCCCCACATGGAGTACTGCTGTCACCTTTTCGCCGGAGCGCCTGCATTCCAGCTTGGCCCCTTCGACTCATTGCAAAGACGGGCGTTGAGGCTCGTCGACAATCCCATACTCACAGGCGATGTGGAACCTCTCAGCCTCAGAAGGGACTTTGCCTCGCTGTGTGTGTTCTATCGCCTATACAATGGTTTGTGCTCAGATGAATTGTTTGACATGATGCCCACCGCTGCATTCTATTATCGCACCACTCGCCATAGGCTGGGAATTCATCCTCACACACTGCGACCGGAAATGGTGCGCACCGTGCGTTTTGAAAGGAACTTCATCCCACGCTCAGGTTGTGGAATGAACTTCCTGCCGTGGTTTTCCCAAGCGACTACAATATGGGGTTCTTCAAGAACGGTATTAGAAGGTATCTACAGGGTCGGCGAGCCTATAGTCGTTAAGCGGGCACTAAGTCATGGGTTGTATGATTACTGTCGGGTGGAGAATCTTATTCCTTATTCGTCTTCTGTGTCGCCTACGGGAAGAGATGGGTGACCTTATTCTACTCGATACTCCACCGAAAAACTACACGGAAAGTTACATTATATATATTTATTCATCAATCAATCAATTAGCCCACTGCAGTCCACTGGAAATAGGCCGACGATGGCCGTTGGAGCAGACGTGTCCTAGAGTGAAGACCGCGAGAAGGCAAACGGAGGGTAGGACACCCCCTAGCCAGATGGACCGATGACCTGAAAAGGTGGCTGGCACGGACTGGACGCGGAAGGCGGAGGATCGTACGAAATGGCGCACATTGGGAGAGGCCTATTTATTTATCAGTTTATTCTATCCACCGACTATATTACACCTATAACAAGAGATATAGTCATATAACTGATAAATTGCTATTTTTGGTTATATAGTATTTATATGTGAAAAGAAGCTATTAACTAATTAGACACGTTTGGGTAACGAGGGTAACAAAACTATAAAAACCACATCGCGCTTCCGACAATTACTTTTATCACGCCTCCGCTGTCTAAATCCAAATCTACTTGTACTTAAACCACATGTACCTATATGTCGCAGCCAAAAAGGTAGGGGGTAGACAGAGGAGACAAAATTAGTGATAGGTTTATTGTGGTAGCCGCGCAATCCGACTTGGTTAGGTTAGGTTAGAAGGCTAATGCGGGAGCGGAGCTAAGCGTTGCTTTCGCATTAAGCCTTCGTGGTTATTTTTTTTATAACCGTGCAGAACTAAGTCATTTTTCTAACTGTTTAATTAAATGACTAGAGGCAAGTAGTTAAACGCCATCGATCCAAGCTATTTGCCTAGCGGTTTAATTAAATGCCTGAACACCATTCAGGCCGTTAATTGAATGGCGGCGTTTAGTTAACTGTCTAGGCAGTTAATTGAACGGCTGATTAAGCTAGTTGGCGGCGACATATATATTTATTTGTATATTAGTGCTAGTAGAGAGTATTTTTATACTCATAACAGTATTATATAAGTCACCGACTTTGTTACGTTCATTTCAAATCCGGCGGCAAAATGTTCAAGCAGTTTTAAGTGTTAATTAAATAACAATCTTATTGCCTTAAGTCAAAGCTGATAATAGTGAGCAACAAGTTTTAATGGCTAAAATTTAATGCTGCATACCTTCTATTATTAGAAAGCCCTTCAGTAAAAAACAACTTTGACTGGTATACGGTGACTTTTAAAAACTGATATGTACAAAAAAGAACTCTGCTAACACATCACCTACTCAACAAATATACTATCTCACTTTACTATGAGATCTTTGAGCTTATATTATACCTATTCTAATTTCCAATGTGTATTTATTTAAAAAAAAATGGTTTTCCTATTTGTTAAAAATGAGTTTCATGCAATATTTTTCCTCTTTGAAAATAACACATTTCAAAATTAATGGTGACTCTACACGCGGAAACTGAAGACTCCTTTTAAAGTTATCTTGACCAAAACCTTTTTTATTTGGGTGATGGCCTCTGAGAACGCATAATAATATAATATTACAGAAAGGGATTCTCATAAGGAGAGCACTTGATATGTAGCTATATTATATATATTATATAGCATCTCCCCAATATTCACCCATTGGCACCAATAGTAGACACTTTAAGGACAATCAAATTTCACTCTACAATATTGAAAATATGTATCAGAGAATGACCGATAAATGATTTTTTAATCCCGACAAAATAACGTTGGGGTGTTCCAAGTTTGATGTATGTATGTATGTGTGTGTGTCCGTGGCATCGTAGCTCCCGAACGGATTAACCGATTTTGATAAAGTTTTTTTGTTTGAAAGGTGAATTAATCGGGAGTGATATAACTATGACTGATAAAAATCGGACCATTATGGCCGCCACTAGGAAATTGCAGATCTTCTCACTTGGGTATCAAATTATAGATCTTGACTAGTAAGAGTATGAAATTAAAATTACATATAAATATATACGTACGGTAAATGAGTTAAATAAATTGAAATTCACCACTTCACACCGAATTCTTCGGTAAAAGGAATAAAATGAAACCTTAAAATGTCATTAACAGTCAAAGGGATGTCGACGGAATCAAGTTTCGCGGCTTCTATTTTATCCGAAGGAAACCACCGAAGGGTACAACGGAGGTCTCTGCTAGACCTTCTCTTCTAACCTAACCCGAGCACGCAGTGTCCACAAGATCGCTACGCTCGCTCCCAGGGTGTAGACAATCGTCATCATCGTCATAATTGAAGAGGTGAGTGGATGAAGGACGTAACTAACAATTTCTAAATATCGAGATAATTGGCTTCAAAGTTTGAACATTTCATTTGCAATTATTATGTTTTCTTATAATTTATGTCGTAATATTATGGGGTCAAATTATAGTAATTGTCCATATTTATTATTGGAGATGCATAAACATACAAATAAGTGGATGGAAATTTATTTATTTGAAAAACTGTGCATATACATTCTTCTTCCATTGACAATGTAATAGAAATTAAGTATATTAAGATTGGAAGAAGGGAGTATGTAACATTAAATAATATAAAAACATGCATATATTGCAAATTTATCAACTTAATCTTGGGCAACGAGGTTATGTTATCAATATTGATATTCAGGTTTCCAGATTTTATATGTTTTTTAAACATTAACTTACGTTTTCTTAGAAATAAGTAAGTAAATAAAGTAAGTTGGTACTTTATTTTCTTCCAACTTTAATGTCTACTGCTAAACCTTTTTAGCATATCATCACCATCTCAGAGTTGAATACCGGTCACACTACAAACTTTTTACACTTAAGAATAGTCAAGACAGTCATTCATCATCATCTTTACATTAGTCCCGGTCGCATCCAAAGCTTTCACCCTGGAGTCCGTGATCCGCTTTCCAGCTTTTACTTTTCAACTTTACACGGTCTTGGGCACCGATAGTGTGAGACTATTGGCCCGCATATCATCCTCTATGACGTAAAGTCAGTACTTTTTGGGTCTACCCTCTTACTGGGGCTCGGTGCAGGTGGTATGGCTAAACGTAGCCAAGCATACATGACAAGGCTGCCCCGGATGCGTGACTTCCTCACGCTATGCTTAGGTGTACTCAATCCATCCACCGCAGCATATTCATCTCCGTAACAAGCAGCTCCTGCTTGTGTTGCCCTAGAAAAGGCCATGCTTCGCAGCCGTGTAAGCGGACAGGTTCTTGGGGTCACAAATGCCACTTGTTACCTCACGCAGCTTGACCCATACAGCAGCAATGCATGCGTTGACGCCAAGTCATCACCTGTACGGTCGGGTGTAGGATCTGTGGAGTACGCCATATAGTCGGTCGTCGCCACATTTAACTTCGGGCGAGGAGCAAGCGCCACCTTTCATCACTCTCACCAAACTACCCCTGTCCAATCCACCAGTGCGATACAAACAGCATAAATGAGCAGCCGCGGAGTCTCTGATGCTGTTCGACAGAACGTTTAATACCAGGTTTAACAGAAACAGACATCCTTTCCTTGGTGAGTACTACGACAGTCATTTTTTTTTATACATATATGTCATACGACATCCAAGTGGTTTAAATAGCCAGTTAAGTTAAGGAGCAACTCGGAGGGTTTCCGAGCGGAGTCGATTTCAATTTGAAGTGGAATTGGTTTGGAGTCGGTTCAGAGTTGCAGGTAGTGGAGTGGAGTAGAATGGAGTTGGAGTGGAGTCGGAATGGAGTCGCTTTGGAACCGGAGTGAAGTCGGTTTAGAGCCCGAGTGGAGTCGGTTTGGAGTAGGAAGGGAATCGAAGTGAATTCGGTTAGGAGTCGGTTCGGAGTTGGAGTAAAGCCGGTTTGGAGTTGGTATGAAGTCGGTGTGAAGTCTGAATTTCGATGCGGCGGGAGTCGGTTTAGAGTTGGAGCGAAGTCGATTTGGAACCTTTGTGGACTCGGATTAGAGCAGGAATGGTGTCCATTTTTAGTCTGTTTGGAGTTGGAGTTGGAATGGAGTTGAAGGGAGGTGGAGTCGAGTCGGTTGAGAGTTGGAATCAGTTTGGTGTTTGAGTGGGAGTGTTGTTGGAAGGAGTCGGAGTAGAGTAGGAGGGAGGTGGATTGAAGTTGGTTTGGAGTCAAAATGGAGTCGCCTTGGACCTGAAGCGGAGTCGGTTTAGAGCCGGAGTGGAGTCGATTTGGAGTTGGAGGGAGTCCGAGTGGAATTGGAAAGGACTCGCAGTGGATTCGGTTTGGAGTCGGTTCGGAGTTGGAGTGAAGTTGGTTTAGAGTTGCAGAGGAGTCGGTTGTGAATCGGAGTGGAGTCGGAGTAGAGTCGGTTTGTAGTTGGAGTTGGAGGGAGTCGGGGTGGAGTCTGAATGAAGTCGGTACGGAGTCAGAGCGAAATCAGATTGGATTCTTTTATATTTGACATGCAATGCGTGAACTTCGGTAACACAGCCGCGATGTTGGCTGCTGATGCGCAACATGACATATCTTCAAAAATTGACCATTTGTGAACTTACAAAATTTTTCCACTGCTGCGCGTCTTCGTTGTGCGAGAATTTCGCACAACATGGTACGTAACAATGTTGCCTAATGGTTATTCGGTTTCAAGGAGGGCATTAAAAGCTGAGACCATATACCATATAGACACAGCTTCGTCAGAAAATTCGTCACAAAAACGGTCTGGAAAATCGATTTTGCTTAAGTTAGCTAATGTCTATATTGTTCTTTAAACTGACAATGTGTGCACGTCATGGCATGTATGTATGACGCCGTTTTGTCTCACTTCTGGCGTCCATAGAGTTTGTATAATAGTCTCAGATTAAAAGATTCCATCTGGTATAAAAACTAGATAATGAGCTAATATATTTTGACATTATTCTGTACAACATAGTGCGCCTTTTTGTACTGTCATGTGTAACGGTAACAAAAAGTTGCTCATTGTTGTTAGTCAAGTAGTGATTGTTCAGAATAGTTACTAAGTTTTTTGTTATATGCAGCCAGTCTAGTAGAATACATAGAAGAGCAGCAAATAAAGCATCGTGGCAGAGCATTTTCCTGCACTTAACTCCTTCTTCCATGGAAGAAATACGTTTAATTGACCAATTTCAAATGGAAGAAGGTGTTAAGTCACATACCTCCTTCTTCCATGACACTTTTGCTATTTTTGTTGCAGTTATGTCCTTCATCTTCTGGTATTTTTGAAACTGAGCCTAAATTGCGGGGTTTTTTGGTCTAATATAGTTTATATACACCTATAACCGCCATTTAATGCAAAAAATCAAAAATCTCAAAAATGTTAGTTACGCCCTTCATCCACTCACGTCTTTAATTGTCATCATTACAATCATTATCACTATCGTCATCGTCAATCATCATCATCAACAACGTCGTCAATATTATCGTCATCATCATTATCGTTATCATTATCGTCCTCAGACTAAGGTCACATTATAATTTTCCCGAGGAAAACCGGTAATCCACATCCATATCCTTATTTCCATACTCACTAATACGAAACCTGTTTGTTTGTCTGTTATGCTTTCACACCTAATTCATTGAACTGATATTAATGAAATTTGGTACACAATACACGCGAAAAGTGGGGTTAAAAGGGGGGAAATACGGGATGAAAATTTCTATAAAAGTTCATCATTGAAGATGTCCTGAAATTCTGATGAAACACATAGACCGATTACGGCTTGAGGAAGGAGAGAAGAGAGGCAACGGGGAAGAGGAAGAGGTCGTTCACGCGGGTGGAGCCGTAGGTATTATTAATAACTAGCTGTTGCCCGCATCTCGGTTATCGACTAGTATTGAGCCGAATACTAGTCGATATTGTACTTTAACTGCTAAAAATCTAGCCAAAATACGTGGGCAATGGTCTACGTATGCCAACAACTTACATATTTATAACATCCATACTAAAATTATTAATAATCATTTATAATAAATAAAATATCACACCTATTAAAAATCAGTACCCTTAATAAAAATCTTAAAAAACAACACGACTGTGTTCATCAGCCTACATTATTTGCTTTCAACTGTCGAAAATTCAAAATTTGCTTCGGTCAGTGCTGTGAATTTTTGAACACCTCTTATAGATGCCATTGGGCGTCTTTTAAGTCAATAGTTTTGTAAATCAAATAGTTACTTTTCTTAAACTAAAGGGTTTTTTTCAAAAGTGACGACTATTGGGTCAGTGTCGACTATTGGGTCTTTTTCCTTATAAAGTTCCTATATTTACCTATCAAACTAATGACTTGACAGCATACTTTTTTTTATTAATGATGGCGGCGAAGCTTGCCGCGGAAATGCATCGTTTTCACTTCTCACAACGTAAGCAAGTAGTACTCGGGAACAGGTTCCTAACTGTACCGATGCGGGTTCGATGCCCGAACACAACCTGTCACTCCACTGCCAAAAACACAGACTTAATTAGCGGCTACCGGATCTTTCTCGTTTCTTTGTGTTTTTCGTCAAAGGGATTGTGTCTTTTGAGATTGGAACGTAGCTTTTGAATCACTACACAGTATCTTCCATAAAAAAAACTAGGTAGTTGCTGGATTTGTTGCTAAGTGAAAGTGTAAGCTTAAATTGAGAACGACTCTATTGATTTGTATAATGTACTTTTGATTGTGTTCGTAATTTGAAATGACAGGGGTTTTTTTTGAAAAATTAACATAAATAATAATTTGGGTGACGGGGGGCACGTACAGTCAACGTCAGAAATATCTGACTATAAGTCTCAAAATTATTTTAAAACTCTCGTATTAAAAGCAAATAAAACGGTGGTTCCCGGCAGAGTAGAATTTGGGCCACCCGTTCTCTTCCCATGTGGTGTCGTACAAGGCGACTAAGGGATAGGGGCTGATTAACTTTAACATCAGACAGATATGTACAGCCCAGACTCAGACTCAGATGCATGGCTCGGGTCAACAATAGTGCCCGGAATACGGCAATAGGCTCACCCCCTAATACGTGGGACCGAATACAGATTGGTGAAATGTGGGTGTTAATTCACCTCTGCCACACCTCGGAAGCTCTCGGAAAAATGTATGAAACAATCGCGTTGTAATTACTACAAACATAGCTCGTGTACATGCACGGTAGTGTTGATGTGTGAGAAAATTAGAAATGTCATGGATGGCACTATTTGAAATTTGAGCTAATTTTCGAGTGAGATAGCGTAATTTTTCTCACTCTATCCCTTGGTGTCATGATTTACGTCACATCCGACGGAGGCGACAATCCTGTTGTTACAAAAAGTTATATTAATGATTTTTACATTAAAACGTATTTCCATCTTTTTCTTCGCTTTGGAAGAAAAGAATATGGCGATACATTTTAGTCCTGTCAATCAACAGAATTGGCACGAATAACAAAATAATACTACTACACGACTTTGATATGTTTATAGAGTAATTAAAACCGATTGTGTTTATAAAAACTAGCTGTTGCTCACGGTTTCGCCCGCGTGAAATTTTTCATTAATTATAAATAGTCTCCGTTCCGTTCGGTCCATAGGGCACATTTCTTAACCGATTGTCACCAAACATGGCATAAATGTTCTTTGATTTAAAACATAATTTTTACCTAGAGCTTTTTTAATCGAAGGAGAAAAGGGGTGTCTTTTCTGTCACGTTATTAATGAACGGATATTGATGATTTTTGGCTGAAATATCCGAACATGATTCCTTACAGGTAGTTCTGGAAAAAAAAGCATGAGAAAAGGCGGAGACGTTTGTTGTGGCTTTTTTAAAAACGGATTGACAATATTTATTGGTGAAATATCCAGGGAGCTATAAAATAAAGATATGTATCGTATAAAAGAAATATAAGTGTGGATACCAGATTTGATCTCCAGATGCCAAAAAATGATCTGGAACTGTTTACAGAACTACTAGTATTTATCCCTTAGTAATAAATGCTCCATTGCCAAGGGTGAGGTAGAACATTTCTTTATAAATGGTGTTTTTATTACGTACCAAGGTTTCTGAACCTCAACTGAATTACACGGATTTTATGCCCGGTTTTTGTAATAACTATCCTAATACTTATTTAGAATTGTCAACGGCGAGTAGGAAATTAGAAAAATGGCAGTTGAGCACACTTTAATTTAATAGTTTTAATTTATTTAAGTATCAATTATAATTTATACTAAACGAAAGTTCACGGAAAGATATCTATTTATATTTTTAGAAACAAATGGTTTTAACAGCTCTATACTTTATAAAAATTAAGAATCATTATTTTGACAGCTCATGCCTATGAAGTGTGGCATTTTTTTTCGATTTGAATGTATCACAATTAATGTCGTCCATCATGGATTCCGTCATTGCCAGGTACCGCCCATTTTTTAACCCTAGAATGTATACTAATCTAAATCTGCATATGCTTTTGAGTTATATCACAGAATAGATAATAGTACTAGCGTACAGAATGGAAGCTTACCCTCTCCCACCGATTTCATTTCCTCTCCCCGCACGTCAAAATCATGGGCGCTTTCATGGGCGCCTAAAACAAAGGTTGGCACCAGTAAAATGTGTAGGAACGGCACTTCGGGAAGAAGAGTGAAAAGTTCGGCTAGCTTCGGTTTTTAAGGCGTCCTCTCTTTCACACATGACTATAGTGAAATTTAACCCTCAAATGCGTCTTGCCTTTTTATATAAATAACTAATGAACTACACATAGTAAGAACATTTACTTTTTCCACAGTATTTATTATTGAACCTGACCGGTTTCGCCTTGTGGTAACTTCAAAAGTTTACATTGATGCTTTTGAAATTTTTCTAATCTTAAACACTAGAGGTGTTTACGATTAGAAATGTTCATAAACATTGCGAAACTGGTCCGGTTCAATAATAAATACTGTAGAAAAAGTACAAGTGTTCTCAATATGTGTAACAACAAGTTCCACCAAGGGTCATCAATGAACAGTATAAAAAAAACTTATGAACTGGATGCCAGATTCGCCCATGAATAAATTCGTGAAAAACCTTCTCAATTATAATAATTTTCATATAGTTCGGGTTTTTTAGAAAATAACTCTAGAACTAGCATGTTAAGTGACATTATGGTGGACCGATATTGATTATAGGTGTATTATTTTTTTAACATTATAAAGATTATAACAGATTAGCAGATTTATAACAGATTTAGATTAGTATACATTCTAGGGTTAAAAAATGGGCGGTACCTGGCAATGACGGAATCCATGATGGACGACATTAATTGTGATACATTCAAATTGAAAAAAAATGCCACACTTCATAGGCGTGAGCTGTCAAAATATTGATTCGTAAATTTTATAAAGTATAGAGTGGTTAAAACCATTTGTTTCTAATAAATATAAATAGATATCTTTCCGTGAACTTTCGTTTAGTACAAATTATAATTGATACTTAAATATATTAACACTTTTAAATTAAAGTGTGCTCAACTGCCATTTTTCTAATTTCCTACTCGCCGTTGACAATTCTAAATAAGTATTAGGATAGTTATTACAAAAACCGGGCATAAAATCCGTGTAATTCAGTTGAGGTTCAGAAACCTTGGTACGTAATAAAAACACCATTTATAAAGAAATGTTCTACCTCACCCTTGGCAATGGAGCATTTATTACTAAGGGATAAATACTAGTAGTTCTGTAAAGAGTTCCAGATCATTTTTTGGCATCTGGAGATCAAATCTGGTATCCTCACTTATATTTCTTTTATACGATACATATCTTTATTTTATAGCTCCCTGGATATTTCACCAATAAATATTGTCAATCCGTTTTTAAAAAAGCCACAACAAACGTCTCCGCCTTTTCTCATGCTTTTTTTTTCCACAACTACCTGTAAGGAATCATGTTCGGATATTTCAGCCAAAAATCATCAATATCCGTTCATTAATAACGTGACAGAAAAGACACCCCTTTTCTCCTTCGATTAAAAAAGCTCTAGGCAAAAATTATGTTTTAAATCAAAGAACATGTATGCCATGTTTGGTGACAATCGGTTAAGAAATGTGCCCTGTAGACCGAACGGAACGGAGACTATTTATAATTAATGAAAAATTTCACGCGGGCGAAACCGTGAGCAACAGCTAGTTTTTATAAACACAATCGGTTTTAATTACTCTATAAACATATCAAAGTCATGTAGTAGTATTGTTTTGTTATTCGTGCCAATTCTGTTGATTGACAGGACCAAAATGTATCGCCATATTCTTTTCTTCCGAAGCGAAGAAAAAGATGGAAATACGTTTTAATGTAAAAATCATTTATATAACTTTTTGTAACGACAGGATTGTCGCCTCCGTCGGATGTGACGTAAATCATGACACCAAGGGATAGAATGAGAAATATCACGCTATCTCACTCGAAAATTAGCTCAAATTTCAAATAGTGCCATCCATGACATTTCTAATTTTCTCACACATCAACACTAACGTGCATGTACACGAGCTATGTTTGTAGTAATTACAACGCGATTGTTTCATACATTTTTCCGAGAGCTTCCGAGGTGTGGTTATATTCTTTATAATGTTAACAAAATAATACACCTATAAACAATATCGGTCCACCATAATGTCACTTAACATGCTAGTTCTAGAGCTATTTTCTAAAAAAACCCGGACTATATAAAAATTATTATAATTGAGAAGATTTTTCACGAATTTATTCATGGGCGAACCTGGCATCCAGTTCATAAGTTTTTTTTATACTGTTCATTGATGACCCTTGGTGGAACTTGTTGTTACACATATTGAGAACACTTGTACTTTTTCTACAGTATTTATTATTGAACCGAACCAGTTTCGCAATGTTTATGAATATTTCTAATCGTAAACACCTCTAGTGTTTAAGATTAGAAAAATTGCAAAAACATCAATGTAATCTTTTGAAGTTACCACAAGGCGAAACCGGTCAGGTTCAATAATAAATACTGTGGAAAAAGTAAATGTTCTTACTATGTGTAGTTCATTAGTTATTTATATAAAAAGGCAAGATGCATTTGAGGGTTAAATTTCACTATAGTCATGTGTGAAAGAGAGGACGCCTTAAAAACCGAAGCTAGCCGAACTTTTCACTCTTCTTCCCGAAGTGCCGTTCCTACACATTTTACTGGTGACAACCTTTGTTTTAGGCGCCCATGAAAGCGCCCATGATTTTGACGTGCGGGGAGAGGAAATGAAATCGGTGGGAGGGGGTGAGCTTCCATTCTGTACGCTAGTACTATTATCTATTCTGTGCCTCTGCCTAACCCTCCGGGGATAAAGGCGTGATGATATGTATGTATGTATGTATGTATTGATTTAAATTGTATTATTGTCCGTACTAAAGGTGTGTACCAAATATCAGAGCAATGAGCGGGAAGGGAGCGGAAACCAAAGGTAGTAAGATCATTTTGAGCACTTTGATTAAAATAGGAAATATTGGTCTAAGCGGGGTTTGAACCCACCATCTTTGCCTTACACGGGCAATGCTTAGACCCCTAAGCTACCAGACCTCGCCTTTCGCCAAATTTCTCTTTTATATTTGCCCCTCTATATAGACAAGTGGCAATTCGCTTGCTGGTGCGGCGTTTGATGGAATAGAATGACGAATGTATGGGATTGGACGTTTTGACATGCGTTAACGATTGTCATATACGTCAAATCCCATATATTCGTCATTCTATTCCACCAATTTTTTTGCCACTTATCTAGAGGGGCTGTCTTTCTGTCGACAGTGGAGCCTCTACCGACATTCTAACGAACTATCGGAACCAATGAATGATTTTTCAATCATTTTTAAACATTGATATTTGAGTACTTTGCCTAAACAAATTTGAATGAAATGTTGAAGCATTTTTTTTGCCTGCTAAATTTTCAAATCGATTAAAATAGGAAAAATTTAATCGGTCTAGGCGAGGTTTGAACCCGCGATCTTTGCCTTACAGGGGCAATGCTTTGACCACTTTATTCATCAAGATCGATTTGATGCTGACTGTACCTACCGTGCAGAGTCAATATTCAAGTAGACACTATCACAAGCTTCGTGATCACAAACATGACAAATAAATATTCTTTATATGACCATGTCAATCTAAAATTATAATTTATAACTGTAAAAACTTAAGGGTTTATGAATATTCATAATGAAACATAAAATGCATTTTAATTTTATTAGGTAAGGGGTCATAAATTACGCGGCTTGAGAAGTGGTATCGCTTAAAGTGATGACGTTTATTCAAATTTATTTTACAAGATCAAGTGGTGTACATATAATGTAACAGTAAAAACTCATACCTGGTCAATAGTTTTTTTTTTACTAAAGGCCTCAGTCAAATCGAAGCATGATAATTCACCAGCGTGCACAGTCAAATCAAAAAATCGAAACATATTGTAACGAAGTTTTGTCTCACTGCATAGGAGCGGCTGAAGCGAATTTTGGGACATAACGCGGCTCGGAACTGATAAGTTAGATTACAAGGGTATGGATATTACGAGAAAAATGTATCTTTGGACTTAAGCCAACTTCACCTACTAGCCTGGTACGCAGGCTTTGCTTTAGGGGTTATGAGATCAGATTGCAATAATACGTAGGCAAAATCATCATTAACCTAGTGTGACTCCCGGTAGCTCGTCCTGCCTATCGCGGGAGAACCCAGGGTCCGCTTGCCTACTTAGTCTTTTTCACTTTGCACGGTCTTCGGCATCCTGTTTGGTTAGTCCGTTGGCAAGCAAGTCATCCTGCACGACAACAAGCCAGCGTTTCTTAGGCCGTCCCCTAATTCTGGCGCCAGGCAACGTCATGTTGAGGCATTTATTTCCCACGTATCCTGCCGGGCGTCCATACCACCGAAGGCGACTTTCCTGCAGTTTGTCAGCTATGTCACGGACATGGAGGCTGCCGCGGATGTGTGCGTTCCGAACACGGTCGTTTCGTGTAACGCTACACATCTACTGCAACATATTCATCTCCGTGACATGCAGTAACTGCCGGTGTCGCTCCAGCAACGGCCACGCCTCACTGCCGTACGTAAGGAAAGGTCTAATGATGGTCTTATAGACCTGTCCATTTAGCTTGACCGGCATTTTAGGGTCACAAATGACTCCCGTTATCTCGCGCCATTTCGCCCAAGCCGGTGAAATACGTAGGCAAAATAAGCTAGCACAAATGGAAAGCGAAGCCAGAACTACAAATTAAAAGCCTCGTATGCAACTGAAATTGTCACTAAGACTTAAGTAAGTATAAAAATGTTGAAGTTACATTTAGAAGGTTAAGGCAGTAAAGTATCTTCCGCCTTAAAACTTTGAATAGATTATATCTATTTATTACTAGGTTTTTATTGTAGAAGGTAGGACAATATGATATTTCCGTCCAATTGAGTAGTCCTACTGGGGAAATACTTCCACCCTACAGAATACCGCGGCCATAACAACCTCGTGTTGTGTTTATGGCGGTGAGTATATAGGGTAGCCAAAGCTCACTGGAGAGTTTCTGTGCTGTCAGTGGGAAGACCAAAGGCTATTCCTGCTGTGTCTTCTACACTGACGGCACAGAAACTGTCTGTGTTTATAGGGTCGGCAGCACGAGTGTGAATCCCCTGGTGTTGTACACGTCCATAGGCCACGGTAACCACTTTCCATCGGGTGGAACGTATGGTGCACTGCCACCTCAGTGGTATAAAAAAAAACTACTCAGATTTCCTCGTGCTGTCACAAATAATAACTTAACACAAAGGGCATGGTGGAGCTTGCTACAGATTAATCGTTGTGATTCTCGCTTTTATGTTAAAGTTAAATGGATATAGATAGATAGATAATTATTTATTTTAAACAAGGACGCTCTGCCTATTATTGGGCTCCATCCGCGTATATTTTTTGACTACCGAATGTTTTTGCACAGCAGTTAAAAATTGTAAATTGTATTTTATATCAAAACAAACATAATTATTTGGGTTTACATAAAGAAGGCCCTGCCAATCATTATGCTTCATCCGGCAATGCTGTGACCTTCGCATTTGGCTAGTAACTCATTCGATAACATCGATTTGGCCATGTTTATTTTGTCATTATGAATCTGCGATAGAAAAAATATGGCGGTCTCGCTGCATGGATTTCAAATGTTTGATGTAAGATATCAAGTTTTGAATTTCGAATGTCCAATGTCAACAAATGGTTTGAAACTCATTGATTCTATTGTTTGAATTATATCTACCAACATTTAACTAATTACTTTGGGTTACAAAACTCTATGAGTATCTAATGATAAAATGAACACATAAATAAACATTTATAGAACACTTAACACTTCATAAGTTTTTTTAAGAACATTTGATGGTGCCATATTGTACCTACTTGAAATGCCTGAAATTCCTACCAAAAGGTATCATAGTTACTATTACTGGCAATCCCGATCTTTTAGCAGAAAAGGACATAAGTACATCTTTTTAACTACAGAATCGATACGTATACCTATCTGTAAAATGTCTATAGATCTATAATTTGAAGAGATTTGCAGAAGATACCTTCCTATACGAGTAGATAAATATAGAATTTTTTCATCACATTGTATAGGATATTGTTTTTACCTCGGCCTAAAAGATTTATGCCCATTAATCATAGATAATAACCGTGTTTTTTTTATAAAATTGGTTATTAATTTGGATATTTGTGGTTTAATCTGCCGATTTAGCTGACTTTGAAATAAAATTCTATAATGATAATCTATTTGGCACGACTTGACGCCATTGAATGTGCTATAACGCTGTGTAATTACCTGCTATTATTGATTCAATAATAACATGTCATATCTATTGTTTTTTTTTTAATAAACGTGTCAAATTCAAAATCACGATAACTCTGCTGAAGCCATAGCCATTGTCACTTTTTGTGGATTCTACAGGCTAGGGGTACAAGGCCTTACCGTCATATTTGAAGCCGAAATAATGAGAGTCTGTGGCTCTGGTCTACTTGGAAATGGGAGGACAGCTGCAGTCGCTCTCGGAACAGCCGACATACCAAACAAAAATTGGAATTTGGGCTTCAAAGTGCGGACGTTGCAAGGTTAAACACTCCTAGCTAGGGCAATCTTAGGATGGGTGATCAATTTTTACACATAAACTACATTAAAACCTCAGAGAGCACGTTAAGTCGTCGCTCCGTTTTGCCATAGGTACCTACAAATATTTGAAACATTAAAAAGTCCGACAGTTGGTCTAACTACAAAACTTCAATATCACCCGTGGGTTTTGGAGGTCAAACGGCAGTCGCTACACTGCTGGAAGCTTGGCGTTTGTCCAATCCGTAGTTAGACTTTAAACCGACCTCAAACGAGATTTAAGAAAAGGCTGGGAGGATGAGTATGTAACATCTTATTAATGTTGAATTTTTATCTATTTCAGTTTGACGAGTTCATCAGATCACTGCAGGTGGATCCACACTCGCCTCTATTCAGGCTTGTCACCGATGGTCAGCCACCTTTAAGGTAAGCAGACGTCTTCTCTCCTTCTTCTACCGAGAGGGCTCAAACAAGAGATGGATGGAGTCGAACTGACAAAAGTTTTAGGTGTCTAAGGCTCGTATTCCAGAACAAAACTCAGTTATGAATCGACTCTCACGATTACATTAGAACTGTCATCTAGAATGTAATCTGTTCTCAGATGTCATAGTTTTTTTTTTCTATCGCGATCCCAACCATTCCGCCAACAACTTAGTCTTTTTAAACTGATCAAAATAACCTGTGAAAGTACAAGTGTAACAAAATTTCCCATACAAACAGTCGGTTTTGAAAAGTGGCCAAAAGGTTTATAGTGTGTTGAAGTACCTGAAAAGAGGACATAACATTAAAGCAAATCTTATAGTTGAATTTCGATCGACCAATGTCAATGCAATGTCGTACTGTTGACAAAAGTAAGTCAACAAAATTTCCGCTTACCAATACCCCTAAACAAGTCGTTCGTTGGCCGGTATTGTAGATTAGAACTTCAACTTCAACTTCTTCAAAATGGCCTCTGCACCAAATTGCCAAAATTTTGCCAATGTCAAGTAAAATGTACCTATTATAAAATTATTAATGAAGAGACGCCAATGTCAAGTGTACCAGAGCCACGATAGACACGCCAATAATTTGTTGCCGTGTGTCGCCCCCCCCCCCCCACCGGTGGTTAGATTTTAGGTTGTAGATTAAAATGATGATGGTACATTGTGACATTTTTGACAGTTGTCGACGACCTTCAAGCCCATATTCACTGAGCCGAGTTTATTACAACCCTATTGGTCAATATATTCATGCACAATATAAAAACGCACGATGTATTAAGAACCTATATGTGAAATGCTGTACAATCAATCAATCTATTAGATTTTCGTAGTCCACAGCTGGACATAGGCCTCTCCTAATGTTGGGAGGCTTTGGCGTACAGTTTCCACGCTGGCCTGACGGGTTGGTACAGGGTTTTATTTCAAGTTCCCCTTCTCTCGCAGTGATATCGTCTGCTTATTTTTCCGTTAGTCGCTTCTTACGATACCCTTCTGATGAGATGTGATACCTACTTGTATTGTTTCTCCGTCACCACACGAATGACAACTGAAAAACGAATAGGTACTGAAAAAATCCTGTAGGTACAACGTTTATGAGATAAATCTGATTTAATATTGTTGTTTGGTCACTTTTCTTAGAGGTAACTAAAATACTCTAGTATGGTGAGGGCCAGACCGAGAGGGATGGCCCTGGGTCAGCCAGGGTGCGAGGGATAGGTATGTCGCATGACAACCTCACCTTCGGCCTAGCACTACGACCCAGAGAAAGCGTGCGGTTTAGTCGGTTCGAGTCCGACATAACCTCCCCCTCCGGCTCCGGAGGGGTGGGTATCCGTGGGGATTTCCAGCACGTAAAAAAAAAGTATGGTACTTATAGGTACAGTCAGCATCATTAAAATGTTGCTAACAAAAGTACTCAAAATAATCTAAATACCAAAATACCAATTTTATATTGGTTATAAGAATACTCAAATAGTTGTAAGTGTCCAGAGTGGTCCAACTATCTTAACAATCGGTCTTCCAGAATTATGTCAGTTATTAGAGTATTCTTATTCATATACACAATCACGCCGGTCGATGGTATCCAGTCAAGTATAATTTCAAAAAAACTAGACATTGTCATTTAATCGCATTTTGTATCCTTTTCTTACTTGTAAAGCCATCCCTTTCACACAATGGCGGGATGATAAGGGATGGGTATATGAGTAAGAAAAAGATACAAAATGTGTCAATTGACAATGTCTTTTATATTTTTTTAAGTTGACAGTTGAATAAGCCATGAACTATCAACTTGCGTAAGTGAGAAAAGTATGAATGTCTAGATTTTTTGAAATTATACTTGTCTGGAAACCATCGGCGTGATTGTGTTTATGAATATGAATACTCTACTAACTTACATAATTCTGGAAGACCGATTGTTAAGATAGTTGGACCACTCTGGACACATACAACTATTTGAGTACTCTAATAACCAATATAAAATTGGAATTTTGGTATTTGGATTATTTTGACTACTCTTGTAAGCAACATTTTAATGATGCTGACTGTACAATAATTGCAGCACAATCCACTTGTATTATTAATTTTCCTTAACCTGCTCTATTCCCCCTCCATTCTCCTATAATCTACACAATGATTATATATTCGTAACCTTTTGATACCTACAATTGCGCATTTCCGGATCTAATCAAGCTATTTATGATTTATTCATGATTTACGTGGAACTATAACAAATATTAGTTTGAAAGTACGTATTCAATATTGATTTGAATCTATGAACTTATTATACATAAATATTTCCATTCAGCAGTTACGCACGCCAACAATTGAAGCGTTTTTAATGATACATAAATACATATATACCTACAATTATACATAACACACATGTAGGTAGAGCCAACAGCAGTCTAGGTTTTAAATATAGTCTGGGTTTAACCCGGACTACAATTTTAATTCGGCCTGGACGCTCCCCGTACGCCTTCTAAAGTAGAATTAATCCGAGGAAACCCGGATGTATGGTGCATTAGAAACTAGAATAATTCACCTGTCACAAGGCAAGCTAAAATGCAACAGGACAGGACACAGGACATGCACAAAGTTCTTCGTTCTAACTTCTGGCACAGTATTACCACAGTCTAACGATTCATACTCGTTATATATATTTTTTTACTTGCGGGAAATCCCCACGGAACCCCCCACCCCTCCTCCTTTGCTCCGGAGCCGGAGGGGGAGGTTGTGTCGGACTCGAACCGACTTAACCGCACGCCGCCGTCTGTGGGTCGTTGTACTAGGCCGAAGGTGAGGTTGTCAGACGATAAATCCCTCGCACCCCGGCTGACGCAGGGCCATCCCTCTCGGTCTGGCCCTTCTGCTAGGGTGACGGGCAGCTCCACCCGTCACCCTCAGGCCCGCGCTCGTTATACTGTGGTATTACTATCTATTTGACATTCGTTGATGACTGTCAGATATGTCAATTCCCATTACATTTGTGATTCTATACGCCAGCAAACGAATTGCCACTAGTGTAGAGGGGCTGGTATACCCGAATGTCGGCATTTAGGTTCATCCGCGTGAAAATAATTGCCGACATACTACGGTTTAACCCTTCTTGAGATACAGGCGTAAATATACCTAATGTAGTAGTATATAATTAATCAAAGCAACTAATTTTAAACTTAAGATATAAATAGGAAGTCGGGTCATGCTGTGTCATGCTGAAGTTAGCTATTAAATATCGATTCACTCTAACTTGTATAATGTGGCCAATTAGGTATATGAATTATTACTTTGATAGTTAAAGACAAAACAGGATTTAGTTTTTGTTTTTAGGCTGTCCGCTGTCTCGTACGAGTATATACCTGGGCCCTGATTCTGCTAATTTTTTTTTCATGGCATAACCACTGCGGTGCCACACCGTAACCAGTGCCATTTAAGTTTAGACTTTACAATTATACCGTTAAAGTCTAAAATTAAATGTCAATCTTGTAGAGTGAATGAAAAATGTTATAAACTCTTTCTCTTTTAATTTTGGACCTTAATACTCAGCCAAATTTAATGACATTTTATGCAATGTCAGCGGTATGACAGTGGTTTTGTTATGTCATTAAATTACCAGAATCGGGGCTTGTTTCGTAAACTTCGTGCAAAAAATGCATGTCACACACCCACGCACGCATTTTGGAGTCAGGGGATCCGCTCTTTTACTACTCCTCCCCTTCATATTTGATTTATCTTGGTAGGTATGTATGAAAGCGGCGGTTCACCATATCTAAGCCCTTAATAAGCACCATGGGCTTGTCCGTCAATCAACACATAGACTGATTTGCAGATGGGTGAACTGCCCCGAAGATCTTTTTAGTTAGGTGCATAGTACAAGCTCAAAGCGAAATCGTACTGTAGGTATAAAGCTAAGGTAATCAGTAACTTGGATTATGTTAAACTACTAAATGAAAACGACTGCACATGTACCTACTCGAAACGCCATGATGTCTTTAGAATACCATAGCTCTCACGCACGTTGCACTTTACAGATGATATCCTCGTATCTTAGTACTTATTCAAATTATTTCATAGCGTTGGGCAGTTTAGTGGTTAAGGAGACGGCCTTACGATCGAGAGGTCCCGAGTTCGAATTCAGAGCCCTGATTCCACTCGCATTGGGGTTATCCTGTAAAGGTGGTTGTATATATGGAAATAAATAAATAAATAAAAAAATAAAATAAATAATTGTTTTTTCATGTCAAAACCACTATCGTACCACAACACTGCAACAAATAAAGTAAATAAACGTTAAGTCTAAAATTCAATTGCAATCTTGTAGAGCGGACGAAAAAATGTAATGATCTCTTTTTCATTTAACTCTGGACGAGGTTAAATCTGGGGAATAAAATCAATTTAATGACATTTTATGTAGTGTCAATGGTATGACAGTGGTTTTTTTATGTCATACAATTAACAGCATCGAGGGCCTGGCCACTACGCTACCGACGTGAACCCAGTCCATTAAGTAGTAAGCAGTAAAAAAGACCATTGATGCTTCCACGCACTGTACACTGTAAATGCCATCCTTTTTCGCAGAATAGCATTGAAATACCTTCTTTTAACCACGTTATCTTCTTCTTACAGACAATGCCTACATCCCGAAGCGTGCAGCAAGGAGCTCTCCCTGCCGACATACTACGCGCGTTTCCACGACCTTCGCAAGGAGTACGTGAGGGCTTACACGCTGCGAGCCGTGGCCGGACCACGGCCGCATGCACAGCCTCCACCACCGCCGCCAGACCATCCTACGTCGCTGCTGGATATGCTCAATTGTATCCTTTTTAAATATAAATAAAGTGTGGTCCTAAGTGTTACATACGTCCATGTGGCCGTTCTTTGCCACCTAATTGGCATATGTTTAAAAACAGTGAGAGACAGAGAGGGTGTTTAAGACCGGGCTTGGGTCCCGAAGGGCTCGGCAGGAGCCAATACACCCATTTATGCTGATTAGAACTAATTCATGTAGCTAAGCTAAATGCTAACCAATTAGCAACATTACCCAGATCGGTCTTAGGATGGATGAACATTCTTGAGACATTGTAACCCCTCCGTGTCTCGGAGAGCACGGCAAAGAGTTGGACTTCGCCATTCGCCATACGAATATTTTTAATGAAAAGGAAAGAAAAATGCGCTATTGTATTTTAAACAGCTGCAGCACTTAAAAACAGTTACATTAGGAAATAGAATGTACAGTATACATAAACTATGTACTAATTAAAACTAATTATAAAATTAATTTTTGCAACGGCAGCACTGCCCATCACTCCTCACATTTTCTACAGAGTGCTAGCCTTAGATTATCAACTCTCTCAAATAGCGTGTCAGCGTGCCCCTTTTAGATAGCAATAGTTTTGTCTAAGATGGTGTCCTCATGACTAAAATTACCCCTAAGGGACCTAGCCAAAAGAACTTGGCAGAAGATGTTTGGGAATGTAATTGGGAATGTACCGTTTGGCAAAAATACTACTGACAAACCCCAAAAAAAGGTTACACGTAAGGGATGGCAAGATCAATGGCTTCTTTCTGTTCTGTCTTAACGTTAATTCCTTAAGTCCTTAACGTAAATTTGTATTTCGCTCGCTCTTTTATTTGGCAGCGACGTCGCGTTGACACGTCTTCTGTTAGTGTTTTTTTTCAAAGGTGCCAGCCATTACACAAGCCAGATAATCTATAACATGAAATATTATTACCATTGTTATGCAATGTAGGATCTATCGCTCTATGATTTATCTAGATATTTAAGTCGTTACGGTAAAAACGTTCGACAATGGTCTTACTACAAAACTTCGATATCGCCAATCGCTTCAAGGAAAGGTCAGCCTCTCCACAGTTAGACTTTATAAGCGGACTCTGAACTCCGAGAGGCGAAGGCCTCGAAGTCCGACGGGGATTATAGCAAGGGTGATATGAAGTAGAAGAATGAGAGCTAAACTAACATCCATAACTTCACGATCCCACGGCGTACCCATGACGTCACTAAATTATTATGGATGCGTTTAAGTAGTCCAGATTCTATCAAAAACATCAGTGTTGCCAGAATAATGTTCCTTATAATTTTGAACAGATTTAGGTATAACTCCGTACAACGGGGAGAATTTCTACGCAGCAGAGGTTAAGGATATGTCCAGCATTATCCAAAGGATAATTTCAGATGGTAAGTTTTGATATTTAACTACCAATTAATGCCCGCGTCTTCGCCCGCGTGGAATTTTGATCCCCATAGGAACCTATTCGCAGGAAAAGATGTTGTCATTCCGTCATTACTGCCTGTAATCTAGATGTAGGGACTATGTATCCCTGTAGCAAATTTCAGTCAGATTTCTTCAGCCGTTCGAGCGTATTTGAATAACAATGTTTGTTTCCAAATATTTTTACAAACTTTCATTCATTTATAATAATAGTAGAATTAGTAATATAGTAGCATGCCTTATGCTCAGGGTGACATGCCTTATGCTCAGGCCCCCGATTTTACTAATTTTATGACTTAACAAAACCACTGTGATACCGCTGACATTGCATTAAATGTCATTAAATTTTCGACTTTATTGCAAAGTTTTAAAGTCCAAAATGAAAAGTGAAAGAGTTTATAACATTTTTTATTCACTCTACAAGATTGTGATTTAATTTTAGACTTTAAAATTATAACAGTAATGTCTAAAATTAAATGGCATTGGTTTCAGCGTCTGTGGTACCGCAGTGGTTTTGCTATGATAAAAATAATAGCAGAATCAGGGCCCTGTTCGGTTTCCTACTTCTCCTGTCCATAATTGGGTATGTTCCTGTTGATAAAAATATATTTATCTGAACTTATTAAATTAAGATTGGTAAAAGAGTGATAACAGTTGCGTCGCTTCTTATTTTATCGTTTTTATTTATTTTTAATCATCCACCCATCCTATAATGGTAAATGATTTGACTATTAAATATTATGACGTCACAAATAAAACTTTCACCTTATAACTTACCGTTTTGACGTTTGACAGAAAGTAACTAATTTGACTAGTCAGTCAAATACCCAATTTAGTTTATTTTGGCCTTTACAGGCACGACTGCTATCGTGTATAAAATTTGTGTCAGTGCCCCGTCCGTTTGGTTTGCTGGGACCTCGAAAACCTTGAAGGGGTTTCATAAACCCCTAAAACCTTAAGAAAAAGAAAGGAACTAGATAAACTTTTACATTGTTTAATTTTTCAATCAATTTGCAGGTTTCCGGTTAGAACTGCCCGAGACTATCGACTTAGTTTTAGAAACTGGTATTTGGTGAGTATTTTAATGTTTATTCAAACGTAATTTTCTTTTTATGCATGTAATCAAATGCATCATGAAATGTTTCAAAAAATATTTTGTATAGTGTTCTATAGGAAACCTAAAAAAAATATTCCCGATGTACATTTAATTTTAATCTATGCAACGCCTGATGTAATATAATAGGCAATTTTATAATGTGATATATTGTTAAAAGTATTTTCTCAGGCGCTTCTGATAAAATACACATTTAAAAAATCTGAATACAAAGTTATTTAAATGTCGCAGCCACCTAGCTTAATCAGCCGCTCAATTAACTGCCTAACCTCTTTACTAAACGGCGGCATTCAATTAGCGGGCTGAATTATGTTCAGTATTTGAATTACTTTTAATAGATGGAAGTCGATCATCGCTGGACCCTTATTCGAGTTCCTGACACGAGCTAAATGTAAACAAACAGCTTAACATACTCTCTGAATCACGTATGGGTCTCCAAGTGTTAAGAATGGTCAAAAGACTGTCATGGCTAATATTGCTTAACCTTGTAAAAACCGTGCAATACTTACACACATTAGGGGTATTGATAATTGCATAAACGTATTGATGAAGCCGTTCCAACGCAAACACTATTTCTAGCAACTCTTTCTCAATTTGCGTATACTTACATTGAGTTTCTGTTAATGTTGACAACCACGAGCCCGCCATTTGCACCTATTAAAGTTAGTGCATTATAGATAGTCCATTTTAACGCGACTTCAGTACTTCAAACAAACCGGACCAGTGTTGGTACAACATTGCACATGCACTTATTGTTATATTAGTATTATAGGTTTATGTGCGGTCAAATATTGACTGCTAGTCTTTGACAACCAACGTGTGGAACACTTGTGGAATCTTACAAGCTCGACAAAAGTATTGACGTTGCACAATGAGTTATGTGTACCTAGCTAGATATAGTATATTAGACAAGCTCCTAGACATGAATGTATATAGGATTGAATAGTATTAAGTTTATTACAATCGTAAACGTTTGTCAATTCCATTCATTAATCAATTTATACTATTCTACAAATGTGTTGCCACTTGTCTAGAGGCACATATAATCGATGAATGACCTCCGTCCTCCATGAGAGTGGACCTGGGGGTGACGGGTGGAGCCGCCCATCACCCTAGCAGAAGCAGCAGGCCACGGCGGCGGCCATTAGGCGCGTCGTGCGCCCATACTAAATACGGGGTCGAGTTGGGAACCCCGTGGTCCCCCCACCCGAAAAGGGTCAGATCGAGAGAGATGGCCCTGGGTCAACCGGGGTGCAAGGATATGCACTATAGCTGCGTGCGGTTTAGTCGATTCGAGTCCGACATAACCTCCCCCTCCGGCTCCGGCGGGAGTGGTATCCGTGGGGAGTCCCCGCATGATAAAAAAAAGTGGCACAGATAATACTTATAATAAATTAGATGGAAAGGTGTTTAGAACAAAATTTTAAGTCAGGTGGGAATGAATTTGGAAATTTAGACCCGCTTGTGATTAACTGGTCGCAGGTTCAAATTCCGCCTAAACGATTTTCTTTTCCCATACTTAACCGATTGGAAATACAGAATTTGAAAGAACAGAAACTAATATTTCCCCTGAACTAAGCTAAATTGCTTGTATTAGCTGTGGGATCACGTCAGTAGCGTACCGGCCAGGATTCGAAGCCGAGACCTTTCGATTGTAAGACCGACTATTCAACCACTAAGCTGCCAACGTTTCTATTACCTCAGCCTATTACGAAACTCTTCTACTAAACAAATATTTTGTTGCTGGTGTTCGATTTCACATACGTACTCACTTTCGCAATTCGTTGAAGATATACCTATGGACTTCAATGATCGATACCTACATGATTTGCTCCTCAATGACTAATTCAATCGATATTGGCCGTATCCAGGGCCAGACCGTGAGTATAGGAGGCCCTAGGGTAATACTAGTTAGAACCCCATCTAATGAGAGCACCTAAGCTATCTATACAATCTATCCTCAGATAAATCTTGATTCAGAACTGAGTAGGTACCATTCTAAAATACGAGCCTAAAACTGTATATTTCTAGAATAATCTTGCCACACTAATAATTAAAAATAATTTGAGTGTTCTCGTGAGCTATCATTCGCCGATCACTCCGGCACCCCCGGCCCCCGGGTGCAAGGTCGACAGAGGACGTTAGATTAATCGAGTCTCGATAACAGTTGAACTTAGGCTAAATTGATATACTGCATGCTATTATCACAATGCAATAAAGTTTTACGTAATTCATTTTAGCAGAATTTTTTACTTTTATATATTCTGATTATACCTCTGAGGGTAGACAGAGGTGTAATAAAGACTCAGAAATCCTTTTTAAGCAGTTTTCGATCCCTATGCCTGTCTCGGTTGAGGTCTTTCTTCCGTCAAGTGACTGTCATCTGCCCTCCACAACCCACTGACCAGATCAGCCACAGACTCGCAGAAAGCTTTATTAAAATCGTTTATGCCTAATTTGCTCTTTAAGCCAGGGAGAGGTCTCGATCTGTACAGAACGATCACCCATCCTAAGATAGACCTGGCTAGAACTCCTTAATCTTGCTATAGGTATAATATTCTAATTGGTTACCACTGAACCGAGTAGAATAAAAATTTGAGTAAAAACGCTGTATCTGCTGGCACTAAATTTGTCAGTAAAGACTTTTTTTTACTTTCTTTTATTTAATTTACTATGTTTGTAAGACAGTTTTGATCCTTATGATTGACACATCGATCGATGCCATAAAAAAACAGGATTTTAGTCGGTTCGATTACCGGGTATGGCAAGAGAATTTTCGAAAAAAATTGAATGCCGTTATTTAAAGTAAAAGAATGTTTCCTTTGAGCGAAATTTGCTATATATCTCCAGTATTTAGAGTACTTCCCCTCCAGGTAAGGTTAAAACCTTCCACCTTGTAAATAAGTATATTGTTAATTGACTATAATCTATTGTCTTAATAGCCATTAATTAGTAAATTCCCAAAGCAATATTTTTATCATAATGACAACATTTAGATACCCTCAATTACCAAATAAATTAACGATCCATCTCGTGCAACGTGAATGATTCATGTACGAAATTACTTTCTTACTCACACACTCTAAGGCCCATATAATTCAAGAATGTAACTCAGCTGAATCGTGATTTATCTAAGAAAAATTGTATCTATAGACAATTTGCAAGACTTGACAAATTTGACAGGTTGTCTTATAATGTACCTATGTGACCTATACTTATATGACTAGCTAGCTGTAAGTATAAGTTGGTTAAATAAATAAATAAATCTTTCCCCAAATAAATTGAGATTCAGCTGAGTGACATTCCAGAATACGGGCCTAAATGTCATTACAATTTCATTACAATGTCATGTCTGATAACCGATTAAGACGAAAGCATTAGACTATTGCCACTTACGGACTGAATTTAGACAGTACAATACTTCGACATGTAGCGAACTTCGAAAACACATAGATCGACAAGTCATTGCTTCGACAGACAATTATTGGACAACACACACCTTCGAATTACCACTACTTCGACAGACGATTATTCGACAGACAATACTTAACAAGACACATCTTCGAATGACCACTACCTCGACAGATTTTTTTTTTGTAGTCTTTCGTTGAATTGTAACTGTTTTTTTTCTTTGGTTTTTATGCCTCAAATTACTTCATTATGGTTAACACCCTGACTCAGAGCACCCTGACTCGGATAGGTTAGGTTAGAAGGCTAAGGCGGGAGCTCCGCTCCGCTTCGCTCCCGCCTTAGCCTTCGTGGTTATTTTTTTTTAAACCACCCAGTAATAGGAGAATGATAAAAAATCTGTCGAAGTAGTGGTCATTTGAAGATGTGACTTGTCTAAGTATTATCTGTCGAATAATCGTTTGTCGAAGTAGTGGTAATTCGAAGGTGTGTGTTGTCCAATAATTGTCTGTCGAAGCAATGACTTGTCGATCTATGTGTTTTCGAAGTTCGCTACATGTCGAAGGATTTTACTGTCTAAATTCAGTCCGTAAGTCATATCAGACGGATTGGTACAGGATATTTGGTAGGTATAAAAAGCCTTGAAATATATTCTTTTTTTTGTCAGTGTAGAAGATAAAACAGGACAAGCCTTAGGTCCTCCGAACTGACAGCACAAAATCTCTCCAGTGAGCACTGGCTACCCTACTCACCCCCTGCAACACAACACGAGGTTATTATGACCGCGGTATTATATATTCTGTATAATGACTATCAAAACATCGGTACTCGTCCTTCCCATGTAACTTAGTACCGCCATTTGAAACTTCATCCTCAACTGCTTGTTCCTTAGAATTGGGTGACGCATAACATAGGTAGGTACCTACGATACGGTGAGCTATTTCCGGAGCATGATGGGACACTTTAATGTCATTCCCACACCCGGACGAGCCAAGCAAGATAGCTCAGGGTCAGGCGGTCAGCTGAGGTAGGTACAGGACCTACGATCAAAGATAAAAGTACTATATTAGTAACTGAAATTAGTAGCATTCCTTCTAACCCTTCCAGTTAAGCATTCAATTGCTTGTGTTTGAAATGAGTACACGTCTGTAGTGTAAGTGGCTAGGATTCGAACACGGGACCTCTCCCTTGTAAGATCGGCTCCTTAACCACTGAACTACCGACAACAAATCAACCTTAACACCCGTGTTAATAAGTATTCCGCAACTTTTCTCGCTGACGATACAAGTGCACACAAGCAAAAATCTCCTCACACATGCAAATAAAGGGCCGCAAAAATACGTGTATGTGTATGTATGTGTGGGTTTAACACGTGGAACGTGGATGTATATAGCTCGGGGCAATTATCTTGGACCAAAATCTCGAGATATACGAGGCCATAACGCGCGCGAATTGTTGTGTAAAAATCTATGCTTGGTAAATTTGAAGTCGTCTAGGACCTTGTGTTATTACACTTAAAAGACGTGTACTGCGTGTATAGAGCACATTCTAGGTCTAGGATATATGACCCGAACAATACTATGCAGTTTACACAAACACAGCCATTCAGCTCGCCATGCTGACTTCACTAAACACGGCATCTACCACAAGACTATTGTTTTAAAAAACTGTCGTTTTTCTATCGGTCTATACCTGTGCAGTGTATCAGTGTATGACGTCACGCTTATCGGCATCCGTTTGCAGTTTTATGAATTAAAGATGCCTGCTTATAGCTTACCCATACCTTTGTGTTTTCGTGTAAATCCTCCCCCCCGCCGGCCAGCAGGGCGGTTATATCAGACTTGAACCGACTCAATCCTCTCGTCGTATACTCCCCCCGTTCTCGATTCCCTAATATATTTTTTTTAAGAATATTGGCAACCGAAATTACTAATATTCACCCCTAACCCCTCCAACTAAGCTAATGGCTTGTGCTAGGAGTGGGTTCACGTCGCGCGTCGGTAGTGTAATGGCCAGTATTCAAACCCGGGACCTCTTGATCGTAAGGCCGACTCCCTTACCACTAATCTACTGACGAAGCTTCATTAAATGCTAGGTATTATAAAATCGACAAAATATCATGGAATATCGCTACCAACCCTCAAATGCCGAGGTGTAAGACGACCCAACCCTTCTGCTACCTACCTTTACCTAAAACTTTTCCACTTGCATTAGCGATATCGCCAGTGGAAACATTGGTTATGCTGATATATCGCCTGATTTGATGGTTATTCTAGACTTGACCTGGACCCCTAGAAAAAGTGACACTCTATTCTAAAGTTCGAGCCCAAATCAGGTAGATAATACATCAGGCGGTACCAGGCCATCATGGCAACTCACCTCTGCCCTTGTATTCTACTGCTCCTGAAATTCTATTCTCGACCTGGACCTCTAAAGAAAGTCACACTATTCAAAAATTCAAGCCCATCAGGTGTATGAATATCAGACACGACCAGCTCATCAAGGCAACTCGCCTCTGCCCTTGTTTCTATTGCTTCTGAAATTTCGACCTAAGCAATTTATAACAATTATTGTAATTAGCATCGTTCGGTGCTGTCGTATCGTGACTGTAACATTTGAAGCTCTAAACCTATTTGTATTGGCTGGCCGATGCAAATCATTATTTTACTCGTAGTGATAAATAGTTATTACCTTTGAGTGCTAGTTGGCAGAAACGCACACGGCCTATCTGATAGAAAGAGGTTACCGTGGCCAATGGACGTGAGCAACACCAGGGGCGACACACTCGCGCTGCCGACCCCGTAAGAACAGAGAATTTCTGTTCTGTCAGTGTAGAAGATAAAGCAGGACAAGCCTTAGGTCTTCCCCCTGACAGCACAAAACCTTTCCAGTGGGCACTGGCTACCCTACAGCGCCTGGAACACAACACGAGGTTATTATGACCGCGGTATTCTATAAGGCGGAGGTACTTCCCCAGTCGGACTGCTCAATTGGACAAAAATACAGTCATGTCCTACCTCCTACGCACTCTTGGCTACTACTATTACTAGCTAATGCCCCATTTGCGTGGAAGTTTGTTCCTGTTCCTGGAACCCATTGGAAACTATTCCCGGAATAAGAATAAAGCCTTCTTTTTTTTACGTGCGGGCAATCCCCACGGATACCCACCCTTCCGGAGCCGGAGGGGGAGGTTATGTCGGACTCGAACCGACTAAACCGCACGCCGTCTCTGGGTCGTAGTGCTAGGCCGAAGGTGAGATTGTCATGCGACATATCCCTCGCACCCCGGCTGACCCAGGGCCATCCCTTTCGGTCTGGCCCTCCTCGGGAGGGGAGGACCACGCGGTCCCCGAAAAATAAAGCCTTAATGTATTATTAGAGACTATAGTCTACCCCTGTATCAAATTTCAGCCAGCTGTACTCGTAGCACAAAAAACTATCGGTAAACGTATTGAGACAACGGAGCATTGTGATTGGCCGCCTGCTTACTGTGAACCTGTGTGTGTGTGAAGCCGGCCAATCGCAATGCTCTATTCTCTAAATACGTTTATAATACTATTAGGGTAGTTTTTCGTGCTACGGGTTCTGTGCATTTCTTTAACCATACAGCGTCGAGCGCAGCTCTGCAACAGCCTTGATAGAGCTTGTCATTGGTCGATCTTCAGTGACGTCACCCATTTTGACCAATGACAATCTATGAAGGCCGTCGCAGCGCTACGCCTGCTTAGAGAATTGAACAGCAGATCCGTGTAGTGGTTAAAGTATGATTGAATAACAAAAATCTGCACAGTCTTTCACATTAAGATATGCAATTGCGTGGCCAGTACAGTTCTTCAAAATATTAGTAGGAACTAATTACCAGGATATTAGTAGAATTACTTGTAGCGGGGATGACACGAATTATTTCATCTTCAGGTTTGTCAGCAAGCGCAGTCTGAAGGTGGAAGAGTCACAAGGGACATGACGATTTCGAGAAGTAAATTTACTTTGTACCTTTCATCCTCAGCTTGAAATAATTTCAAGGGTGATTGGACTAGGTAAGATCTTTTGACGCTTAGTTAACTTCACCAGCTAAATATGAGACGATGGTCTCGCGCAGGTTTTCAGCACTCTGGTTTGGGGAGAAAGACGGCAGTCACCTCCTATAAGCAAGCAAGGCTTAGAAGACCAAGTCTTTTTAAGTGCACCTAGGATTACCACTCGGATGATTTAAATTGTCCCGTCTCTGTGAAGTAACAGTGAGGGTTGCAGGTTTTTTATGACTTCCCTTGACTGTTAACAAATCGTGAAGCGTTCCTGTTCCTATATTCGGTAAATAGGTAATTGCCGGTGGTAATTGTAATAAGCAAGTCAAGTTTTATCGTCGCTTGTTATTTTTACATAAAATGAGTTATTAGCAATTTCATCACTTTGATAGATAATGAGCATGTTTATTACATAAAGTACCTAAGCGAGTTGATAAAGCCAGTAATTATAATTTATTATCAACGTTGGCATTACCTTGAGATTAATAATCTCAATAGCTTTATTTTCAGAGCATCGCTTAAATTTTTTTGAAAAATAACTTGAAATAATCAATGATAAGAAGTAAGAAGTAAGTTAGACTAAAATCCTTTAAGTTTCGTAGTAGAGGTTTACCGTCGCATGCGCCAGCGCAAGTCAAGTGTCGCCTCGCCTGACGGACGAGCGTCACATAACGCATTCCGTCCCCAACCGTCGCGCAGCGCGGACGTATAAACGATTAAAAACAAAACGTTCTTATCTTGAAATTTTATGTTTTGGAACGCGTCAGCTCCTTGCCCGTGCTAGTGTAATAAAAACTGCGATAAGCATACTACACAGGACTGTCAAGTGTTGGTTTTATGATAAAGTGGTACGCTTTCGGGACTCTTTTACACTTTTATCGTTCTTCGGCAGCAACTTAAGATAACGAGGTGAGTCTTGATAGCTTTTAGATAATTAGTTTGCTTTGTACATCGGTCTTATTACACCCAAGTTGTAAGGTCTGTTTAGATTTCTTTACAAATAGTTTTGTTGGTTCGTCTTTGGTTTCATTGATTGACGAGTTGTTTTGTTTTGATTTAAATAAACATATTTATTGTCAAAAAAGAGTAACAAAGAGCTTAGTAGCAAAGCGATAAGACCCTAAACCTTTTTCTTAATTCTTGATAACTATAAATACAAACTACGTTTTAGTTACTTACGATTCGTATCATGTGGATAGGTGCATAAACTTTACTTGTAATAGGGATATCAGTCGAGTAAGTAAACGAATTGAAAGATATTGACTATTGATAGATAAGGCCAAGTCACATTACGTGGCCAGGAGTAACGTAAAGAGAACATTAAATTATAATTTATTAACATACTTATAACGCAATTTTTTTAAAATCTAAAAATGTAGAAATCAACGTAAAGGACAGGATTTGAACCCGCGACGATCCCTTTTTTTGGTCCTTCGTATCCTTCCTTGATTTTGTATTGTATTGTTTACCATTTCTTAACCAAATTATATCTAGGAAGGTATATTAGATCTAATTTCTTCGAACTGTTGAAATATAAACTGCTAAGGTAGCAAATAAGCATACCGACCCATTTGATGGTAAGCGTTTACGGTAGCCCATGGATGATATGTATAACAAAACACCTATAATACCTGAGGTGTTACTCGCGTAGTAGATATTGTTTTAAATATAAGAAAGACCTCACATAGTCTCAACATCTATACGAATATACCATCAATTAGTCTATTGCAGGACTACTGGACAGGCCCCTCTCAATGTGCGCCATAGCACCCAAACCTCTGATGTCTGACCAAAACCATAACCCCATTTCCTCTGGTCCTACATTATAGAGAAGGTGTTGGATTATCCCACACACGCAGTGTTCCGTCGAACCTGCCTGGTCCCCAATTATGTCAACTGTCAACCAAAGTTACATTGCAAAAAATGTCATTAAATTTTAAACTTAAGCTTCATAAAAATAAAGTCTAAAATTAAGTAGGATTTTCTGCAGCGTCCGTGGTATAACATAACAGTGGTTGACCATATAGCATAATCGGTGTTCTGTTTCCTTGCAATCTTACGATATGTTCACCTTTAGAACCTCCAGCTGTACTGTGTCGAGTGGTCACTATAGCGTCCCATCGTATCAATGAGCAGGAAAGGCATTCCACAATCACCTATTTAATTTTCTAAATATATAGCACCGAGCACAGCGCTGTGACCGACCTTGATACAGATTTTCATTGGTCGATCTGCAGTGACGTCACCGAGGCCGACCAATAACAGTGTCTATCAAGGGTGTTGCAACCCTATATGTTTAAAGAATTATTGCACTGCAGGTGGAGGCTGTTATCGCCTTCCATGTACTCCATGACCAGATATACCCTCGATTCTTATACAGCGAAAAAAATTACACCGCAAAAAATGACATAAAAACTTAGACTTTTTCATTCATAGCATAACATAACATAAACTCAAGCCTATATCCCCGAAGGGGTAGGCAGAGGTGCTAGCACCCACATTTCGCCAGTTTATGTTTAGGTCCAAATGTAATAGGTGGCGAGCCTATTGCCATTAACCGGGCACTTATAAACCTGCGATAAATACACACATAACTTCGAAAAGCATCGAAAAGGTGTGTGCCATGGTAAAACCTGGGATCGAACCCAAGACCTCGTCTCAGCAGTTCATTACCCATACCATTAGCATCTAATTTTAGACCGTATGATCATTGCTTTAAAGCCTCAAATTAAATTGAATTTTTAACAGTGTCCGTGGTTTGACAGTGGTTTTGCTTTAGCAGTATCCAGGCACTGTTCGATTTTCACGACTATAAGTGTGTCCCTCCGCCATACCCTTCTAACCAAACTATCCATCCATGAACACGTTTCAATCTATCCGCGTCGTTTAAGGAAATTTCTGCTTAGACATCCAATTTACCTATAAAATTACCCGATCAGTTTAACCAAATAGCAACAAATATGGTATGGAATTATGGGTCATAATAGCCTGAAATAAATGAATTATAATTTTTAATTTTTTTTTTAATGTTCATTCATAAGGTCATTAGTTTGCATATCCTTTGTACAATACAAAACGATTGTACGGAACCGCCTCGTTACAGAAGAAACACAAGATGTGTTCCAAGTTTCGTTCATAAAACTTACAATGCTTGGGATTGAAAAGTTTTTTGTTATTCTAGGTCATATTTACCATTATTTAGACAGCTGTCACTTCTATGGTTATTATCATCTATGTAATACTAGCTACTTGCGACTCCGCCTGCGTAGAATTATGATCCCGTACCTATTTCAGGGATAAAAAGTAGTCAATATGTATTCCAGACTATATAATCTATCCACGTATCAACTTCCAACCAGTCCTTTAGTCCAGGTACGTTTGTAGAAAAGAACTTCAACTTCAACTTCTTCAAAATGGCCTCTGCAGCAAATCGCTACAATTTTGCCAATCTCAATTAAATTCCTACTAATATTATAAATGCGAAAGTTTGTGAGTATTGATCACGGTATTGATGGATATTTGTTACTCTTTCACGTAAAAACTACTGAATGGATTTTAATGAAACTTTACAATAATATAGCTTATACATCAGAATAACACATAGGTTACATATCATCAGCGGAGCAGTGATCATTAATGTGAAAAATCCGACATCCACGCGGCGTAGCCACGGGCAACAGCTAGTGTATTATAAAATTTTTAATTTCAAGTATACCAGAGCTACGTTAGCTACGCCAGTTTTATAGATTAATCAATGATTGACACACTTTTTTTTTACGTGTGGGATATACCTACGCATGCCCCCCGCCTCCCCCTCCGGAGGGGGAGGGGGAGGTTATGTTGGACTCGAACCGACTAAACCGCACGCCGTCTCTGGGTCGATGTGCTAGGCCGAAGGTGAGGTTGCCTCGCGACATATTCATCGCGGCTGACCCAGGGCCATTCCTCTCGATCTGGCCCTTCTCGGGAGGGGGGACCACGCGTTCCCCGACATGATTGACACACGTTGACGACTGTCATAAACATCAAATTTATTGTCAATGCTGTACAGTCGTCATGCTATTCTACAATATACCGACCAACGAATTACTACTTGTCTAGGGGGGGCAGATTCGGTCAGCCTTGGAGCGTGATTGATTAACAAACATTACATTTAAAGTCAAAATATTTTGAAATTGGAATTTGATGAATGCCATTTTAGTTCCATTGCACATTTGATCACGCCATTAGCAATCAATCACAGTGGACTTAACGATCTGTTCAAACATCGAACTAAGATTTAAACTAACCTTTCTTGTTTACGCGCCAAAATCGGCGTTTGCAGAAAAGATGTGTGAGACGGGCGGTGCGAGGATGTGTAGCGAGATTGTGGAACGGTGTGAGTGTTTCCACCGAATATGAGCTGGCTGCTGAGTGTTGCGAGGATTCTTATTGACCCTGTGAAACGGTGCGCCAATGAGGAGTGCGATGATGTGTAGCCGACTCTTTTCTGTTGAAAGCGGACAGTAAGCCTCCTCGTAACACATCTCGCACATACATTCCTCGCAGCACAAGTACGTACCACAAACACATTCTTCCGTTGTTTTGCATACACAAAAACCTCACAACGCTGTGTCGTTTCTTGCTCAGTTAGATAGTTTACTTAGTCGTTAGTTGCGCTGAACGAAACTAGGTAGATAAATAAACTGATTCTATTGGTCCTAAACAAACACATCCCTCGCTTGCCATCCTCACATACCTGTAATGGAAAAACACCCTTAGGCGTAATGTTTACACACAGGCAAACATTGATTCTCGCATACGATCATACGAGATTAGCAAGTGACATATCACCTTGTGTCAAAATACGATAATTGCTTTAAAACTCTGTATAAACCGACACTATCAATATGTTATTGCAAGGCCATTCTTGCCAGGCGTGGACGAGCGAGCGGCAATTGTTTCTACAAATGTTTAGACGAAGCACCTTTTTGCTATCCTTTCGAGAATGGTATCTTGCAGGCGAAAAACTCTCCTCGTCTAAATGAGCCTTAACACTACTTCACACATGTCGATAATTTCTTGCGGTCCTTTGCAGTCTGTCCCTGTTTCTTTTTGCCACAAAAACGTCACATTCGATTGTTTCAAACACATTTATGGAGATTTATTATGTGAGGGTTCTTTCGTTTGAAATGCTGCAGTATTCCAAAGCAGTTTGGAAGAAATTGAAGTGCTGATAAATACTTTTGAGTTTGAAGATTATTATTTTGAAAAGAGATTTGCTGTGGGCATGGCTTATGTTGACTATTACGATGTAGGTACCCTATTATTAGAGGACTAAACTGGTCGTACCTACAAATTAAAAAAAATTGGTATCGCGAAAGATCTTAAATTGACCAACAAGAAAACGTAACTTTTTGTAGCTGTCATACCTGACAGATATATAAGGCTGGGACGGTATGCATAATAAACTAAGGCTGGGGCTCTCGGGGTTGGGGACTCAGACGGATGTCCTAAAAATTATTTATCAATCAATCAATTTGCCCACTGCAGTCTACGGCTGGAGATAGGCCTCTCCCAATGTGCGCCATTTCGTACGATCCTCCGCCTTCCGCATCCAGTCCGTCCCAGCCACCTTTTTCAGGTCATCGGTCCATCTGGCTAGGGGGCGTCCTACCCTCCGTTTGCCTTCTCGCGGTCTCCAGTCTAGGTCTCGCCTGCTCCAACGGCCATCGATCCTTCGACAGACGTGGCCAGCCTTTTACCACTTCACCTTATTCTTTTAAGTATTAACAGTTAGCATAACATAACGTAAACTCACGTCTTTATCCCCGAAGGGGTAGGCAGAGGTGCTAGCACCCACATTTCGCCAGTTTTTGTTTAGGTCCCAATGTAATAGGTTAGGAGTTAAGCTTAGTTAAGAGAAAGAGTATCAGTGCGAACTGAACTCGAAAGTACCTACAAGCTTTAGGTGCAACCGGGGCGAACCCTGTAATCTCTGAGAATTTTGGAGGGCGGGAATATTTGAGAAGTCATTGGAATAGTCGTAACGGTACGGTATTTAATATATTCAGCATCAGATCGGTGTAGATACTTTGGTTGTCTACCCGACTGTATCTTACCGTATCTTGCCTATGATAATTTCAATAGGTATTACCTAATATGAAATGCGATCTGTGAATCCTATAGGCGTCATATGTCGAGTTAGTCGCAATAATTGCACCTTGGTGTATAATGCGTGGCTTGCATTATTACATAAAGGTCGGAACCCATTGAAACATAATGCCGGTGTTTTGTTCAATCGTTTAGTATGTCTTTAACCGAATCCAGTAAGATTTATTTCGATTCGATTGTCTGTCAAAAACTTCAGTGTTATAAATGGTATTTTTGTGATAAGTTCCCGGGAACTGAAAGCTCTGTAACTTCCTTTCAATATTGCCAAATTGTGCTAAATTATCTTTCATTTACAATTAAACATTCAACATCATTTTGAAGGTGACAGCGTAGTTCTCATTATCGCCATTTTCCAGAATCGACTGCAATAAAAATTGAAACCAAATTGGTTTTAAATATCGAACAATGAAACTATTTATAAGAAGTAGATAACAAAGTTGATAATGGTGCATAATTGGCGTCTTTCAGAACGTTTTTTTTTTTAATTTTGCATATTTGATTATGCATGTTGTGTGTGTTTATTATAATAATATGTTAAGTTTGTTTTCATATATATTTTGTCTTTGTTCTCATATAATTAATGCTTTGAAGATTTTACTGTTTTTTGGCCATAAAGTACAATAGTTGGTGATTTTTCTAAACACAGTTTTATCATTACTTCAGTGGATCCGTGTCCTAATCTTCAGTTTCGCAACGACAAAACGGATTGTGAACTGTCAACAATTAATGTTTTCGTCAGCAACTACATTACAGTGCGCATATAGTTTGCATACTCACTTTTTACCGCAGATTTGCACCTACCTAAGTACCTATCTACTTTTATTTAATGAATAAACAAAAGTCACCCTTCTGTGAACTGCTTACCGTTTCAATAAATTGTGAATATTATATACCTATGTATCTAAGTCTATCTATGTTCCATTTAGTTTGGTACTTAACTAAACATATACAATCTTGATGCGTTTTTTGTAATATATTTTAATTTAAAAACTCAGTTTTAAAATATTATACTGTTTAGAAACTACTAAAACTAAAGACTAAAAACCGAAATTGAATCTCTAGTTAGTCAAGTAGCCTAGATTATTTGTTTAAAATGTGTTTAAGTAAAAATTTGCCACAAGATTGTTTACTTTTAATAAATGTACCTAACCAAACGAAGTATACATAGGTACGTTAGTACTATTAATTATTCTGTGGTATAGGTACGTATTACACCACCGCCACAGAATAATTAATAGTTGCCACTGCGCCGGGCGCGGCGCGTAGCCAACAGTCTACTAAGGCCCATTGATTTATTTTTTAATTCAGTTCTAGGACCCGTATTGTAGAATGACATTTAGTCCTGAGGACAGATTTGACAGATTGCCTATACAATCTGTCCTCAGATAAATCGAGTAAGAGAACTAAGTACCTACCGTTCTAGAATAAGTACGGGCCTAAGTCATCGGATTTGTTATCTGCAGTCGAGTGTTCGAGCCCCAGCTATTCCTCTGCCGACGTTGACCCAGTCTTCAAACAATTCAGCTGAGATGAAGAGGTTACCAAACAGGGTTGTTAGTAGTAACTTTTGGTCTTCCCACTGACAGAACAAAAACTCTCCAGTGAGCTCTAGTTAACCTACTCACCGCCGGGAACACAACACGAGGTAATTATGGCCGCAGTATTCTGCGGTGTACTTCCCCAGTCGGACTGCTGAGTTGGATGGGAATACCGTTGCGTCCTACCCCTCGATTATCAAACACTACCCTAAGAAACATTAAAATTTGCCGATCGGCCATGTTCTTTGGATGTAAGGTGAATTCGGGGGGAACACCAACCGCGCAGTCCTCACACCTACAAGCTGATAGTGCCGATACATCTGTTTGGCGGACGAATGATTTCAATTCGATTGGTAGTAAAAGGTATATTGTATTGATATTAAATATGATCAGTCATAACAAAACGTACGTTTGTTATCGTGAGGTTATTAAACCTTCAGAATTAGGTTCTGTAAGTGTTGAAATCACACGTTTTGAATACAAAACTTTACTGAATCCGGCCTCTGGTCTGTTAAGTTATCATGGTATGACGACGGAAAACCCTATGAGTTGTTACCATAATAATAAGGTGGATTTATCATGCTGGTTTTTGGCCCTTATTACAACTTATTGCACCTAGTTGCTACCATAATAATAAGGTTGACTTATCATGGTGGGTTTCGGCCTTTATCACAACATATTACACCTAAGTAGTTGTTACCATAATAATAAGGTTGATTTATCATGGTGGGTTTGGGCCCTTATCACAACATATTACACCTAAGTAGTTGTTACCATAATAATAAGGTTGATTTATCATGGTGGGTTTGGGCCCTTATCACAACATATTACACCTAAGTAGTTGTTACCATAATAATAAGGTTGATTTATCATGGTGGGTTTGGGCCCTTATCACAACATATTACACCTAAGTAGTTGTTACCATAATAATAAGGTTGATTTATCATGGTGGGTTTGGGCCCTTATCACAACATATTACACCTAAGTAGTTGTTACCATAATAATAAGGTTGATTTATCATGGTGGGTTTGGGCCCTTATCACAACATATTACACCTAAGTAGTTGTTACCATAATAATAAGGTTGATTTATCATGGTGGGTTTGGGCCCTTATCACAACATATTACACCTAAGTAGTTGTTACCATAATAATAAGGTTGATTTATCATGGTGGGTTTGGGCCCTTATCACAACATATTACACCTAAGTAGTTGTTACCATAATAATAAGGTTGATTTATCATGGTGGGTTTGGGCCCTTATCACAACATATTACACCTAAGTAGTTGTTACCATAATAATAAGGTTGATTTATCATGGTGGGTTTGGGCCCTTATCACAACATATTACACCTAAGTAGTTGTTACCATAATAATAAGGTTGATTTATCATGGTGGGTTTGGGCCCTTATCACAACATATTACACCTAAGTAGTTGTTACCATAATAATAAGGTTGATTTATCATGGTGGGTTTGGGCCCTTATCACAACATATTACACCTAAGTAGTTGTTACCATAATAATAAGGTTGATTTATCATGGTGGGTTTGGGCCCTTATCACAACATATTACACCTAAGTAGTTGTTACCATAATAATAAGGTTGATTTATCATGGTGGGTTTGGGCCCTTATCACAACATATTACACCTAAGTAGTTGTTACCATAATAATAAGGTTGATTTATCATGGTGGGTTTTGGCCCTTATCACAACATATTACACCTATTAGGTAAATTTTTTAGAGCACTATCGCCTATCGATGTCATAATCTTAATAATTTAATGAGGTTAGTAACATTTTGTTAGTACAGATATTCTTATTATTGTAGATACTTATTGGATTAAAAATTAATAATAAGCTGATAACTCATGAACTATTAATAAAGTTCTATCTTCTACAGGCTCGGCAGCATGATTGTAATGCCCCTGGTGTTGCTTACGTCCGTAGGCCTAGGTAACCACTTTCCATCAGGTGGGCCGTGTGCTTGTTTGCCACCTAAGTGATATTAAAAAACTTAACCGGAAAAAAAGAAAAGATATTCTTTCTGACTTGTCCACTATCTTTCGGGTTGTATAAATCGCATGAATACCTTTTGGGTCTAAGCTAACCGCAAACACAAGCTGGTAGACACCTGCTGACACAGACGAGGCACTGGTAAGGGCCTTCCTCTCGCAGTTAGGAGATATGACCGTAGTACCGACATGTAGTTGAGTTTGGCTAGGCCTCTGTAACATCCTGAAAAATTAACTAATTGCTTTAAAAAATGTCATTTAAATGTGTAATCCATGAAGCGGTAGGATTCAAGTTGTGTTAACAATTGGGTGTTTTCCTGTAGTTAAAATAAATTATTTAGCTGAACTTATTAAATTAAGAGTAGTAAAAGAGTGAAAACAGTTGCGTCGGTTCTTATTTTATCGTTCTTATTTATTTTTAATCATCGACCCATCTTTTAATAGTAAATTTTTTGACTATTAAATATTATGACGTCACAAATAAATTTTTCATAAATTTGCCTAATAACTTACCGTTTTGACGTTTAGTAAAAAGTAACTAATTTGACTAGTCAGTCAAATACCCAATTTTAATACACCCACATTTCGCTACTTGCCATCATGAGATCTTCACCAAGTTTCTATCAAGTACTTCCCATTCCTAAAAAAAAACCGGTCCACAAAAGAATGTAATAAAAACAATCGATGGAAACGAGAACTCCTTAACTCCAGATGGCGAAATTCGAGCCTAAACAATTGTTCCTTAGCGGAAGCTCTGTAAAAAAAAATCTAAGACAAGTTTACTGTTCTATATTTGAAAAAAGTTTGTCCATCTTGGCTACAGAAATTGTTATCTCAAGTTTGGCAAATTTATTTTAGAGGTATGAGTTATGAATTGTACTCTACTAATGCAATTTAATTCGTTAATTTTGGCACAGCTCCGCTTCTCTCCTCTCCTCTCCGCTTCAGTGTACAAGCAGCCTAATGTTATAAATGTGAAAGTTTATAAGGATAGATGTATGTTTGTTTATTATTCTATTATTTTATTATATTATATTATTATATTATTCTTTCACGCACAGTTGAGCGTGTGAACCCAACGCTGCTATAGCCTTGATAGAGATCTTATCTTATGTTATTGGGGTGCGTGCTCTGGAGCTATCACGGACACTTCGACCCTATTGGATCCTTTGTGTCAACCCCAACCTGGTCCCTACGTTTGAGGAGGGATAGCCCTCTCTATCAAGGTGGCTATTCCTCTTAATTGTAATCCTCTAATGCCTGTAATCCTCTGGTATTGGATAGCCCTTCCCGAGATGATCCATACGATGTCTTCCTTAGGCGTGACACTCGCAAAGTATGTGTTTCATCGTTTTATCGCCCACTCCGCAGTGTCTGCATTTTGCGTCGTTCATGATACCAATCTTGCTCAAGGGGGACTTTGTTCAGTGTGGCCAGTGATCGCTCCTATTATTTTCCGGATTTTGTCCCTGCTGAGGTTAATTATTTTATTGCTCAGCCTTCCTAATTCGTTACTTATGAATTGCATAATCTTGGCCTGTTCTGAAACAGCCCTCTTTACCGTGGCTTCAGGGCGAGTTGATAGAGATTGTTATTGGTCGGACTCAGTGACGTCACTAGCTGGAGGACCAATGACAATCGTTATCGACGCTTGCAACAGCCAGCCCTGTGCTCAACGCTGTGTGCTTAGAGAATTACACAGATGGAATACCAAGCTATACACCATAGCTGGAATTTTGTAAGGAGGTAGGACACGACGGTATTTCCGTCCAATGAAGCAGTCCGACTGGGGAAGTACCTCCGCCCTACAGAATACCGCGGCCATAATAACATCGTGTTGTGTTCCCAGTGAGTAGAGTAGCCAGAGCTCGCTGGAGAGCTTTTGTACTGTCAGTGGGAAGACTAAAAGCTTGTCCTGTTTTATGTTCTAGACTGACGGCACTGAAACTCTGTTCTAACAGAGTCAGAGAGAGCAGCACGAGGGTGACGTCCCTGTTGTTGCACACGTCCATAGGCCACGGTAACCACTTTCTAACAGGTGGGCCGTGTCTTGTTTGCCACCTAAGTGGTACAAAAAAAAACATCATCATAATTATTTTTCTTAGCGTTGTTAATGGTTGTATCCGAGGCTCTCACTTTGGAGCCTTGCGTTCGGTTATTCCTTCTCGTTCTCTTGGTTTGGTTGAATACTACTTCTGCAACGACTGCCGGTTGACCTCCCAACCTCGAAAGAAAAACCTGCACTAGAGCCTCGTCCTCTAATCAGCAGATGAAGTCAACTTGACTTTGAAGTCTTAGCAGGTCCTTCTTACAACACTGGATTTCTAAAATAAAATTACTATTCTTCCGCCTCTATTTCCCCGTTTTCTGAAAATCCAATTGACCCCTGAGTAATTCCGAAATCCACACAATAGTGTTGAATACCTTTTGTGAGATGGGTCACTTCCATACCGTCGTGGTCGTGTCGAGAGGTATTGTAATTTCGCTGTTATGATACCACACTCAATGGACATTGTCTGAGTGGGATCGTTCGCACCGTCCCTCTTGTATTATTATTATAATAAATGACATATCTTTATTGTACTTGATGGTACTATTATGACATTTGTAATATCCGTCGATTATAGATTTCCGCATATAGGTTTATCTACCGAGAATGATGTTTTTATAAGGCTGAGATTCAATGGTGAGAGTGCGGTACTCCGAAGAGATTGGTGAAGCCAGTAAACCCCTCATTGAATTATGAATTCGCGTTACTCTACTTAGAATTTCGATCACTTGGCCACAACTGATTGGAACTTATTCTCAGACGGATAAGAAGCCTATGTGCTATTGACTAATCTACGCTTGATAAATTTTAACCAGATCAGTTAAGCCGTTTGAGGGTGAATAACAATCATCCAATCATTTTCACACACTTTATAATACATTGATATTAGTATAATTAGAAGGATAGGATGCATTTTGGGCTGCAGTTGAAAACCAGCGCTGCGGATTGTATCAATCTGTAGCATTAGCTGAACTGCGGCCTTTTAATAGACACACACTCGAATTCTCTTATTTTCTTTCTTTAAATTATTAAATGACAGGTCCACTTGCAGTTAGCTTTGTAATTCTTTTATATGTGTGTGTTTAATAAATGAATTTTCTTTTCTTTCTTTTCAGGATGGAACCACGACCCTATAATCTTTTGCATTCCCCTTAACAAAATTGAATATATTCTTTTTACGCATGGAAATTTCTAGGAAGAAAGATAGAAGAAAAACGTTTTATTTGCCATCTGCTTAATAAATATTACTTAATACTACCTCACTTAGGTCAGAGATGTAGTGTCTATGTCAGAATCGAACTGAATAAACCACACGGCGTCCCGTCATGAGAGCACACTGTCTCATACTACACGGCACATGACGCGCCGTCTTCTCGAGACTGCTAAGTCCCGCTAGGTCTTCTCTTCCCTTTACATTCATTTAGACTCATGCTCATAGAAAATGGAGACCGTTTAGGGATTTGAGACTACCTCTCCCGTACTGTTTGTACCCTTTCCACCGCCTCTTTTGCGTACTCCCTCCTGCCCCTCTAGGCAAGTGGCAATTCGTTAACCGGCGTTTGATGGAATAGAATGACGAATGTATGGGATTTGACGTATTTGACATGCGTTAACGACTGTCATATACGTCAAATCACCCTTGTCACAATTTACTTATTATTAGCTTTTGCCCGCGGCTCCGCCCGCTTGGATGTCGGTTATCGTGATCAAACATAGCCTATGTCCTTCTTCTTCCTCTCAAAGTCTCATCTATCCCTATACCAAATTTCATCAAGATCGGTTCAGTGGTTTAGGCGTGAAAGACGGACATACACACACTTTCCCATTTATAATATCAGTATGTATATATGTACTAGATGTCGCCCACGGCTCTGCCCCCTTGTTATTTTTATTACGTTTCTTTAACCTATTGTAATCTATTAACTGAATAAAAAGTATCTTATTCCACACTAAAATCCTGAATATATTATCCCTGTACAAACTTTCAGCCAGATCCATTCAGCGTTATTGAATAACAAACATTCAAACATCTAAAACCCGGGTCAAACCAATATAAATAAATATTTTTTCCGAGAGCAACTGCCATCTGAACTCTTACCCCAAGGCAAAAGCCTGCCCCATCAGTTGCTTAAATTTTGACTGTGAGGACTTAAAACCTTTTCATAAGGTTGGCGCTCAACGGAGACTCGTCGCGACATCACACAGGAAACTAGACATAAGAATGCCAAAGGACACTATGAATTGCCTAAGATACGGCAAATTGTCAAAACACATGACACCACGCCAAAGCTCAAACCTGAATTCAAAATTAGGCTTGTGCAGTTCTAAAAAGTCTTGGTGAGCTTTTTGAGACTCGTTTCATACCACTTGGTGACCCCTTTTATACCCGTTGGTGAGGCCCCTTTTACACACCTTGGTGGGAACCCTTGCACATCAATTAACTGCCTAGGCTCTTTATTTCGAGGGAAATGTCGCATGATAACCTCACCTTCGCCCTAGCAAGTCCCACCAAGGGGTGGGACTCCTTTCACAGCCGACAGTGGGGCCAATTTGACATCAAAACAAAATTCTTTAAAGAATAATATCCACGCTAACCTAAAATTAGCTGTTCCACTTCTAAGGACCTTTGATAATAAGCACAGATAAAGAAATACGACACGATACCTATATAATTATAATGATGTGAAATGTAGTATCAGCTAGCATTCTTTAGCTTATGTATGAGTAATCTGATATAGGCCCGTATTTACACGTAGTAGAGGTAGTAATATAGGTACCTACTATGACAACATCGATAGTAATGTTTTTTAACATGATGTCGGTTATGTCCGCTCTAAACGTTGGCAAAGACAGTGGCGAACGCTTTGGCCAACACCTTTGGTGAACATGTAGAGCGGGATTTGTGCACTTCGTACCATACTTGGCCACTGTGTTCCCCAACGTGTAAAGCGGACTTAATATAAATAGAAAAATCCAGTTACAATTTTATTGACGAACCTATTTAATCGAAATCAGTTTAAAACTGCGTTTCAACTCAAGTTCCATTTAAACCCGCATTTCAATTTGAAACGCTGTGAAACGCTAGGCCATGTGCGCTCACTCTTCGATAAACGATCAGTCGGTTAAGCTGCATAGGCATGGTTGCCATTTGGATGGGTGATCTTTTCGCATTAGTGGTAATTCATTTAAGAGCTTCCGTGCTTTTGGTCCAGAACATAAGACGGATGCCCATATGGGCGACCTGAACAACTCTGTCAATGATGAATTGATGAGCCACTAATTTCAGCTTAGGTTTGGAGGGTCAGACTTCAGTTGCTCTCAACATAGCTGAAAAAACCAAGCCATATCATATTTAAGCTCACTCCGAACTTCGAGGTTTAATACTTTGATGCGACCGGGACTACATAATTCAAAGATGATGATTATGTAAAATTGACTTTTTTTATTTTTGTTCTTAAATAAAGCTTACGTTTGGCCGCGAAGTTTAGTGGGACCATATTCAGATATTACCGCTTCTGAAGATTTTTATTTTTTGGCAAAATAAAGTAGGTACAAAAGTACAATAGGTAGGGCACAACGGTATTTTAGTACAATTGAGCAGTCCGACTAGGGAAGTACCTCCGCCCTACAGAATACCGCGGCCATAATAACCTCGTGTTGTGGTCCCGGCGGTGAGTAGGGTAGCCAGAGCTTACTGGAGAGTTTTTGTGCTCTCAGTGGGAAGATCAAAGGCTATTCCTGCTTTATTTTCTACGCTGACGGCACAGAAACTGTGTTTACAGGGCCGGCAGCACGAGTGCCTCCCCCGGTCTTGCACACGTCCATACGTGTTGTAAATGCCACGGTTGTAACTTTCCATCAGGTGGGCCGCGTGTTTGCCTAAAGTTATTTAATACAAGTGGAATCATAATATCCAAAACTAATAATTAATCACATAGCAACTGACTCCGTTATCTAAAAATGACGCAGCAATACCGTAGACTGATATATTTGTTATCATTTACGGTAAGAAAATTATTAATCTGTTCTCAATATCATATTGCAATTAAAACATCTGTGTAGTAGCCAATAACATACTGATAAGCCCCTCTATACAAGTGACAATTTGTTAGCCAGCGTGATGGAATAGAATTACGAATGTATGGGATTTGAAGTATGTGACAATCGTTAAAGCATGTCATAAACGCCAATTCCATACATTCTTCCCATAAAATCCCACTTGTATAGAGGGGAAGATCGGCTTGAAAAGATATTATAAAGTAAAAAAATCCTAAATTGACCTTGCCAGCAAGCCGGTACCCGAGCGTATTGACAAAGAAGCTCATCCTAGGGATTAAGGGACAAATTATTGGAAGTCAGACGAGTTACCCCCAGAGTGGGCCCTTGACTCCAAAATCCAAATTTTGGATGCTACTGGGATTGATGCTCGACTAATAATGATGAGGCGTTTGATGTTCACATCAAACGCCTCATCATTATCTTTAGCTAGGGCTGCCATCTCTAAAACCTGTCCCCCAGGACCGGAAGCGTAGGTTCCCCGGATTTTGAAGGTTTTACCCCGGACATTTCAATACTTTTTTCATTTACTTACATCTTGATTAAAATATATTTCACTCCGTACTTAATAGAAGTGAACTTTAATTGTAAGCCTCTTCTGTTGCATGAAATAGTGTGTTTAATCGTTTTTGTGACTACAAGTGAGTAATTTTGCTTTATTTTTTAACCTTCTTAGGTATTCAATAAAAGATAAACAAATCCAATATTTGTTACTCAGTTAATAAAATGAAAAACTTGTTTAATTTCTTATTTTTCCATACAATTAACAATATTTACTTTAGTTTTAAAATAACTGAAATTTTAAATCAAATTCAGAAGTTATAATAATGTATACAAAAGAACAATTTTAACAGCTTTACATGTTTATTTTTTTATATTACAAGATACAAAAAACAATTGGTTTTCATAAATTAAATCAATATTTAAATGAAATAAAACTATACTTCTTAATTATTTGGCAACTCTTAAAGTAAAAACATTAAAATGTCTTCAAATTTTAAACTTAAATTACTATATTATTAATTTTAGCTTTTTGGTCAGAAAGGTTTTTAAGAAATTCCCACGGAAACGAAGTCTCGGGCATCAGCTAGTCTACTTATATTTGTCGGATTTACTAAAAATATTGGGCTATCTTTAGTAATTCTGAATATAAAGGAGCATTTGGTGTTCTAAAGAATTGTAACCATAGTTGATTAGCATTTAAAAGCTTATCTTCTGCGCTGAGATTTTGGCAAAAATATTTTAAATTCACCCACTCATCTATCAATTTCGTGTCATCAATTATTGTTATATTCTTGTCTTTCAAAAATGCAATAGTATCTTCGATAACAGCCCACTGAGCCTTTTTTTTATTTCATTTATTTTCATTTTTATATTCGGCAAAAACATCCAGTCAAATTTATAATTGTTAAAGAGGCTGATTCCAATCTTCAATATACGATTTTATTTCATTATAGAAACTCAGAGTACAGTTTTTGAACTCTTGTTTTATGTTCTCGTCGTGTTTGTTTAAAATGCTTCTTATACTTAAGGGCACGAAGCTTTCTTTGATTCTATCGTCTAGGCTTTTTGTTATAGATCCAAGAATGTTTCGAACTTCTAAAACGGAATTGTCGCTTTTTTCTCATTTTTCTTTTTTGTTATGTATGATGATATGCATAACAAAATAGAATTAGCCTCTGACAGCGGATTTTGGAAAAAAATCTTAGATCACGAGAGGTGGTTTTTGTATATTTTCGAAGTAGTCTTTCAGTGGAGTGAAGAGCTTCAGAAGTCGTTCTATTGCAGGAAACAGGCTAAGCCATCTAGTTTTGGAATGATATAGAAGCTGCTTGTATTCGACATCAGCTGTCTCACAGAATTCTTTGAGGGATTCGAATTCGAACTGTGTACGAGTATGTGGCAAAATAATTGTAAATTTTCAAGACGATAGTTTCAGCGTCCACTGGCAGTAAGTCACATCCATGATGAATGGCGTTGTTAATAACGTGTGCAGAGCAACCAACACCAACCAGGTTAGGGTTCAGATTTTGTTTTAGCTTATAGAAGACATTGTTGACTCCTTGTCGTTCTATTCCCCCAAAGTTTGTATTGCAGTTATCTCCTCCAAACGCTACACACTTAGACAAAAGATCATGTTTTCGAAGTTGGTTTATGATCAATTCAGAAATAGTCTCGGACGTTTCATTTACCGTGGTCTCTACTTCAAGGAGTTTCGTAGTAATTCCTTGATTTCTTACATCGAAATATTGAACTACCAAAGGAAATAGTTTCTCACTGCTATTGTTGCTAGCATCAGTAGCTGCGCTTATAAACGGAATGTTTTGTAAGTAATTTTTTAGTTCGGCAATCGACAAAGGACTTAAAACTCCTGTAGCTATTGCTGTAGCTTTAGTACGATTACATGAATGTTTCTTAGCTATTTCTGACCCCGAAAAGATTTCGCGATTGAGAGCGCAAGTACAATCCAAAGAATTGAAAGACATGTGATGGCTGACTGTATGATAAACGAGTGCACCTTCAGCTGCTCGAATTTGAAGATCTTCCGAGTTTGATGTTACAAAAAGTGTAGATATTTTTGAAGAGCCTGCTTGATTTTTCATATTAGTTTTGTGTTTCTGTGTGTTCAAATGTTCATTTATGTCAGAAACGCCTCGGCGTCGGCAGTGCGTGCGGTGAAATACCCAACCCATAGCTTTTATTAACGTAAATTATGGGAACGGGATCTAATCAAAATCCCGGACTACAATTGAAACCCTGCCCGGACGCTCCCCGGACGTCTTCCAAACTAGGACAAATCCGGGGAAACCCGGACGGATGGCAGCCCTATCTTTAGCATGTCTCCCTGAAAAAAAAATCAAAGAGAGATTAGAAGTCAAGACGTCTGTTTTTGGTATCCGACTATAATTAGAACTTCATAAGTTAACGGTGTATAATATTACTTCAATTAAATATACTCATCATCCTTGTTTTGGAGAGAAATTAGTATTTTAAACTTAAAATCAGTTAATGAATTTGGAAAAAAGATCGAAAGTAACATGGCACTTCGTAGTTTGTTACGTTTAGACGCAAATGTCCAATAAACCATTTATAAGACCAATACGTTTGATGACCAATGAACCTAAACTCTACCGAAAGAAATTCCAAGTAATTATTAACACCTAAGTACCTATGCATTTCGTTCATGTTTCTTGCGGGATCAAAATTTCGGCAGTTCTTAAGTTTGTCGGTGCGATAGATATGCTATTTATAAATGTTAGGTAGGTACTACTGTTATTTATCATAAGTTACCTAACTGCGGTTCCAAGTTGTATACGCAAAAACCACACAAGTTTCCCTATAAACCAACGAAATACAACATTTCTTTATAATACGTGAACAATAAACTTTTACGACGCATTCTGAGCGCGCAAATGCACACACAAATCAGCGTGGCAGATTACTGGAAGCCATTGTTTGAGAATTGCCTCTATGTTCCTGTGTTGGGTGTGTATATGTTGCAGTCAACTAGCTAATCAGCTGTTCAATAAACTGCCTAGGCTGGTAACTAAACGGCGCCATTCAATGAACGACCTGAATGATATTCAGCCGTTACATTTAATAACCTGGCTGGCTAATGCTTAGGCCATTCGTAAGATGAGGCATCACCTCGAAAGAAGATAGAAAATTACGTCCATACATACATATACTCACGCCTATAAATCCCCGAGGTGGTAAATAGAGGTGTATTCACAGAAAATTAGTGATAGGTTTATTTTAGGTTAGAAGGCTATATACGCTTCGCTCCCGCATTTTAGGCACTCGTGGTTATTTTTTTTATAACCATGCAGAAATAAGTCATTTTCTTAGCTGTTTGATAAAATGGCTAGACAATTAATTAAACGTCATTTGCAAGCCATTTGCCTAACCGCTTAATCAACTGGCTGAACATCATTCAGGCCGCTAATTGAACGTCGCCCTTTATCCCCACGGATACCGATACTCCATAGCCGGCGGGGAAGGTTATGTCAGACTCGAACTGACTGAACCGCACGCCGTCTGTGGGTCGTAGTGCTAGGCCGAAGGTGAGGTTATCATGCGACATATCCCTCGAAGTAAAGAGCCTAGGCAGTTAATTGGGTCTTCAGATTTATTCGGATGTAAGGGGACCCTCGTACCCCGAAATTAAAATAGCTCTAAGGGAAAACCTCGTAATTGTACCTAATGATAAACCATATATTTATTATAAATGGTAGTGTCAATTAAGTACATTCCAAGGGTTTTAATTAATATAAACCATAATAAATATAAATCAATATTGAATACGACTTTACTGATAGGAACTCTCAACTTCAACTTCTTCAAAATGGCTTCTGCAGCAAATCGCCACAATTTTGCCAATGTCAAGTAAAATGTATTATAAAATTATTAATGGCAAAATGCCAATGTCAAGTGTACCAGAGCCACGTTAGCCACGCTAGTAAATTTGTTTCCGCGCGCCCCCACGAGATTCACGTGGACGATCAGGAATAGGTACTCTCTATGGGAACTATATTTATTTACCTATGGATAAGTTTGTCGTTCCGTTATAAAACCAAACAACTTTACCTATATAAATAAACGTGTAATTCATCGCCTGTTGTTCTTATAGGTATATTTTTTCTATAAAATAAAATAACCGCGTAATCTCGTGTTGTTTATAAAGGGTAAATCATAAATAAAACCATAAACCCTTCATAATAAACTATATGGCTAGTCAATTGTGGTTAGAGCCGCAAGGTGTATAGACAGTAGAAATTGTTCATTTTATTGTGAGGCAACTTTTGTGATGGAGTGATACCTTTGCATTAATTAAAATTAAAAATTAAAATTGATATTCATATGGCAATAGAGCCATCAAACATTTTTTTCGGTAAAATGTATAAACAATACCTACAATGGTAAATACAACTAATGAGGTCAATCAAAAAGATGTTAAAATAATTAACTAATGTGTGTGCGTGTTGAAAATGAGTGGAACTAAGCAAATTACATGTAGTTTTGTTGTTTTCACTTTTTACACATGTACACACTCGGCATAAGTTAGACAAGGCAGATAATGCGTTAATAGTTCAAATTAAATACGTCATCTTCTAACATCATTTGGCGATAAAGTGACACCGAAAATAGTTTTTTAATACAAGTAAAGATAAACTCAATATAATATTGCCGATACTGCTTTTATAAAATATCTAAACTTGACTAAAGTTGGGTAGAATTTTCTCCAGTTCTGTTAAAATGATGTAATCTGATTTATACTACAAATTATAAGAATCTACATCAAAATTCATACATATCTCTAAACCAAAATGTTCTATAAGCCGATGACAAAATAGAATGAAGTTTCGAAATTCAAATAAAAACATTTTGTAAATTGATTAGTTTAAAAAGATAGGCAAACAAAATTACTGTTGTCTCTCTCTTTACCAACGAATCAAAGACTAATTGCTTCTCTCTCTTGTTCCAGCTCAAAGGACGATGAAATAGACGGTAACTGTATAGTGCGCGCTCGAGGATTGCCCTGGCAGTCATCAGATCAGGACATCGCTAAATTCTTCAGGGGTCTCAATGTCGCAAAGTGAGTATTAAACATTATACACCTAGCCACCTGCCACTACCACCATATCTAACCTAAAATCTACGAATAATGTAGCCTAAATTCAACGATTCCGTGAAGTGATTAAAATTCGTAATACAGTTGTCACTACCCAATGCAGACTGTTTTATTGCAAATGAAAGACAACTTAGCACGATTGGATAATATTGAAGGGATGTGGCAACTCCCTTCAGTTCATTTTTGGTTTTACCATAACTTGATAATAGACAGCCTAATCCATAGACCTATGAAATAGTAAATCAGTCAGGTTGATCATTAAATTTTCAAAGAAATATAAAAATACTAGACTTGCTTTCAGAATAAATGAAAAGGCGATTTTCTTGTCATCTGTTGCTGTCACTTGGACCCTTTCGTCTTTGAACTATTATTAAAATACTATCGATTATAGATCGGACTATAGATTGATCGGAAAATAATAGTGGTTCAAATTAATAATAATCAGTAAAAGTGATTACAATTAACCTCGCAAGCTTGAACGTTTAACGACCTAACTACGTTGACAGGGTCAAAGTCTGAACAGACTGGTCTTCTACCTACTTAGAATCTTGACTAGGTAGGTACCTTTGGCAACAAGGCAAGCTGTTTAGAACGAAAAGTGTGTCAGAAGTGTGTGTAGAAACTGTGTGGATTACTGAGTGAGGCGGGAACGAATTTTGGACGCAAGGCTAGTTAATGAATTTTGACGCTGAATTTGATCTGTATTGGTATAGAACGCCATTTTGTAATTCGTCAGTTTTAAAAAGTTATGCTTTGTTGGTGGTCTATGTGCGGTCTTTCGCGATACCAAATCTTCTGTTCAAATCAGCCAATCTAGGATAGTTATCGGCAAAAATCATAAACCAACGTCAAAAATTTTGCTTATGTGTAGGTACACTTGGCAACTAAAAAAATAATAAAAGGACTGATATACCAATGACGTGAGAAGAGCACCAGATCGAGAGAGATGGCCCTGGGTCAGCCGGGGTGCAAGGGATATGCACTATAGCTACCTCACCTTCCACCTTGCACTGCAACCCACAGGCGGCGTGCGATTTAGTCGGTTTGAGTCCGACATAACCTGCCCATCCGGCTCCCGCGGGGGGGCTTTTCAGCTAAATTTGACAAGTTACACTTAACCCTATTTTGACACTAAGAAATTTGTGTATTAACTAGTAATTTTTCTCCAGGGGAGGCGTAGCACTGTGCCTGTCTCCTCAAGGTAGACGCAACGGCGAGGCGCTGGTGCGGTTCGTGTCACAAGAACACAGGGACATGGCGCTTAAGAGACATAAGCACCATATAGGGTCGCGGTACATTGAGGTAAGTCTTCTATCCTTATTGTAAAGGGCACATTATTACCTATCAACCTCTCTAGACAAGTGGCAATTCGTTGAATTATTCTACTTCAACTTCGACTTCTTCAAAATGGCCTCTGCAGACGTATTTGACATGTTTTAACGACTGTCATAAACGTCAAATACCATTCATTTGTCATTCTATTCCACCAAAACCGGTCAACGAATTGCCACATATCTAGAGGGGCTGAGCACCAATCCGAAGGTTGTAATAAAAGCTTCCACATCGTAGTCCAAGTCCGACTCCTCATTTTCATAGTTTGATTTATATATCTGGGCTGTTTGGGGAAGGACTGTCACCTGATCCTGCCTGCAGCAGAGCGGAATCTGATAATCAGCAGGTGTAACAACTCGCATGTAAGATTGGCTTTAGCCCTGAAGGTCTTGCCGGAGCTCTATACATTCTACCTCAAGAACTCCGACTTACGGAGGATCCTTAAGTAGGTTTCTGTTTGTTCTACCCATATTTGGGCCTTTCCACAATAAACCGCTTGTTATTCCACATCTGCATGTTTTATTACACCTACTAGTTTCAACCAGTATTTTTTAATTCTTTCAAATCTACCTAACATGTGTCTATTCAGAATATTTAACTCGGTCGAAGTAGAAGAAGTTATTCGACTTATAAATCGATTCGAAACTCAAAATGCAGTTATTCAAATTTCTCAAAAACGGTAAACGGTGAACTTTAGACAATAAAAGTGCAGTGTGTAGATCGTTGTTGTGTGGATCCAACGTAAGTGGATGCGTCGCGTCGGATTGACGCGTATTGTTTGTTAGTCAAATTCAACGTGTTTTGAAAGCATTTTTACCATTTCACATTCTCGATTCGTCTTTATAGCACCACCAGATGTACTATATTATTTTAACATGTATCTTTTTTTTCTAAAATACTATCATCTTAGCTTCATTCCCGGACACATCCGAGGCATTAATTCGGGACCCCGGCCCCGCTTACTCTTTCTCCTCTTTACTATTTGACTTATCTCGGTTATTATCGGAGTTTGCAAGTTCTCGATGGAGCCTTCACACACTTTTTTCTAAAATTGTTTGTCTGTGTCTGTGTGGCGTTGTAGTATGGTTTAATTACGGTTCAGTGCAAATATAAGCATTTATGAATTTATGTTTTATGTAAAAAATGTTGCCGAAGTATGTATATCCACGTTTTAAAACCCATATAACAAGCTAATTAAACTTCTGGTTTAGACAGCTCTGTGTAGAATGTCTTGCAAAATCAATCCTTATATTACCCTCTAAGCAAAAAGCCAGTACAATTTTCAATAATACCTTCATCCCTCACCAGGTGTACCGCGCAAGTGGCGAGGACTTCTTGTCAGTGGCTGGAGGGGCGACATGCGAAGCTGCAGCGTTCCTCTCGCGCGGAGCACAGGTCATCGTGCGAATGAGAGGATTGCCATACGATGCCACGCCGCAGCAAGTTGTAAGTATCACACAGTGACGTCAGGGATACCTGAATCGCGCTAGTGAAAGTTTTATACCAAAACAAATTGCGTATCGCAGCCAACTCGCTTAAGCTGCTATTCAGCCCCTCTAAACAAGTGGCAATTCATTGGCCAGAGTTTGATGAAAAAGAAAGACGAATGTATGCAATTTGACGTGTATGTCTTGTCTTACCATACGGAGTTTCATCCCAAATTCCCAAAGAAGAACCCAACCAACTTCTTCCCACGTATGTAGCTAGCAGATGCGTTTAGTATGATCTCCTAAGATCTTACTGGGTCGCCATGTTTAACTATATCAATATTGCTCTAGCTGGACTTCTTTTCAACTGGTGACGACCCAGTCCAAGTGCTCGATGGAGCGGAAGGCGTACTGTTCGTCAGGAGGGCGGACGGCCGAGCCACTGGAGACGCTTTCGTGCTCTTCGCCAAAGAGACCGACGCGTCTAAAGCCCTCTCGAGACACCGCAAGTCCATTGGAGCCAGATATATTGAACTGTTCCGGTCAACTACGGCTGAAGTGCAACAGGTGAGGTTTTTAAACTTAACCGACATAAAAAAAGGATATATGGACCTTTGTGTGTTACATTATATCTTCACGTTTGTGACAAAGTTCTTTTTATGTCTTTTTTTGAGTAATGTCACGATATCACTGCGAGAAGTGCGAAAGAAGGATAACCCGAAATAAAATCCTGTACCAACTCCTCTGGCCGTAGGAACTGGAAAACTGAACTTTGGTCGCCCAACGTTGGGAGAGGCCTATGTCCAGCAGTGGACTATGCAATGATAGCTTCATTAATTGATTGATTTTAAATAACTTAAACTGTAACTACATAGTCTTTTCAATACAGTCCTCCATTCCAATATTCTTTATTTCAAAATTAACATAAGATTTCGACCTTCGCGGTAACCTTGGTTTTGTAACCAAAAAAGAAATTGTCGTCTTTAATTTTATTAATTAGTTAACTAAATTTAAAATACACAAAATGCGTTATACGATTTCGAGACCTCAGGGCCTTACGCGAAAAATAATTAAATTAATGAATAGCGCAAAATACGAGTCGGCTTATTCGTACGGTAATGTGGAAAGTGGGAGGATACCTTGTCCAGCCGTGGATTGCAGAATTGCAAAAATGATGATATACCTCGGGATAGGTAGGTAGGTACCTACATGTCTTGAAACTAGTCGCAAAATAAACGAGGCCCTGGTGGGCAAGGTTTCTTTTATAATGAACCAGTTTTTGTCCGCGTGTATGTCGAGTTTCGCGACCAAACATAGCCTATGTCGTTTCTCAAGATCTAATCTACCCCTATACCAAATTTCATCAAAATCGGTTCAGTATTTTAGCCGTGAAAGACAGACAAACAGACGCACACACACTTTTCCATTTATAATATAGTATGGATTTATGCTTGGTGAATTTGAGCTCGTCTACTACCGTACCACCCCGTGCTTCCTCAAACGACACCCAAAAAAACGTGTACTACGCTTATATAGTACATTTTGAGCACATTTTGAATCTACATCTACACTACTATTATAAAGAGGAAAGATTTGTATGTTTGTAATGAAAAAACTCAAAAACTACTGTGCCGATTTCAAAAATTCTTTCTCCATTGGAAAGCTACATTCACCCTGAGTAACATAGGCTATATTGGATTTCCACGGGAACGTTTTTACCACCCGTGCGAAGCCGGAGCGGATCGCTAGTCATAAATATAAGTCCCGAGGATGCCTTGTGCCAGGAATAGAAAAAAAACGAACCTCATACTGAAAACGCCGACTGCTGGACTGCAATATGCTAATTAATTCATGGTAGGTATTCATGGTAAATATGAATACCTACCAAGGTCAGCGTATGCCTTCATTTTGTCCCTAAACATTATTTTCCTCTATCTCTCATATCATTCCTAAAGGCACTAACGTGTGAGGAAGTAAGTCACGTGTTTGCCACTATCAAAAGACCTTTGACACTAAACTTTGTAACATTCTGTGGCAAACATGATGTTCACTGTATTCAGATATCTCATTCGCTATCAGTCGAGATTTTCCATTTCATAATATCTTATGACGTACCAGCAACTGAAGCAACGCAGTTATTGATGTAGACATAAAAAAAAATAATCCATTGCAATATCTTCACGTTTGAAAATATAGCCATACTGACGCCAGAAGTGATAAAATCATAGCTAGTGTTATTCGGGATCAAGAAGGATCATAAAGAAGTAAGAATCTAAAAATATATTGCATACATCCAAATTAATTCAGAAATTTTAAAGTTTGTTTATTATTTAATCAAAAACGGTTACGTGGTTAATTTGTACGCAGTAGAAGTGGGAGCGAGAGGTATACCAGCAAAATCTCACGAAAACCTATTTAAAGATCTATAGGCCTATCGAGAGCTACAATAAGCTCATTACTAGGAAGAATGTCTAAAGCGGCACTAGTAGGTTCGCATCATATTTGGCTAGGCAGGGAGGGGAACTTGGGTAGTGAATGTAAATGTTGATGTACAGTCGACGAACGAGATACGGTTGCACCTTAATATACAACTTTGTATGCCAAGCTGCACCCGTATCTCCTTTGTCGACTGTACATCAACAAAAGGGGCCTCTTCTAAACCTACACTTGGGTCGCAAGTCCCAAGCACTGATTGCTAAGAATATCGGTCAATAAATCAAATCAATTTGGCCCTATCCCACTCTCATCCCAACTATTTAGGTACCTTATCTGTGGTACAGGGTCCTACTAACACCTTTGTGGTACCGACGATGCTGGTGGGACCAAATCCTAGACCTTGGTATAAGTTCAGCTTATATTTAAGTACGTTCCACAGTATACCGTAGCGCCAAAGATACGAAATAATGAGGTTCCAATAGATATAAGTGTTTTTCTATATATTTACCAAAAGGTTGATCAAAATATGAACAATTCTATTTACTTCTACTCATATATATATCAGCCAAAAGTATTTATTTATTAACTTGTGGAACATAGTTTTTACAGAGATTTTAAAATTATAAATATAAGTGCAGTATTTATCATTTTCTTTTTCGTAGTTATTTCTTAAAGTATAATCTCACCTATGTCTATATTATTATAATGGTTACGTTGATTAAATCAGTTTTACAGACGCTGGGGCTCGTGAGCTAAGAAAGAATATCTTTACTTACTGTCAATATTTTCATTATGATCACGTTCGAGCTGGTTATATGGCAATATGACCTTGTTTTAAATAATTGAATATAACACAATTGCCTATATAGATATGCGTACGTGTAAAAAGATGAAATGGTCTCATTATCGATCATTTACTCAACCGTCGAAAAAAAGGAGGAGGCATACGCATAACTTGGTATATAGCAGTCCGAATTCAAAAAAAAAAAAATTTGGGAAATAGTATACCCCGCAATTGGTCCCATATACATTTAAAAATAAAAATCAAACCGTAAGGGTAGGAAAACAGGGGATGATTGATTGTTGACTCACTGATTGTAAGGTATGTCCACGCATAACTGTTTACAGAGTAGTCCGATTTTGCTAATTCTTTGTTTATTGGAAAGATTATACCCCGAAGTTGGTCCCATTTAATTTGAAAAAAAAATCTACCTCTAATGGTAGAAAAATAGGGTTGATTTATTTTTCACTCACAGATTTTGGTGCTGAGTTGAGTAGCACAAACTTTTTTATTTTTATGCAATCAAAGATCACTACTAAATTACCTTAAATGTAACGAAATATTTAAATCTAATTAACAATGCAACATAAAATCTCCAATAATAAGTATGAACATACCAAAAATACGCTCTCCACATGACCACTCCTATGTACATACTCACTCACGTGTGTGCCCGTTCGGGTTGTTGTCTCGGTGACGTTAACTTCGTGAGTTAGTTACTACTTACATTAGTTTAAGAACTTAGTTATTAAGGTCTATTAAAAACTCAACTATTTACAAAAGTATATACTTAGATATAGTAGTTAGTTATTAAGGTTAAATAAAAAAGGTTAATTATTTGTTTGCATTTCAGTTTTTTCGGCGGTTTAATATTTCGTTAAAAAGTTTTTATATTTATAATGTTGCTACCACTAATACATTTAGAGGGAAATAAAAATTGGATTTTGCTTTTTTTGTAATAAATAGTCGAAATAAATTAAAAACAGCCAGTGTTCCATTGAAATGTGGTGGCTTTCTTTCTGAATAACCTGGTTATTAAATCGAGAGTCGATGAGCCATTTTTGGTAAATATCAGGACATCTCAAGACGATTCTTTTTTTTCACATCATTGTTGACATGAATGTACTGCACGCCCTGTATTTGTAAGCACCGGAAACCGCTAACATAGACAGCATAGTCTACTTATTTACCAACTTATGAAAAAATTATTATAAGGCCAGTGTAGTACATAATCTTAGTTGTTTGAAGAATAAAGTTATACATATATAACACCATTCTTATATACTGTGTACGTTGCATGATCCTACAATAATTTTATACAGTCATAACAAGTTAAACATCATAAATGATACTCATAGCGTCGTAATTTTGTGGAAACGTCTCAAATACACAAACATGACAATTCAAGAACCTTGACAGACCTGAATGATGCCTGTAAATTGTAGCGTTTAACATAAATCTAACGTTTACCTCCATTTGTTATGTTTACGGTGGCTAGGAATAACATACTAAGGTATTATTAATTTAAGATTACATGTATACACATACAGGGCCACGGAATATAGGTAAATAGGAAATACCCTTGAACTTCGTTAACTTGGGCCTTGGGCCTCAACCCTTGTACTTCATTGATTTTATTCCTTGAGCCTCAACCCTTGAACTTCGTTTGTTTGGTCCTTCCTTGAGCCTCAACCCTTGAACTTCGTTGACTAGGGCCTAGGGCTTCAACCCTTGAACTTTGTTGATTTGGTTCTTGGGCCTCAATCCTTGAACTTCGTTGATTTGGTCCTTGGGCTTCAATCCTTGAACTGGCTTGGGCGCTTCAATTTGAAATCTAAATTCAAATTCTTTATTTGCTAGAATATGGTGTTGAATTTGAAGTTCTAGACCCAAGCCAAAGAAGTACAAGTATACTTGAGCGTTAATTTGACTAGTATCTTGAGACCCAAGATCCAAACCAACTTCTTGTGGCTGTCGAACCTACAGATAGGTGTCAAAGTTCATCAACTCATTTATCTAGTTTCTGCGTCCCTTGTGCGACGCCCGCTTAACCCCCGAAACCGCAACACAATTTTAATTATTAACAACTTATCTAGTGTCTTACTCAAAGATGTGACCCGAGACATACTTGTCTCGGGACACATCTTGGACCTAAGTCACAGAATAATTAAGTCGCGAGGTAAGTGAGGTTCTGGCGCGTGCGGATTGTTTTGTAATAATCTATGCTTGATTTTGAGCTTGTCCACACCAGAAGCACCTAAAAGACATCTAAGAAACGTCTACCTACTGCGTGTATATCTAAGAGCACATTTTAAACATATTCTAAAACTAAGTTAGAAGTAATGAGCACAAACGAATACTTACCGATAGTATAATCATTATCAGTACGAATAATGGCTCGTTAGCATGTCTACAGTATACAGCGACGAAAATAAAATGCCAGACTTTCACCTAGCGGAAATATATATAGCGTTATCAGAAACTTAGGTAGGTACGTTGTTTGTTGGCTATCAACCACCGTGCAATATTACCGCTGATTGGATTGTGTTGCCAGCTACAAATCTTTAGTTACAGGCAAATATCTTGACCCTAATTACGTCACAAAATATCACTACATAGTATAAAACAAAGTCGCTTTCTCTGGCCCTATATCCCTTTTTATGCTAAAATCTTTAAAAATACGCAACGGATTTTGTTGCGGTTTTTTTTTTAATAGATAGAGTGATTCAAGAGGAAGGTTTATATGTATGTTTAATATAGTAGAGGGCTCAGCGGGCACGGGATCTGACGCCACACGTGCGGAAAAATATTGGCGGTACGAAGTTCGCCGGGTCAGCTAGTACTGTTTATAGATACGCGGTACAATCACATCACTAAGTGTACTATATACGTAGTACAATCACGTCACAAAATGTACTCAATAATTTAGGTGCGTTAGGAAGTATTCCTGGAAAATTTTGGGTGATCATCACCACCTAATAATCATCATCATCACCGTCTGAACTGAACGACGATACTAAACTTCAGCCGCGTTGAGTAGTTTTTGGGAGAACAAATTTAATTACTCTATGTGTATATTTTTTTTAGTGTGTTACCTAATATGTGTTCATTTTAAAAATCTTTTACTAATTTCGGAACTTTAATTATCTCATTTTTGTACTTAGCCTGCCTGAGAGTCATGGTAAGTTGTAATAATGTAGTAATGGTTATTTTTTCTCTTTATTTTTTTATGCAACTGAGGTGACACGGACACGTCCCACCTGATATAAAGTGGTTACCGTGGCCTATGGACGTGTGCAACACCAGGGGAGTTACACTCGTGCTGCCAAGTGCCGAACCTGTAAACACAAAGAGTTTCTGTGCCGTTAAGACAGGAATAGCCTTTGGTCTTAATTCCCATTATGATTTTCAAGCTAAAGTGGGACATTTTTATTTAAGTTTCAATTGGCTTATTATGAACGAACAAATTGTTTTTGTTTTCAAATGTTGTTTCTTAGACAATAACTTTGATAAAGTTTGTTATTATTGACCAAAGGTCAAATACAGTACAAAAATAGAATAAAATAATAAATACCTACAAATATAATACAACTCATACTTTTACTATGGCTTCACCTGAAATTATATAACAATAACTTCTAAATACTAGTCTATCGACAGTAGATACATCTGAAAAGAATATAATAATCTGAGCGCTTAGAAAAGGTTTCTAAGACCCATTTTCACGTCTATTAGCAACGGCCTAATTAGTTAGTGTTTGTTTAAATAGTGACCCAATGAAGTTGAGATTTAAATAGGGTACCTATTGAGGCAACATATAAAATGATTTTTTTGTACGTATGGCTAGGACTATAAGTCTACATTGTCAGATTTAACTAGCTCAAAACTAGGGGGTCTACTTCATACACTCCCTCTTTACATTAAGTGAATTGTTGAAGGAGCATAAATTATGTTATTCACGATCGCATCAGCGACTCTCAGTTCTTCTCAGAATTTGTTGGTCAGTCTGCCGACTCTTACTCCTTTACCTCGTACGGTTTTGCTCATCAGGTGCGGTCTGAGGGGGGCGGAGGTGCGTCGCAGGGTACATCCCCCCCCCCCCCTTAATGATAATGATAGGTACCATTGATAGGCATATCATCTTCTTGGCGCTTCTAAGCTAGCGCCCAAGAAACCTCAGGCTGCTATAAGAAGGGTAGACCCTCATATTAGGACCCATTGGGTCCCCATGGCCAGAAATTCGTTACCCACGTAAATGTTCGGTGGCCGTATTACGTGGCCGCACAAAGGAATGCAATTTTAAAGAATAATAATTAAACACTATGTAAATATGCATTAAATTGAGTGTATAACCATTCGCTACTTGCCTGTCTTTTATTGCATACCAAAGGAGGTAAAATTACACGGTTGGATACGTAACCCATAATTCATTAGCGATAACTCTCAACCGTAAAATGTTTAATCGTAAATTAATCGAATAAAAATAATCGATACTTGTCCTTATTTTTTCACGAACACATTTCTACTACTTTTAAAGAAAGTAGGTGAAGGAAAGTACTAAATTAGTAGCTAATTTATTACTAAGATTAAGTTGTACTGATTTACAAATAATATGCTCCGATTTCTTAATTAATCGCATAGTGGCAAAGTTCCGCCCCTTCTTGTAGTCGAAGGTCAAATTTGCATGGAATTTTAAAAACAATCCAATTTTATTTTTAGCACTGGCTACTATAATATCCATCTTACCAGCCAGTACGAAAAATAAAAATTATAAAATTTAATATCAATTTCATTAATAGCTCAATATTAATTGCGTCTTGGAAAAATATACGCTGAACTTCTAAAACAAACAAAAAATAAGCTCAAATTCGTCTTAAACCTTAGGTTTATATTTATTTATTATACGCATTTAATTAAAGCACCCATAGACAACAGTAAAGTTTTATGTCATTTTAAATACCCGCATTACAGAATTACATTTCGTTTTATTAGTCTTTTCTTTACAACGCCACACTTTTACACACTCAGAATCAGTTACAGAGTTTTGCAATCACAGAGATCCGGGGCATCAACAATAATACGATCCCTAATCACAAAAACGCCTTCTTCTACCCTTCAGGTCCTGAACAGGTCCCTAGAACCACGCACGAGTCAGACCAGTACACCTTCCACTGCCCCTGCCCCAGCTGAGGGTCTGCTGCCAGTGACGCTGGTACCTCAGCATGTCATTACGTCGGGTACTGCTAAGGATTGTGTTCGGCTCCGGGGACTACCTTATGAGGCTCAAGTAAGTAGTTTTAAATTATTCTGGTGATTATATTGACTGCAATTTCTTTTTTGGGCTTTGCGCCATCTGATTTCCAACGGGTTCATTGTTACTTGTGTTTTGAGTTCCTTTATAAAAACCATCGACCAAGGTCTTCACGGTGCAAAGGAATACGCAACATCCATTCATTAATTCAAGGTACTTTGGTTTTGGTTACAATCAGAAATAAGTTGCCTATTTTGTAAATCAGAATCAACTTATGAATGATCAGAGAAACGATGTTCAATATCACTAGCTAATTATCTTAAACTTTGCGGTAACTTATACTTATTACATTAAAAATGTGTCTCTTCCAGGTGGAGCATATACTGACTTTCCTGGACGAGTTTGCAAAGAACATAGTCGTTCAAGGTGTACACATGGTATACAACGCCCAGGTAAAGAATATATATTACTTTTTATTCCGTAGTATGCGTCCATTGAGAATCAGAACTGAAATATCCTTCTCATCTTCCAGGGCCACCCAAGTGGCGAAGCTTTCATCCAAATGGACAGTGAAGCAAGTGCGTTCGTTTGTGCACAGCAGAAACACCACCGCTACATGACTTTTGGCAAGAAACAGCGGTATATCGAGGTATGCTATGAAACTTTAACTCGTGTATTAGGTGTAGATGTATTTTTAGTATATGTAACTTTTCTTTCGGTCGAAATAGACCCGCCGAACCACATGTACCATTAGTCAGTAGATTCATCAATCTTAAATACTCCGGCCGCGTGAAGATTTACTGTGCAATTCTCTAAGCATAGAACGTCGAGCACAACGCTGCGACATCCTTGATACAGATTGTCATTGGTCCGACTGGGTGACGTCACTAGAAATTGACCAATGACAATCCCTAACAAGGCCGGTCGCAGCGCTGTACTCTTAAAGAATTGCACAGCTGATTCGAAATCTTGGAATATAAGGCAGTAGCTCAATAGTCCCTAATTCTTGAAAAAAACGGTGGGTATTGAAACGAGTCTTCTGATACAGGTGTTCCAGTGCTCCGGCGACGACATGAACTTGGTCCTGACCGGCGGAGTGACCCCCGCCACGTCGCCGAAGGTGCTATCCCCCGGTACGTTGATGTCTCCCCCTCCGCCCGCGCCCGCGCCGCGCCTGCTGGCCCAACACATCGCGCACCAAAGCCTCCTCGCGCGACAGCACGAGAACTTCCTCCTAGCTTCCCTCAGACCGCCCTTACTCCTCCCCTCTTACGCGGCCGTCCGCTCGCCCTCACCAGCTGCTCCGACCTACCACCTCCAGCAAATGCTTCCCCAGCAGACTGTTCTACCCACTAAAAGAACGTATGAACGTGCATTCTCACAAGCTGAAGCAACTTCCGCAAAAAGACCCTATACAGTCCCTCCACAGATGGCCCCGGCATTATCGCTACCCTTGCTGTCCTACGGGACCTCTGCTCCTATATTTTCGTACGCAAATACCAGCCCTATGCTATCGACTTACAACGCATTGCCGACAGCCTTACCGACTGCTTTGCCAGCAGGGTATGGAGCTGCCCTTTCTGCCGCTGCACTTCAAGGGTCTATGGGCTCCCCGTTCCCTGCGACCTTGTCAATGTTCCCAACCTATCCGTACTATCCCGGTGTATAGACAATATTGATATGCGATTGCCGTCGTTCAATTTTATCATTTTAAACATAATTAATATGAATTCGTGAATTCGTAACGAATTGTCCTTCGGTTTTAAGACGTATCAACAGCTCAAATTCCTTGTTCACCGCATGTGCAACTAAAAATAATTCGATTAAAAAATAGAGATATGTAAGTGAGTAGTTAGCTAAAAGCTACAGAAACATATTTTTCATAAACATATTTAGGTTGTTACTATGAGGTAAAATTAAAACAGTTATTAAAATAACGGTCGATGTTACATCGTCTAATATCAGGGTAACTTTGGCTAAATATGCTGTTTGTTCGACCCTGTTTGTACATATAACGTGATTAATCTCGTGCTTTAGTTTGCGAATAATCAAACTTGGAAAGTTAACACCACGGAGTACAATTACTAACTCCTAACTCGTTATAACTATAGGTACCTGAGGGTCTGAAAATGGTAATTTTTTAAATTTTTACTATCAAAAGTATAGACATAAGTAAGCTAAAAAATGAACTCTTGATGAGAAGCTAACATGGAAATTTTAATTTAAAAAATTTTCAGCGTCGGTTACTACAACTAAAATTTAAAAAAAAAAAACAGGGTAGCTATAATGACATTTCGACAATAAGCTCAAATCAAGAAAGTGCCTTCTCTATTTTACGATATTTTTAGGCTAAAATATGAATTTGTGTAACTAAGTGTAACTAAATATAAACCAAGGGCAGCAATCCGATGCAGCTCGATATTTCGTAGGTTAAATAGGTACTAACTTTAAAACTTGTTGAATTTATTACTTGACTTTTAATATTGTTGAACTCTCATTTTCATATTTTTAATTTAAGAATAAGTGAACCAGAGGTTGTTAATCAATGACAAGTAGTTGTACGATTTATTTTACGTTTTTAATTAGGGGTTGCCATTCTCAAAAATAAAAATCCTTCTAATAAAATATTTATTCTATAAAAATCGACCCGTACCCAGTTTAATTTTTGTAAGTTTTCAAAACTAATTGAGCTATTTCTGTTTATAGTAGATAATACTGGCAGCCCAAACCGTGTGATTAGATATCGTTGTGATTTTTAAATATAAACATTCCATATTAAAAGACAATGTTTTGCCAAGTTTATGAAGGCTGATGTTAAGTCTGAGATGTTAGGTACTTAATCTTACTGAAGCTACTGCGTACTGTGAACAAAATTAACAAATTTGGAAAGTTTTTAATGAGTAATTCCTGTAATATTTGTATATCGTGGTATTCTAACAGGAACATGATAAACAGAGAGGTCTTGCTGACTGTCTTTTGGTATAAGTACTTTATAGAATACACTACAAAAGTGTACAAAATCAAATTGGTCTCTCATCACAGTACTCGAGTTTCTAAATTGTTTTAAGTAGCCACTAAAATGTTTAGATACTTAAATATTTTCGTTTTTATTTTGAGTACAATAAGTGTGTACACTTTTTGCGGTTAGTTTACACTTATTATTAAGTATATACCTAGTGTTTGTTTGATATCGTTTTGTGTTTTATATCGCACTTTGATATACATTTTTGGCTTTGTACATTTTACCCCCCGTTTAATCGTCTTGTACTTATATATTGGTTAATTTATAAAATCGTTTTTACATTAGCACTACCCACTCAATGAAAATGTATTTACATATTATGAACTTAAGATTTTATGAATTTTATCGGTAGATATATTTAAAATAAGGGTAAAAGATTATTAGACCTTTAATATACCTAACTGAATGAAAAATATTAATATTTTGGACCAACAAAATCATCGTATAATACCTAATATTTAAAAAAATCAAGTTGGTAGGAGTCGGAGATTCCATACAATAATTTACATATCTATACGGACGGTCGCATTCTCCCAATATCCTGAAGAACCAAACCTTCCTTCCCAAACATTGTATTATTTATTAAAAACTTCAACCGGCTACAATAACACTTGGTTATACCCACTAGCTTAAAATTCATCATCTGTACCTCACACCACATAGTGTCGCCAATATTAAAACTATGTTATACAAATATAATATTGGAATGTTTACCTGAATACAAAATTTATACATACCTTTTTAGTTCAGTATTTTGTTTTTATTTCAATGTGATTCACAGAGTGAGATTACAAGTAAATAATTTTATGTTCAGGACTTTATTCCAATACGGGTGAATTGTTTATTGGAACATTAAGAACTTCAAGTTAACGTCATTTTATATGGTGTTGCCATTATCTCAATATTCACAAATATAGGTATATGGGGCTTAGTCACAAAACACGGTGTTATGGCTAATCTTTGTTCTGTCATCTCTAAATTTATTTACATATTGCTAATTTGGTAGTTCTACAATTGACATCTGACCGTTTTATTTTTTACACAAAGTCAGTATGACTTTTTTCTTCTATTTGTAAATTGTAAAACTATCAAAATTGCAAAATAGTATTATTTTACAATGCAATACTTATTGTGTTTATTAATGGTTATTATACAAAACTGTTGTATTAATGGTGTATCCGTCGGGATGTGTTATGGGAAATGTGCATGAGCCCAACTGAGAAACGGTAAGTGTTGCACACATTATATTGCAATTACTCCTAAAGCAGACCATAAGCATACCTATGTCAATTTTAAACAAACGGGTGTAGCATGAATCGCTTTCTTTTAGGAACAGGGATGCATGGCTCGGGTTCAAAAAGAGACAAGTCCAATATTTTAGCTTTTTACTTTTCCAAGGCACACCACCGCCGGATACAACATTTCGGTAATGAAACTCTATGTTGATGTTTTACAAAAATATGTACACGGGCGGTTATAACTTTATCTTGGTACTATGGTTCATACTCAGGTTTTTGTCGGCAGACTAAATTTATATCAATAAAGCGTCAGGGTGAGGGAAGTTTACATTTCAAACCTAGATTTCAGTCTTGTAACGCCTCGTGTTACGTCTATTTTAATGTACAATTAAGTCTACTCTCATAGTATCATGGTGTAAAGATGAAGTTGAGTATTGGTAAGGGTCGTGGTCTCCTCCAGTCATTAACACGCATTTCTTTAATCACAGCTTTCTTCTTCTTCTGCAAGACTGCTTTATTCTTGTCTCGTTTCGGATTAAAAAAATATGTTTTGGCTGACATTTCGACAATGCTTAATGCAGAGTTCCAACTTTCAATATTAACTCTGGTTTTTGTAAATGGTTATTTATGTACTAAGTAGGTAACTACTAAAACCTTATTTATTGATTTTTCATAATCACGAATTTAGTGGTTTCTTTTTCAGAGCTTTTTTAACTAAATATTTGTGGAAAAGTGCACTGAGTTTTGTTGAAATGTCTTGTGTAGTGACTGGAGGACGTGGTGTGAGGAAATCAGATTTTTTTTTAATTCATTGTATGATAGATACTGGGTCACAATATAAATAGCCAAAAAGCGTTTCGAATGTAGTAAGTTTTTTTTAATGAACTTTTTCGACACGTTTTCTTAAAAAAAAATAGTTATAAAGCCCAAAAATGGTATACAATCTTATAAACTTTTATAGATTAGAAATAAGTTTCCGTTTTACAGAGTTTTTATGTCTCATCTTGTTAGAATCACTATGGTTTTTATTATAATTTAAGTTGGATAATTATAGTGTATTGCGATTAGAAATAAAAGGTTAATTTACATGTTAGATTATAATTGCGAGTTTCTCTGGTTTGTGGTTGTGCTATCGTCTCTATATTATATATGTACTATTTCTGAGGTCTGGTCTTCAATGGGACTGATTTCCACGGTAAAAAAAATTATCACCATTTTCATTTCTCATTAGTTTTATTCTGAGAATCGACTACGACTACTAAGTCTTTGCAATAACCGTTTTTCCAGAATATAACACATCATTTTAACTGCATTTATATCTGATTAAAGTTATATAAGTGATTAAATCAGCTTCATTGTAGAATAACTGAGGCTTCATCGCATAAATCAAGAGGTATTTGTGAAGGAAGGGTATACACTAACATTCGACCGCTTCATGTCTCTGCTACATTATAGAATTGTCCTATATGTTTACTAACATACTTCAGGGTGAGTGGGCATATCAATGTTCTTCGGTAAGTTTTTTATTACATGATTTTTATCAGTTCTACTACATAAAACATTGTATTTATTATCTGGTCACACCATCGATTGTCTATGCTCATATTCGATAGAATTATTTGATATTAATTAAAAGATAGGTTAGGATTACACTGTTCGGTTGCACCTTTTAAATTATATGATCAACAAAATACACTATCAACATAGCACAATATCGATAGAAATATATTTCTCTTAATTCCTTTAGTATAACTTTCCTTCACGAGGTAATAGACACATAGCACAATCATATCCGCCTCCTAACTGCTTCTAACCGTTCCCCCTGTGTCTCGTACGAAATACAGACACTGTACAAATATATAACGAGTCTACACAGTAAGCACAGGCTTCTTCCAGTCATAATATTTAAATCTTGGGGCATAGTCGACTAAACATACCTTCAAATCCAGTGTTTATCCTTTTTTCTTTTTCCTAACTTTTTTATATTTTGTGTTTTCATCCGGCTAAGGTAATTTTATTTATATTATAACCCTATCACGTCTTAGCTTAGTTGCTTTTCATTATAATTTTCGCGTCATCTTAGCTTTTTGGCTCTAAGGCAGCTTCCTCAGCTCTTTGTAAATAAAAAAAGAAGTCTATTCATCGTGCTTTAGCCGCATATGCCCCAATAGAAAAAAAAATACATTACCTACATTTATCGCTTAAAATGCATGGATCGGTGAAAGAATCAATATAAACATTAAACATGTCCGAGGGACTCCAGCTTAGTGTGTTGTAGAAAACAATGTGTTGTGCTTAAAGAGGTCGTAGGTCCATGGGTATAAGGTATTAATGCCCCACTAGAATGGGTCGATAGTGGTCTCCGAGCCTTACAGTGTACTTAACATGAAGCGGCGTAAGTATCTATCTATCATTTGTTGTGGGATCACGTGAAATAAGCTCTATCTACTCTTGACTTATGGCCTTTTGATTGCGATCTCAATTATTAATAATGTTGAATATTTTTCAATTCATTAAATTCAATAATTAATAGCAAATTAAAAAGATATTTTAATAACTCTTCGGTTTCATTTAAGAACGCCCGTTCCGTTTTTGATCAATATTAAAAGTGAAATTTAAAATAAGAACGATAATAATATTTTTCTGTATGTAATTTTATATTATAAAAATTAATTAAATATTATACATTATTATACTTAAATAGTAGGAGTTTATTACAATACACAAATATAAATTTACAATTACCCTTTTTTATATAATTTTGATTACCTACCTTAAATTAACAAAACCCTTTCTTACATATTTTGATTAACTTGAAATAAAAAAAATTGAATTTATAAATTTTATATATTGTAAAATATAATATTGAGATCGCAAAATAGTGGTGCTAAAAGTACTAGGGTTACTAGGCGTGCATAAGTTTGGTAAAGTCCGCAGACTGGCTTGGTGTTGGCGGCATCAGCGGCGTGTGTAACAAACAGAGTATTGGTGTAAGTGCGCACTGCTTTGGTGGAATGTTAATGCGTGAGACCCGGTGAGTGTTCATCTTGTTCTTAATAATTACATACTTAAGACTGCTGCGAGTAATCGGTCTAGCGTTCTTTATAAATAATATCATGTAAATATACATAAGCTATATATGTATTTCATTTATTTATCTACTCTGATACTATAATACAAAGATTATAAAATTGAAATTAGAACTCTTATGACAAACATTACGCACAGGCCAAAAAAAAAGTTTTATTAAGATACAGGTCTTGTATGGACACCTATATCATAAAATAACTTTTTAATCATAACGATACACCTATACAATCCCCATCTGGACTGAACCTCTACTTTAAAAAAAGAATCAGCCATTTCGGAAGAAAAAAAAAAGAAACACGCATGCGCAATCGAAGTTTGTGCCTTGGCGCGAATATTTTATTTTTGTTCTATACATTTAAATTAAACAAAGTTTGGTTTGGTTTGTAAAATAAATTAGTTTATGTATTATAGTATGAGAGTAGATAAAGTAGTGTATGACACTGTACATAACTTGGTCTTATAACACTCGTGTGATAATATAAAAAAACTCGCCTACGGCTCGTTTTTTTAAAACACTCGTGTTATAAGAACCCTTATTATGCAACAGTATCATAAACTACTATTAAAACATTAGTAATAATTATTTTGTTACACTGAGTCAGTTGTAACAATGATCTGTAATTATCAGTTTGCAATTGGGTACTGGACTGTCAGTCAAATTAGTGACTTTTTATTAAACGACAAAATGATGAGGTCCAAGGAAAATGTATAAAATGAAAAAAATAACTATTAAGTATAATAGGTTGGGTGGATTATTTCTCCGCCGCTCCGCTCTTTTGCCATTCTTAATTCAATAAGCCCGAATAAATAATTTATTTGAACTACAGGAAAGTATCCAATTTAAATTTTGGTATAGATGTCATTTTCCGATTACTCTGAGCAAATCTAACCTACATTATATTGTGTACGTCTCCTCCTCTTACCGTATACGAGGTCACACTGGCACAAAAAGCTTAGCTTTACCTCTCTGAAATGTTATTCGTTATCCCTAAGCATTTAGTATTAACTAGTTCATAGTTTCATACACAATAATATACACTTACGGGAGTATTCATAGGCACGAAAATGGGCGGTAAAAATTTAATGGGCTCAAATATTGGTATTAGTTTATATAAAGTGCGACGTGAAGAAACAATCTCATTTATATAATAATATCAGAATAAACGAAATCATAAATTAAATATGGTAAAACAAAAAAATATTAAATTAAATGAGAACTACTGCGTCACAAACACAAAACAATTAAATTTGAACCTTAATTTAAAAATGCAAGCCGTGACTCCTAAAGTCTATTTAAACTCACGACAAATTTGCAGTTAGCTGTTAAATTTTTGTTTATTCAAGATCACTATTTTACAAAACTGACTAACCTTAGATAAACTAAAATAAATTACAGATATATTAAATTATTCAGGATTTGCGTTTATTCCGATACAGGTTATATCCACCTACACCATATCATTTTAACTTCCCTTAATATATTGTATTTCTACACGTCGCAAATGCACATTTATAATAGGATTATTATAGTACTTATACATCAAATATCCCTCAAGTGTGACTAACAATGCATGATTTATATATGAATCAACAAATATACTAATGCATACTTGTCTTTTATTTAGCTTTGAACAAGGATTATGTAAGAGTTCTGTAGATCAGTATGACGGCATCATAATGACTTTTACAGATGGCTGATTTAAATTATTGTTCTTACGTCATGAGAAACTTTTTGTTCGTTATCCTTTCGGCGATGGTGACGTCGGACGTTGGATTTGCAATTAAGATTAAGTTCGAACACCACGCTTTAAGCCGCCTATTGCCTAATCGTGTACCGGCCAAGGAAAATGTCATTGTTTGGGCAATACCGCGGTGGTTGGGTTGAAAGCATATGACACGAACTTACCCTAACAGATTGCTGATTTGAACCCTATCCAGTACGCCGTCGACGTGAACCCACTTCTTATTCTATCAGAAAACTAGTAATGTGTTAGTACTAGTATATTTTACAGAAAAAAATAATCGATTTGAATAGCGGACAAACTGTTCAGTGAAATCATATATAAATTTTGTTATTATCTATAATTATAATATATTTGGCTCAAATACTAGGTATAATCAGATTATTTATTAAATTCGACCTGTGTGGTATTGCGGCTGAGTGTTTGACTGCTACGTGAGAGATCGCAGGTTCATTGTCCTGGATGCTACCATGCATAATACGTATTTATAAAATAAAGGCAAAGTATGTATTTATGTATGTATAGCTGCATTTTAGAATATTATTATGAAAAGCTGGTTATATAAAACTATAGTTTCGGGGTTATATAAATATATAGATATTATACAAAAATCCTATAATAACTATTTGAGCCCAATATATATTATCATGATGATTTTTATGGATGAAATCTTAATTTTTTAACATTAAGATTTTATAAATATACCTAGTATGAAAATTATTCAAAAAAAAATCTCTGTTATTTTAGTTCTTAACAAAGTTTTTGTATGTGTGTGCCAGGTCCCCTGACGTACTACTATCCGGCGATGGGCCCGACACTGCCACCACCCCCTCTCGTTTACTGGGGGTACCCTACACCCCCCGTGTCACCGGCGCATTACTATCATCCACCGCACCACCCCCAGACTATGGTGAGTACGTATACAGTATCATCTATTTTAGGTATAAGTACCACATATCTACCTGTCCCACCTACTTACTTTTTCTAAATTAAAATTTGCCTAGTCTAATTTAAAAATCAAAAAATGACTATTTAATAATGAAAAGTTACATAACAATATTTTTTCATTATTTAATCGTGAAAATTACGTGCAGGTATATGTGATTTTTATTTATCTACCCCCATTATGCATTACTGCAAAAGCCTATTAAATCTTTCCACTACTCTTTCCTTTGTTTTCCACAAATTTTAAACAAAAAAGCAGAATTTTATTCTTCAGAAATTTTTATTGAAGGGATGCCCTTCAATAAAAAATTAACACGGCAAGAATCTGTATTTTTAAATAATATGGAAATCAGTGCATGTTTTCTCTGGCAGTGTTACATAAAACAATAAATTCGTTTTAATTTTTCAGATACCGGAGGTAGTATCAGTGGGAGGTGGGTCACCTATCCCAATACCACCGCCAGCCGCATGCCCCGAATGGCCAATCTTCATGGTCAACTAACAACACTCCGCACAACGAAAAAGCTAATCTCCATAAACATAAATAAAAATTACGTATTTATATAAATTATTAGTAATATATGAATGAGTTTCACGTGTTGAATGGTCAGCTGAACCATTACAAAAAAGTAATCAGTTCTACCCTTTCTAATAGATAGAAATCCTGCATAGGGCACTTACTTTAAATAACGCAGGCGGCACTCATTCGTATTAAAGTATTCTTTACTTTTAATACATTTTCTAAACATCACTTGTATAAAATATTAAAAGGCTCAAAAATATATTTAGAGTGATATTTTAAGTTAATATATTTTATAAACAGATTAATATAAAATACAAATTTTATATCAAAGGTTAAATAAAATATAAAAAATAGTTTCAATTTATATTTTTATTTTTGTGAAATGATCTACTTTTTGTTAATCTTTGAGATATTTTAGCGAATCTACATACTTTAAAAATATAACTAGCATTATTGTGTGCTTAATTAGTCGAGAAATAAGTTTTTTAGGCATTCGTGAAAAGCATGCCCAGAATGTATCATGGAAAGTTCCTCTTCATAGCATAGCAGCAACACTATATGATATTCAATATTATCTCAACATCACAGTGAACAAATACAGATAATTAAAAGACTATAACAAACTATATATAACTATATTATATATAATATATAAAAGAAATATATAAACAACGAAAGTCCAAAATTTATAATATTTACTTTCGTATCTAAAATTTTACAAATATAGATTCAAGGATATATATATCATTCTATATATATATATAATTATAATTATATTAACTATAATATAAATAACAATTTGTATTTCTCCACTGTGTTTTAAAATTGACAACGAATGTACCACAGTGATATAAAGGTGCTGTTACATTATATTTTGTAGAAATTAAACCAAATATATGTTATTGAGTTTATGTTTGCTTAGAATAAGTCGACGCTCAATTAGTATAATTATAGTACCTAGTTATGCGAACCAGAAATATGCCATAATGCCATATGCCAAATATGGTTAATTTGAGCAGCTGATTCTTGACCCTAAACTCCGATAAATTCATAAGACGCACATTTTATTATGACTTTTTGTTTTATATTTTTATAATAAACAGTTAATTGACTGCTCATATATTAAATTGCTCATTCGAAGAATAAAAAATGAAATAGTCAAGCCAAATTTGAGTAGGTATGCTAAAGAGTCATGATAATATGCTATACCTACTAAAATGAGTAGGTAAATCAAAGGCCAGTAGACATTTCATTGCTTTGGATTTGGCTTGAAATAACGCATCCTACATGTGAAGAATTTAGTTATTCCTAGTTATAATTATTGTGCTCAATTTATAAGTCGATGCTCAACTTGATATTGAGATATTGAACTATAATTTAAGTTCAATCGTCTCGAAATTTTAGATGTACTTAGTTTTACTTTACTTTTTATATCTTAACATAATATTTATTTCTGTGTTAACATATCATTTTATTAATATTAACTTAAATTGTTGCAGCATATTATGAAAAAATTCTTGGACCATACTATATTTATAATATTTTCGTTATGTACTTATGTACGAGTGAAATATATAGGCAATTTGGTATTCATTTAATGTCATTTACGTCATGTCGAAATAAAATTTCAGAGTTTTAATATATTCAGAGTTTGTATACACTATACACTATATTATTGTAATTATAAATATAAAATTTTAAGCGATTTCGTTGATAACGCCCCAGAGCTTCTACAGGCAGTTATCTACTGAGGTTAGAAAATAAAATTAGAGCTTTAGTGAAATTATATTTTAATTCATTAAAAATAGAAAAGATCGATCGTAGAAAGGAAAGTAAAAATGGCCAAATTCTGTATTTTATCGTTTTACACTGCGACGCAGACCCAAAGATAGCGCTAAAATCGTAAACAACTAACCGAAGTTTCGCTCTTTTAATGATCACATTAATCAAAAACATCAATCTGTAAGAGTTCGGTTAAATACCGATTGAATAAATTCAAATTACGGATTTACCAGCGATTTGATGGAATAACAGACGTTATAATTCTTCTTATAAAATTTATGTTTCTATATTAAGGATAGCAAAATCATCATTGAAAATAAAGTTAAGAACCACCTCATTTATCAGTTATAAATAGCTTAAATGAAATATAATTTCCTAAAGATATTATAATATTAATTTAATGTTATCATTATTTTATTAAGGTATTATATTATTGGCATAATATATTTTTAGTTTAATTAACAATGAGAAACGACAAAATCATAATGTCTTCCACTGTGTAAAATATTTATTTAAGTTGGTCACAAATTGATGTGATAAGTTTGAGAATAAATATATCATAAGTTTCATTTTAGAAGTAGATATATTATTAAATATTATGTTATCCATATTTACTTATTTTGTTAATAGAGTTACTTTATAGAAAATAGGAAATCATAAGAATATTTCGTTAATAAGCAGGTCGTCAAAAAATATAATAGATTTATGACGGATTTACAAAAGATTGTTGATTTTAATATTACCTATATTGAAAATATAGCTAGGTATTAGATTAAGATATATCGGTGGCTCTGCCTTGCCAATCCAAAAATAAAAATGTAACTAAAATATTTAAAAGTCTTCCCCTTGTTGACAAACTACCAACTGTTACAACAATATACCTATAATATGTTTATCTTTATTAGTTTAAGCTGTAAGAATAATTTCCATGACACCAGTATAACGAATAATAAATAACTAACATAAATTTGAATGCTTGATGCTTGTAATTAAAGATCATTAGGATCATTTTTAATTTTAATTCAGATGTGATTAACAAATAACTATTATAGTTAAAAGTACGATAGCAAAAAAATCACAAAAAAATCGTGTTATACATTATTTCCATTTCGACAGCAGATCTTTTCATTTGAAAAAATATATAAAATATTGTTCAATATTCGCACCTTCGGTGCAACAAAGTCATAAATACCCAAAATAGCAAAATCAACTTAAGTACGCCAGATCGTTTAAAAATAACATTAGTAATTGAAAATAAAATTATTTCATGAAACTGTAGCGAAAGAAACAAACAATATAATTTGATTAAAATATAACCCAAAATAGCAAAATCAACTCAAGTACGCCAGATCGTTTAAAAATAATATTAGTAATTGAAAATAAAATTATTTCATGAAACTGTAGCGAAAGAAACAAACAATATAATTTTATTAAAATATAAAAACTACTGTAGATAGTAATTCAGTAATAAGACGACAAACCCGAAAAAAAACTTAAGTGCTTTCCTGTAAAATCACAAAATGAGCTGTTACGACTTTGTTGCGCCGAAGGTGCGATATACCTATCTATAATTACTTACTCGTGCAAATAGCTCGATTAGAAATTAAATCTTGTCAATAGTAATGTGAACAAGTATTTTTCTAAATTTTACATCACGAACTTAATTAATTAAAAATGTGAACAGAAATGGATTGATTGTCATGGAAGTAAAACATGCTTTCATCTAATTTACGGGGTGGTTTTCGTAGTCGCTACATATTCCAGAAGTCGAGATTTCTATAGCAGGTATTAGATTTCTACAAAGATTTCTAGTTTAGGAAAAATTTCCAGGAAACAATAAGTAGCTATCCCTGACATAAATCTTAATAGAACTTCTGAAGTGTTATTGCTCCCAAGAAAGCAACCACGTAAATTTTAAGAAGGAAAGAAACGTAAGATGTTAAGCGAAACGCCTGAGTTTTAACACTAGGTCTAAGGTATATTTATTTTTTAATCCTTTTTCCTGAAAATACGTTAGTATCTATTTCATGATGTTTTAAAACTGTAGACAGTTAACTAACAAAAACAAAAGTACGGCGAAATTACCATAATTTAAATAAAATATCAAATGAAAGACGTTTTTAAAACAAACAAAAAATACGGAGTTCGTTACAGCAGATGTGGCGGTGAAATAAAATTCCTAGTAAAACAAATTTTCAAAATTTTATCACTTATACCCAAACTGGGAATTAAATTAAAATGTTAGAAGTTTATTAAAAATACATTGATAATTATAGGTCATCTTAAAGATCAGGCAGCTAAACTAAAACGAATTAAGTAGATAAACCATAGGAAGTAAAAACTAATAGAGAAGACTTTATTTCAAATAAATTAATAAATAAAATCAAATATTTTATTTTATTTATTTTTGTTTAGCGCATATCTTGGTTGTTTATTTTTTTTTTTAGCTATTTTTGTTAAATTCACTGCTCATTACATTAGTATTATTGCCGTTCTATATATTATATTTAGATAAAATTCTTGCCTATCTATTTATTATTGTATTGTTATAACCAAATTATAACTATGTATCTCAGACCTAACTTATAAGCTTCAAATAACAACGAATAACAGAGTTAAATAGTACCTAATTTTGCTCCTAACAATGTATTACTTTCAAAAAAACTAAATAAAAGGTCAATAAACATTACCTACTCGTCACACCTAGACTTTATATAAATTAGATTTACTTTTGAAATCGCACCATTCATGACAAATAAAATAATAATTATTTTTATCAAATAACAGTGGATAACGAACGATGTTTGTTATTGTTTGATAATAAAGATGCCGTTATCTACATATTTATAGGTAATTATATTTATGAATTTTTATCATTGTTGTTAGATATACAAATTCAAAAATATATCATTAATAGAATTAGATAATTTATTTTGTTACTTTTATATTTCACATTTATATGTCGACTCCAACCAGTGATATTCTTGTTTCAAGTGATCTTGATATATAATTGTTACCTTCGTTCTACGTTGTTTCTATAGGTCTGTTATGATAATGATAATTAGTTTAGTAATAGTGCATAACAGATTAGTTATAGTCATTATTAGATGTGCAATTTTAGAAAATAGATTTTTTTTTTTCGATATTTAATGCCAAAATGACTATTTGGTTTCATATCATACAAAGTAGTGAATTGTTCTGATAAATAAATAAATATAGACAAATTAAATGTTTTTTTTTATTTCTTACATGTACCTACCTACCTACCACAAAACCCACACTATACAAAAAAATAAAATTTGAGTTTGGAACGGTAAAATAACACATAGTATACAACTGCATACTCACGGTTTTGCCTTATTTTCTCTCCATCCTTGAATTTTCCTCTTTACACCTCGGCGCCAGAATCCGCGCTCTTCCTTTTAAATAGGCATATACCGTTATCATGGCAGTAGCGCCATTTCTAACCGCGAGGGGAAATTCTGGCAAAGCCTCACCTGTCAACCAGTTTAGGTGCCGTTGATTTGTACCTAAAGTTTTTGGTGGGGCACCAAACTCCTAAATTTTAAAAACACTAGGTCCTAGTGTTTAAAAAAATTTGGTGTTTGGATACTCATCATCGACCACTTGACAAAAGGATGTGAGTGGCAAATACGCGCGAACTTCAGAATCCCTGTTGCAAGTATTTTTTCCTCAAATTCACTGGTGATGAGCAAATGGTGATTTGTATGAGCAAAACATTTTTCACAAGTTGGCCGCCAGGTGGCGGTACCTCAATGTCATACAATTCACCGTTTACTCATCAGTCATCACCGGTGAATTTGAGAAAAAACTCGCACTAGGCTCTCCGGCGTTAGACTGGGCTACTAAGCCTAATATTGTACGATCACTGAAGTTTTGTAACAGGGGTAAGCGGGCAGATTATTGTTTTAATAATAAATGAAATAAAACAAGCAATATACATTTCGTTTCATTTATCTGTTACGTCACCACAAATAGTATGACACAATATTACAGGATGGAAATCTTACTTTACAATAGAATCTAACAAATTCATTATTTTTACAAGGTATCAACGCAGGTTCACCGGAATTGGATACAGAATAAATAATCAAGTATAACAATTACTAGATTAACTTCACTCAATAGTTACTCGTTACGTATTCAAAATATAATAATTTATCAAAATTATATATCACACCTGACTATCAGGAAATTAATCATAATATAAGAATTCTTATCCAATTCTGACACACCGTGCGATTAATAAAAATCTTACTAGAAGAACAGGCATTTAGGCGTTTAAGTGCGTCACACCGACTATTGCACAGTGGGAAATTACTTAAATTTGTTTGACTGACGGACACCTAGCAACGCGGCTCAAACAAAAGCACATAATAACCTGTTTCAAAACTGGCAGAATTACAAAACTTGTTCGTTATAATAAAGTAAAAAATTCGGTACTCGACCTAAATTACTATAAGGCCTTAAAAATAAAAAAAGAAGCTATTTTTTTATTAAAAAATCCTTGTATACCCACACACTAATTCCATCACAACCTCCTAATCTGATCACAGCTTTACTTACATTGATTATTTTATACTAAGATTACATCTTACCAGACATAAGCGGCAGGCATATACAGTGATCATTTCTGAACGAGACATTTAGACTATACCACTTTCTTCCATTTAGATGACAAAGATAGCACATAAATCGATTTCAGTAAATATTTGCGTGGAATCGATTAAATGCTAACAATTTTTTTTACAATTGTTACATCAGCACATTAAGAATATTAAAAAAACATGGGATATAAGTCTATGGCAAATAAGTACGACATAATTTAAAACAATACTATCGCGCTTTTAACACTTGTCAGATTTACAAATCAAATATTGAGTACATTTTGTATGTTACAAATTACAATTTGTATCAACATGATACAAAATAGCTTTACAATTTGACACAAAATTGTTAACGCCTTGGTTAAAATTATTTATAAATTGACAAACTATGTTAACATTCTATTAATTCTTTTAATCGAAATAGTTTTTTAAGAGATACAGATTTATTAATGAAGTAATTTATGTCCATTTTGACAACCATAATAGGGCATGTTCCCTGGATACAAAATTGAATGTATGTATTGTCTTAGGCCTCATTTCCATAAGACGATTTCATGTAATACCGCAGTAACATTGAGCTAGCGACGCTGAAGGTCCACGACGAAATTTCTGTCAAGTGTAGCATATTTTATGGTATGTAGTGACATACAAAACCGGCAATCGAACATGGTTTGTCGGGCCTAGTTCCAGCGAGAAACCGTCTCATGAGAAACCAGCTTTAGGGTAAGTTCAACGGGGATGCTATTAACGGTATCAGCCGAGACCAATTCAAATTAGATTTACAAGAATTAAAAAAAAAAAGAAATTGTCAAATAAGCGCAATTCCATATGTTACAATGGCAAAAGATTTAAAATCATTGCCAAAAAGGTTATTATTACTGAGCAACTTAATATAGAAGGTTACGTGATCAGTAGTACCAGTTAAAATAAAGAATTCTTTTGATTACAATCTGAATTAATATAGTTTCTGGAAGGTTTCATAGAAGCAATAGTGCTCGATTATATTAGATAGTAGAAGATAAATAATAACAGTTTATGTTCACAACCAAAATATACTCCGATCGAAATATGGAAAAGGATTATTTTGCTTTAGTGAACAACATTTGTGCGTTATATTGTGCCATGAGAACTATGACATTGAATGATCGTTAGAATTGGAATGCTTGTGGTTATAAAAAATAAAGGCAGTATATGAGTTAAGATTTAATGACTGAGCGGTTATACAGGAATTAATTTAATAAACAGAAAGAAAAAAACTGGATTATCCTTAACTATAATAAAACTGAAAACCTCTCCAAACCATGTTATATTAAAAATGGTATTTATAAATGTAAAATAAAACTGCGAGGTACACACATGGCACCATTTCGAATATTGATATATATCTTTAAGGTAAAAGACCTAATGGTCGAAACAGACCCAATAGTCGACAATTTCGAAAAAAAATATTGTAAGAAAAGTAACTATCTTTTTAACTTGACTATTTACTTAAGACATCTAATGGCATATATAATACATGTTCAAAAATTCGCAACACTATCGTGATTAAATATTGAATTGGCGCCAGTTGTTTCTTAAGATTTTTGTTAAGGGTACCTAGTGATATTTTTTTTATTAATAATGATTATCACTATTTTTACGGATGTTATAAATATGTAACTTGTTGACCTACGTAGACCATTTCCGTATTTTTATGGCTAAATTTTCTATCACTTTTAAGTGATTCTCGATTATTGGTGTTTACGACGTAAAAATATGTTAGGTTTTAAAGGTTTTATCTGCTAAAGTTAATGTCTCAATTATGCTTTAACAGTTAAAAAAGGACCTAACGACCATTCTTTAAAAAATATGTGTAATTTTGTAGAGTGAAGTTTGATTTGTCCTTAAAGTGTCTGCTTGGTTGCCATTGGTGCTTTTACCTTACTTACTTTTTTTACTTAGTTTAAATGAAAACCCAATAGACTGTAAAGTATTGACTGTCAGAGCCTACATTATCATCATCATTCTCTGGAGCCTTTTTCCCAACTCCGCTGGGTTCGGCTTTCCAGTCAAATTGTGATTCGGCTGAACTATTTCCGTGAAGCGACTGCCATCTGACCTCCACAATCAATTGACGATATCGAAGCCTACAGTATCTTCACCGAATTTATGTCTTTAGAATAACGCAGGAAAAAAAGCCAACGCATCAACAACCATCCTTTTCTGAAGTCGGTAAAAGAGCGTTTTACGTGTAATCAAGTCGCTACGCAGTGAGGGGTCACATTAGTGCTGTGAGTTTATAAATTACAAGTCATCTACTTCCATGGAAGATTCTTTAGCGAGAATGACAACAAAAAAGAAAACAAAATTAGCATACCCTAGTGTTGTTCTACATAAAACTAAACATAAAAGTTTACTAATATAATCATAGATTTTACACTATACATTTTTATCAACAGATAATGAAGACAAATAACAATTTTTCCCACTGTCTTCTTAGAATCGGCAATATCTAATTCGTAAAACAATGTCACACATTGCGTAGATATCGAAATAACTTTTTATTCTTATAATGTACACACGACAAGAAGATAAGTGTACACCAGCGCTTCATATGTAAAAGTGTACACTTATTTCTCTGGCCGTGTGTACATGATACACTAATGTACTTATACGTAACAGATTTGCCGCGGCACCGCGCTGGTTTGGGCGATATACCGCGTAACCACTAAATGCAAACAGCGATTGAAGCACAGTGATTTGTTTAAAGTGAGGGTAGTTGTGAATAACATATATTAATGTATAACCAGCGGGTAGATGGAGAAGTCAAGCGACATCACGAATATACGACCGCGTTCATGTGAAATGAAAAAGATACCATTTTGACATGATTTTTATAGATACGTACATCAAATTCTAATTAAAAATAATATAATTAGAAATATGTCTATACCATAACGAGTCAACTAAACCCCTATTTATTGTTCAAATAAAAATACACAGTACTTAGTTATGGCTCCTAATTTTCTATTACTTCATTATTTATTATTTCTTTTGATAATTTGAATAAAACTATTATTAGACATCAAATGCTTGTAAATGCATGATCATGATTTAAAAAGATATTCAAAACGGCTACGACGGCCGATCGTGGTTACTTCTAAATTTTTTGGATTTCCATTTAAACAAATACTGTTACGTGATAAAAAAAAACTAGTAATTACATTAGTATAGTATTATATTAGATATTAACACTACTTATACTTACAAAGCATTACGTAATGTATTTTTTTTTTCACAACTACCCTCACTCAAAACACGAAACTACAAGTAATGGACACTCTTAAAGGGTGAAAACCTAACACGTACTTACATATTACGTATAATGACTTGTTCGCTTCACAGTAAACGTTTATACAACATTAGTCTTTAATTTTATTACGATAAGGATCATAGTAGCTTAGTATATGTGAGATTGGAAACTTTGATCGATTTTAATGAGGACTTTTTTTTTTAATGATGGATATAACGCATTTGAACAGACTACGATTTGTTTAAAGTGATGTCTACTGTATTTTTACTTCTTGTTTTGGCGTTAAGCCTAATATCCACTAGTCAACATTTTTGTGTGCCATGTTGCAGAACTGTGACGCAACTACGCAGCACAATATTATCTGTAGTAAACAAACAACAAGCCGCGTGTCAACTGCCATTTCGCGTGTTGCGCAATGTTGCCGAGCTTGTTGAGCAATATACGTTGCGAGACAATTTTTGCATAGTGGAAACGAGCCGTTATGCTTGCACAGTTTGCCAGCATCCATTTTTAGTTGAATTAATTACTAAGCCTATAAAAATGGAGCAACTTATCACGTTAAAAAGGAAAAATACCTATTACATGAATGAACAGAGAAGACAATCGGAAGAGGAATTGGTTTTGAGTATTTAAAAATTATTGTTTGATTTATGGAAGACGACATGGAAACAAACAAACGAAGACAGAATAGGTTTCAAAATATGTAAATCTATGAACTGTCTCCAAGTTCAAAAAGCCAAATTTTTTTTTCGGTTACTGTTACCAAAAATTACCTGTTCTTTGGAATATTATTTTGAATGTGGAAGACGGCGGTTTGGTTAACGAGAAAACAGAAAATGAATTCGTCTACAACTGTCGCCATAATATAAACAAAAATATATCTTAGTATTTATAAATATTGTTCAAATAGTTTTGAAAATAACTAAAAACTCCCATTATCTTCGTAATTTGACTATTCAAATGCGTTATATACCACTACACAAACATGAATAAGGAAGAGATAAGTTAATAAATAAAAATTCTAAAGCAAGCACCGGTAGAGGTAGAAAGAGCTATGACGCAATGTCCGCCGACATTATATACGAATAATAATACGATGCACTGTCATACGTGGTGAGACGATGGCATATTACATATAAAAAAACGTTACAGAGTGCCTTAGGGGAATTGGGTGAAATAAATGACCACACTACCGGTCAACGACGTCTCTTGCTGGTCTTCTAACCAGTACAGAGTGCCTAGTGCGAGTTTTTCTCAAATTCACCGTTGAAGAGTAAACGGTGATTTATATGACATTGAATTAGCGTCACCTGGCGGCAAACTTGTGAAACATTTTGCGAATTTCTGTTTAATTATCACCAGTGATTGTGAGAAAAACATCACGCCCTAGGGACTCAGAACTTCTTAAATTGAGGTTAGGCTCGCGTTTGACTACTATCTTATTGGCAAGTCTTACGGAATGTCTCTTCATTTAAGTGAAGCACAATCAAAAATAATCGCTTCATCAAAATCTCCGAGGACCAAGCCAACCCTCGCATGTAAGCCGGTACAGTACACCTGAAAGCCGTCGATCGGCAGGTCTACTGTTTCGCAAGGGGCCCGGAAAAAGGTCGCTCCACATTAGAAAACTAGAAAGTGACGAAAGTGTAGTTGCGTATTATAGAAACGCGGCTCCAGAATTGTGCATTACGTTATTGGAAACCAAGAAATATTCTAAAGTTCTTGTAGAAACTGAATATTATTGTTCCGCCATCTTGCCAACACTTGACATATGTATTACAGACGCGAGTCGCGTGACTCAGGCAGCGAGTTTCATGAAAATGGTCGCGGGAACTTACGACTCCGGTTTTACAGTGTACGCGTCGCCATTCAAATGTATGAAGGCTCATTGGATATATCGCGGCGCCTCTAGCTCGTGACTCGCGTCCTCTGAACATTTCTTAATATAGAAGGGTAACAAAACCAGTCATAATCCATAGTAATATCATAAATGCGAAAATAACTCTTTCTGTCTGTATGTATATTACGCTTTCACGCCTAAACCAGGGTACGGATTTTGATGAAATTTGATATAGGGGTAAATTAGACTTTGGAGAAAGGACATAAGCTATGGTTTTTCGCGATAACCGACATCAATGCGGGCAAAATCTAGTAATCTATCCAAGAATAAGGATAAAAATACACCATTCTATCGATTTAGTTTGAAAAAAAAAAGCTGTGTCAAAGACGGGAGTTGAGCCCGCGACCAGTCACTTACAGGAGTAATACTCTGACCAATTGAGCCACAGCAACACGCCTTAAACATTCGAAATATTCTCCTATACAACCATCTTGGAGCGATGGAGGGGAGATAGGAAGATTTAATCTGATGATTGATAATAGGAAGATTATTTGTGCAATGTGATGTATACCATCGTCTCCCGTCACGTTTCTCACTATACTATGGCAACACTGTATACAGTACTCACTGTTAAACAACGCTAAAATCTGATCACCTGGTTGTACCCTAAACCTTACAGCCGCTACTAATTCGTTATCTCGCCTATCTAGCCATCTCTCTTGCACACCAAACCATCACCATCATATCTGAAAGAGATAGAAAATTTAATTTAGAATGGTACTGTAGAATTTATAAAAGATAGTATTTTTATAAATCACTAGCGGCCCGTTCCCGGCTTCGCCCGGGAATAAATTTGTTAATAATTCCTATAGTCAGATTGTACCGCTAACTACGTAAAAAGGAACTAAGACCACCTTTGAGTGCGTTGTAATTTATAATGAAACCAATGATGTTTGTTACTCAATCACGCTCAAAAGGCTGAACGGATCTAGTTACAATTTGGTACAGTGATAGATAATATTCTGGAACAACACATAGGCTAATTTTCCCTGAAATAGGTAACCTTGGACTATATTCAAACTCTATAGATACGCACAAGGTTGATATATACATAAGTCTTATGACATGCATACATTGACAGTAAGAATACCATTTACATTACCTTACTTACACATAACACGTTTTCAAGCCATTTATGCTATGAATTTTGAGCTTACACTACTGCCTATACATTTTATAATCAAAGATGCCTTTTTTTACCGTACGGGGAACCCCCACGGATACCAAGGAGCCGGAGGGGGACGTTATGTAGTCGAACCGACTAAAACTGTCTGTGGGTCGTAGTACATAGCTGAAGGTTAGGTTGACAACGCATATCCCTCGCACCCCGGTTGACCCAGGTCCATCTCTCTCGATTTGACTCTCCTCGGGTAATCATAGAAGCTCTCATAGTGGCAAGGGGATCAGAATTCCCCGTGAATAGAACCGGGGGCAACACCTAGGTCAGCTAGTATCTAAATAATACGTACACATTCACTTTTTTGTGTGGAACTCCTTGATGCAAAGCGCACACGACCACGATCCCTCCGGCGGCGTGTCGAGCGGAGGCGCCAAGCAATACATGTGGTAGCCGCGGTCACAGTCGTCGCAGAACAGCAGCTGGTCCTGTGATGATAACATGACATCTTATAAACTATCTACACCAATACTGACGTCAGCAACAATAGAAGTCACAAGTTATTTGTTTTCTTTTTTTATTCTACACGGACAGTAGAGTACGCGCCACGAAATAAGTCCCTTGGCCGTGGCGTGGCTGTCGCAATACGTAATGTTGCCAATATCTTTTTTTATTTTACCAGATCTTCCATTGTTCAGATATGACTATAATAGTAATAAAATACGTACTGTGCGTTTAGAGTACCTACTCTAAATGCACAGTACGTGTTTTTGGTGATGTGACAAAGATCTTAGATAAATATAATTCCCACTAGTACAACATAAAAGAATGTGCTGGCAACTCTGTCATGGCAACCAATCAACAATCAGTATGGAAGCGAGTCATTTTTAGTTCCGCGTTTTGCCACGGGACTTATTGTGTGACGTTTACTCTAGTACCTATTTGGCAGATTGTGACAATTTACATGCGCGTTGAGCACTTTTCAAGTAAATAATTTATACATTTTTATATTTACACTACCGGAATGGCACTTTTTGACGTGACAACGTCTTATAAATTGGTTTGCCGGGTGACACTTCAAGAAACTGCGTTACGCTCCGCTCACGTTATGCGCTCACAATGAGAGCGAGTGAGAGGCACGCGTCCCTTCCACTCGGGCATGGTTAGCCCGCCTAAGAGCGAGAAAGACAGACATTTTTAAATTGTTACTATTATTTCATCCTTCTTCCTACTATACGAATGAATATTCACATTAAAATTATTTTACCACTCAAAGTCGTTGTCACGTAAAACTTTCGCCCGTATACCGACTTTACAGGCAACCAAATTTTTTTTTCTAAATAATGTTGTGCAAATCTGCCATTTTATACATTTCTTTGTTCGTTATTTTTCTTCTTGTGTTAAAAAAATAGTTGTACGATAACATATCATCTCTTGCTTCTATCCATCTAAAGTGTTGGGCTTAGTGGGCCACTGGACAGTAATTAATTTGTAAAAATATGTTATGGAAATAAACTAATTTTATTTATTATTATTTATTTCACTATTAAAGGTTGAAAAGCAACAGCAGAAATAGCTGGTAACGATAAGGCCGCCCATTGTGTATTTTATACAGAGAAATTGTTATCTTATAATACTTTTATTGTTACAATAAAGAATAATAAAATCTTATCTTATATCTATATATGTCTATTAATTTAATGCACAAAGTATCTTACGAGCACAAGTTTTGCGTGCGTACGCAAAGATTACAAAAAAAAAATAGTGTACTCACATCATTATCACTGGTGCCACAGACGGAGCAACACTTGCACTCGATGCATTGCCAGCGGTACTTGCGCACCGACACTATCATGTTAACCGTGAACTGCAGGCACGTGGGGTGACCTGTGTATTAACGATACTTGTGAACAAAGTCTGGTGGAACGGTCGCGTTTTCGAGTTACCGAAAAAAGAGGTTCACTGGGGGGGTACTCGTGTGTAAAATATTATATGTAACTTTCGCGTCTAAACCACTGAACTGATTTTAATGAACTTCGATACAGATATAGAGACAGGAATACTGAATTGGTAAAGGACATAGGCTATGTATGATCTGATTCGCACTTGCGATTTGGACATTTTTATTTATTTTTTTAATATGAACTGTTAATTTACACGCAAATACTCCCCGTCAACCTTAATATCTAAAAACAAACATTGGTGACGATTCTGTTGACTAGTGTTTATTTCTCAAGCTCATTACTTATATCTGAAGGCAAATTATCGTAATTAAAATGTTGTTAAAATTTAGTCTCGATCCAATCTCAATCTCACAAACGTCAAAAACCATCACGAAGTTAATATTCGATATTGAAATTGTTAAGTTTTAGACCTTTAGGAGATTGATATGAGAGTGAGACTGAACTTTAACCTATTTTTATTGAGAGAAGTGGTCTTCTGACATAAAAGACTACACCTGTTACGTTATAAGAATCGGAACCATTGTATATTCTGCGATATGTGTAATACAAACTAATATTGCGATATTTATTTCACAAATTGTAAGGCACATAACATTTTCTTACCTTTTAGAAATCTTCGATCACCATCACAAATCATTAGGGTAAGTAATATTTTTATTTTTAATGAGGGAAAACATAATGTGCCGAACAATAGTGAAAAAAAATAAAAAAAATAACAAACAACACTGAGTAAAGTTACTAATGACTTACAATTTATTGTTAAAGTAAAACATGTCTTAAGGGAAGTGCACATTCACTATTCTTCAGCACAGCGAGACTAAATAAAAATCGAAAAGATTCGAATTCATATAGTTTAATTCTGATATAGTAGCATTTTACAAAATAAAATTAAAAAAAAACATTAAAATTTAATATTCTCTCGGACTTACGCTAAAATAAAATAAAAATATATTTATAAAACAACAATCGAAATTTGTATTTTTTTCTCTCTCTTAAAATGTTAATTTTAATCTTTGGGTATTCGCATTTATGCACTTCCCTGCAGGCATTATACTTTGGAGTAGTTTTGCCGAGATAGCAATAAAATATAATAAAAGACAACATAATAACATGGTACTAAATAGACATTTATAATAACAAACTTTTGATACTTGCAAGTACCGATCACACGGATGTGAATTGTCATATACCATTCTATGTAAAACATAAAGACAAAAAATTACTCAAATGTAGCAATATTTTTATTATTTTTAACTATATGGATATTCATGATATTGAAATAACCAATTGGTATATTTATATATCCGCACCGGCGTGAATATGATGATAAGTCGAAAAACACACACTTTGCATAGGACACGTAAATTTGACTTCACCTAGCCTGATGGCAAGCTGAAGGCAAAGTCTCAGGAAAGAGGGTCACCATTACATACACATATCATGTTAACAATGGTGGCACTTAGCTTGACGGCCTCATCAAAAGAGATAGGCGGACAGGGGGGATTGTCGTCGCAGCACCGCGTGACACCCACCGGCCCCACTAGTGCTGCGACCACAATCCCCCCCCCCCCCCCCCCCTGTCCGGCTATGCACTTGCTGACTCCTGAACGCAATCCAATCGAGATTGTATTACTATGCAGGGTTTCTCGCAATCGTGCATGGTGGTAGCCATCCGGCTGAAATTTGTGCCATCAAATTTCTACCACCTGTACCACACCACACGCATCATTCTCTGAACCTTTTCACAACTCAGTTGAGGTCAGCTTTTTTGATCTAACTGTGATGTGGCTGAACTTCGATATTTTCCGTGAAGGGACTGCCATCTGACTTCCACAACCAATTGGCGATACCAAAGTTCTGTAGTTGGACTAGTCGGACTTTTGACGGCTTCAACTATCCGTAACAACCGCCATAGATGTTCATATGGCAACCGGGACCGACAGCTTAACGTCAACAATTTTTAAGCTTTTATCAATATTGTACTTGTTTTATTTTTTTCGTGTAATAGTAGTTATCAACACATTCACGTCTTGCAATATATTATATTCAGTACAGACAAAACACCGATGTACTAGTAAGAAATACGCAAACGACATAATTTTGGCCGACCCACTAATTTAAGATTGCAGTTTGCTATCTTAAAATTACACAATTATTCATTTAAACTTAGCATTTCAGTCATTCTTGGCTTGCTGCATATCGATTCTTGGTTTTGCAACCATCCTATTTGTTTATACACAATAACTCTCCAAAAATCATATTTGCAATGATCTGATAATAAAAAGAGGTCAATATAGCATTTGTAGATTTACTGCTAAGCCTACCTCAACACAAGAACGAGTATGAGACTAATCAGGGAAGTCGAATAAGAACTAAGTATACGTTCTGTCATCCCACATAGTATAGTGTATGTGTAGCGGAGATGAAAACATTAAAATAGAGAGTGAGAGAGAGAGAGAGAGAGAGAGAGAGTGATAGAGAGAGAGAGAGAGTGATAGATAGAGAGGGGGGGAGAGGGGGGATGGGGGAGGGGGGAGGGGGGGAGAGGGGGAGGGGGGGAGAGGGGGGGAGAGGGGGAGGGGAGGGGAGAGGGTAGGTAGATAGATGATACATGAAGATTATTCAATGATATATCTACCTCATATTAACGTAAGATCATTGCAAATCATTTAATTTCAATAACAAAACAGTAAAAAAATGAGTTGCAGATACAAAAAATGCAGTAGACTACATAGTGCTTGACTAAAAAATGTAGTTTCCTTATAACATGTTGCACGAATGTCTAAATCCTAATACATATTTAAGAACAGTGAAATATAGTATAAAAAGGTTACAATTGCACATACTAAGGCACCTAACACAGACAAAGACACGTAACTATTGATGGTACAATATTATACATTGAAATATCTCTTTTTATCATTCCTTTTTAATTGTCATTGAGGCTATTTACTTTCATGTGCTGTCTCCTAAAGACTATTCAGTTTTCCGTGTGGAAAAAAGTATCAAAAATCGTACCTAAAATGCGGTAACGATTGTTATAATAACAGTATAAGGGCTAAAATTGTCCGAAGTCCCACATATAGACTTGTGATGTACTGTAATAAGATATACTAGATAGATCAACTAATTACGGGTGCTGTGTGTGGTGATATATGATGGTCTAAGAGACCTGGACCGCCAGACTCAGGGCATTGTAATATAGGTTTACTGTAGTTAAAAAGTAAGATCTTTGGGGCCTAAGCCAGCCGATAACACCAGCTTAATGACAGACGTCAACGCTGTGGCGTAGGTTGGAGTAGTGTTGTAGGTAGGCTTAGAGTTAGGGAATCAGACGGCTGTCGCCTCAACTACGGCCAAAATGGGAAGAACGTAGGAGCTAATTCCGGGCACGTAAGTGCAAGCTTTTGATGCAACAGAGAGTGGCGTTTGAATGAACAAGTGGATATTATATATATATATTTGTAAATAACACGTGTATAAAATAGCTGCCCAAAGATGTAGTCAAAAATAGATTTTTATAATGACTTGGGCTATTTGTTTGGCGATGTTTCTAACTTGGATGGTTGAAGCATCCCATCAGACAACTACATATGGTGTACCTAAGTCCAATAACATTTGGTAAAAAGATAGATTGCTTTTATCAAAAGCCATGTCTGGCGGTCAAGAGCTCTGGAAGTGGTCAAAGTGGTAAAAAGGTATATTTCAATGTACAATATAAACATATATATAAAAGAGACGGTTACTTATATTTATAATTTCAAGCTCTATTCGATTAAAGGCACCGGTATCAATATTTAAGTACACCTGTACCGACAAATTGAAACTTGCCAATGTTTTTCAGTTTTCACGATTATATATAGTGCGTCTAATATTTATAATAACTAGATCTATAATAAAACGTAACTATAATAGTATTTAGAAAAAAAATCAATATACAATAATATTCTATATATTTATATAAATGTCAGTTTAACACAATAAAAATCTAATGCCATCTAAAAATCTTCTTAAAACTATAACAAAACATTAAATATGCTATAGGAATGGTAAAAATGTTGAATGCGCAGGCGATTCATTCTGTAGCAAATATGTACATAGTAAAAGAAAATGTGTTAATATACTGACAGTGGTTCGAAGAACCTGATCTACAATATCGTATACTATGTATATTTAAATATAAATGTTCGTTATACCGTGAGTACAGGTTTTAATATCTTTGACATACAATTTCAAGTTCAAGTAAAATAATTAAACACTCTTAAATTTAAATTGAAAATAGTCAATGTTGTTTATTTATGGCGCGCCTGGCAAGCTCATATTTCACTGCAGTAGGTTTAAAATTTAATATACTAGATTTGTAAACTTATGTGGCATTGCTTGACCAATAAGATGTATTAGTAAATTACTTTTTGAATAAAATATAAAAGCTACACATAATTATATATCCCACAACAAAATTTTCAGCACAAAATGCATCCCGCGCATTAACAATTTGATAAAAATCAGTTAATTTTAATGTTCAAAATCTTTGGGTCGCTATATATATAAATGGTATGGAGAAGCATGACTAAGCTATGACAAGCAACGGTGAAACCGTCTACGTCAACGATTTGGCAGTGGACTATACTAACCTAAATTCATCATGACTAAGTATGACATATTACTATAGTTAGGGTTTAGCGAGGTTTTATCAAAATTTCTTACATCATTCGACTTTTCAAAGCATCGACAAATTTTTACTTGTTATGTATAATGTAAAATCTACAGAACAACCCCAATCAATACACAGCATTGCAACTTGAGCGTAATTGAAGACGTCATATTTGTATCAACAGAGAAAAATATCACATTTATATTGCTAGCGCATATTGTTCAGAATTATAATAGTAGTTTATGATACTGTTGCATAATAAAAGTTTTTATAACACGAGTGTGTTTTAAAAACGAGCCGTAGGTGAGTTTTTTTATATTATCACAAGAGTGTTATAAGACCAAGTTATGTACAGTGTCATACACTACTTTATCTACGAATTACTAATTTATTTTACAAACAAAACCAAACTTTGTTTAATTTAAATGTAAAATGTTGGCGCCAAGGCCTTTCTTTTTTTTTCTTCCGATTCGGCGGATTATTTTTTTTTAAAGTAGAGGTTAAGTCCCGATGGAGGTTGTATAGGTGTATCGTTATGATTAAAAAGTTATTTAATGATATAGGTGTCCATACAAGACCTGTATCGTAATAAAACTTTTTGTTTGGCCTGTGCGTAATATTTGTCATAAGAGTTTTGATTTCAATTTTATAATCTTTGTATTATAGTATCAGAGTAGATAAATTAAATAATAACTGCGGGTAACTGTAGAATGTGTATTTGTGAGAATGCTGTTACAAGTATCTGCGACACATATCGACGTTCTGTAGTTAAGACAAGACTAGGCTATCTGACTTATCACAGCAAACTACCCCTAATGAATGCCACTGATGTTTGTGTGATAACTCGGATGGACGGCTAAACATGCTCTTAAAGGCATCAAAGTTGAAGTATGACTATTGTCTGGGGTTGATCGGTATATTTTAAGAGACATCATTACGCTACCCCTACCCTCATTGCGTCGATATGCCATTTGACAGGAATAAAAAGATAAAAAGGCGAGATATGTATTATCATTGTCCAATTTAAAGAAATATAGTTATAAAAGGATATAAAAAGATTTCTATACTTTCTCAAATACTTAAAAATAAAGTTATCGATGACAAACTGACTAATAAATGACGTAATTAAAAGAGGAACTGACTGAGCAACATTACTTAGTGACTGGTGATTGCATGAACTACGAACTGACTGACAACTGACAACAATAAAAAATGACTGACTAAAAACGAAAAGTACTTTTCAAATTGACAGTATGTACATTTATTCTTAACCGGAGACCTTATACAAGGTACCTTACATCCGAAGTTGAGGACTGATTTTCAGGCAATATGACCATGAAACCGAAGCTTCAAACCCGTCACTTCGTGGTAGCTAAATCCTATATTTTTAGTGCAGCTTATCCGGTTCATGGTAACCCCTGTTTTCTAAGGTTTATAACCATTTTTATGGATTTTATAGCGAAACTTGACTTTAAGATTGGTACCAAATTTTAATAACTACATATTTAATAAACTTTTGAGCCACTTTTAGCATAGATAGTGATTATGTACTTACTATTTATGGTATTATTTATTTGGCTCAATAATTTTTCAAACCCAATTCCTAAACTTTTGGCAACCTTCATCATTAAAAACAAAAGTAGCACATCTATATTGCCAATGAATAAAATACAAGTATTGAAGTAAAACCACTTTATAACGGCTTCTATCGCGATTTATTTGTTATTATTTACTTTTAGACCGACTCATTCTGCGTAAATACTAACACCAACAATTCATCGTAAATCGGGTTTTTTGAGATTACTTTCACTTCAAACTATATGACAACTTAGTGAAACCGCGAACATGGCTGCTGAAAAGTAGCCAAACTGTCAGTCTAAAAGTAAATAATAACAAATAAATCGAGGTAGAATCCGCTTAAAAGTGGTTTTATTTCAATGAGTGATATTCGCATAAACTTTAGAAAATAAAACACAAGTAATTTAGTACGGGTAACTGACCAACAAAGCCCGCGACAATATCCATAAAAATAAGGTTTTATTTACAAGATACGTGCGTAGTCGGGTGACCATAATGGTATGCGTGCTAATGACTTGTTTCTTGGCGTGACTAGAAAAGCTAAAATAACAGAAAATAAAGCGCATCTTTGATACAATCAAAGTGATCGCCTGTATTTGGCATGCAGCGAAGCTATGACTAAATTAGTTTCTGTAGTGTTGCCAGATATACATCTATAAAAATATCACAAATGACTTTATTGGTAGTAAATAAAAACGATAAAACAATAAGGCTTTTTGATTAAAATGAATGTTAACATCATTTGAAAAAACTGTACTTTAATAGGAAATCTGGCAACGCTTAGACCTAGTATTGTCTAATAAAAAGAACTCAATTTTGATAAGGCACTTGTACTCACTAAAAATAAAAACATTAGGGTATAAACATTACAACAGACAACAATTTAAAATATATATCATTCATTTGGCATCCATTGTCACAAGTGTTGATATTTTAGCATGGCAACACCAAGATCACATAGTGCAACATTCATATACAGTTTTATAAAATCACAATGATATGCGATTACAATTCCTATTATTAAAGATATTCAAATATCGATATAATTTTATTGTGATGCCACAATTTAAATAAAACAACAATTATTATATTTTTATACATAAATGTCTCAGAGAGTACGGATTCTGGAATGTATAATTTAAAAATCTAACCATATACGAACATACTTTCTTTGGTAAGACCGACGATACATCACTTACGTGATACAAACAATTTTGAGACGAACGAACACACAAATAATACTCGTATAACTTAATTTGATTCCACATATACATCACACTCGTAACTAGGGCTTTGACGAGACGAGGGTGATACTGGGTACTGACCATACTCATCATGTAGTAATTTAGTTTGAGAAGCAAATGTGTCAAAAGCATCCGCCGAGTATGACATAGAACTGAGTATTTCGACTACTCCGTTAAGTTTTATGTTCTCGCGAAGGTGTCTGTGGCGTTCGCAGACACGGTTCTCGAGATGGTAGCAGGTTGGCTTAGGTAGGCCATTGCGTGGGGGCCTGCCCCTTCGCTTACCTGATCGTCCGCAGTCGGAACAACTGACTAGTTCCTCCGGTGTGCCTGTCTTTTTGTTTTCTCGATCGTCGCCGAGGCAAAAGTCGCAGTAGGGTGATGGCGAGGCCTACAAATAAAATACAGATGTCTAATGATTTATTCTTGTTTATTAACTAGCTATAAGAGTATTAATTATTTTGTCATGTACAATGCCCGTATCCATGAAGCGGAAACTGAGGCGTATTTAGTTGCTTAAAACTGATCAATGGCAAAAGCAACAGCAGCAATTAGTAAGAGAAAATAAATCATTTTGTGTAGTTTTGACAGATGCTGCCTAGTGAACTCAATGCGGTCACACTCCATCAGATACACCACAAAGTATACAATTAGGAGAATGTATTTAATGAATTTTTTCAACTTAATTTTTCTCTTCATGAGTATAATGATGTCATTCATTGTGTAGGTAGCGTACGAATATCAGTAGATCCCACCGTTCGCCCCATGATGGTTCTTCAGCAGTTGGATTCAATTTCGGATTCGGACAATTGGCCGCCTGCGCACTGTGAACCTATGTGTGTGAAGCCTGCCAATCGCAATGCGATACATTTACGGATACTATTATGATAGGTTTTCGTGCTAGGGGTACTGGGGCGGGTTCAAACTTATTGGATAGGACCATTCTTACCTTAGTATCAGGCTCTTTATGATCCATGGGCGCGCCGCCACTGACAGAGGGCGCAGGCCCGGGCGGAGGCGCAGTAGCGGTTGTAGCCGCCAGCGGGACGTGTGCGGAGTCTGAGCTGGAAGTATCAGCCGACGCGGGCCGCGGCGGGGGCGAAGCGCGACGGGCCGGCGGCGCGGGGAGCCCTGCTGGGGGAACATGGCCTTTGTAACGATTTTGTTATTAGCCAGTTCGTGGTGTTAGTAGGTTCAAGGAGTCGGCTTTACGATTGAGAGGCCTAAGTTTAAGTCATTATTCTATCGACGTGAACTCACTCCTAAGACAAGCAATTTAGCATAACTGGAGGGGTCAACGGGTCGACTGTTTTAAGAAAAAAAAGTGTGAAGAAGTGTTGATAAGTCGAAAATGTACCTGTCAAGGCAGTAATTGAAGTTCAATTTTGAATGCTAAATCTAATTTTACATATTTTATCTTACGTACTTATTAAGAATATTGTGAAAAACTTGACTTACTATTTTACATCAAAATTACGTGCAAGTCGAGTTATCAACTTATTCACACCTGATACGGCGGCTAAGTATTGTACTGAAAAAATGGCACGTCTTAATAATAGTAATTATAATAGAATTTCAAATGATCATCTCAATCTAAAACCAACATAAGTTAGTCACAAGGTACTTTTACAATCTAACGCTACTATAAGTACGGCCGTTAGCATCTGTGTTGTCGGTGATAAACGAATTTAAGTAACACAATATAAACCTTATGTGGTGTGCAATAACGTCGTTTTTGTGTTACTTAAATTGTCCACTACCGCCAAATGTCCCCGCCACGTCTCTTCTGTGTAAACCGCGCCTTACGATGCTACCAAATAACAATGGGAACGAGCGAGACAGATAATAAAAATATGTCAAGTGGACTCAAATGATAACGGCATTACTATAGATATGGCGAACGTTCTCTTACGTCTATGAACACATGTAATGAAACAAATAGATGCATCTTCAATCACAAACATCAATCCTTCACCATGCTTCTACATGCTTCTAACTATAAACTGTTATTATGCAACACTGAACAAACAGGCATACTATACAACGATAATAATATTCTGCAATATATCACACGGCACACGAGCTTGTAATATGGCTTCTACAATGCAATTTATACTTTTACATATACATTTTTGTAAATACATACATAATATACATAGACACATCAAGACTAATGCAAATAAACATATTCATGCTTACAAATTACATATATTTATACTAACTATGGGTCACTAATCCATGCGTTAACTAACTAAAAACTATCATATCTCTTTGGTAATAAAATAATGAAGAAAGAATTGGGATGAATTATGAACAGTCAAAACTGTTATAACCATTTTAAATGCAAAGGGTCAATTGAAAAAATACTTTTTTAGATGCTTTTTTCACTGATTTTCTATGTAAGGAAATATTGGCAGACTGAATCCTGCAGTATTCCCTAATAAAACGATTGCATTTTGTTAGAAAATTAGTTAGTTTGTATAAAAACCAACAGGCATTTTTACAATTCGAAAAAGTGTCTCAAAACTCAAACCCTTACATTGCAAAATTTTAAAATATGTTTATACTTGTCACATACAACTGTGATCTAAACTATAAAGATCACGCGTAGAAAACACAACTTCTAGCATAGAACATGCATTATACTAGTGTGTAAATGAGGGGTTGGGTTGGGTTGGGAATGAATGTAGTTTGACGATATTCAGTCAGGTCTCGCTGCCAGCGATGCCAACGACTGCGAAATGGAGGAATAGAAGCCGGAAAGCGAACCCCGGGCTCAAAGAAGCCTCGGATGTAAATGGGACAAGGCTGAGATGATGATAATGATTCACTACACTTCTAGTACTAATCTACAACAAGTGGCTACTGTTACATGCCCACTCACCAGTCCCAACAACAGGATTATTCAGAAAGGTGACATAACTGTCTTGATACTCCGTGGCGGGTTGGACCGGCGTGGACTGGTGGGCTGGCGGTGTGTGAGCGCCGGGCCGGGAGTCTCGGGAGTCGCCGTCACTCGCGCCGGCGGCAGGCGCATTCGGCCCGCCGGGAGCGGTTCCGGCGGCTTCCTTATGCGTGTGCGTGAAGTGATACGTCAATCCGGGACGAGTCTTGTATTTTGCGCCGCATACTGTTTACAGAAATTTATATACAGATAATGGGATTGAGTTTTGAGAGTATACTAATAATTTTATTGCTATAAACGATATAATTTAATTAGATATAATTAGGTTACTTACCGTCAGTGATGCCTCCGTCTGCACTATCACAGTAATAAGTTAGTTGTAATAATGGTTATGTTATATAGTTTAGCGTCAACAGAACAGAACAGAGGAGGCACCACGACGGCAACGGCGAACAGAAACGAAGCCTTCCAATAATTATCCGTCATCAATCATTATAGTATATAGCTGAAGGAAAATTTATAAGAACATTCTTTGAAAGAGAAAAAGTTTGGTGCATTCTTGTATAGCAATATTTATATCTACTTTTTTTGCCTTTAGAAGCTTTTCATTTATTATTATAGTGCCTTTACTATCGAAGAAAAAGTGCGACGAGAAATTCTTTAATTTTCTAAAATCTTGTGCGAATGCCTCTATTTATATTGATTGCACACAATGCATCCTTAATTTCACAAGAAAAGAATGCACAAAACATGTATAAGAATTTCGTCTATTAAAATTGAAACAAAATGGAAGTGTAATTTGGAATATTCTAGAATGTTCTTATATACACAAAGTGGTGGTATGCCGGCCCGTCGTGATTCATTCTTTGTTCAGTTCTAAGGACGCTCCGCGGGGCACGTATGATTGATGACTTCAAATCTATGGATCGCCCAGCGCTACGATCAACATATCTCTTTCCACATTTATTTTTTCGTAAAATGTTGCTGTAGATTTTGCTGTGAAACAAAACACTTTGGTCTATTACAATAGAGATACATAGAGGATGAATATTTTCATTAGAAAGATATAAAATTTAAAAGAATATTGTAATTTGAACATTTATTGTTATGAAATTTATAACAAAATCCACAGCAAACAATTGAAATATTTATTCAAAATGTAGGCTTAATATAAGAATAAAAACTAGTACATTGGATAATTTTATTTGTTATTCAACATAAATATTTCTTGTATAAATTCATAACAATCTTTGGGTGATAATAGTACACTGTCGAGCAGAAAACTGGTATTTTTACTAGAGAAAAATACCCCAATTAATATATATTCAATTTTTTGCACGGCAGTGTAGGTTGGGTCTAAGAATAACATCAATCGCCTAATACTTCACTGCTCCATTACATACAAGAAATAATAGAAATATGGACAATATTACCCCCAATTTGTATAAAAATGTGTACACACTGATTCAGACAACAACATTGTACAAATGTATATCGAGAGTAACTTTAAACTTAACCTATAATGTTGAATTGACCGGTCAATGCCACACATCTAAATCTGCAAAAATCTGTAGAATAAAATATGTTTTAAAATTCTCAAATATATTTCACTGTAAAACCGTTATGGTAAAAATGTGTATCATAAAAACATATTTATACAATTTGTATATAATTCCATAAGCGTTGTAGGTAATTATGTCATATTTCCAAATATTAACCGTAAAATATCATTGTAGACCAAACGCGAAGTGCTGTACAATGACTAAAATTTTACTATAATACTGAAATTTTGATATACTAATTACCTCAAGGAATATGCGAGAATATAATATTTGACATTATTAGGTTACGGGCCCACCTAACCTAAAAACAATTCAAATTTACTTAAAAATCGCATTACGATTTTTGATACTCCATATTATTCATGTTAAACGCGTATTACCAGCCCGATATTCATAAGTAACGCCTAAAAAGTCGTATTTTGAACCAAATCACGAAGTTTTTAGAAATCGCAATAAGTTTACAAATCAGTGATGTGATGATAGATAATTTTTTCTAACTACCTCTAAATTTAGTTATTTCTACACGAAAATACTACATTCGCTCACCTAACCTGAGAGTACGTTAGTTTCCCACCTACCAGTGGGTAATTTAGATAAATAAGACACATTATAGACAGTAAATACACCGCCTACGCTGCCTCATGCATGCATGTCGTGCAAATCATATAGGTTATTTTCCACGATTTTGCGCAAATTAATTGCACGAAATTAACTCCGTATTCGCCTTCCAACACTGGGAGAGGCCATGTCCAACGGTGGACTGTGATATGCTAATTGCTTGATTGATTAATAACTCAGAACAGTTTGCACGAACCATGACGCAGCGCAGGACCTCAACAATTTTGCTCGCAAAACTTTAGTCATTGATCAAAGAGAAAACAGATAATTTTTTTCCTAAGATTTATTACAAGAAATGAAAATAAATAAATTATCACAGACACATGAGTCGACACGTTCAAACCAATCAGTGCATTAATTTAAAAAAATATTGTGATGTTACAATTGTGATTATTTCATAAGATCCGGTTAATAAAGGATGTGGTGGAAGCTATGATTGATCTATTGATTTCAGTATAAAATATTTCACCAGACCAAAATGATATCATATTATGAGTACATGAGTACATATTTTCCTTGGCACATTTTTCTAAAGACCTACCAGTATCACATAGTATTCCCCTGGAGTATAGAGGACAAAGGAGAACAAATTATAAAGGTTCCTTAAATGACCAACAGTGACGCTGATAGTCCAAAGTGTGGCCTGAAGTAAACGAGAATAGAAAATGAAACAAAATGCATTTAAAATTTTAATTGTGACTGAACACATTGCATTCGGTTATTCTTGTCACCATTTCATAGTGTAAAATTATTGAAGCCTAATATAGACCAATCATAGCTTGAAGTCAAAGAAAATTTAACAGCGATTCTCTATTACAGTTTAGTAAAGATCACAAGAGGCCAAATACACAAGAGTTTTTTGAGGAACATAAAATGTAGCTTTTTTGTTTGAAAGAACTATTCTTGTATTCATTACAAATTCAGAGGTTAGATACCGTTACATTGACATATGTGAATAAATTATTGAAAAAAGATACTGGACATTAAAATGTTGCTCAAAAAATAACCGTATTAGTGCCTTAATTCTAAATTTATTCAGTAATAAAAGCAAAGAGAATCGCAGATAAATATATTCATAAAATATAACTAGTCTACCCTACATTATAAATAACTCACTACACTAAAATATTTTGACAATAAGACAAAGATGTGGCAGTGTAATAAAATGAATTCATGAATGATTTATTTTTAAATTTTGTGATATAATTTTCAACTGTCAGCGGTAACAAGATTGCCCCCAAGACAAGTGGCAATTAGTTGGCCGCAGTCATGGTATAATAATATGCTTCGCCAGGCATGGCACTCCGAAACACAGCGAACACGCGCCTACGTCATCATCACTATCAATGTTTCTCAAACTTTATCGTTTGGGGAAATTTTATAACCTGCATATCTACTTAATTTTTATTATTTAGTTTATGTTTATTTCACGGCTAACGATTTAAAACTACTTCTACGCAGGATTCTGAAATAAAAACATCTTAATGTGCCACTTTTTACACTTTTACTCATACAGTTCCGAATAGAACAACCAACCATTTTAGTCGAACAAAGCGAAAATTTTAGAAATAAATCTTTGAAAATCACTGTATGCCGTAGGAATGACCGAGACCGGCGTATGTGTTCAACAAGAATAGCAATACATGTCAAAGTGACGAAATGTCAATGAGACAGCTTTTTTGTGTAACCAGTATTATAAAATAATAACTCCCCAATCACCTTTATTATCTGGGAGAATCCGATTAAACAAGGTGGTTTTAATTAACAATTACGTTAATATATTAATTTTTAGTGTAATTAAACAAACAAAATGATAATTTAAATGCTAAATATATATTCTTGAACAGACTGGTGGCTGAAAATGTTTCCATGAATTCGTGTTTTGTTACAATAAAATGGCAATTGGTTAGTGATGTAAGCAGGTGTTGCTCCCGGAGTGCTAGACCTTGTTTTCTTAGACCATGGCCGCAGTATCGTAGAATAAAATGACGAATATATGGGATTTGACGTTTATGACAGTCGTCAACGCATGTCATACCTAAACGTCAAATCCCATGAATTTATCATTCTATCGTACGATACGTCGGCCAACGATTGGCCACTTTTCTAAGGGGGGCTGATCTATGATTGTTATTTAGAACAACTGAGCGTAAGGTGGACCATGCTATTTTTTAAATTTAGAACCGTTTTAATGGCCTATTGAATACCCTGCTATTATGATAAAGATTCACCCTTCAATCGCCTACAATACAGTTCTCAATAAAAAATTACACTCACACCAACATTATTATGCTACAATAATTAAGATTTTTTTCCTATACAGTGATTTTCTGGTGCCAGCTGCTCGAGACAGAACGAGTGCATAAGCATACGTAAATTTTATTCGATTATACTTATAATCGTATTTTTACCCGACCGTCAAGAAGGGTTGTTTTCAAGGAATTAAATATGAATAAGTAAACAAAAACAGCGACATATTTTTTTAACTATGACTCGCGCCTGTACAATGCCAATCACTTCTTACGATGTGTATAAAGGTTGCATTTATTATATGCATTGACTGCGGATCTCCATCTCCACCTTACGCTACCCATTCAAATAACACGAATATGTCTAGGAATCAAGGTGTGAATAAGAATAAAATTTCAATTTAAACATCTGGGTAGGTATTGTACCTCCTACAATATTTACTAATGACCATTTTACCTCTATTCACCAAACACCCCTGATTCCTGTTACTGGCTGAGAAAATGGTACGTTAAAAAAATTGCTTTTATATTTTAAATTACGCCTTACTCCAATGATTAAAGACTTATATGAAAAGAACAAACCAATTGAGTTGAACTTACTCTATCAACAAATATACGCGTCATACCGACAGCATAACGCAGCGGTTTTTAACAAACGAGTAACAGAGAATACTACAGGCTAGGAAGTGATTTCTGCCATCTTATACAAGTAAAGGCAACATCGGCCTTATCTCCCACTAATAGGGTGCAAATTGGATTCATATTATGGGTATTTAACTAACAAAATATACAGTATTAGAAGTTACAAAGTCTCGATTTGGCTCTGCCTCTGAGTGGTTGTGACTGATTATAAAAGATAAGGATGTGTCTTCTTTGGGACATAAATAAGATTTTTACACATCACTGCATCGTTTTTGTTTTAATATAGGGCACGTCCATATGAGTTTACCCCGCTAAACTGTAGGTGAAGGCCACAAAATAGTGAATACAACTAAAATTGTGGTTCACAGTTTGCTGGCATCAGATTTTTTCTCATATGGCACTTAAGGGCTTCAACATACCAAGGGCGTCAAGCTTTTTAAATAAGTTTGACAACGGTACAGCATTCTGTAGGTTAGGTTCCGATGTGTACACAGCTTGAAATACCCAGAATTGTAGGAAGATGGGCACTCGTGTCATTTTGTGATGCAAGTTTTCTTAGAACTACTGGTACAGTAGGACAACAAAATGAAGATTAGAGATAAGCCAGCGCTTTAAGCCAACCAATGTAAACGATCAGTCTACTCCAGCACAATATTTTTGTAAGGCCTCAGGCATAACCATTTTGTCTGAAAAACATATCGAATATTTATAGAACGGGTTTCTGGACACTTTATAAGTTTTTTTGTGGGTATCTTTTGTATCTACTCGACGTATTATATGTATGTTAGCGCATAGAACATACCCATAATATATGGCCCATTTTTAGTGCGAGATTTTTGCAAATGATAGCTCCAAAGCTCCACTGTGCCCACTCGTACCCTAAATGTGTCACATAGTACGGGTACGTCACCTATGTAGCTTAATTTTGCTGTCAGAAAACTAATTAAATTGTGAGCAATCTCTTTCAGTGTATAGAAGATTTGAGAACCATTCAGTATGATGCTGCAAGCTATAACAACAATTAACAGAGGCAGGGCAGTATAATTTAGTCTTAAATATACAACTCAACCTAAAAATGCATTTTTTTCTTCGTATTATAAATAGTTAAATAAAATGACCACTAATAAACGTTCCAATTCCTAACAGTGTTTTGTGGAAACTATTTAATAATTGTGGAACTTTAACACAATATACAAAATGTATTCACAAAAAGAAGTGCCCATAGCCAAGGTACTTCTTTTGCCGGCCATAAATATTAGGATATCGGGGTCAATTTGGTTCGAATTGCGTTGTCACATCTTTAATATAAATATAATAAATTGATCGCGATGATCTTAATTCCTGCCTTAAACTTTGTTAGTAGTAAAAAACACTCGTGTCGTCAAAATTTTACATATTATGATTGGTCACTTAAGTCCACGTTACAGAAAACAGTGTCGTGATTTGTTACAATTTTCAACATAGAACCAGACTAAAAGTATAGGTCAATTTATTAGCCAATCGCGTGCGAGGTATGCTGAACATCTTCGCAGCATTGTGGCACACCAGTGATATCCGAGTTTTTATATTGTGGTATTATGTGACGTGTTGAGCAGAGTATATACCACAGGTAAGTCGAAATAGCTTCCACAAAACATTACAAACGCATCGTCTACTTAATTTATCTATAATTTAGCAATTTCATTAATTCCGACAGTATTCAGAGATTCTTATAAACTAGCTACTATTCACAATATACGTACATACATACACAACAATGAAAGGCATGTTTGCGACTCGTTACATTTACAATGGCTTATTATTGTGCGTCTTTATATAACTAAAAACTATGTATATTGATTTGAATATACTGATAATTTTATGTAGTGTCCTGTTTTTTTATGTGGAGACGGGGGAAGAAGAGTGATTCCAACTAAGACACATAATTATATTGAACGGATATTTTGATCGGTATCTTCATAGAGCAGCTAAAATTGACAACCTCTGTAACGGGGCGATAGGGCGTTCAATTGCTATGTCGGAGGTCGTGGCGATTCCCGCTCAGTGCAAGTATTTGTATTTATGAGTGTCTAAATGCTTTGGTCTGTATAGTTTTAAGTATAATGTGTATGTATTTAGAAGAAAAAAAAGTGTCTAATCCATAACAAAAGCTAGGTTATGCTTACTTTGGTTCCGAAATAGCTAGATATAATATTTATTTTATTATAAACTAGAATATTTAATCTATAAGTTCGGCTTTAACTACTCTATAAATATATGAGACTGTAGATAGAAAGAACGCTTTACAAAACCGAAACAAGCCGATCTTATCCGACTGCTCACTCTCCTTCCCCAGGTACCAAATCTAAAGCCTGGTAATATATTTTATAGAATACAAATAACGAAACATGATACAAGAAGCCTAGAGGACATATGGGGTCCTATTAACATTATCGGGCTCAAGCCAATCTCACCCACTACCGAACAACGGGCGAGGCTATGACGCAGACATATCTGTCAGGATTGGTAAGTCAAAGTTTGTAAATAGACCAAAAATAATGCCCGCTGAGTTTCCACCTGTGGTCCATTTGCTAAACTAGTCTTTAATATTTTTTTCTTTCTATGAAGTTTTGTAAGTGCCGATTTAATGGTCTATACAGAATAAATCATTTTTGACTTTAACTTTGAAAATCACCCATTCCCGAGTTAAATAAATAAATCGTAGATAAAAGGCTGGCAAGCCCAGGTTCATCGCCAAGACAGTTGACATTACCTCAATAATATATTTTGTACATTGAAAGGAAGAACGAGGTATTTGAATTTTATTCGGAAGACTTAACGTTTTTTTATCTATGGCGATCCCAACGATTCCGCCAACAACTCAGTTGCCAAATAACTGGTTTCTTTTCAGAATGTTGTCAATTGATGACTATCTATCCTGCCACGATGCCGGCTCTCTAAGATGAGAAACAGGCACATTAAAGCTGCCATGATTCAGTTTGTTACGTTCCCCTTAAAACTTATCATAATGGTTTAAAGAAGTCACTAGATAGAATTAAGGTATGTCTATGTATCCTTATTGCCACTTACTAAGCGTATAGTACAATGAGTATCAGATTTTCTAATGAATGAATGAATGAATGAATGGATGAATGAATCAATGGTTCAATGAATAGGCGAATGTATGAGCGAATTAATTTAAAATTTTGAATTGCTTAACGTTTTGTACCGGTTTGTATGTACTGGCATTAAACTATGCTATGCCAATGATCAGCGATATATTATACCCTACATAATATATCACTGATCAATTGAACTACCTGAACACGTCCGGTCTTGCCGAGATTGTTCTATATCGATTGGTCGCGGGTTCAAGTCCCGTCCTGAATACTAATGCTTTGAAATGGTTCAATAATTTACTAACTCACTCGACCTATATTATCAATAGGCGTTTGAACACTATCTCACTTATCCAGGAGTAGTGATCTAGTCAATTGAACTACATATATGATGAGGAAGGAGATAAAATTTCTAGTCTATTTTACTAGGTTAAAAAGATACAATACAGTTAAGACACACGATAATAAGCTCTCCCTACTTATTGCTCGCTATTTCCCATCTAATTACTATAATGCTACTATTACAGTACTCATTGGCCCTGCACTATTTCATATATTTTTTTTATAACTATGCGATGCTTATTTCAATGATATTTGTATAATAAATCTAGAGTTTACGTGTAGCGGTAGATGTAAATATATTCAAATATCATTTTTGTATCAAATGCAAACGAAAATGAGTCTATATTAGTATTCAATATTGTCTAAAATATAAGCATTCTAATCCCCCTTCTGATCCCAAGTTCAGAAGTGGGATGAATATCTCGAGACTCACTTAAACTGCAAATAAATCCTTGTTATTTTTCACGCCATGGTATAGTATCTTAATTTACCAGAGTGGTAAATAATAATGCGAACAAAACTATTTTTTTTATTAACTTTTCATATAACTTGCGTCCACCGCTACACTCCAAATATGATCATAGAATAGTTTTACAAATGCTCAGGTCCTAATTTTACAACTGTTGAGCAAAATTTCACTTTATATTTATTTGTAATAGGGTATAATATCACGATAAAGAGTAAGCAGTTGATTATGTCCTTGGCTTGACTGCAATCTATTCAGGATTCAAGGCAAAATGTAATCAAATGAGAATTGATTGGCAATTAACCTGATTTACCTATACGTAATTTAATTTACAATCACGATACTTTTAGTCTACAGACGCTAGCTTGTAATATGATTTTCGAAATTGATAGATAACTCTTGTTGTACGCCAACATTAGTTGATGAATATTGATATTTTCGGTAATATAGTTCAGCTCTTTATACATAATTATTGCAAATTAAATATTTAATATAGTTTTCAGGAATGATTTTCCTCCAAAACATTTTCAAAACTACTGATACATACTAGGTATTATGATGCCAAACCATTCTCTCGAATCCACTTTGACCATTACATTAGTGAAAGATAAAATAAATCAGCCCAGTACATAATACCTGCTGCTCTATGAACTGTGTCTATTGCATCAAGAGTAACCTAAATAAAGCGCGAAAGATTTGAATCTCTGAAATCTTTTCCACCAATGCAATAGCAGGAAAATCTGTGACACGAGTGAAAGTGCTCTTTTCATAGGTCGAAACGAATTCAGAGAAACGATTTTGCCCGCCTTACTAAGTCTACTGGAAACCTAATAACCGGAATGGCGGTATTCACTATGGGAGTTCGATATGGGTAGATACTATACTATATTTGTCATATTTGTTTATTTTGCTAACTATTGCTTAATGTTCACTTAATGTTAAATTATTTCGGTGTTTACCATGAAAAATATTCCGTGATTTTACTTGGTTTATATTAAAACCGAGTATATTTTAAATGATACATCAACGCAATCCACGGTTCTGTAAGCTTAATCCATCCTTTACAATATTTTTTAACCACCAAACACTTTTCAAGATAAATCATAAATATCTATCTGCATGATGTATAAAATAACTCCAATATTTAAAAACATACAACTCGTCGAAATACCTATGAACTAATCGGGTGATGCCATTTTAAGAATAAATAGGCCTACCCTAAAACGTATATCCGAAATAGGGCCCGAAGACGGCACGTCGCACTTCGTTCGGTCGATAATACCTACTAAAAGAATCTTTAATGAAAACACTTGTACTATTCCACATTGTTGATACATGTTTTTTGGCCCAAAAAACATGTATCAACCTTTGATAATGCCGTAAGGCGAAACCGGTCAGGAATTCAATAAACAATGTGGAATAGTACAAGTGTTTTCATTAAAGATGTGTAGCAAGTTCCACCAAGTGCCATCAATAAACAGTATAAGCACTACTAAAAGAAATCTGAAGAAATCTTTATTGAACTTAAATGCTGCGTCTTTTGGCGTGTTTCGTGTGGACCAGAATTTTTCTCATATACGATTTATAGTAGCACTCAAGGTATTTATTAGGAGTCGTAGATCCAAAAAAAACAAGTTGCAGTATGCCGTTTAACAGATGTATGCGAATATCAGCTGAGTTGAGAAGTTCTAGAAACTTGTAATTATAAGAACGTTTATACAGAACTCGAGAAAAAGCTTCCGAGGTACGGATAATATCGAGATGGAGGCGTCTCAATGTTTTGTCACATTCTTCCCTCATTAGGAAAGAAAGAGACAAAACGCTGTTTCATAGCTTTGAATTCGAGATTTTTATCGCATATTGCAGAATAAACTACAATAATTTGTACGAAACCTTTTAAGTCATAGAGATATTATTAACATGAGAAGGACAGCCTCTTACAAGGCAACAAAGGCCTCTGATGTTTTTGTTTTAAAGCATTTCCAAAAAACGTCAAACAAATTCTATTTAGGATTCTTATTTAGATAAACCACGTTCAGACTTTGATTAGACAGGATTAGACAGAATAATGCATTTTTCACAGCAGTTTTTCAATTGAATTTCGTCTTTCTTTCTTTTTGATTTGGTAGATATTTATTGATAACCAACATTTTTTTTTCGTACATAACTAACTCATGTTGTGTATGTAGTTGTTTGTGCCATCAGCACAAAAGCAATCCGATTTGTTTTTATTCCGTCCGATTCTCGTGTATGACATCTTTATGCTTATCACTAAGGTTTCTAACAATATGTAAACGAAATTTCAAGGCAAGACACAAAAAATTCAACTAGGAACCAGACATATGCTCTTCAAAAGTCCTGCATCGAATTTGACAAAAGTTTTTTTTTTGTACGAAGTCTGAGTATGATGACTGCATCAGGAGTTATACACTGTGAGGACCTGAGCTAAGGCGTGACGTCACTAATGGCGCCTACGGGAGGACTTACGTTCGCAACCGAAGGGCTTCTCGCTGTCTCCGGGTACCTCGTAGGGCAGAGTACCTTGAGCACGTTTACCTCGACCGCGACCCTGTAAATGGAATGAGAGGTTTTTACAAGTGCAGATGCTGCTAGATCTATGGTTAACTATAAGGCCAATATTTTAGAACGTCCCTCAGCTGAATCTCGCTTTATCAACCGACGAAAAAACAAAACACGGAGGAGGTTCTCAAGTCAACTTCAATTTTTCTGACGATAGATTGTACAGACAATCGGCGAGACAATCTGTCAAATATGTCAATCTGTGTATACAATGTTTTCTCAGAGAACCCAAGATTCAGCCGAGTGGCATGCTAGAATACGGGCCCCAAGTCTTTAAGATATAACATAACAACAATCATGACGTCTTCATAAGGCCCGTTTTTAAACAGTTTTGTGAACCATTAATAAAGAGATTGGTTCGAGCGAAGTCTGGTAGCTTAATGGTCAAAGCATTGCCCCTGTAAGGCAAAGATCGATTCAAGCCCCACCTAGAACGATGCCATATTTTTCCTATATTAAATAAAAAAAGAATTAAAAGAAATAAGTTTTAAATAACTTAAATTGTTTTGCTAGCCTGCATCATTTAACATCAAAAGAAATATTTTCTGGGAGATAGTCAAACTTAAAAATAAAGTGATTTACCCATAAATATAAATGGCAGGCGGCCACTAACACATGCATGATGATCTTTGTTCCCCTCACTATTGGACAATAGACTACATAACCCGGCTATTGCCCGCGGTTCCACCTATGTGTTATTCCTGATCAGTCTAACCTAGTGGCAAATTTCAGCCAGATCCATTTAACCGCAATTATAAAAATTGAAACGTCTTCACAAACGTCCGTCGATAGCCTAATGATTAAGGAGTTGACCTTGCGATCGAGAGGTGCCGCGTTCGAATTCTAGCCATTACACTAAAATTATAAATCACAAATAAAATACAACACAAGTAATTTACCTTAGCTGGAGGGGTTACCAGGAATATGGTTACCAGTGTAGTATTATTTAAGAATAAAACTTTATAGCCGCGTGGTTCCCCGGCAGAGTAGAATTTGGGCCACCCCTTCTCTTCCCATATGGTGTCGTACAAGGCGACTAAGGGATAGGGCTAACTTTAACATCAGACAGATATGTCCAGCCCAGACTCAGCGTCAGATGCATGGCTCGAGTCAACAATAGTGCCCGGAATACGGCAATAGGCTCACCCCCTATTACGTGGGACCGAATACATGGAACTGGTGAAATGTGGGTGTTAATTCACCTCTGCCTAACCCTCCGGGGATAAAGGCGTGATTATATGTATGTATGTAATATCTATGTTTGTAAAAAATCTCACAGAAAATATGGTATCACTAAATGAAGTCGGAGACACTAAAGATGTACAACTCTATTATAACAAAATTAGAAGAAGCCATAACAAAAAGTCTAAAGTATAATGTGAACAACCAGAAAACCCATAGCAAAAAGAAGATACTTAGTGAAGACACGTTAAAATTAATAAACCAACGCACAGATAAACTGTTAATAAAGAATAAAACCAAGGAAGATAAAAGAGAACTCACAAAGCTATTTAAACTAACAAATAAAGCTATCAGGAAAGACTACAAAAAACACAGATTCATAATTATACAAAATAACCTTCTACAATACAGAAGCTCAAAACGAGCATATAAAGAACTTAACACAAACAAAAATTGGATTCAGAAAATGAAAACTAAAGAAGGAGAAACAAAAAATAGATATGACATCATAATGCATGCCACAGAATTTTATACAGAACTTTATAAAAAAATACCAGAAAACCCCTCTAATGATGAACTCTCCCCTAACATTGCACAAACAGATGGGATTGAAGAAATTTCGTTACATGAGATAATCAAACATATAAAGAAATTGAAATCAGAAAAAAGTCCAGGACCAGACAATATTTATAACGAGGCCTTAAAAGTAGGAGCACCAATGTTGCTAACAAGTTTAGCGAAACTTTTTAACATGGTACTTGAATACGAAAAGGTCCCCAATCAGTGGTGCAACTCAGATATAATTCTATTGTATAAAAAAGGGAATCCATTAGACATCGGAAATTACAGACCAATAAGTTTATTAAACAGTATCTACAAGTTGTTTGCATCAATCTTGAATAGCCGAATATCACCTGCAATAGATATGAAGCAACCAATCGAGCAGGCGGGTTTTAGATCTGGTTTCTCTACAAATGACCATATGCATGTGTTGGAACAAGTTATTGAAAAATTTACAGAATACAACCAAATACTATACACAGCATTTATAGATTATTCAAAAGCATTTGACAGCATAACACACAACTCAATTTGGAAAGCACTAGAAAATTGTAAAATAAACCAAAAATATATACACATACTACAATACATCTACTCAAATAGCGTAAGCAGAATTAAACTAGAAACTTTTGGCGAATACTTTTCAATAGAAAAAGGGGTCAGACAAGGAGACCCTTTGTCACCCAAACTATTTATAACTGTACTAAACGAAATATTTCAAAAAGTAGATTGGAAGAACAAAGGCCTTCCTATAAGAAACCAGAGTCTGAATCATCTAAGATTTGCAGATGACATAATCCTTTTTGCCAAAACTGCACAGGAATTGGAGAAGATGATCCGAGAGTTAGACATAGAGAGTAGAAAGGTGGGGCTGCAAATGAATACTACCAAAACCAAATTAATGACGAACGGATCTGAAACCCCTATCTCTGTAGAAGGAAACAAAATAGAATATGTGAAGGATTACATATATCTCGGGAAGAAAATATCATTTAACATAAATAATAACGAAGAAGAAGTAGATAGAAGAATTCAAATCTCATGGAACAAATTTTGGTCTCAGAAAGAAATTCTAAAAGGAAAGTATGAACTGCACTTGAAAAAAACGATCATGGACACTTGTATCTTGCCAAGTCTCACACATGCCAACGCGCCATGGAAAGGAATATCCTAAAACTAAGAAAAATTCAGAAGGTTAGAAGTACAGACATCAGAAAAAAGACGAAACTGACTGATGCCCTGGAACATGCCTTAAAACTAAAGTGGCAATGGGCTGGACATATATCTAGGTGCAGAGATGGAAGGTGGACGGAAACAGTGACAAAATGGACTGGACCACACGGCAAGCGGAAAGTGGGCAGGCCCAAGAAACGGTGGTCGCAAGACATTGTAGAAGTGGCTGGAAGAGATTGGATGTATGGTGCCCAAAATAGGAAAAAGTGGAAAGAAATGGAGGAGGCTTTCACCCAGACTTTGGGATCCATCAAAGACTAACACACTAACAAACTAACACTAACTTTTTTTTTTAAATATATTTACTAAAACGACTAACAAAAAATAACCGCATGAAGTTTGTTTTATACACCTACTATTAAGGAAATGATGGAAATAAAAAGCTTAATTATTAATTATTATTAATATTAGCAGGACTGTCCACATTATACTCACAGCTCGCCCTCTTTTAGCGGGTGTATCATCGGCTTGTTTCCTCACACGTCCTCCCCGCGAGCCTGGTCCCGTTGGCGTGGCCCCACCGCGTCTCTTGCGTCTGTTCGCGTATGTGTCATCATAGTAATCTTCATCGGATTCCGGATCCGGCTCCTCGCCTGTCTCCATCTCTTCAATTGCTAGTTCATCATAGAACCATTCCTGAGGAATATTATACACAGGTTAAATACATTGCCGAAATTATAACAATGGATCATGTACCTTGGGAACAGTACTTTTTTTCTGCACCACATTTAACATGACAATAGGGTATTTTCCACTTTTTTTAAAACTATTTTATTTTGAAGACTGTGAAGGAATATTTAACAGAAAAATAAAATTTCTGTGATTAATGTCCATTTTCCGCGTTAAAAGTAAAAAAAATCTAATTTATTTTTAATGGTTTTGAATTTACCGCCAAAACGCGCCGTGCGCTGACGTTTAACGTGTGACGTCATCTTTGTGTAAACAAGTTGTAAACAGTCGATCAAGTATTTTTATCTCAAATGGATAGAAAATGGTATTACTGGTGTGTGGTGCCTCTGTGTACAAACACTTCTAAAACTGCGCCACATAAACTATTTATACCGGTTCACTCACGTCACAATTCTTTGTTTACTCAAAGATGACGTCATACGGTAAACGTCAGCGCACGGCGCGTTTTGGCGGTAAATTCAAAACCATTAAAAATAAATTAGATTTTTTTCACTTTTAACGCGGAAAATGGACGTTAATTAGAGAAATTTTATTTTTCTGTTGAATATTTCTTCTCGGTCTTTAAAATGAAGCAGTTTTTAAAAAAACGGAAAATACCCTATTAGTATGGCTTTCCTTTAATGAATCTCAGGGTTATCATCTGTCCTAACTCAGGCCCAACTGGTTGCCTGACTTTTAAGAACTGTTGAAAATATGATCCGATGTTATTAGGCTGTCTCCTGCCTTATGCATACAGGAATGCGGGCGTCTGTTTCGTGCAAATAGAATGAAGCAAATTCCATGCACACAATCCATGCGACGTGCGGGCGACCACTTGAGGCAGCGAATGGCCGTAGTGTCCCAAGTTCATAAGGTCTAATGCATACTTATCAATAAAAAAATCGAGGTCTTCATACCTTAGGGTCATCCTTAGCAGCCTGAGAGCCATCTCTGCTGTCATCCGCATTGAGAGCGTCGCCTGGCACACCAGAACTATTTTCACCCTCGCCTGTATTGTCCGCTAAATCTGATGCGCCAGACCAACCCCAACGTGTGGAAGACATTGTGAGGTACTGGCGGCGGGCTTTTCGCCATCTAAAATAATGGAAGCACTTAAAACCCATAGGCCAATAGGATTATTTTTAGGCCTAGGTAGTACAAGAGTAACATCCATATTTTAAAACAATTCTCAGGCATGAACAAGTAAATCGCGACGAGCATAAGCGCTAAGATTGCGCAGTGGTTCAGAGAGTGAGACATGGAGCTATACGCTCATGTAGCGCTATATAGGGTTTATTTTTTATCGCGTCGTGGAAATATTAACGAAGTAAAAAATAAAAACATTACAGCCTCCTCCATATATTATTCAATCGCCGGTACAACATTTTTATACATATTATTTTTCGCCAAATTAATATGCCCAGACGATTTTGCTATCAAAACTGCGACCAAAATCTTTTGCTCCGAAACAACTATAAAATGAGCAGATATACTTGTTTGAGCTCCATCTGTCTCCCTCTGAACTGTTATCCAAAACTGAATCACTTATGCATGCTGTGGCTAACCAACAGTTTATACTCTAAAACTATATGGATTTTATGAACTTAAATCAACTAAGAGTTCATGGATCACCACTCAACTTTTTTTTGACCTAGAAAAAAATCTGTATTGTTCTAGAATACAAACTAGTCTCAAGTCAAGATTCAACAATGAGTAACTCTCTAAAATACTAGCCTAAAGATTTAAACACTACTAAGACTGTGAGGTTGCACCTCACTCGAACAATAAGCGAGAAATCGTCCCTAGTGTGTAAAAATAGGTTGTTTTCAAACTGGTAGCCTCGGTTGACCCCCATAATAATATGAATGACGCAAATCAAGCCACACAAGCTGAATATTTTAAATCAATATTCTTATGAATTTGAAATTCAGATGTGTAACACGCAAACTGCCATTGATGCTGGAAACTTCTTAACAGATGATTATATTTTTGTGTGACACTAGAATTTACTCAATGTTTGTATAGTTTTGAGTTCATGGTTGCATGCAAACTTAAAATCATTGTATCTGATCTATTGGTGTCAGTGTTATATGAGTGATTTATTCATCATTTCAAAAGCACATACAAAAATATAATTATTGTTTGTTGTTGACTATTTAGGGCTCCAATTACTCGTAACAGATGTCAGTCTCTTGTTATACCTATACTGTGACTGCTTTAAACCAATGTGTCTTTCTTTTTTTTCCCAGATGTTTGAATAGCAGCCCCAGTCTTAATGGCTCCTTGAGGCACTTTTCATGTTCAAAGATAAATATTAACATACATACAGCCACAAAGTCAAAGTCAGCCAAAGTCAAAAATCATTTATTCTGTATAGACCATTAAAACGGCACTTACAAAATGTCAAGTTTAAAAACAAAATCTAGACTAGTTTAGCAAATGGACCACACATGCCAGACCCTGAACTCCCATTTCATCTTGGCCTCAGATGCAATAAGAAACACATGTCAATTTGTGGATGGTGATCACAACCACACCTTACAAATGGGGTAAGCAGAGAGACTATCTTTACAATTGCTATGATCTGCCCATAAGCATTTTGCTCTTCACTCTCTACTCTTCTTACATACTCATATTTGTGGTAACATAACTCAATATAATATCCAATCACAATTACTGTAAAATACAAACCTCTGTGCAGGATATGTGTACACTTGTCCCTCCCTTTGGCCAGGCATCCGCTGCCTTCTGGTCATGAATAAATTACAATGGCTTTGTGCGACACCTATGAAAAAAAATCGAATAAGAACATTGTCTAGAACTCAAAATAGGTACTCATGTGGTCTCCAGTAAGAAAATCTAGAGTTATTTATGAGAAAATTATTTTACTAATAATAGTAATTACATAAATATAAATTAAGTGTAAATTAATGGAATTAACTGGATTACATGGGATACTACATGAGCAAAACCATACATAACTTATAACTTGGTAAAGTAATGCCTTGCAATATTATCACATATTGGTCAGAGATATAGACCGACTCTATACATTGACATAAGAACAACTTGATTTTTGTACATCGAGTTGAAATTAAGGTCATAAAGACTATGTTTACAAAATCAATACTACGACCATGGGCGTTGCGTTGAGAATGAATAAATCAATAATTTACCTGTCTGGGTGTCGATAAACGGCATACGCATCCTTCTTTCGGCACATAGTCGTGAATTAAACGTCGAGGAATTCTCAATAATTTCTTTATAGCTTGGATCATTGAGAAAACTGAAACATAACATGGTAAGTTGAAAACTGAAGCCGCACATCAAAATATATTAAATTCATCACTGTGGCGTGTTATTAATACAAATTTTAACAATATATAGAAAACTGCATCACTATCACTGCAAATATTATATTTACCTTTCGATTTTAGCTAAATTAGAAGGATTTACTATCTGAATTTCGGCCGCCGCCATTTTGCTAGCAGTAGCAGACGCTACTTTGATGACGTAAACTGACGTTTCAGCAGTTTCCGGTTACTGTATTGTTACCAGTGGTTTATTTCATAAACTACCCTATAGTGTTCTGAAAACTATATTTATATATTTTTGTTGACCTAATTATTATATTCTGTTACATCAGAAATCAGTTTTAGCTATATTACACCCTCAGAAGCTAATCCTTGAATTGTTTAGCATAGCTGTAAGTTTAGAAGAAAATAGGGTTCCTAGTAGTTTGATTTTCACGAAAAATTATAGCAACACCAATAAACGTCAAGCTTGTGACTGGTCATCGATGGACGAATCGTGTGTCTGGCGCATTTTAAGTAATTGTTGATTGGAGATCTCCAAATATTACACAGATTATTGGTTACTGTGTTTTTATTAACTTTGGAAGCGGTTACTAATTTTCTATTAGTGATTTACAATAATTTATTACATTCCAAAGAAAGTGTAATTTGTGGAAAACTCTAGGTCGGCGTGTCGTTCACTTCTTTCACAAGATGTCCGTGTGCTTCTTTGTGCCTGCGTAAGTTCCTCTAGCGATAATAAATTATAGTAATAATTTTGCTATCAGCTTTTCCTTCAATTTTATCAAGTTATTTTATTTATAATTAAGTTAAACTCAACTATAATTAAACAAAAAATGTATTCTGTTCTGTAATTGTATACTCAATTTCACCCGGTTTTACTTGTGCTACAAACTACAAGTCACATAGAAAAACGTTATCTCTTATCAAACTGGGTATAGACTGCCTATGCTGCAACAGAGTATTTAGATATTTACAATACGCCAAAAATATTGTGTACCTTCACTATAACAACTTACGTTCATAACAAGGATTGATTTTAACATTATTAATACTGAAACCCTATGCGCCGGGAAGGGCATACAGGGCATTAACAAATACAGGGTGTATATTTCACGTGACCTAATCACAGGTGTATTTTTTAATTGTATGTTTATTTGGTGACAATAAGATAAAATGAATTTAGTAAAGTTGTAATAAAAAACAGGATGTGTTTTTCACATGGCCTAATCATAGATGTATTTTTAATTGTACTGGTGACAAGTATGAAAGTATACACATAAACATCATTTATATTTATTTATTTTGTACCTACTTTTGACACTTAAAAGTTCTGTGCTCATACAAATAGGATAGTTTTGTAGGTAGGTGTCGTCCGCTGAAGAGAATGGAACCTGTAACATCAAAGCACTATCTCTCTACGAGACTTACGTTTTCTGTGTCCAATAAAACCTACGCTGATGTTGCCGGAGTTTTGTATGAGCCGACTACGGCACTGCGCAGACGAGGAACGGACAGCATAGAGCGGAAAAAATGACTGCAACGAGCTGTTATTACGATAGCTGGTCACCTTTAATCAAATAGTTAACTTCGGTAATCACTAATCCGTTACTGAAAAAGTTAACTTGACCGGACACTGTGTGACTGTATCGCAATATCCATAGCCATACTTCTATACTAATATTATAAATGCGAAACTACTCTGTGTGTCTGTCTGTAAACCACTGAACCGATTTTGATGAAATATGGTATGAGGGGTAGATTAGACCTTGACAATGGACGTAGGCTATGTTTGGTCGCAATAACGGACATCCACGCGGTTAGAGCCGCGAGCAAAATCTAGTCTACTATAAGAACGCGTCGCCACGCCGCCGATAGAGTCGATATTTTACACACCTCGCGCTGTCATCTGCGCAGCGACTAAATTATTCCCAAATGCGGACAACGGTCAGAAATATTAAACTAGGCCGTATCACTGCCTTACTTTTTACAATCAATAATACTCGTTTATGATCAAGAGATATTAAAATGGATTTCTTTTCTCAATGCTCTATCTAGGGTTAGCTTAAATATTAAATAACTGGGCCGAAGATTAATTAACAACTGTCCCAAATAGACAACTTCCCCCTTTAGGCGCGATTGGTCCAATTCGCGATTGGTCCAATTCACCTTATTCGCGATTGGTCTAATTCGCGTTTGGTCCAATTCGCAATTGATCCAATTCGCGTTTGGTCCAATTCGCGTTTGGTCCAATTCGCGTTTAGTCCAAATCTCAATTGGTCCAATGTTATGAAAATTCAAAATTAAACAAAATAACATTTTTTTATGTACGTACTACTTCAGGGTGGTTTATAAAAAAATAACCACGAAGGCCTAATGCGGGAGCTTCGCTACGCTCCGCTCCCGCATTAGCCTTCTAACCTAACCTATCCGAGTCAGGGTGCCCAGAAGTCCAGATTGCACTTCTGTCTGTCTTTCTTTCAAAAGTTGGTAAATTGAACCTAAAGGGTATAATTTAAGAAACGTCTATTTTGGACCAACCGCGAATTGGACCAACTGCGAATTGGACCAAATGCGAATTGGACTAACTGCGAATTGGACCAAATGCGAATTGGACCAACTGCGAATTGGACCAAACGCGAATAGGACATAATTTTGAACATTGGACCAAACGCGAATTGGACCAATCGCGCCTAAACTAACTTCCCATATAGCCAACCCACCAATTCTATTTTCCAGTTCACCAACTTCCTAATTCGCCAACTTCCTAATTCGCCAACTTCCTAATTCGCCAACTCCCCAATTTACAAACTTTTGAAAGGCAGACAGATAGACAAATTTAAAAAAAATGTAGTTTTGGGGAGGCCCTTATTTCGCAGAAAGAAATTTCATAGAATTTCGTTTCACTGAAAATGTTTCCATAACGTCCCATTCGCAAAATGTCCCACGTAAAAAAACGTCCTATTCGCAAAATGTCCCATTCGCAAAATGTTCACGTAAAAAAACGTCCTATTCGCAAAATGTCCCATTTGCAAAACGTACCATTCGCACAATATCCCATTCGCAAATGGTCCCATGTATAGTGGGAAAAGTTAAAATAATTTTAAATGCCTGCTAACATAGTGCCGCAATAGCCTTCTAACCTAACCTATCCGAGTCAGGGTACCCTGAAGTTCAGATTGCATCCAGATCCTTGCTAGCTTGCTAGCACCATGTTAGCAGGCGTTTGATCCCTTGTAAATTGTCCCATGTATAGTGGGAAAAGTTAAAACAATTTTAAACGCCTGCTAACATGGTGCAAGCAAGCTAGCAAGGATCTGGATGCAATCTGGACTTCAGGGTACCCTGACTCGGATAGGTTAGCTTAAAAGGCAAATGCGGCACCATGTTAGCAGGCGTTTAAAATTGTTTTAACTTTTCCCACCATACATGGGACAATTTGCGAATGGGACGTTTTGAGAATGGGACATTGTTCGAATGGTACGTTTTGCGAATAGGACGTTTTTTTACGTGGGACATTTTGCGAATGGGACGTTATGGAAACATTTTCTGTGAAACGAAATTCTATGAAATTTCTTTCTGCGAAATAAGGGGCTCCCCAAAACTACATTTCTTAAAATTTTTGTCTGTCTGTCTGTCTTTCAAAAGTTGGTAAATTGGGAAGTTGGTGAAGTGGGGAGTTGGCGAATTGGGAATTTGGTGAAGTGGGAAATAGAATTGGTGGGTTGGCTATATGGGAAGTTGTCTATTTGGGACAGTTGTCCAGATGAACCTAAAGGCTCTAAATTTTTTGTCCAAAACGCTTTGTCTTTCAAGAGTCTTTGGACCCCGAAGATCTTGGTGGGTCCCCAAAGTCAGCCTTACCTGCCAACCGGTAGTCGGTTCACTTACTGAATGACGCAATGTTCCTTTCGGGGTTGAGTTGACCTGCTCCTATAAATCAAGATATAATATAGTATAAGGGAACCCGGACTTCAAAGCACAAGCCTTTTTTGTACCACTTATGTGGCAGACACGCACGTAGCCCACCTGAAGAGAAGTGTTTACCATGATCGTGGCAATACCAGGAGCATCATAGTCGTGCTGCAGACCCTATAGGAACCTTATAATGCCCTTCTGGAAGAACCTCATATTGCAGTCACTTGGAAAGACCACAGCAAGGAGTTCATTCCGCAGCTTGAGCGTACGGATGAAGTACCTTTCATGTTGCATTGTGCGCACCGTTTATACCACTTAGGTGGACGACAAAGATTTTGGCCTCGTGTTTCCACGCCAGACAGGGTCGAGCTTTCCTTCTCTCGCAGTGATATCGTCGGCATATTTTTCCATTAGTCGCCTCTTACGACACTCTTCGGATGAGATGAAGTGGTGATACTTCTATCACTACATGGATAAGACAGTATCATGGAGAATGATATAAATGAACCACCACGTTATTGTTACTGTTTTGTCCACAGAGACCAGGCTGGCCCGTCGTCCGTAGCTGACGGGTGTGAAATAGAGAGCGAGGTGGGTGAGGAACACTCCCCCGCGGAGACAACACAGCAGACCCTTCAGCAATTTTGGCACAAGGTTACTGATGACGTCAAGAAAGTCAATTCGGTTAGTAGGTATAATCGCAAATTTATTAGAATAATAAGTAGGAGTCTTAAGCCGATCTCAAGACCCATAGGAACGTAGTCTTCTTCCCGGGATGAGAAGTGCAGCGTCCCCTGAGCAGAAGCAGGCCTACGCAGCGGCGCGTCCATCTGGTCTCCTATCACCAAGGCTCATCGATCAATTAGCTGGCTTGCATCTATTCGGCAACATGACAAATTGTTGTGTTGTTTACTGTCGAATAGATTCCCCCCTGGTACTGAAGTACAACTATGTAGTTCATAGTTGTACAAACGATATACAGCTGTAGCGTTTGTGCAACCTCAAAATGTACATGCAGATACACTCGCTGTTACTTCTTATATTAGTTTAACTGGTTTTACAAACAATTCACCACAAAAGCGTTTGTACAATTTCAAAACGCGCCTTCTTGATTAGGTACCAAGTTGGCATTTAGTACAATGTAATCCAAAATCATCTGTATATTTGATTTTCTAGGAAGACTTCAAGTCCCAAGCTCTCCCGCTTGCCCGCATAAAGAAAATAATGAAATTAGACGAGGAAGTGAAGATGATATCGGCAGAAGCGCCCGTGCTGTTTGCGAAGGCGGCGGAGATCTTTATTCATGAGCTGACGCTAAGGGCGTGGTCGCACACCGAGGATAATAAGAGAAGAACTTTGCAGGTGAGAACAAACCTTGCTACTGATGTTTACCTATCCGGTTGATGATGAGGCGATAGTTAAAACGTTTGTAGTTTAGTGGTTGAGGAGTCGGGACTCTGCGTCGTATCCAATAGGCAGCATTTGACACGCAACGTTGCTGCTTAGCAAAAAAAAACAACATCCAACAAATGCAACCCGCAATCGTAGAACAAACAACAGTGTGTTCTACGCACAGAACAGGTTCTACGATTGCGTTGCGTGGATAGACCAAATTGTTACGTTTAGTGGTATTTCATCTGAGCGCTTCGGTGCTTCAGAGGGCACCTTAAAAGTCGGTGCAGGCTGTCAATAGTCGTAAGGTCAAGACGGAGGCTTCTATGGGCGACCTGTCCCTCTAGACAAGTGGCAATTCATCGTCAAATCCCATACATTCGTCATTCCATTCTACTAACCGCCGGCCTACGAATTGCTACTTGTTCAGAGGAGCTGAACAACTTTATCAGTGGTTGGCCACTTTTTTTTATCGTGCGGTCATCCCCACGATTGGCACTCCCGCCGGAGACGGAGGGTGAGATTATGTCGGACTCGAACCGACTAAATCGCACGCCGTCTGTGGGTCGCAGTGCAAGGCCGAAGGTGAAGTAGTTATAGAGCATATCCCTCGCACCTTGGCTGACCCAGGGCCATCTCTCTCGATCTGGCCGTCTTTGGGTGGGGGGGACAGTTGTGTCCCCAACTCGTCCCCGGTACCGGGGGGGGAGAGGGGGTGGCGACGCGCGCCATCGCTGTGGCCTGCTTCTGCTGGAGTGACAGGCGGCTCTAGTCAAGGCCCGCGCTCATGGGAGATAGAGGTCATTCATCGACCTCCGACGCTCGAGTTGCCTCAATTGGCGAGCAGCTAGGGTCTTCTTCGCATACACACTGTACATACGGCAATATTGGGAGCAACCCTAATATAGCCGAAAAACCCAAAAAAAAAACCAAGCCATGTCATATTTAAGCCGACCTCGGATTTCGAGCTGAAGGTCTCGAGTGTGGCCGGGACTACCGCAAGGATATTGATAAGGATTTTTAATTATATTGCCTGCTATTATAGTCATTTATATGTATTAGTGAGCACAGTCAAAGACTTCATGTATTAAATTAAATTATATTTCAGCGTAACGACATAGCGATGGCAATCTCAAAGTGCGATCAATTTGACTTCTTGATCGACATAGTCCCACGGCACGAGGTTAAGCCACAGCAGGTGCACAAACCGCGGTACGAACAGCCGAGGAGCAGCCCTCCTGCAGAACAGGTAAGTTACTATTTTGTAGTACTAACACATAGCCCACCTGATGGGAAGTTGTACCTTCTTAATTTTTTTAGTTTCTTCGGTCTTTACAGCCAAATCAATCCGACGACGTTATGAACCGAGATTATTTCATATTCAAAGATTACTTAACGCGCCAATTTACAAGCTAATAAAATTAAAAATACATTTTATACCGGATGACGCTGAAACCCGACTGACGCTGAAAAGATCGAAACAAGCTTACCATCGTACCCATTTGCAAATCTTAAAGCCAATGAAAATTAAAGGGTACTACCCGCTATCAAGCTTGTTTCGATCTTTTCAGCGTCAGTCGGGTTTTTTATTTTTAATAATTTATTTTATCTATAAATACCTACTGTCATTACAAATCGTGAAGATGAATACCTACGTGTTGTAAATAGTAGTCCTATGAATAATCGCAGACATACATACAACCAAACTAATTCAAGCGTGTTATCATAGCAGGCTAGTCGCATATTGCAGACTTCAGCGGGCTCATCCGCGGCAGCCACCAACAATGTGGCCGTGACACAGCAGCCCGTAACCTTAGTACAACAGGTCGTCACTCCGTCTGGAGAACTGCAGCAGCTACCGGTAAGTTATATACCACTAGCTGTGTGTTCAGACGCTTACTGCTCGGTTCTTAACGGACGAAGCGTGATGTTAGCTCGTCTGCGGTAACCAACAATGTGGCCGTGACACAGCAGCCCGTAACCTTAGTACAACAGTTTGTTAGACCGTCTGGAGAACTGTAGCAGCTACTGGTAAGTTATATACCATTAGCTATGTGTTCACACGCTTACTGCTTGGCTCACAATGGACGTAGCGTGATGTTAGCTCGTCTGCGGTATCCAACAATGTGGTCGTGACACAACAGTCTGTAACCTTAGTACAACAGATCGTCACTCCGTCTGGAGAACTGCAGCAGCTACCGGTAAATTATATATCACTAGCTGTGTTCACACACTGCTCGGCTCTTAACGGACGTAGCGTGATGTTGGCTCGTCTGCGGTAACCAACAATGTGACTACTGAGGTGACGGTGGGTCCGGAGGAAACTCAATGTGCTAAGAACGGGGTCACCCATCCTACAACCGGCTACGTATAGCTTAGCTATTGCTTAACGTTGCTATGTACAATACATTCAATATACAATCGACAAAATCAATAGTATCCCACCTTTACATAAGTTGTATGTAAAGGTGGGATGCTATCGATTTTGTCGAGTGTACATACAATTCTTTTTATTTCATAAATTTGTTTAATTTCAAGTGTGGGGCCTGATAGTGAGATTGACAATAGCACTAATGTGTTACAGATCCAACTGACCCAGGCGCAACTAAACATGATCCGCATGCAAATGCAGAACAATCCGAACCAGCCCATCATCATACAAACACCACAGCAGTCCCAGATTATACAGGTAATGGTCGACATTCTTTGAATTGATAACCGCTAATACAAACCTTTGAAAAAGGACAAAGTGTCCTTATTCAATATGCGTAGCTAGTTCCACCAAGCACCATCGATCAATAGTATAAACAACACGAAATTCATTAATTACTTAGGTAAGGGCCCGAAGCCGGGTACCTAATCCTTATAATTTTGCTTATAAATACGGCTTACCCCAACCCAAAGAAAACTCGCACCAGAGCCTCGTCTGTTCATAAGCAGTAGTGTACATTGTACAGACTAACAGGCGAGATTGACTTATGCCCGTTTGCACTAAACTCTACTTAGGCTTATCCTTGTAAAGTGACTCCTAAGTCTAAGATAATCTTAACTTTATTTTCAATTGCACCAACATATTTACGAAAGGGCATTCCTAACTTAAGATAAGCCTAGTAAAGCGAATGAAGGTGTAAATGAACGAATGAATTAGCCAATTTTCTATGATAATTGAGCGATTGTCTATGATTTCTTTAACGATCTCGTCGGAGTTTTGGCGCAAACGCGGGAAAGCGCACATCGCAGTATTATTTTATTTTTCGAAATTGGTGTGAATTCGAGTTTTTATGTGTAAAAATGGTGGATTATTAGACATAACGTCTTGGACAATTCACACAAGTGTAGGAAAGTGGGATATTACAGTGAATTGTGACATTTTGTGTTCGTTCCAAATCTCCTGGGGAACCTTCAGTAAAGTCCCCACAACTTTACTGAAGCAGAAATCATCACTCATCGTCATCGTCATGAAAAAATATTATATTGAATATATTTAAGGTTTAGGCTGATGGCTTTGTGCCAAGCCCCAATAAATAATAATAAAAAATAACGATCTCGTCTCGTCAATCAAGTCGCGTAAGTCACGTTGTATTTAAATTTATTTAAATTTAGATTATTTATTTATTTAGTTTAATATCATGTGCCAAACAGTACATAACAATACCGGACATTGATTGACAACTGTCAAAAAAATAGGGTTAGGAGATTCTTAAAACGTTATGACTTACTTAATCGGTGTCATAAGAATTAAGATTGACTTAGCGTGTTTAGGAGTATCTTAGGGTTGGTGCAATGCATTTTCTTGTTAAGAGTGTCTTATATACCTTAGGCATCAGGTTAAGATACTCTTAAGTTCAGTGCAAACGGGCATTAGTGCCTGGAAAATCCTCACACATTGCGACCAGAAACGGTGCGCACTGTGCGGTATGAAAGAAACTTCATCCCACGCACGCTCAAGCTGTGGAATGAACTCCCTGCTGTGGCTTTTCCAAGCGACTACAATATGGGGTTTTTCAAGAAGGGCAGGATCGGTAACACTAGTAGTAGTGCCCTTGGTGTTGCACATGTTCATAGGCACACAGTAACCAAATTCCATGGGCTTATGTGACAGTCGGTAGCTTAGTGGTTAAAGGGTCGGCCTTACGATCAAGATGTCCCGGGTTCGAATCCTGGCCATTACACTACCGACGTGAACCCACTCCTAGCACAAGCAATTAGGCTTAGTTGGAGGGGTTAGAGGGAATATTAGTATTGTTGATAATTTCGTATGCTAATATTCTTTATTTATCAGAATATCTTACATTGCAGGTATCATCCCAACAGCATCAGCCTCAACAGCAAGTGTTCCTGGCACAAGTGGCGAACTCGCAAGACTCCTAGTGTCGGAGTGCTACCGTAAAGAAGTGAGAACTCTGTGAAAATTTGTGATAATGTGACATGGTGTAGATTGTGCGGTTCGATTGTTAAGTGATGAAACTCAGACTAAAAGAATATAGATGGAACGCTTAGTACTCGCGTGTGAAGCCGCCGAAAGTATTACTAAAGTTGTCACATCTCGCTCGAAAGAGCGAAATGGTACTACTTTAGTATTACTTTAAGCGACTTCACACGCTATTTCTATGCGTTATGACTTTGTTTTGTTATTCTTTTAGTCTGAGTGCTGAAGAAATTATGTAAGTCTCTCTATATGAGGGGTGGCCAACTTGATCGGTGATCTTGGATTTACTAACTAAATCCGGTGCGATCTAGCTTAGATTGAAAGGGGCTCCTTGAGGGGCGATTGTGGTTTAAATCCTGCACTTTGCATCTTGTATGTCACGTTCGCTTGAATCGAAGTTCTTGGTGGTGCTCCAATGCTCTATACACCCAGTTCTTCATCCTAGCGTTAATCCCAATCGCATCCGAAGCTATCAACTTGGAATCTGGGGTCTGCTTTTACGAGTCCAACTGCGGATTTAGCTAAACTTCGACATTTTCCGTGAAGCGACTGCCACCACACCTCCACAGCCCAAAGGCGATATCGAAACATTGCAGTTAGACCAGTTGAACTACCCGTAACGACTGCTATAGATGTTTTATGGCAACCGGAACCGACGGTTAAACGTGCTCTCCGAGGCATGACCAGACCAGTGCAAATACCCATATTCATGCATACAAATATTTGCACTGTGCGGGGATCGAACCCGCACCTCCTGCGCAGCGGCCGCGTTTACTACCGCTACGCCACGGAGGCTGTCGAGGCTCCATACACCCACTAAGATATTAAAAAACATGAGGAGCGAAAAAATTATAATCTTGAAAATTATGTCTAAACATAGACATAGGATTGACTAATCAATATTTATGTAAATGCATACCTTAATAACTAAGAGAGACATCTGGTCTAGTATAGTAAAATCAATTTCTTTTACCTTACTACGAATGAAAGGACTAAGAGCTAGGACCGGTTGGCCACCCCTGCTCTTTGTGTAAAGAGATTTATCATCAAAAGTTCGAATTTATTATTCCAATTGCTAGCACTTCCGTTCCGTACTAGTTATAAGATTATATTAGAGGAATCATCAATATCCGGCAGTGTAGATACATCAATGACAAAAGTTGCTTAACACTCTCATTACTAAAGTACGGCAAGCGTAAGCCTGTACTGTGGGTGCTTATAAACCTAAAACAAATTATGATTAAACTAACCTGCTAAGCAATTTTTGTTGTTGACCGTACATCATGTGAAGAATGATCCACAATTTTTTATCTGACATCGTTCGCAACAAATAATAAATCCTCTTATACAAGTGTTTTGGATTGCCTCCTATTGTAGAGGTTGATCCCACTAATCCTTAGTTATCTATATATATATAAATACATCTATACACATATATACATCTATACATATAAATAAAATTGGAGTGTCTGTTTGTAATATTGAAATAACCGTTTTTACTACATGCATATGAATATAATACGGTACATACACTAAAATAACATTTTTTGCTTGTCTGTCTGTCTGTTCGGCTAATCTCTGAAATGGCTGGACCGATTTTGACGGAACTTTTATTGGCAGATAGCTGATGTAATACTTTTATTTTAGAAAAATATCATGCTCAATGGCCTTGACTCAACACTAAGCGATAACCAACATCCACGCGGGGCGAAGCCGCGGGCAACAGCTAGTAATAAATACAAACGAAACTATTACAATTGATTGGACTGAATTTAAATATAATCCATAAGAAATTAATATATTTACTTATTAAATTTAATATGCAATCTGTTTTTTGAAATTATTTAACTGAAATGCGGTTAAACCTTCTAGTATAGAATAATTTTTTGCGTGTATAATGTTTTTATAGTTGTACCGAGGACCCTGAAACCCCTAGTTTACACCAAGGTTTCACATGATATGATCCAATGTTTGACACTCATATACGCATAAATTTCGTGAACTGATGGAGGCCACCACTTTCACTTCAATATTGTCAAATCGTGCTAAATTGTGTTTGATTGTATTAAAACAGTGTACCTTTGACAGTGACAATCATAGTTCCTATTTACGTCATTTCATCCGACAAAATTCTTTTAGTGTCCAAACGCAAAGTAAAAAAAAATTTACAACTTATTTTTGCACGAATTTTATATTTGTCTGCCGGTGTAAGCGAGGGGGGCGGGGGAAGTTCTCAGGAGCCGTCGCAATATTTTTTCCCCGACTACGGCAAAGGAGGGTTATGATTGGGGAATTATGGTCGGATATGCTACCGCCATATTCACATATACGCCACCGGCAGAACACTACAAAGCGACAATAATTACAACTTCCTAAAATGACATTCGGACGCAAAACGTCCACTTCTTAAAATGACAACTTCTTAAAATATTCACCTTCAACTTCAACTTCTTCAAAATGGCCCCTGCAGCAAATCGCCACAAATCGCCAAATTCAAGTAAATTGTAATATAAAATTATTAATGGCGACACGCCAATGTCGAGTGAACGGATGAACCGATTTTGATTTAGTTTGTATATGAAAATCTAATTTTGATAAATAGGTCCATATTTTACATTACTTATACAACTTCCATAAAATGTTTGTTTAAATAAGTGTTGTTTGTTATATAAGTGTACTTAAGTTATAAAATAAATTGATAAATTAATAAATTTGCTTTTATTAGAAAATTTTCAACCGAAAACATCATTACTTATTTGATAACAATTGCTTAGAAATATTTAGAAAAATAAAAATAACAATTACTTCAGGCATTTCATACAATGAATAAAATTAAAAAAAAACAACATTGAACTACTTAATAAGTACAAAAAATGTGCATTATACGTAAGTATAATATTATAATTAATTTTTAATTATACACCATTATCTGGTATGCGGAAAAAAATATCAATTGGATTTTACTAATAACATTAGTAAATATGATATTTAAATATACATATAGTAATTCATATTTAAATGAGGTTATATTACATGAGACCTATAAATCTATCAGTGAAGAGAATCACTCTTTATTTGAAAAATCCTGTTTACGTTACGCCAACCGCTATGTATCGACAAAGCAGATACGGTTGCACCTTTATATACAACTTTATAGGGAAAAGTGCGACTGTATCTCCTTTGTCGAATGTACTAGCTGTTTGATGAAAACGTTAGAAAATTGAAATAGAATGATAATTCAGGGATCTCTGAAATAATACAGAAAAGGCATAAAGCATAAACAAGGCGAAAAGACGCAATCACAGGCCAAAATTGTGTCTATACGTACAATTTGCTTTTAAAATTTTTATGCCTGTTATCATTTCTTGGAACTTGGCAGAAGTCTATGTAAGTATAGCACAATGGCCGTTTTTTTACCCGGCAGAGTCGAATAAGGTAACCGCATCTCGTCCTGTGGGTGGCGTAGAATGGCAACTAAGACAAATGTCAAAGTACTAACAAAGGCAATAGTTTCGCTCCCTATTACGTAGGATCACAAATCGTGGTTGGCGAAATAGTAAGTGCTAATACAGCCACTGCCCGCCAACCTGATCGTCCATTACGTTGAATTTAGATGAACTCACAAACTAAAGAACTAACAGACTGAACGTATGGAACTAGCGAGTGAAGCGATATAAAATTATACTAAAATATTATACATTTTTTCACTCTATGTCAACGCACGAGTGCTAGCGAATTGGGTATTTGGCCGACTATAATTAGTTACTTTTTACTAAACGTCAAAATGGTATTTTACTATTGTATGAAAAATTTATTTGTGATGTTATAATGTTCAATAGTCAAATCATTTACTAGTAGTATAGGTTGGGTAGACGATTTAAAATAAAAACGATAAAATAAGAACCGACGCTACTGTTATCGCTCTTTTACCATTCTTAATTTAATAAGTTCAGCATTTTTTTTTATTAACAGCAATATACCCAATTGGTACTATTTTATTTTTACTTCACGCGGCTTCGCACGCTAGTTCTCTACGTTCCGTCCATGTTATTCTTTCAGTGTGAGGGTGAACTCTAGTTACTATTTCGCTTCGTGTGTTCAAGCACAGCCTGGACGTCTTCTTTGAGCAGTTGTACCATGACTCGCTTCTGTTTGCAGTCCTCGCGGATCACGCCCGAAGCTTGCTCTTTTAAATGTTTCATGAAATTCATGTCTTGTTCCTGGGACCTGCAGACAAAGGATTTAAATTGAGTCTCGATCTCAAACTCTCAAATGTCAAAACCCATCAAGCCAATTCTCGTAATAAATGTTTTTAATCTACATTACTTGATTTAATAATAATGTTTATAACGATCCTAATGTCAATTGCTGACTTGAAAATCGTGTTACGAAAATAACATTTTTGACATTTCATTTGATTATGACAGATCGACACTGAGTTTTGAATAGATTTTGGGAGCTTTCTGATGAGAAGCGGCTACCAGGACCTATTGACGTGTGCAGCACAGTCGTCACACTATGCCGACCCTGTAAGAACTGGACCATCTATAGTGTGATAGAAAGAGCATGAGACGAAAGCGAGGGAGATTCCGCCACCAGCGCTCATGGCGGTATCTCGCTCACTCTCAGCTAATGCTTTTTTTTTCTCTTTCTTTACAGCTTCCTCTGCCACCCCGCACGTATCATGAGAGCATTACAGCACTCACGGTCACGCTAAAACTCCCTTGTAGAACCCTATACCTTCGTACTGTGAACCTGTCTGTGTGTGTATGTGTGAAGCCGGCCAATCGCAATACTCCGTTCTTGATACGATTACGATAGTTTGTTGTGCTAGGGGTACTATGGTCTCTTACTTTTGATCTAAGCCACTGAACGCGTCGTCCATGAGCCGCACCATATCCGCCAACAAGCCGGCCGCGACCCGCTTGAACAGACGTTCTCGTTCCTCCTTCAATTCACACAATTGTTTCTGAGCGGCCACGAATAGGTGTACGAACCTGAAATTGTCAAATAAAACCATATATTCTTTAGATACTTCTAGTACAGTCAGCATCAAATCGGTCTTGACTACCACGTACAGTGCCCCGAGCACGAATAATATTCGAATTCGTAACGTAAACGTATCAAGATAACGGAGCAATGTGATTGGCCGCCTGCCTAATGTGAACCAATCGCAACGCTCAGTTCTTTCGATACGTTTATGTTACGAATTCGTATATTTTTCGTGCTTGGGGCACTGATGTTAATACCGAACAGTGCCCCTAGCAGGAAGAACTATCGTAATTGTATCGTTAACGTATTCAGAGAACGGAGCATTGTGATTGGCCGCCTGTCTACTGTGAGCCTATGTGTGTGTGAAGCCTGCCAATCACAATACTCCGTTGTCTCAATACGTTTACGATTCGAATACGATATTTTTTGGAGCTATGGGGTACTGTTTTATTGATTTTAATTGTATTATCGTCCGAAATAAAGGTGCGTACCAGATATCAAGACAATCAGTCAACAGGGAGAGAGAATATCAAGGTATTTAGATCATTTTGAGTATCTTGCTAGTCAAGATCGAGTTGATACTGACTGCACAAGGCCCTACCAATCTTTGAGGAACAAGCCAACCGTATCAGCAAATCGGTGCACCACTGCACCTGTTTAACAACTGAAAAAGCTCTGCGATTTCCTCTTCCTCTTCAGGTCAGATGTTAGTGCGACACCGGAAAAGGTAACATACCAATCGAACGCAATATGCGGAGCTGTGGGAAATCGCTATGAGAACGATGGTAATTCTTCATCTACTACTATTTGGATGTAACCGGGATTCGCGATTCCGTGGGTGCTGTCGTAGTTGCTATTTTTTTCAGTTTATAATAAAGTTAAAGTAAAAGTATAGTAACAGCAAATAAATTGAAATTTGCTGTACCTATTTATCTACGTATGCATTATATACAATTAGCGTCATAAATTTATAGTGCTAACAAAATGTACGAAGTCTAAAAAAACGTAGGCATGGAAAGCAATTTGGACAAGTGGGGTTTTTTTTTACGTGCGGGAAATCCCTACGGACACCCCCCCCCCCCCTTTGGAGCCGAAGGGGGAGGTTATGTCGGACTCGAACCGACTAAACCGCACGCCGTCTGTGGGTCGATGTGCTAGGCCGAAGGTGAGGTTGTCTTGTGACATATCCCTCGCACCCCGGCTGACCCAGGGCCATTCCTCTCGGTCTGGCCCCACGGGGTCCCCGACTCGCCCCCGGTATGGGGGGGGGAGGGGGGGCACCGTCCCACGATGCGCGCCGTCGCCGTGGCCTGCTTCTGCTAGGGTGACGGGCGGCTCCACACGTCACCCTCAGGCCCGCGCTCATGGGGGGCGGAGGTCGGTTTGCGCCCTCCGACGCCCGAGCCGCCTTCGAATCACGGCGTGCCCTTGGACAAGTGGGTACTCACTTCTTGCTGGTATTTTGATGAATCTCAATGAGCGTTGTATCCAATTTTTCCATAACATTTTTTATGCTTTCACTTGCTGAAATTTGTAAAGCTTGAGCTGTAATAGAGAAAAATAAAAATGAAATTAATATTAAAACTACTACCAATGATCTAATATTAAAAGAGATAGGTAGATTACACTGTCAATTACAAACATGAATGCAAGAGTACTTGTGAATGCCAATTTTCTAGGTCGGTCGCTGCCTTAAGAGGGGTTTCGTTTCCTGCAAATAATTTTATGAGGATTTCGACAAAAATAGGTATATACGTTGTTCTTCGTTCTTGCAATAACAGAACGCTGCATAATACAGTGGACGGCCTAAGCGCCAGCACCGTTGCTAATTTTTGAAATATAAGATGACCAAATATATCATCACTAAATATTGACAAACTGGGGGTTTCAATAACTCACCTTGGCTGCTACTGGGTTCGTTCCTTCTGAACCAGTCATCTACACTGGAACCCGTGATACCACTTCCATCAAGACAATCTCCTATATTATTGTTATACTCTAGTTTCTTCTTTTTGCGATCATCTACCTCCTCTTCTAATTTTCTTTTCAATGCTCCAGAATCATCTATCTTTGTTGATGTGCTCATTTTATCCTGAATTGACTCCGAATCGGTACTCTGTGTTATATTTCGTAGTGGAATACTTTTATTTAATGAATCGATTTTATTTGTTTGTTTAACAGATTCTCCTTCATCTTTTGAGCTTTGAGATTGAAATTGTGTTCGTCCTAAATTCTTAGCAAGTGTCCTTTTTATTTCATTCATATAATCTTCATCGTCTGACAGAGTGGCTTGCGAAAGCTTGTCCGCGTTTTTGATGCTTGATTCGAAACATTTTATTGGGGAAATATTAGATTTTGGTATACATTTAACTTGTCTAAAAGCTTGTACTCTGGTTTTCTTTTCAATTTTCTTTGCTACCCTCGATTTTGGACTGTTTACTCTACAATTACTATTGTTAGCGGAAGGTTCATTGCGTTCTCTGCTAGTGTTAGTTTTCGATGGCGATTTTTCTTGCATTACCTTTAAAGATCTCTTAATAGCCTCTAGTATTTCTGGATCATTTTCGAGATCAGATACTTGTTCGGCTACAGCTTCTTTTGGACTTTCAATATCTTTATTAATTTTGGACTGATTACTCCTTGGAGAAGTAATATCTGATTCTGAATTCCTTCTAGACGGTAGCCATCTACTGATGTCTTCTAGAGAAATTCTTTCGATAGAAACTACAGGGGATCTTAAAGATGTCCGACTATCGCTACTTTTAGTATTCAAATCAACTTTATTTTTTTTGCCAGATTTGTTTAAAATACTTCTTTTATCTTTTTCATCATTATGACACAAAATATTAATTTCTTCTGTTAATTTTTCGAAATAATCTTTTGCAGAGTGATCCATATATTCTGTCTCTAAGTATCGATGTTGCAACTGTTCTGTAATTAACTCGGGGCTGGGTGGGGCTTCTTCCGAATCACCGTGGCCAGTAATACCTACAGTAGCTATAGATTGTTCCGATTTTGATCCTGAGACAGATATACTTATCTTTTTGGGCGCCGATTTTCTCTTATCTTTTTCTTTCTTTACCTTGACAGGGCTAGGTTTCTTGTTCGCAGGTTTCTTACCTTTCGGATTAAATTCTTTGGCTTGTGTTTCAAGTTGTATAATCTCGTCAGTAATATTAATAGTTTGGGGACTGTAAAGAATTTTCTCGTTATCCGATAACAAGTTCTGAGTATTGTTAGATTCATTAATGTATTGTTCGGGATTTTGGCATAATTTTTTAAATTTATCTACCATTTTGGCTGAGAGATCTCCGTCTTCTTGATTTGTCCTTAATGCCTCTTCAACGACCAGACCTGGTAAGGGACTTTCAGTTCTATCATTGTCTGTATTAGGTTTAATATTTATAGTTTCTATTGTTTTAGCCTTATTCTTTTTCGTTGTTTTTCCTTTGTTTTGGTTCTTATTCGACTTTATATCCTTTTCAGTAATGCTTTCCATTTCTGGAACTTTTTCTAGAATTAATATTGGTTCTGGATTTACAATTTTGGGGGTATGAATGACGATAGAGGTGTCCAGCACTTCTTTTTTATCTCTCATTCTTTCATCAATTAAATCATTAGCGAGTTCTATATTGACCATTTTTTTAGTTCTTTGTCGTCCGTTACCTTTTCGTTTACCTTTTTTACACTCATCTTTAACTGAATTGTTTGTACGTTTGAATACTCTGCCACGCCTTAAAACAGTAGATTCTTCACTGCAGGCAGTAGTTGTACTATTTCTTTTTGATTTTTCCACCTTTTTCGCTTTAAAATCATCTTCACTATCAGTGGAAAAGTTATAAACGTCAGATGCTTTATCAACTAGTTTTACTTGTTCACTATTAGCAGATTCTTTTACTTTATCAAATAAATCGTTCATTTTTTTTGATCTCGGAGATGGTGGCTCAAATTTTCTAGATTTTCTATTTCGTGGCATACGAATGTGTCTTTCACGTTCTCTTTCTATGTCTTTGTATGGCTTGTATGAAGGCGCCGATTTTGGTGTTTTCTTTGTTTTAGGATCAGTGAAATCATTTTCTTGCGAGTTCACGTGTGCTTCGTCGGTCATTTTTACATCTTTGGGAGAGAACAGTTTACGTTTTCTACGCATCAGTGGTGTTACAGCGTCAGCTGCATTATCAGTAACTAAATTTGGTTTGTTAGTTCCTGTATTATCTTGTGTCACTCCAGGCACATTACTTTCATCAATTGCATCCGCATTGTCCTCTATGATGGTAGACATCTTGGGCGTGTCTAACTTATTTTTCTGTTTTGTTGTACGAGTTTTGCTGTTGTCTCTTTTAGACGTGGCTTTGTATTTCAACTTTATTTTTTTAGGTGCTACAGGTTTTTTATTTTTAGAATCAATACTCTGGATTTTATTTAGAATATCCTTTAATGGTAAATCATCTTCCAGATCAGAAGTGTTATCCGCAGCAGTTTCTTTATCTCCATTTAAATAATTAGAACATTTATTGAATTCTTCGCACACTTTATCCACTATATTATTAAGACATTCGATTACCTCAATATTATTAAAGTTAAAGGAGTCCAAATTTTGTATATTATCATCTCCCATTAACATCAGGTCATCATCTAGATGATCATCACTAAATTCAGAACTTGTTTCGTTTATTTTCTTAGCTAGTGTTGGGCTAATGATATTTTCTCGTGTTCTATTTTCTGTAAAATGTTGTGAAAAAAATTCTTCGACTACTTGAACATCAAAACACTTTTTTTCAGAAGAATCACCTTTTACGATATCTTTTTTCTTGCGGCGGGTACTAACATATACATTAGGAGTATCACTTATGGCTTCTGTGTTAGATTCATCAGATGAAGATACTGGCTTAGGACATTTTTTCACTGCTTTATTCAAATCATTTTCTTCATTAGGTGTATTGTCAATTACGTCACCTATTTCTTGTAACTCTTCAGACTTGTTATTCAAATTATTTTCTTTATTAGGTGTATTATCAATGACTTCACCGATTTCTTTTAACTCTTCTAACGTTTTTTCTCTTGTATCGATGCCACTATCGATTTGTCCTTTATCTTTTTCTTGTCTGGCGTTCAATGCTTCTTGGACTAATAAATTGACAATATTATCGGGATCATAATCTTTGGACTTGGATAATCTTTCAACTGTATCATTTATAACCGAATCGTCTGCAGATCCTATAGTAGCTACTAGCAAACAGCTTGGCGTTTGTTCGCGAATTACAGGTGACAGTAGTCTATTTTGCGCTTTACTCTTTGGTTCTGGGTATCTTCTATTTGTCTCATTATCACTTTGAGACTGCCTACTAGGAACTGGTGTAAAATTTTTCTTCTGGCACACGCCGAAAGGTTTACAATTTAGGGTGGTAGTGCTTCGATCATCCGCCTCACTGACTTCAGTTACTATAGACAGATCAGGTGGAGCACAAACTCCCAGGGGTTCCTTTTCAAATTGATATCGGGGTAATGCAGCTAGTTTTTCGTGAAGCTAAAAGGGACATTAACGTAAATTATTTCGAAGTAGACAAGTTTTTTTCAGTAAATTCACTCTGAAAGAAACATACGTCCTTGGCATATGTTGAGAATAAGATATTCAATGTCAGTATTTGGTGGTTCTAGGAAAAATAAAGTGCCTCGCCTACAACCTATAAGCCAGTTCACCTGCCGATCGGAGAGACTTTTTTCTCGGGGTTAGAATGTCAGACGTCAATCGCTCCCGAAAATAAGCCAAATCAATAATAATAGCAGAGAATTACCGGGGCTCCAATGTAACAAGCTTTAAATTCAACTGAGATTAATGCTGTTATGACGATGAATTTCATTTAGAATTTGGATATTTATGTGTTCTTTCTTAATCATAAAACAAGATGATGGTGACAAAAAGTTTTATTTTTCATTTCTTTTTAATAAATGTTATTTTCATTTGAATATTATAGCGCTTCATCAAACTTACCTGTGCTAAAGAACTGGTCGATGCAGTAGAAGGTGACGCACACGAAAGAGGTTGTCGCGATCTTACTATATAACCTGTAATTTATTTTTAATATTTAGTCCTTACTTCGTCCGCTTGTACTTCAATCATAGTTTTAATCTTTTGCCCTGGACTCCTAATACCTTTTTTAAAATAAACGTAGCCTAAGTTACGCTCTTTGACATTAGCTACCTATAGTAAAAATATCATTAAAATTCACCCGGCCACTTCGCAGATTGCTGATTACAAACAAACAGACTGGGAGGTCAAATGGCAGTCGCTTCCAATACAGCCGCAAGTCACATATTATTTAAGTGGACCCCTAGTGAAGGAATCGTATGTGGCCGGGACTAACGCAAAGAGACCGATGATGACTGGGAGTAATTGTTACCTAACGATAGACATATCGTTAGGTAATAGGCTGGAGGAAGCTGGTTGAAAAATAATCTTACCTCAATTTAGCTGGGAAAAGATTGTATACACATTGACAAATTTGACAGGTTGCCTGGCAGATTGTTTATACAATTTTTTCTCAGATAAATCACGAATCAGCTTAGTGTACTGACCTCTATAACTAGCTGGACTGGCTATTCCATAGAAAACGACAGCTTACGTTTTGTGTCGATTTGAAGCGCCACCGTGAGTGTAGTGAGAACTAATTAGTTTGTAAATGGACGTTGCTCGTTGTTTCTATATATGCGTTTACCATTAAAAATGTCTAAAATGGCCGTAATTGCCACGTAATATCCATCGTTTATATAAATTATTGCTACCAAGACAATTGTAGTATTAGTTCCAAGTACACTCGCTACTGTGCGCCGCAACTATCAGCGCCAATATGGAGATTTTCAATTAGACACAATATTATGGGTCCCGATCCCGATGTGGCTGAGTGACATACTAGAATATGGGCCTTAAACTCTTGCGTTCCATGAAATAAAGATAACGGGAACGTCAGGCACTCAAAGGTATGTAAGTACCTATACCATGATCGCGTTAATTTCCGTGATCTTAATTATACAGGGTGTAATCGTTAAGTGTGTCCAGGTGATTATTCCGTAACTATTACAGATATCAAAAAACTTTAAACTGATATCGAAAGGACGTTACCTAATGAGTAAAATGACATCAATAACTTTTTTTAAATCAAACGAGAGGTATCTAACATTTTGACATTAAACACTCCCATACATTTACTATGAGATTAGTAGAAAGGTTTTAGGTACGTACACCAGAAGGGACTATCTATCTGGGTACTCTCTTTTGTAGGCGATAATGGCCGCTCTTTTGTTACAATCAAATTTGTAGTAAATTTTTAGCATATCTCTCATTTCTCTTTTGGAATATGTCATTTTGCAATCAATAAATGAAACATATATTTTAGATTGACATGGTCATTTACATTAAAATTAAAATTATAAACGGGGGTAAACACGGTAAATATCCCGTTTATAATTTTAATTTTAAAATAAATGAAACAATCGCGATTAGTAACGCAAATTTAAAAAAAAAACTATAAATTGGCGGGAACAACAACCCGAAAAGTTTTGAATTTAGAACGAACACCAAATAGTATCTTTATTTTTTGTAGTGTGTTGCAGTTTCAGTTAGCTCAAATTACTTAATGCGATATTGAAACACGGTTTATTACTAATTTGAAGTGGTAAGATAATTAATTTACACGTGTATCTACTTGAAAATCATCATTGTCATATTATACGTAATCATGAAATATAATTAAGGTAAAATGGGTACTAGATCACTTAAAATAAGGAAACTAAAACCTTTCTACTAATCTCATACTAAATGTATGGGAGTGTTTAATGTCAAAATGTTAGATACCTCTAGTTTGATTTTAAAAAAGTTATTGATGTCATTTTACTCATTAGGTAACGTCCTTTCGATATCAGTTTAAAGTTTTTTGATATCTGTAATAGTTACGGAATAATCGCCTGGACACACTTAACGATTACACTCTGTATACTAGCTGTTGCCTGCAGCTCCGCTCGCGTGGATGTCGGTTATCAGGAATCGGGGTATGAAAAATATATAGTAGCCGATCCTCAGACCTACCCGATATGCACCCAAATTTCATGAAAATAGGTCCAGTAGTTTCCGAGGAGTATGGGAACGAACATTGCGACACAAGACGTACCTATATATAGAAGATTTACCTCAATCTAGTTTCTCAAGCACTATGCGACCCATTGGGAAGCTGGCAGGAATCGGGTTTTAGGGACCACACGCCACTAATAAGCAGACAGATAATATAATTAATATTTAAAGTACTCACCTGAATGCTTCCGGCGTCTAACTTCAGCTGGATTTGAAAATCTCGCATCTTGTTCCTACAAACAATATTATGTTGTTCGTGAGACACTGACACATTCGATTAGGTGTGTTATTTATGTATCTACCTACATTAAAGATTAAAATAACGATTTTAAGTTTCTATTTGATGAATTACAGACTACCCGCATTTTATAATCAATAATATGGTGCTTCAATAACATTAGCTTCTTTTTGTTAAATGTGAAAACTGTAAGTGCTATAGAAACTAGCATGATAGTTATACTATGAGGTACTAGCTGTAGCCCGCGGCTACGCCCGCGTGGTTGTCGGATTTGTTTACATTAATGATCACTACTCCGCTCCCTTGAGTAGTAGCGTGGTAATATGCCTATGTGTTATTCTGATGTATAAGCTTTATTATTGTAAAGTTTCATAAAAATCCATAAAGTAGTTTTTACGTGAAAGTGTAACAAACATCCATACATACATCCCTCCATACTCACAAACCTTCGCATTTATAATATTAGTAGGATGAATCGTTTTTATCCAGTTATCCAGTATCCAGCATCTTTCTCACCATTAGGTTAGAAAGATGATTCAAATTTCATTAAAATTAAATTATCGAGTAAGTAAATATGAACGGACTTCGTTTTAATTTACAGATTTTAATTTCTACTAACTGCAAGAAGACCAATGACTTCTTCATAGGTATTGGATGAATAAATGAATTTTAATAAATAAAGCGCTTATATGTCATGCTAGCTTTTGCCCTCAGCTCCGCCCGCGTGAATGTCGGTTATAGCCAGTGTGTATATGTCCTTTCTCAAGGTGTAATCGACCCCTATACTTACCAAATTTCATCAAAATCGATTTAGTGGTTTAGGTGTGAAAGACGGACAAACAGACACACACACACACTTTTCCATTTATTATATAAGTATGATGTACCTACGACAACTACAAAAAGTTGCGCATTGTTGCTGGTCAATTAGTGGTCCATTTTTTGTTTCATACAGTCAGTCTAGTATTATTTATAACGTTGCCATAAAATATTTGCTAAACTAGAAGAAATCAATGTACAATATAAAAATAATATAAATAATAAACATAGGTACGGTACCATACTAACCGATTTATTATTTGGTTGTTCAACAACTTTAGGCGGTGATAATATCAATTCAGTTTCCAAGTCCAGTAATAACTAAAAAAGAAAACAATAAATTGAAAATCTTTAGAAAATGAGTATAGGAAACCTGTGTGGAGCGTCAGTAATTAGTGGTTATGAAGTCTGACTTAAGATCGATAGGTTCAAGGTTCGAATCCTGGCCATTACACTACCGACGGAGACGTGATCCTAATCTTAACTCAAAGCTAGTTAGCAGGAGTAGTATACCAGTAAAACATTAGTAATACTAGGAATTTTAATCCGAAGCCGACTCCTTAACCACTAAGCTACCCGATGAATAACCTCCGTCTCCCATAAGGGCGGGCCCTGGGACCCCAGCAGAAGCAGGCCGCGGCGGCATCCCCATACCGGGGACGAGTTGGGGTTTCCGTGGACTCCCATCCGAATAGGGCCAGATCCAGATAGATGGCCCTGGGTCAGCCGGGCTGCAGGGATATGCACTAGCTACCTTACCTTCGGCCTTGCACTGCGACCCACAGACGGCGTGTGTTTTAGTCGGTTCGACATAACCTCCCTTGGCGGTGAGAGGGGAGGGGTATAATTAGGGATTTAGCGCATGTAAAAAAAACCGCTAAGTTACCGACGTTGTGCTGATGATGATGAGTATGACAAACTTAACCTCTCTCCAAACATTGTGCTGTGCCCAACAGGGTCCCAATTGTAACCTAATTTTTAAGCAAAGCCGCTTATAGGTACCTACTACTTTTATAGATACTATAACTAAATGTAAACTCATAGATTTTACAAATCTTCGTTTTACATCTTGATTTACTCGGGATTTCTCGCGATTAAATTTTTCTTACACCCGAAACGGCAGCCAAAACGTTCCTAAAAGATTTAATTGCGAGAAATCCCAGGTGCGCATATAAAACTATATACCTACTATATTATGGAATGTAATAAATAATGCCGCGTGGTTCCCGGCAGAGTAGAATTTGGGCCACCCCTTCTCTTCCCATGTGGTGTCGTACAAGGCGACTAAGGGATAGGGCTGATTAACTTCAACATCAGACAGATATGTACAGCCCAGACTCAGCCTCAGATGTATGGCTCGAGTCAACAATAGTGCCCGGAATACGGCAATAGGCTCACCCCCTATTACGTGGGACCGAATACAGATTGGTGATATGTGGGTGTTAATTCACCTCTGCCTAACCCTCCAGGGATAAAGGCGTGATTATATGTATGTATGTATGTATGTAATAAATAAGTAAATGTATTGAGGAATGAGTACGATGATGATGTGATCTGTTATTATTAAGAATGATTCGTATCGTACCTGATATTTACTATCGAAAATCCTTCTGAGAGCGCCGTCGAGTCGCTTGACGTCAGATCGTGACGACACAATTGCGGTGACGTGGCAGCTGACGTCATCGCCTAGCTTGATACACGACGGAAGAACACGGGGCGGAGATAAAGTTTCTACTGATAGGGTGAGAATTTCCGACTCTCTGAAAGCAAATACATATTGTAGATGAATTCGTCGACACCTCCATTTTTACCTGACTATGGCTAAAGATAGGCTATGCTTATATTTTTAACAGACTAAGTATTTATGTATGTATTACTTTACTTTAAACTGTACATACTATAGCTACCTTCCTATTTTTTATGGTCTAATTATAATCCATTTTTAATACCACTTCGATGGCAGACAAGCACACGGTCCACCTGATGGAAAGTGGTTACCGTGGTCTATGGATGTGTGCAATATCGGAGCGTCACACTCGTGCTGGTGACCCTGAAGAAAACTTATAATGCCCTTCTTGAAGAACAGCATATTGAAGTCGCTAGGATACCAGAGCAGGGAGTTTATTCCACAGTTTGAGCAGAATGAAGCTCCTTTCATACCTGTCTGTGTGCGCCATTTCTTGTGGCAACGTGTCAAGATTCCCTGACTGAGGCAAGTGATCGTGATATAGCACCATCTAGACTCAAACTGAAAAATGCTTGGACTATGAAGATAAGATTAACTCAGCAGTTTGTTTGCGAAGTCTGCCAGTTCGTTGAACCAGAAAGATTAATAATATGAATCAAAATAAATACTCAGAATATTATTAAATACGTATTACGCGTAGATGATTGCAATTTGGCTGATAACGTCAAGTACCTACTTGTACGATAACGAACGTGATAAGATGAATGGGTTTGAGACAGGAAGTTTTATCGACAATATATAAGTACCTTATTGGATTTCTTAGAAGGGTAACAAGCGTAATGTCATTGGACAACGGACCACAACTAGACTAGCTCGCAGTAAAAATGTAATTTAGGCTATACTGCGCTAAAAAGGCTATTATAAAATCCAAGAATATTTTGATGATAAACAAGCTTGGTAAGGAGCTGTTCACTCAACTATGCTACCCAAGCAAACTATTGTATTTAGACTAAGTAGACTAAACAAATGCTTGTAAATAGACCAAAAAAATGCCCGCTGAGTTTCTTGCCGGAGTCTTCTCAGGTCGGGGCTGCGTTTCGAACCAATGGTCCATTTGCTTCTTCTAGACTTTTAATTTGACGTTTTGTAAGTGCCGTTTTAATAGTTTATACAAAATAAGTGATTTTTGACTTTGAGTAAAGGGTATTTTGGAGCCCTACCAGTATCTTTGGGCCCATGCCAATCTCATGTGTGTCATCAGAAGGTTTGTCTATACCTACTGGCGGACAGGCAGGGCTCTGGTGCAAGCTTTTCACTAGGGTTTGGGGGCCAGATGGCAGTCTCTCCCATAAAAGCCGTGTAAGCCAACCTTTAAGGAGAAAGAATAAGCGGATGCTGGGCTCCAAGGTTTGCCTTAGATGCAACCGGGAACGCTAAAATAATGATAGAATTACCTGTACAATTTAGCGACGTGCGTGTTGTCCTCGCTAACAACGAAGGTCTCGAACGACTTGTGGTTCGTACACCCAAACGCGTCTAACACCCTAGGGTCCAACAGCACTGAAATGCACTTGCTGGCAGAGTTCAAGTCTAGCCACGAGTCGGTTTTATCTGTATCCTGGAAAATAACAATCCTGGACTTAATGTATATTTTGAACCTAAAAATTCTACGTGCTACGGTGTTTTTGAAGATAACACGTGGTGTTTAGGTGGTGGACGAGCTCAAATTCACCAAGCATCGATTATTACAATAAATAAATATGTTGTGGAATATTTATTTATTTATTTATTAAATTCACGCCCATAAATGCCCATGAAGGTCAGTAAGGCAAAAGCGCCAATGGTAGACACTGTAAGGACAAATCAAACTGCACTACAAAATTACACATATTCTTTAAAGAATGGTCATTGCGTCCTTTTTTACCTGATAAAGCAAAATTTAGACATGAACTTTAGCAGATAAAATCTATTAAAAACGAACATATTTTTTCTTTAAAATACAATTATTGTACATACACATGGTCGGCACCACCAATAGTCGGCAATCGCTTGAAACTAATAGATTCGACCGAATAGACCGAATAGATTCTGCCGAATTGGCGCACATAAGGGCCTCGTTTGTCTTGAGATTTAAGTTCAAGATATATGAACTGAGGTATACTTAATAGGCCCTACCTATACCCGCTCTTCTTATTTATTCCAGCGCCAATGGACGCGAGACCTGATGGAAAGTGGTTACCGTGGCCTATGAATGTGTGCAAAACCAGGAGAGTCACACTTTTGCTGCCAACCCTGTAAACACAGAGTTTCTGTGCCGTCAGTATAGAATACAAAACAGGAATAGCCTTTGGTCTTCTCACTGACAGCACTAAAACTCTCCAGTGAGCTCTGGCTACCCTACTCACCGCCGGGAACACCACACGAGGTTATTATGGAAATACCGGCGATCCCGGTTGTATTCAAAACTTGAACTTTACAAATCCCTAGTTGCTGTCATACTACTTCCATTGACTGGACGGATCAGTCCTTCTGCATGGGTCATTTCACTCATTTTCCCTATAGGTATAACGACTAGGATAGACGTTAGTATGGCAACCGGTATCGACGGCTTAACGAGCTCTCTAAAGCACGACCAGACTAAGGCAAATACCCATATTCATGCATACAAATATTTGCAGTGAGCGGGGATCAGACCCGCGCCTCCTGCGTAGCGGTTGAGTTTCCTACCGCCACGCCTCAAAGGCTGTCATACTTCTTCAGAACTGTTGGTTTACTTGGCTCTTGCAAGAGCAACCGCCGTCTGACAACCCAACCTGCCACCATAAAATGAAAACCTGCCTCAAGGCCCCGTCCGTATGTACCACCACTCCTTGCCAGCTCATGTGTTTCTCTCTTCCTACAGTCCCGGGTCCTTTAAAGTTGAGCGTCAAGCTGAGTGCCACCATTGTTAACATGGTACGTGTATGTTATGGCGACCCTCTTTCCTGAAACTTTGCCTTCAGCTTACCATCAGGCGAGGTGAAGTCAAATAGACGTGTCCTACATAAACTAAAAAATAAAAACCATAGCTAGCATAGAACGTAAGCTTGTTTGCCACCTTCTTCATCATCTTAGCATTAATTCCTGTGGCATCCGAAGCTTTCAGCTTGGAGTCTGGGGTCCGCTTTACCAGTTTAAATGCGGATTTGCCTGAACTTCGATAGTTTCTGTAGAGTGACTGGTATTTGAACTCCACAATCCAAACGCGATATCAAAGCATTGCAGCTAGACCAGTTTTTGAACTTCACCAACTACCCGTAACGACTGCCACAGGTGTTTGTATGGCAACCGGGACCGACGGATTACCGCGCTCGCCGAGGCACGACCAGACAAATGCAAATATTTGCACTGAGCGGGGATCGAACCAACGCCTCCTGCGTTAGCTGCCGCTTTCTTTACCGCTACACCACAGAGGCTGTCTGTGTCTCTGGCTATGCTGCTAGTCTTGCTTGCCACCTTAATAGTATTCTTTTATTTTATATATGACACTTCAATTTGACTTCGCCTCCATCAGTATAAAAAAGAATGCTCAACTCACTCGTATAATAATGATATCACCAACAGTAAGCTTCCGGCAAATAACTGAAGTAATGAGGTCGCTCCTTTCGTTGTGTGCGTTCAAGAAATCCCTTGCATCCTGCAAATGTGAAGAATCACTTTAGTCGATAGATACCTAAGTTAAGGAATCGACGTTACGATCAAGAGTTTCTAGGTACCAGACTTAATCATTACAAAATCGAAGTGAACCAAATCCTAACACATGCAATTTAGCTTAAAAAGAGGGATTATGGAAAACTGTTAATAAAAATAGATGTTGCTATGCTAAAAACTGGAAAACGAACAATTCAGCAAAAATAAATAGCAACGGGAACGGGCGGGGCCGCGGGCATCAGCTAGTTCTTTGATAAAAAAAATTTGATTTGAGTTTTGACAGTACAATTACCTGAAAGAAATTCATCCAAGGTCTCTCCAAGAAAATATCAACGACGCTGTCAGCATATAGTCTGGCGGGAAACCACTTAGAAGCGGACGTGATCCTCAGAGTGCGATCCTGGCGCGGCAGCAACCACCGGAGGAGTGTCTCCATGATACTATACTGGGTCGCCAGGTTCCCACAACCACCCATATAGTTTGCGAGCTTTGTGCTGTGTAGAAATGTTTTGAACAACTTGGAATAATTAATCCATACTAATATTATAAAAGAAAGTTACTCTGTCTGTCTGTCTGTATGTTACGCTTTCACGCCTAAACCACTGAACCGACTTTGATGCAATTGGGTGTAGGGGTAGATTAGACTTTGAAAAAGGACATAGGCTATGTTTGGGCGCGATGACCGTCTTCCACGCGGGCGAAGCTGCGGGCAAAAGCTAGTTTGTTTGGTCTGCAGTTGACGACAATAGGTCCAAAATATCAATGGCAAAATAGGTAAAAATGGACTATTCCAACAACCATCTGATCTCTGAAACTGATGAGCTAGAAGAATAATAATTATGGAATGTACATTCCATAATTATTTTTTATTTTCAAACTAGCTGTCGCCCGCGGCTCCGAACGCGTGGATGTCGGTTATCGCTTAGTGTTGAGTCAACGCTACTCCTTATTACATCAGCTACCTACCAACAAAAGTCCCGTCAAAATCGGTCCAGCCATTTCAGAGATCAGCCAGAACAAACATACAGACAGATTTTTTTATTTAAAATGTTATTTTGGTGTATGTACTGTATTATATTCATATGCATGTAGTAAAAAACGGCTATTTTAATATTACAAACAGACACTCCAATTTTATTTATATGAATGTTTTTTTATTATATCATATTAAAAACATTGTCAATAAATATTCATCAGTATGGAGTCCTTTCCCTGCAAGTTCAACTCTTAATTAACAGTTTTTAATACTCAAGGCAAAGTTAGGGTATCATAGATTCTTGTTTTTAATGCTGCATATGACCTACTCATTAGAAGAATTTTAATGTCATTGCAAAATAAAATTGACTAATACTTACAAATAATGTCCAAACTTTGTTCTCAGTGCAAATCTTAACTCTCTGCTAGACTCTGAACAGTACATATTGAAGCAATGTAGAATCTCGTACCGCTGCATTACATCGGGCCCATTTGTTGTGGCTAAATCAAATAGGCACTCTGCAGTGTGCTCAACTAATATATTGGGAAGAGAGCTGTCCTTTTGACGTATTTCCTGTTATAAAAAAAGAAATGTTATTATATTTAAATATATTTGCCGTTTTGGTTCCGTCCAGTCCTTCCTGTGGGTGTCGTAAAAGGCAATTAAGGGATAGGACTGTTCTTCATCCGACAGTAAACATACAGCCCAAGACAAAGTGCCACCCCCCAATACGAGGAGCAAAAATCATAGTTGGTGAAACGTGAGTGTTAATACACCTCTGCCTACCCCTTCAGGGATTTACAGGTGTGGATGTTTAAAACATCCGTGTTTATAATAACTAACATTATGTATAACTTTTCCAGCTGTATAAATAAAGCATGCCATTTTCTTCATTGTGGTATTCGTAATAGTCTTCCCATTATGACAGTACCAATACTATCAGTTAGAGAAGCGACCATTTACACTCATGTAATATAACTAAATTTTATGGCTGCCAATGGTTCCAATCAATTCTGCCTGCTTTAATCACATTCACAGTTCATAAGCTAAGTGCCCCTTCAATTTAATATTTCATATTCAAAAATAACAACTTACTTTTAAAAACTTAAGTAGTGACTTCAGAAAGGTCCACCAGTGTGGGCTGTGTTTCACCAAGTGCTTCCGTACTGCATCAAGCCAGTACTGCAATAGACTCACCATCTCCTTACTGAGCACTCCCCAAGTCTTGGAAGGTGGCAAATGCAATATGCGCTCAAATATTACACTTGCAATACCATTATCTTCACATTTGTTTACGTACTAAAATGTTCACAGTAATGAATTAACTCATCAGTTAACCTTGTTAATACAATAAACTGCAGGCTTACGGTCAATTGTAAGTGATTAAAAATATAAACCACTTACTTCAACTTCAAATGACCGAATTTTCTTCAAAGCAAGAATAGTTGACATGTTCAGCTGTATTCTCGAGTTTCTACATTTTTCTGTGCTATCTTGAGTAATAGCAATGTATTCATTCAAACAACTTATATTTTTTAATAATTTCCCGACATCCATTGCTTCAGCGTTCTATAATAATTCAATTTTCATTACAAAATCAAAACATAGAATGCAAAATGCCGCGAAACAATTTGAAACGACGCTATTTTTCTTCTTAAATATTGATAAAAATGTTGTAAGGTTGGTATTTCCTGCTTTCGCCCACTGAACTACCTACTGATTGACGTTTATACTTTAAAGTCAAATAGAGACTAATCAATACAGCTATTTCCAATTTCCATTATAGACATTGCAATATAATTATATTTTTTTTAATCTTAAAAAAATTAATGCATAGATATTTCATTTATTTATTTAGATATAATAAACTATTTAATACACTTCTACCTACCCCTTCAGGGATTTACAGGCGTGTGTATAATTTGTATGTATTTATTTGGTCTTCACTTATTTTGCTTGTATAAATTATAAAATAGAACAAATAAAATAATGTTTTCCAATAATAAAATATTCCCATATTTTGTAACTGAATTACCAACATTCCGCGGATGGAATGGTAAATAGTTGGCAGATAGTACCTATAATTTTATGTTTGTATTTAAAATTGAATAATAAAATTATTACAATGAGTTCTTCCTAAATTAAGTAAAAAAAAATTTTATATGTTTGACTTTTTAGATTGGAACTTTATAATAAACTTATGTACCTACCTACCTACATTCTAGCAATTTTAAATTAATTTATTCGCACTGTTTTTAAATAAATAAATGATGTCTATGGTTTAAATACACAGACCATAGCTATAAGAAGAAGAAACAGTCACAGACAGACAGCAGCAGATGAGCAGAAACTAAAACATGCAAATCAATCAATACAGAACTACGTTTTATTTCTACAAAAACAATGTTATTCATAACTTATACTATATTATATTTATCTCTTTTTTCTGCCTAAATCTGAAGGAGACATGTATTATATGAAAATATATCAGATGTCATTGGATGTGCTCATACCTAAGCTTTATTATATTTCGAAATATGAACTTTCTTCTTAAATTTCGTTTAGATCACACGATGAGTAACCTTCAAAAGTTATCAACATTATGTTGGTAGCAGTGACACTTGAAGTTTGTTTGTTCATTGTCAAAGGATTTTCGATTCGATTCAATTCCTCTTTCTAAAGAGGATCCGACGCGGTTGCGGGCTGTGTATCGTAATATACCGCAGGCACTAAACCATGATAAAAGCGTTACCTATAGATAAATGGAGTATATAAAATGGTGAATCGTTTAATGGAGTGTATATCCTTCGCGTTACAATTTTTTTTATCACAGTTTCAGTTCAGTGTTATGATCGCGTCGTAGCGCACGGCTCTTAACAAAAACCAGTCGATATTATGCGGCCCGAACGCGACAACTACATAAGGATACAATTATGATGCCTATGGTGTATACAGTGTATGGTTTTGCCATATTTTTCATTGTCGCGTGGGTGTGTCTGTGGTTAATTCATATAATGGCTTACTCATATTCAAAGTGGAAGCTTTATCGGACTGTGGACCGGTCACCGCCTGAGCAACCGTACCCTGGTGTTTCCATCCTGAAGCCACTCACCGGCGTCGATCCGAATCTCTTCATGAACTTGGAAACATTTTTCACCCAGGACTATCCAACATATGAAGTGCTTTTTTGTGTCGAAAATGAACACGATCCCGCAGTGATGTTAGTGAACAGCCTGAAACATAAATATCCACATATAGATGCTAAACTTTTTACGGGAGGGATGATAGTCGGCGTCAACCCCAAGATCAACAACATGCAGCCGGCGTATTTGGCGGCAAAGTACCCGCTGATACTGATTAGCGACGCTGGCATCAGAATGCGAGACGACTCGCTCCTTGATATGGTGCAACATATGAGAGAGGACGTCGCCATCGTACATCAGATGCCGTTCACCTATGACGCTGAAGGCTTCGCCGCCGTCTACGAGAAGGTGTACTTCGGTACCGCGCAGGCGCGCATGTACATGTGTGCTGACCTCTTGGGCATCAACTGTCATGTGGGCATGTCGTCGCTGGTCCGGCGATGTGCTCTCGAGGAGTCTGGCGGGCTCCGAGCTTTCGGGGAATATCTCGCCGAAGACTACTTCCTTGCTAAAGACATCACATCACGACATTGGAAAATGCGTGTGGCGTCTCAGCCGGCCCTGCAAAACTCAGGGACGAGATCAGTCGGCGCGCTGCAGGCCCGGTTGCGACGATGGGCGCGTCTAAGGATCGCAATGGTTCCGACGACGGCTCTGTTAGAACCTCTCAGTGAGTGTATGCCCCTCGGTGCCGGTGCCGCGTGGGCAGCAGGACAGTTATTCGGCGCGGAGCCGCTTCCTTTTTTTTTGGTGCATGTGCTGGCGTGGTTCCTCTCGGACTGGCTAATGCTTCGCGCAGTGCAGAATGGCTCGCCACCATTCACAAAAGTGCAGTTCTTGCTAGGCTGGGTGTGGAGCGAGTGCTGTGCGCCGTTTGTCCTCGCGACTGCGCTGCTCAGCCCGGAGATCTCGTGGCGGACTCGCAGCTACCGGTTAGACTGGGGCGGCAGGGCTCACGAGCTCAAACCTAAGCTCAAGTTCTGAGCCGCATCCCTCCTCATACTCAAAAGCTTTAATTTGGTGAATGTTTATGTTTTACCTGTATATAATAAGTATGCTTGAATACGAGTGAGTTCAGAATGTGACTTTAAAGTAAATATAGATTTTAAGATAATATTTTAATGGTGTTCGTTTTGAAAGGACATATGTACAGTGATTAATTACTAGTTGCTTTTATTTTAGAACGATTGTACATTTGTTAGAAAAAGTTACATCTCACGTATTATTTATTTTTTAATAATTTCTTTTTGCTGCAACTGATTTGTCATGTGGGTTCTTGGGAATAATTATCATTTTCAACCAGGATGGGTAATGTCAACTAATTATTATGATGTGATTCATATGTTATCTTAATCAGCTGATTGTACCTGACAGTCAATGAATCATTGATGTTTCCACCTAAATAGTGGTATATGATTTAGAGCTGTTGTATCGAAATAATTCTCTTATGAACAAATGATCTTTACTATAGGATTATAACTTAGCGCTAAAGTTATCACATTCAAAAATTAAATATAATAATCTACCTTAATTCTTTAATTGTACACAAAAAAGAAATACAAGATAAGTGTACAATAGATAATAATAATAAAAAATCTTCTAGCAAACCTTTGACCTATAAGAATGAATATGTCAATAAAGAAAAGTATTCTTGATTAAAACATGTTTTCATTTTTGTTAAAATAGATATTTTCACAAGAACTAGTATCAGTGTGTACAGACACAAGTATTTGAGCACAGGTGCCTCCATATTTTGTTATTAATCAACATACAAAGATACTGTTAACGTAATGCAGTGTAAAATTTAATGTGATAACCTTAACGCCAGACAGTATGTCATTTATGAAAGTATTCCTTGCATTTTATGAACCTTGTGAATATGCCAGAGTATGGTAAGGAGAAGTATAGTGTATGAAGCTAAATAATTACACCATCACCCAACAATTATACATACATATGTATTAATGTGATTATATGTATGGTTCCAATAATATAACAACTGTTGTAAACTAATTCTAAATTCAAGAAGTACAGGGTTATACTCTAAAGAATACATTGTGATCAACATGCAACTATGTTTTATTTTGCCCATGCATTGCACTAAAAAAAAGAGTAATAAATAATATCATGTTAAGCATGAAGGTGACTGATCTCTGTGGCCTCTGGTCTTGCTGCACCATGGAAATATTCGTATGTGTGAATATGTCTATTTGAATTAATCTGGATGTTTCTATGTAGATAGGTATATATGTATGCCCAACTTGAGGGGCCCAGAGGACTTCTGCAGGAGACTTTACGCGGGTGTCGTGCGGTCCATGGCCCTATACGGGTGCCCCGTGTGGGCGGTCACCCTTGAGGCCAGATTCCTGCCTCTGCTCCGTAGGGCGCAGAGGACGATGGCCGCCAGGGCCATCAGGGGGTACCGCACGATATCCTTTGAGGCGGCGTGTCTCCTAGCCGGATCGCCACCGTGGATCCTGGAAGTGAGGACCCTTCCGGCACTGTATCGATTCCGAAGGGAGGCGCGGGAGCGGGGATTCGATCCCGAGCCCGAAGATATTCGGGCCGAGAAATCCCGGCTCCACAGGGACATGATGGCCGAGTGGGAGCGACGACTTGAGCAACCACGCGCAGGGTACGCTGTGATTGCGGCGGTAAGTCCAATCATAGTGGAGTGACTAGAGAGGCCACGGTAGCCTTTTGTACCGTCAGACGCAGATCATTACCGGACACGGTAGCTTGGGGTGGTATCTGCATCTGATGGGCATAGAGCCAACACCCGAGTGCCATCACTGCGACGCGAGCGTGGACTTGTGGCTGCACACGATCACCGAGTGTCCGGCGTTGGAGACGGCGAGGCAGGAGCTTGTGGCGGCCCTGTGGGTGAGAGCACTTACGCTCTCCACCCTGCTCGCGGCGATGGTTCACTGTGCGGATGCGTGGGCGGCCAGCGCCTCCTGCAAGCAGGTCATACTCGTGAAGGAGACAGCGAGTCGGCGACCGCGTGGTTCCCCCTCCCAAAGAGGGCTAGACCAAGAGGATGGCCCTGGGTCAGCCGGGGTGCAAGGGTATGGTATGTCGCCTGACAACCTCACCTTCGGCCCTAGCACAACGACCCACAGACAGCGTGCGGTTTGGTCGGTTCGAGTCCGACATAAACTTCCCCTCCGGCTCCGGAGGGGGAGGGGGTATACCCCGCACGTAAAAAAAAAAGGTATATATGTACAAAGGAAAATGTATAATAGAAGAAGCGTAGGTAGCTCAGTCGTTAAGGAGTCGGCCTTACGATCGTAAGGTCCAATGGTCGAGTCTTGGCCATTACACTACTGACGTGAACCCAATAAGTCCTAAAACAAGCAAATAAGCTTAGTTGAAGGGGTTAAAAGGTCATTTTAAGTAGGTTTAGTAATTTCGAATAGGTACTAATATTCTTTAAAAAAAAAGGTAAATTGCTTGTGTTAGAAGTGAGTTCGCGTCGCGCATCGGCAATGACTAGGGTTCGAACTTGGAACCTCTCGATCGTAAAACCGAATCTCTAACCACTAAGATACAGACGATGCAGCGATGTAGGTACAGAACATATTATATATAATATCAATTAAAATGATCGATCATACAAATTGTCAATAATCAAGTCGTTTTTAACAGCATTAATATCAAAACAGTGGTTATGGAGCGTAATAGTGGGTAGTTGTCAGGCACAAATTAATTCACTTACAAGACCGTGACCTTTCACGCTTATCTCACTTTTTATATTATAAATAAAAATGGATGTTTCTAAGCGCTCAACTTGAGAACGTCTCGCCTGTTAGAACATCCACGTAATGTTCAGGACACGGACCGGGAAAGGAAACAGAATTCCACACGGGCGAAGCCGCGGGCTTTAGCTAATACTACTATTTTTTAATTGTAAAGTATATACTAAAAATATATAGGAGACAGTCCAGACCAGTACTGGACTGAATTGATCCACTGGGTTATTAGACTGGAAAAATGTGAACCCTATAGGGTCATGCTCCCTCAAGGCCGATTATTTACTCTCTTTACATTTTATTAATTATCCGTGTGGTGACATAGAAAAAGTATCACTGAGTCATCTCATCCGTAGGTTGTAAAGGCGATTAACGGAAAAATACGCAGACGAAATCACTTCGACAGAAGGAAAACTCAAAACAAAACTCTGTACCAACCCGCCTGGCCAATGTAGAAATATAAGGCCAAAGCCTGCCAAACTTATGAGCGGTCTATGTTCAGCTGCGGACAGCGATAGGCTGATTGATTGATATTACATATACATATAATCACGCCTTTATCCCCGGAGGGTTAGGCAGAGGTGAATTAACACCCACATATCACCAATCTGTATTCGGTCCCACGTAATAGGGGGGTGAGCCTATTGCCGTATTCCGGGCACTATTGTTGACTCGAGCTATGCATCTGAGACTGAGTCTGGGCTGTACATATCTGTCTGATGTTGAAGTTAATCAGCCATATCCCTTAGTCGCCTTGTACGACACCACATGGGAAGAGAATGGGTGGCCCAAATTCTACTCTGCCGGGAACCACGCTATATATTGTTCATTTGGCAGCTTTCGATAAAACCACGCACCAGTCGACTTATTTGGAAATCGATAACACTTATTGGTCATTAATTTCACTGTAACATCAACGTACGGCACGACACATTCCTGAACTGTGAATCAACATTCTAAACTTATAGCTTTGTAATATTTACATATATGTAGTTCTCGGAATATGTTATCGTAATCACAAATCTCGGGCGGGAGAGAAACGAGGCCCTGAAGCGCGCGGATTTCTGGATTTGAGCTCCTTTGTCGCCGTTGCACCCTGTGCTCAAAAGACACCCGAAAAAACGCGTACTGCGCTAAAGAGTACATTCTGTATTTGCGGTCAAGGTATAGTAATGCCGGTAACTATACGTACCTGTGAGTCTTTGTTTAGGTATGCTATAATATGTAGTTGATTTGAAATTCACATGACGCGAACTGTGTCCACTCTCACGTAACAGGGGGCGAACCCATTGCTGGCAACCGTGTTGTAAGCATAACATGACTGTCCATTGACATGTTGAAACACGTAGGCCATGCGCGGTAGGCATCTTTACCGTGGCCATGTTGCTTTGCGTTTTTTTTACAATCTTCATGACTGGTCTTAAAGAATTCGTTAATTGCAGCTATACCCCTATGAATAAAAGGAATTCAAGACATAGATAAGTCGGCTATTTCAAGCTGGACACATCGTGAACTTTACTCATGCAGGCAGGTGCATGGGTAAAGCGCACGATATTTACGGTATAACACGATTCCTACCGGCTCCCTCGCAGACTCGCAAATTTCTTAATCCTTAAGCCCGGTTCAATTTTTTTCAGTCCAGCGACTATCCAGTCTAGTCTAGTGACTGCAGTCAGTCAGATCCTGAATAATTTAATTATAATGGACTAAAGATTAACATTATAACGTGATAAATAAAAAAAAAATTAAACACCCCAACCGATTGCCACATATATTTGTATGTCAACATTGGCAACCCGGAGGAGGGGTTTCAATGTGTTACGAATGGTCACTTATCTTAAGATTGACGTGGCTAGATTACTAAGCTGTGCCTCTGGCTAGGCGATGTGCTAACGGGGTTGTGCAGCAGTTTCGGAGAAGTATGGGAACGAACATTGTGACACGAGAATTTTATATAAGTATTAGAAGATTAAGATTCGATTCGATCGAGCCTGACACAAACAAATTAATAAGATACCTAATCCTGCCATGATAAATGTTGTCAACTTATCGCTCTAACAATTAAAATATTTCGAAGCCGAATGATTACTCATACTTGTTATGTTTAAAACAAATTACCTACCTACTATTAAGAAACAGCAGCACAGAATACACAATAATAGTAGTAAGGTAACAGCAGTCACAGTCTGATATCTGTCTGCAAAATGCAAGATAACCGACTCACCTGCAAAATGATAATCGTGCTAGGTTAGATGATGAATTATTTTTTGACTCACCGTAAAGTTTGACTTGCGGGCTATGGATGCAACTGCGATTTGCGCATTGAATAGAATCAGCAGACACAGCCTAAGTCTGAATTTTAACTATTCAAATTTACCCTTTGAGTATTCTTAAAAGTGAATGAAAGTATCTCATTTGTATGTTGCATTGGACTGCAATTAGCTAACAGATTGGTTGATTGAATCTAAAAGTTAATCCTTTAGTTGAAGTTAACTTCATTCATTAACCAGTAAAAGAGAGGAACAGTGGATTCCTGCCGAAATCCTCACGTATAGAGGCCGGCGTGGCTGTTATGTCGGACTCGAACCGCACGCAGTCTCGGATCTCAAATGCCAGTATTTTAGATTTTTTGTTGATTATCTATAGTGGGTAATTCATAAATTACGTCACACCAATTTCATGATTATTTGCCCCTCCCCCCGTCCAAGTTACAGCTGGTCACATTTGTGAGACCCCTCTTCCCTAGTGTGATGTCACATACTTTGCGAACGTCGAAGGAATTTTGAAATAGGAATCATAAGCTTCGCTTTCTTTCTCGTGATTTTTATTTGCAATTCTTTGATTCTAGATTCCACATTACCTTCAACATCGTCACCACTTTTTAAACATTTTCATAAGTTGTGAACGTCTTCTTGTACAATTGATTCTATTCTATATCTCTATGTTTTGAGGTACTTATTCGTAAAGTAATAGTTTAAAGTTCGGTTTTTCAAACTTGAACTATAATAGATTTTGAAGTGTGATGTCACGAAATTCAGGAACACTCCCACCCCCTTGTCACGCAATGTCACACTTTGTCGACTCCCTCCCTCCCCCGTAACGTGTGACGTAATTTATGGATGGCCACTAGCTATAGATTTTGTATACCGTCACAGATACCGATTAATCTACTAAGTAGGTACGCATCGTACGGGACAGGCAAGCAATGAAATAGGTAAGGTGCATTGGGGTAATTCCGAAAACGGGTATATTCCGAAAGATAAAAAAATCTAGTAATCGCGGCGATATTTTTCTACTAGTAAAATTTGTCTAGACGGCCAATTTATTATTCTCGCCGCACCAGTCATTTGTTCGTTGCTAGTGTTGCTATTACGTGCGTCGCGATAAATTTTCTGGAGCAAGAAGTTTTCGCGCCAATTCTAGTGATTCGTAATAACCCCAACTTCATTATCTTGGAATTCTGGTAAGTTATTTAAATAGTTGTTTGTTTTTATAATAGACTATCGGCTTTTACGTGTTTGTAATTGGGACTCTACGTCTTAATCCTTTAAAAAAATGTAAAACGGAAATACCCCAATGGGTTTATTACGACATAAAATAGTTTCGCAATAGCCCCACATCGTTTTTTCATAGTAATGGACAGTGATTCTCAATCAATGTAAAACTTTTTACTTTTCAAATAATTAATTTAAGTTAGTAGGTAAGTCAAATGTTAAGCACTTAGAGTATACATAAAACTTTTATGTATACTCTAAGGTTAAGTACGATCGCTTATCTGCTTATTACTTGTCTGATTGTAAATGAGCTAAAATTTGTCATAAATATAGCTGGTTTTATGCATGAAAACATAAAATTATTTAAAACTAGCAGTCTCATGCAGTATCAGCTGCAGTGTACCCCCAACACCCTGAACCCTTCTCTTAATAGGGAATATGCATGATTGAAAAAAAGTATGATTTTTTTACAATATTAAAAAAGTACATGCATATTCATATTTGGCCTTGTTGCATAGTTAATCCGTTTTATGCTGAGCATGTACATACCATTACCTGATCCTACTTGGACTAATTATACATACTTATACCTACCACTCTTAAAAACAATAATATATTTTGCAGAGTTATCATGCCCCGGACTTACATAAGAACAAATTAAAACATATACTCTTAGCTCTAGCTATTGAAAAGGTAAAAAATGAAGAGCTTAAAGTTATCACGGTGATTTATAATTTTATAAGGTTGATAATTTTATAACATTTAATTCTTTAAAAAAATATTGTTACTTAATAATAAAAGACTAATTTTGTATTTTAATTTTACATTTCTCTACTTATAATGATCCAACTTTCGACTTGTCTACATTTCGCTCCAGCCCATAACCTGTTTCGCTCATTTATAAGTATATTTTTCATGCTAAATACTTTACGAAAATGTTGAGAACCGTTGTAGTTTCTTGGGGTTATTACGAAATATAAAGTCACAAGAATCGAGAATAGACAAACTACCTACATAGTGGCCGTTCTTTTGATTATGGGGTAATAACGATCGAAAAAGCAATGTAAACCTTCTTTCAAACTGCAATAAAACTGAATTTAAAATGATTTCGCAATTACCCCAAGGTATTTCGTAATTACCCTTGTTTCAGCAATTTTTGAACACATATTTCTAATGCGATATTTTAAATTCTTATTTATATATTCAAGTATTTAATATATAATTATCGTAAGTGTGTTCATAACGTATTGGTTGATGTAAAAATAACGGCAGTAAATGCAAAACTAATTAGAGTATTAATTCGAACAGCAGATCTTCAGTCATCTCATAGAAATTTCAGTCGGAAATACCCCAATGCACCTTACCTACTTACTCAGATCAGAAAAGTAGCTGTAATGGGCACGATCGAAAGAATGAAAAAATCATTTAAGACAAATTTATTTATGTCACTTGATTAGTATGAAAATAATTTATACGATGTTATGTTACCTAATAGCTTCATCTCTCTCCCTCTGAACCGCGGCCCAAAACACGATCGTTAGTAGCACGTCATGTAGGCCTGTGTTAAGTACATTACATACTTACTACTACTACATGAGTTACAACACCATCTTATTAAGAAACTAGTATTTAACAGCATCATTAATAACTAGGTACGTTCTTTTTCTACAAGGATCAATCTAATAACCTGTAATACATAATGTATGTAAGTACATAGCTAACAACAGCTATTAATAAGACACAAAGGCCGCTTACCACGGTGCGTGATTCTGTCGATTTTTTCACGCACGGTAAATGATTATGGATACCATATCCTTTCATAAATTGTTTTCCACATCGAGTGTTGGTCTGTCTGCCGCAGATCCGCCGTGCGTATTCATTCCGTTCAGTCGACAAACGAGATACGGTGGCAGCACTGGCGTAGCTATGCTATGGGTGGGCAAGGCGGTACCGTGCACCGGGGCCCACATGCTCAGGGGGCCCCCAAGCTTCGTGCCCTTTCGGGTCTAAACTAGCTAAACCTCATATAAGCCCAAATACTATCAAATCTTAGTCTCAGAATGGAAAATGGGTTGCAACTCAACTCTTATTTATGGCAACTCATTTTAAAGAACTTGTAGGGATTTTTGTGCCGTATTGTCACGGTTACGTTTACAGCCAGGTTGAGAGCCCCGTAAGCCCTAAGGAGACCCCCACGCTCGGCAGAGACAATTGAAGTTTTCGCAATCAAAAAAATATTAATATAGGGGCCCGTTTCTTTTTACACGAGGGCCCTTGGTCATCTAGCTACGCCACTGTAGGCAGCTCTTTTTCATATGATGTTCTATGTCCTAAAGGTACAACCGTACCTAATTCGTACGTGTACATGCTGACCGCTGTGCATATCCCTAGACAACACAGTTTCGACGGTGCCTTACCGTCAATGCGAGCTAATCCGCACCTGACCACAGAATCACCAGGAAACCCGCCTTAACACGAACAACTTAGGTAATTCTGCGTGTTTTTTATCTGGCATATCAAACGAAATAAGTGCATTTATTTACCTTTATATTTCTTTATTGTATGCAGAACTCTAATGTAATGAATATACCCAATAGTACCTAGTAATAGGACAGAAACATGGATTCGAGACCCTACGATATCTTTTATGTGTATGGGGCCTCACAACTGGGACCAAGGCCAATTTTCGTAACCTATTTTAGTTTATTAGGAGATCATTGCCCAACTCCCTATTCAATAAGTAAAGTCAATAAATATACATCGGTAGGATACCCACCTAATTGAGGCAATCCCGGGTTCGAATCCTGGCCATTACACTACCGACGTGAACCCACTCCTAGCACAAGCAATTTAGCTTAGTTGGAGGGGTTAGAGGGAATATTAGTAATTTCGACAATTTAGGTTGCTAATATTCTATATATAAAAAAAAAGTTGTCTATAAGGTTCACTTTTAATATTCACACTATTAAAAAAACTTAACCTTTGTTTTAGGATTCTGAACTCAATTTTCTTTTTTAATTCTCATCGACTCGGAATATTCTGAGGTTTGAGACTGCTGAGGTGGACGCAAAAAGTACAGAGCAGATTTTGATCAATTTTGATGAGGTTTTTTTTTATATTAGAGGTTCGTCAAACTTAAAAACTGCCGTATGTTTGATTGCAATTAATTAATCGTCATACACTAGTTGATACAAATACAATTGGTTTAGTAGAATGGATATACTAATGATCAAAAGTCTCGATAGCCATCATAATCGCGGACAGAGCTGCGGACATTAGCTAATGGTATCACAGGTCGAAAGAACTTCTTTCAACTTCTAGTATAATATTATAATAAATATAAATAACAATGTAACAAGAAACGTTACATCATAGATTATTATGATGACCTTGGTTGTGCTTCGGTGATCAGCGTGCATCGTTACTCTTTAACAATATCGTTGCTACACTTATTTAATATTTCACTAATATAGACCTGCCATTATAAACCCGGAGTTTATGGTCCAATCCACATAAAAGCAGGAGAAACGAGCGGCCTTAACGCTCGAAAGTGGAGCTCCAAAATCGCACGAAAAAGAGTCATTCTAACTTGGTTCTATTTTGTACTAGCTTTTGCCCGCGGCTCCGCCCGCGTGGATGTCGGTTATCGCGACCAAACAAAGCCTATGTCCTTTCTCGAGGTCTAATCTACTCCTATGCCAGATTTCATCAAACCCGGTTCAATGGTTTAGGCGTGAAAGCGTAACATACAGACTGCGAACAGGTCATGCTCGCGAAAGAGGCGGTGAGTGGGCTGCTCACCGTCTTTACAGAAGCAGGCCCATGACGGCAGCGTGACGTGAAAGATCACGACGCCCCCCCCCCCCCCAAGAAGCGGGGTGACACCCGAACCCCCCCCCCCCCCCTATAGACGCGGGATAACACCCGAACCACCTAGGTGAGGCCGCAGCCGTAGGTCTGTTGGTAGTCCTGGGACATCCTTCCGAGGGCTTACCCGGGGCTACCAACCGCAGGCTATAAGGCGGTACGTGAGGGTTTTTTAGTCGGTAGGAGTCCGGCATAGCATCCATGAAGAATTTACCCTCACGTTAAAAAAAAAAATACATACAGACAGACAGAGTTACTTTCGCATTTATAATATTAGTATGGATTTAGTATTATGTTATCTGTGGTATAGAGTACCAATTAACCTATTGCAGGCTTTGACCTATTTGTTTCCTTGTTGGCCAAACGGGTTGGTACATGGTTGTATTTTGAGTTTTCCTGCTATCGCAGTGATATCGTCTGCGTATTTTTCCGTCAGTCGCCTTTTACGTCTCCCTTCGGTTGAGATAGGCCGTTGTTATTCTTCTACGATCGTTGAAGTCAAAGGTTTCTGTTATCCTAGTAGCTATTGCAAAGAAAAATTCTTACGAATTAAACCTATTTCTATTTTCTTATCTAAGTAGGTCGCTGTAGTTACAAGTGCAATAGTGAATTGAATAATACAGTCGAATCGTTTTATAAAGCCATAAATCAATGAGCTTCATATTGAGGTGACATGCTCAATAATCCAATTCAGTTCGATAAGGATTTCAATCATCTGAATCGAATGAATTGAATTTAATGCATTTATTCTGAAAAAGTATTTATAGATTATGTACAGTCGGACAAAGAAGATACGGAGGCACTTTTTCATATAAAAGTATGCAAAGCTAGGACCATTATCTTCTTTGTCGACTGTACTATAATTTTGACTTAATTAATTTTATTGAAATTCAAATAAGAAAGACGAGTAAAATGCCTGTCTTATATTTGTCTATCAGGATAACGTCTAAATAGAGATGATGATGAGTATGCATTTGCCGGTGACAACCGTAGTTGTTCCTTTTTCCGCTATTTCATGGAATCATTGGTTTCTACAAGGTGAAACCGAACACGTTCTGGTCATAATATGCTGCTAATTCGTAAAATACATCCTGTTTTAATGTAAATCAACACAACTTAGCACGTCTTGACATTATTGAAGGAAAAGTGGCGGCTCCGCATTCACGGGATTTACTATACTCTTGCTTGTCTTGTTATCTTCGTTCGATCGTTTTGGATTTCCTTTATTGTATCGGAGTACCTTTTTTTTTACGTGCGGGAAATCCCCACGGATACCCACCCCTTCGGAGCCGGAGGGGTAGGTTATGTCGGACTCGAACCGACTAAACTGCACGCCGTCTCTGGGTCGTAGTACTCGTAGTGCTAGGCCGAAGGTGAGGTTGTCATGCGACATATCCCTCGCACCCCGGCTGAGCCAGGGCCATCCCTCTCGGTCTGGCCCTCCTCGGGAGTTTGTATAGGAGTACCTACTGTTTTAGTAGTTACAGTCCTGAATTAATCACGTAGTTCGTACCTACTAAAATACTTTATTTTTTTGAAGCGTAGGTGCTAATTTTTTTAAAGCTTTTTCCAAAAAAATCAATATATTTGAACCAAAAACTATTGCCAACCATACTCTGTACCTAAATCACTTTACTTCATACTTTCATTTACATAAAAGAACATAAGATCCCTGATCTTCAGACCAAAAGGTTATATTTACAGAATGCAACCTAGGTAAAGTCTAGGTACCTAATTTCGGTTGCTAATATTCTTAAAAAAAAATCATCTCGTAAACATTTACGTCAAGGATAGTCATCAATTGTCGCGGCACCCGAAAAAAATTGAAGGGCATCTCTAACGTACTTTGTTTCACTTTGTTATTTAGATTCTGATTCATCGGGCATTGATGTCGATTCTGCAGTCCAAAACTTATTTATACTAAGTAATAAGAATAACAATAAAAAATCATTTAAGACAAATTTATTTATGTCACTTGATTAGTATGAAAATAATTTATACGATGTTATGTTACCTAATAGCTTCATCTCTCTCCCTCTGAACCGCGGCCCAAAACACGATCGTTAGTAGCACGTCATGTAGGCCTGTGTTAAGTACATTACATACTTACTACTACTACATGAGTTACAACACCATCTTATTAAGAAACTAGTATTTAACAGCATCATTAATAACTAGGTACGTTCTTTTTCTACAAGGATCAATCTAATAACCTGTAATACATAATGTATGTAAGTACATAGCTAACAACAGCTATTAATAAGACACAAAGGCCGCTTACCACGGTGCGTGATTCTGTCGATTTTTTCACGCACGGTAAATGATTATGGATACCATATCCTTTCATAAATTGTTTTCCACATCGAGTGTTGGTCTGTCTGCCGCAGATCCGCCGTGCGTATTCATTCCGTTCAGTCGACAAACGAGATACGGTGGCAGCACTGGCGTAGCTATGGGTGGGCAAGGCGGTACCGTGCACCGGGGCCCACATGCTCAGGGGGCCCCCAAGCTTCGTGCCCTTTCGGGTCTAAACTAGCTAAACCTCATATAAGCCCAAATACTATCAAATCTTAGTCTCAGAATGGAAAATGGGTTGCAACTCAACTCTTATTTATGGCAACTCATTTTAAAGAACTTGTAGGGATTTTTGTGCCGTATTGTCACGGTTACGTTTACAGCCAGGTTGAGAGCCCCGTAAGCCCTAAGGAGACCCCCACGCTCGGCAGAGACAATTGAAGTTTTCGCAATCAAAAAAATATTAATATAGGGGCCCGTTTCTTTTTACACGAGGGCCCTTGGTCATCTAGCTACGCCACTGTAGGCAGCTCTTTTTCATATGATGTTCTATGTCCTAAAGGTACAACCGTACCTAATTCGTACGTGTACATGCTGACCGCTGTGCATATCCCTAGACAACACAGTTTCGACGGTGCCTTACCGTCAATGCGAGCTAATCCGCACCTGACCACAGAATCACCAGGAAACCCGCCTTAACACGAACAACTTAGGTAATTCTGCGTGTTTTTTATCTGGCATATCAAACGAAATAAGTGCATTTATTTACCTTTATATTTCTTTATTGTATGCAGAACTCTAATGTAATGAATATACCCAATAGTACCTAGTAATAGGACAGAAACATGGATTCGAGACCCTACGATATCTTTTATGTGTATGGGGCCTCACAACTGGGACCAAGGCCAATTTTCGTAACCTATTTTAGTTTATTAGGAGATCATTGCCCAACTCCCTATTCAATAAGTAAAGTCAATAAATATACATCGGTAGGATACCCACCTAATTGAGGCAATCCCGGGTTCGAATCCTGGCCATTACACTACCGACGTGAACCCACTCCTAGCACAAGCAATTTAGCTTAGTTGGAGGGGTTAGAGGGAATATTAGTAATTTCGACAATTTAGGTTGCTAATATTCTATATATAAAAAAAAAGTTGTCTATAAGGTTCACTTTTAATATTCACACTATTAAAAAAACTTAACCTTTGTTTTAGGATTCTGAACTCAATTTTCTTTTTTAATTCTCATCGACTCGGAATATTCTGAGGTTTGAGACTGCTGAGGTGGACGCAAAAAGTACAGAGCAGATTTTGATCAATTTTGATGAGGTTTTTTTTTATATTAGAGGTTCGTCAAACTTAAAAACTGCCGTATGTTTGATTGCAATTAATTAATCGTCATACACTAGTTGATACAAATACAATTGGTTTAGTAGAATGGATATACTAATGATCAAAAGTCTCGATAGCCATCATAATCGCGGACAGAGCTGCGGACATTAGCTAATGGTATCACAGGTCGAAAGAACTTCTTTCAACTTCTAGTATAATATTATAATAAATATAAATAACAATGTAACAAGAAACGTTACATCATAGATTATTATGATGACCTTGGTTGTGCTTCGGTGATCAGCGTGCATCGTTACTCTTTAACAATATCGTTGCTACACTTATTTAATATTTCACTAATATAGACCTGCCATTATAAACCCGGAGTTTATGGTCCAATCCACATAAAAGCAGGAGAAACGAGCGGCCTTAACGCTCGAAAGTGGAGCTCCAAAATCGCACGAAAAAGAGTCATTCTAACTTGGTTCTATTTTGTACTAGCTTTTGCCCGCGGCTCCGCCCGCGTGGATGTCGGTTATCGCGACCAAACAAAGCCTATGTCCTTTCTCGAGGTCTAATCTACTCCTATGCCAGATTTCATCAAACCCGGTTCAATGGTTTAGGCGTGAAAGCGTAACATACAGACTGCGAACAGGTCATGCTCGCGAAAGAGGCGGTGAGTGGGCTGCTCACCGTCTTTACAGAAGCAGGCCCATGACGGCAGCGTGACGTGAAAGATCACGACGCCCCCCCCCCCCCAAGAAGCGGGGTGACACCCGAACCCCCCCCCCCCCCCCCCTATAGACGCGGGATAACACCCGAACCACCTAGGTGAGGCCGCAGCCGTAGGTCTGTTGGTAGTCCTGGGACATCCTTCCGAGGGCTTACCCGGGGCTACCAACCGCAGGCTATAAGGCGGTACGTGAGGGTTTTTTAGTCGGTAGGAGTCCGGCATAGCATCCATGAAGAATTTACCCTCACGTTAAAAAAAAAAATACATACAGACAGACAGAGTTACTTTCGCATTTATAATATTAGTATGGATTTAGTATTATGTTATCTGTGGTATAGAGTACCAATTAACCTATTGCAGGCTTTGACCTATTTGTTTCCTTGTTGGCCAAACGGGTTGGTACATGGTTGTATTTTGAGTTTTCCTGCTATCGCAGTGATATCGTCTGCGTATTTTTCCGTCAGTCGCCTTTTACGTCTCCCTTCGGTTGAGATAGGCCGTTGTTATTCTTCTACGATCGTTGAAGTCAAAGGTTTCTGTTATCCTAGTAGCTATTGCAAAGAAAAATTCTTACGAATTAAACCTATTTCTATTTTCTTATCTAAGTAGGTCGCTGTAGTTACAAGTGCAATAGTGAATTGAATAATACAGTCGAATCGTTTTATAAAGCCATAAATCAATGAGCTTCATATTGAGGTGACATGCTCAATAATCCAATTCAGTTCGATAAGGATTTCAATCATCTGAATCGAATGAATTGAATTTAATGCATTTATTCTGAAAAAGTATTTATAGATTATGTACAGTCGGACAAAGAAGATACGGAGGCACTTTTTCATATAAAAGTATGCAAAGCTAGGACCATTATCTTCTTTGTCGACTGTACTATAATTTTGACTTAATTAATTTTATTGAAATTCAAATAAGAAAGACGAGTAAAATGCCTGTCTTATATTTGTCTATCAGGATAACGTCTAAATAGAGATGATGATGAGTATGCATTTGCCGGTGACAACCGTAGTTGTTCCTTTTTCCGCTATTTCATGGAATCATTGGTTTCTACAAGGTGAAACCGAACACGTTCTGGTCATAATATGCTGCTAATTCGTAAAATGCATCCTGTTTTAATGTAAATCAACACAACTTAGCACGTCTTGACATTATTGAAGGAAAAGTGGCGGCTCCGCATTCACGGGATTTACTATACTCTTGCTTGTCTTGTTATCTTCGTTCGATCGTTTTGGATTTCCTTTATTGTATCGGAGTACCTTTTTTTTTACGTGCGGGAAATCCCCACGGATACCCACCCCTTCGGAGCCGGAGGGGTAGGTTATGTCGGACTCGAACCGACTAAACTGCACGCCGTCTCTGGGTCGTAGTACTCGTAGTGCTAGGCCGAAGGTGAGGTTGTCATGCGACATATCCCTCGCACCCCGGCTGAGCCAGGGCCATCCCTCTCGGTCTGGCCCTCCTCGGGAGTTTGTATAGGAGTACCTACTGTTTTAGTAGTTACAGTCCTGAATTAATCACGTAGTTCGTACCTACTAAAATACTTTATTTTTTTGAAGCGTAGGTGCTAATTTTTTTAAAGCTTTTTCCAAAAAAATCAATATATTTGAACCAAAAACTATTGCCAACCATACTCTGTACCTAAATCACTTTACTTCATACTTTCATTTACATAAAAGAACATAAGATCCCTGATCTTCAGACCAAAAGGTTATATTTACAGAATGCAACCTAGGTAAAGTCTAGGTACCTAATTTCGGTTGCTAATATTCTTAAAAAAAAATCATCTCGTAAACATTTACGTCAAGGATAGTCATCAATTGTCGCGGCACCCGAAAAAAATTGAAGGGCATCTCTAACGTACTTTGTTTCACTTTGTTATTTAGATTCTGATTCATCGGGCATTGATGTCGATTCTGCAGTCCAAAACTTATTTATACTACGTAATAAGAATAACCAAAAACCACAAGCTACTACAATATGGGGTACTTACTTCAAAAAGGTCTTAAGTAGGTCGGCAGCACAAGTGTGACTGCCCTGTTGCTGCACACGTTGATAGTCCACGGAAACCACTTACCATCAGGTGGACCGTGTGCTTATCTGTCACTTAAGTGGTATAAAAAAAATGGTATTGTAGAGAAAGCTGGCGAAGTATGTAAGGATAGAGTCAAATGGCAGGTTGTTGTACCAACCGCTGCCCATGTGTTTGAGCAGGAGGTAGGTCACGACGGTATTTATCTACGTCCAATTAAACAGTCCGACTGGGGAAGTACCTCCGCCCTACATAATACCGCGGCCATAATAACCTTGTGTTGTGTTCCCGGCGGTGAGTAGGGTAGCCAGAGCTCACTGGACAGTTTTTGTACTGTCAGTGGGATGACCAGATGTTAATTGCTGCTTTGTCTTCTACACTGACAGCACAAAAGTCTCTGTGTTTACAGGGTCGGGAGCGGGAGTGTAACTCCCCTGGTGTTGCACACGTCCATAGGCCACGTTAACCACTTTCCATCAGGTGGACCGTGTGCTCACCTGCGTGAGAACAGTGTAGTTATGAAAAGGGTAATGGTCTTTTTCGTTTTAATCAAGTTCAATTCATCTTGAAACTGCAGGTTAATATGATAATACATCCATACTAATATTATAAATACGAGAGTAACTCTGTCTGTCTGTTTGTCTGTAAGTTACGCTTTCACATCTAAGCCACTGGACCAATTTTGATGAGATGTGGTATAAGAGTAGATTAGACCTTGAGAAAGGACATACGCTATATTTGATCGCGATAACCGACATTCGGTTATCGCGATCAAATATAGCCTATGTCCTTTCTGGTCCAGTGGCTTAGATGTGAAAGCTTAACTTACAGACAGACAGACAGCGGGCGGAGCTGCGGGCAAAAGCTACTACAAATATAATCCATACAGACCAAGTTGTATTAGAACTAGTTTGACTGATTCTGCAGATTCTGCCCATTCCTAGGTACAAGATTGCACAGATCGCGTTATAAAAACTTGTTTTGAACGGAAAACATGATTGGTTATTTATTTTGCTACAAATTATAGTATTTAGGCAGGAATGTCTAGCAATAGGCAGTTCAATGACTTCAATGAAGACTTACAAAGGTACTAGACTGACTGCTGGCTGCACGGACAACTGTTGACTGATATTTTGATAGATTATTAGCAACAACGTGCAATTTTTTTTTTTTTAAGTAGCAGTCAATCAGACGACAGTACCTCACTTAGGTAGCACCTGATAGAAAGTGGTTACTGTGGCCTATAGACGTGTGCAACACCAGAGGCAACACACTCGTGCTGTAGGAGATAGGACATGACGGCATTTCCGTCCAATTGAGCAGTCCAACTGGTGAAGTACCTCCGCCCTACAGAATACCGCGGCCATAATAACCTCGTCTTGTGTTCCCGGCGGTGAGCAGGGTAGCCAGAGCTCACTGGAGAGTTTATGTGCTGTCAGTGGGAAGACAAAAGGCTTATCCTGCTTTATCTTCTACACTGACGGCACAGAAACTTTCTGTTCTAACAAGGTCGGCAGCGCGAGTGTAACGCACCTGATGTTGCACACGTCCATAGGCCACGGTAACCACTTTCCATCAGGTGGGCCGTGGGCTTGTCTGCCACCTAAGTGGGATAACAAAAATCTGTAATAACCTTCTGACACCCTTGTTGAAGAACCTAACAATGAAATGTTACCTACTCAATGAAGTCGGAACAGATATAGATTACGCTCAAGACCGTCTGAAATGGAAGAGAAAAGGCAGAAGGTGGACCCTGAGGTTCGAATTAACTCCGGGCTTGTATGCAATCAGGAGCATACGTCTCCATGATTTACTTTTTATCCTAGGAATAAGTTCTGGTTGGACCTGGTAAATAAGATAGAGGCTTCACGCGAGCGAAATCGCAGGCTACCGCTATACTTATACGCCCATGTTGTAGTTACCGTTATCGTTATGAAACCTTCGTGTATATGTACAGTAACTTCACAATCCAAGGCTGTAGTATTACAAACCGTTCCAGCCAAACAATGATAAGATATAGATATTATTATTTATTATATTATTAAGTGTTTGCCCTACTTACTTAATGAATAGGTGAAAACAAATTGATAAGGATGGAAATTTTATTGATTGAGCTGTACGCCTAGCGCCGTGCCTAACTATTTTTTCAGTGTGGTTCGGGCTTAACTTCATAGTTATTATCCGAGGAGATTACAACCTATGACTCGCCTTGCCTTAGACATATCCCTCACCCCGCTTGCCCCGGTTTACGAGATGGCCCTCTTGCGTATGGAAACCAAAGTGTCCCACCTTACCCCCTACTACAAGGATGACAGGCATCCTGTCACCTTCAGGCTTGCGCTCCACACCATCGCTGTAAGCAAAGCTCTGAGTGCGGGGATGTCCACCTTGAGGGCCCCTCACTTTCCACACCGGCCACCCCGCCAGCGTGTCCAACCCTGAGTCCTCGCACGCAACACAGTGACGGTACACAGACGTTGTCCCTGAAACTTCCTCTCCCGGTGATTACTTGCATCAGCCGGAACGACAGGCTCCCGCGTAGCTGCCCCAGCTCCGACCCTGTGATATAATGATTGCTGAATTTTAGCTCCTCTGCCGCCGTAGCACCCTGCGCTGTCCCCGAAAGACAATCAAAAAGCCTTAGGTATATATAGAGAGGGACATAATATAAATATATTCAAACGCGTAATCTGAAACAATCACGTCACTCTTACGAACATTGTAATGTAGGTAGATGTCGCAGCCAACAATCGGCCGTTCAATTAACTGCCTGCCCATCTAAACAAGTGGCAATTCGTTGGCCGGCGTTTGATGGGATGACGTATGCATGGGATTTGATTTATGACATGCGTCAACGACTGTTATATACGTCAAATCCCATACATTCATCATTCTATGCCATCAAACACCGGCCAACGGATTGCCACTCGTCTAGAAGGGCTGGGCTGTTAGCTAAACGGCGCTATTCCCTTAACGGCCTGAATGTTGTTCAGCCATTTGATTAAAAGGCTAGGCAAATGGCTTGGGTCGACGTCTAACCACTTTTTCTTTTCATAAAAAGACTAGCTGGCCATTTAATCAAACAGTTAGAAAAATTACTTATTTCTTATTTATTATTATTACTTATTTCTATATTTATATTTATATATTTATTATTACTTATTTCTTCTTTCTAATGTTTGTAAATATTTTAGCGTTAAGCAACTTTTGTCGTTAACGATGGTATCCAATCATTTGACAAAAAACGAAAGACAATTCTTCATTTGACAAACAACGTTTGTCAAAATTATAGTTGATAAACTTATCATTTTATTAACTATTGTTTAAAAAACTACTCATTAGACAAAATACTTATTTGGAAAAATTTCGTTATGCCTTAACATCATTTTACAAATTGATTAGTACTTTTTAAACATGTTAGTTGGCAATACCAAGTTTTATTCTTCAATTATTGTCTTGAATAGTCCAAAGTTAGTGACAGAAATAAATCTCTGCAAATCCGACTCGTGGTTCTTGTTTGCCGTAATCCTAGAGCGTTATTTAAGCCCGTGCAGGCGCGGAGAGATGAGGCTCTCACGAGCTGAGGAGCCTGGCTCCGCCGGCCAGCCTCAGCCGCGGTGGCGAGCTTTATAACCATCTGCGACGACAAGCTCGTGTGGGGCCGCCGGAGCCCCGCAGCGTTGAAGCTGTGACAGAAACGATGTTTGCTATATGCTACATGCTTACTGTACACTATACGCGTGGTTTATTCTTGCTTATTTGATTGTTTATTAACTGACTTTCTTTCAATTGTTAAAATAAAATTGTAACAATTGAAATATTTTCTATGTGATACATTTGCAAAACCTTTATTTATCAAATGATTATTTTTGAATATAAGTCTTCAGGCTTTCACGGCCGGCGTTGCATGTAGAATATACTGCTTCCGGGCAGTTTGGCCGTGGTCGATGTGAAACTTGCGTTCCAGACGTTTCGTCGATCACTGCGGTCGATTTTGAAGTAATATGTTTGCGAAATGAAAGTTTGTCAAATGATTAGTATTTCAAAAGTTGTTTGTAAAATCATCAATTGTCATACGTTTTTTGTCAAACAATAGTGAACCGTTAACGATACTTATCGTAATATTTAAAGTGATTAGGATCAATCAATCTATTAGGTTATTGCAGTCCACTGCTGGACATAGGCCTCTCCTAATGTTGGGAGGCGTTGGCCTACAGTTTCCACGCAGGCCAGACAGGTTGGTACAGGGTTTTATTTCGAGTTGTCCTTCTCTAGTAGTGACATCGTCTGAATATTTTTCTGATAGTCGCCTCTTACGACACCCTTCCGATTTGTATTCTTTCTCCGCCGCCACACGGATAGGAAGTGATAACGAGCACGCATTTATTATATCTGTACACGTAGTTCTTTATCAGATTCCATTATGTCCCGCTTATATTTATACGAAGACACAGATAATGATAAATTTCTCGACATCCAGCGTAATCTTAAACTGCATCATCTTGAGATTATGGTACTTACCAATCGATAACATGATATCACTCCAAGTGGCTATTATGTTAATATACAATAGATAATGATATAATACTAGCTGATGACCGCGGCTCTGCTCGCGTGGATGTCGCTTATCGCTATTTTTGGTATAAGTTCCGCAAAGCTAGGTAGGCCGGTTGATATTTATGAATATACTAGCGATCCGCCCCGGCTTCGCACGGGTGGTAAAAACGTTCCCGTGAAAATCCATATAGCCTATGTTACTCAGGGCGAATGTAGCTTTCCAAAGGTGAAAGAATTTTTGAAATCGGCACAGTAGTTTTTGAGTTTATTCATTACAAACATACAAATTTTTCCTCTTTATAAAAGTAGTGTAGATATACCCAGATCTATTCATTTTAAACAATGCCAGTGGAACAGCAGGCATTGTTTTAAATGAATAGAGTATACAATCCCTAGGAATTGAATACATGATCTGAAAATTTTAAATTTTGTTTACTATAAAGAATACCTACCACAAACACCTGTCGTTCGTCGTCCACCTTATAAGAATATCCAGACATTTGTATTCAGATAAAAACTTGTATTTTTAGTGGTGCGAAAGGCACGTGATAGTTCCATTTGCACCATTAATGGAACTGTCATGTGCTTTAATGGAACAGACTGGTGAAAACCACAGGGCCATATCATACTTAATCAATTATGTATGTTCAGGCAGCTTAGAAGTGCCTGATATATTTTGATCGGCAACAAATCAACGGTGTATAACAATCACCAACGGAAAAAACGTTACCGGCATTGCGCTTTGTGGTTCAGATGACGAAGCATCTCAATTTCCTTTTGTATATTTTATTAATAATTCATCAAGTAAACGTGTACAATTAAGTTCGAGTCTGATTTACCACCACCTTCTCATCACGGCGTAATCAAATTGGTGACCCCGACGTGATTTTGTTTCGACGAGCAAGTCCTATCGACAAAGTCAGTCAACGAAGATTTTGAGATTAAACATCGTTAGAAGACGGACTCATCCTGAAGGATTTCGCCAGTATCCAGCTGCAGCCATCATTCCGAGGGAAGTGCGTTAATGATCCTTTCTATAAATCAATCCTTTCTTCTTTAATTTGCGTAAATACAAGTCATCTACTCGTGCGGTTTAAACCACCCACACGTTAGAACTTTAAAAAATAATCACCGTTTTTACTTTAAATTACATCATTTCGATCAATTTAAATCCTTTATATGGTGTTTTGTTGTAACATTAAGACGTAAATATCCACACTAGTAAAAATATTTACACTTAAAATTCATTTATTTCAATTCTGTGTCACACAGTGCAACACAGTGTCGTACAGTGACAAGTACATCTTGAATTAATTTAACTTCAAAGTGCCAAAAGATGTTCTCATCTTAAAAGGAATAGGTAATTACTATCCTAAAACATAACTGCCGACTATTCCAGGTCTATAACAGCAAAATATACGAGCAGAAATCATTGAACAAGCATCGCGCTGTGTCCATGCATGCCGGCCGGCTGCGAAACCAGTTTGTTATCTTCGCTCGCTTACGAGACTCAGCGTAAACGTAACGTATTAATCGTTTATTGTTATAATTAATGTTGTGTTGTTACTTTATACTGTAAAGATTATCGTTGTTCAGTGCTTGTTACGCCGTCAAAATGACTGAACTAAAAGATCTTGTCAAACAAAGGGGACAAATAAGGTGTCGATTGACATTATTTGAGAAATATTTGTCACCTTTACTAGACTGTAAAGAAACAAGTGCGGTTATCATAAACGAACTGCGTCTGCGATGTAATAAGATGCGTGATCTATCGTGTAACTTTGAGGACATTCAATCACAAATCGAAATGTTGGACGATGACACTACCAAACAAATGCAAGAACGCGAAACGACTGAAAATACGTTTTTCAATCTTATAGCACGAGGTCAGTCGTTGTTAGAATTCTTTGAAAACCAACAAAGGGTGGAATCTGCGTCTAATACTAGCTCTAAATGTAATAATGTCAAATTGCCACCGTTAAAAATTCCGTCATTCAATGGAAATCCAAACAACTGGCTTTCATTTAGAGACACCTATTTATCCTTGATACATCAAAATGAAAACATAGATAATATTAACAAATTTCATTATTTAAAGGCCTATTTAGACGGTCCGGCTATGTCTGTTATCAATTCCGTTACAGTGTCATCAGACAACTATAAAATAGCGTGGGATTTGCTTTGTGAGCGATATGATAATAAACGTCTTTTGATCAATGAGCATTTAAAGTGTTTGTTTTCCATTGAACCATTAATCAAGGAATCGCACACTGGTATTCGTAACTTAATCGACCTGTTGTCTAAAAACTTAAATGCGTTAAATTCTCTGGGTGAACCAACGGACAAATGGGACACGCTTATAATTTATATGGCTTCGGCGAAGTTGGACAATGTAACTGCTAGAACATGGGAAGAATTTCGAAGCTGTAAGGATTCTCCTTCATTGGAGGATTTTTATTTGTTCCTTCGACAACGAGCTACACTATTAGAAACCGTTAGTGTTAGTAAAATTTCTCATAATAAAGTTGAAAAACGTCACAGCCTTCCTAATACAAAAACATTTCATAGTTCAGATGTTAGCTCACCTTCACTAGGTAAACAGTGTCCCATCTGCAAACAAAATCATAAGTTGTATGAATGTTCGATGTTTAAATCAATGCCAGTCGCAGACCGAATTTCTAAACTTACACTTTTAAAATTATGTACTAATTGCTTTCGGAGCGGCCACCAGGCCTTCCATTGTAGACTGGGTGGTTGCAGAATTTGTCATAAGAAACACAACACATTAATTCATAAACCAAATTCTTCTAAACCTACACACATTGATCAGGTTAATGACGGAAGTACTAATACAGATCAAATCAACTTGCCTAGCTCTGAAATTGAATCTACGCCATCTGGTTCTTCTCCTTCGGTATCCATGTCTGCAACCTCCACCGGTCATGCACTTCTCTCTACGGCATTGGTGAAGGTCACAAACAACAACCAAACGTACACTCTCAGAGCCTTGATGGATTGTGGTAGCCAATCATCATACATCACTGACAGAGTTCAAAGGCAAATTGGTTCTCAACGAAAGAAAGATAGTTTGTGCGTATCCGGCATAGGCAATACGTCATTCAAGGTCACAGAGCACTGCAATTTACAACTTCATTCAATACACAACTCATTCAACATAATGACTAAGTGCTTTATCTTACCTTATATCACTGACAAGTTACCACAGGTTACCTTGACTGTCCAAGAGTTAGGTATTCCTAGTTATATCCAACTAGCTGACCCAAAGTTCTATCAATCAGCTGATATAGATCTTTTGTTGGGTGCAGATATATTTTGGGACCTTTTGGCACCGGGTAGAATAACCTTAGGACCACAAAGGCCCATATTACAAGAAACACAGTTAGGATGGATAGTGGCCGGTCCTACTGCGATAGGCTACTCTAATACACAAACTTCAAGGGTTCATTGCCATTTCTCGAAGGCGATTAGTCAGCAATTAAGCAAGTTTTGGGAACTTGAGGAGGTACCATCTAATATCGAATACGACACAAAGAACTATTGTGAAAAATTGTTTACCGATACCACTCGTCGAGAAGACGATGGTAGATTTTGTGTTCAAATTCCACTTAAGGATCCTATTGAAAACTTGGGTGATTCTTACAATATTGCCGAAAAAAGATTGCTACAGTTAGAAAGAAAATTAAATAAAAATCCCCAACTCAAACAACAATACCACGAGTTTATACATGAGTACGAGCGTTTAGGGCATATGACCGAGACACCTAGGCCATTGTTTGGCTGCTTTCTTCCACATCACGGAGTAATGCGAGAAGCTAGTGAAACCACAAAACTTCGTGTTGTTTTTGACGCGTCTTCAAAAACCACTACTGGAATATCATTTAACGATATACAACACGTCGGACCAGTAGTGCAAGACGATTTATTTTCCATTCTGCTGCGATACAGACAGCATAGATTTGTAGTGTCAGCAGATGTGGAAAAAATGTATCGCCAAATACTGGTAGATCCTAAACAACGGCACTTACAACTCATTTTATGGCGTGATGAGCCAACACATCCTATCAAGGTATTCCAACTGAATACCGTAACTTATGGGACTGCTTCGGCACCGTTTCTGAGTACAAGGTGTTTAGTGCAACTATCAAAAGAATGTAAGGATCTCAACATATCACAATTACTTAAGGAGGATTTTTACGTAGACGATTTTCTTTCGGGAGCTGAAACGGAAGACGAATTGCGAAGCATAGTTGACTATGTGACTTCCATTCTTAAGTCAGCATGCCTTCCGCTACGGAAGTGGCGAACAAATGTACCGTACGTCTTACAACATGATTCAGATATTTCTCAACCTAAAACCTTTGATTTGTCTTCTCAATCAAGCGTACTAGGTCTCAAATGGGACCCGTCCAACGACTTTCTACAATTTTCAGTCAAAATGGAATTACATCATCAAATAACTAAGCGAACAATCTTGTCCGATTCGGCTAAACTCTTTGATCCCTTAGGCTTACTTAGTCCATGCACCATCATTCCCAAAATTATCTTACAGAGGTTATGGTCATCAAAACTAAATTGGGATGATGCAGTAGACAATACATTACAAAGAGAATGGACAGGTTTTACTGCCAATTTAAATTCCATAGCAGAAGTTCAAATTCCAAGATGTACACTTGTTCAGGACGCAGTAGATATTGAACTGCATTCATTTTCGGATGCATCGCAATTAGCTTATGCAGCTGCCATATACCTAAGATCTACTGACAGTTCCGGTCATGTCCTAGTTAGGCTACTTTGCGCAAAGACCAAAGTTGCTCCAGTGAAGGCAATAACAATACCTCGACTTGAGCTTTGTGGTGCGTTGCTTTCAGCACGTCTAAGTGCTAAGGCATTGAAGGCTCTGCGCTGCAAGGTTGAGTCTGTATTTCACTGGACTGACTCAACGGTAGTGTTGGGCTGGATATCATCTCACTCATGTGATTTGAAAACCTTTGTTTCGAATCGCGTGAGTGAGATTCAAGACCTTACTGCAACAGGGGTTTGGAGACACGTCCCTGGAGATCAAAACCCAGCAGATTTGGCATCCAGGGGAGTAAATCCTAACTCCATCCAAGCCACCAAGATATGGTGGGAGGGTCCAGCTTTTCTAACTCAAAACCCATGTACATGGCCTAAAAATGTAGGATTACAATGTCTTCCAGATCTCCCTGAAAAGAAAAATGTTAAAACTAATGCTACACTACCTACTAATAATATTCTACAAACTACTTCACTACAATCCATTTCTAACTCAAACAATACATCTATTAAGAATATTAGTGAGGTCGTAGACTTTGATAGATATTCCAAGTTCACATTATTGCATAGATCTACTGCCTATGTCTTAAGGTTCATACACAATTTGAAAAACATAAAATTCAAAAAAACAGGTCCGTTAAATGCTAATGATTTAAACGAGGCTCTAAATGTTTTGATAAAACAGCATCAAAATGAATGCTTTTTAAATGAAATAACCATTTTAAAACATAAACAAAGCTTACCTTCAAAATCGCCAATCTTGTGTCTTAATCCATTCCTAAATGAGGACGGCATACTTTGTGTAGGGGGCAGACTGCAAAATTCTCAGGAACCCTATGAGAAGAAGCATCCAGTTTTATTGGATACTAAACATAACCTTACTAAAATACTTTTTGCAGATCAACACATAAAGCTTCTCCATTGCGGGCCTCAACTGTTGCTCAGCAATTTAAGAAACAAATTCTGGCCGTTGCGAGGCAGAATCTTAGCAAGGGGAACTGTCAATAATTGCAAGCTCTGCAAACTTATGAAAGCCAAATCATTTTACCCCCTTATGGGAGACTTACCTTCAACCAGAGTCATTCCGAATCAGCCTTTCCATGTCAGCGGTGTCGACTTCGCCGGTCCATTCTATATAACTGATCGCAAGGGTCGCGGTTGCAAAATAACAAAATGTTATTTGTGTCTCTTTATTTGCTTCAGTACAAAGGCTTTGCATCTTGAAGTAGCTAGCGACTTGACCACTGATGTTTTTGTTTTATGTTTACGTCGTTTTATATCTCGCAGAGGTAAACCTTTACAGTTATATTGTGACAATGGCACAAATTTTGTCGGCGCTAACAACGAAATAACAAATTTTCTAAAGTTGAACAACGAAGACATAACTGGTTTCGCATCTAGTGAGGGAATTCAATTTAAATTTTCCCCAGCTTACTCTCCCCATTTCGGGGGACTTTGGGAGGCAGGAGTAAAATCGGCAAAACACCATCTAACTCGAATTTTAGGTGACAAACACTTAACCTTTGAAGAGCTATCAACTTTATTTTCACAAATTGAAGCCATCCTTAATTCCCGACCACTTACTCCTCTATCCTCAGATCCTAATGACCTAGATCCCTTGACTCCTGCGCACTTCCTGATCGGTAGACCACTCACTTCACTTCCTACGGAGAACCTGCTGGATTCAAACTTGAACAGGCTGGATCGATACAAACTACTTGAAAAAATGCGACAACACTTCTGGGAACGCTGGAGAAATGAGTATCTAAATGAGTTGCAACAAAGGAACAAATGGCGAATGCAGCAGAAGGGATTTCAAGAAGGAGATTTGGCAGTCATCAAGGAAAATAATCTACCTCCCATGAAATGGCGTATGGCACGCATTCACAAATTATACCCCGGAGCTGACGGAATAGCTAGAGTGGCGGATGTCTACACATCGAAGGGCATCGTGCGCAGAGCGATTCATAATCTCTGCTCTTTATAATCAACTCTAATCCAATAAGCAGCGATGTCTCGAGACCCTGGAGTGTTCGAGGAGGGGGAAGATGTTCAGGCAGCTTAGAAGTGCCTGATATATTTTGATCGGCAACAAATCAACGGTGTATAACAATCACCAACGGAAAAAACGTTACCGGCATTGCGCTTTGTGGTTCAGATGACGAAGCATCTCAATTTCCTTTTGTATATTTTATTAATAATTCATCAAGTAAACGTGTACAATTAAGTTCGAGTCTGATTTACCACCACCTTCTCATCACGGCGTAATCAATGTATTTTACTGTAGTTAAAATAAATTATTTAGCTGAACTTAATAAATTAAGAATAGTAAAAGAGTGAAAACAGTTGCGTTGGTTCTTATTTTATCGTTCTTATTTATTTTTAATCATCCACCAAACCTTTAATAGTAAATGATTTGACTATTAAATATTATGACGTCATAAATCAATTTTTCATACAATTGTATTTTCCTTATAACTTACCCGTTTTGATGTTTAGTAAAAAGTAGCTAATTTGACTAGTCAGTCAAAATATCCAATTTCTAATAAATATAATATAGAGTAATAATCGCATCAAAATCTTTTAAGTAGTTTTGTGTCCGGTCACTAAACCTATTGCGATCGAAAATACGGCAGATTTTAACTTTGATAAAGGTTTTTCTAACAAAAAAACAGCATCAAACTCGCTCAATAGATTTTGCTTCCATTGCGAACAAGCAGACAAACGGGCAAGGATAACAAATAACACTTATTTTTTTAATATCTCCAATGTCAGCAGACTCAACTAATTTTGTAAATTATAATTTAATGTAAAATAGTAATAAATTTTGTAAAAGATACCTAGTATAGATTTTGCGTTAAGTAAAGAAACTGAGAAAAATAATATACCACTGAGGTAATAATATACAATCAATCTATTTATCTATCTACACCTGCTATCTATTGGCTCTTGTATGGACAAACAGCACAACATGTTTTCGTAAAGACAAGATAAACCAAATTATCCATACTTCCACATCCACACTGATATTATAAATGCAAAAGTAACTTTGTCTGGTACGCTTTCACGCCTAAACCACTGAACCGATTTTGATGAAATTTTGTATAAAGGTAGATAGACCTTGGAGGACATTTCTAAGCTAAGTTTGGTCACGATAACCTACATCCACGCGGATGGAGCCGCACGCGACAGCTAGTGAAAATATAAAATAACCCCAGGCTCCAAAGTAAAAACTTTACCAGGATCAAATAATAATGATGAATATGAAACAAACAAAACGTGTTTCCTTCTTCGTACAGTCACAGAATAGATACCTACCTACTCAGTCCCTACGACTTGAGCAATCATGCGCAGGCAGGGCACGCCGTGATACACGGCGGTAAAGGCGCCCACTCACTAACAGTCCGCCTGCAGTCCGCTCGCAGTTCCTGATCTATCCGGCTGCCTGCAGTCCTAAGCCGATAGCGCCCACACTCTAAAGCGATTTTGGCCTGCCGGCAATTCCCTGTTCTCAGTTTTGCGATCATACACTAGCAGTTGTGAGTCGTCAGTTTTAGGTCGTACGATCGCCTGCCGGTAATGGTCTGATATCAGTTACATAGAGACTACAAAACAGTGCAAGCGATTTTCGGCCTTATTGACATTTTCTTAATTACATGTTAAATAAGCAGCATAAATAAATGCTGCTGATCACGAATATAAGAAAAAAAAACTAGATTTGTTGTGATGTCAATAAGGTTGAAAATAGCTTGCACTACGTTATTCTTATATAAGTACGTGCTAATCATTGTGAGAAATAGGTGTTAGCTATTTTGAATCTTATGGACTATGTGCATAAGAAATATAGACGATTATGTACAAAAAATGAATAAAATCTTAGTAAAAAATAGTGAGTACATGGTACATGTAGATACACACTATAGGTACTTGTCATCATAATGTTATTACTTCAGACAAAAGAATAAAATTAATTCACTGTTTTATTCTAAGTTTATCACGTAAAAAAGCTGACACGAAACTTCGATCGACAGGCCGTCGGCCGACGTGTGCTCGTTCGCCCTGACGGCCTAGGACTGTCCGGCTTAGAACTGTCCGGAATCGTTCGGCAGCCACACACTATCGGATCATAGTACTCGTCAGTCCAAAATCGTTAACGAAACTGTTAGTGTGTGGGTTATTGCGATTAACTGACAGATTTACATCGTCCGGCCGTCGTCCGGTAAACTGTTAGTGAGTGGGTGCCTTAAGACTCATCATGGGGGAGTGGCTTGAGAGGCCGTCAGACGCAGGTCAGCCCGAGTGCCATCACTGCGACGCAATTTGGATTTCCGGCACGTAAAAAAAAAACTTCTCAGTCACGGGTCCTTTAAGCGGGGCGTGAAAAAGCATCTGAGGCCGTCAAGCTGAGTGCCACCATATTGTTAACATGATACGTGTTTGTGTGTGCGCTTTCTTGAGACTTTGCCTTAAGCTTACCATCAGGCGAGGTGAAGTGAAATTGAAGTGTCCTAAAAAAATAAAAACAAAGCATGTAAATGTAAATTGAGTTCAAATTACAAATGTTTTTGTTAGGTATATCACTTAGGTAGCAGATAATCCTTCTGTGAGTAGGTCATGCTCGCGAAGGAGACAGCAGAGCGGGCGCGGCGCGATGAGCGAGAGAGACTCGCTGACATCGCTGCACGAGCTCGTAGGCGGCTCGGGTGTCCGAGGACGCAGACTGACCTCCGGCCCCCATGAGCGTGGGCCTGAGGGTGACGGGTGGAGCCGCCCGTCACCCTAGCAGAAGCAGGCCACGGCGGCGGCGCGCATCGCAGGACCATGCGCGCCTCCCCACACCGGGGTTGAGTCGGAGACCGCGTGCCCCGAGGAGGGCGAGACCGAGAGGGATGGCCCTGGGTCAGCCGGGGTGGAAGGGATATGTCGCATGACAACCTCACCTTCGGCCTAGCACTACGACCCATCGACGGCGTGCGGTTTTTTAGTCGGTTCGAGTCCGACATAACCTCCCCCTCCGGCGCCAGCGGGGTGGGTAACCGCGGGGATGTCCCGCACGTAAAAAAAAATAGGTAGCAGATATAAGTTCACTGCCTATACTGATGAAAAGTGGTTACCGTGGCCTATGCCTTGAATGCACTCGGTACGTACCGACTACAATAGAATAGAATATTAATGTATGGGATTGAGATATTCTAGTAACGTCTAGGGGCCACCCGAGGGAGGTCAACCAGGGCGCGAGAGACATACCTCACCTCCGGTAACAAATGACCCAAGGCGGCGTGCGGTTTTAATCGATTCGAATACAACATAACCACCCCCGTTGGCTCCAGCGGACGAGTATCGTGGGAATAGTCGCACTTTAAAAATTAGGGGCATAAATTCTTTCCACGTAGGTATGTAACATACAAACTTCTACTGCAATGTTCTTAAATATGTCCTCACAATCTTCTTTAATACTTAGATACGGTAGCGTTCGTCCTCCGTGACAAACCTACTTGTAGTTTGTCACGGACACCTGGCCATCACGCCTCAACGATATAAAAATAAAACACATAATTTTATTATAAAATTGAAATTAGAGAAAAGGAATAAACAAACGAGGGAAGACAATTCGGCCCCTCTAGACAAGTGGCAATTCGCAAGCAGGCGTTTGATGGAATAGAATGACGAATATATGGGATTTGACGTATTTGACATGCGTTAAGGACTGTCATTTACGTCAAATCCCATACATTCGTCATTCTATTCCATCAAACGCCGGCTAGCGAATTGCCACTTGTCTAGATGGGCTGGTCTGTGGTTGATCGAGGAAACTGCGAGAGTTCTACAAGTGGAAGATTGAAGGAATTATATAGTGTATCAAATTCCGCGACTCTTACGCTTCAGTAAAATCAAAGAAACTTCACGTAACCCCCATAAAACTCGTTTAGGAGTGATAATAATTTCAAATATTCAAATTACAACACACTGTCTTGTCATTGAAGTATCTTAGGAAACTGCGGAGTTCGACGCCCCTGACTCTACAGTACTTACTTTCAAAAAGTTAAGTGCAGACTTTAATACAAACTAGCTGTTGCCCGCGGCTCCGCCCGCGTGGATGTCGGTTATCGCTTAGTGTTGAGCATGAAAAATTCTAAAATAAAAGTAGCCTAAGTTACTCCTTATTACATCAGCTACCTGCCAATAAAAGTCCCGTCAAAATCAGTCCAGCCATTTCAGAGATTAGCTGGAACAAACAGACAGACAGACAGACAAAAATTGTGAAAAAATGTTATTTTGATGTATGTACCCTTTGATTATATAAATGTTATAATGTACCTACCGTATTATATTCATATGCATGAAGTAAAAAACGGTTATTTCAATATTACAAACAGACACTCCAATTTTATTTATATGTAAAGATGTATAGATGTATAGATTATCAATAAAAGTTTAGCCAAAGAAGTGGGGAGGTCCCCATCACATTGTGACGATAACGATAAGATTAGCTCAACTCTTACGGTATATCGTATTTTATCAGTAGTTAAATTTTCATTTAGGCTTTATGAGTATGTACTCGAATTAAGTTTATTTAAGTAAATACATGGTTTTTATACTGTCTAACATACGCCAGCGATTCTCAAACTTTATTATACCGTTATCAACATACGTACTATGTAGGTATGTCAATCACAGCGATAGTATTTTGGCACTTAGATGGCAGATAAGCACACGGCCTACTTGATGGAAAGCGGTTACTGTGGCATATGGACGTGTGCAACACCAGGGGCGTTACACTCACGCTGCCGACCTTGAAAAACCTTGTTATTATTTGAAGAACCCATAGTTTCTGATGAATTCCCTGCCTATGGCGCGCGGTGCGAAGATAGAATGTAACTGTGGGCATCATGTCGAACAATTCATCTGTTGTGTCTCTGCGTATTACTTTTTTTCGTGATTATATGAATAAGTAAGAAAGAAAGAAAGAAAGAAAGAAAGAAAGCAAGAAAGAAAGAAAGAAAGAAAGAAAGAAATTTGGCAATTAGACTTAAAATTAGACTAGTGATTAATTAAGTAACTTAAAACTAAAAATTGCGTGAGTGCCAAATACTTAGGTCGCCATCTCAGCATAAAAGCTGCACAACCAAAAGTTGCGCAGCGCTGGTTTTCGTACGAACTCCCGAGCCGCCATTAAGTTGGGTTCGAGGTAGGTATACTAGAAACAAACAAATGACCTGACCTTGACCACCTACATTAGCCTGCTACCTCACTACCTACCAACACTTTGGTGACTCACCGCTGAAAATGCATCCAAAACATGCCACTATTAACAGTTCTCACAAATTGACTTTCGACGGTCGTGACCTTGTCTACCTTTCAAGAAATTACTGGAAGCTAGACTGAAAAAGTTACAAGGTTCTCGTAAACGTTTTTACGGTGGTATTACTTATCAATAATTCATATGATTTCCTTGTGACGTCAACAAAACGTGTCATTCAGTACAAATGAACTTAATCAAGTACATAGGTAGGTACTGTATTTTGCAAACGGCTTACAGATTCAAGAAGACAAGAGTCCTTTTACATACATACATATATTCACGCCTGTAAACAGCGGGGGTAGGCAGAGGTGTGCTATGTTAACACCCAGAATTCGCCATCTTTTCGGTCGTCAACTGGGCTGTATGTTTAGTGTAGGCTGAAGAACAGCCCTATTCCTTAGGCGCCTTCTACGACAGCCACAGGAAGAGATTGGAGGGGTGGAATTCTGTTTAATTCCTGTGACTCGTGGGAACTTTTTATATTAAACCTTCCGTGAAACTATTGGAACTTAAGAAACAAAATTGCTATAGCAGATAAAAGAAATAGGATATTGGATGCAACCGGAATTAGCTCTCAAATAATGATGAAATAGTTAGGTAATAATTTCGTGAACACAAAATAATAATTTCAGTTCATTTCCTCTTATTGGAAATGAAAATATTGTATGACTCACCGAGCTTATCGCGCTGTACTGTATCTTTGTTTTACAAAACTTGTACACCAATTACCGTTACATTGTGATAAGATTAGATGTAAATTAAAAACAAAAACATATTTATAAACTATAATTATACGAGTTCTTCCGCCGCGCCGTGCCTCGCAGAACACGGTAAGCCGTCGATTTCAGTTGCCATACGAACATCTATGGCAGTCGTTACGGGTAATTGGAGCCTAAACATTCATAGATAGATATATATAGAACTACGATACCGTCAAAAGTTTGTGGAGGTCAGATGGCAGTCGCTTCACGAAAAATATCGAAATTTAGTCACCTCGCAGTTAGACTTAGAAAAAGGCAGATTTTGGACTCCTCGGTGTAGTCACGGTTGCGACTGGGATAATCTCAAGGATGATGATGAATAATCCACACTAATGGAAAAGTGTATATGTGTGTGTCTGTTTGATTGTCCGTCTTTCACGCGTAAACCACTGAACCGATTTTGATGAAATTTGATATAGGGGTAGATTGGACCTTGAGGAAAGACATAGGCTATGTTTGGTCGCGATAATCGACATCTACGCGAACATATTATAGTTCCTCAGGGGCGTATAGGATTGAACCCAAGCCAACTTCACCTTATTAGTCGATGTCTCGCGGAAAAGCCGACATGACAAATCGATCAAGGGTGGGTTACTGGTGGGTTAGTTGTAGCTTTCACCGTTTCTGAGATGGAGCGAAAAAGTTCTGGAATGGCGACCGCGTACGGGCAAACGTAGTGTACGACGCCCAAAGGCCAGGTGGAAGGACGACCTCATCAAGGTCGCCGGGAAGCGCTGGATGCGGGCTGCTTTAGATCGGTCGTTCTGGAAGTACATATAGGAGAGGCCTATGTTCAGCAGTGGACTGTGTGCGGCTGATATGATGATGATAATATAATGAGAGGAAAGCCTGCGCCAAAGTCTCGTCTGTCACTCAGCACTCGTACCGGCTTGGTATGGTCCCATAAACCCACTATCCTCCTTCTTCATCCTAGCGTTAATCCCAGTCGCATCCGAAGCTTTTCAACTGGGAGTCTGGGGTCCGCTTTTTACCAGTCTAACTGCGGATTTGGCTTAACTTCAATATTTTCCGTGAAGCGACTGCCATCGGAACTCCACAACCCAAAGGCGATATCGAAGCATTGCAGCTAGACCAGTTGTTGAATTTTTGAGTGCTCCAACTACCCGTAACGACTGCAATAGATGTTTGTATGACAATCGGGACCGACGGCTTAACGTGCTCTCCGAGGCACAACCACACCAATGCAAATACCGATATTCATGCATACAAATATTTGCACTGAGCGGGGATCGAACCCGCGCCTCCTGCGCAGCGGCCGCGTTCACTACCGCTACGCCACGGAGGCTATCCAATGAGAATTATTAAAATATACTACCTATACTTAATAAATATTAAAATAATACAACTAGAAAAAAAACATGCTTATGTCGTGTCGAACGCTGCCTTATGTTATACTAGCTGTTGCCCGCGGCTTCGCCCGCGTGGATGTCGGTTATCACTTGAGTGTTGAGTCAACGCTATTTTTCTAAAATAAAAGTAGCCTCTGTTACTTCTTATTACATCAGCTACCTGCCAATAAAAGTTCCGCCAAACTCGGTCCAACCATTTCAGAGATTAGCCGGAACAAACAGACAGACAAAGATTGTAAAAAATATTATTTTGTTGTTTTTTGGCGTATTATATTCATTTGCATGTAGTAAAAAACGGTTATTTCAATGTTACAAACAGACACTCCAATTTTATTTATATGTATAGATGTATAGGTGCCCACGATGCTGGCCGCGTTGCCTCGTTAAATTGCAATGGCTATCCTTTGCCCCAGTAACGAATCAGAGCGGGAGTCACCGCGTTGGTCGTGATGCGGCGGACAATTTCCGCGATCAATCTCTTTGTCTCCGACCCCCAACTACCCATGGTCTCCACCGCAATGGACACAAAATAATATAGTGGCTCCATTGCAGTGTATTTCGCCCTTTTCTTGCTCGCCGCGTCTTCAGACGCCGCTGCTGGGTCGTTAATGGTGCGATTCAGATGCGTGGCCGCGACAGTGCTGTCGCATGTACCGTCCCACACAAGGCACTTGCAGTTTTTCCACGGCACCAAAGTCAGACCATCAGGTTGCTTCCCGTCTGATCTGCTGAGGCCCGGGGGCTCCAGCACGCATGGTACGTTTGCCGATATGAGAGCCCTTCTGATTATGTCGTTGAGGGCATGGTGTGCAGCGACGACAGCCTAGTATAAGTTCTTACGCACCTCAAACTCATGGGCACTTTCATGGGCACCTAAAACAAAGGTTATTATCGGTAAAAGTTGTAAGAACGTCACTTCGGGAAGAAGAGTGAAAAGTTCGGCTTGCTTCGGTTTTGTAAAGTGTCCTCTTTTTCGCACATGCCTTTATTAAAATTTAACCCTTAAATGCATCTTGCCTTTTCGTATAAATAAGTAATGAACTGGATATCAGTTTCACCCAGGTATATATTCGTGAAAAATCTTATAAATAATAATAATTTTCATAATTATGGCATTTCCCAATATTGGGAGGCTTCGGCTTATTGTTTCCACGCTGGTCAGACAATTTCGTACAGGGTTCTATTTCGAGTTTTCCTTCTCTTCTTCTTCTTCTTGTACTCAGACGATATCACTTATCGTCTACGTATTCTTCCGTTAGTCGCTTCTTACGACACCCTTCGGATGGGCGGTTATATTTGAATTCTGTCTCCGTCACCACACGGATTGATTAAAAACATCGAATCAGCTTCACAAACTTTCACATTTATTTTAGGATATGATGGGATTATTTAATACCTACTTACGTCACAATTACTATTTCGTGGCTATAATCCAAAGTGTACCTAGTTGTCATAGTGTTATATCACGCGGCTTAAAATACCTGACGTAGTGAACGCGTGGCCTTGCTCGAGTGAACTAGAACTAGTTTGGATGATCATGCGCAGATTTATTTGTAAGTACTACATTCCGACCGGGATTTTTTTCGTTTTTAGGATTCCGTACCACACGAGCCAGACGAAACTATTATGAAGACGCCACTGACTGTCTCTCTGCCTGTCTGTCTGTCATCAGGCTGTTATACGAACTGCAATAGCTACAGTTGAAATTTTCGCAGATGATGTATTTAACGCCAATAACTCCGCCTTCGCACACTTACTTTTTATTTGTGCAAAAAAATAATATGTTCCTCCTATGATAACAAAATACTATAGTCCGTTTTCTTAATTCAGATAGTAAATTGACAACTGCAAATGTCAAATTGTGAAATAATGATAGGTACCACCAGCTTTTAGTGCTTAGTGACGTGCTCGAAACTATCGACAGTGTTTGTGGCCTAGATACAAGTGGTGTAGCTTTATTATATTTTAAGAAAAAAGTTAAAATTAAAAAGTTTTTTAGTTTCGTATACTGTTCCTATAAGCTAACTATAAAATAACCTACAAAAACTGTACTGTATTTAATTTATCGACAAATTTCGATACTGGTGGCACATGACTATTTTTGAATTGCAACAAGCCGGCAACACAGGTCATGTCATTTTACTATCTGAAATTAAAAAACAGACTTATAAAAACAGTACAAATTAAATATTTAAGGGAGGCTCAGGTTGTATTGGTACGGAATCCCTTGTACGCGAGTCTGACACGTACTTGGCCGATTTTTTAAACGCCGGTAAGTAGATAATTAGCGTCCGGTAATTACTTACCTACTAGAAGATAATAAACTAGCGTGAAGTCTTGAAGATTACGGTTCTCCATTTCAGATGCCGTTAATTATAAAACAGTGTCTGGACAGATGATTTATCATATCCCGCCTAAAAAAGAAGGAAAAAAAACGTGCCAGCATTTCAGTTCCTTGTGCGACGAAGAAAGGAAGTACCGAACTCTTGACTGCATATGCATACAAATATTTGCAATGGACGGGATTTGAACCCACGTCCCCTGTGCAACAGTCGAGTTCACACCGTTACGAGCTGATATCGCTTAATATCCATTATAAATGGGAAATGTGTGTGTCTGTTTGTCCGTCTTTAACGATTAAACCACTGAACCGATTTTGATGAAATTTGGTATAGGGGTAGATTAGACCTTGAGAAAGGACATAGGCTATGTTTGGTCGCGATAACCGACATCCACGCGGGCGGAACCGCGGGCGAAAGCTAGTAATCCATACTTTTTTCTTTTTTACGTGCGGGAAATCCCCACGGATACCCACCCCTCCGGAGCCGGAGGGGTAGGTTATGTCGGACTCGAACCGACTAAACCGCACGCCGTCTCTGGGTCGTATTGCTAGGCCGAAGGTGAGGTTGTCATGCGACATATCCCTCGCACCCCGGCTGACCCAGGGCCATCCCTCTCGGTCTGGCCCTCCTCGACGATGCGCGCCGCCGCCGTGGTCTGCTTCTGCTAGGGTGACGGGCGGCTCCACCCGTCACCCTCAGGCCCGCGCTCATGGGGGGCGGAGGTCAGTTTGCGCCCTCCGACGCCCGAGCCGCCTTCGGGCGCGTGCAGCGATGTCAGCGAGCCTTTCTCGCTCATCGCGCCGCGCCCGCTCTGCTGTCTCCTTCGCGAGCATGACCTGCTCGCAGAAGGAGGCGCTGGCCGCCCACGCATCCGGGCCACGGACCATCGCCGCGAGCAGGGTGGAGAGCGTGAGCATTCTCACCCCCAGGGCCGCCACAAGCTCCCGCCTCGGCGTCTCAAACGCCGGGCACTCGGCGAGCGTGTGCAGCCCCGAGTCCACGCTCGCGTCGCAGTGATGGCACTCGGGCGTTGGCTCTATACCCATCAGACGCAGATACCGCCCGAAGCTACCGTGCCCGGTGATAATCTGCGTCTGGCGGTACGAGAGGCTACCGTGTGGCCTCTCTAGCACCTCCCCCATGATGGGCCTTACCGCCGCAATGACGGCGTGCCCTAGTAATCCATACTAATATTATAAATGCGAAAGTAACTCTGTCTGTCTGTCTGTCTGTCTGTATGTTACGCTTTCACGCCTAAACCACTGAACCGATCTTGATGAAATTTGGTACAGAGGTATATTAGAGCTTGAGAACGGACATAGGCTACCTTTTATCACGAGAAAGGGGATTTAAGGGGGGGGGGGGGGAATAGGGGATGAAAGTTTTTATGAAAGTTTGTCATTTCTGAAGATATGTTAATTAAATTTGATACAGAGGTAGATTAGAGCTTACGAACGGACATAGGCTACCTTTTATCGCGAAAAGGGGGTAGCAGGGGGGGGGGCTAGGGTCTTGGGATAAAAGTTTATCGTTTTAGAAGATTTCCTGATGAAATTTGGTACAGAGATAGTTTAGAGCTTGGGAACGGATAGAGACTACCTATTATCGCAAAAAAGGGGGAGGGGGGATAAGGACTAGATAGTTAGTATGAAAGTTTGTCATTTTGGAAGATATCCTGATGATATTTGGTACAGAGATGGATTAGAGCTCGAAAATGGACAACATAGGCTACCTTTTATAGCAAAAAAAAATGGGAGTTGAAGGGGCGGAATAGGGCTAGGGTATGTAAGTTTGACAATTTTGAAAATATCTTGATGAAATTGGTATAGAGATGGATTAGAGCTTGGAAATGGATATGGGCTACCCCTTATCCCGAAAAAAGGGATAGAAGGGGAAGGAGGAAGGGGAATAGGGCTATGGGATTAAAGTTTCTCATTTTTCAATGGCACAAAAATAGGGGGGAATATGGCATAAATAGTATGAATTTCTTTTAAGATGTCCTTATGAAATTTGGTACAAAGGTGAATTAGAGCTTCGGAACGGACATAGTCGAGTAGCAAACCAAATATAGAGGCGAGTGGAGAGGCGAGTAGAGATTGTTATAGGGACGAGTGGATAGGCGTGTAAAGATCGAAAGTCGAGTAGAGTCGACTACAGGGGCGAGTAGATATGCGACTAGAGAGCCAGTGGAGAGGCGAGTATAGAATCAAATAGAATGCAGTAAAGGGTAGAGTAGAGAGGCGAATAGCGAGGCGAGTGGGGAGAGTCAAGTAGAAAGACGAAAAGATAATCGAGTAGATGGGCGAGTAGAGATGCGAGCACGGTGGCCAATGGAAAAGCGAGTATAGAGGAGAGTACAGAGTCGAGTAGAGAGGGGATCAGAGATGTCAGTAGAGAGTCGAGTATAAATTCAAGTATAGAGGCGAGTAGAGAGTCGAATATAGAGGCGGGTAGAAAGTCGAGAACAGAGGCGCGTAAATAGTCGAGGACAAAGTTGAGTAGAGAGGTGAATTTAATGCTCAATAGCGTCGCCGCGTCGTCGGCTGAACGCGCAGTCGCGATAACCGACATCCACGCGGGCGGAGCCGCGGGCAAAAGCTAGTACATACATAAATCCATCCGATTGAGCAGTTCGACTGGGGAAGTACCTTCGCCCTACAGAATACCGCGGCCATAATGAGCTCGTGTTGTGTTTCCGGTGGTGAGTAGGGTAGCCAGAGGCTCACTGGAGAGTTTTTGTGCTGTTAGTGGGAAGACCAAAGGCTATTCCTGCTTTGTCTTCTACACTGATGGCACAGAAACTCTCTGTGTTTACAGGGTCGGCGGTAACTACGCGTGCCAGTCTGCCATCTCAGTTGTATATTAAATAAAATCGTCAATGCGCGCCGCCGCCGTGGCCGACTTCTGCTCGGGAAACGGCTCCCGACCTGTCACTGTCAGGCCCGCGCACATGGGGTGGAGGTCGTTCAGCGATGTTCGCGAGTCTGTCTCGCTCATTGCCCATACAGCAGGGTGGAGAGCGTGAGCACTCTCACCCCCAGAGCCGCCACTTGCTTCCGCCTCGGGGTCTTCCAAACCGGACACTCGGTGAGCGTGTGCAGCCCCGAGTCCTCGCTCGAATGGGGATGCCGCCTGCGCTTTTATACCTACAGAGGGCACCTCGTAATGGCCAATGTTAGCTGTCATCTACCTAGATTTCATTGTTTGTCTCTTCAAATCTGACAGCTATGAGTTTGTTATTGTCACATTTGGTTGGTTATTGTTGTTTGGTCATATGCTGCTGCCATTTACAATAAGTTTTGCGTCGGCATCACCATTGGTGCCTCTAGGTGCGTACTAGCTTGTCATTTTATTTGTTATTTTGAAGGACGTGTGGTCCTTGAAACTAAGCTGTGTTTATAAAATGAACACATCTGTCTGTCAACTTATTGCTAAATTATGGATGCAAAGTATAGGTACTCGGTTCGTTTAGGTACCTACCTCTTAATTAAACCAAAACAATCTTGCATTTTTTTCAATTTATTCATATTCAAAATTTCAAGTTCACATTTATTTTATTTGCTTAATATTATTAAATTATTATCTATTGTGCAGCACATTTACCATTTTATGGCATGCAGACATTAAATTACACATTAGGTATCAATATGAGTGTACAGTACAATATTAATATTAATTCAGCACATGCAATGAAATTCTGCACTCACAAAGAATACAATAAATTAAATAGAATGACAGACATAAAACGCAATAAACAAGGAACATAAAAAACTCAGTTTATTAATATTTTTCTGTATAGAAACTTATATTAAAGACTAAAATCGAAATTGAACCACTAGTTAACTAGTTTGCCTAGTTTATTTATTTGATATAAGTTTTTATAAAACCTGGCTACAAGATTTTTTCCTTTAGTTTAGTATCTAACCGATTGGTGCATATCTATTTTATTAGTCTAAATGACGGCAAGCACTTGAGACGAATATTTTTTCACAAATATTTTGTTTAAAACTTACTTATTTGACTGTCAACCTATTTGTAAATTATGGGCACAAAATCTTAAGTTTATCATCTAATTTATTAGGGTAAAATTTCTGCGAAGAACTAATAAGTGGTTAACAAAAATTAAGACAAAAAAACGAACTCTACTGCTGCTGAAAAAAATTGAAACAAGTTTGATAGAAGGCGAGGTGGGACTCATTAATTTTCATTCGGTTGATAAGATTATCTGCCCCTCTGGACAAGTGGCAATTCGTTGGACGGCATTTGATGGAATAAAAAGACAAATATATGTGATTTGACGTATATGACAGTCGTTAACGCATGTCAAATACGTCAAATCGCATACATTCGTCTAGACTCGTTTTCTATTACGCGGGAAGGAAAATGACAGTTGGCGAAATGTGGATGATAATACACCTCTATCTACCTCTTTAGGGATTTACAGACGTGAATACAACATGTATATTCGGAAGTTATGCACGCACAAACATCTCGGCGATTCATTTCTATTTATAATGACCCTCTTTCCTGAGATTTTTCAGCTGGTTCAGCTTACCATCAGGCGAGGTGAAGTTATATTGACGTATCCTAAATTAACATGTCGCTATTGCCCGCGTCTCACATGGCCTGTTCCCTTTCTCAATGTATATTTTACCTCTAAATCAAATTTCATCATAATCTGTTCAGTAGTGCAGGCGTGAAAGCGTTTCAGAGTTAGGACACGACGGTATCTCCGTCCAATTGAGCAGTCCGACTGGGTAAGTACCTCCGCCTTACAGAATACCGCGGCCATAATAACCTCGTGTTGTGTGCCCGGCGGTGAGTAGGGTAGCCAGAGCTCAATGGAGAGTTTTTGTGCTGTCAGTTGGAAGATCAAAGGCTATTCCTGCTTTGTCTTCTACAATGACGGCACAAAAACTCTTAGAGGGTCGGCAGTGCGAGTGTGACGTCCCTGGTGTTGCACACGTCCATAGGCCACGGTAACCACTTTCTATTAAGTAGGCCGTATGCTTGTCTGCCACGTTAGTTGAATTTAAAAAAAAACTGCGTTAATTTCGCATTTATAATATAATATTAATAGATAGATTAGCTTGTATCTTAGTTTTATATGCCTAAAGGGTGAATATTTGACATAACAGCTGTATATTCCGTGTAAGTACTTTTTTATATAATAAAAGTACAAGGGCAGAGAATAAATAATACTTAATACGTAAGCTAGGGTTGCCAATGTTACCATGGCGGTGGACATTACTTAACAGTAAACAAAAAAAAACACACTTTTCACCGTTTTACATTTATTACTTTAATTTTCTTAACAAATCAGCTTAAAATTATCTCTGCAAGAACGCGCCGCGGGCCGACTCGCGCTCGCACGTCTGCGGTCTGCCACAAGCATTGAGTACTTAATATTAACTCAATGGCCACAGGTACTTGAAGACTAACAAGGCTCATTATCTGGGTATAATGATTACCTAGTATAGTCAAGAAATTGTATAGTTACCCGTGTTAGTAAGTATTATAAGAACTATAGAAAACAAACATTGAAATGTATAATAATATAAGTCCATTCAATGTAATTAGAATTGAGTAGTTAAGAAATGCTGTATTTTTTGTTGTAAATAAAGTAAAATTAGATAGATATACACGATAAGTTAGGGACACATATCCCCCCATCAGAGAATGAGAGGTAGTATGAAAGTGCGAGAGGAATAAATGATAAAACTGGAATGACAAAGTGAACTAGAATGAAAGAGGAAAGATTAGCTTAGGACGTTTTTGAATTTTATAGCCGTAACAAGTCTCTGCAAATTTCAGAACAGCAGAGGAGTAGGTAAAAAAAAAATGGCCACAGGTAGTATCAGTACACGATGTATTGAAATACCGGGACATTTTCTAGATTAACTGGGTCGACCGGGACAGTAGCTTTAAACTGGTGACATGTCCCGGTGTACCGGGACGAATGGCAACCCTAACATAAGGGCTAAAGTACTTTTTCTATGAAAATATAGAGTAGCTATATCGAAGATTAGATTAGGCATTTCTTATCATGGCGTTTCTGTCGTTCGATGTAGGACAGGGTCGGGTAATTTCACCCTATTTGTACCAACCTTCAGTACTGACCTACAAACTATTATACCTATAGATCTACGTAAATAATATAATATTTACTTAGTGAATTAGTTCTACCAGACGACTGCTTGCTGCGTAAATAAACGTCTACCATAGGGTTGTATTTTTTAGTAAATAATCTAGGACGTTCTATACAGGCCACATGTTCCATTTTTTTTAGCAATTATCAGGATGTTTTATTAAGGAAGGAAGAATATAATTTATACAACTAACAATGAACGAGGTAAAGTACCTAATAAAAATAAAAGAAGAACAATTATTTATAATCTATGTTCCGGACTGAATGTTAACGGTTTTCGTTTTACCGATGACATCCTACAATAAAATTGAATAATTAAGGTTTAATTAAGGTCAATCAATTATAGATAAAGGTTTTATAGAAAGGAAATCGCGCATTTCTGTATTATTTTAATGTGTTAATACAACAAAATTATAGGCAGTTTATGGGCTTCCTTCGACAAGTTCTCAATAAAGACTATTAGAGTGTTGACGAGGTTCTTGACACGGCAACATGCTAGCGAGGTCAGTGCCTTTCCTAAGGAGTTAGTGCTAATTATATCTGTAATTAGAATTTTTAGGGTTCCATAAATTAACGGAACACTGTTACTTTTAATCTGCTGTTAGCGGTATGTGCCCCTTTTAGCGGCAAAAGTTTGTAAGTATGGATGCATGGACGTTTGTTACTCCCTCACGTGAAACTACTGAATGGATTTTAATGAAACTTTACAATTATAAAGCTCAGTATAACATTAGGCTACAATTTATAACGATAACCGATATTAAAGCGATAACCGACATCCACGCGGAAAGCAGAAGCTAGTCATACATAAACAGCCATATTTTGACAAAATATTAAGATCTACTAAATGTAGGAGTTTTATTTTTGTCGCTATATCAATAAATTTACTAATAATTATGAATTACCGATGCCTGCGACTTCGACTGCAAGGTAGTTTTTGCGCTATATCGTACTAGACTTCAAAAATAATTTAATAATAGACACTAATTAATAATTATTAAATTATTTTGAAGCCTAGTGGTATGGGTATTGGACTGCTAAGACGAGGTCTCGGGTTCGATCCCAGGTTTTCCATGGCACACACCAATGACTTTTCGATGCTTTTCGAAGTTATGTGTGTATTTATCGCAGGTTTATAAGTGTCCAGGTAATGGCAATAGGCTCGCCACCTATTACATTGGGACCTAAACATAAACCGGCGAAATGTGGGTGCTAGCACCTCTGCCTACCCCTTCGGGGGTAAAGGCGTGAGTTTATGTTGTATGTTTTTTAGATATTAATTAAGATTACACGGAGAAAAACAGACAGACGGACCGACAGATCAGATTATATACTTACACTACGTACTTTTCAAATAGTTTTGTATTAAATCAAGAGATATGTACAACAATAATTTTATTATACTTGGGGTAAAACACCCGGTAGTCACAGTCTTGCACCGGTAGTCGGTTTTTACACACATAATTTGCCTATAAATAGTGGTGAAGTTGGTTTGTAGTAGATTCCACCAAGTGCCATCAATCTCCAGTATAAACAATTTTTAATACCTAAAATATAAAAATAAGTGAGAGGTAGACTACTGGGTGAGTCATGGCTGACTAGTAAAGAGTAGGTACTCACTGGAGACTGAGTACTGAAGAAAAGTGCCATATTTTGTTTAATGTTGATTTTTTATATGTTTCTAAGACAATTATAACATTTTATTGATGTCTTCAGGTAATTTAATAAATAACCTTTCAGAGAAATGTGATTGTTTTGATGCACAGTGCTTAATGATTAAACTACAAATTATTGAAGTTAGAAAGTTCACTAAAAGGCTGACTACTGAGTGTTTTACCCTACTACTTTTACCCGACTGCCAAGAAACACTGCTCTATGGTAGCCCAAATCCGAAAGCTTTATCCTTTTCCATCAAAGTCTCAGAGCAATAAACCAAAATCAAAATAAATTATCACAATATTAACAGTCCTATAATAATGTCATACAAATATAAGTAAGAAGTTTACTGACACAAACTTCCTATTCATCTGCCCAACAATGCACGCTAAAATAAGGAAATCATATTTTAATCTCTCGTATTGTTTTCGGGCATTCGCTAGCGTGGGCACTGGGCACATTGGGCACCTATTGTACCACTAAATTATTAACGGACATAGAAGGTCACACTCCGTTCGATAAAAATGACATAAGGTCGAATCAAATAATAATACACTTTCAGTGTCGTTGTCCTACTAACGGGCAGTAGAATGTTTTTTTAATCAAAACGTCAGAACTTCTAGACCGACCTAAATGAACATACCTAGAGATAAATTGGGATAGGTTAAATCTTATCCCAGGATTAGGTTGTTTACTGTTACAGGAGCAGTATTTCACATCAAAATATTCAAACCTAGTCATGTTTTTTTCTTCTGTCGGTGTAAGTAGGAGCAATATAATCTGCACATCCACACTAGGTAGTATTATAAATGTGAAAGTGTGTGTGTGTTTGTCTGTCTTTCACGCCTAAACCACAGAACCAATTTTGATGAAATTTGGTATATATTTTTTATTTATTTAGGAAACAAACAGTCACATACAATAGTTCAATATATAGGTACTTACAGACTTAGAGTTCCATTACATATAATAATATATATTTATCACAACATAATATACACAAAAAATGAATAATCATAAGAAAAAGTAGGTACGTACAGACAAGAAGACAAGAGTACAGAGACAAACAATGAATTCAAATTCATTACGCAAATAGCCTCCAAAAGCCAACCCAAACACACAGAAAGCCAATACGATGGGTAGACATTTTTTTTTTTTTTTTTTTTACGTGCGGGAAATCCCCACGGATACCCGCCCCTCCGGAGCCGGAGGGGTAGGTTATGTCGGACTCGAACCGACTAAACCGCACGCCGTCTGTGGGTCGTGGTGCTAGGCCGAAGGTGAGGTTGTCTTGCGACATATCCCTCGCACCCCGGCTGACCCAGGGCCATCCCTTTCGGTCTGGCCCTCCTCGGGAGGTGGGGACCACGCCGTCCCCGACTCAACCCCGGTGTGGGGAGGCGCGCATAGTCCTACGATGCGCGCCGCCGCCGTGGCCTGCTTCTGCTAGGGTGACGGGTGGCTCCACCCGTCACCCTCAGGCCCGCGCTCATGGGGGGCGGAGGTCTGTAAGCGCCCTCCGACGCCCGAGCCGCCTTCGGGCGCGAGCAGCGATGTCAGCGAGTCTTTCTCGCTCACCGCGCCGCGCCCGCTCTGCTGTCTCATTCGCGAGCATGACCTGCTCGCAGAAAGAGGCGCTGGCCGCCCACGCATCCGCGCAGCGGACCATCGCCGCGAGCAGGGTGGAGAGCGTGAGCACTCTCACCCCCAGGGCCTGCACAAGCTCCCGCCTCGGCGTCTCAAACGCCGGACACTCGGTGAGCGTGTGCAGCCCCGAGTCCACGCTCGCGTCGCAGTGATGGCACTCGGGCGTTGGCTCAATACCCATCAGATGCAGATACCGCCCGAAGTAACCGTGCCCGGTTATCATCTGCGTCTGACGGTACGAGAGGCTCCCGTGTGGCCTCTCTAGCCACTCCCCCATGATGGGTCTTACCGCCGCAATCACGGCGTGCCCTGCGCGTGGTTGCCCAAGTCGTCGCTCCCACTCGGCCACCATGACCTGGTGGAGCCGAGATTTCTCGGCCCGAATGTCCTCGGGCTCGGGATCGAATCCCCGCTCCCGCGCCTCCTTTCGGAACTGGTATAGTGCCGAAAGGGCCCTCGCTTCCAGGATCCACGGTGGCGATCCGGCCAGGAGACTCGCCGCTTCGAAGGATATCGTGCGGTATCCCCTGATGGCCCTGGAGGCCATCGTCCTCTGCGCCGTACGGAGCAGAGGCAGGAATCTGGCCCCCAGGGTGTCCACCCACACGGGGCACCCATATAGGGCCATGGACCGCACGACACCCGCGTAGAGTCTCCTGCAGGAGGCCCCTGGGCCCTTCAAGTTGGGCAACAGTCGACTCAGGGCATTCGCCGTGGTGACCAACTTGGGGCGCAGGCTTCGGAGATGTTGTCCGAAGTCCCATCGACCGTCAAGCACGAGCCCCAGGTATTTCAGCTGGGGCTTGATGTCGACGGGAGTGCCTCCCACTGTAAGGCTGGTTCCCGGGCCTGGCCTGCGCCGAGGACCATGAAAGAACATGGCCTCGGACTTGTGCAGAGCCACCTCGAGACCCATCCGCCGGATCCGCTCGACGACTTGGCCAACCGCGGTCGTGGATGGGTAGACATTAGCACTCTACGAGTCCAGGCCAACCTTCAAGAGCCGGTCGCGCAATTTAATTTTGTATGCAGTTAAACTATTGCTGAACACATCCAAGCCTCCAAAATCCCCATTATATGTGTCAACACTACGTCTAAGGCAGTTATTACTGGTATAAATTGTTCTGGGCACGACGTGATTGCGGCGGTAAGGCCCATCATGGGGGAGTGGCTAGAGAGGCCGCACGGTAGCCTCTCGTACCGTCAGACGCAGATTTTCACCGGGCACGATAGCTTCGGGCGGTATCTGCATCTGATGGGTATAGAGCCAACGCCCGAGTGCCATCACTGCGACGCGAGCGTGGACTCGGGGCTGCACACGCTCACCGAGTGTCCGGCGTTTGAGACGCCGAGGCGGAAGCTTGTAGCGGCCCTGAGGGTGAGAGTGCTCACGCTCTCCACCCTGCTCGCGGCGATGGTCCGCTGCGCGGATGCGTGGGCGGCCAGCGCCTTCTTCTGCGAGCAGGTCATGCTCGCGAAGGAGACAGCAGAGCGGGCGCGGCACGATGAGCGAGAAAGTCTCGCTGACATCGCTGCACGCGCCCGAAGGCGGCTCGGGCGTCGGAGGGCGCAAACTGACCTCCGCCCCCCATGAGCGCGGGCCTGAGGGTGACGGGTGGAGCCGCCCGTCACCCTAGCAGAAGCAGGCCACGGCGGCGGCGCGCATCGTAGGACGATGCGCGCCTCCCCACACCGGGGTTGAGTCGGGGACCGCGTGGTCTCCCCTTCCCGAGGAGGGCCAGACCGAGAGGGATGGTCCTGGGTCAGCCGGGGTGCGAGGGATATGTCGCATGACAACCTCACCTTCGGCCTAGCACTACGACCTAGAGACGGCGTGCGGTTTAGTCGGTTCGATTCCGACATAACCTCCCCCTCCGGCTCCGGAGGGGTGGGTATCCGTGGAGATTTCCCGCATGTAAAAAAAAGGTATAAATTGTTCTATAAAAGGGTACCGAAAACAAGTCCAAGGTCCGAGAATATAGGGGTAGATTATACCTTGACAACCTTGAGAAAGGACATAGGCTATGTTTGGTCGGGATAACCGACATCAACGCGGGCGGAGCCACGGGCAAAAGCTGGTACAAACATTATACTCCTATTTTCAATTCGGGGCAGAAAAGGTAACAGCTCGCCATCTGCCATGGAGTGATTTTCAGTACCTAATTATAATTTCAGATCAATTAAACTTCAATGTGTTACTTTTTTTTCAATTTCAATGAGTGAAACTTGGTAATCCCGTTCTATCTGTTTATTTCCTTCACTGGTTTTTTATTTAACCTTACCATTATTGAATTTGTATCGACAGAGTCACGCGACCGGCATACTGAGTTATTAACATAGATATAAAGTCGGTACCTAGTTGTGAAGGTGCACTGTAGCTACCTCACCCTCGGTCTTGCACTGCGACAGTGACTGTGCGACCCACAGACGGCGTCCGGTATAATCGGTTCGACATAACCTCTCCCTCCGGCTCCGGCGGGGGTGGTATCCGTGGGGATTTCCCACACGATGAAAAAAAAGGTGTACCTAGTTTGAGTTAAATTTCGGTCCCACGTAATAAGGGCGAGCCTTTTGTTGAGGAAAGATTTGTATGTAATGTATGTTTGTAATGAAATGGCTCAAAAAGTACAGGACCGATTTAAAAAATTATTTCATCATTTTATTGCTACATTATCACTGATTAATAAAACACTACGCGATAAGTGACACCCTCGCGGGCGGAGCCGCGGACGCAGAACAGCCCTCAGTCGCTTCACTCTAGTCTAGTTTTACTCCATCTGGAACCAACACGGCACTAACACTAGTACCTAATATTAGTAACTAGCTGACCCGGCGAACTTCGTACCGTCAGTTTTGTTCCACCCGACTTTGTTTTATACTATGTAGTGATAATAACTTCAAATGAATTTCGTGTGTTCAGAAAGATAATAAAAACATATTTGCGTATGCTAATCTACAACGGATTTTGTAATATCAATATAATGTGTTTATTTACAACTGTTTGCACATTGAGTCTAATCTTGCGCAGGGTTGTCACTCCCACGAAGCATATTTGGAGCTGCTAAGTACCTACCTACCAAGCAATGAAATCTTGTATTTTGTGCATATTGAGAGATCGAGGGGATTCCCCAATATTGGAGCGCTGGGTGTATGAGCACGTGAACAATTAATATGCATCCTAGTGCACTAGCAATTGTAGGGACACAGTGCAGCGTTTACGCTGATGTGAAATGTGGCATATTCTGGCACTATTCTAACGAACGCAAAGCCACCTCAAGTACCTACTTCTCGACGTTCTTACGGTCCGCTCGCTCGTCCTCGCCTCACCCTTTGTAACCCTCTGTGTAACCTTGTTAATTACCCGAATATTATATTTATCAAATCAACACTTTTAACTCAAGCTGGTTCCATTAATAATACACATTTAATAATAGTAGAAATTTTTTTTTTTAATTAGGTACTTACATACAATATTTTGGAATAACCTATTTAGTCACTAAATTTTAGTGCGCAGTATGGAGCTGTCGCTTGTTTTTTACTAAAGAATCTAGGTTTGCTGAAAATGACGTAAGTTTTATCCTAAGGCCTAGTTCTACTTCACGTCGGTTACGATTATTTATTGAGGAATGTTAGTGTTGAAAACCCAGCTTCATTTAAATTTATATACGATGCGTCGATAGCAGGTATTATTATTTGAAAAAGGGCGGGAATGGTGCGACACGGTATTTTATTTTAATGGCCCGGTACCGGGTCGCGACCCGGCAAATGGGAAATGTTGAACTAGACTATACAATGAATACTCACGTAGAAAGATTATAATAAAGCGTCAATATAGGTACAACGCTATAATTGGCGTTAGTCTTTCACTTGGTACGACTACTACACATATTAAATACTAGGATTCCAATCAAAATTGTTGACTAGAGATCGGCCCTAAACCTGAATGCTTTTCATAATCAGTAGGTAATGCGTTTACAACTCGGATATCGATGCCGCACGCATTATCAATAATTATTATCACTATCATAACACTTTCTCAATAAAAATATGAGTAGGTAGTTAGGTACCTACTTTGTACGTTATAACTTATAATCGTCTGTTTGTGAGTTTTATCTGTTATGAATGTAATGATAAATGTTATCACAATATCATAACTAGTTCGATCTGATTCACTAAGCAACTAAAAATTAGTCATTCATTTAAACAATGGACAGTAGTCGGTAAGTAGATCAGACGACGGTAGTTTCCGACCATGATACGCGAGAACCTACGAATAGCTCTAATAAGTATAAGTTGTTCACATCTTCTTTTTTAACCTGGTTACGAGACAAGATAGTGTTAGTTTCTAAGCAACAACCTCCGTGGCGTAGCGGTAGTGAACGCGGCCACTACGCAGGAGGCGAGGGTTCGATCCCCGCTCAGTGCAAATATTTGTATGCATGAATATGGTTAGGTATTTGCATTGGTCTGGTCGTGCCTCGGAGAGCACGTTAAGCTGTCGGACCCGGTTGTCATACAAAAATCTATTAACGGTGGTTGGAGCCCTCAAAAATCTAACAACTGGTCTAACTGCAATGCTTCGATATCGCCTTTGGGTTGTGGAGGGCAGATGGCAGTCGCTTCACGGAAAATATCGAAGATTAACCAAATCCGCAGTTAGTATGTAAAAAAACGAACCCCAGACTATATACAGGTCAACCAGCTTCGGATTTTAATACTATTGCTACGTAGTAAGTAATATTATGAATTCTGTGCTATTGCTAAGATTTAAATTAAATTATGTTTTTCAGTGCTGCTCCCTGTGGGACAGAAGACAGAAGGGATAAACAGGGGCATGTAGCTGCAGCCAACGGCTTAGTAGCAATAAGATTAAGAACTGTGCGCTTTATATTTAATTAAATATGTGTTTACAGTTAGGTAACTGTTATTACAACTGAGAGTTAATTATGTGAATGAACTTTAGTGTTTTATTTCTTTCTTTAGGTCTGCAGTACACAGTGGCCAGAGATAGACCAAATGATAGACAGTGGATGAATGTGCAACTGTAGACGTCGGTCTTGACCCAATGAAGCATAGCTCATAGCTATGTTACGAGTAACGAGTCCTTTGAAGTGTGCCAAAAACCCGTCAACATCCTGATTGCGGGCCACGATTTCACGATGTCCATTCGTCCGCTACCGTACCTATGCCATAATCCCACTGTCCTGTATACAATATTGATGGCTTGCCGTGGCCGATCATAGGCCATTATGTAATGGATACTTTACATTTAGGTACATATATGGCACGAAGCTGGGTATGATACGCCACCGTTGCCACACGATGTCAAACCACAGAATAGATACCTGCAGTCCCGGGTCCTTTAAACAAGGCGTGAAAAAGCATCCGATGAGGCCGTCAAGCTGATTACCACCATTGTTAACACGGTACGTGTATGTAATGGTGATCCTCTTTCCTGAGACTTTGCCTTCAGCTTACTACCTATTAGTCGAGGTGAAGTCAAATTGACGTGTCCTGGTAATAGTTGGTCATACTTCATAGAACCTCCCTTAAGCGTGTGATGTAATTTGTGGATGCTCCCTTGAGTATAAACTAATACAAATAGCGAAACCTTGCGTCACGCACGTGTTCGGTAGATACGCCTCTAGTATCAACCCTCTAAATTAGATAATTATTGACTAGGTCTGTTAACAAAATCCTACTTGTTGACAACTACAGAACTATTGGAATTAAGACTATTATTGCTTGAGAGTCTCTTAGAATAAGCAAAACGACCTATTATAATGTCTCATGTTGAGACAATATAATAGGTCGTTACATATGAAAATACCGTTTTAGGAAACACAATTAATTTGCAGTACTAACATTTTTGCATTTTTTAGGAATGACTAATCCAAATTCTATGACTTTTTCGTATATGAATGAGACAACATTAAGCTAACAGCAACTTTTATTACATTTTTGAAAAGTGACAGCTGTGAAAAGTAATACGAAATTTATCATCAAAATGGATAGCATTTAGGAAGTAGGTACTGTTTTTGAAGATCGAATGTAATTTATCAAACGGACAATAAAAACAAAATTTAATACAAAGTTGTAAAATCTTGAAATCAACTTTCAAACAAAGTATAAATAATGTAAAATAGCTATTAAATTACAGGAATAACGAACTCATGAATCTGTAAGAAAATTTCGGCAATTTCATATGTAAAGACCTAATGTATTGGACTAAAAATGTGCTCGAAATATGCTCCATACATGCAGTACATGTTTCTTCGATGTCTATCGAGCGGGGTTGGACAAGTTCAAATTCACCAAGCATAGGTAGATCGTTTCAAAACAATCCGCGCGTGCCATAGCTTCATTTGTCTCGCGATTTAGGTTCAAGATACGTTCCGTATATGTACCTTTAGAAGTATTATAGCCTAAGCACTCCAATGTTGTTTATAATTGAAGATCTAAAACGATAAGATAAAGATATACGGATCTTCCGTAATTCAATTACGCGACGTAACTGGCCTACGTGTAGATCATTTTAAAGTAATTACCACTAGATACCTATAAATAGATTACGAACAAATATGTATGTTAGTCAGCGTCCGTGGCGTAACGGTTGTGAACACGGCCGCTGCGCAGAAGGCGCGGGTTCGATCCCCGCTCAGTGCAAATATTTGTATGCATAAATATGGGTATTTGCATTGGTCTGATCGTGCCTCGGAGAGCACGTTAAGCCGTCGGTCCCGGTTGCCATACTAACATCTATGGCTGACGTTACGGGTAGTTGGAGCCCTCAAAAGTCCAACAACTGGTCTAACTGCAATGCTTCGATATCGCCTTTGGGTTGGGGAGGTCACATGGCAGTCGCTTCACGGAAAATGTCGAAGTTTAGCCAAAAACGCAGTTGGACTGGTAAAAGCGGACCCCAGACACCAAGTTGATAGCTTTGGATGCGACTGGGATTACCCCTAGGATGAAGAAGATGTATGTTAGTCAGATAGGTACAATATCTAAAATATCCTGTGGCTAAACTACTACTTATATTATACTAGATCTGCACGCGCGGATGTTGTTTATCCCGTCCAAACACAGCATTATGGTCTTTGGTGTAATCTACCCTTGTACTAAATTACATCATAATCGGTGCAGTAAGGCGTGAAAGCTGATAGGCAGACAGAGTTACTTTCGCACTTTCTATCATCGCACCGCTGGCTAAAGACAGGGAGTTCATCCTCACACATTGCGACCAGAAATGGTGCGAACCGTGCGGTACGAAAGGAACTTCATCCCACGCACGCTCAAGCTGTGGAACGAGATCCCTGCTGTGGTTTTCCCGAGCGACTACAATATGGGGTTCATCAAGAAGGGCATTAGAAGGTTTCTTCAGGGTCGGCAGCGCGAGTGTGACGCCCCTGGTGTTGCACACGTCCATAGGCCACGGTAACCACTTTCCTTAAGGTGGGCCGTGTGCTTGTCTGCCACCCAAGTGGTATAAAAAAATAGTACTTATAGATAACTTTGGATGTACTGTATAGCCTAGAAATAGCACACTGCATATACCTACAGTGATTTCATGGAATGCTCCTACCACAGCTTCTACTGTTCCACGCCGTAGCGTTATACATAAGTTATCTTTTTAATGGACGCCTTATCCTAAGAGCGTACGATAGGATGAAAAATTCTAAGAGGAAAGGTCAAAGGTCACTTCTGTCATACGTGTGTAAACCAAAACAAATGACTAGGTATGACGATTAATATTGTATTCACAGCAGTTGAGCTTGGTAAGTAAATCTACATTATATTTGTAGATATTTTGCGAATTTGGATATTTTTATGTATTTATATATTCTGCGAATGAATAACTATGTCTTTTTAACTTGATGATTGAGAAAAATATGTTAGCTGCGAATTTGACAAAGAATTGTTTTAAGGATATTGTTGGCTATTTAGAATAATTAGTCTAGGGTTGGTGAACTGAAAAATCAGCAGCACCTTCTGGTCTACGCATGAGGCACGGGTTCGATTGCCGCCCAGTGCAACTATTTGTATGTATGAATATGTTTATTTGTATTCGTCTGGAAGTAAAAAAAAGTATCTAGGTATGTTTATCAGCATTCTAGATTCTATAACATAAGGTTGTTGAGCTATGTTGTACAGTATTTATTATTATTATTTTGGGCTAATTCTGTTAGAACGGATGAACCAAGAAAGGAACAAGCTGGGACCAACAAAGAAATGCCTTAAATTGTAAAACCGTAAAACTATTAAAAGCGGTTAGTATATAGTTCTATAAATCGTTTATTTATTCTCTCACTAGTTGGCTTACTATGAAGTGGTGTTTCAATGAACTTGTTCCATCGAGCCCGCTAGATACTACAATATCTCGATATCGTATAAACAACGGGAATGTTTAATGTGCCTAATGTAAATATGTAGTAATAGATAACGTTTAATATTTATTAGGTATGATCTGTACAAATAAATCAAATTAAGTGAATGTTTATGTTAAAATCTTTTTAGGTAGGTACCTAATTAAGGCATTATTTTTGTATGTAGGTTGGTACCTATAGTCCGTTTTATTAATACAGACAGTAAATTGACAACTGTAAATGTCCAATTGTGAAATACCGATACCAGCTTTAAGTGCTTAGTGGGGTTGCCAACTGTTTTTTATTCAAATATAGTATTTTTAGGAAAAAAGCGTTAAAAAATATAGTACGCTTCATAAGTATAGTATTTTAGTAGAAACTACGTAATTAAATCAGGTCTGAAACCACTAAAACAATAGGTACTCCAACATCTCAATAAAATAAAGGCAATCCAAACCGATCGAACGAAGATAACAAGACCAACAAGAGTATAGTAACCCGTGAACGAGGAAGAAGGCGACCGCCACTTTTCCTTCAATAATGTGAAGTCTTGCTAATTTATCTTTGATATCGGTTTCACGTTGTAGAAACCAATGATTGACAAATGCATATTCATTATCATCACTATTTAGACGTAGTCCCGATTGCATCCGAGGCCGAGATGCCCTTGGAGCTCAGGGTCCGCCTTCCGGCTCTTCCTCCTCCACTTCGCACAATCTGGGGAGTGAGACTATTTTCACGCATGCCACCTTCCACGACGTCAAGCCAGGTCTTCTTGGGCTTAACCCTTCTACCTGGACCCTGTGGGTGCGCGGTTGTCAAGCATTTGTTACCCACGTAGCCTGGCAATTGCCACAGCGAAGGCGACTCTTTTGTATTTTATCTGCGACGTCATGGATTCGAAGGCTGCCGCGGATGCGAGAGTTCCTCACGCGATCTTTACACGTGTCTCTGCACATCAACCGCAGTATTTTCCTCTTCGTGACACGTAGATCCTGCTTGTGTCGCTTCAACGGTGGCTAGCCTCACAGCTATGTAAAAGAGCTATCTATCCCTTCAACCTGACTGGCATTTGAGGATCGCATGTGACGCTAGTCATTATCCGCCACTTGACCCACACCGTGGCAATACGTGTCTTGAAGTCGTACTCGATGTCACCAGTCACGTGAAGTACAGATCCCAGGTACTTTATAACCTGATTCACGCGCTCGTCCAAGTCATCGCCAATGCGAACGAGACGATATTCTTAGTAATCCATGGATTCTCCGTGCGGGTGCCGGGTCCATCGCGTTGCTGAGTTGGGAACTCGGGACAGTGCCTGGGACTTGCGACCCAAGTGTAGGTTTAGAAGGGGCCCCTTTTGTTGATGTACATCAACACTCACCTTCACTACCCAAGTTCCCCTCCCTGTCTAACCAAATTTGATACGAACCTACTAGTGCCGCTTCAGACATTCGTCCTAGTAATGAACTTATTGTAGCTCTCGATAGGCCTAGATCTTTAAGTAGGTTATAGAGAGATTTAGCTGGTATACCTCTCGCTCCCACTTCTACTGCATACAAATTAACCACGTAACCGTTAACCACGTAACCGTAAAATCTGTTAAGTTTAACGCCAAGTATTCTGTCTTCGCCAAATGTATACCATTTTGCCTATATATTAATTTAACATTATTAAAGGGAATGTGAGGGCCTCTTTCAGTTCACGGGATTGTTGATTTTATTATAAATACATATCTATCTCTTTTTTAATATTCGTTTCAGTGTTGCAAAATATAAACATTGATCTGTTGCACTGAAATATAGTATTTTCGCGTACTATATGTTTCTTCAACAGTATATGGTACGGAGCCCTAAAATACAGTACAATACTATAAGTATATTATAGTACGGTTGGCACCCTAGTGCTTAGTGACGTGCTCGAAACTATCGACAATGTTTGTGGTCTAGATACAAGTAGCTTACAAGGCTTTATTATATTTTAAGAAAAAGGTTAAATTTAAAAAGCTTTTTAGTTCCGTACCTACATTCTCAATTAAACTGAACTATAAAATAACCTACAATAATGTGTACTAAATTTAATTAATCGACAACTTTCGATACTGGTGGCACATGACTATTTTTCAATTGCAATAACACTGCAACACGTCATTTTACTATCTGAAATTAAAAAACAGACTACATGCACCACATTTCTCCGATTACTCGGCTTTCGTCGACGTCAAACAGCAGCAATCAATGATGGAAGAATAAACCTCGGATTACAAAGTATCGGTCTACGAACTTATTATTAATGCGAAAGTAACTTTGTCTGTCTGTCTGTATGTTACGCTTTCACGCCTAAACCACTGAACTGATTTTGATGAAATTGGGTATAGGGGTAGATTAGACTCTGAGAAAGGACATAGGCTATGTTTGGTCTCGATAAACGACATCCCCGCGGGCGGAGCCGCGGGCAAAAGCTAGTGTTCTTTATATTTATAACATTGGTATAGCTTATTGACGTCAACCACCACTTCCTAGGCGCCGTTTTCTCTCCACGAATAGATAAATAGAATTGCGTTGTCAACATACGAAACCCTATCAATGTGTTATAAGAATAATAATTATTCCGTTTTCTACCACCTGCATAAGTTCTTTGGAGTACCTACCCCCTGACGTACGACGCAACAAAGTCCACTACCTATACGGCCTTATTTCGAAGACGTTTGGTTTAAAGTAAATAATTGGGTATTTGACTGACCAGTCAAATTAGTTACTTTTTTCTAAACGTCAAAACGGTAATTTATAAGGAAAATTGTATGAAAACTATATTTGTGACGTCATAATATTTAATAGTCAAATCATATACTATTAAACGTTGGATGGATGATTAAAAATAAATAAGAACGAAAAAATAAGAACCGACGCAACTGTTTTCACTCTTTTACCATTATTAATTTAATAAGTCCAGCTAAATAATTTATTTTAACTACAGGAAAGTACCCAATTTCTAAATTTGGACCACGTCAGAGTTTAGCTTTAATTCAGATTCTAGTAACTACTTCCGCAATAATCTAATCTACCCCCACGTACAGTCGGACTCAACGCAATCACTATAATGCCTTTTGTCTTTCGCTAGATATTGCAGGATTGACTGTGAGACTTACTGGTGGATCTGTGATAATTTATCACAGATAGTTCTGCATCCGTCTCAGTAGTCTCTAGTACCTATCTTGTAACGGACTGAAACATCGTTTCGAGGTTCTTATAAAACAAGAAAACATAAATAAATAAAATAATTCAATGTCGTAAAACGCCATCTAGTAATTAAGTAAGAATTTCTACAAGTAAATTGAATATCACTTGGTTTTTTATAAAACGAAAATAATTCAATGTCGTAAAACGCCATCTAGTTGATTAAGTAAGGAATTTTTATACGTAAATAAAATGATGAATAAATATACACTATGGTATGTGGTCAAAGAAAAAAAATTGATTCATAAAGAAATTATTCTGTTAAATTGCAAAGGGCAAGTAAATATGTTTTATGAACAAATAAATTTAAAATGTAGTTTAATATATACAGTACCTATATATGGGACTATGATTGAAAGAATTTAAGAAAAATAGTCTATGGATATTTACACAAGAATAATATTATAATAGTTTTGTGTATTGTTTATAATAAAATTAATAAGGAAAAGAATAAACAGATAAAGTTAAAACTTATTAATTATTTACAAGGAACAATAATTATAATATTTAATGCAATAAAGTACTGTTGAAAAGAGATTATAAATACTATTTATTATCTGTGTGCCTCAGAGCTATGGAAAATGCAGGAAATGGCTCCGATTGGTTATTATTGTTTAAAGGTCAAATGATTATTGAATAATTTTCTATATCTATTATTGAGTATTATATGGATGTTTATTAAACATAAAATTAATCTTATATTATTATGAAAATATTGACAGTTAGAATCAATGAGTGTAAGTATGTAAATAGTTTATAAATATTTAAAAAAGGGCCACTGGTTCACGGAAGATTTAAGTTAGTTCATAATTATAACGCAGGCGCCATAGAAAACCTAGCGCTGTTGTCAATTATTCAGAAATTGTGACTTTTGGCGGGAAAATAAAAGCTTCTGATTGGTGGAGGACACTATTGGAGCCCTAATTCGACGAAAGTAGGATTTTGAGTGGGAATTCAAGGACACTTTTTCTTTGAGCTGGCTTCGGGGTTGGTCGATTCGCGAAAGGTATTCTGTACATTGTACTTTGGCGGGAATTTTGAGAATTTTACATTTAAAGTCGTGAAGATTTTTTTTTTACCTTGATTGTGAATAATTGAGTTTAATTAGTAAATATATAGTGTTTAAATTAGTGAAAAGAGGAATTAGGTAGCTCGCCTTTATTGAAGTTTATAATTCGCGAAATGAACATTTTATCGTATGAGCCAGACAAGACACCTTTATCTCTGGGATTAAGAATTGAATCTCGTGTTCAATTCGGAATATCAGCTGTACTGTGAGTCTGCGGTACAGGGCCATACATGAGATAAAATGTTTATATAGGGATTCTTTGTGGGACTTTGGTAGGGCTAGGGACGGTTGAGGCCATAGGTATTAGCTAGGTTCCCCCGCTTAGGAAGTCAATCGACGTGATTGCCCTGAGTTGATACCTATCGGTGATAACGAAGCTCTTGACCTCTGTTCAGCTAGGCATGCTGAGGATAGTCTGAAGCGCTCAGCACACGGATTTTGCCTGAAAGGGATCCGTGAGCTTCCAGGATGGTTTGTGACTGGAGAGGAGGCGGTTGTCGCTCTCCAGAGCGGATCAGTCCTGTCTATCTTTATATATGTATATATACACACTTGTATGTCCTTGTCCTGTGAGAGAACACATCCTTGGCTTCGGCCGTGGTCTCTTGCTCGTAGGGGGTATTAGTGATAGTTCAAAGTCAGGCTTACTACCTGCGCCCTAGTTAGTTAGATTAGCTTTACACATTTCACGTTTAACGTAGTTGAGTGTTTGTTGATACATGGTTAGGTTAGTCAGGTAGGTGAGTAGGTACACACTAATAGCAAACATATGAATATATATATTAGGTAGGTAGTATTGCGTTTGTAAAGGGGTGATCTAAGTTGTTATTATTGTAAATCATGATATTCTGATTGGGAAATTAGATAGACAATTGGTTCAATTACAACAAAGCAGATTTGTAAATGACCGCCATCTTGTGACCGAAGAATGAAAGTTTTCCCGCTAATTTTTGCAAGCCAATTTTCATGTCGATTTACGTTGTTGGAATTTACTGGGATTATAGTGACAGTAATGTGTAATAATTACGCTAAGATTATGGTGAAAATAAAACTACAAGCGAATGCTGCAACACCACGACGAGTGATTTAATAGTGAAGTGAGTGATTGTGAGTGAAATGGAGACAGTGAACTGGTGTATTCATTACAGAATTCAGATATTGTTAAAGGTAAATACACAGTGATTGATCTGTCCTAACCATCTTTGATATAATATTTATTATTTACATATAAATCCTTGCTGGTTCATTATTGAACGACAACACAACGGTATATTGTACATTCACGCTAGTGAAACCTTTCTGACTACAGAATTATGTGCAAGACCACCGAAGTCTGAAGGGTCGGAAGTATCCAAACAGACTAGCTACAGAGGTAGTTATTTTACTATTGTTCTTTGTGTACGAGCAAGATCTTACACATGAGATTACCATGGCTACAAACACACAAATAATGATGTTTGGACATTTTAATCACTGTTGCATAATCAGCTATTATATGTACTGTATCGAATGCACATGGTCGCTCGATCGCTATCTTATAGTAACCTTGTCATCCGCTAGGGTGAAGCAAAAGCTATATCTGAGCTGAATTATTGTAGTTTGATCAAGTGTTCGGTGAGAATATATTCTCTCTGAAGTGTCTATATAGACATTATTATTCAGAAGTGAATTGGTTCTAGTATTAACTATAATTATTTAGGTTTGTGCTAATAAATGAGCTTTTCCTAACTAAACTTATCGTTAACAATCAGCGCAGAAGTTACTGCGATAGATACTAATGTAATTGTCCTAAAATGACGCTTAGAACGATGATTCTGTGTTATCATCTTAATACCTTATATTAAAGGAATTACGGCAATAGGACTGAAGTCCTGCGTTAGAGTTACGCTATTCTGAAAATAGAATTGGGGATTTGTATACCGGATGCCTCGGTACAGTAGGCAGGAGACTTTAAAATTGTCTTCTAAATACCTACTTAGGCATAGGAAGGACTATGTTGGTACTAGTGGCGAGTCCTACTGAATGTGGCGAGCACGGGGCCACATTTCTTATACACGGGGGGGGGGAAAATACACTATATTACAGAAATAATAAAGATTTATAGAAGTTTCAACGATGAGTTGACCTTAACTATAAATTATCACTGATAGTAATTGTTTGTGTATTATTTTGAATAACACGACCTCTGTTGGTATCCTCGAAAACAATTATAATTTGAAGTATTGAATGATTGACAGTTAGTTTTGTTGATTCTAATTTTACGTGTAGTACAAGCGTAATGTGGTAGGTGTCTCTGTGCTAAGTGTTGAATGAAGGGCGGTGAATATTGTCAAATTTCAAACGTCATTAAGAATGTAGTTGTCAAAAGATTGTCTGGTCGTATTCCACTAAGTAAATAAGTGAAATTGTATGTTATATTGTGAGTTTAGTATGATAAATAAGGTGACGAACTGTGGATTGACTACGAAGTAAGGTTGGAGTAGCGACAAATCTGTTAAGAGGTATGTTAAAGTAAATGCGAGTTACAATCATAAGAGTATGTGAACTTTGGTTGGGGAACTAGGACTGGGATATACATGAATTCTATTGTAGATAAAGTACGATAAGGAATAGGTCTTTCACAACCCATTTTTCTATAGAATCACGGATTACTGCGTATCACGATAAGCGGTCTGAAGGTCATTAGACGATAGCGCGGCTGGGAATTGTAGGTTTGAATACGAGAGGTGTACGGGGATAGCTTTATACATCTAGATTCAATGGTCATGACATAGAATTAGTTACAACTTGGTCCCGCGTGACCAGGATAGCTACAATTTGGTGCCTCTGACCAGGATTAGTATGGTTATTGCAGTGACGTTACAACTTGGTGACGTGATCCATGGCACTGAGCATTACAATTTGGGCTCCGTGACCAGGATAACACCACAATTTAGTGCCTGGTAAACAGGATGACACTACAATTTTGTGTCGTTAACCAGGATGTTAACGTTTGTTTGTCCCGGGAAAGTCAATATCACGGTGCTACTTGGTACTGTGCGACCAAGACTAGCTAGGGATGCACGGGAGTAGGTATAATACTAATATCTTGAAACCAGGATCCAGTAGGGTCTGGTATTAAATAAGTAAATGCATTTATATTAAGCGGAGAATATGGAGTGGAATAGAATGGTAGTATTATGGTCACAAGATGGTATTAATAATTTAGTATCATTAATTAGAATATATTAGGTATCGGTGCAATCACTCTGTGAATTATAATATAATTGAGATGTAAACAAAAAATATCATTGACCAGAAAATATTATTATTGGTTATATTAAATAAAAACAAGAATTATATATAGTAGTAGTTAGATTGATGTATTGATTTCTTTACAGTTTAGGTATTTAAAAAAAAAAAATATAACAAAATGGATTTAAAGAATTATTATGAGTTGGAAATAAGAGGGAGAAATATTGCTATTAAAGCAAAAACATATTGGTATAAGGTTAGGAAAAAAAAGAGGGTCTTATGGGGTGGTTTGTAAGAAGAAAGTAAGTAAGTATTGAGTGAAATTATTTGGGGTTATTATAAGTTAATAAGTTCCTTAAGGTACGGTATGGTTATGCTATACCGTACAATTTGTTGCCGTGAATATATATAGGTAAGAGGGAAATGGGTTGTATTAATATATTAGAGGGGGTTACATAGTAATAATTAAAATTAAAAATATTAGGAAATGGGGGGTCGAGATAGTAATTAAACTAAGATGAAGTATAACATTAATAATTGGGGGGTCGTCTTTAGAATTTATGATAGATAAGGAAGTAAATGGGGGAGACAGGAGTATAGTATAATAGTGAATAAGTGTATACAATATACAAAGTTAATGCAATTGTGAATTAATTTTTAGAACTAAAAGTCGTCATTTATTAATAAATAAAAAGGGAAGAGAAGAGAAAAGAAGGTGTAATTTGATAAGTGTACCTTGAAATGTGTAAATTTATTAAAGTGTAATGAAGTGTAATTGATAAACTGTAATTTGATGAAGTATAACTAAATACGGTGTGACTTTATTGTGTTGTGATACTATTTGATATTGGAAGCCACAAGGGGGGAATTGTGTGTGGTTTCTAGTGAACTAAATACATTTAGAATATTACCTTGATAATTGTCCAAGAGAAGATGGTTAAGCCAAAAGGTAGAGTGCGTAAGACACCTGCTCGATATAGGGAGTCAAATACTGGGTTTACATGTGCAAATAGCATGGGAGATCTGAGTTCTGAGGAATCGTTCAACGTTCACCCAGTTTCTAGGCAAGTAAATAAAGGAAATAGTGGGGGTTTGAACTCTAATAAAGTAGTGGAGCCAATGGATTGTTCAGTGATAGAGAAGATAAACCAGGCATTGGGAATATTGACTTCACAGATAGAGGCATTGAGGGCCGAGGTGAAAGAGGTTAAATCGGCGTCTGTCAATCAAAATGAGGAAATGTCATCCGAGGTAGGGAATCCTTCTGCAGTGGAACCAGAGCTTTCGAATTCTTCACACGAACAAACCAGAGTGTGTTTGGATAATGGAGAACGTAAGGAGTTTAATAATCAAGGTTTACCAGGAAATATTAATTATCATATACGGAATATCACATTAGATAAGCCTAAGTATGGAGATGATATGGGTTTGCACCCAGTGACCTTTTTAGAAGATTTAGAAACTTACCTTAAGAAGATTGGACAAGGGGGTAATCAACTAGAATTAATACAAGAATGTCTGTCAGGAGAGGCCAGGGATTGGGCGAGGGTTTATAAGTTGCGTTGGACTAATTTTGAGGATTTCAAGATGGATTTTCTATCCACCTTTTGGAGTGAGAGCAAGCAGAATGAGCTGCGGAGGACGATCGTAAATGGCGTTTGGGATAAAGATAAATCTTCAACTATGTTGGGGCACTTTTTGAATTTAACCGGGAAGGCGCAAATGCTTACCTATAAGATCTCAGAGAGACAACTAGTGAATGATATAGTCAGACAGTATCCTAAGTACATACAACAAGGATGGTATACTTCTAAATTGAACACAATCATAGAGACGGCGGATTATTTAAGGGAGATGGACGACATCGCACGAGTAGACAGTGGGGTTCAACAGGCAAAGGCGGAGAGGAAGAAGGAGTTGGACCGTAATTTCAAGGAGCATCGTCAAAATTATAAGAAATGGCCAAGACCAGCAATTAGTCAGCAGTCAAAGGTAGCAGCCGTTGCAGCTTCAGGTTCATCGGTGGTAGTAGAAGATACAGCGAGGGAAGGTTTAAACTAGGAGGGATTGGAAATTTGGTTCCCGGTCCAGTCTCAATTAAAGGGGGCGCTGCATTAGAAATTATGCGTAAAATGGGGTGGAAACCAGGTGAAATGCTAGGAAAAGGGGGAAGGGGAATTAGGACACCATTGGCACCGGTATTATTAGATAGGAAGGCAAAAGAAGGATTAGGTTATAGACATTTTGAACCAAAGCAGTTATATATTGACGAACAAATAGTAGATTTAATTAAGTGGAAGGCTGACTTTAAACAAGTAGAATGTATAAGTCCAAGGGTAGAAGGGGTAGTATTTGAAGAACAGGAAGGTAAAGAGGGAGAAATTAGTTTTACTTCGGAGTATATGTACACGTTTTCGGGTGTGAGGTAAGGGCATTGATTGACACAGGTTGTGATATTACTAGTGTGTCAGAAGAGTTTTTAAACGAGTTAAAGTTAGGCCGGGAGGTAGAGATACCCTGGTTACCAATTAAACCCTTTCAAATAAGAACAGCTGTAGGGCATAAAAGTTTGGAAATAAAGAAGGTAGTTTTGTTACCGTTACAGTTAGGAGAGTTTGTTGCGGAGACGGGGTTCATAGTAGTTCCGGGGTTGATAAATCCTTTAATATTGGGGTTTGATTGGCTGAAAGGACATGGAGTAACTCTTAATACCAGTGGGGAAAATAGAGGTTTAGTGATAAAACAGGGGGATCAGTTATCCGTAATTCCGTTCGTTAAACGTAACAACGGGTGTAGCTTTAAAGAAGTTCAAGAGTCCTTATTAATAGAGGCTAGATTAGATGAAGTTAATTGGTCAGAGTTAGAAACGGGGGTTGTATTAGAGAGTAATCAAAGGGATAAACTGTTAAAATTGTTACAAAAGTTTGAGAATTTATTTACATCACGGTTGGGTAGAGCTAATTGTTATCAACATAAAATAGTTATGGTATCGAACGTCCCCATTGTTAAGAGGAGTTATCCAGTACCTTATGCTTACAGAGAGCGAATGGAATTAAAGTTAAACGAAATGGAAAATTTAGGTATTATTAGTAGAGCTTCAACTCCATATTGTAGTCCCTTAACCTTTACAATCAAAAAGGATGATTCCATCAGAGTGTTATTAGACGCTAGAGAAATTAACAAGTTTATGGTAGCTGAGACTGAGAAGCCGCCTTTACAATTAGATGTTATGAACTCATTCCATGGGGCTAAATTTATTAGTATAATAGATTTAAACAATGCGTACTTTCAAATACCAATATCTCAGGATAGTAAGAAATATACGGGGTTCACCTTTAATGGGAAGTCTTATGTTTATAACGTATTACCGCAGGGGTTAAAGACATCTGTTGGGAGTTTTAGTAGGGCTATGGACACTATATTGGGACATGAGGTTAGGGAGTATTGTGTAAATTACCTAGATGACCTAGCTATTATTACTACAGGATCATTTAATCAACATTTAGAGCATTTGGACATAGTACTTGGGAAATTACAAAAGGCAGGCCTTACTTGTAATTTCAAGAAGTGTGAGTTTTGTTGTGAGGAAGTGAAGATGTTAGGTTATATTATTTCTACAAAAGGATTACGCACTGACCCAGAGAAAGTTAAAGCTATTCAAGACTTTCCAGCACCTAGAAAAATTAAACAATTAAGAGCATTTTTAGGATTATGTAATTTTTATAGGAAATTTATTCCAAATTATCATAGACAGGCTCAACCATTATATAATTTATTAAAAAAGGGTAAGGTTTGGAATTGGGGAGATTTGGAACAAATAGCTTTTCAACAACTTAAATCATTGTTTTTAGGAACTATAATGTTGCATCATCCAGACTTTACTAGGCCATATTACTTACAAACTGATTGTTCACAAATAGGGCTGGCCGGGGTTCTATACCAGATAGATAGTAATGATGAGCAGAAGATATTGGGGTTCTATAGTAGAGCTTTGAGGGGTGCACAATTAAATTGGACTACAACAGAACAAGAGTTTTATTCAGTGATTTGTTGTTTAGAGAAATTTGAATCATATTTACGGGGTGCAAGGGTAATTATTCAGACTGACCATAAGGCTTTATTATTCGTGAAGACTTGGAAATTATATAATGCAAAAATAACTCGCTGGATAAATTATTTGGAAAATTTCCAATATGAAATACAACATATTAAAGGTAGGGATAATATAGTAGCCGATATATTATCACGTTATCCGCCAGAGGGGAAGATTTTACAAGAGGAAAAGATTAAAATGCCTAGTATTCTTTACATGGAGTCAAAACAAAATAAAGAATTGTTAAAAAGACTTGAACAAATAAAATTATATCAAAGGGAAGATGAAGAGATTAGCAAATTACTTAACATATTACAAAATTCTAGTGAGGTAGGTAGACAATCGTCCAGGCTGATTAATAAGTGTAGATTAAAAGATGGGGTTTTGGTTATAGAGAGGGATGGTGGAAAGAGAAATTCGATATACTTGCCAGATAAGCTTAGAGATGAGGTAATTAAACAGGTACATTTGGAGATGGGACATCAAGGTAGTTATAAGATGTTAAAATATATAAAGGAGAGGTTTTATTGGAAAGGTTTGACTAAGGATGTAAAGCGCAAAGTAAGGGGGTGTAATGTATGTCAGTTAACTAAACATAATAATAATAATAAAGTGGGTCCATGTTGCCCCATTGTGTCTAAAGATATAGGAGATTTAGTGATGGTAGATCTATATGGACCTTTACCTGTGGGGAAGTTTGGAATGAGATACATATTAGTTTTACAGGATTCCTTTAGTAAATTTGTGAAGTTTTATGATTTGAGGAAGGCAACAGCCAGAGCGGTAATTAGCCAGGTGAAAAAATATTTTGAAATAATAAAACCTAAGGCAATTATGTCAGATAATGGAACGCAATTCACTGGTCGAGTTTGGAAGGAAGGGATGGAATTGTTAGGTATTAAAGTAATTTATACCACAGTTAGAAATCCCAGGCCTAATACTGTAGAGAGAGTAAATAGAGAATTGGGAAGACTGTTTAGGACTTATAATAGTAGTAATCACAGGGGATGGGTTAATACATTGCCAAAATTAGAAAACTTGTATAATAATACATACCATGAAAGTACTGGCTATACTCCTTGTGAAATTCTATATGGGATTAGCACTGAACTATCATTTGACCAAGCTATAGGGAAGGATAGTGATAGGTTAGATATAGTGGAAATTAGGAATTCAGTGAGGGAGAACCTGAAATCAGCTGCGGAAAAAAGGAAGCTGGGATTCAATAAAAGAAATAGATTGATAGAGTATCAAGTGGGAGATTTTGTCAAAATAAGGAAATTAAATAAATCTAATGCTGAGTTAAAAATTACTAAGAAATTTGAAAATTTATATGAAGGGCCTTATGTCATAGCGGGGAGTCCCTGTAAGAATGTTTATATTTTGGTAAATCCATTAACAGACGAAGTGAAAGGAAAGTTTAATACTATACATTTATCGAGGTATTATAAAGAACCATGATAGGAATTGCTACACAATGGGTTGATTCCTAGGAGTCATAAAGGATGATAGGGGGAGATGTTATTAAAGCTAGGATAAGACTGGATTGGGGAACAATGGGAATGGCTAACTGTATCTGTCGAAATTAAATTGAACCGTATTTGTGTTATAACTTCTGAGTTAGGAATTGGTGATTCAAAGTCACACCAAAGTAAATTGGTGATTGGTTGAAAGGTTAACTATATGTATTTAGTGAAGTTATTGGAAGTTTTTTTTTTTCTTTCTCTTTTCCTTCTCCAGAAAGGGAGCAATTTGTTACGATAATTTTACGTTTGTAAGTAACTAATGTGTTGTTAACAGGAAGTTATATTATTTATTTTGATTAAAGGTTGAAAATTTTCTTTAAAATTAAAGAAAGTAATAAATTGAAAATTGTAAGATTTAATTAACACTTAAAAAGGGGAGGAAATGTTTTACAATTGTTAAACATGATTGATAATTATTGAGTAGAGTAAAATTAATATTGTAAAGTAAAAATTCAAAATAAAATGAATAAAAATGAATGAAACAAAGAATTGTAAAATTTTGAATTAATGTTAAAATTGTTGGAATTGTAATTTTTGTTGTACTAATAATTGATAATAAAAGGAGGAAAGGGGTGAAGCCCATCTGAGGACATGAAGGAGAATGTGGCAGTTTAAGAATTTCTTAAGTTCTGTATACATGTAGTCAAATATTAAAAGGGTCAGATATGTTTATATATATCTTGTTCATTTCGTCAGATGGTGGGGCGTAGAGGTGGCTCCACCCAAATAAAATAATAATAACTAAGTAAAGTTGAATATAAAAAAAAAAGGAAATGAAGGAAACATATATAATAATAAAATAAATAAATAATATGTTTACGTATAATGTCAATATTAAAGGAGACGAAAAAAGGGGGGGGTGGAAGGAAGACAAATAATGAGAACTCTTTTACTTTATTAGTATTGGTCGGTTGGTAGTGAGCACAACCGCGGAAGTTGGTTTTGAAAGTGTGTATGATGAATTTCTTCGTTATATGAGATGTATATGTTAGCGAATTGCATGAGATGATGGAATGGGATTGTTAAAATCAGAATGGAGGGCCATCCCGATTAATACTATAATTAAAGTGTTAAAATTATTATACCAGTTTGGTTCAATTATCTATGTACACTACAATAGATTTTGTGAAGGTTATGCAAGGTGTTAGGTTAAGGAAGGACTAGAAGTCTAAGCATGCCGTTAATGGGCCTTCACAGGGTCTCAACTATACACGTTAGGAACAATTAAGAAAGCACACTCTACATGCTTGTTTGAGAAATGGGATGTGTGTCCTTGGATCTCCTTCGGGTGGAGTGGAGGCTATTGGCCCCTTTATTTTTGTTTGTCCACAAGGTTTGGCTAATTTTGGGGAATGGGGTAGGCGGATCATGGGCGACGTAGATGGATCATGCTACAAAGTCCCCTATGATCTTCTACTCTATGCGACAGCGCTGAGATGATTCACAACCATTTTTTCCCGCTGAATTGGTCAGGCTGGCAGGAAATAACGTGGTCCCGTAGTTTTCGCCTTAAAACTTGAATGTGGGAGCAAGCGATATCGTGTCCCAATTTTGAAACACACACACACATATAGAAATTGGACCTAAATTGGATTTAACCAATCTAACAATATGTATACTACCAAAATAAATTTTAATTTCATGCAGGTCTTTTAGACTAGAGTTATAGCTAGGTTAGTGAATCTTTACTTCGGACACAAAGGGGGAATGGTTGTGCCTGCGTAAATGATTCAGGGGGTCGGATGTAACGGACTGAAACATCGTTTCGAGGTTCTTATAAAACAAGAAAACATAAATAAATAAAATAATTCAATGTCGTAAAACGCCATCTAGTAATTAAGTAAGAATTTCTACAAGTAAATTGAATATCACTTGGTTTTTTATAAAACGAAAATAATTCAATGTCGTAAAACGCCATCTAGTTGATTAAGTAAGGAATTTTTATACGTAAATAAAATGATGAATAAATATACACTATGGTATGTGGTCAAAGAAAAAAAATTGATTCATAAAGAAATTATTCTGTTAAATTGCAAAGGGCAAGTAAATATGTTTTATGAACAAATAAATTTAAAATGTAGTTTAATATATACAGTACCTATATATGGGACTATGATTGAAAGAATTTAAGAAAAATAGTCTATGGATATTTACACAAGAATAATATTATAATAGTTTTGTGTATTGTTTATAATAAAATTAATAAGGAAAAGAATAAACAGATAAAGTTAAAACTTATTAATTATTTACAAGGAACAATAATTATAATATTTAATGCAATAAAGTACTGTTGAAAAGAGATTATAAATACTATTTATTATCTGTGTGCCTCAGAGCTATGGAAAATGCAGGAAATGGCTCCGATTGGTTATTATTGTTTAAAGGTCAAATGATTATTGAATAATTTTCTATATCTATTATTGAGTATTATATGGATGTTTATTAAACATAAAATTAATCTTATATTATTATGAAAATATTGACAGTTAGAATCAATGAGTGTAAGTATGTAAATAGTTTATAAATATTTAAAAAAGGGCCACTGGTTCACGGAAGATTTAAGTTAGTTCATAATTATAACGCAGGCGCCATAGAAAACCTAGCGCTGTTGTCAATTATTCAGAAATTGTGACTTTTGGCGGGAAAATAAAAGCTTCTGATTGGTGGAGGACACTATTGGAGCCCTAATTCGACGAAAGTAGGATTTTGAGTGGGAATTCAAGGACACTTTTTCTTTGAGCTGGCTTCGGGGTTGGTCGATTCGCGAAAGGTATTCTGTACATTGTACTTTGGCGGGAATTTTGAGAATTTTACATTTAAAGTCGTGAAGATTTTTTTTTTACCTTGATTGTGAATAATTGAGTTTAATTAGTAAATATATAGTGTTTAAATTAGTGAAAAGAGGAATTAGGTAGCTCGCCTTTATTGAAGTTTATAATTCGCGAAATGAACATTTTATCGTATGAGCCAGACAAGACACCTTTATCTCTGGGATTAAGAATTGAATCTCGTGTTCAATTCGGAATATCAGCTGTACTGTGAGTCTGCGGTACAGGGCCATACATGAGATAAAATGTTTATATAGGGATTCTTTGTGGGACTTTGGTAGGGCTAGGGACGGTTGAGGCCATAGGTATTAGCTAGGTTCCCCCGCTTAGGAAGTCAATCGACGTGATTGCCCTGAGTTGATACCTATCGGTGATAACGAAGCTCTTGACCTCTGTTCAGCTAGGCATGCTGAGGATAGTCTGAAGCGCTCAGCACACGGATTTTGCCTGAAAGGGATCCGTGAGCTTCCAGGATGGTTTGTGACTGGAGAGGAGGCGGTTGTCGCTCTCCAGAGCGGATCAGTCCTGTCTATCTTTATATATGTATATATACACACTTGTATGTCCTTGTCCTGTGAGAGAACACATCCTTGGCTTCGGCCGTGGTCTCTTGCTCGTAGGGGGTATTAGTGATAGTTCAAAGTCAGGCTTACTACCTGCGCCCTAGTTAGTTAGATTAGCTTTACACATTTCACGTTTAACGTAGTTGAGTGTTTGTTGATACATGGTTAGGTTAGTCAGGTAGGTGAGTAGGTACACACTAATAGCAAACATATGAATATATATATTAGGTAGGTAGTATTGCGTTTGTAAAGGGGTGATCTAAGTTGTTATTATTGTAAATCATGATATTCTGATTGGGAAATTAGATAGACAATTGGTTCAATTACAACAAAGCAGATTTGTAAATGACCGCCATCTTGTGACCGAAGAATGAAAGTTTTCCCGCTAATTTTTGCAAGCCAATTTTCATGTCGATTTACGTTGTTGGAATTTACTGGGATTATAGTGACAGTAATGTGTAATAATTACGCTAAGATTATGGTGAAAATAAAACTACAAGCGAATGCTGCAACACCACGACGAGTGATTTAATAGTGAAGTGAGTGATTGTGAGTGAAATGGAGACAGTGAACTGGTGTATTCATTACAGAATTCAGATATTGTTAAAGGTAAATACACAGTGATTGATCTGTCCTAACCATCTTTGATATAATATTTATTATTTACATATAAATCCTTGCTGGTTCATTATTGAACGACAACACAACGGTATATTGTACATTCACGCTAGTGAAACCTTTCTGACTACAGAATTATGTGCAAGACCACCGAAGTCTGAAGGGTCGGAAGTATCCAAACAGACTAGCTACAGAGGTAGTTATTTTACTATTGTTCTTTGTGTACGAGCAAGATCTTACACATGAGATTACCATGGCTACAAACACACAAATAATGATGTTTGGACATTTTAATCACTGTTGCATAATCAGCTATTATATGTACTGTATCGAATGCACATGGTCGCTCGATCGCTATCTTATAGTAACCTTGTCATCCGCTAGGGTGAAGCAAAAGCTATATCTGAGCTGAATTATTGTAGTTTGATCAAGTGTTCGGTGAGAATATATTCTCTCTGAAGTGTCTATATAGACATTATTATTCAGAAGTGAATTGGTTCTAGTATTAACTATAATTATTTAGGTTTGTGCTAATAAATGAGCTTTTCCTAACTAAACTTATCGTTAACAATCAGCGCAGAAGTTACTGCGATAGATACTAATGTAATTGTCCTAAAATGACGCTTAGAACGATGATTCTGTGTTATCATCTTAATACCTTATATTAAAGGAATTACGGCAATAGGACTGAAGTCCTGCGTTAGAGTTACGCTATTCTGAAAATAGAATTGGGGATTTGTATACCGGATGCCTCGGTACAGTAGGCAGGAGACTTTAAAATTGTCTTCTAAATACCTACTTAGGCATAGGAAGGACTATGTTGGTACTAGTGGCGAGTCCTACTGAATGTGGCGAGCACGGGGCCACATTTCTTATACACGGGGGGGGGGAAAATACACTATATTACAGAAATAATAAAGATTTATAGAAGTTTCAACGATGAGTTGACCTTAACTATAAATTATCACTGATAGTAATTGTTTGTGTATTATTTTGAATAACACGACCTCTGTTGGTATCCTCGAAAACAATTATAATTTGAAGTATTGAATGATTGACAGTTAGTTTTGTTGATTCTAATTTTACGTGTAGTACAAGCGTAATGTGGTAGGTGTCTCTGTGCTAAGTGTTGAATGAAGGGCGGTGAATATTGTCAAATTTCAAACGTCATTAAGAATGTAGTTGTCAAAAGATTGTCTGGTCGTATTCCACTAAGTAAATAAGTGAAATTGTATGTTATATTGTGAGTTTAGTATGATAAATAAGGTGACGAACTGTGGATTGACTACGAAGTAAGGTTGGAGTAGCGACAAATCTGTTAAGAGGTATGTTAAAGTAAATGCGAGTTACAATCATAAGAGTATGTGAACTTTGGTTGGGGAACTAGGACTGGGATATACATGAATTCTATTGTAGATAAAGTACGATAAGGAATAGGTCTTTCACAACCCATTTTTCTATAGAATCACGGATTACTGCGTATCACGATAAGCGGTCTGAAGGTCATTAGACGATAGCGCGGCTGGGAATTGTAGGTTTGAATACGAGAGGTGTACGGGGATAGCTTTATACATCTAGATTCAATGGTCATGACATAGAATTAGTTACAACTTGGTCCCGCGTGACCAGGATATTACAATCTGTAATTTATTATCTACTAGCTTTTGACCGCGGCTCCGCCCACGTGGATGTCGGTTACCGCAACCAAACATAGCCTATGTCCTTTCTCAAGGTCTAATCTACACCTATACCAAATTTCATCAAGATCGGTTCAGTGGTTTAGGCGTGAAAGCGTAACATACAGACAGACAGAGTTACTTTCGCATTTATAATATTAGTATGGATTTAGACCACTGTTACTTTGATTTTAATAACTATTTTCTGTTATTTAGATTGATTTTACCAAATCGACCTAGGCATACATAATGTAAGTTATCATATCAAAGATGTTACAAAGAAAGGCCGCCAACCTCAAGGTATACATAGATAGATAAGAGGAAATAGGAGTATGGCAAATTATGGAAGTAGAAAAAGTGACAGACAGATCGTAGACAGTGTAAAGGTGTTGTCTCTGCCTAATCCAATGAAGTACCTATTTAAAAAGCGTAACTTTATTTTTATTTTTTCGTTCTCAAAATCCTCGGGTGTGGGGAGGAACACGGAGTCCCCAACTCGCCCGCGGGTATAGGAAGGCGCGCAAGGCACACCGTCTGCTAGGGTGAAAGAGTTCAACTCCCACTGAATGAGCAGCAGCCGGCAGTGATGGCCTTTTGAGTAAAACCATTTTGAATCTTATCTACGGGAGAAAAAGTTCATAGACTTTTGAAGACGAAGAAGGGGCAGCGCGGCCCCCTTTACCAAAGTTCATTAAAATCGGTTCAGTTTTAGGTGTGGAAGCGTAACATACAGACAGACAGAGTTACTTTCACATTTATAATATTAGTATGGATTATTGTGAAACCCGGGCACAGGGTCTGTGGTGAAGCAGAGCCTGAAGTTAGCTCTACTAACATACAATACATCTTTAGGTTAAGTAAACTTCTCCCATCTCTGTCAGTACCTAGTGTTAAACAAGGAAAGCCTTGCAAACTGTTTACCACTCTCCACACAATACGTGAGGCCTGATAATGTAAACGCGTGTGTCTCTGTATTTACATTAGGACTATGTGCAATATACTTAGATAAACTATTGTTGTGAAATGTTCCAGAAGCTATGTACGGCGCTTAAGTATAGTTGCCGGCATTTAATATGTCGTAGCCAACTGGCTTAATCAGCAGTTCAAGTAACTGCCTAGACTCTTTACTGAACGGCGCCGTTCAAATATCAGCCTCTGTGGTGTGGCGGTAGTGAACGCGGCCGCTACGCAGGAGGCGCGGGTTCGATCCCCGCTCGGTGCAAATATTTGTATGCATGAATATGTATATTTGCATTGGTCTGGGTGTTTCTATGTATAATATGTAGGTATTTACAAAAAAAAAGTATCTTAGTATGTTTATCCGCATTCTAGATTCCATAACACAAGCTAGTTAAGCTATGCTTACCATGTGTCTAGATAGCGCTGTGTGAAATGTTGTAAAAAAAAAAAGAAAAAAGAAAAAAAAGAATGGTGTTCAGCCCCTCAGGGATATACCTACAGATGTAAGTATATGTATGTATGTAATTTTCTGTTTTATTTGGGGTGGTGCCTAAGCATTAGCCAGACAGGTTATTAAAAGTCGTAATAATAAATACGGCTGAATATCATTCCGGCCGTTCATTGAATGGCGATGTTTAGTTAACAGTCTAGGCAGTTAATTAAACGGCTGATGAAGCTAGGTGACAGTTTGGAGTAATGACTCCATCTTGAGTCTGAATTCTTAAGGTGCCCACTCACTAACAGTCCGCCTGCAGTCCGCCTGCAGTTCCTGATCTGTCCGGCGGCCTGCAGTCCTAAGCCGATAGCGCCCACACACTAAAGCGATTTTGGCCTGCCGGCAATTCCCTGTTGTCAGTTTTGCGACCACACACTAGCAGTTGTGAGTCGTCAGTTTTACGTCGTACGATCGCCTGCCGGTAATGGTATGATATCAGTTACATAGAGACTACGAAACAGTGCAAGCGATTTTCGACCTTATTGACATTTTCTTAATTACATGTTTTTTCGCATAAATAAATGCTGTGATCACGAATATAAGAAAAGAAACTAGATTTGTTGTGATGTCAATAAGGTTGAAAATAGCTTGCACTACGTTATTCTTATATAAGTACGTGCTAATCATTGTGAGAAATAGGTGTTAGCTATTTTGAATCTTATGGACTATGTGCATAAGAAATATAGACGATTATGTTCAAAAAATGAATAAAATTTTATAAAAAAAATTGTGATGTAGGTACATGTCATCATAATGTTATTAGTTATTACTTCAGACAAAAGAATAAAATTAATTCACTGTTTTATTCTAAGTTTATTACGTAAAAAAGCTGACACGAAACGTCGATCGACAGGCCGCCGGCCGACGTGTGCTCGTTCGCCCTGACGGCCTAGGACTGTCCGGCTTAGAACTGTCCGGAATCGTTCGGCGGCCACACACTATCGGATCGTAGTAGTCGTCGGTCCAAAATCGTTAACGAAACTGTTAGTGTGTGGGTTATTGCGATTAACTGACAGATTTATATCGTCCGGTAAACTGTTAGTGAGTGGGCGCCTTTAGAGGAACGATGCACAGGCGCGTGCTGATTGTGTATTTGAGCTCCTCCGTCACCGTAGCAGGACCACGTGAAATATCCTGGGGAAAAAAGACTTCTCACAGGTACCTATTCACCATCATCATCATAACAACCGCACATAGTCCTCTGTTGAACATAGGCCTCTCCTATGGGCTACCAGAAGGGCCGAGGGCTATGCTCTGTATTTTCCCTACGTGATCGCGTCAACAAAAGTAACCGACGTAGTCCAGCGGATTTGCTCGTTGAAGTGGCAGTGGTCGGGTCGGAACACATAGCGCGCAGAAAAGATGGCCTATGGAGCAAAAAAGTTTTGAAATGGCGAGCGCGTACGGCTACCAGGTGGATGGACGACCTGGGAAACGCTGGATGCGGGCTGCTTTAGATCGGTCGTTCTGGAAGACCAAAGGTACCTATTATTACTTAAAAATATTTCATACTCTTTAGTTTAAATACGTTAATAAAGAGTGTTTTTAACATTTTTTTTCAATTATGTAGGTTTTTTTTCTCTCAAAACAGTAGCGGTTTATTTATCCTTTATCTAATTTTGCTCTGGGTATAAATAATATTGTTATAATTCATTTATAGTCACAGAACACTTAAATAAAAGGATAAGTTATTTCTTTAGTTAATGTTGTTTTTCAGTTTAATATGCGTGTAAGAGATAATAAGTAATATCAGAACGTACATACCTACCTAGCTCGCTAATCTAGACACATTATGCAAGTTTGGCATGCAAACAATATGACAATACACAAAGCCCTTGCAAATTCAATAACTTCCTCAATTTATAAGAATTAAGTAAGAGTAGACCTGGTTACTTTATTACAACTACAATACAATAGAATTATTACACAGGAAATTCCGCCTACAATGCTCTTCTGACAGGAAAATTCAATTTAGGGTTTTACATCTCTTCTTCGTCATCGTTAAGAACTACGAGCTACGAGTTATAGATTGCCAAACATCTTGAGCACTCTTCAGAAAATGCGCGCATATCATGTTGTGCACTACATGGACCAACCAAAAAAACAACAAAAGTACTAAGCAACCAAATACCCAACCCCTTTGAGCCCTTTGAACCACTAAAAACGCTTTTTGCGATGGTTCGCTGGTCTTTTTATTTGATTACGGCCCAACTCCGGCCATCAGAAATCCCCTCCTGGAAATGGAGACTTATGGTCTGATCTCAGGTCTTAGTCTGTCGAATTATCAATGTGTGACACTATTAACGTACCAAAGGCAATAGCGCGTGCGTATTTCAGGCGCACTTCTCAGTAACCCGTTAATCCTTCCAGCTAAGCGAAATTGTAAGAAGTGGGTTAATTATGTCAGTAGTATAATCCAGGATTCGGACCAGGGCCTCTCAATCGAGGACCTGGTGGCCAAGACTCGCAGATTCATAGGCTGTTCACTTCATGGCAATATTTTTCGCCAATAGATTTGATGTTGCAGATATGATGTGGTTTTGCCGGTTCCCCTCCGACTTAACCGCTTCCTCATGCCCTCGGTGAAGTAAATTACTATTGTCATATCAATCGCTACCGCAACAGATGTTCCGTTATTTTTTAGTCATCAGCAATTTGCTATAACTTCGTTACAGATATCGGCTTCCTCGCATATTACCTAAAATGAATAGATACGTAAGAAATTATTTAGGGGGATATTATGTCGGGCCTTACCAACATCCTTGAGGCCCAAATCAACCTAATTGTAAGTCGATGTACCTAATATGTTTATGGCGCGGTTTATACAGAAGAGACTTGGTGAGGACGTATGACGTGTCGGACAATTTAAGTTACACAATATAAATATTATGCAGTGTATAATAACGACAACGACGTGACGCTCGCAACTCGATACGATGGCGCGTCACTTTAGTGGCGGGACATCGTCGCCTGTAGGCGCGGACGCAATTCTCCTCTAAGACAAAAACGACGTTATTGCGGACTAAATAAGGTTTATATTGTCTTTCTTAAATTGTCGTCCAAGTCATACGTCCCCGTCACGTCTCTTCTGTATACACCGCATCTAAGACAAAAACCGCGCTTATGATGCTCTGGCATAGGTTTTCCTCGCTCTCTTAGGATGAGGTAATTCTACAGCATTTGTTCTCTATAAAGTCGACCTCCGTGGCGTGGCGGTAGTGAACGCGGCCGCTACGCAGGAGGCGCGGGTTCGATCCCCGCTCAGTGCAAATATTTGTATGCATGAATATTTATATTTGCATTGGTCTGAGTGTTTCTATGTATAATATGTATGTATTTATAAAAAAAAAAACGTATCTAAGTATGTTTATCCGCATTCTAGATTCCATAACACAAGCTAGTTAAGCTATGCTTACCATGGGTCTAGATAGCGTTGTGTGAAATGTTGTGGAATATTTATTATTATTTATTACTTACCAATCAAAAACAGTAGGCGGAAATCAAACTCCAAAGTGCAAACTTTGAACGCAATTGGGAAATCGCTGTATATAAACTTAGAAACCATTTAATATTTCTATGCATCAAAAACTGACGGAATTTGCCTCATTAAATGTGTTGTAGGTTCAACAATAACAGCATTGATCTTCATCCGACTGTTAATCCCGATTACATTTTGAAACCTTGAGACCGCTCTCCTGCTATTCCTTTTTTAGAAAGGACCGCGAAGCGAACTGCGTCCGTCTGCAGATGACGTTGATTATTTAGCGTAGTATTTTAGACGGTTCACTCATTAACCAGGTAGTGTATGGCAGAATGTTTGTGTCGAGAGCCCCACATACCCGCGGGGGCAGTTCCGAGCTGCGCGCCATATAATTTTAAATGTTTGCCTGCCTGCAGAACAAAAGGGGTCCTGCTGAAGTCCTTTGTAGGGCCGCTTAGCGCCATACACTCAACTCGTTTGGTTTTTAATCAACTATCGCATTGTTTCGTCACTGTATTGTGGTTTAGAAGTCTACTACAAACCGCAAGAAAACTATACGGTAAAATACAATCACGCCTGTATAATCATAAACGCCCACGCATGTTTGTATGTATGTGTTCATGTATGCGCGTGTGTGCGTGAAGTGATAACGGGCTTGTAACAAAGCTATTCGTTTACTATGAACTGCACGGTGTTGTTCGCGCGTGAGGTGGCTTCGAAAATACGTGCGTGATAAGGTGGACTCGTGCGCAGATAGTGTCTGAATGCCGGCGCTCGCCCTTGACCCCTAAACCAGATTGTTTCTCACTTAAATGCCATTACGCCTACGTATTTTAAAAATCAAAGATCTGATATGTATATTCTGCAAAGGGTGTAAGAATGTGTGGAACGATTTAAACTTATTTTTTAATCCAGGGCCGTGATTGTCGGGCCGCGCGAGGGTGCATGGCACCCGAACGCAAGGTTTAGGGGGGTGCAAGCCGATAGCTATACAGAGGGTAAGATTTTAACCTTACCTGGAAAGGAAGTAGTTACTCTAAATAGCGAATTTCACTCAAAGGAAACATTCCTTTATTTTTAAAAAAGAAACAAAACTGCATTCAAACATTTTTGAAAACTCGCTTGGAATACCCGGTGGATGACATAAAAATACAAATTGTTATTTTTTCAGATTTCAGTCGGTTCGATTACCTACCGGGTGTGGCAAGCGAATTTTGGAAAATATTTGAATGCCGTTTTAATTCTTTTTTAAAATAAAGCATTGTTCCTTTGAGTTGAATTCGCTATCTCCAGTAGAGTACTTCCCCTCCAGCTAAGGTTAAAATCTTACACCCTGAGACGATATCACGATCATCAGTTTTGAAAATATTGTCACCAAAATTGTTTACTGTCATGGGTAATTGTTTTTGTTAGGGGTAAATGTAGGGCTAGTGGCACACGCTGATTTCTGTACCCCGACTGCATTAAATTTTATCTGTTTATTTAGCGTGGTCGTGGTAATAGTTATGTACCTAAAATCTTCAAGCCATATGGTGCACATTTTAAGAGGCTTAAGACAAATTTGATAGACCTATTCTGGCCACGCTGCGTCATATGCGTGAGTAATATGACTGCCGTGTCGATGATGCAGCATTGCAGAGTGCATGAGTCTTAAGTTCGAATCCTAGGTCGAGAAAACTGTATGGATGGGCGTTATTATGGCGAAGTTATGGGTGAAGTAGGTTAAACTTGAAAATTTGTAAATAAATTATGAATGATCTCAGAATACAGAATGATACAGAAATTAGAAATGTGGACAGGCATATTGCGAGACTATTTTAATAATAGGACGCCGAGGCGGGAGCTAGAGACCGCCCTAGGAGTGTGAGCTCACCGCTTTGCTCACTTCGATGCATGGTGCGTATAATGGGGCTGCCGCTGCCTTCTTCTGCGAGCAAAAAATGCTCGTGAAGTGGACAGCGGAGCGGGAACGGAGTAGGCTTGTCAACACAGCCTGCGACGAACGAAGGCTACTTGGGCGTCGAAGGTCGCAGAATGACCTCCGTCCGCCATGAGTGCAGGCCTGGGAGTGACGGGAAGCAGGCCGCAGTGGCGCTATACCCAAGAGCTAGATGGGGACTCGGTGGTCCCCTAACCCGAAAAGGGCCAGGGCAATAGAGATGGCTCTGTGTCGGCCTGCACTCTCACTTCAGTGGGTCAGTCGGTGCAAGTCTGACATAACCTCTTACACCGGCTCTATCCGTCTGGCCCTCCTCGGCAATCCCCCTATCAATTTTGCCCACCACTGGTCTCATGGTCTTACCGAAACCCGCTTACGCTTACTTCTCAAAAGCTATTTAGTTAAATTCCTTCCAATATAACTACATTCATATTACACTGCTTCAAATAAATTAAAACTTTTTGTTGGCTGCCTGTTGTTTTTCGAATGGATGACTACGTTTGTACATCTCTTGTTCGCTGACGACTACTCATTATAGCGTCGTTAGCGTCGAGTGAGTATGTAACAGTAATTTATTTAACAGAAAAGAGGAATGTATATGCCTCAATCCACACAAAAAAAGTCATAAGTAAGAACTACAACTGTTATGTGATTCCACGAGATTCATACTTAATTAATAGAGATATATTCTTCATTTGAATGAAATTTTAAAGTATGCTAACAATGATCGCGGTTTGACTAAGGATAGTATTTCAATTAGGGCACGCCGTGATTGCGGCGGTAGGACCCATCATGGGGGAGTGGCTAGAGAGGCCACACGGTAGCCTCTCGTACCGTCAGACGCAAATCATCACCGGACACAGTAGCTAACGCATAGAGGTATAGAGCCAACGCCCGAGTGCCATCACTGCGACGGGAGCGTGGAATCGGGGCTGCACACGCTCACCGAGAAGGCGGCGTTTGAGTCGCCGAGGCGGGAGCTTGTGGCGGCCCTAGGGGTGAGAGTGCTCAGCGCTCTCCACCCTGCTCGCGGCGATGGTCCGCTGCGCGGATGCGTGGCCAGCGCCTCCTTCTGCGAGCAGGTCATGCTCGTGAAAGAGACAACAGAGCGGGCGCGGCACAGCGAGCGAGAGACAATCGCGGACATCGCTGCCCGCGCTCGCAGGCGGCTCGGGCGTCGGAGGGCGCAGACCGACCTCCGCCCCCTATGAGCGCGGGCCTGGGGGTAACCTAGGGTGACCTAGCAGAAGCAGGTCCCCTCTCCTGAGGGGGGGGGGGGATCTCCCGCACGTAAAAAAAGGATGGTATTTCAATTGGTAATCTTCGCGTAAACTATAGAAAATATCATGGTTTTACCTAATTAAAATTGAAAATCGGATTGAAATCACGCAAGTTGAAAGCGTACCGTTTGAACGGGACCCTGGTGGTAGGTAATAGTCCATTTCCACGTAGAAACTTCATTTTTCATTTCATTTTCATTTCCTTCAGAAAAATGTGATGTGAAGTGATACCAAAAAGAAACTGAGAACTGAGAAAATTAGAGAGTATCTACAATAATGATGTCATTATTCGTGTAACATTAAATAGGAAATACTGATAAAAAGTTGGAATAGATACACTTAGAGTGTTTGGTTACGTTCATAGAACGTGTGAGTCACAATTGACTGACTAAATAATGTTATGCTTGTTGAAAGATATCTCCGAATTAGGCGCCATATAGAAATGTTTACTAACTGAATAGACCCATTTCATGGAATGGAGGCAAATTAAGAATCATATATATGTAGATAGAGATGCGATCTATCGTCTCTAGTTACACTTTTATACGACGCGACGCCGGTGCGCGGTGCCGTGATCAATGCAAATATAATCTTAGGAAAAATGCTTTAGACCGCATAGTAATGAAATCGATTAGAACTGAAATCATTGACAGATTTCGCAGATACCTTAGGTAGGACCTATTTTAGGACCGTTTTAACGATCTAAGTTTGTTCAGCACAAATGGGAACTTGAACACTGACTTTTTAGTTGATTTTAGCAACACGGAAACGTACAGTCTATGTTTGAAAATCAAGCGATAAATCTGCTTTTATTTTTGCGTTCGGATAACCTACAGGCTTCTCACCTTGGCAGAGTTTGGCAAAGTCTCAGCGAGGTCTACCTCTCCTGTTCCTATTTCGCTGCCCCAAGTGCCGTAACAAGGACACGTTCTGGTTTTGTTTTTGCAATCATTAGATTTATGAATATCCTTCCTATTCGGAATTACTCGAGGCAATACCAGACGGTTTTCCTGTTCTGGATTTAGCCTTAACATCTCCAGTATCGGTTATCGACTCCAATGTATTAAAAATATGACTTATATTTATTTCAAGTCGTGTACCTTCATACATATTTCAATTTGTAGAGTGCATAGCTGTCTCGCTACCATCATTGCGTGAAGTGTACAGACCTATAACTGTATGTAGCATTTACTAAATTTAGTTTGAGTAATACGCAATGACTCTAAGATCTATTACCTACTTAGTCTAAACTATTACTTAAGTCCGGGCTAAAGGTCACAGAGGTCAAAAACATCAGTAAAAGACGATTAAATAAGACTTTTATAACTTTTCCTCGCGTCTGTAATATCACGTCTTGGTTTTACTATCAAGGACACCGAATAGGTATTATGCGAATTGCAAAGTGAAGGAGCAGAAGCAGGTAAAGGAACTCCGGGTTCCCAAACTGGATGGTTTGGAGGCAAAGAGCTTGGTTATTGCAGACGAACCATCGGTTCTGGTAGCTTAGTGGTCAAAGCATTGTACTTTTAAGGCAAAAATCCTGGGTTCCTGCCTAGACCGATTCAAAGTTTACGTATTATAATCAATTAACTATCTCTATATCAACTTTCATCAAGTTAATGTTAAACCGTTCTGCCCCTCTAGACAAGTGGCAATTCGTTGTCTGGAGATTGGTAGATTAAAGTGACAAATGTACGAGATTTGACGTTTATGACATGCGTTAACGACTGTCAAATACGTCAAATCCCATACCATTCGTCATTCTATTCTACCGAACACCGGACAACGAATTGCCGCTTGTCTAAAGGGGCTGGTGTGATTGAATAACAAATAAAGTTTCGTATTTTATAATACTAAGTAAAATTTCTCTCGTAAAGCGTCGGTAGCTCAATGATTAGGAAGTTCTTATCGAGAATTCTCAGGTACGAATCCGGCAACGTGAACCCACTCATAATACAAACAATTCAGTTTAACTGAAGGAGAAAGTAGATACTAATAGGTATAGTAATTTCGAACCGCAACTCTTTAAAAAAAAATAGCAGTCATGGTATACCCATATTCTGTCCTCTGTGAACCTGTCGCCGCCAACTAGCTTAATCAGCCGTCCAATTAACTGCCTAGGCAGTTAACTAAATGGCGCCATTCAACTAGCGGCCTGAATGAAATTCAGCCATCTCGATAATTACATCATTTAATAACCTGTCTGGCTAATGCTTAGGCCAATCGTAAGACGGGGCACTAACTCGAAATAAGATACAAAATTACATAGGTACATGGGTGAATTTCAACAAATGCCATTTTTTTATCATATCGGTGAATTTTTTCATTTATATGCTTTTTGAATATTTTTCAGGTTTTATGTAATCTTTATGATATCATATATCCTCAAATTTAATATCATCAACGTATCATTTAAGGTTAAGGAGAAAATTCAGTTTGAATTTTGGTTTCCACCGACATCACAAACCGGCACCGATTATTTTTTCTGTACACCGATATGATAAGTTTACCCACCGAAATGATATGCATATCCAGCGATGTGATAATATATCCAGCGAAATGATAATCTATCCACCTTTGAACGTCATAAAGGAAATAGTTAGAAGGTACCTCATTTTTACAAGTTATGACTTAAAACTGAAGACCTGGCCCTCGATTCTGCTAAAGCAAAATCAACTGTCACACCACAGACACAGCGATAAATGGCATTAAATTTTAGACTTTATTGCTAAAAGCTTAAAGTCCAAAATTAAATGAAGAGTGTCACATTGCACTTTTTCATTCACTCTACAAAAAGCCATTTAATATTAGACTTTAAAAACATGAACATAAAGTTTAAAATTAAATGGGTAATTCTTACAGTGTCTGTGGTATGACAATAGTTTTACTTTAGTAGAATCGAGGCCCTGATCTGAAGAAGATCATATCCAACGAGAACTGAGTTCTTGGAAATCCAATCCATACTAATATTATGAATGCGAAAGTAACTCTGTCTGTCTGTCTGTCTGTATGTTACGCTGTCACGCCTAAACCACTGAACCGATCTTGATGAAATTGGGTACAGAGGTATATTAGAGCTTGAGAAAGGACATAGGCTACCTTTTATCGCAAGAAAGGGGGTTTAAGGGGGGAAATAGGGGATGAAAGTTAGTCAGTTTTGTAGATATCCTAATGAAATTTGATACAGAGGTGGAGTAGAGCTTGGGAATGAACATAGGCTACCTTTATCGCGAAAAGAGGGGTAGAAGGGGGGGGGAGTACGGCCATGGGATGAAAGTTAGTCAATTTTGAAGATGTCCTGATGATTTTTGATACAGAGATAGATTAAAGCTTGGAAACGAACAAATGCTACCCTGTGTCGAGAAATAGGGGGTTTAAGAGGGGGGGGCTTGAATAGGGGATGAAAGTTTATCAGTTTTAAATATATCCTGATGAAATTTGGTACAGGTATGAATTAGATCTTCGGATCGAACATAGGCTACCTTTTGTCGCAAAAAAGGGGGATAGAAGCGGGGGAGTAGGGCCATGGGATGAAATTTTATATGAAAGTTCGTCATTTTTAAAGATATCCTGATGATCGCATAAAAGGGGGTAGAAGGGGAGGAATATGGCATTGGGATGAAAATTTGTCATTTTTGACGATATCCTGACGAAATTTGGTACAGAGATAGATTAGAGCTTGGGGACTGACATAGGTAACCTTTTGTCGCAAAAAAGAGGGTTGGGAGGGGGGCAATAAAGGATGAAAGTGTGTTGTGTATGTGTTTATATGTATGTTCTTGTATGTTCTATTTTTTTCTTTGTATACTTAACGAAATCACACGGAATCTACCGATATGATAAAATGACTCACCGAGATAATAAAATGATCTACCGATATGATAAAGCAATTCACCGATGTGATAAAACTGTGCATTGATCATAATCAAAACACCGATATTAGATGTAAGACACCGATTGATTTTTTCTTATCATTTTCGGTGTAAATTATCATATCCGTGGTAATAAAGACCACCGATTACAGCGATATGAGAACAGCGACGTGAGAAATTACACACATTTTAGAAAATTAGAAAAAATGCATAATTTCAAGGATAAATTCAATAACAGTCAATGAAGCTAATTCACTTACTACCCCTATTAGAACCAAAAACAATAATAAAACTGCTCATTACTCTAGAAAGATGCAACCACCGATAGTATAAAACAATTGTCCGGGAGCAACTTATATGGCATACATACGTTATTAGATGGAATATGCAGCGATTTGACACCCATCCGTCCTGAATGCGCACTAGCACGCACTAACTAGAGAAATAAAATTGGGGTGGGGACACTGTCGGACCCGTCGATGTAAAGTTAGGTGTAAATTACTTTTGTCCAGCGATATGAGAACATTTGGCAGGACAAGTACGTTTGTGCCTCTCAGTAATAATAATCGTTAATTATGTAATAAAATATGCCATATATTACTAAGAAAACTAATATTCTATGAAATATAATCCATACTAATATTATAAATGCGAAAGTAACTCTGTCTGTCTGTCTGTCTGTCTGTCTATCTGTCTGTCTGTCTGTCTGTCTGTATGTTACGCTTTCACGCCGAAATCACTGAACCGATCTTGATGAAATTTGGTACGGAGGTATATTAGAGCTTGAGAACGGACATAGGCTACCTTTTATCACGAGAAAGGGGGTTTAAGGGGGGGAAATAGGGGATAAAAGTTTTTATGAAAGTTGGTCATTTCTGAAGATATCTTAATGAAATTTGGTACAGAGATAGATTAGAGCTTGGAAACGGACATGGGCTACCTTTTATCGGGAAAAGGGGGGAAGAAGAGGGGGGACCAGGGCCTTGGGATAAAAGTTTATCGTTTTAGAAGATTTCCTGATGAAATTTGGTACAGATATAGTTTAGAGCTTGGGAACGGACATAGACTACCTTTTATCGCAAAAAAGGGGGGGAAAACGGGGGACTAGGGCCTTGGGATGAAAGGTTGTCATTTTTGATGATATCCTGGTGAAATTTGGTACAGAGATGAATTAAAGCTCGAAAATGGACATAGGCTACCTTTTATTGCGAAAAAGGGAGTTGAAGGGGTGGAAAAGCGCTAGAGGATGTAAGTTTGTCAATTTTGAAGATATGCTGATGAAATTGGTATAGAGTTTTATTAGAGCTTGGAAATGGACATAGGCTACCCCTTATCGCGAAAAGAGGGATATAAGGGGGAGGGGGGAAGGGGAATAGGGCTATGGGATTAAAGTTTCTAATTTTTCAATGGCACAAAAAAGGGGGTGAATATGGCATAAATAGTAAGAATTTCTTTTAAGATGTCAAGCAAAGGTGAATTAGAGCTTCGGAACGGACATAGTCGAGTAACAAACCAAATATAGAAGCGAGTGGAGAGGCGAGTAGAGATTGTTATAGGGACGAGTGGATAGGCGTGTAAAGATCGAAAGTCGAGTAGAGTCGACTACAGGGGCGAGTAGATATGCGACTAGAGAGCCAGTGGAGAGGCGAGTATAGAATCAAATATAATGCAGTAAATGGTTAAGTAGAGAGGCGAATAGGGAGGCGAGTGGAAAGATGAATGTAGTGGCGAGTAGAGATCAAATAGAGAGTTGAGTAGAGGTGCGAGTAGATAGGCGAGTGGGGAGAGTCAAGTAAAGAGGCGAAAAGAGAATCGAATGTATGGGCAAGTAGAGAGGCCAATGGAAAGGCGAGTATAGAGAAGAGTACAAAGTCGAGTAGAGAGGGGAACAGAGAAGTCAGTAGAGAGTCGAGTATAAATCCAAGTATAGAGGCAAGTAGAAAGTCGAGTAGAGAGTCGAATATAGAGGCGAGTAGAAAGTCGAGAACAGAGGTGAGGACAAAGTTGAGTAGAGAGGCGAATTTAATGCTCAATAGCGTCGGATCAACACTAAACGATAACCGACATCCACGCGGGCGGAGCCGCGGGCAACAGCTAGTAATTTATATACCTAACTTACTTATTTTTATTAGAGTATAAGTTTTTTTGTTTGTAAAAAAAGTAGAGGGACAGCACCGATGTGAAAAAAATAGAGGTTTATGTATTTATTTCTACCTTTATATATATATATTTCTAGCCAAAATATATTTTTGCCACAACCCAATTACTACCTACTGAATACTAAAAAAAAAAATTCAGACCAATATTCCTTTTTTCAAATACTAATTTCACCGAAGACAAAAAAAAAGCCATTTGGGAAATTCACCCACATACATATACCTGTAAATCTCCGAGGGGATAGACAGAGGTGTATTCATAGAAAATTAGTGATTGGTTTATTGTGATAGCTGCGCAATCCGACTTGGTTAGGTTAGGTTAGAAGGCTTAATGCGCAGCTCCCGCATTAAGCCTTTGTGGTTATTTTTTTTATAACAATGCAAAAAATAAGTCATTTTTCTGACAGTTTAATTAAATGGCCAGGCAGGTAGTTAAACGTCATCGATCCAAGCTATTTGTCTAGCCGTTTAATTAAATGGCTGGAACACCATTCAGGCCGTTAATTGAATGTCGCCGTTTAGTTAACTGCCTAGGCAGTTAATTGAACGGCTGATTAAGCTAGTTGGCGGCGACATACCTACCTATATTGAAACTGAGAGGCAATTTGTAACTATAGTTTTAAATTATTAATAAATAAGTTGAACCATTGACGTAGGACAGCAAATATTCCTTGCTGTTATCGTAATCTAGTCTTCAAATGGCATTCTACGCAAAATTACTAACATAATGGTATTTCCTGCGCACAAAGGGAGGGGCTTGAAGCAAGAATTTAAAGTATTTGTTGTTATAATATTGAAATGTAACTTTACAATCTGGTTAAACAAGTCATCACTATGATAAGGATAACAGTTTGGTCGAATGCGATGACGTAACGAACGCAAAAACACAATGAATGGAATGGCGCACATAGTTACCGGTAGTTACCTATAATAGATGTGGTTAGAAAATGATGAGCCCAAAGATTTTTTTATTATCAATGCCAACTCTCTAAGTCTAAATTTCAAGCGATTTTTTTTTTATTCCTACAGATCGTTGATACACTCCACTGGATGGGAAGCTAGGTATTTCTTTTAATACAACTGAGGTGGCAGACGGCCCACCGTACCGTGGCCTATGGACGGGTACAACACCAGGGGAGTCACACTTGTGCTGCCGACCTTGTAAACACAGAGAGTTTCTGTGCTGTCAGTGTAGAAGACAATTCAGGACAAGCCTTTGGTCTTCCCACCTGCCATTTCAGTGGTATAAAAATAAAACTAACTAAAATAGTAATACGTACAAAAATTAAGGAATCGAACCCATAGCGGTCACGTTCACTACCGCCACGACACATAGGCTGCTGGATGATACCTAGGGGACCGGTCATGATTTCAGATGTTGGCGATCCTGAATGGTCGTGTCTTGAGCAACCGAGATCGGCGGTTTAACGTGCTCTCCGTGGTACGACCAGACGCAAAGTACTTATTAGATGCTCTCGATAGGTTGCAGCGACGTGCGGTCCGCATTTTTGGGAATCCCGAGGTCACGAACACCCTCGAGCCCCTGCAGATGCGTAGAGATGTTGCTTCCTGGGCAGTATTTTATCGTCTCTACTATGCTGAATATTCTGATGAGCCCTTCCAATTGGTCCCGCCCTCTCCTTTTCTACACAGGACAACACGAGCAGGGCTTAGATGTCACCCGTATACGGTGCAGAATATTCCTTCAAGAACCAAGCGGTTTGGTGACTCCTTTCTTTGTCGCAACGTTAGGACCTGGAATTCCTTGCCAGCTCACGTGTTTCCCTCTTCCTACATTCCTTTAAGCGGGGCGTGAAAAAGCATCTGATGAGGCCGTCAAGTTGAGTGCCACCATTGTTAACATGGTACGTGTATGTAATGGTGACCCTTTTTCCTGAGACTTTGCCTTCAGCTTACCATCAGGCGAGCTGAAGTCAAATTGACGTGTCCCATGTAAAAAAAAAAACAATTTCACGCTCGCCACTCGTATAGTTACTGCGATGCGCTGGAATTTCATGACGCCATCAATTTTAATACGAATTTATAAATAAATGGGTGAATTTCCCAAATGACTTTTTTTTTGTCTTCGGTGAAATTAGTATTTGAAAAAAGGAATATTGTTCTGAATTATTTTTTTTAGTATTCAATAGGTAGTTATTGGGTTGTGGCAAAAATATATTTTGGCTAGAACTATATATAAAGGTAGAAATAAATACATAAACCTCTATTTTTTTCACATCGGTGCTGTCCCTCTACTTTTTTTACAAACAAAAAAGCTTATACTCTAATAAAAATAAGTAAGTTAGATATATAAATTATTATATTTCATAGAATATTAGTTTTCTTAGTAATATATGGCATATTTTATTACATAAATAACGATTATTATTACTGAGAGGCACAAACGTACTTGTCCTGCCAAATGTTCTCATATCGCTGGAGAAAAGTAATTTACACCTAACTTTACATCGACGGGTCCGACAGTGTCCCCACCCCAATTTTATTTCTCTAGTTAGTGCGTGCTAGTGCGCAGTCAGGACAGATGGGTGTCAAATCGCTGCATATTCCAGCCAATAACGTATGTATGCCATTTAAGTTGCTCCTGGACAATTATTTTATACTATCGGTGGTTGCATCTTTCTAGAGTAATGAGCAGTTTTATTATTGTTATTTGGTTCTAATAGGGGTAGTAAGTGAATTAGCTTCATTGACTGTTATTGAATTTATCCTAGATATTATGCATTTTTTCTAATTTTCTAAAAAGTGTGTAATTTCTCACGTCGCTGTTCTCATACCTACCTATCGCTGTAATCGGTGGTCTTTTTTACCACGGATATGATAATTTACACCGAAAATGATAAGAAAAAATCAATCGGTGTCTTACATCTAATATCGGTGTTTTGATTCATGATCAATGCACAGTTTTATCACATCGGTGGATTGCTTTATCATATCGGTAGAACATTTTATCATCTCGGTGAGTCGTTTTATCATATCGGTAGATTCCGTGTGATATCGTTAAGTATACAAAGAAAAAATAGAACATACAAGAACATACATTTAAACACATACACAACACACTTTCATCCCTTATTCCCCCCACCTAACCCTCTTTTTTGCGACAAAAGGTTACCTATGTTAGTCCCCAAGCTTTAATCTATCTCTGTACCAAATTTCGTCAGGATATCGTCAGAAATGACAAATTTTCATCCCAATGCCATATTCCTCCCCTCCTACCCCCTTTTATGCGATCATAGGTAGCCTATGTCCGTTCCCAAGCTTTAACCTATCTCTGTATCAAATTTCACAAATAATGACATTCATGGAACCACTCCCCCCTTTTCCCCCCCTTTTCGTGATAAAAGGTAGCATATATCCGGGTTCAAGGTCTAATTCATCCCTGTTCATCAGGATATCTTCAAAACCGACAAACCTTCACCCCCTATCCCCCCCTTAAACCCCCGTTTTCGCAACGAAAGGTAGCCTTTATTCGTTTCTAAGCTTGAAATTCATTCCTGTACCAAATTTCATTAGGATATCTTCAAAACTGACTAACTTTCATCTCCTATTCAACCCCCCTTAAACCCCCTTTTTCGCGACAAAAGATAGCCTATGTTCGTTTCCATGCTTTATTCTATCTCTGTACCAAATTTCATCAGGATATCTTCAAAAATGACGAACTTTCATATAAAATTTCATCCCATGGCCCTACTCCCCCCTTCTATGTTCGATCACAAGCTCTAATTCATACCTGTACCAAATTTCATCAGGATATATTTAAAACTGATAAACTTTCATCCCCTATTCAACCCCCCCCCCCCCCCCCCCCTTAAACCCGCTATTTCATGACAAAGGGTAGCCTTTGTTCGTTTCCAAGCTTTAATCTATCTCTGTATCAAAAATCATCAGGACATCTTCAAATTTGACTAACTTTCATCCCATGGCCCTACTCCCCCCCTTCTACCCCTCTTTTCGTGATAAAGGTAGCCTATGTTCATTCCCAAGCTCTACTCCACCTCTGTACCAAATTTCATTAGGGTATCTACAAAACTGACTAACTTCCTATTCCCTTCCTATTTCCCCCCTTAAACCCCCCTTTCTTGCGATAAAAGGTCGCCTATGTCCTTTCTCAAGCTCTAATATACCTCTGTAGCAAATTTCGTCAAGATCGCTTCAGTGGTTTAGGCGTGAAAGCGTAACATACAGACAGACAGACAGACAGAGTTACTTTCGCATTCATAATATTAGTATGGATTGGATTTCCAAGAACTCAGTTCTCGTTGGATATGATCTTCTTCAGATCAGGTCTTCAGTTTTAAGTTACCCTTGTAAAAATGAGGTACCTTCTAACTATTTCCTTTATGACGTTCAAAGGTGGATAGATTATCATTTCACTTGATATATTATCACATCGCTGGATATGCATATCATTTCGGTGGATAAACTTATCATATCGGTGTACAGAAAAAATAATCGGTGCCGGTTTGTCATGTCGGTGGAAACCAAAATTCAAACTGAATTTTCTCCTTAATCTTATGATACGTTGATGATATTACATTTGGGGATATATGATATCATAAAGATTACATAAAACCTGAAAAATATTCAAAAAGCATATAAATGAAAAAGTTCACCGATATGATAAAAAAATGGCATTTGTTGAAATTCACCCAAATACATTGTAATTTAGCGACTTAGCAGTAGCAATGTCTGATTTTCTCCGTTCCTCACACATAAATTTATCATCTTCAGATTATCACATCATTTGAGCTGAGGACGCGCCGCGCCGAGCTGCGCTGCCGCTATTTGATTCGTTATTTTGGAAGATCGTATAATGAAATCAGGCCCATTATCTAAGAACGTTTCGAACGGACTCGAGTGCTGTATCTGCGGTGAGATTTAAATTTCGCGTCCTGTAATTTGGATCTATCAAATATTGGATCGCGGACTACTCGAAGAAAAAAATCCCAGTAGTTCCATAATGGAACTAGAAAATGGAACTACTGGGATCTCCTCGTTTCTTATACCACTACAGTGACCTACCAGATAGAAAGTGGTAACCTAGGAGATGGATGTGTCATGTAAACTCATGTGTGCAACACCATGGTCGTTCGACCACTCTGTACAATAAACCATTGGTTTGCGCACAATGTACCCCTAGCACGAACAACTATAGTAATCGTATGGTAAACGTATTGAGAGAATGGAGCATTGTGATTGGCCGCCTGCCTACTGTAAACCTGTTTGTGTGTGAAGCCGGCCAATATCAATGCTCAGTACCCCTAGCACGAACAATTTTAGTAATCGTATGGCAAACGTATTGAGAGAATGGAGCATTGTGATTGGCCGCCTGCCTACTGTAAACCTGTTTGTTTGTGAAGCCGGCCAATCGCAATGCTCAGTACCCCTAGCACGAACAATTATAGTAATCGTATGGTAAACGTATTGAGAGAATGGAGCATTGTGATTGGCCGCCTGCCTACTGTAAACCTGTTTGTGTGTGAAGCCGGCCAATCGCAATGCTCAGTACCCCTAGCACGAACAATTATAGTAATCGTATGGTAAACGTATTGAGAGAATGGAGCATTGTGATTGGCCGCCTGCCTACTGTAAACCTGTTTGTGTGTGAAGCCGGCCAATCGCAATGCTCAGTACCCCTAGCACGAACAATTATAGTAATCGTATGGTAAACGTATTGAGAGAATGGAGCATTGTGTAACGGACTGAAACATCGTTTCGAGGTTCTTATAAAACAAGAAAACATAAATAAATAAAATAATTCAATGTCGTAAAACGCCATCTAGTAATTAAGTAAGAATTTCTACAAGTAAATTGAATATCACTTGGTTTTTTATAAAACGAAAATAATTCAATGTCGTAAAACGCCATCTAGTTGATTAAGTAAGGAATTTTTATACGTAAATAAAATGATGAATAAATATACACTATGGTATGTGGTCAAAGAAAAAAAATTGATTCATAAAGAAATTATTCTGTTAAATTGCAAAGGGCAAGTAAATTTGTTTTGTGAACAAATAAATTTAAAATGTAGTTTAATATATACAGTACCTATAGATGGGACTATGATTGAAAGAATTTAAGAAAAATAGTCTATGGATATTTACACAAGAATAATATTATAATAGTTTTGTGTATTGTTTATAATAAAATTAATAAGGAAAAGAATAAACAGATAAAGTTAAAACTTATTAATTATTTACAAGGAACAATAATTATAATATTTAATGCAATAAAGTACTGTTGAAAAGAGATTATAAATACTATTTATTATCTGTGTGCCTCAGAGCTATGGAAAATGCAGGAAATGGCTCCGATTGGTTATTATTGTTTAAAGGTCAAATGATTATTGAATAATTTTCTATATCTATTATTGAGTATTATATGGATGTTTATTAAACATAAAATTAATCTTATATTATTATGAAAATATTGACAGTTAGAATCAATGAGTGTAAGTATGTAAATAGTTTATAAATATTTAAAAAAGGGCCACTGGTTCACGGAAGATTTAAGTTAGTTCATAATTATAACGCAGGCGCCATAGAAAACCTAGCGCTGTTGTCAATTATTCAGAAATTGTGACTTTTGGCGGGAAAATAAAAGCTTCTGATTGGTGGAGGACACTATTGGAGCCCTAATTCGGCGAAAGTAGGATTTTGAGTGGGAATTCAAGGACACTTTTTCTTTGAGCTGGCTTCGGGGTTGGTCGATTCGCGAAAGGTATTCTGTACATTGTACTTTGGCGGGAATTTTGAGAATTTTACATTTAAAGTCGTGAAGATTTTTTTTTTTACCTTGATTGTGAATAATTGAGTTTAATTAGTAAATATATAGTGTTTAAATTAGTGAAAAGAGGAATTAGGTAGCTCGCCTTTATTGAAGTTTATAATTCGCGAAATGAACATTTTATCGTATGAGCCAGACAAGACACCTTTATCTCTGGGATTAAGAATTGAATCTCGTGTTCAATTCGGAATATCAGCTGTACTGTGAGTCTGCGGTACAGGGCCATACATGAGATAAAATGTTTATATAGGGATTCTTTGTGGGACTTTGGTAGGGCTAGGGACGGTTGAGGCCATAGGTATTAGCTAGGTTCCCCCGCTTAGGAAGTCAATCGACGTGATTGCCCTGAGTTGATACCTATCGGTGATAACGAAGCTCTTGACCTCTGTTCAGCTAGGCATGCTGAGGATAGTCTGAAGCGCTCAGCACACGGATTTTGCCTGAAAGGGATCCGTGAGCTTCCAGGATGGTTTGTGACTGGAGAGGAGGCGGTTGTCGCTCTCCAGAGCGGATCAGTCCTGTCTATCTTTATATATGTATATATACACACTTGTATGTCCTTGTCCTGTGAGAGAACACATCCTTGGCTTCGGCCGTGGTCTCTTGCTCGTAGGGGGTATTAGTGATAGTTCAAAGTCAGGCTTACTACCTGCGCCCTAGTAAGTTAGATTAGCTTTACACATTTCACGTTTAACGTAGTTGAGTGTTTGTTGATACATGGTTAGGTTAGTCAGGTAGGTGAGTAGGTACACACTAATAGCAAACATATGAATATATATATTAGGTAGGTAGTATTGCGTTTGTAAAGGGGTGATCTAAGTTGTTATTATTGTAAATCATGATATTCTGATTGGGAAATTAGATAGACAATTGGTTCAATTACAACAAAGCAGATTTGTAAATGACCGCCATCTTGTGACCGAAGAATGAAAGTTTTCCCGCTAATTTTTGCAAGCCAATTTTCATGTCGATTTACGTTGTTGGAATTTACTGGGATTATAGTGACAGTAATGTGTAATAATTACGCTAAGATTATGGTGAAAATAAAACTACAAGCGAATGCTGCAACACCACGACGAGTGATTTAATAGTGAAGTGAGTGATCGTATGTGAAGCAGAGACAGTGAACTGGTGTATTCATTACAGAATTCAGATATTGTTAAAGGTAAACACACAGTGATTGATCTGTCCTAACCATCTTTGATATAATATTTACTATTTACATATAGATCCTTGCTGGTTCATTATTGAACAACAACACAACGGTATATTGTACATTCACACTAGTGAAACCTTTCTGGCTACAGAATTATGTGCAAGACCACCGAAGTCTGAAGGGTCGGTAGTATCTAACGGACTAGCTACAGAGGTAGTTATTTTACTATTGTTCTTTGTGTACGAGCAAGATCTTACACATGAGATTACCATGGCTACAAACACACAAATAATGATGTTTGGACATTTTAATCACTGTTGCATAATCAGCTATTATATGTACTGTATCGAATGCACATGGTCGCTCGATCGCTATCTTATAGTAACTTTGTCATCCGCTAGGGTGAAGCGAAAGCTATATCTGAGCTGAATTATTGTAGTTTGATCAAGTGTTCAGTGAGAATATATTCTCTCTGAAGTGTCTATATAGACATTATTATTCAGAAGTGAATTGGTTCTAGTATTAACTATAATTATCTAGGTCTGTGCTAATAAATGAGCTTTTCCTAACTAAACTTATCGTTAACAATCAGCGCAGAAGTTACTGCGATAGATACTAATGTAATTGTCCTAAAATGACGCTTAGAACGATGATTCTGTGTTATCATCTTAATACCTTATATTAAAGGAATTACGGCAATAGGACTGAAGTCCTGCGTTAGAGTTACGCTATTCTGAAAATAGAATTGGGGATTTGTATACCGGATGCCTCGGTACAGTAGGCAGGAGACTTTAAAATTGTCTTCTAAATACCTACTTAGGCATAGGAAGGACTATGTTGGTACTAGTGGCGAGTCCTACTGAATGTGGCGAGCACGGGGCCACATTTCTTATACACGGGGGGGGGGGGGGGGGGGGAAATACACTATATTACAGAAATAATAAAGATTTATAGAAGTTTCAACGATGAGTTGATCTTAACTATAAATTGTTTGTGTATTTTTTTTGAATAACACGACCTCTGTTGGTATCCTCGAAAACAATTATAATTTGAAGTATTGAATGATTGACAGTTAATTTTGTTGATTCTAATTTTACGTGTAGTACAAGCGTAATGTGGTAGGTGTCTCTGTGCTAAGTGTTGAATGAGGGCGGTGAAAATTGTCAAATTTCAAACGTCATTAAGAATGTAGTTGTCAAAAGATTGTCTGGTCGTATTCCACTAAGTAAATAAGTGAAATTGTATGTTATATTGTGAGTTTAGTATGATAAATAAGGTGACGAACTGTGGATTGACTACGAAGTAAGGTTGGAGTAGCGACAAATCTGTTAAGAGGTATGTTAAAGTAAATACGAGTTACAATCATAAGAGTATGTGAACTTTGGTTGGGGAACTAGGACTGGGATATACATGAATTCTATTGTAGATAAAGTACGATAAGGAATAGGTCTTTCACAACCCATTTTTCTATAGAATCACGGATTACTGCGTATCACGATAAGCGGTCTGAAGGTCATTAGACGATAGCGCGGCTGGGAATTGTAGGTTTGAATACGAGAGGTGTACGGGGATAGCTTTATACATCTAGATTCAATGGTCATGACATAGAATTAGTTACAACTTGGTCCCGCGTGACCAGGACCGGAGCATTACAATTTGGTGCCTCTGACCAGGATTAGTATGGTTATTGCAGTGACGTTACAACTTGGTGACGTGATCCATGGCACTGAGCATTACAATTTGGGGCTCGGTGACCAGGATAACACCACAATTTAGTGCCTGGTAAACAGGATGACACTACAATTTTGTGTCGTTAACCAGGATGTTAACGTTTGTTTGTCCCGGGAAGGTCAATATCACGGTGCTACTTGGTACTGTGCGACCAAGACTAGCTAGGGATGCACGGAAGTAGGTATAATACTAATATCTTGAAACCAGGATCCAGTAGGGTCTGGTATTAAATAAGTAAATGCATTTATATTAAGCGGAGAATATGGAGTGGAATAGAATGGTAGTATTATGGTCACAAGATGGTATTAATAATTTAGTATCATTAATTAGAATATATTAGGTATCGGTGCAATCACTCTGTGAATTATAATATAATTGAGATGTAAACAAAAAATATCATTGACCAGAAAATATTATTATTGGTTATATTAAATAAAAACAAGAATTATATATAGTAGTAGTTAGATTGATGTATTGATTTCTTTACAGTTTAGGTATTTATAAAAAAAAAAAAATATAACAAAATGGATTTAAAGAATTATTATGAGTTGGAAATAAGAGGGAGAAATATTGCCATTAAAGCAAAAATATATTGGTATAAGGTTAGGAAAAAAAGAGGGTCTTATGGGGTGGTTTGTAAGAAGAAAGTAAGTAAGTATTGAGTGAAATTATTTGAGGTTAATATAAGTTAATAAGTTCCTTAAGGTACGGTATGGTTATGCTATACCGTACAATTTGTTGCCGTGAATATATATAGGTAAGAGGGAAATGGGTTGTATTAATATATTAGAGGGGGTTTAATAGTAATAATTAAAATTAAAAATATTAGAAAATGGGGGGTCGAGATAGTGTTTTAATTAAAAAAAAAAAAAAAAAAACATGATGAATGAAATAAAATATTAATAGTTGGGGGGTCGTCCTTGGAATTTATGATAGATAGGGAAGTAAATGGGGGAGACAGGAGTATAGTATAATAGTGAATAAGTGTATACAATATACAAAGTTAATGCAATTGTGAATTAATTTTTAGAACTAAAAGTCGTCATCTATTAATAAATAAAAAGGGAAGAGAAGAGAAAAGAAGGTGTAATTTGATAAGTGTACCTTGAAAATGTGTAAATTTATTAAAGTGTAATGAAGTGTAATTGATAAACTGTAATTTGATGAAGTATAACTAAATACGGTGTGACTTTATTGTGTTGTGATACTATTTGATATTGGAAGCCACAAGGGGGGAATTGTGTGTGGTTTCTAGTGAACTAAATACATTTAGAATATTACCTTGATAATTGTCCAAGAGAAGATGGTTAAGCCAAAAGGTAGAGTGCGTAAGACACCTGCTCGATATAGGGAGTCAAATACTGGGTTTACATGTGCAAATAGCATGGGAGATCTGAGTTCTGAGGAATCGTTCAACGTTCACCCAGTTTCTAGGCAAGTAAATAAAGGAAATAGTGGGGGTTTGAACTCTAATAAAGTAGTGGAGCCAATGGATTGTTCAGTGATAGAGAAGATAAATCAGGCATTGGGAATATTGACTTCACAAATAGAGGCATTGAGGGCCGAGGTGAAAGAGGTTAAATCGGCGTCTGTCAATCAAAATGAGGAAATGTCATCCGAGGTAGGGAATCCTTCTGCAGTGGAACCAGAGCTTTCGAATTCTTCACACGAACAAACCAGAGTGTGTTTGGATAATGGAGAACGTAAGGAGTTTAATAATCAAGGTTTACCAGGAAATATTAATTATCATATACGGAATATCACATTAGATAAGCCTAAGTATGGAGATGATATGGGTTTGCACCCAGTGACCTTTTTAGAAGATTTAGAAACTTACCTTAAGAAGATTGGACAAGGGGGTAATCAACTAGAATTAATACAAGAATGTCTGTCAGGAGAGGCCAGGGATTGGGCGAGGGTTTATAAGTTGCGTTGGACTAATTTTGAGGATTTCAAGATGGATTTTCTATCCACCTTTTGGAGTGAGAGCAAGCAGAATGAGCTGCGGAGGACGATCGTAAATGGCGTTTGGGATAAAGATAAATCTTCAACTATGTTGGGGCACTTTTTGAATTTAACCGGGAAGGCGCAAATGCTTACCTATAAGATCTCAGAGAGACAACTAGTGAATGATATAGTCAGACAGTATCCTAAGTACATACAACAAGGATGGTATACTTCTAAATTGAACACAATCATAGAGACGGCGGATTATTTAAGGGAGATGGACGACATCGCACGAGTAGACAGTGGGGTTCAACAGGCAAAGGCGGAGAGGAAGAAGGAGTTGGACCGTAATTTCAAGGAGCATCGTCAAAATTATAAGAAATGGCCAAGACCAGCAATTAGTCAGCAGTCAAAGGTAGCAGCCGTTGCAGCTTCAGGTTCATCGGTGGTAGTAGAAGATACAGCGAGGGAAGGTTTAAACTAGGAGGGATTGGAAATTTGGTTCCCGGTCCAGTCTCAATTAAAGGGGGCGCTGCATTAGAAATTATGCGTAAAATGGGGTGGAAACCAGGTGAAATGCTAGGAAAAGGGGGAAGGGGAATTAGGACACCATTGGCACCGGTATTATTAGATAGGAAGGCAAAAGAAGGATTAGGTTATAGACATTTTGAACCAAAGCAGTTATATATTGACGAACAAATAGTAGATTTAATTAAGTGGAAGGCTGACTTTAAACAAGTAGAATGTATAAGTCCAAGGGTAGAAGGGGTAGTATTTGAAGAACAGGAAGGTAAAGAGGGAGAAATTAGTTTTACTTCGGAGGTATATGTACACGTTTTCGGGTGTGAGGTAAGGGCATTGATTGACACAGGTTGTGATATTACTAGTGTGTCAGAAGAGTTTTTAAACGAGTTAAAGTTAGGCCGGGAGGTAGAGATACCCTGGTTACCAATTAAACCCTTTCAAATAAGAACAGCTGTAGGGCATAAAAGTTTGGAAATAAAGAAGGTAGTTTTGTTACCGTTACAGTTAGGAGAGTTTGTTGCGGAGACGGGGTTCATAGTAGTTCCGGGGTTGATAAATCCTTTAATATTGGGGTTTGATTGGCTGAAAGGACATGGAGTAACTCTTAATACCAGTGGGGAAAATAGAGGTTTAGTGATAAAACAGGGGGATCAGTTATCCGTAATTCCGTTCGTTAAACGTAACAACGGGTGTAGCTTTAAAGAAGTTCAAGAGTCCTTATTAATAGAGGCTAGATTAGATGAAGTTAATTGGTCAGAGTTAGAAACGGGGGTTGTATTAGAGAGTAATCAAAGGGATAAACTGTTAAAATTGTTACAAAAGTTTGAGAATTTATTTACATCACGGTTGGGTAGAGCTAATTGTTATCAACATAAAATAGTTATGGTATCGAACGTCCCCATTGTTAAGAGGAGTTATCCAGTACCTTATGCTTACAGAGAGCGAATGGAATTAAAGTTAAACGAAATGGAAAATTTAGGTATTATTAGTAGAGCTTCAACTCCATATTGTAGTCCCTTAACCTTTACAATCAAAAAGGATGATTCCATCAGAGTGTTATTAGACGCTAGAGAAATTAACAAGTTTATGGTAGCTGAGACTGAGAAGCCGCCTTTACAATTAGATGTTATGAACTCATTCCATGGGGCTAAATTTATTAGTATAATAGATTTAAACAATGCGTACTTTCAAATACCAATATCTCAGGATAGTAAGAAATATACGGGATTCACCTTTAATGGGAAGTCTTATGTTTATAACGTATTACCGCAGGGGTTAAAGACATCTGTTGGGAGTTTTAGTAGGGCTATGGACACTATATTGGGACATGAGGTTAGGGAGTATTGTGTAAATTACCTAGATGACCTAGCTATTATTACTACAGGATCATTTAATCAACATTTAGAGCATTTGGACATAGTACTTGGGAAATTACAAAAGGCAGGCCTTACTTGTAATTTCAAGAAGTGTGAGTTTTGTTGTGAGGAAGTGAAGATGTTAGGTTATATTATTTCTACAAAGGGATTACGCACTGACCCAGAGAAAGTTAAAGCTATTCAAGACTTTCCAGCACCTAGAAAAATTAAACAATTAAGAGCATTTTTAGGATTATGTAATTTTTATAGGAAATTTATTCCAAATTATCATAGACAGGCTCAACCATTATATAATTTATTAAAAAAGGGTAAGGTTTGGAATTGGGGAGATTTGGAACAAATAGCTTTTCAACAACTTAAATCATTGTTTTTAGGAACTATAATGTTGCATCATCCAGACTTTACTAGGCCATATTACTTACAAACTGATTGTTCACAAATAGGGCTGGCCGGGGTTCTATACCAGATAGATAGTAATGATGAGCAGAAGATATTGGGGTTCTATAGTAGAGCTTTGAGGGGTGCACAATTAAATTGGACTACAACAGAACAAGAGTTTTATTCAGTGATTTGTTGTTTAGAGAAATTTGAATCATATTTACGGGGTGCAAGGGTAATTATTCAGACTGACCATAAGGCTTTATTATTCGTGAAGACTTGGAAATTATATAATGCAAAAATAACTCGCTGGATAAATTATTTGGAAAATTTCCAATATGAAATACAACATATTAAAGGTAGGGATAATATAGTAGCCGATATATTATCACGTTATCCGCCAGAGGGGAAGATTTTACATGAGGAAAAGATTAAAATGCCTAGTATTCTTTATATGGAGTCAAAACAAAATAAAGAATTGTTAAAAAGACTTGAACAAATAAAATTATATCAAAGGGAAGATGAAGAGATTAGCAAATTACTTAACATATTACAAAATCCTAGTGAGGTAGGTAGACAATCGTCCAGGCTGATTAATAAGTGTAGATTAAAAGATGGGGTTTTGGTTATAGAGAGGGATGGTGGAAAGAGAAATTCGATATACTTGCCAGATAAGCTTAGAGATGAGGTAATTAAACAGGTACATTTGGAGATGGGACATCAAGGTAGTTATAAGATGTTAAAATATATAAAGGAGAGGTTTTATTGGAAAGGTTTGACTAAAGATGTAAAGCGCAAAGTAAGGGGGTGTAATGTATGTCAGTTAACTAAACATAATAATAATAATAAAGTGGGTCCATGTTGCCCCATTGTGTCTAAAGATATAGGAGATTTAGTGATGGTAGATCTATATGGACCTTTACCTGTGGGGAAGTTTGGAATGAGATACATATTAGTTTTACAGGATTCCTTTAGTAAATTTGTGAAGTTTTATGATTTGAGGAAGGCAACAGCCAGAGCGGTAATTAGCAAGGTGAAAAGATATTTAGAAATAATAAAACCTAAGGCAATTATGTCAGATAATGGAACGCAATTCACTGGTCGAGTTTGGAAGGAAGGGATGGAATTGTTAGGTATTAAAGTAATTTATACCACAGTTAGAAATCCCAGGCCTAATACTGTAGAGAGAGTAAATAGAGAATTGGGAAGACTGTTTAGGACTTATAATAGTAGTAATCACAGGGGATGGGTTAATACATTGCCAAAATTAGAAAACTTGTATAATAATACATACCATGAAAGTACTGGCTATACTCCTTGTGAAATTCTATATGGGATTAGCACTGAACTATCATTTGACCAAGCTATAGGGAAGGATAGTGATAGGTTAGATATAGTGGAAATTAGGAATTCAGTGAGGGAGAACCTGAAATCAGCTGCGGAAAAAAGGAAGCTGGGATTCAATAAAAGAAATAGATTGATAGAGTATCAAGTGGGAGATTTTGTCAAAATAAGGAAATTAAATAAATCTAATGCTGAGTTAAAAATTACTAAGAAATTTGAAAATTTATATGAAGGGCCTTATGTCATAGCGGGGAGTCCCTGTAAGAATGTTTATATTTTGGTAAATCCATTAACAGACGAAGTGAAAGGAAAGTTTAATACTATACATTTATCGAGGTATTATAAAGAACCATGATAAGAATTGCTACACAATGGGTTGACTCCTAGGAGTCATAAAGGATGATAGGGGGAGTTGTTATTAAGGCTAGGATAAGACTGGATTGGGGAACAATGGGAATGGCTAACTGTATCTGACGAAATTAAATTGAACCGTATTTGTGTTATAACTCCTGAGTTAGGAATTGGTGATTCAAAGTCACACCAAAGTAAATTGGTGATTGGTTGAAAGGTTAACTATATGTATTTAGTGAAGTTATTGGAAGTTTTTTTTTCTTTCTCTTTCCTTTCTCCAGAAAGGGAGCAATTTGTTATGATGATTTTACGTTTGTAAGTAACTAATGTGTTGTTAACAGGAAGTTATATTATTTATTTTGATTAAAGGTTGAAAATTTTCTTTAAAATTAAAGAAGGTAATAAAATTGAAAATTGTAAAATTTAATTAACACTTTAAAAGGGGAGGAAATGTTTGACAATTGTTAAACTTGATTGATAATTATTGAGGTAGAGTAAAATTAATATTGTAAAGTAAAAATTCAAAATAGAATGAATAAAAATGAATTAAACAAAGAATTGTAAAATTTTGAATTAATGTTAAAATTGTTGGAATTGTAATTTTTGTTGTACTAATAAATGATAATAAAAGGAGGAAAGGGGTGAAGCCCATCTGAGGACATGAAGGAGAATGTGGCAGTTTAAGAATTTCTTAAGTTCTGTATACATGTAGTCAAATATTAAAAGGGTCAGATATGTTTATATATATCTTGTTCATTTCGTCAGATGGTGGGGCGTAGAGGTGGCTCCACCCAAATAAAATAATAATAACTAAGTAAAGTTGAATATAAAAAAAAAAGGAAATGAAGGAAACATATATAATAATAAAATAAATAAATAATATGTTTACGTATAATGTCAATATTAAATGAGACAAAAAAAGGGGGGGGGTGGAAGGAAGACAAATAATGAGAACTCTTTTACTTTATTAGTACTGGTCGGTTGGTAGTGAGCACAACCGCGGAAGTTGGTTCTGAAAGTGTGTATGATGAATTTCTTCATTATATGAGATGTATATGTTAGCGAATTGCATGAGTTGATGGAATGGGATTGTTAAAATCAGAATGGAGGGCCATCCCGATTAATACTATAATTAAAGTGTTAAAATTATTATACCAGTTTGGTTCAATTATCTATGTACACTACAATAGATTTTGTGAAGGTTATGCAAGGTGTTAGGTTAAGGAAGGACTAGAAGTCTAAGCATGCCGTTAATGGGCCTTCACAGGGTCTCAACTATACACGTTAGGAACAATTAAGAAAGCACACTCTACATGCTTGTTTGAGAAATGGGATGTGTGTCCTTGGGTCTCCTTCGGGTGGAGTGGAGGCTATTGGCCCCTTTATTTTTGTTTGTCCACAAGGTTTGGCTAATTTTGGGGAATGGGGTAGGCGGATCATGGGCGACGTAGATGGATCATGCTACAAAGTCCCCTATGATCTTCTACTCTATGCGACAGCGCTGAGATGATTCACAACCATTTTTTCCCGCTGAATTGGTCAGGCTGGCAGGAAATAACGTGGTCCCGTAGTTTTCGCCTTAAAACTTGAATGTGGGAGCAAGCGATATCGTGTCCCAATTTTGAAACACACACACACACATATAGAAATTGGACCTAAATTGGATTTAACCAATCTAACAATATGTATACTACCAAAATAAATTTTAATTTCATGCAGGTCTTTTAGACTAGAGTTATAGCTAGGTTAGTGAATCTTTACTTCGGACACAAAGGGGGAATGGTTGTGCCTGCGTAAATGATTCAGGGGGTCGGATGTAACGGACTGAAACATCGTTTCGAGGTTCTTATAAAACAAGAAAACATAAATAAATAAAATAATTCAATGTCGTAAAACGCCATCTAGTAATTAAGTAAGAATTTCTACAAGTAAATTGAATATCACTTGGTTTTTTATAAAACGAAAATAATTCAATGTCGTAAAACGCCATCTAGTTGATTAAGTAAGGAATTTTTATACGTAAATAAAATGATGAATAAATATACACTATGGTATGTGGTCAAAGAAAAAAAATTGATTCATAAAGAAATTATTCTGTTAAATTGCAAAGGGCAAGTAAATTTGTTTTGTGAACAAATAAATTTAAAATGTAGTTTAATATATACAGTACCTATAGATGGGACTATGATTGAAAGAATTTAAGAAAAATAGTCTATGGATATTTACACAAGAATAATATTATAATAGTTTTGTGTATTGTTTATAATAAAATTAATAAGGAAAAGAATAAACAGATAAAGTTAAAACTTATTAATTATTTACAAGGAACAATAATTATAATATTTAATGCAATAAAGTACTGTTGAAAAGAGATTATAAATACTATTTATTATCTGTGTGCCTCAGAGCTATGGAAAATGCAGGAAGTGGCTCTGATTGGTTATTATTGTTTAAAGGTCAAATGATTATTGAATAATTTTCTATATCTATTATTGAGTATTATATGGATGTTTATTAAACATAAAATTAATCTTATATTATTATGAAAATATTGACAGTTAGAATCAATGAGTGTAAGTATGTAAATAGTTTATAAATATTTAAAAAAGGGCCACTGGTTCACGGAAGATTTAAGTTAGTTCATAATTATAACGCAGGCGCCATAGAAAACCTAGCGCTGTTGTCAATTATTCAGAAATTGTGACTTTTGGCGGGAAAATAAAAGCTTCTGATTGGTGGAGGACACTATTGGAGCCCTAATTCGGCGAAAGTAGGATTTTGAGTGGGAATTCAAGGACACTTTTTCTTTGAGCTGGCTTCGGGGTTGGTCGATTCGCGAAAGGTATTCTGTACATTGTACTTTGGCGGGAATTTTGAGAATTTTACATTTAAAGTCGTGAAGATTTTTTTTTTTACCTTGATTGTGAATAATTGAGTTTAATTAGTAAATATATAGTGTTTAAATTAGTGAAAAGAGGAATTAGGTAGCTCGCCTTTATTGAAGTTTATAATTCGCGAAATGAACATTTTATCGTATGAGCCAGACAAGACACCTTTATCTCTGGGATTAAGAATTGAATCTCGTGTTCAATTCGGAATATCAGCTGTACTGTGAGTCTGCGGTACAGGGCCATACATGAGATAAAATGTTTATATAGGGATTCTTTGTGGGACTTTGGTAGGGCTAGGGACGGTTGAGGCCATAGGTATTAGCTAGGTTCCCCCGCTTAGGAAGTCAATCGACGTGATTGCCCTGAGTTGATACCTATCGGTGATAACGAAGCTCTTGACCTCTGTTCAGCTAGGCATGCTGAGGATAGTCTGAAGCGCTCAGCACACGGATTTTGCCTGAAAGGGATCCGTGAGCTTCCAGGATGGTTTGTGACTGGAGAGGAGGCGGTTGTCGCTCTCCAGAGCGGATCAGTCCTGTCTATCTTTATATATGTATATATACACACTTGTATGTCCTTGTCCTGTGAGAGAACACATCCTTGGCTTCGGCCGTGGTCTCTTGCTCGTAGGGGGTATTAGTGATAGTTCAAAGTCAGGCTTACTACCTGCGCCCTAGTAAGTTAGATTAGCTTTACACATTTCACGTTTAACGTAGTTGAGTGTTTGTTGATACATGGTTAGGTTAGTCAGGTAGGTGAGTAGGTACACACTAATAGCAAACATATGAATATATATATTAGGTAGGTAGTATTGCGTTTGTAAAGGGGTGATCTAAGTTGTTATTATTGTAAATCATGATATTCTGATTGGGAAATTAGATAGACAATTGGTTCAATTACAACAAAGCAGATTTGTAAATGACCGCCATCTTGTGACCGAAGAATGAAAGTTTTCCCGCTAATTTTTGCAAGCCAATTTTCATGTCGATTTACGTTGTTGGAATTTACTGGGATTATAGTGACAGTAATGTGTAATAATTACGCTAAGATTATGGTGAAAATAAAACTACAAGCGAATGCTGCAACACCACGACGAGTGATTTAATAGTGAAGTGAGTGATCGTATGTGAAGCAGAGACAGTGAACTGGTGTATTCATTACAGAATTCAGATATTGTTAAAGGTAAACACACAGTGATTGATCTGTCCTAACCATCTTTGATATAATATTTACTATTTACATATAGATCCTTGCTGGTTCATTATTGAACAACAACACAACGGTATATTGTACATTCACACTAGTGAAACCTTTCTGGCTACAGAATTATGTGCAAGACCACCGAAGTCTGAAGGGTCGGTAGTATCTAACGGACTAGCTACAGAGGTAGTTATTTTACTATTGTTCTTTGTGTACGAGCAAGATCTTACACATGAGATTACCATGGCTACAAACACACAAATAATGATGTTTGGACATTTTAATCACTGTTGCATAATCAGCTATTATATGTACTGTATCGAATGCACATGGTCGCTCGATCGCTATCTTATAGTAACTTTGTCATCCGCTAGGGTGAAGCAAAAGCTATATCTGAGCTGAATTATTGTAGTTTGATCAAGTGTTCAGTGAGAATATATTCTCTCTGAAGTGTCTATATAGACATTATTATTCAGAAGTGAATTGGTTCTAGTATTAACTATAATTATCTAGGTCTGTGCTAATAAATGAGCTTTTCCTAACTAAACTTATCGTTAACAATCAGCGCAGAAGTTACTGCGATAGATACTAATGTAATTGTCCTAAAATGACGCTTAGAACGATGATTCTGTGTTATCATCTTAATACCTTATATTAAAGGAATTACGGCAATAGGACTGAAGTCCTGCGTTAGAGTTACGCTATTCTGAAAATAGAATTGGGGATTTGTATACCGGATGCCTCGGTACAGTAGGCAGGAGACTTTAAAATTGTCTTCTAAATACCTACTTAGGCATAGGAAGGACTATGTTGGTACTAGTGGCGAGTCCTACTGAATGTGGCGAGCACGGGGCCACATTTCTTATACACGGGGGGGGGGGGGGGGGAAATACACTATATTACAGAAATAATAAAGATTTATAGAAGTTTCAACGATGAGTTGATCTTAACTATAAATTGTTTGTGTATTTTTTTTGAATAACACGACCTCTGTTGGTATCCTCGAAAACAATTATAATTTGAAGTATTGAATGATTGACAGTTAATTTTGTTGATTCTAATTTTACGTGTAGTACAAGCGTAATGTGGTAGGTGTCTCTGTGCTAAGTGTTGAATGAGGGCGGTGAAAATTGTCAAATTTCAAACGTCATTAAGAATGTAGTTGTCAAAAGATTGTCTGGTCGTATTCCACTAAGTAAATAAGTGAAATTGTATGTTATATTGTGAGTTTAGTATGATAAATAAGGTGACGAACTGTGGATTGACTACGAAGTAAGGTTGGAGTAGCGACAAATCTGTTAAGAGGTATGTTAAAGTAAATACGAGTTACAATCATAAGAGTATGTGAACTTTGGTTGGGGAACTAGGACTGGGATATACATGAATTCTATTGTAGATAAAGTACGATAAGGAATAGGTCTTTCACAACCCATTTTTCTATAGAATCACGGATTACTGCGTATCACGATAAGCGGTCTGAAGGTCATTAGACGATAGCGCGGCTGGGAATTGTAGGTTTGAATACGAGAGGTGTACGGGGATAGCTTTATACATCTAGATTCAATGGTCATGACATAGAATTAGTTACAACTTGGTCCCGCGTGACCAGGAAGTTACAATTGTGATTGGCCGCCTGCCTACTGTAAACCTGTTTGTGTGTGAAGCCGGCCAATCGCAATGCTCAGTACCCCTAGCACGAACAATTATAGTAATCGTATGGCAAACGTATTGAGAAAATGGAGCATTGTGATTGGCCGCCTGCCTACTGTAAACCTGTTTGTGTGTGAAGCCGGCCAATGGCAATGCTCAGTACCCCTAGCACGAACAACTATAGTAATCGTATGGTAAACGAATTGTAAGAATGGAGCATTGCGATTGGCTACCTGTCTACTGAAAGCATGCGTGTATTTTGAAGCCGGCCAATCGCAATGCTCTGTTCTCTCAACACGTTTACCATGCTAGGGGTACCTACAGAGGCTATAGATAATATAATAACTACTTAACATACCTAGGTAATGTAGGTAATGGGTGATCAATCAAAGTAGGTACGATATGTAAAAAAAAATATTATTAAAATCAAATATTCGAATTAAAATTAGGCGTCCTAATCGAATAAAAATTAGTAACGTTACATGAATGTATAATACTATCTAGGTCATTGATAACAAATTAACAAATCGTACTGCTTACCTGTCTAGACGTGGTCCAGGGTACGAGGTATGCTACAGTCATCAATAATAACAGTCATAAAAAAATAGAGACAAGATGATCTTAATGCCTTGGTTTTTTCCCTTTCCTGTTAATGATTGTTCTGAAATTTAGTAAATACCTTCAGTCTTGCTTCAGTTTGGACAATTCTAATAATACCATAAACGCGAAAGTTTGTAAGTATGGATGAATGGATGTTTGTTACTCTTTCACGTAAAAACTACTGCATGTATTATAATGAAAACATACATACATATAATCACGCCTTTATCCCCGGAGGGTTAGGCAGAGGTGAATTAACACCCACATTTCACCAATCTGTATTCGGTCCCACGTAATAGAGGGTGAGCCTATTGCCGTATTCCGGGCACTATTGTTGACTCGAGCCGTGCATCTGAGGCTAAGTCTGGGCTGTACGTATCTGTCTGATGTTAAAGTTAATCAGCCCTATCCCTTAGTCGCCTTGTACGACACCACATGGGAAGAGAAGGGGTGGCCCAAATTCTACTTTGCCGGGAACCACACGGCTATATAATGAATTTAGAATGAAAATTTACAATAATATAGAGCTTATACATCAAAATAACACAATAGGCTTCAATTTATAACGATAACCGATATTATAGCGATAGGCGACATCCACGCGGGGGGAAACGCGCGCAAATTTTATAATTATAATTTAAATCAATAACAGATAGATTTGAACATTAAAATCATTTTGAGACTGAATTGTAGTCAAGGTCATTCTGACGCTGCGCGCTGACTGTACAGGGTATGTATCGCGACTGTACTTAAGATGGTCGGTCACTCAGTTAGCCTAGTAGATAAATAGTTGAAAAGTTTGTTAGGTACGTTTTAGGAGATTAGACCTGATTAGCTAGGTTCAGGTCAACTGCGAGTTCACCTTGGTCTACATAAGGGTAATGATGATCAGATTAGGTACCTACAACGTGGAATAATAGCCGTATAGCTAAGCAGTTTATTGAAGAATAAAGGCTCGCACCACAAATGTGTTTCTGATAATAAGACAGCACTGACAGGCTCAGAAACTCTCTGTTCTTGCACATGACTTCCTTTTTTATGCCTCTTAATTGGCAGACAAGGACACGGCCCACCAACCAGCTAATGGTTACCGTGGCCTATGGGCGTGTGCACCACTAGGGGCGTGACACTCTCGCTGCCGACCCTGTTAGAACAGAGAGTTTCTGTGCCGTCATTGTAGAAGATAAAGCAGGACAAGCCTTTGGTTCCCACTGACGGCAAAAAAACACGTCAATATAGGCCACGGTAGCCACTTTCCATTCGGTGGTTCGTGTGCTTGTCTGCCACCTAAGTGGCACAGTGGTATTTTAAGCACCTGTTCAAAAAATCTGCATTAAATAAAAGATCAATCAATTAATCAACTCTTATCTACATATCTGCATTATCGTTAGCTAACAATATTATTATGAGATTATGATACAACTCTATTTATTGATCAAGAGATTACATCGTTATTATCATATTAATTATGAAAAAAAAAGATATGAATAAATATATAATAAAGAAATAAAATACGCTGCAATGGAGTCACAATATTATTTTGTGCCCATTGCAGTGGAGACTATGGGCCGTTGGGGGTCGGAGGCAAAGAGGTTGATCGTGGAAATTGGCCGCCACATCCACGACCAAGGCGGTGATGCCAGCTGTGGCTCGTTCCTGGGGCAAAGGATGGCCATTGCGATTCAACGAGGCAACGCGGCCAGCATCGTGGGCACCTTTGCGCCGGGAACGATACGGGATAACGATATTTGACACGACATTTTGTGTCTAGTTGTAGGTATTACTTTTTTGTTATTATTTCGATTGAATTGTAATTACTAAAAATAATAAAATAAAATAAATTTTAAAAGTAAATAGAAATAATTTATTTCAGACGTAGTCCATAAGTGTTGATAATGATGATCTTAGAACTATGTAGTACAATTACATTTAACACAAATCACAAAATGAATCGAGGGGACGCGCTAGCATGCAGGCGCGTCCACCTTTGTAGTACAGGAAGATCCCACCTCTCAGACTATACCTTCAGGGTGCTGCCCAGCAGTCGAGCGCACATTGATGCGCTGCGCTTTCTCATAATGGCATAAAAATCATCGCAATGTGCCTACACGAACATATTTGATGCGCTACAAAACCACGGTAGGTTCAGCAAAACCCGGAAGGCATTGTTGTACTGAACTCGTAGTGCGCTGTACGCCCGCTGCGTGTAGTCGGCCCACAGGCTGCACGTGTAGGACTGGCATTATGCTTAAGTGTAACCTTGACTGGTGTCGTACAGCGTGCAAACCTGCGCGCCATCATATTAAACCGGACGGACAACGCCCTACGCTCCCTCTCAATGTCAAGATCATCTGATAAATCATCGACGACCCAATGGCCAAGATACTTGAACATCATCATCACATCGCACAGCCTAATTTCTTGCAATTTATAGGGTGTGTTATTTTGAACAGTCTGCTGTATAGTTAGGTAAGGGGCAGGACACGACGGTATTTCCGTCCAATTAAATACTCCGACTCGGGAAGTACCTCCAGAATACCGCGGCCATTATAACCTCGTGTTGTGTTCCCGGTGCTGAGTAGGGCAGCCAGAGCTCACTGGAGAGGTTTTGTTCTATCAGTGAGAACAAAGGCAATTCCTGCTTTACCTGCTACACTAATGGCACAGAAACTCTCCGCGTTTACAGGGTCGGCAGCACGAGTGTGACTCCCCTGGTGTTGCACACATCCATAGGCCACGGTAACCGCTTTCCAAAAGGTGGGCCATATGCTAAAAAAAAACTAGATGGAGTTTCTGGATTTGCCCTACGTTTATAAATACCCCCAGTCTTCGCACCTATCCCCACATGATGCTTTACTTCTACATCCTAGCGTAAGCACAGAATAATTAATAGTACTAACGGCGTAAGTCCCGTTTATCGCCAAATTTTATTTGTCTATTGGTTGTTACGGCGACTGCCCTAACCGTAAAAAGAAAGCTTGTGTCAGTACCTACCTACCTCGTCTGTTGTTCTGTATACCGACTGGCTGGTAAGGGGCCCTAAAGCCCCTAGGATATGGTTAGGGTCCCGTACAATCACCTAGCCTCGTGATTCACGGGGCCAGGGCCCTAGCATTCAATGAGAAAGTGGGGTTTGTTTACAATAAGTGTGACTAAGTGCACTTACTACAAAGTTATAAATAACATAATATTTATTTATCTTTCGATGCGTCATGTAATTACAGGGGTCATAATACTGGTAATCCTTTGTGCGATGAATTTTACGAGCAATAATGCATAGGTTATGAAAAAACATTGTTTGAGATTAAAATATAATCCATAAGTAGGTAGGTACTTATTTTCATGTCCAAATTAATACTATAAATACGCAAGTAATGGGCCTACCACACACACAAGTTTCACCAGTTTTATCTGCGCAGGCAGGTTTGTACAGTCTTTTTTTTTTTTTACGTGCGGGAAATCCTCACGGATACCCACCCCTCCGGAGCCGGAAGGGGAGGTTATGTCGGACTCGAACCGACTAAACCGCACGCCGTCTCTGGGTCGTAGTGCTAGGCCGAAGGTGAGGTTGTCATGCGACATATCCCTCGCACCCCGGCTGACCCAGGGCCATCCCTCTCGGTCTGGCCCTCCTCGGGAAGGGGGGACCACGCGGTCCCCGACTCAACCCCGGTGTGGGGAGGCGCGCATCGCCCTACGATGCGCGCCGCCGCCGTGGCCTGCTTCTGCTAGGGTGACGGGTGGTGCTTTGGGTTCGTAGTGAGATGGCTGATATTGAATGAAAACGACTTTACGACTTATTATTTATTTTATGAGACACACACACTTGAGTTACAAGATAAGGAATGAATGTCGGGCGCCGGTACTGTGCGGGGACGAGGGCGCTGTCATAGACAATCATAGACAACATATTTATTTTAATAGACAAATATACAACATGCCCTTTTTTCTTTAAGAAAAAGAAATGACAATTTATTTCTTTTTTGACACTTGACGTTGACACTGGCTTTGACATATGACATATGAATATAAACAAAAAGATAACCTTACTTTTCTAAACAAAGTCACGTTAAACAATTAACATTAAATTATTTAAAATTACCGTGATAAAAACATATATTGAAGTGTTTTCGTGCAATTAATACAATTAGAGTCTACATTTCAACATATTATCAAATTGAATTACATTCTATTAGATTACTTACAAATTATTGTCATGTCAATATTTAGTTTTGTAAAAGTGTCTATTGTGTACATTATTACAGAAATTATAAATCCAGTCTTTGTATTTTCTTAAGCAATCTACCTCTAGAGCTATATTTTATTTCAGCTGTTGCATCGTCACTAAAAGTTAATACTGTGTTACTATTGCGACTTTGTGACGGTAAAATATTACTACTTGAGCTTGCTTGAGGTAAAGTACTTGTTTCAATTGTTTCAATAGGACTTGTAAGTATGTTTTCTAAATTATCTAAATTATCAGAGGACGACAATGATATAGGAATTGGATTCTCGCTTTCATATTCACTGTAGTCATGTAAACTTTCAGGTGAAACAATGGTATCATCCATATTTACAAATTCGGGTGACTTACATACAATTTGGGACTGACTTGACTTAGGACTCTTTTGTTTTTCTGTGTGACAAGAATAGTTTGATTCAAACGACATAAATGAATCTGAGTCATTGCTAGACTCTTGACTTTGACTTTGATAATTTGACTTTGTATCAGGACTTGACTCACATATTTGAGTATAGAAGAATGTACAATTATCATCCTCCTCTTCTACAAAATAAGACTTTTTATTTGACTTATTATGTTTTTGATTAGATTGACTTGAACTTAATGACTGACTTGGACTTATCGACTGGCTAGGAAAAGTTTCCTTAAAGTGAACTTTTTTATCACTCTCTTGTAAGACATTATTTTGACTTGAATTTTGACTATTTGACTTATATTTCAATCGAATATGTTGGCTATTTCTACGGTAAGTAGTATTATTACAATCCTTGACAATAAATGATCTAGGATATTTTGTTTTTGATACAATAATTCCTTCAGTCCAAATTATATCTTTAGGATTTTTCTTAAAATAAATTTTGTCATTTATGTGAAATTCAGTATAACTTTTACAATTTTTATCATAATAAAATTTTGATTTTTGTAAACTAGTTTGTTTCTTTTGATAATGTTCAGAATGCTTAACAATCTTAGGTCGCAAGTTTTTAATTTGACTAGGCAGTTTAGATCTTAAAGTTCTAGACATTAACAATTGTGCAGGCGAACTTAAATTATTCCTAGGTGTATTCCTATAGTGTAATAATCCTATGTATGGATCAGTACCAGAATAATCACTTTTTCTGAAAATATTTTTTACTATTTTCACAGAGACCTCAGCTAAGCCGTTAGACTTTGGAAAATGCGGACTAGAGACAATTTGTTCAATGTCCCATTCATACAAAAAATTTTGAAAATCAATGGAGTTGTATGGTGGACCTCCATCTGAAACTAACTGCATAGGAATGCCGTGACGTGCGAAGATAGACTTTAAATGTGTTATGACATTAAATGATCGACTCTCTTTATTTAAATTGGCAATTTCGATGTAATTAGAATAGTAATCTACTACAAGTAAATATTTTTTACCTTTATATTCAAACAAGTCGGTAGCCAATTTTTGCCATGGATACAATGGTATTTCATGGGATAACATAGGTTGTTTTGTTTTATTTGCAGAATAAATAGCACATGACTCACACTGTCTAACTTTATTTTCTATATCCTGATTAATATTAGGCCAATAAACTACTCCTCTTGCCAAGTTTTTTGTCTTTTCAATACCTTGATGACTTTCATGTAGTATATTCAGAATTTCTGATCTCATAGACTGTGGAATAATAACTGAACTATTTTTGAAAATAATATCATTTATGACATGGATTTCCTCTTTGATATTCCAGTATGGTAATAACAAAGTATCACAATGTTGTTTGCAATTAGGCCATCCATTTTTATAGTATTCAATTAATTTCTGTGAAACTAAATCCTGTTTAGTATGAGACAAAAATTTTTCAAGTTTTTCTGGAGAAATAGCTAAATTAGAGGTCAAAAAATTCACATGAATATTAATATTTGAGTCTAAATCTTCTAAAGAAACTAATTCTTGGTTAAAATTATTATCATTTATTGGGGCACGTGACAAAGTATCTGAAATATACATTTCTGAACCTTTTGTGTATGTAACAATTAGGTCGTAGGCTTGCAACGTTATCATCATACGTTGTAATCTAGCTGGCACTTCGGATAAAGGTTTTTTGAATAAAGTAACCAATGGTTGGTGGTCTGTTTCAACCTGAATAGGTTTGCCATATAAATATTGGTGGAACTTTTTACATCCAAAGACTATTGCATACAATTCTTTTTCTATCTGTGCATAATTTATTAGACTTTTATTCAATGACTTGGAAGCATATGCTATGGGGTTTTTTCCATGCAAAATTACTGCACCTACTGCATTCTTAGAAGAATCGACTGACAACCTAATTGGTTTTTTAATATCATAGTGGACCAAAACAGGCGACTGACATAATACTGATTTTAATTTTTTAAATTGTTTTTCATGTTGGTCTAACCATTGCCATTTATTAAATTTTTTGAGAAGTTCTCTTAGAAGAGAGGTTTCTTCTGCAAGATTTGGAATATAGGAACCTAAATAGTTAATCATTCCTAAGAATCTTTGAAGCTCTTTGACATTAGTAGGACTTGACATTTTTGAAATTGCTTCAACCTTCGACTGATCAGGCGAAACACCTTCCTTATTAAAAATATGACCTACATAGCAAATTTCTGACATACCAAATTGACATTTTGATTTGTTGAACTTCAAATTGACTTTAGAGGCACGCTCAAATAAAGATTCTAACCTTTGATTGTGTTCCACGACAGTAGACCCAAAGACCAAAATATCATCTACAAAGATAATTACACCAGGCAAATCTCCAAATAATTGATTCATAGTCCTATGAAAAATTTCACCAGATGAGCTAATTCCGTAGGGTAATCGCAAAAATCTGTATCTTCCGTAAGGTGTATTGAAGGTACAGAGATCACTACTATCTTCATCCAAACAAATAGTCCAATAGCCTGAACTAGCATCTAACTTTGAGAAAATTGATGCACCCGCAACTTTAGATCTTAAATCATCAAATGTTGGATACGGATAGTAAGGACGTCTACAGTCCGTCAAATCTAAGAAGTACCGTTTGACAGTTCTGACAATTGAATTATAGGGATGGGATGAAAAAATCGATTACTATAATATCCGAACTTTAAGAGATCGATTACTATAATATCCGAATTTTAAGAAATCAATTGTTATAATTAAATAAAAGAAATGTTTAGGATATTTTTTTATTCACTACTAGTACTAGTATGTCGTCTTCGTCATCATCGTCATTTAAATTAATGACCAGTTGATTGTCCATTACATTATCAAAGTGTACGTCTCTTTCGAAGTCGTCCATTATTATTTTCTTTGTTTTTTGTACTACTTTACTCCAATCTTCCTGTGTAACTTGGGCACATGCTTCCTTTAATAAACCTTCCATTTTCTTGACACTGAAGGGTGGTTTTGTGTTGTGTCTTGCTGCATAACCTGTAAAACAATAATGTAACTATTTGATAGCAGACGAAAACCATTGTTTAAATTATAAATGTTAGAAGTACTCGTGTTATTATTATAATATTATAAAATATTACCTTTAACTTGGGCCCAAATCAGTTCAATGGCATTATATTGGCAATGGTACGGAGGAAGTCGTGTGACTTTGTGCCCGTGCTCTTCGGCCAATTGGTCAATTACATATGTCGGTTTTGGTGGTTTATGCAATTTCACTAACTGTAATAATTCAGCTTTTAATAGTGACATGTCGGCATCCACTCCTTTTCTTTGCAGCCATGCCACCAAATCTGCTTTCTTATTGGCTGACGTAGGTGCTTTATCAATTTGCACAGAGTGGTATGGGGCATTATCCATTATAATTGTGCTGTTAGGAGGGATATTCTGTAATAAATTTAAGAACCACTCTCGGAACCTTACTGCGTCCATTTCTTCATGATACTCTTTAGTGCTTTTGGATTGGAAAGCTAATAAAGAGTTTTCCACGAAGCCTGTAGACGCTGACCCAGCATGGCATATTATGAGGCGTCCACCTTTTCCTATCGGCACCTTCGAGCACGAAGCTTCAGAATCATCAGTCCATGTTTTCGGCACAGAATGGTTGGAATTTAGCCAAGTTTCGTCCAAAAATATTACATTATCCCAGTTTATAATTTGTTTAACTTCGCGCAGGAATGTTAGTCGCTGCATAATTATGTCATGTCGCTCCATAACAATTTTTCGTTTGTCAACTTTTTTGTATCTGAAGCCAATTCCTGTTATTACCGTTCTCAACGACTCTATGCTTCCCTTATACAGCCCGGCATCTTTTAAAGTTGCACATAACTTTGCCAATGTTGGAAATTCGCCTCTTGTAAAATACCCGTATATATGGTTTCTAATAGCATGACTATCGAATTCATCGATGCCTGTCACAGGTTTATTTCTTTTTCGTTTTTTCGGTGTGTGAAGTACGTTACTGTCACTCCCCGAAGGCCCATATTTTTCACTTAATATTTTGCCAACGGTGCGGCTACCAATACCGAGAGCTTCACCGACGCGATCCCGAACTTGTGTAACTGGCAGTAGAAGTCCACCATTTTGAGATTCACGCTCAAAATACTCGTGTAATTTCACCACCAATTCACGAGCCTGGCTGTTCAAAGTACGTCCTCTTTTCGACATTATTAATAAACACTTGCTTAGTTCGGAGTCCAGTATAAATATTGCCAAGGTAAACGGATAAAGAATGATCAGTCCAGAAAAGTAATAGCCAAGTCACAAATTGTAAAACACAAACGAGAAAGCAAGTACGCGCACAGTCAGCTTCCAAGATGGCGAGAGACTGCTGACGCCGAACCGACCGAGCGGACCGCGTGCGCTTGTAGTTGGCAGTGTTGCCAGAAAAAAAAAAATTGTAGAGACCTGCGATTCTGCCTATTGACCTAAAAATAATTAAATTAATTTATTTTAGGGTATCTGTGTATTCAGTGCATTATGCGGTCGCGCAGTAACGTCGTTAATTTATAACATCAGGCAACAACATTTTTGTGAATGGGTTCTACATACCTTATTTTTATTAGTTTTAGACGTAGAAATAAGACTTAGAAGAAAAAATTGTAATTGTAAAATCAATGGATGTGCTTGTTAAAAATTTGTTTATTTCTCTGTAATATGCAAACCCATACTATCATACACAAAAATAAATGTAAAAAACACTATCCCTGACTCCATTTACTATTTCGACAGCGTTAGCGCGAGAAACCCCGACTTATTTGGGCGCGAAAATCAAAAATCGACAAATCGCTTTCGACAACTTTTTAAAGAAGCAAATATATTTGATTTATAAATACGTATTTTTGGTGAATGGGTTTTATCTCATATTTTACGATTACATAACTATTTAGTTATGTAATCGTAATATGTGAGATAAATCCCATTCACATGAAAAAATATTTGTTTGGTTGTCAAGTGTAATTTGTAAATAATACATTCGATTTTTCGTATATGTAAACGATTTTTTTGCATACAAGTGTATCCGAAGAGTCGCAACACTACGTGCAGTGACCTAACTACGTAACTTTGTAATGCGGTCAAGAATATAACTATTAGAAATTATTTACTGTGTAAATATGTGTTATTTTGCTTTGTTTGAAAGTTTTCAATTACATTTAGATATTAAGAATTGTACATTTTTAGATACAATAATGAAATCTTTCTAAATTCATGGTTTTATGAAAAAGGTTATCGAAACTGAATAATGTACGTATGAACAAAGTTGTTTCGGTATGAAAAATATGAAACGTCAAACGGTACCTCTTAGATTTGATGGACTGTAATAGCTGTATTTAAATTTCTAGGATCAAGACATATCCTTAATTTACCATTTTGTTTTTCTACCAAGACTATTGAGTTAACCCATTTAGTTGGTTTAACAACTTTTTCTATGACTTGTAATTTTTCCATACTCTCTAATTCCTCTTTAAGACGTTTTTCTAAAGAATATGGTATTCTACGTACCGGGCAAATTTTAGGAGGTACATTGCTATCAATGTCTAGATGAGCTTTATATGGTAAACAACCAAGACCCTCGAATGTTTTAGCATATTTAGAAACAATTTGTTGCACTGATTTGTTCTGAATTCCATAGATTCTTTTTACAATTCCAAGTTTTTCACATGAATTCCATCCTATAATTGTTTTACAGTCACATTCAACCACAACAAAGTACAATTTTGTTTTTATACCATTTTCAAATTCACAATCAATTTTACATGTACCTACATTTGGCACTAATTGTCCTGAAAAGGTGAATAGCTTATTATTTGTTCTAAAAATATTAATTTTACAATGAGAACAAGACATAATTTTATTCAATGTGTTCTTACTAATAACATTTGTATCAGCACCTGTATCAATTTGACATTCAAGTTTATAATCATTACAGTAAACATTTATCAACCAATCTTTATTATTATAATTAGAATTCTGAATAGAATTTATTATAAACTGATTAGAAAATACCTGTGGTTCTGCGTCATTGCATGAAATATTGCTCACTTTATGATTGTTACTTTTTCCTGGCTGCCTGAAAAAACAAAATTTTGCAAAATGTCCTTGTTTTTTGCATATTGAGCAAATTTTTTCCATTGCTGGGCATTTGTGTCTGTGTACTTGACCACATCGAGTGCAGTTTCTATTCTGTGACTTATTTCTGTTGTTGGATAAACACAACTGATCTCTTGTTCTACTATTATTTCGAGAATGACTATTATTTCTATTCTTTGAATTATTTCTTTGTCGTGACCTTGATCTACCCCTATAATTTTGATTTTGAGTGATTCCTTGTATAACCTCATTTTTATGTTCATGATTTAGCATTTTAGATCTTTCTTGTGATAATTCTAAGCTTTTGGATATTTTTGTTGCCGACTCTATAGTCAAATTTTCTTCTTGTAGTAGCCTTTCCTTTATATGAGTGTTTTTAATACCGATTACAAACATGTCTTTTATCAATGATTCTTTTAGATCTCCAAATTCACAAGATCCACTTAAATTATTTAAAATCGTTAGATATTCATCCGTAGATTCATCACTTTTCTGGTAGCGTGTAAAAAAATTATATCTCTCTACCGTCAAATTAGAGTGTGGACTAAATTTTTCATCAAATTTCTTCAGAATTGCCTCGAATTTGGTTTTAGTTCTGTCCAAATTGAAGCTATTAAAAATCTCTATGCCATCATCACCAATCGCATTTAGGAAAATCGCAGTCTTTTTATTGTCTGTAAATTTCTCAAATTCGTTCGCATCCATGAAAATTTCAAAACGTAATTTCCATTTTTTCCATTTACTAGATGGATCCTCAGTATTTTGAATCGTTAACGGTTTGAGTTGGACAAGAATTCCTTTGTCTGACATGACGACTATGACTTGTATTTTTTATTTTTTGAAATTCTTACTTTTGACTTACCCGCGATTATTTTTACAGTCCGTCAAATCTAAGAAGTACCGTTTGACAGTTCTGACAATTGAATTATAGGGATGGGATGAAAAAATCGATTACTATAATATCCGAACTTTAAGAGATCGATTACTATAATATCCGAATTTTAAGAAATCAATTGTTATAATTAAATAAAAGAAATGTTTAGGATATTTTTTTATTCACTACTAGTACTAGTATCGTCGTCTTCGTCATCATCGTCATTTAAATTAATGACCAGTTGATTGTCCATTACATTATCAAAGTGTACGTCTCTTTCGAAGTCGTCCATTATTATTTTCTTTGTTTTTTGTACTACTTTACTCCAATCTTCCTGTGTAACTTGGGCACATGCTTCCTTTAATAAACCTTCCATTTTCTTGACACTGAAGGGTGGTTTTGTGTTGTGTCTTGCTGCATAACCTGTAAAACAATAATGTAACTATTTGATAGCAGACGAAAACCATTGTTTAAATTATAAATGTTAGAAGTACTCGTGTTATTATTATAATATTATAAAATATTACCTTTAACTTGGGCCCAAATCAGTTCAATGGCATTATATTGGCAATGGTACGGAGGAAGTCGTATGACTTTGTGCCCGTGCTCTTCGGCCAATTGGTCAATTACATATGTCGGTTTTGGTGGTTTATGCAATTTCACTAACTGTAATAATTCAGCTTTTAATAGTGACATGTCGGCATCCACTCCTTTTCTTTGCAGCCATGCCACCAAATCTGCTTTCTTATTGGCTGACGTAGGTACAGAGTGGTATGGGGCATTATCCATTATAATTGTGCTGTTAGGAGGGATATTCTGTAATAAATTTAAGAACCACTCTCGGAACCTTACTGCGTCCATTTCTTCATGATACTCTTTAGTGCTTTTGGATTGGAAAGCTAATAAAGAGTTTTCCACGAAGCCTGTAGACGCTGACCCAGCATGGCATATTATGAGGCGTCCACCTTTTCCTATCGGCACCTTCGAGCACGAAGCTTCAGAATCATCAGTCCATGTTTTCGGCACAGAATGGTTGGAATTTAGCCAAGTTTCGTCCAAAAATATTACATTATCCCAGTTTATAATTTGTTTAACTTCGCGCAGGAATGTTAGTCGCTGCATAATTATGTCATGTCGCTCCATAACAATTTTTCGTTTGTCAACTTTTTTGTATCTGAAGCCAATTCCTGTTATTACCGTTCTCAACGACTCTATGCTTCCCTTATACAGCCCGGCATCTTTTAAAGTTGCACATAACTTTGCCAATGTTGGAAATTCGCCTCTTGTAAAATACCCGTATATATGGTTTCTAATAGCATGACTATCGAATTCATCGATGCCTGTCACAGGTTTATTTCTTTTTCGTTTTTTCGGTGTGTGAAGTACGTTACTGTCACTCCCCGAAGGCCCATATTTTTCACTTAATATTTTGCCAACGGTGCGGCTACCAATACCGAGAGCTTCACCGACGCGATCCCGAACTTGTGTAACTGGCAGTAGAAGTCCACCATTTTGAGATTCACGCTCAAAATACTCGTGTAATTTCACCACCAATTCACGAGCCTGGCTGTTCAAAGTACGTCCTCTTTTCGACATTATTAATAAACACTTGCTTAGTTCGGAGTCCAGTATAAATATTGCCAAGGTAAACGGATAAAGAATGATCAGTCCAGAAAAGTAATAGCCAAGTCACAAATTGTAAAACACAAACGAGAAAGCAAGTACGCGCACAGTCAGCTTCCAAGATGGCGAGAGACTGCTGACGCCGAACCGACCGAGCGGACCGCGTGCGCTTGTAGTTGGCAGTGTTGCCAGAAAAAAAAAATTGTAGAGACTTGGACACCTGCGATTTTGCCTATTGACCTAAAAATAATTAAATTAATTTATTTTAGGGTATCTGTGTATTCAGTGCATTATGCGGTCGCGCAGTAACGTCGTTAATTTATAACATCAGGCAACAACATTTTTGTGAATGGGTTCTACATACCTTATTTTTATTAGTTTTAGACGTAGAAATAAGACTTAGAAGAAAAAATTGTAATTGTAAAATCAATGGATGTGCTTGTTAAAAATTTGTTTATTTCTCTGTAATATGCAAACCCATACTATCATACACAAAAATAAATGTAAAAAACACTATCCCTGACTCCATTTACTATTTCGACAGCGTTAGCGCGAGAAACCCCGACTTATTTGGGCGCGAAAATCAAAAATCGACAAATCGCTTTCGACAACTTTTTAAAGAAGCAAATATATTTGATTTATAAATACGTATTTTTGGTGAATGGGTTTTATCTCATATTTTACGATTACATAACTATTTAGTTATGTAATCGTAATATGTGAGATAAATCCCATTCACATGAAAAAATATTTGTTTGGTTGTCAAGTGTAATTTGTAAATAATACATTCGATTTTTCGTATATGTAAACGATTTTTTTGCATACAAGTGTATCCGAAGAGTCACAACACTACGTGCAGTGACCTAACTACGTAACTTTGTAATGCGGTCAAGAATATAACTATTAGAAATTATTTACTGTGTAAATATGTGTTATTTTGCTTTGTTTGAAAGTTTTCAATTACATTTAGATATTAAGAATTGTACATTTTTAGATACAATAATGAAATCTTTCTAAATTCATGGTTTTATGAAAAAGGTTATCGAAACTGAATAATGTACGTATGAACAAAGTTGTTTCGGTTTGAAAAATATGAAACGTCAAACGGTACCTCTTAGATTTGATGGACTGTAGTTCCAACAAGCAACGTTTATGACACCACTTCTTACATTACTTCTTATATTACTTTAGACACCACTTTTGACACCATGCTTTGGGTTCGTGGTGAGATGGCTGATATTGAATGAAAACGACTTTACGACTTATTATTTATTTTATGAGACACACACACTTGAGTTACAAGATAAGGAATGAATGTCGGGCGCCGGTACTGTGCGGGGACGAGGGCGCTGTCATAGACAATCATAGACAACATATTTATTTTAATAGACAAATATACAACAGGTGGCTCCACCCGTCACCCTCAGGCCCGCGCTCATGGGGGGCGGAGGTCAGTTTGCGCCCTCCGACGCCCGAGCCGCCTTCGGGCGCGTGCAGCGATGTCAGCGAGCCTTTCTCGCTCATCGCGCCGCGCCCGCTCTGCTGTCTCCTTCGCGAGCATGACCTGCTCGCAGAAGGAGGCGCTGGCCGCCCACGCATCCGCGCAGCGGACCATCGCCGCGAGCAGGGTGGAGAGCGTGAGCACTCTCACCCCCAGGGCCGCCACAAGCTCCCGCCTCGGCGTATCAAACGCCGGGCACTCGGTGAGCGTGTGCAGCCCCGAGTCCACGCTCGCGTCGCAGTGATGGCACTCGGGCGTTGGCTCTATACCCATCAGATGCAGATACCGCCCGAAGCTACCGTGCCCGGTGATAATCTGCGTCTGACGGTACGAGAGGCTACCGTGTGGCCTCTCTAACCACTCCCCCATGATGGGCCTTACCGCCGCAATCACGGCGTTCCCTGCGCGTGGTTGCCCAAGTCGTCGCTCCCACTCGGCCACCATGACCTGGTGGAGCCGGGATTTCTCGGCCCGAATATCCTCGGGCTCAGCATCGAATCCCCGCTCCCGCGCCTCCTTTCGGAACTTATATAGTGCCGAAAGGGCCCTCGCTTCCAGGATCCACGGTGGCGATCCGGCCAGGAGACTCGCCGCTTCGAAGGATATCGTGCGGTATCCCCTGATGGCCCTGGAGGCCATCGTGCTCTGCGCCGTACGGAGCAGAGGCACGAATCTGGCCTCCAGGGTGTCCGCCCACACGGGGCACCCGTATAGGGCCATGGACCGCACGACACCCGCGTAAAGTCTCCTGCAGGAGGCCTCTGGGCCCTTCAAGTTGGGCAACAGCCGGCCCAAGGCATTCGCCGTGAGCACCAACTTGGGGCGCAGACTTCGGAAATGCTGTCCGAAGTCCCATCGACCGTCAAGCACGAGCCTCAGGTATTTCAACCGGGGCTTGATGTCGATGGGAGTGCCTCCCACTGTTAGGCTGGCTCCCGGGCCTGGCCTGCGCCGAGGGCCATGAAAGAACATGGCCTCGGACTTGTGCAGAGCCACCTCGAGACCCAGCCGCCGGATCCTGTCGACGACCTGAGCAAGCGCGGTCGTGGCCCTCAGGGTCGCTTCGCGGTGCGTAGGCCCCGGTCACCGTCACTAGCGTGTCATCCGCGTAACACGTGACGGTAGCACCGTACGCGAAGTCACCGCGAAGCACCCAGTCGTAACCGATGTTCCACAGGAGCGGCCCCAGGACCGACCCCTGCGGAACACCGCACGACATCTCACGCCTACCGACTCCCGTCGAACTTGGGTAGATGAAGGCTCTCTCCGTCAGGTACGCCCCGACTATGCGGCGGAGGTAGAGAGGCACATCGTGGTACACGAGTGCCTCCCTGATGCAACTCCAGGGCAAGGTGTTGAAGGCGTTGGAGATGGCCAAGGACACCGCCAACATCACCTCGCCCCGGGCAACCGCATCCCCCGCCAGAGTCCCCACACGCATGATGGCATCCACAGTGGAACGCCACCGGCGGAACCCAAACTGGGTGTTCGCCAGGTCCGGCCCAACTCTAGAGAGATGCTCGACGAGGCGCTTGGCCATAACTCTTTCGAAGAGTTTGCCCACCTCGTCGAGCAGCACTATGGGCCGGTACCCGGACGGCTCGTCCGCCGGGCGTCCCTGCTTGCGGATGAGGACCAGTTTCCCCGTCCTCTACATCTTCGGAAACTGGCCCCGCTCCAAGCATGCGCTGAGGAACCCTCTCAGTCGGGGTTCGAGGCCGTCTTCCCCTAGAGCTAGAACCTACGCGCGGCCTGGAATGCCGTCGGGTCCCGGGGCGGTGCCTTTCTTGGCCCTAAGCCTTCGCACCGCCAGCTCTAGTTCCAACCAAGTGACCTCGGGCACGTCGTCGTCAACCACCACTCTGGGCGCCGTAGGCGACCGAGGCGGTGGAGTCATCTGCGGCGGAACATGTTCCGCTCGCGCCGGGAACAGGGATTCCACCACTCCTCCGAGCAGAGCCGGCTCGAGCACCTGGGTCAGCGGAGGGGCCCGGGGGCGCAGCTTTTCTCTTACCATAACGTAAGGCCGCCCCCATGGGTCCCGCTCCAGCGTCTCCAGGAGCTCCCGGTAACAAGCGGCTTTTAACCGCTTGATCTCCGCTCGGAGGGCAGGTTTGTACAGTCAGCAACAGATCGATCTTGATGAAAAAAGTGCTAAAAATGATTTTAATTGTTTTCCCTCCTTCCTGTCGACGGATTGTTGTAATACTTCGTGCACACCTTTAATTCGGACAATAATACAATTTAAATCAATAAAACAGCTTGATTTGCTTTTAATATCTTGAAATTAACATTATTTTGAGACTTTTTAGTTAAGATATTTCTGACGCTGAGAGTAAACAGACCCCAACAACAACAAAAAAATACAGTTACGCGCGGTGTTGAAGCTTGTACGTGTGGTAAGCTAGTAGATGTTTTATAACTCTGTCTGCCTCTTTCTTCTGTTACGCTTTCACATCTTTATCACTAAACTGATTTTGATGAAATTCTGGTTCCCAAATATTGATAAAGGAAACACAGGCACTGGTGATGACTGATTACAATAGGGGCGAGATTCCGACGCAGGCTTTCCTTTCGGATTTGAGAGGTCATACGGCAGTTGCTCTCGCAAAAACCAAAATTAACTACATTATTAAGAAAAAGGAGAAAGTGCTGGAGAATCCAGCTGATGAGATGAAGTTTTTCCAGTGCCGTGTTGCCAAAGAACACACCAATGAACCTTTACAAAAAGACTCACTAATGAAAGTCTGCAGTAAGCTTCACCCACCACAGTTTTGCCTGCGTATAGGCTAGTCTGTTTGTACACAGAACTCCTTGCGTATAATTGGTAAAAAACAGTTCCGCACGGTATTCCATCTTCAAAACTGTGGTGAAGCTTGTGCGTGTGGTAGGCCTATAACTTTAGATAATCTGTGCAATAAATCTATATAAACAAAGTCGAAGTATATAAATATTGTCTCAGGTATGAATGACTACCTTATCGCCGATAATATTTATGATAAAATATTATCGGCGTCATCGTAAATATTACGTAGCATCCTTACAGATACGTAAGATAGCAGACCACGAACTCATTTAAAATTACACTTTATTTTTTTTAAAGAATACCAGTGTGCTACCACAGTAAGTATATTGACGATCTCAGTGGCGCAGCGGTTGTGTTCGACATCCGCGCAGGGGCACCGAGCACCGGTTCGGTTCCGCAAAGTGCAAATATGAATTTATTTAGATTTAAAAATTTATTTAGTTACAAAAATGTTCCACGTCATGGCGCGGTTTTTGCGTGAGGGTGGGCATTTCAGTCGATCCACCCCAACTCATTGAAGAACGCCAGCAGGCTCTTCACACTGCTGGTGATCTCCCGGAGCGTACCTGTATTATTGAAGTACTTAGCCCTGTATGTGGCGGTTGCAGGACAGTGTAGGAGCACATGTGCCGCTGTTTTCTCCTCTCTCATGCAGGCTCTGCAGAGAGAGCTGTCGGTGATTCCTAAAATAAGAAGGTGTTTATGGCAGCTGTAGCCGTGCGTAGTTGTTGTTTTGACTGTTGTCGAACACGCCGGGTCAGTCTATGTTCAAGCACAGGGAGCGCTTCCCTGGCCTGCCTGCATCCTTCCAGGTTTGTCCAGTATCTGTGTGTTGATCTATCGTTCGTTTGTTTACGATGGTTCGCAGGTATGCAAAGGGAATCGGTATTATGGGCTCAGGTCCCATTGCGACCATGTCAGATCCTCTGCGTCATTGCCGCGCGAGCCGCTGTGGCCTTTGATCCATTGCAGTATTCTGTTGGTAGTGTTGCCTATTTGGTTTAATTTAAGATGGCACTCCAGTATCAGTCCCGAGTTTATAGTGTGGCTGTTTAAGGCTTGCAACACGGGCCATGCTGTCCAACAATATACGTATAGAGCCTTCCACTCTCCTGGCTATTACTAATGAAGCCGCCAGGGTTATCCCCATGCATTCTGCTTGGAATACTGTGTTGTGGGTCCCCAGCGGTTTCGAAATGGTGATATTGAGGTCTTCTGAGATGACACCGGCTCCCGTATCTTTATCTGTTTTTGATCCATCTATGAAGATATGCATTTCTGCTGGGCATAGTGCCTCGCAGCGGTGGTCTTCATGGAGCTGGATTTTGTATTTCTTATCGAATAGTGCTGTTTCGGTACACGATCATTTATTGCTCCTATGATAGGCAGCTCAGGAGATCTGTGAGCAGTCATGTATGTCGTATTTTCCTGTCGGTCCATAGGTTTAGTGCCTTTAGGCGTATAGCCGCAACTGTTGCTTCCTGGCGGATAAACAGATCCAATGGTGGGAGTCCGAGCATGACTTCTATTGCCGCCGTTGGGGCGGTCTTCATGCATCCCGTGGTTGCCCTACAGGCTAATCTTTGGGTCTGTTGTAGTTTAACCGATATCATGCTGTTTTCGGTCCTTGGCCACCAGACGATAGCACCATACGCTATCATGGGGCGGAACATTGTTTCGTAAGGCCATAAAATGATTTTTGGCGTAAGCCCCCACTTTTTGCCGATCATTCTTCTGCACTGCCAGAAGGTGATTCCGGCCTTCTTTGCTTCTAATTTGCTGTCTAGATGGCTACTCCATTTTAAATTACTGTCTAGAATGACGCCGAGGTATTTGACCTCTTTTGACAGTTGGAGTTCAGTATCGAAGAGTTTGGGTAGATGGTATTCTACCAGTACCCTTTTGTTCGTGAACATTACTAACTCTGTTTTGGTCGGGTTCACCGATAGATCGAATTCCTCGTACCATTTTTCCACGATGCGTAGGGCTTGTTCTGTAAGATTACAGACTGTTTCTGCTACCTTTCCAGAGATAAGGATGGTAAGGTCGTCGGCGTATCCTATTGTATAGTCTCTGTTTTTCTTCAACCCTGTGATCAGGTCGTCTGTCACTAGGTTCCACAGGAGTGGAGTAATTACTCCACCCTGTGGGCAGCCTTTGGCTATCAAGGCCGTTTGATCTTCTTTTCCAAGGCGAACCACTCTTTTGCTGAGCATGTTTGTTATCCAGTCTGTAATTACCGATTCTGTGCCATGTTTTGACAGGGCGGCCTTTATACTAGTGAAACTGGTTTTGTCGAAGGCTCCTTCTATGTCTATGAACGTACCTAGGCAGATGTCTTGATGTTCGATCGCCTCCTCTATCCGGCTGACCACCAGATGCAGGGCTGATTCCGTGGACTTACCGGAACTGTATGCGTTCTAGTTAGCGCTTTAGTGCACCATCTCTTAGCTCCCTCTCGCACAGACGTTCCATGGTCTTTAACATGAAGGAGGTCAGGCTGATCGGTCGATGTGCTTAAGGATATTCGTAATTATATTATATTTAACTGGAATTAATATGCTAACTTTTCCTGTTACACCCTGGAACGTAGCTATGGACACTGGAGAGGTCCTATGCCTAGTTAAGGCGGTCAGCAATCCTCTACTCTAGAATGGAGTTGGTCGCGGGTTCAAAATCCGTGCCCGTAACACTCCGGTAATTGCATGAGATCGAATGACCTAGACAACGTGCAGTTTTGTTTGGTCCGAGTTCCCCCGATGACTGACGGCAAAAGTAATCTTACCCATTAAAAAATTATAATTAAACCAAAGCAACAATGTTCTAACAAACAAATAACTCCGTAATCACATTGTTATACCAATAGTTTTAATAAACTACGACCTTAGAATGATAACGGACATTGGACGTTGCTTCACTTCTACACAACATTCTAGTAATCGAAAATAATATTAGAAAATAATTTTATTAGAAACTATATTATATGATACCTACACAATTTAAGCCACATTCCCGCTACCCATGAAGAACATCATCACTCATCACTCATCATTACATTTCTGGGGGCACAGCAGTGCCCCCGCCAAGTCGAGCTATAAAAGAGGCCTTACCTGTGGCCGTACCGTTATTTTTTCGAAGTAGTTCAGGCCATTTACGACTCCCTGTAACTTCGTTGTGGATAAAACTAGAAGCCTGAATTTTCAGTAACAAAGCAGGCATTGTATTTTTGCTTACTAACTACTAAGTATACGTAATCGGAATGAAGAAAAAGAAGCAGTAGGTAGTAGGTACTATATTTACATACTTATATATATCCTTGACTTGCACTCGATTTTAAATTAGGTACGCGACGGACGCAGTGAATTTTTTTTCACTTCGCCTTTTCTCTGAATTTTTGGCACACGTTTATTTGTTCTGCGACTAAATAGATAGAAAAATTCTGTAAATATTGAATAACTACTATTAAATATTTTTCCACAGTTTATTTTAATTTTGAACCTGACCGGTTTCACCTTACGGTATTCTCAAAGGTTGTAAATTGTGAAAAACTCAAACTGTGGAAAAGTACAAGTGAAGTGTGTTATTATTCAATATGTGTAGTAGATTCCACTAATCACCATATCTCCAGTTTAAACAGAATTCTATAAACTTGGCTGAATTTTAGCCAATTTTGAGTAGGTTTGTAGCAAATGAATGACGATTTTAATTTTTTTAGAACTTTAACACAATCTAAATAATACAAATAAAACGCTATAGAATCATTTATAGAATCCTTTAAAAAGTGGTTTTATTTCAAGGAACTTACTAACCCAACTTTATATCTCTGCTATTCCGAACGCGCCTACAGTCCATCAAATCTAAGAGGTACCGTTTGACGTTTCATATTTTTCAAACCGAAACAACTTTGTTCATACGTACATTATTCAGTTTCGATAACCTTTTTCATAAAACCATGAATTTAGAAAGATTTCATTATTGTATCTAAAAATGTACAATTCTTAATATCTAAATGTAATTGAAAACTTTCAAACAAAGCAAAATAACACATATTTACACAGTAAATAATTTCTAATAGTTATATTCTTGACCGCATTACAAAGTTACGTAGTTAGGTCACTGCACGTAGTGTTGCGACTCTTCGGATACACTTGTATGCAAAAAAATCGTTTACATATACGAAAAATCGAATGTATTATTTACAAATTACACTTGACAACCAAACAAATATTTTTTCATGTGAATGGGATTTATCTCACATATTACGATTACATAACTAAATAGTTATGTAATCGTAAAATATGAGATAAAACCCATTCACCAAAAATACGTATTTATAAATCAAATATATTTGCTTCTTTAAAAAGTTGTCGAAAGCGATTTGTCGATTTTTGATTTTCGCGCCCAAATAAGTCGGGGTTTCTCGCGCTAACGCTGTCGAAATAGTAAATGGAGTCAGGGATAGTGTTTTTTACATTTATTTTTGTGTATGATAGTATGGGTTTGCATATTACAGAGAAATAAACAAATTTTTAACAAGCACATCCATTGATTTTACAATTACAATTTTTTCTTCTAAGTCTTATTTCTACGTCTAAAACTAATAAAAATAAGGTATGTAGAACCCATTCACAAAAATGTTGTTGCCTGATGTTATAAATTAACGACGTTACTGCGCGACCGCATAATGCACTGAATACACAGATACCCTAAAATAAATTAATTTAATTATTTTTAGGTCAATAGGCAAAATCGCAGGTGTCCAAGTCTCTACAATTTTTTTTTTCTGGCAACACTGCCAACTACAAGCGCACGCGGTCCGCTCGGTCGGTTCGGCGTCAGCAGTCTCTCGCCATCTTGGAAGCTGACTGTGCGCGTACTTGCTTTCTCGTTTGTGTTTTACAATTTGTGACTTGGCTATTACTTTTCTGGACTGATCATTCTTTATCCGTTTACCTTGGCAATATTTATACTGGACTCCGAACTAAGCAAGTGTTTATTAATAATGTCGAAAAGAGGACGTACTTTGAACAGCCAGGCTCGTGAATTGGTGGTGAAATTACACGAGTATTTTGAGCGTGAATCTCAAAATGGTGGACTTCTACTGCCAGTTACACAAGTTCGGGATCGCGTCGGTGAAGCTCTCGGTATTGGTAGCCGCACCGTTGGCAAAATATTAAGTGAAAAATATGGGCCTTCGGGGAGTGACAGTAACGTACTTCACACACCGAAAAAACGAAAAAGAAATAAACCTGTGACAGGCATCGATGAATTCGATAGTCATGCTATTAGAAACCATATATACGGGTATTTTACAAGAGGCGAATTTCCAACATTGGCAAAGTTATGTGCAACTTTAAAAGATGCCGGGCTGTATAAGGGAAGCATAGAGTCGTTGAGAACGGTAATAACAGGAATTGGCTTCAGATACAAAAAAGTTGACAAACGAAAAATTGTTATGGAGCGACATGACATAATTATGCAGCGACTAACATTCCTGCGCGAAGTTAAACAAATTATAAACTGGGATAATGTAATATTTTTGGACGAAACTTGGCTAAATTCCAACCATTCTGTGCCGAAAACATGGACTGATGATTCTGAAGCTTCGTGCTCGAAGGTGCCGATAGGAAAAGGTGGACGCCTCATAATATGCCATGCTGGGTCAGCGTCTACAGGCTTCGTGGAAAACTCTTTATTAGCTTTCCAATCCAAAAGCACTAAAGAGTATCATGAAGAAATGGACGCAGTAAGGTTCCGAGAGTGGTTCTTAAATTTATTACAGAATATCCCTCCTAACAGCACAATTATAATGGATAATGCCCCATACCACTCTGTGCAAATTGATAAAGCACCTACGTCAGCCAATAAGAAAGCAGATTTGGTGGCATGGCTGCAAAGAAAAGGAGTGGATGCCGACATGTCACTATTAAAAGCTGAATTATTACAGTTAGTGAAATTGCATAAACCACCAAAACCGACATATGTAATTGACCAATTGGCCGAAGAGCACGGGCACAAAGTCATACGACTTCCTCCGTACCATTGCCAATATAATGCCATTGAACTGATTTGGGCCCAAGTTAAAGGTAATATTTTATAATATTATAATAATAACACGAGTACTTCTAACATTTATAATTTAAACAATGGTTTTCGTCTGCTATCAAATAGTTACATTATTGTTTTACAGGTTATGCAGCAAGACACAACACAAAACCACCCTTCAGTGTCAAGAAAATGGAAGGTTTATTAAAGGAAGCATGTGCCCAAGTTACACAGGAAGATCGATTTTTTCATCCCATCCCTATAATTCAATTGTCAGAACTGTCAAACGGTACTTCTTAGATTTGACGGACTGTAGTGACGTTATGATTGGTCAAGCCGAATGAGGGCCCAGTTGCAATAAATTCTACGAGATTTTACAATAGGTACCTACTATCACACTCACACACTCCATACACTACACTTCCGTGTGTACTCGCACATGACGGTTTGTTTAACACCTGCCTTCATTATATTGAGATTAGACACGCATATGCATACATACAATACAAACAGCATGTGTCATAGCAGAGTACGATACTTCTTGGAAAAAGAAATGTCGCAACTTACACACTTTCCGTCTCCTTTTTTTATACCACTGAGGTGGGCCCACCTTAAGGAAAGTGGCAACCGTGGCTTGTGGGCGTGTACTACACCAGGGGAGTCACACTTGTGCTGCCGACCCCGTAAACACAGAGAGTTTCTGTGCCGTCAGCGTAGAAGACAAAGCAGGAATAGCCTTTGGTCTTCCCACTGACAGCACAAAACCTCTCCAGTGAGCTCTGGCAACCCTACCCACCGCCGGGAACACAACACGAGGTTATAATGGCCGCGGTATTCTGAAGGGTGGAGGTACTTCCCCAGACCGACTGCTCAATTAGACGGAAATACCGTCGTTTTCTACGACTACTTCCTACACTTTGACTTAAGTATTTTACTTTTATGGGACTACCATTCGTCCTTCCAACTTAGAGAGGACATTTCTTTGCAATGGCGGCCTTATAAACACAATAATACCATAGATAACAGTACTGAGGCTGTACTAAGTACTACTGCCAGCGGGTACGCCGCCGCGCCATTTGACACTCAGACCCATCCAAATAGACACGTTCATTCATGCATATAATTATATTTGCACTGAGCGGGAATCGAACCCCCGTCTGTGTAGCATTCGAATGTACCTACTACCGCTACGCCACAGAGACTGTCCATAAGATAAGCCAAATCAAAAGGGAACTCCGGACCTCTGAGGTGACGGCCTCGTCTCAAATATAATCGGAAGCAACGCTAAGATAATGATGAGTTTCGTAGTCTAAACAAGAGACGAACATACATGTTAACCCAATTCTCATTGGTTAATGAGATCACGGGACGGCCCTTTGACACCTTTAATTAACCTCATCTCTAGTCATGGGTAATTGGGTAATTAATAATTACCCATCACTATTATAAATGGTGTTAGGTACATCTCCATAACAACAAATTACCCAATTAATTTCGAGTTTTATTAATCTTAGGTACCTACCCATCTACGTACTTACAATCGTCCTGCTTTGTTGGGCCGCAGCCACGGTGCCAGAAAAGATCACGGTTATGAACTTATGATTGTACACAAGCTGTACACTCTACGAATGTGTACTTTTTTGTAGCAGAAAGAGGAATAATAATACATACTACCACTTTTTTTCTCTGTGGCCAGTAAGACCAAGGTTAGATCATCTGATACCCACAACTTTAAAGGATGATCGTGCGTCTCTGAGAGTAATATAGGTAGTACAAGTTAATCGCCATTATAAAACAGGTCTATCGCCTTGAAATTGTCCCCGTTAAAATTATTGAATCAATGTTGTTATTGAACGCCTGTCACCAATGTAATAGCATCAACGCAACATGACCATAACACTGATTAGAATATCTATTTTTGTAGGTAACAGCAGTGGTAACAGCGTTTAATCTTTACAAATTATCTTGTTGTATCATTTTGTCTTGTTCAAGACAAGGGCTCTTGCTTCTAGATCCCATGGCGTTCCAGCAAGGAGACTCGCTGTTTTAAACGAAATGGTGCAGTTCCCATAGCAGTCGAGTGTTATTGAACTTCAGAGCTTCCGCTCCTTCTAGGCACCCATAACTATCGGGTCATTGAATTCAATTAATTCCAATGGCACTCTTTTTCACTTTGGGAACACAATAAAAATGTAGTATCTGGATTACTGCATGTTTGTGCCGCTCCATTGAAATGAATGGAGTTATAACACCTCGTTGTCGTTGTAAGAAATATTCCAGTAAAACCCATCCTGATGTTTTATAGATAATATGATGAGCGAGATAAGTGGCCAATAGTGATTTACTATGGAGTACTGATCTGTATTCAGATGTTGAATAAAGACCCCGAACAAAAATCCCGTATGGATTTTTGTCAAGTGACCTGTAAGTCCAGCCTAATAAAAATATATTTTCCAAGTGCCAAGTTATATTATATGATAATAATTTCAAGAGGATTCCGAACACTGAGGTAAAGATTATTAATGCAATGATAGATAACATTGATAGGGAATAGATGAAACTAAGGAACAATTTTTTTTCTGCTCACTACTTTGACCTAAAGATAGTAGTTCCATATCATAAAAACAAAAAACCCTAACTTGCTTTAACTGTCAAAAGTGTCAAAATGAAAAGTTATCTGTGTTGCAGTGTGTCACAAGCTCACAAGTCACAATCTCACAAATTATAAACACACTTAAAATTGATTTCATACAATATTTTGAATATTTAGTTATACATGAGTTATACCAAGAATCATTCAAATATAAAATTTATTCGTTGATATCATGGATAATCACGAAAAAGAGAAAAATGAACCGAAGCCCTATCAAAAGCTTCTTTCTCAGCAAAGGAGTCTTCTCAAAGAACTGGGTAAAAAATTAACCAGATCATCATACAATGTGAGAACTGAAAGCAGAGCACACTGGGATTCTGTGGCGGAACAATTAAATGCTCTAGAAGGACCTAAGAAAACAGGAGTTGCTTGGAGAAGAGTAAGTGAAAACTTGTCTTATTTGTACGCTTAACGGCAATATGCTTGCCCCCTATTACGTAGGACTGGTTGTTAATATACCTCTGCTTACACCTTCGGGGATTTACAGGTGTAAGTATATGTATGTGTTATGGGTAAAAAGAGTTCTTTTTTTCATAGCCACTCTTCCATACGTGAACTGTAGATTTGTGGTCATGAACCTGAGTTTGATTATTTAAACTCTCATATTGATATAATGTCCGGGCATATATAATGCCCAATTTATCAACCGGTCCATAACATATGTATGAATTATTTATTAAGATATTGTTAAATATGGGCTTCATGTAAATGTTATATTAGTTTTGTAGTAGCTAGATCTGGAACAAAATACATAAATCTAATAGAAATAGGCAGAGCCTCTGTGTAATAAGTAGATTTTCACTCATGTATCTCTATGTTTTTTCTTGTGTATACATACATAAATGAATAAATAATAAAGTAATCCTATTAATAGGAAGAAATTTAGATTTTCATATTGTCATAAAATCAAATAGGTAAGTTACTCAGAGAGACTCACTGACGGTCCCAGTTACTATAAAAACCTATGCCAGTTGTTAGAAATGCTTGGAGCCCTAAGAACTCTCATGACTGGTCTATCTTCAGAGTTTTAACATCACCAATGTGTTGTGATTGTAAGATGGCAGTTGCTCTATGGAAAATATCAAATTTCAGTTACTTCTTGGTTAAACTGGAAAGCTGACCCTAATGAAATTGGTAAAAGATTCAGAAGATGAGTAGCAGTACTTGCATTATACCACAAAACACAACCTATGAGATAATAATAATAATTATTATTTAAATTATGGATGAGCAGCAATTTGCTGATATGTTCACTTCATAGTGTTGGAGTGTGGTTCAGTTTAATAGTATCACTTTTATTGTTTACTGTTCACTAGATATTTACCCAAGCGACACTTGAAGGTAGTTAGTATTGCAGCTGACACCACTTCCATGGGCAATTTGTTCCACAGTTGCACAACATGGTTGTAATATCATACCTTTGAGACTTTCACATTCCATGATATTTCTTTTTCAGATTTGGTGGATGCACAATGCTCGCAAAAGGCGTAAAAATAAAGACTTAAATAAAAATGCACTAAAGGAGACAGAAAAACATAAAGCAAAAGCCGAGAATAGTGTACAAATAACTAAAGCACCTGATACAAGAAAAAGCAATATTAATCTCAGTTTGGATTTCCTTCATAAACATTCAAAGATTAAAGACAGAGATACAATGAATGAGATAAATGAGATAGTAGCACAAAACACAACAGTTATCGCTAAAGAATGTAGTACACAGGCTGAAGAAGGTATGAAGAGAAAACAATCTACAAATATGTGCTATAAATGTGAGTGTTTTTGAGGATGAATGTGTGTTTGTTATGGGTGATACGTGTTATGAGAAATCGGTATGATTGCACTGTTAGTTAGTTAGTTAGTTTACCTGGACTGATCTGCACTTAGCCTCTTGATTGGGCCATTGTGCGTACCGTCTTACCTCTCATTCCAACTAACCCAGATTCTCCCAAAAAGCCGGCAGCCTTTTCAAGTTTCCACATGCTTCCCAGAGCGACGCTGGTGACTGGAGCGCCCGTTATTCGATTTACACTGTACAGTTTGTGTGCTTCATAAAAATCTTTTAACTGTTTTAAATATTTATAGATCTGTTATGAATGTTGGATATCATAATCAAACATTACCTTTACCACATTCTAGTCTATCTTTGTACCAATTTCACCAAAATTGATTCAGGGATTTTGTACGAAAACATAGCAAACAGAATTCTGCATTTATAATATTGGTATGAAAATATGGATGCCGCAAATAACAATTCCTCGAAGTATGTGTGCCACTCTTTGATGGAATAACAGTTGGATCTGGATGAAAAGTCCACATATTTGGACTGATATATGTACCTCTATCAATAGGTTTAGTTATTTCATTTTGGATTTATTGCTTCTAGTTGGGATAAAATAAAATCTTCTAGGCTCTTGGGTACACTGGTAAAAATAGTCATATTTTTTATTGTAATAACAATTCCGTATAGAAATAGCCCAGTATACCTTCTATGAAGAAATGCTTTAATTACAGAAATTAAGAGCGCGACACTGATAGCTATTGCGAGCACGCTGCATGACATAAAAACCAACAATGTTGTGTAAGTGATTTTTTTTATTTTCACTTATCCACCGAACCTTAATACCTTTATTATTATTATTATTACTAATATAGTAAACGAGCTGACCCGTCTCGGCTTCGCCCGCTCTCCACTAACACTTGAACTTTATGATATGGTATTAAAGTTCCAATTGACTTTTAAGTATTATTACGAATCGTTTGTATGGGAGTATACAAAAGTGCTGGTAATTTTTTAAATTTTACTCTGCGTAAGAACCTAAGAACCGTCCTTGTACTGCAAGGAATATTCTGAAAAATGAATTAGCGAAATCGGATCAGCTGTTCTTGAAATTTGCTTTTGGCAACACATTCAGCGATTCATTTTTACATTATGGATTATTTGAAAATTAAAAATTATGACGTCACAATGTTGTTTTTACAAAATTCCTTATAACTTACAATTCTGACCTTGTTTTTACGTTCAGTAAAAAATCGCTGATGTGACTAGCTAGACAGTGAAATACTCAATTATAACTATAATAGTAATAGATTATATTACTTTTAGATCCGATTTACGAATGGTGACGAAGCACAAGTTGCATCTGTTACTATGCGCAGATGATTACCACGAGAGGCTAGTTCCAGCCAGTCGCATGTCTATCACAGACTGGTTGCTGTTCGACACCGTGATAGTGCACGAACCTTTCGACGTCATTCAAATGGTGAGTTGGCTCTTTTTCAATATGCCTGAATATCACCGACAGTTAAACCCAATATCACTTTTTACGCGAATCTGTAATTGAACCTGGAATCTCTCGCATAGCAGCACAGATAATATAATATAATTCTTATACAAATGCACAAGCAGGAACAAAGAATGGTTACACTCGTAACTTCAAGAAGCAGGCAGGCCGCGTTTTAGTTCAGGAGTTATAACTAGATGGCGACATTGTTTTGGCATACTTTGCATAATATTTAGTATTAAAATTAACTTATCAAAAATAAAACATATACTAAACACATTATTGAGCATGACTGAATAAAACTATAAATATTCTAATCTATATAGATTATGCAGTAATTGTAAAAGTTACTTATGCCGCTAGATGGTACAAAAATAAATAAATAGCACGATTGTCACGAAATCTTTATTTATTACATAACCAACAAGTCTTTTAATGCTTACATGCTTATGTTATAATATGTTTAAGTTCTGAAATAATTTACGTGATTCTAAGTCAGCAAATAAGGGCTCGTGGCAGACCCACAGTTTAAATACGTTTATTTAAATATATGTAAATATAATATGCAGAAATGTATAAGAACAAACAGATATATCACATCAACACGCTACACCATTCCTAAAATCTGTATAAGAACAAATAGATATATCACATCAACACGCTACACGATTTCTAAAATTTGTTGATTCTTAAATTATGTGAAAAGACAGTACGAGACACTACTCGACGCGGAGCGCACGTTCGCGGCCTCAGCCCTCACCTTTGTTCTTGTATTCAATTGCTATGTATTCACCACATGTATAAATAAAGCTTATACCTAATATCGGCTGACGAGTTTACTTGAAAGTTGCTTCTACTTCTGCAAACTGGTGCCATAAGCGCCACAGGCTTTAACAGGGTTTTAACTTTTTTATTTCTTTAAATGAGTCTACCAGTGCCATCTATTCATTTTTGAATATAACTAAAGATATTTTCTTAGTATCGGTTTTTACTAGTGCCATCTATTCATTTTTGAATATAACTAAAGTTATTTTCTTAGTATCGGTATGTATGTACCTACTAGTGCCATCTATTCATTTTTTAATATAACTAAAGATCTTTTCTTAGTATCTGTACCTACTAGTGCCATCTATTCATTTTTTAATAAAACTAAAGATCTTTTCTTAGTATCGGTACCCCATGATAGCAGTTACTATCACTATCACTATCGCTGCACTGTTGAGACAGAATTCGTCAAAATAAATAGATATTAAATTTTTCTAGATGACGAGTTCTACTTTACTTTAAAAAAGTGGATGATGAGTTTGTATGAAAACATTTCTTAAATGGGTGAGTGAGTTTAAAAAGTCACCATCATCTTGGCTACCCGTTGAATAGGGTATTTAACAACATTAAAAAAATACTACAAATGGTCATCCTATCAGATAATAGCGTAAAAAGACATTTAAAACTATAAATTAAACTAAAATAAGCATATTTTTTGAGAATTTCGCTTAAAAATATCTAATATTTTTTCGAATTTTTATCTGTGACGAAAACGCTCTGTGATCGATCACAGCACTGCTGACGTCACACGCAAGTAAACACGGCTTTGTGACAGAACAGAACAGAAACAAACAGTTTTTGTGGATTATTTATAAACGTATTTGTACATTGTGCACCATTTATACACCATTTTATTCACAAAGTTTGAAGAAAAACTTTATTATTTACTTTGACTTCACTGCTTTAAGGTTATACAAAATGTGTGACGTCACGTAATCGGCTCCATACAAGGCAAGACATTTTTCGTTTTTCGCGCGTTTTTGAAAATTTAAACTTTAACATCGATTTTTTGTTAAAATCCGTTGATTTTTTTTTAAATATCTATGTAGTATGCATATTATATGCTAAGGAATAATTTAAAATGGTTTTCCAAAATTTGTCAAATACCCTATCAGAGGCTTCTACCTCGTCTATTATGGAAGTAACTGCAGTCTACTCTCCCAACCCTGTGGGGCAACCTCATTCGACAATCATGGGTCCCATACACTCTTGAATGTGTTCAAAAGATATCCTTCAAAATACTCAGCATTATTTGTTAATAAGAGCTTCCTCATATGGTGAAAGATATTTGTTTGGGATGTTCATGACATTTGTTTCTTTTTAGAGTGATCTAACTAAAATCGACCAGCCACCTTTAGTGGATTTATTTGACCTGGTGAAGAAATATAATGTAGAGGCTCTGATGGGCGAACAGCTAGCTATGGCGTGGGCTGCCATCACCTTGGAATATAACAAGAAGTAAGTGAAAACATTAATTATGAACATAGACAGACATTTCTTTTTTCCTTTGCTAAACTGTATAGTAGAGACTGAACAACAAAAGTCTTAGTACCTTCTAAGGATCTTCCTCGTAGCTATCAACTTGGATTCTGGGGTCCGCTTTACCAGTCTAACTGCGGATTTGGCTGAACTTCGATATTTTCCGTAAAGCGACTGCCATCTGGCCTCCACAACCCAAAGGCGATATTCTAGCAATGCAGATAGACTCGTTGTAGGATTTTTGAGGGCTCCCACTACCCGTAACGACTACCATAGATGTTCGTATGGCAACCGGGACCGACGGCTTAACGTGCTCTTCGAGGCACGACCAGACCAATGCAAATACCCATATTCATGCATACAAATATTTGCATTGAGCGGGGATCGAACCCGCTCCTCCTGCGTAGCGGCCGCGTTCACTACCGCTACGCCACATAGGCTGTCATCCACTACATAATAGACTCATGCCTGTAACTTCCACATATATTTTTAAATTTATGCTATACTTGACGGAAAAGCCGTCGCGGTTAACTCGCGTCGCCCCCCCGTATAATGTTATTAATCGTACAAAAAATTATACGTCAAAGCGCGAGTGATTACGGTCTAAATAAGAGAGTTCCTCATCTTCCAACACCGAGAGGAACATCAGTACCACAGCTCAACCGTCTGTCAGTTTGCAGGTGAGGTTGGCTCGGACCCGGTAGATCTTAGTGACCCGGAAGGTGTCGATGGGGTTTGATGGAGACCGTGCTTCCCACAAAGGAGACGGCCATCTTAAACCCGTAGATGGAACCCCCATGGTTAGCCGGTGTATTCTCTAGGCATTTACAGCCCGGCATCATCTGAACACCGGCGTGCGGTTTTAGTCGTTCCGAGCCGATGGCCTACGGGGGTGGTATTCGACCGGATTTTTGCGCGAAAAAAGTATTCTCCGTCGGAAGCACTCGTTCAAGTCCGGACCTAAATTTTTGAAACTATTGAAATATTGAATGAAAATTAAAGACTCATACATAACCCCATTTGGTTAGATACTGACTATAATTAATTTTAAAAAAGCAGTGCCATATCTTTTCAGAGGCCGTATGTGCACACCGATGTTGCTCCAACGTCGGTGGTACCAGCTCAAATTGGCCACCAGAGAGCGGTTCCTACAATTTCAGTCTGTCGTCATGAATTCCGGTGGCGATCATGACATCGCCCTACTCAAAACACGTAAACCTACACCGTTACAGACGGCGATAATTGCTCGGTGAGTACTCACACTTAATACATATTTGTTAGTACCTACATATATCTACATACACCCTTAGTAAATCCCCGAACTAATCTCCTACCCCGGCAGAGGTGTATTAATATTACATGTATTCGGTCCCATGTAATAGTAAGCAAGCATTTACCGTCTAACGATACCCACAGGTTGTTAGTAAGTACTTAGAAATCGATGTTGGTAGAGATAAATCTTAGTAGGTGATTAATAAATTCCCTAATTAGTTATACGTCTATGGTATACTAATCTTTATTTTGAGAAATTAAAAAATAACATTCGCGATACTGAAACCAAAAATATTTTTTTAACGAAGAATGTTAGTAGGTACCTATGCCAAATTGGTTAAATACTTGTTATAGTAAAGCGTGTATGTAAACAAATATACTAGTTTTTGCTGTGGTAAAAAAAAAACGATTAGTTTTGATTTTATAGGCATTTAAACTTGCTGAGAGCGCGAGCGGACTCAGCGAGTGTTGTAATATGACGTCACATCGTCACACCGAGTCCACATCGCACGTTTACTTCTATAAATCGGAAACTAATTGACGTATCGAAGTAATTCTTTCACTTGTATTTTTTTTAGAAAGAGAATATGGAGAGATAATATTCATCCGCGATGGACGCAGATATTACTGAACGGCTTTATTGTTTAAAAGGTTTTGCTCAGACTTATCTTAGTACGAATGTTTGATCGCAATCGGTTGAGTAGAACCGGAGATATATGACTAAAAACCGTCATCCACGCAGGCGGAGCAGTGGACATCAACTAGTAAATAACGAAACCTCTAATCTCATACTTATGTACCGCAATCGCACACGCTACTGCTGCGCCATAGAGGTTAATGTATGGAGTAAACAAGAACTAGTTATTACTATGTTTAAACCAAATACCAATACAAATGTCACGAACAATGTTAATCGCAAAGTATCCTCGTCCTAGGATGTATTAGGGCCTGTACCTGGTGCAAAGGTGCCCATCACGCTGGCCGCATTGCCTCTTTGGATGGCTATGGCCAGCCTTTGCACCAGGTACGGCCCGGCGCGGGAGTCTCCGGATTTCTCCCTCAACCTGCGCCCAATGTCCTCCGCGAACTGCTCAGCCTCGCTATTTAAACTAAAAAAATAAAAGTTTAATGACCCAAAAAAAAACAACAATTTATGTGTGTACATTTGGGATTTTGGGGACTTAGAGGCAAAGCTTATAATGCCTGTGTTAGGAGTCCACAGCTGATAGCTTTAATGATATTAATAATTTCAAATATTACTTATAGGTTCAAATCGTTGGTGATAAAACCATTTATGTCGTGGGAAGAGCGGATCAAACATAAACTCGTTATACTCCGGAATGAATTTGTAAGTATCTCCTTTCACTAGGTTTAACTTTTTGTATCATTTTGTGGGATACTGACAATGTTGTAATTACCGGCATATATCCTGACCCCAAAGTCCCGAGAGAAACGAGCCATGACGCGCGGATTGGTTTGATATAATCCATGATTGGTGGCTTTAAGCTGCTTTACCACCGCAGCACCGCGTGCTACCCTTAAAAATTTTGTGACGTAACTGGGGTCAAATTATATGCCAGTAATCATACTAAAAGAATTTCATAAGGATATCATTGACATATTCTCATTAACGTTTCAGGAATCCATAGCATTGCGCAAAAGGAATATGCCAGGTATGTGAACAAACAGATACATTTTGTAAGAAAAAAGTTTAGGCCGAACAACACTACTTTATAAATTTTCGATTTTAGTCGAGTTTTGGCGGGAAAACGAAGAGTGGTACGTCGTTGTGCTATTTTATTTTCCGAAATTGTTGTGAATTCGAGTTTTTATGTGTAAAAATGGTGGATTTTTAGTCATAACGTCTTGGACGTCTTCCACAAGTGTTAGAAAATGGCATAGTGAATTATGACTTTTCGTGTTCGAGCCAAATCTCCCTAGGGAGCTTCTAGTAAAGGCCCACAACTTTACTGAGGCAGCAATCATCTCATTGATCGTCATCATCATCGTCATTAATATCATCAATCTATTATCATCATCAAAAAATGAAGATATTTAAATAAATGAAGATGTGACTTAAAGGTCCATTGACCAGGTCATAAAAACCCAAAAAAAAAAAAACATTTTTAGTCGCCCTATTCAGCACTATACGACTCAGTATGGAGGGCTCATTTGTCTACATTTACTTTATTCGCACTAATAACACATAAGCGCGAATGGCACAAAGACAAATATTTAGGCGAACACAGCAGCATAAAAACTAGCGCCGCCTTAAATATTTAAAGGTCGTTCCAAATGTGACCAATATTTTTTTTGTCTGTTATTAAACTATTACGTAATTGAACTAAAAATTTAAAAATAAAAAAGAATTAAAAAGCAAACCCGAAATAAAAAGGAAAAAAATTATAGTCAAGTCCGTCTAATATCATTTTCCAATCAAATGTCTTACTTAAATTATATATTGGTATAGCTAAGTATACCACTTAGGTATACTTAGCTATACCAATATATAATTTATATTTATATATAGCTTTTCTCATTTTCAGATATCTCTGAAGCAGCAGTCATACCAGTACCAGAAACTATAGATTTAACTAACACCGCAGAAGAAACCGATCCACAATTAAAACCTGGTGAATTCGAGACTATCACTGTAAAAGAAACTAATCGAAATATTTATATCGATGAAAACGAACCTTGCAAAGAACAAAACATAAAAGGAGCAACTCGTGTAAACAATGATCCCCTAAATCCCCTAAATGATGATAATAACGCAATAATTGAAGATGTAGAAATGCATCTTCCATACAATACAATCTCAGTTGGGAGCAAACCAGAGCCAGTCTTACCGAAAATAACTAATATTTTTGGCAACGTTCATATACCGATTGAAAATTTGCCACAAATCAGTGAGATAGCTGAGCAACTTGCCAATAATACTGGTGTTGTTGCCAATGAACCTAACGAAACAAAGGAACACATCAATGCAGAAGGTGCAGCAGTAGATAGAAAAGATGAACCTATTGACATGAGTGACGAAAGCAATCAGTTAATGGAAGTAAAAATGGAATGTGAAATTTTTGAAGAACAAATCGGTACGCATACTATGAATGTTTCTAATATAGAAATAACTTTATTTGTATACATTGAGAGTTTTTGAAACTTTATATTAAGTAATTTTTGCAGGTCCAATCCGCACCGAAAATAATGTAGCAAGTGAGGTTATGGCAGGTGACAAGAAAAATGAAGATCTTACAGTGGATAAGAAATTACTCATGACTCCAATAGTAAAAACGGTAAAATTAGATGACATGGGAATATTGCCTATAGGTCAATTAACACATGTTACTAATAAAGCCATAATAGACGTAATCAATTTTAATAGTAAACTTGCTAAGACGAATACAGATACAATAAAGAATATGGCAACATTTGTCTCTGAAACAGTTAATTTATCTAGCGCCTTATTTAAAAAACCAAGCAATTTCACATATAATTCTGAGAAGTTGTCTAAGAATCCAGACTTTAATATTGTACTTAAAAAGCTAAATCATCGGTTTTTCAAATCGGAAAGTAATCGATTGTTGCTTAGAGCTTGCAAACCATTGTGTGTAGATGTTAGCAAAGCCTTTGAAAGCAAACTTGTAAATGGAAAATTGTATTTAAATACTGATAATGATTCACATAAGCGTGAATGTAAGGAGAAAAACAAAAATGATAATGTAGTACCTTTGACTTCGGTTCAAAAAAATATCTGTGCTTATATAGATAACACAGCACCAGTTAAAGCGCACGTAAACCATTTACTTGTACCAAAGCCTGAAGATTCAATAAAGCCCCAATCATCAAACAATATTGCCGACGTGGCGTATCAAAAATTCCTAACACAAAACCAAAAAGACAATCCAGAGACAGCTTCCTTTGAAAGTAGTAATAATTCAATACTGGACATAAATACAGTTGATGCACTGTTATGTATCATAGCCGATGTTGAAAAAATCAAGCCAACTTCAGACCCAATCTCAATAGGCAACATGGGTGATATTAATGTTCAAGTTATCACCGAAACAAATACTCATAAAAAATTTATTGCAATTAATCCAATACCAACCTATGAGCCCGCACAATGTTGTTGGGCGCGAGTAAAGATAGACGCACTTAAAACTCAAAAGCGTGCCCCACTACACGCTTGTAAGTATAAACGTTGTACATGCTGCTGTAAAGACCTGTTGGCGGTATTTTGTATGAACATGTATACCAAACATATTAGTAATAAACAGACTGATAAACAAACTGTAAGTCAGTCCACACAAACTTCTTCTAAACAAATCAATACACCCAGCAAAGAACGTAAAAAACTGACGCAGTTACCTAAAACTGATACCGTCAAGTTAAAACCAGAAACTAAACAATTAAATAATGAACAAAATAATAAAGTGAATGACATTCTAGCTAATATACTGCAGAATTTCAACCATTCCTCACAAACTTATTCTAAACAAAGCAATGCATCCAGAAATAAATCTAGACATCTAACTCGAATGTTGCCTAAACCAGGTCCTGTCAAATTCATAACAGAATCTAGACAACTAAATAAGTTAGAAAATAATAGAGTGAATAGCATTTTAGCTAATATAATGCAGAACATTCCAGAACAAAGTCTATTAGGACATGGATGTGACGTTGTTGTGATGAAAACAATGCTACAAAACTTCTCAGAGCCGTCTATAGATAAAATTGTATATTTGGGCAAAAATAAGATATTACTGACTACAACGAAAATTCCGAAGCATTTTAAAAAGTTTTTACATTTTCAACGTTATTTAGAAAAAGTTATGAATCTGCCCAAAGATGTGAAATTAATTTTACAATCTAATGGCCAAGCGCTCCTCCAATGTAAATTAGGAGCTGAAACTAACCTCAACGTATTAGCAACATTTACTAAATTCGTTGACGCATTTAATCAGCTATGCAGTACAGATACTTCACAGTGTTCTAAATATGTCGAGAATGAAAAAATAAATAATGTTGACAAAGCACCTGATTCGAAAAAAACTAATCACGAATCGAATACTACTTATGTAAATTACAGTACTGAAGTAAATGATGAAGTAAATCTGCTACCTATAAAAATATCAAATGTTAAAACTATCACTGAAGAGGATTTTGCACCTCAATCTGAATCACATAAACAACCAAATCAGAAACATCGCAACTACTTTGTTCATGCAATGCGATCAAGGTTAGGTAGCGTATTACGTAAAGCGCTCACTCCAATTCAATTATTATCTGAACTTAAATACGCTTATTCAAAAAAAGGCTTATTCTTTAAGTTAGATCTAGATGATGGATCACTTATGCCTATCAACTTACGTATTAAAGAGAATATAACAGCGACAAAGTCAAAAAAATCTAAGTCTGCACTTAAAAAGACCAATACAACCATACCAACAGAAAAGGTTCAATATAAATTTTATTTTGAAGATCCCGTCACTGGTATAAAACATGTTTTGAATAATATAGACCTACCCACAAAGAGTAACTCAATTCAAAACGAAGCCACAGAGACACGGAAACAGCAACAAGAATCTTCTGAATCTGTAATACAGCAGCAAGAATCTTCTGAATCTGTAATACATCAACAACAATCTTCTGAATCGGTAATACAGCAACAAGAATCGTCTGAATCTATAGAATACCAACAAATATTTTCTACATATATAAAACAATTGATTACTGATCGTATGAGACCACCGCATCTACAACTGAAACAAGTTTAGAGGTTATGATAAAAAAGGAAAAGACTTGAATAATAACATTCACGATAAAACCGAAACACTATAGATGTGATATGTGCACTGTAAAATGGTAAATAAAAATTAAGGTTACACCAACCAACATTTTAATCACCAATCAACGGAACTCATACAATTATTATTAATAGTACATAATTCATATAAATTAATAATAACGTATTATTCCTTCGCACGAGTAAGTTGCTAAGCACAATTGCTACGCGAGCGACAAGCGCGACAACACAACGCGTTGCGATGTGGCGCATAAATATCAAATTGTCGTTGTTCTTTTTTATGTACTAGGTATGTTGTGTCACGTGAAAAAGGAGGAATATATCACACATCGTACGTGGGACAGCGCGTTTCTTTTTAAACTTGTTGTTTGCGCCATTTTTTAAGCCGCAATGTGTTTGTATGCCATGTCTGTATAATAATACTGTAGTGATAAACGGAGTATGCAGTAATCGTGGCGGTTTTAACAGTGCCGAAATATCGGAACAAATAAAAAACACAATTAATGTGAATGACTCAATCAATTGACTTTACTACTCTAAGTCGTACCCAGGGATGGGGGGAGCAAGTGGGGCGCTTGCCCCACTCAGCAGCAGAAGTTAAGAATTTGAAAACACGACAAGTATTCGATTTTACTTTGGCCCAGGCCCTTAAAGAAAGCTGGGTACACCTATAAAGTCTATTGTACCGTTTTCACAGTTTGGACCCTACTAAAGCCAATAATGAAGAAATATTCGCACACTATAAATAATTTAGTTGCTATCCTGTGATACTAGTATTAATAATCATCTAATTAATCTCAAAATTGTAAAAATAGCTTATGCAATAATTATGTGAGGTGTTCGTCATTTATTCATATTTTTGTACCTAGAAGATAGATAGTACGTAATGTTACGAGCGTGGGGTCGGTTTAAATGCGGGAACAACCTTTGAAGACAGATTTTATTCAGCTGCACTTAAATTACAGCAAAGCGCGTAGAAATTCGAAAACTCTTCCGTACACAATACACAGTCACTTGTATAATCGCACTGTATCGCTGTCATCGCTTCGAATACTAGTCGTGGACTGACTGAGCGGAGGCTGCTAGCTCGCCTTAAATATCCGGCGCGGCAGAGTAGCGAATGTTCTCGAAAAGACAGCAACATTCTAGAATGTTCGATTCTAGAATTTCTCTAGCCTGACGTTTCGTTCTATTCATTCGATTCCTTTTAGAACAGTGACGTCAAGGCATGCTCTCTCTTTCTATAGTGCCGTCTCGCTCACTCCTATTGGAATTTCTCCATATACTGATGTCGACTGAAAAGGCCCATAAGGGGTCCTAAAAAGGCTTAAAAAGGGTCCCCAGGGTAATGGGGGGTAATGCAGATCGACGGGGAGTGGTCTGACACGGCCTGAAAACTGTTTTCAGGCGCCTGAAACAAATGGCAACTTGGTCAAAATTTCGATTCTTCGGGAGGTGAAAGAGCCCCTTTTGAAACGTGCCGAAATGTCGTTTCAGCCTTCTGAAAACTTCTTCTAACACAGAAAATGACGATTTATTTGCCAAGCGCCCGGCGTAGCAGTAAAATACCACCTAAGTAGTACAGCGATAGAGCGGTCGACTGCTAATTAGGAGGTTGCAAGTTCGATTCCTGCTCAGTGCATACATTTGTAAGCATCAATATGTATGTTAGCATTCATATTGGTGTTTCTTTGTAAGTATATTTTGGTATAAAAAATATAATATATGTATAAGTGTTTACCCGCATTCTAGAATCCGTAATGCAAGCTTTTAATATTTTAATAAATTAACACACCCTTTTTGATTAGTTTTATATTTAGGAACATAATTCACATAAACAATCAACGTTACATTTTTAATATCTTGATGCAGAACAGAAAGCGTCAAGCATAGATAAGTTGCATTGCCCATATTGCCATACATAATAATTAGTTACACCACAGATACTACTACACATGTTTGCGTTGCCCTTCAACACACATGCTAGTTAAGCAATACTTACTTCGGGTCTAAATAGCGCTATGTAGAATGTTTTAGAATGTTAATTTTCTCTTTTAAACCAGCACCCATAACACGGTAGGTATTCGAAAGTAATATCTTTCGAATTGTTTCGTCCAATGATTTCGTAGGATACTGTCAGGTGACCAAAATGATAATATACCTTGGGACATATGTACATATTATAACTGCTTATACTGTTGATTGATGGCACTTGGTGGAACTTGCATCTGATACCCAAAAAACATGTATCAACCTTTGATAATGCCGTAAGGCGAAACCGCTCAGGATTTTAATAAATAATGTGGAATAGTACAAGTAATTTCATTGAAGATACATATTATATTTTGTACCTAAAATGCGTTTTTTGGGCGCTCTTGAAGATAGTACGGGTTGCTACCGTAGTGGACGCGCTCAAATTCAATAATCATGGATTATTACAAACCAATATGCACGCGCGCTGGCGTCTCTCGTGTCACGAGATTAAGGTCTAAGAAATGTGTCGCGAGGACATAGGTTAAAGAGACTCTACTCTAGATTGAACGCCTGGCAGTTATCTCGGTCTCGAACCGACTAAAACCGCACGCCTTCTCGGGTCTCCGATGTAAGTTTAGCCCCATGACTAACATAGGGCCATGTACAGTTCCGACAGTTGCTAAGATCATTGGAAGTAATCATGTAATTAATTTTTAATCTTATGTTGCTTATCTCTAATAGGACAAGAGTATGTTATTATGAAAAGTTCTGTTAGTATTTATTTGTAGGTGTAGTCGACCAAGGAGATGCGGTTGCACCTTTACATATAACTTTGTATGCAAAAGTACTACGGTATCTGCTTTGTCGACTGTACATACGGCCAAGGAGATAAGTTTACACCTTATACATGTGAGGGTGTATACTTATCGTCTTTGCCATGTGTACAGTAAAAATATTAGGTATAGGGACTGTACAATATGGTCATTACCTACTTATTATATTGTTAAACAATCTAAGTGTATATTTGAATTATTGAACTTTAATATTTTTAAATTATTAAAATTACTAATTTGATAAGATTACTTATAGTTTAGTATCGTACGTAATGAATGAGTAATAAAAATTGTTAAAATATATTTACGTTTTATATATTTTATATTGTTTTCTTTATGAAATCCAAAACTTCCAAATGGTTTTCTCAGGGGATATAGAAACTTCGCCCGTATGGATATGGGTTTGTATCCATATTGGTTGATTAAATTTATCCATGTAAGTGGGATTACTGCACTTAAACAAAAAGCTCGGCTTGGGCCCCAAAGGTGAGGCTAGGTTGCACACTCAGGTATACCTATTGAAGCAAAATTAATGTCTTAAATATTTACACAATCATTAGGTATATAAATAAAAACTTTATGTAAACATCAACATATTATATTAATTAATAAATATCTTTCTTTATCTAATAACTACATTAAAGTTATCAACCACTGCTTTCGCTATCTCTGCATGCACTTTGTTGACTTCTGCTTTCGTTAGTGTACGCTCGAGATGTCTGTACACTATATTGTAACAAAGGCTGTGCTTCTTGGATTTTGGATGCACAAACTTGTCTTTGAGTTTTACCTGAAATAAAGTTATTAAAACTAAATAAAACTTCCTTTAAAAAAAAAATTGTAACTGAAGTTACTAATACTCCTGTTTACTAGCTAAATTACTTGTGTCATGAGTGGGTTCATATTGGTAATTTAATGACCAGTAGGATTCAAATCCAGGACTCCTGCCTTCCCATTTTAACTACTGTTCTATTTTTGTATATACATTACTACTGTACCCCACAGTTTCATCTACCTTACTCAGTTCAATTCTACTTATATTGAACCTGAAGCATTTGCCTTATTGCCAGGCTCTTAATGGTCAAAGCCTAATGTTACATAGCCTATAATGTTAGTGATTATTAGTAAAAAGGAGATAGGGCAACAACGGTATTTCCGTCCAATTGAGCAGTTCGACTAGAGAAGTACCTCCGCCCTACAGAATACCGTGGTCATAATAATCTCGTGTTGAGTATAAGTCACCTGGCAATGAGTAGGATAGCCAGAGCTCATTGGAGAAATTTTGTCTCAGGCTTGTCCTGCTTTATCTTCTACACTGACAGCACAGAAACTCTTTTTTCTAACAGGGTCGGCAGCACAAGTTTGACTCCCCTGGTGTTACACATGTCCACAGGCCATGATCACCACTATCTATCAGGTGGGTTGTATACTTGTCTGCCACCTAAGTGGTATAAAAAAAGTAAAAGAAGATAATCATACCTGTTCTATAATATCACCTCCAACATCTCTGACTAGATCATAGAAATCATTATTCATGAATGTATCTATGGTTAGATCGGGCGGCAGCCAGAATGACATGTCATTTGTACACTGAGGGAATGAAGACACCGGCTTATATTTAATATTAGCATTGATATCATCATTCTGAAATTGTGATAAAAATCCTGAATCTGTACTCCACATCAATCTTATATCAGGAATCTTGAATAGAGCCATTGCAAGTCTCTCTAGACCCAAACCAAAGGCATATGCAATAGTATTATTTGCTCCTGCATGATTAAGGATCTCATGTCTAACAATGCCACACCCTAAAACCTCAAGCCAGTCATTCTCATAAAAAATTTCTAGCTCCCAAGACGGATGAGTGAAAGGAAAATATGCTTCAACCCATCTATACTTGATTTCATCGCCAAATACAGCCTTCACTAAGCCAATAAGACAGTTTTTAAGCTGAACTTCCATTAGTTTTGTGGCTTCCAGGGTGTGGCAGCTTTGTTTCATAGGGTCGTCTATTGAGTAAGTGAAAGCTTGGCTATTATTTGAATTAAAATTATGTTCAAATATATGTAGGTCTGGTTTGTCAGGAAACAATTCATCTTTGTGCTGCGACCGTACTGCATCCAGCTACAAACAAAAAATATAATTTATTATGTTTAAAAAGAAGCAGTATTGAAATATAAACTATTTATATGATTGAATTTTATTTATGAAAAATTAACTAAAATATGTGTAGCATTCCAATAACATTGCTGTATGTAGAACTCAACCAAAGCAGATTACAAATACAGGCTACAAAGTTAGTAAAGATGATTTAAAAAAAGTTTTCTTTTAAAGATGTTGGGATGGGTGGTATTTACCCAAGTTCGACGGGAGTCGGTAGGCGTGAGATGTCGTGCGGTGTTCCATAGGGGTCGGTCCTGGGGCCACTCCTGTGGAACATCGGTTACGACTGGGTGCTTCGCGGGGTGTTACGCGGATGACACGCTAGTGACGGTGAGCGGGGCTACGCACCGCGAAGCGACCCTGAGGGCCACGACCGCGGTTGCTCAGGTCGTCGACAGGATCCGGCGGCTGGGTCTCGAGGTGGCTCTGCACAAGTCCGAGGCCATGTTCTTTCATGGCCCTCGGCGCAGGCCAGGCCCGGGAGCCAGCCTAACAGTGGGAGGCACTCCCATCGACATCAAGCCCCGGTTGAAATACCTGGGGCTCGTGCTTGACGGTCGATGGGACTTCGGACAGCACTTCCGAAATCTGCGCCCCAAGTTGGTGCTCACGGCGAATGCCTTGGGCCGGTTGTTGCCCAACTTGTAGGGCCCAGAGGCCTTCTGCAGGAGACTTTACGCGGGTGTCGTGCGGTTCATGGCCCTATACGGGTGCCCCGTGTGGGCGGACACCCTGGAGGCCAGATTCGTGCCTCTGCTCCGTACGGCGCAGAGCACGATGGCCTCCAGGGCCATCAGGGGATACCGCACGATATCCTTCGAAGCGGCGAGTCTCCTGGCCGGATCGCCACCGTGGATCTTGGAAGCGAGGGCCCTTTCGGCACTATATCAGTTCCGAAAGGAGGCGCGGGAGCGGGGATTCGATTCCGAGCCCGAAGATATTCGGGCCGAGAAATCCCGGCTCCACCAGATCATGGTGGCCGAGTGCAAGCGACGACTTGGGCACGCCGTGATTGCAGCGGTAAGACCCATCATGGGGGAGTGGCTAGAGAGGCAACACGGTAGCCTCTCGTACCGTCAGACGCAGATTATCACCGGGCACGGTAGCTTCGGGCGGTATCTGCATCTGATGGGTATAGAGCCAACGCCCGAGTGCCATCACTGCCACGCGAGCGTGGACTCGGGGCTGCACACGCTCACCGAGTGCCCGGCGTTTGAGACGCCGAGGCGGGAGCTTGTGGCGGCCCTGGGGGTGAGAGTGCTCACGCTCTCCACCCTGCTCGCGGTGATGGTCCGCTGCGCGGATGCGTGGGCGGCCAGCGCCTCCTGCCAGCAGGTCATGCTCGCGAAGGAGACAGCAGAGCGGGCGCGGCGCGATGAGCGAGAAAGGCTAGCTGACATCGCTGCACGCGCCCGAAGGCGGCTCGGGCGTCGGAGGGCGCAAACTGACCTCCGCCCCCCATGAGCGCGGGCTTGAGGGTGACAGGTGGAGCCGCCCGTCACCCTAGCAGAAGCAGGCCACGGCGGCGGCGCGCATCGTGGGACGATGCGCGCCTCCCCACACCGGGGTTGAGTCGGGGACCGCGTGGTCCCCCCCTTCCCGAGGAGGGCCAGACCGAGAGGGATGCCCCTGGGCCAGCCGGGGTGCGAGGGATATGTCGCATGACAACCTCACCTTCGGCCTAGCACTACGACCCAGGCCTAGCTCTAAGGGCTGAATAGATCTGGTTGAAATTTGGTACAGGGATAGATAATTAAAAAATTAAATTATAACGAAATAGTTTTGTTGAAACTTACTTGATGAAATACTGGAAAATGTGTTGCATCAATTTCATCTCTTCGGTAAACATCACCAATCATCAAAAAGTTATCTAAACCAGACTTGAGAAGTTCGCTCTGATGAGCCGTCATATGTCCCCGGAGCATAGTCCCTCGGTTGATGTAATAGCAATCAGATTTCACCCTGCTTGGGTGGTCCAAAGGAATCAAGAGATCATCGAAGTTCTGTTTAGTAGTTACTACCGGAGACAAGTTGTCGTATACGCTGAACGTAGGATTACCGCTATGGGTAAAAGATGAATAAAAATAGTTGACAATTCTTTGTCTCACAATCGATAGTGGATGGTTTTTTTGTAAGTGCAGGTTACGGCCTAGATACGATATAATTTTAGGCGTTATATTAGTATAATCGTCTGATGGGAATTCCTTGCCATTTATTTGCACTGACGCGGCTGCCTTAGCTGCCGTGCTGTATTTATATTTTGATAAAACCGCTATCGGTAAGCGAGTTACTTTAAAAAATAATTTAGTCATTATTTATGCTTTGAAAAACGATATCAGTAATTTTTTACATTCCAGTTATTGAAACGATTACACACTCTGTAATAAAATATAGCAAATCCGTTGTGTCTCTCTATATTTTAATATAATTAAATAATACTTTCGTTCAATTTCGTAACACAACATAACCTTTATTTTTTCTATTTTTTGACAACACAATTTTGTGACAATTTTTTTTTTTTTGGTTTTTATGACCTTGTCACTGGACCCTTAAGTCATTTATCTACTCTGATACTATAATACAAAGATTATAAAATTGAAATCAAAACTCTTAAGACAAACATTACGCACAGGCCAAAAAAAAGTTTTATTATGATACAGGTCTTGTATGGACACCTATATCATAAAATAACTTTTTAATCATAACGATACACCTATACAACCTCCATCTGGACTGAACTAGTACTTTAAAAAAAAACGGCCGATTCGGAAGAAAAAAAAGAAACGCGCATGCGCAATCGATGTTTGCGCCTTGGCTTGGCGTCTACTTTTTTTTTACATTTATATTAAACAAAGTTTGGTTTTGTTTGTAAAATAAATTAGTTTATGTATTATAGTATGAGAGAAGATAAAGTAGTGTATGACACTGTACATAACTTGGTCTTATAACACTCGTGTGATATAATAAATAACTCGCCTACGGCTCGTTTTTTTTAAACACACTCGTGTTATAAGAACCCTTATTATGCAACAGTATCATAAACTACTATTAATTAATATAAATCTTTATATATTTTCATTTTTTGATGATGATGATAATAGATTGATGGTATTAATGACGATGACGATGATGACAAAATCCACCATTTTTACACATAAAAACTCGAATTCACAACAATTTCTGAAAATAAAATAGCACAACGATGTGCCACTCTTCGTTTTCCCGCCAAAACTTTACTATTTTAAGCAAATAAAATTCAACATTTTTATAGTTTAACCACGGAACAGAAAAAACGATGGAAGTGTGAAGTAGGCGTGGCACGCGTGTCATTGATATGCGGAGATTTGCAAGCTCTTACAATTTCAACCTTCAGTCGTATCTGTCATCACGTGTATTTGACAGTTTTGGACCGTGTGTTATTTAATACTATTTAATAGAAATAATTTACGACGTTTTGTACTGGTCATTAATTTAAATGACGATGATGACGAAGACGACGATACTAGTACTAGTAGTGAATAAAAAAATATCCTAAACATTTCTTTTATTTAATTATAACAATTGATTTCTTAAAATTCGGATATTATAGTAATCGATCTCTTAAAGTTCGGATATTATAGTAATCGATTTTTTCATCCCATCCCTATAATTCAATTGTCAGAACTGTCAAACGGTACTTCTTAGATTTGACGGACTGTAATCCTTGTTTTTTGATTGTTGTATGTATATTTATTGTTTTATATCCATCTGTCATGCCACAAATGTTTATATTCTATGTTTAAAAAAATTTAAGCTTTTATTGCAAAATTCTTTGTAATTTTCTTTACGCTCGTATTTATTTGCTTTCAACGTCCCAGTCTTCTCCATCCTAGCGTTAATTCCAGTCGCACCCGAAGCTTTCAACTTGGGAGTCCGCTTTACCAGTCTAATTGCGGATTTGTCTGAACTTCGATATTTTCCGTGAAACGATTGACACACACAAAGCGATATCGAAGCATTGCTTTCAACAACACAGTATCACTGTATATTTCAATTATTTATTCATTTTTTCATAAACTAACATATTATAAGAACAATGTTCTTATTTACTAACTTTGACAGGAGGGTATCTCATGCCAATATGCGTTATGTCAATTGGAACCATGTTGTTCAGAAACCAAAGAAAATGTTTCAAAATGAATATATTTTTATTAATTTTTTTTCGAAGCTTCTGCTTTTCGTAATCTTCCATACCTTATTTAAGAATTTTACTTTGTTTATAAGACTATATTTTGCCTTATTTGCTAATAAATAGGACATTTAGTCAAGAATAACAAAAACGGAGTTGTTTGATTTACTTTTCGAACGCATTGTTCATTCAATACCAAGTTGATTTCGCTCCCAATGTCTCTTCTCTATTTACATTAGGATGACGTCACTACGGTAATCGTATCGAGCTCTCGATACCTTATGATTTGTGTTTGTGCTGTCTCCTAACGTAATACTCCGTTATCGTATCGAGGTGTCGATACCGTCACGTTACGAATTCGAATATTATTCGTGCTCGGGGTACTGGATCAAACTTGCTTCTCACTCTAACTCTATTCCGAAAAAGTTCAACTACTCCCCAACAGATGTCCGTTTATTTCAAGACTGTTATTTAAAACCTTAAGCGTTAGGAATACGGTTGATATTACTTTGAAGTATTATCTCTCTCACTCTAACTCCTTAATATTAACGCTAGACCGGTGACATAAAATATTGGCAATATCGATAGATTTGAAATTTGTTTTCGTAATGTCAAAGGATTCCAAACACGGAACAGAAAAAACGATGGAAGTGTGAAGTAGGCGTGGCACGCGTGTCATTGATATGCGGAGATTTGCAAGCTCTTACAATTTCAACCTTCAGTCGTATCTGTCATCACGTGTATTTGACAGTTTTGGACCGTGTGTTATTTAATACTATTTAATAGAAATATGCCTTACTGGGTCATTTTGTAGTGCACCGATGATAGTAGGAGCATAAATATTCGAAATGGAGGCGTTTTATACCATCGATAAGTCAGGATATAGCAGAATTAATAACTAATCTTATTGAAATGCAAAGAAATAAAATAAAATAAAAAATCAACCTTACCACATCTCAATAAAGCTTGTTTTTGATTACACACAATAGACATGTCATACTTATTTATTCTAGGACTTTCTTCGCTATTCATTTAGTGATGTAGTCAAACTTTATCGATATCTACTTTTTTTAGAAATATTTATAAACTTTTGTCAAATGGTTTTATTGTTTTTTTTTTATATCACGGAACATTCTGAACACTTCTGCATACCCATTCAAAGGATACGGGCGTGATGTTATGATGTGTAGTGGCATAGACATAGCAATAATATGCGTTTGCAGCAATTACTGCTGATTTCCTGGTTTATTTTTTTTATAATTTAGAAAACGGGAATTAACGCGATCATGGTATAGGTACTTATATACCTCAGTCAGCCTGTGACCACGGCCGGTGTAACCTGGTCGAAACGTCAGGCAATCAAAGGTATGTAAGTACCTATACCATGATCGCGTTAATTCCCGTTTTCTATATTATATATCATGGAACGCGAGAGTTTAAAAGTTAGTTTTTTTTTTTATATAGGACACGTCAATTTGACTTTACCTTGCCTGATGGTAAGCTGAAGGCAAAGTCTCAGGAGAGAGGGCCACCATTATACACACGTGCCATGTTAACAATGGTGGCACTCAGCTTGACGGCCTCATCAGATGATTTTTCACGCCCCGCTTACAGGACCCGGGACTGTAGGAAGAGGGAAACACGTGAGCTGGCAAGGAATTCCAGGTCTTAATTGTGCGACAAAGGAAAGAGTCACCGAACCGCTTGGTTCTTGAAGGAATGTTCTGCACCGTATGCGGGTGACATCTAAGTGCACTGCACGTGTCGTCCTGTATAGGAAAGGAGAGAGTGGGACTAATTGGAATAGCTCTTCAGAACATTCGCCATGGTAGAGACGGTAAAATACTGCCAAGGAAGCAACATCTCTACGCAGCTGCAAAGGCTCGAGGGTACTCGTGACCTCAGGATTTCCGATAATGCGGACCGTACGTAGCTGCAACCTGTCGAGAGCATCTAATATTGAAGTGTTTCGTTTTCTCTCTCTGAAACCCTTTATCGGATCTTTACAAAAAATAAATGGTATCATTCCGGAATAGTCTTCTTTCGAACAAAGAAGGAATTTTGCAAATTTGTCTACACATGACGAAGCTATGCGCGTACAAACATACAAAAATATAAACTTCCGAATTGAACAACTCCAGCTGGATATTTTCTAGTTTGTGAACGCGGCGCAACATGCATACGCGATCAGCAAATAGATTTTGGTGCTCTACGTTTTCTCATTTTATGCAAATTAAATTAATTATTTCAAAGTAGTGTATGAAACTGCTCGTAATATGGTCTTAAAACACCCGTCTGATACTGTAAAATACTCGCACTTGTATTTTAAGTACAACGATTTCACATTTTCTGATATTTTGTGTCTGACGCCGATAGCCGTCACCATGTGCTGTTTCCACATATATTCAATAAAATCGGTCCGATTCGGCCATTTACTCGATCGCACAGACTGGATGAAAAAAAGAAAAAATATCCTAGCAATTATTTTCAACATCTTTTTCTACTTTATTTTATTTCCTTCGATATCGGAGCCGACACTAATATCGGATATCGGATGCGCCGGATAGTGTGAAAACGTTTTTATTTTGCAACAGTTACATAAAATATCTACTATAAATGGACACTTGTTTTATTTCAATTAAATAGGTACATACGTAGTTTGACGTCTTCATACATTTTTAATCGTTAATAAAAAACAGTTCAACAAGCTATAAAATCCCTCTTTTTTAGTACTCTTAGATTATAATTACTAACAGCGTTTGGAATCATTTGACATTACGAAAACAAATTTCAAATCTATCGATATTGCCAAAATTTTATGTCACCGGTCTAGCGTTAATATTGAGTTAGAGTGAGAGAGATAATACTTCAAAGTAATATCAACCGTATTGCTAACGCTTAAGGTTTTAAATAATATTCTTGAAATAAACGGACATCTGTTGAGGAGTAGTTGAACTTTTTCGGAATAAAGTTAGAGTGAGAAGCAAGTTTGATCCAGATACAAAACGTCGTAAATTCCTTTTTTTATCTATATAAAAGTAATCACTAAAACGATTGAATAAGGTATGTTTTCGTTTTGCAGTGTGCATATTTTAGGCTAGTTTGGTGTTAAAGATATACGACCAATAAAAACAATTGTTTACTAGTAGTGCAACGTATTATTATCTGGTTGTATGTGTGAGTTTGGCGACATTGGTTCCGCTATTGAATCTGTCCTATCCACGGAGGACAGAATATGATTAAGTAGCGGAGATGCCACAGTCAAATTTCTCGTAAGAAAAACGCGTGACCAAATGCGGGTGGGAAGGGAGACGCGGGGGGCATGACGTCATACCTCGTCCACGTCTCCATCTAGTGCGTCATAGCGAAACCGAATAGAAACAGACCTTGTCATTTTTGTTATATAGTTTGACTATTCGCCACTAAGCGCTACACAGAATTCTAGAATAATCTATTTTAAGGAAATAATTTTCAAAAATAAGGCCATCTTTTGGATTATAGCAAAATCATTTAGGGGGCTAAATGATTTGGCCTTATACCAACAGATGGCCCAAATTTTTTTACTTTAATTTTCAATTTTAGCAAAATATTCCATTTAATAAATAATATAACATTTTTGAAATTGCTAATGAAGTCGGGCGAGATTATTGTGATCATTTTCATAAAATGAATTGAGTTATTATTACAACTAGTATACATGCCAGACTAGGTTACTTATTTCTTCTCTACGCTAGATGGTTCTGTTAAGACATTTTTTTCGGAAAAATTAAAATTTAAATATAGTGGACTTACTGATGAAATGTTATACCCTTAAAATGTTGAAATTGTTTATTTTTACACTTTGTACATCCTTGTACTGTACACTTCATTCTTAAACCAGGTAAAAGCTATTTTTATCCTTGAACTTTTGACCAAAAATGACAACCGAACGCAAGGACGTTTCACTAGAACTGGATGGTGACGTCACAGACCAATTGAGTCGTTTTGACATATGGAAGGCTCGCGACTCGATTCCCTTGTAACATCTCCGCTATCATTTCCTTCTCCATGGTCCTATCACACTTCTAATAGTTTTTTCTGTTCTGTGGTCCTATCACACTTCTAATAGTTTTTTCTGTTCTGTGAGTTTAACTTGACCATTTTATTTAACTGTTTATTATATAACTATACCCATAGCAATTCTCAACAAAAACACTGAGGTAGTTGAGAAGAATTATTTTCAACGTGAATATAATACTGGCAAAAACACGGTAAAACACGACAAAAATGGTTATGGCAATAAAATTAGAATATAAAGAAGAAGAAGTATTTTTTTTTTTTTTAAGATTTTATTGGCAACTGGATACAAGTCCTTAATGCAGAAGAAGAAGTATTAACTTCAAACTTGCCATTTAAATGTCACTTTTACATAACCTCAAAGTCCTCACTATAACGTACTTGTTTATTTTGATCGATTTTTTGAATTAAAAACGTATTGTTTTACCAAGATTACCGCTAATAACAGTATATAGGAATAAAATACAATGTTACGTAAGAGGCTTTTGTACTTGGCGCAACTGACTGCCGTTGGAGGCGGAGGTTATTATATTGGACAAAATAAAGATAAATTTAATGATTATTCACTTACAAACTCCGTGACTATTGATGGCAAGCGTATTATGAATAAACCAGGGTTACCTGTCTTTGGTACAGTCTCTGCAGCAACTCCTTTTGCGGATACTGGTGGATCTAAAGATCGGGTAGGCTGCAGATTTATATTTTATAGATAAAGTAATTAATATTTCTTATTGAATTGAATGGAAGGAAGGAAGGAAGGCGCAGGACCGGTCACTGTGGAAATCCTTGGGGGAGGCCTTTGTCTAGCAGTGGACGTCTTTCGGCTGAAATGATGATGATGATGATTGAATTGAATACACATTAACAGTTATATTAAAGCAGTTTCAAGGGTATTTTTTTTATAAATCGAAGCTTACTCTTATTTTTATACTTATTAAAGTTTTTGAAACCTTAATAGTTTGGACAGATTCAATGATCTATTACTGGTTTTTTTTATAATAAGCCTAATAATTGCTCTATATTATAGATATCACAGATTATGAAGTATGGCTTTCCGGGTTTAGACAATGTTAGATCCTATGACGACTTTGTACTTTCATATGACAGAAGAAACAGAGTTCCACACTGGGTGTTTGAGCATTTGACTAAGGCTCACATTGCTAAGAATGATGCAGTGGATCGCAGCAAGTGTGACTTCCAGCCTGATGAGAGCATACATCCTTTCTTTAGGTAAGGCACCTAAAACAACTATTAATGTTATATTTATTTACTTATGTAATTAATACTATTTTTTTAAACAACTTACTTAAGTTTTAGACAAGCACACTTCTTTATGATTGTCTGTAAAGTAACATGAGCATTAAATAAATCTCCTAAGGGTTTTTTTCCAAATATTCAAATAGTTAACCCTACCCTGAGATAGGCTAGAAGGGAGAGAAATGGAACATATAGTACCTTAATGCTGTTTCAGATATGTGTTTCATGGCAGCCCGCAGATGTAATAATGTAACAAAATTTTAGGTAAATAACATATAAGGTAACATTATTTAAATGTTGCAGATCACAGAACAGTGACTATAAGCGTTCCGGCTATGATCGAGGACACATGGCAGCGGCTGGCAACCATCGTCTTCACCAAAAACATGTGGAACAGACCTTTTTCCTCAGCAACATGGCACCACAAGTAAGCAGTTATAGTCTTTAACTTCTAGATATAGATGAGATCAGTGTTTAGTGGCTTAATAATTGGTAAAGGTTAAACAGGAACCTTGAGCCTGGAAAAGGACCCCAGACCAAACGCCCCTCTTGGCTCACCCCGCCTGCGGGATGCACTGGAGGGAGGCAGGACGAGAGCGGGAACCGCGCGTGGGGCGGTCGTAGAATCGTAGATTGGTATACATAAGGCGAAAGTGCAGACGACAGGTTTTTTAGTGTTAGGAACACCAAATAATTTGCGATAGCAGCCATTGAAAATAGTTTTTTTAATGTGAAACAGTCGCATAAACTTTCGGACTTTCGAATGCTCACCCTTAAGGCCGAACTGGCCACTTAGCCACATGTTCAATCATACCTCTATTTTAGTTAATAACCAATGACTCATCTATTGCAGGTAGGTGAAGGCTTCAACAGATCAGCTTGGAACACGTTAGAGAAACATGTGCGGAAACTGACCAAAGTATATGACAATGTTTACTGCTGCACCGGACCACTGTATCTACCCAGGTAAATAACGATGGAGGCTTGTGCTCCTACTTAAAAACTGGCAAATATCTTGACAACTGCACAGAAAGCGCTGTTTAGATCTCTTTGTTGGTTGCCCGGGGCGCGACGTTTGTGGAGCACCAAGTTAAATATATTTAAACTATCACTGGCATTAATTGCTTTACATTATATTAAACTAATCACGGACTCAAAAGGCTCGCGTAATTGGGTGAACAGTCGATTTCCTGATTGGCCCTCATATTTTAGGTTTTTTATACCACTTAGATGGCAGAACACCGGGTACGTTATGCTACCGACCCACAGGACCATCTAATGCCCTTCTTGAAGAACCACATATATTATAGTCCTTTGGGAAAACCACAGTAGTACATTCCACAACTTGTGCGCGGAATGAATATTTTAATCTTTACCTTCAATTTTCAGACGAGAATCGGACGGTAACTCGTACGTCCGGTACCAAGTGATAGGAGCGAATTGCGTGGCGGTGCCCACGCATTTTTACAAGGTGGTAGTGGGCGAGTCTACTGACGGGACCCTCGATATGGAGGCCTACGTCATGCCTAATCAGAAAATACCTGATTCAACGCCCGTATCCAGTTTTATGGTGAGGCTTTACTTACTTTTTGGGACCTAGTTCGAACCAAAACTTTCTTTTATCCTAGCGTTAGGGTCAATCCCCACTGAAAGAGGAGGGACCGGTAGCGGCTGTTCGAGGCAAAATATATACAAACCATCTTGAATTTCATCTATGGAAGAAAAAGATAGTCATTTGGAGTCGAGAGGAATTAAGGATTGATCCTTAATTCCGGTCGTATCCGTAAAGCTTTGACGTCGGCTGCACCCCGAGGGGAAAGCTTCGGGTGCGGACCCTGGATTTTTCTATTCTATCTGTGTGTTTGACTGAACTTCAACTAAACTAAAGTTTATCTTGAGTCGCTCTCGATAAGGCCCCGGGTCAGGATCGAGGGGTCCCGAGTTCGATTCTTGACTATTATACTACCGTCGTGACTACGTCTTAACACCAGCTTAGCGTAACGGAAGGGTTTTTTTTAATTAATAAGTATTTTAATTTCAGGTCCCACCAGAAACTATTGAAAAGGCTGCCGGACTATTATTCTTTGACAAATTACACAGAAGTAAACTTACTAGGATAAATGGCAAAAAACTTTAATTATATTAATGACAATTAAATTTTTATTGTATGGCAACCCTAAACAAAGTTTAGTTCCAGATTTTGCTGTGTAAAAATGTTGTAGAATATTTATTATTGTTTTTTGCCAGCAGTCACATACTAAGTATCTCAATTATAATGAATTTGTATATAAATAAGTTATTTGTAAATAGAAAATATATACGTTTACTGGTACTTTCGTTTTTTTACCATTCACTGCAGTAGGTACACATACTTCGATATCGCCAATGGGTTGTGATGGTTAAAGTTTCCTAATCAGGAATTCAGATTCGGAATTCCGCGTGCCTAGCGCACACAAATTTCTTTGTATTAGGAACTAGCTGATGCCCGCGACTTCGCCCGCGTGGAATTCTGTTCCCGTTCCCGTGACGGCATAACACTTTTTTATTTTTTCTCTGCGTAAGAACCATCCTCGTACTGCAAGGAATATTCTAAAGAAAGAATTAGCGAAATCGGTCCAGGCGTTGTTGAGTTATGCGCTTACCAACTCATTTTGCGATTCATTTTTATATTATAGACTAGCTGTTGCCCGCGGCTCCGCCCGCGTGGATGTCGGTTATCGCTTAGTGTTGATCCGACGCTATTGAGCATTAAATTCACCTCTCTATTCAACTTTGTCCTCGACTATGTACTCACCTCTGTTCTCGACTTTCTACTCGCCTCTATATTCGACTCTCTATTCGACTTTCTACTCGCCTCTATACTTGAATTTATACTCGACTCTCTATTGACTTCTCTGTTCTCCTCTCTACTCGACTTTGTACTCTTCTCTAAACTCGCCTTTCCATTGGCCTCTACTTGCCCATCCATTCGATTCTCTTTTCGCCTCTCTACTTGACTCTCCCCACTCGCCTATCTACTCGCACCTCTACTCAACTCTCTATTCGATCTCTACTCGCCACTACATTTATCTTTCCACTCGCCTTCCTATTCTCCTCTCTACTCAACCCTTTACTACATTCTTTTTGGCTCTCTAGTCGCATATCTACTCGCCCCTGTAGTCGACTCTACTCGACTTTCGATCTTTCCACGCCGGTCCACTCGTCCCTATAACAATCTCTACTGTCCTCTCCACTCGCTTCTATATTTGGTTCGTTACTCGACTATGTCCGTTCCGAAGCTCTAATTCACCTTTGTACCAAATTTCATGAGGACATCTTAAAAGAAATTCTTACTATTTATGCCATATTCACCCCCTTTTTTGTGCCAATGAAAAATTAGAAACTTTAATCCCATAGCCCTATTCCCCTTCTCCCCTCCCTCTTCTATCCCTTTTTTCGCGATAAGGGGTAGCCTATGTCCATTTCCAACCTCTAATCCATCTCTATACCAATTTCATCAAGATATCTTCAAAATTGCCAAACTTACATACCCTTGCCCTATTCCACCCCTTCAACTCCCTTTTTCGCAATAAAAGGTAACCTATGTCCATTTTCGAGCTCTAATCCATCTCAGTACAAATTTCACCATTTCATACTAACTATCCAGTCCTTGTCCCTCCCCCACCCTTTTACCACATTATTCGCGATAAAAGGTAGCATATGTCCGTTACCAAGCTCTAAAGTATCCCTGTACCAAATTTCATCAGGAAATCTTCAAAAATGACAACCTTTCATCCCAATGCCCTAGTCCCCCCTTCTACCCCCCCTTTTCGCGATAAAAGGTAGCCTATGTCCGTTCCCAAGCTCTAAACTATCCCTGTACCAAATTTCATCAGGAAATCTTCAAAAATGACAACCTTTCATCCCAATGCCCTAGTCCCCCCTTCTACCCCCCTTTTCGCGATAAAAGGTAGCTTATGTCCGTTCCCAAGCTCTAAACTATCTCTGTACCAAATTTCATCAAGAAATCTTCAAAAATGACAATCTCTCATACCAAGGCCCTAGTCCGCCCCCCTTCTACCCCCCTTTTCGCGATAAAAGGTAGCCTATATCCGTTTCCAAGCTCTTAACTATCTCTGTATCAAATTTCATCAAGAAATCTTCAAAAATGACAAACTTTTCATCCCAAGGCCCTAATCCCCCCCCCCCCCTTCTACCCCCTTTTCGCGATAAAAGGTAGCCTATGTCCGTTCCCAAGCTCTAATTTCTCTGTACCAAATTTCATTAAGATATCTTCAGAAATGACAAACTTTCATAAAAACTTTCATCCCCTATTTCCCCCCCTTAAACCCCCTTTCTCGTGATAAAAGGTAGCATATGTCCGTTACCAAGCTCTAAACTATCCCTGTACCAAATTTCATCAGGAAATCTTCAAAAATGACAACCTTTCATCCCAATGCCCTAGTCCCCCCTTCTACCCCCCTTTTCGCGATAAAAGGTAGCCTATGTCCGTTCCCAAGCTCTAAACTATCTCTGTACCAAATTTCATCAGGAAATCTTCTAAAACTATAAACTTTTATCCCAAGACCCTGGTCCCCCCCCCCTTCTTTCCCTCTTTTCGCTATAAAAGGTAGCCTATGTCCGTTCCCAAGCTCGTAAACTATCTCTGTACCAAATTTCATCAAGAAATCTTCAAAAATGACAATCTTTCATACCAAGGACCTAGTCCGCCCCCCTTCTACCCCCCTTTTCGCGATAAAAGGTAGCCTATATCCGTTTCCAAGCTCTAAACTATCTCTGTATCAAATTTCATCAAGAAATCTTCAAAAATGACAAACTTTTCATCCCAAGGCCCTAGTCCCCCCTTCTACCCCCCTTTTCGCGATAAAAGGTAACCTATGTCCGTTCCCAAGCTCTAATTTACCTCTGTACCAAATTTCATTAAGATATCTTCAGAAATGACAAACTTTCATAAAAACTTTCATCCCCTATTTCCCGCCCTTAAACCCCCTTTCTCGTGATAAAAGGTAGCATATGTCCGTTACCAAGCTCTAAACTATCCCTGTACCAAATTTCATCAGGAAATCTTCAAAAATGACAACCTTTCATTCCAATGCCCTAGTCCCCCCTTCTACCACCCTTTTCGCGATAAAAGGTAGCCTATGTCCGTTCCCAAGCTCTAAACTATCTCTGTTCCAAATTTCATCAGGAAATCTTCTAAAACTATAAACTTTTGTCCCAAGGCCCTGGTCCCCCCCCCCCTTCTTCCCCTCTTTTCGCTATAAAAGGTAGCTTATGTCCGTTCCCAAGCTCTAAACTATCTCTGTACCAAATTTCATCAAGAAATCTTCAGAAATGACAAACTTTCATAAAAACTTTCATCCCCTATTTCCCTCCCTTAAACCCCCTTTCTCGTGATAAAAGGTAGCCTATGTCCGTTCTCAAGCTCTAATATACCTCTGTACCAAATTTCATCAAGATCGGTTCAGTGGTTTAGGCGTGAAAGCGTAACATACAGACAGACAGACAGACAGACAGAGTTACTTTCGCATTTATAATATTAGTATGGATATGGATTTATACGCTGTTCGAATTGAAACACACAAGACCTTTAAGCCATGTCTTTATGCGCTGCGTTCGGGGTGACGTCATTAGGTTTCTTTCGTTCTTACAACCCTAACGCACGGAACGAATGCCGAAACGATCGTCGGGTTCTTTTTCCATTCGGAACTAATAAGGACGTGTGCGCCTGTTTGAACATTTTGTATGTAAAAGAAGTATTCAGGTTTCTGAATCTGAATTCCTGATTAGGAAACCGAGCGTGTGTGGCCGATCTAAATGGCAGTCGCTTCACGTAAAATATTGAAGTTTATCCAAACCCGCAATTGTACCAAAACACGAACTCTGGATTCCGAGATGACAGGTTTGGATGCGATCGGAGAAGAAGACTATAGTAGGTAGATAGGGTGCATGAGGGCCCTAGCCCCAGCTAACACAAGTCATATCTGCGCACACTCTACAACATTGCGAAGGAGATAGACCTATTCTGTTGCTCGCTGAGTGGATTCACAATGATAGCATTAAAAATAATTTGTTATTGTAATAAGTAGACAGATTAACACTATCGTATTGGGAACAAGCTGTAAAGAGAGATGTTTTCAGAAATAAATAAATATGGAAAAAGCATGTACAGTCAGCGTCAAAAGTAGATGATCAGTTTCACGTGGACATAGGTGTATTAACATAACACCTACATTTCGACAACTTTGATTTTCGGTCCCACGTTATAGGGGGCGAACTTATTGCCTTCAACCGGGCACTTTGCCATCGGCTTTATGTTTATTGTTGGAAGGAAAACAAACACTATTCCTTAATCGTCTTGTTTATATATTTTAGTAGCATAGTTTTAGGACAGAGTAAATTACTTTTCTGAATAAAAGCGCTTTCATATTATGTAATAATGTTTTCATTCGTTTTTTATTGTAACTTTAAAACAGTATATTGTAGTAGTATAGTATTGTAGTAGCATTCACTTTTTCAAAGCGATTTGGTGACTCCTTTCTTTGTCGCACAATTAAGACCTGGAATTCCTTGCCAGCTCACGTGTTTCCTTCTTCCTACAGTCCCGGGTCCTTTAACCGGGGTGTGAAAAAGCATCTGATGAGGCCATCAAGCTGAGTGCCACCATTGTTAACATGGTACGTGTATGTAATTGTGACCCTCTTTTTTTTTGATAATACCGTAATGCGAAACCGGTCAGGATTTTAATAAATAATGTGGAATAGTACAAGTATTTTCATTGAAGATGTGTAGCAAGTTCCACAAAGTGCCATCAATCAACAGTATAAGCAGTGACCCTCTTTCCTGAGACTTTGCCTTCAGCTTACCATCAGGTGAGGTAAGTCAAATTGACCTGTCCTGTATGAAAAAATAAATAGATATCGATATTGTCATTCTATTTTTTAAATCTATACTATGATCTACTTTTGACGCTGACTGTACTAAAATAACCAATTCAAATGAGACCCAGCGTGTGTATAAAACAGTATATTTAGATAGTACCGTGCACTATCACGATAGTTGTATATATATAAGGTTACAGCAAGTTTGTAGTTCAATCGTCGTCTTCGTCCGACGCGCCGTTCTGTTGCGGCTCGTCCTCCACGCGAACGTCGCCCATTCCTGCGATTAAATAATATGTTGTTAATACTCTGTTGGAGGTACGACACGACGGTATTTCCGTCCAATTGAGCAGTCCGACTGGGGAAGTACCTCCGCCCTACAAAATACCGCGGCCATAATAACCCCGTGTTGTGTTCCCGGCGGTGAGTAGAGTAGCCAGAACTCACTGTAGAGTTTTTATGCTGTCAGTGAGAAGACCTAAGGCTTGTCCTGCTTTATCTCGACCTAAAGCTTGTACTGACGGTACAGAAACTATCTGTTCTAACAGGGTCGGCAGCGCGAGTGTGACGCCCCTGGTGCACACGTCCATAGGCCACGGTAACCACTTTACATCAGGTGGACCGTGTGCTTGTCAGCCACGTAAGTGGTATAAAAAAAAAACAATACCGTTATTTTTAATACTACTTAGTTGGCAGAATAGCTCATAGCCCACGGAAAGTGTGAAAGTGGTCTGTGGACGTGGCAAAACCAGAGAAGTCACACTCGTATTGCTGCCGACCCAGAAAGAATCTTCTCATGCATTTCTTGAAAATCCCCACTTTGTCGTCGTTTGGAAAAATCACAGCAGGGAGCTCATTTTAAGCGTGTGTGGTATAAAGTTTCTTTCATAACACAGTGCACACCGTTTTCGGTTGTAATGTGTAAGGATGGACCTGGCGGGCGGTGCGAAAACAGAATGTCGCTATTGGCATCATTTCAAACAATTCCTTTGAACACAAAACATTGTATAGAATGAAATGCTATATAGTAGGAGAGCGAGACTACGGGCTCCAAAACAAGTCTTGGAATCAATTACAATCGGCACTCGGATGAAGACGCTGTAGAGAGGTGGCCTATGCGCTGTAGATTTCAAATAAAACAGTTTTTTTTTTTTTCAAATAATGAAGCTGAGCTGTATTCAACGGACTCACGATGTCATAGATAAAGTAGTTTCGACATATATTTTTTTTTATAGATTTTATTGGCAACTGGATACAAGTCCTTAATGCCAGTTTCGACATATTAATGTTGGTGTTGCCAACAGAGGCTTACCTTATTGGGATATTAGAAACTTTTGGTTTTAAACAACTAAATTGAGGACTACAAGATCAGACATGATATACTGTTGAAACGGCATTTTGCTTTATATTTCATGTTAACTTTCTTGACGCGGGCCTTCGTCTCAATTTGGAGGTCAGTGCCTCGAGAACGAAAAACATTCGAATTCGTAACGTAAACGTAGCGTGAGAACGGAGCAATGTGATTGGCCGCCTGCCTACTGTGAACCAATCTCAATGCTCTATTCTCTCGATACATTTAAGTTACGAATTCGAACGCTTTTCGTGCTCAGAGCACAGAAAGTATTCGCACCCGGAAATGCCGATCTGTAAATCTTGGACGCAGGATGAACATCTCTATCTTAATATTATTAATCAAAAAAGTAATCCTGATTTTAAAGACAATATAGAAATCATCTTCAGGGTACATGCATGCAAATAATCTCACTACCATGGACGCGCACGATCGTGCGAAGTGGAAGAAGAGAAAGAGCGGGAAGGTGGACCCTGAGCTCCGAGGGCATCTCGGCCTCGTAGGCAATCAGGATAGATGTTTAGGAATTTCTATGACAGTCTACATACCCTGATCTTCGTCTTCCTCCGCAGAGTCGCCGGCGACTTCCGCATTCTCGGCCTCGGCGCGCTCCAACTGCCGCGCGAGTTCGGCCTCATCCGTCGCCGTCACTACCTTAGGCTGTAATGCACGTATAACACCAGTTTTCATATTATTTTTTTAACAAGGGTTGGCTATCCAGGGTTCGCTAAACGTTGGCTAACCAGATTATGGGTCAATTTAATTGTAAGCTGTTTCATGCCTATCATGTTCATCCAAAATTAGCAGTTACCACTTCAAAAATTTAGCTCACGCGTTCCTTGCAAAGAGAGCTTCCAGGTTAATAGGAACTGGAGACTCAGGTGGAAAACATTGAAATGTCACAGACAATGATTTCAATGGGAAGAAAAAGAGCAATCAAATTACTATATATATTCAACTTTAAAAACCAGTTTTACTGGTTAAATATATTAAAATGCCTACAAGTACTAGTTATGAAGAAAACGATTTATGCGTCTGGTACACGGCCTGATATATACACATATAGTGTACACGTCCGATATATGTATGATGGGTGTAAAAAAAGAGAGAGCAAGCAAGCTCTGCCAAGTTCTCTTAGTACTGCCGGTAGTGTAAGTAGGACAGTCAACTGATACAATCTTTCTACTCACCGCCATTTGTACGTTGAACACGCCCCCCGAGGCTGTGATAGTTTCCTTAATCTTATCAATTGCATCTTGTAATGCTTTGAGCCCGTCTGTCTTCTCTGGCGTCGATGTGGTCATTACTACAAAAAGAGGTTACAGTTCATTAGCATGCCCGTTGTAACAGAAAAATAAAACAGTGCCCCGAGCATTAATAATTCGAATTCGTAACTTTATCGAGAGTTCGACTATTGCGATTTGTCGCCTGCGTACTGTGAACCAATCGCAATGCACCGTTCTTTCGATACGTTTACGTAAAGAATTTGAATATTGTTCGTGCTCGTGGCACTGGTGTGAGTCAAGCTATCCCCATATCGCACTTTCGGTGCAACAAAGTCATAAATACCCAAAATAGCAAAATCGACTTAAGTACGCCAGATCGTTTAAAAATAATATTAGTAATTGAAAATAAAATTATTTCAAGAAACTGTAGCGAAAGAAACAAACAATATAAAACAACGTCATAAATACCCAAAATAGCAAAATCGACTTAAGTACGCCAGATCGTTTAAAAATAATATTAGTAATTGAAAATAACATTATTTCATGAAACTGTAGCGAAAGAAACAAACAATATAATTGTATTAAAATATATAACCTACTGTAGATAGTAATTCAGTAATAAGACGACAAACCCGAAAAAAAAACTTAAAAGTGCTTTCCTGTAAAATCACAAAATGAGCTGTTACGACTTTGTTGCACCGAAGGTGCGATATTATGATTCCCGGAAACGGTAATAAACTCTCCATTTATTGGACTCTCCATTTATACGTGGGGTTAACGAAGTGACTGGCGAAGCGTGGGCGCAATAATCGTCTTTGTCTCACCCCGTCAGGGATAAGAAGTGGTGTGTGTCGATAACTTATTTCGTCACCAAAATAATAGGGTTTTCATCAAAATATCTTGGCATGATTTGATTATCATTGTAGCTATGAGCGATATCGACGAGGTCCTGCTTCGTAAGACCGTATTTACGTGTGTTATCACACGTATAACTTAACATCACACCAATCTAGCCGTGTCGGGACGCTCGTCATATTCTGCAGGCAATAATCGATATATATGGCGATAAATCTACAATATTCGGTGGTAGAGCACACAAATAAAACCAGAATTTGGTGTAATATTAATTTTGAGACCAATGAGCACTACATCTTAGAATCTTAGAGAAGAATCCGTACTAATATTATAAACTAGCTGTTGCTTGCGGCTCCGCCCGCGTGGATGTCGTTATCGCTTAGCGTTGAGCCGACGGTTTTGAGCATTTAATTCACCTCTCTACTCAACTTGTCTTTCTTACTTTCACGACTATTTTGACATTAATGTTTACTGCTCCCTTGAGTAGTAGCGTGATGATATATGGTCTATGTGTTACTCAAAGTTTCATTAACATCCATTCAGTAGTTTTTGCGTGAAAGAGTTACAAACATGCATCCATCCAATCATACTTACAAACTTTCGCGTAAAAAATATTAGCAGGATGCGAAAGTAACATTGTCTGTCTGTTACACTTTTACGCAACCACTGAGATTAGATCTTGAATAAGGACGTTTGGGCGCGAAAACATTTACGCCGGCGGAGCCGTGGGCAACAACTAGTATTTCATAAATTCATATTGTCTTACCATACAAAGGTGGTGCAATAAGATTAATCTTTATAGGCAACTCGACCGTTGAGAGAGCTAGGCCTGACTTCAGTGCAGCTCTCACTGCATCAATACCCTCGTATCCATAGCATGCACACTCAATATCTGCTCTGATCTTAACCGCTTGAGATGTAAGTTTCCTCTTAATGTTGGCCAGGAGAACTTCTTTTGTGTTGTCGTCTAAACCACACTCATTCAATACTGTGGGGTCTCTGTTGGAAGAAATAGCAATATCAATTAGTTTAGTATACTCCAAGCAGTGACAGAGAAAGAATACAAACATCACTTCCCTATCTCATCCCAAGAGTGTCATAAGAGACTACTAACAGAGAATTTTACAGACATTATCACTGCTAGAGCAGAAAAATTCGAAATAAAAACCTGTACCAACCTGTCTGGCCACCGTGGATACAATACGCCAAAGCCTTTCAACATTGGAAGAGGCCTATGTCCAGCAGTGGATTACATTGATTTATTGACTTAAACTAGTGTTGATTGCATATCAGAATTTTTTTATAAACTATTAGTACCAGTGCAAATCAAGTTATGTATATCCTATTCTCTTGCAAGTTAGTACATCTGCTAGTTGAAGAACAAGGCTCTAGTGTATTCTTTAGTCTAGGGTTGAGGGGGTCAGGCAGCGCTCAATCCCATATAAGCCAAAATATACTAAAACATGTTAGAAACACTTGAGTCCCGAGCACAAGATTTGGATGCAACCAGGTTTAGATTGAGTGATTGGTTACATATTGGTCAAATATTGTCCCAATAATCAGTGGGGGTATTCCCAGACCCATAAACAATGAAGAAATGTACAGTTTGAGTATGATCTCTTTAAAACTCACATCACATTGCTTTCTAAACAAAAATGCTCTTTTATCTCACTGTTAATAAAAATCTCAGTTGGAAAAAAATTGTATTTTAAAAGAGGTGAAAAGAGAGAGCTTATAAGATCAGTACTCACACAGCAGCCTGTTTAAAGAAGTCGTAAGCAGATGCTTTTTTCTTATATTTCTCCTCAAAGAGCCAAGCAGTCTTCTTATAGAGTTCCTCCAGTTGTTCTGAGGACTCGTAGTGCAGCAGCTCTGCTACGTGACGTAGGATGGAGTTTACTGCTTTGGCGTTAGCATACCTCTCTGTGCACTTGTCTATGTCTTCTGCTGATACACGACGTTTTGACAAGTCAATGTAACCTGTAAAGGAAATTACAGAAAAAAATACATATTGATGTACAATATAAGCATTATTTTTTGGTCAATAGATTTCTTGTATTATTAAACGTAAATATCACTATTTAAATTTACTTGAACCAGCAAGTTTGTATGATCGTTTTAATGACAGTAAAGGAAACTTATGCAGTATATAAAATGTATAACAACAAAAGTAGATGTTGAGTTCATCCCGGCGAAAGGCTGGGTTGGGAACTAGACAAAATAAATTAGTAAAAATGGGTTACCGATTTGATACAATTTAAAAGTAATATAAATGATACCATTCGCTTTCCAGGACTTAACAGCAACAAGTGATTGGATAAACTTACAAGTTAATTTACATTATTATGAAGTCTTCACCTACCTTTCTCTTTGTCTACCCTAATGACTACAACGGGCTCAGTTTTGCCGACACGGATCAATTTGTTGATGGATCTGATACGTCTTCTCGACAACTCCGACAGCAAGATCATGCCCTCAATATTGTTATATTCTAGTAAATGGACGTATGCCCCCATCTCCGCGATGGACCTCACGTTCACCATCACTACATCTTCCACTTCAGGATATTTCTCTTGATAAAATCGACACGAAAGTGGCATCTGAAAAAAACATTTGGTTTATAACCTAACACTAACTAAAAAAGTTAATTATTATATGAGAAATGCGTTTAAAACGTGTTATTTAATTACCTTGTCTGGGTTTTAACAGTTATTTTCTTATTTATTGTAGGAATTGCACCAAATAATGATGAAATTTCAATATTGTTCACGTTGACGACAGAAGACATCAAGACAACTTGACTAATGCGTTCCGTTTTGACAAGTTTCATCAATCAATTCACATGTCAATTAAAAATGGATAAAGCGATTTGATCGTAATGTACAATATTATATATATATTCCCCAGTATTTTTGTCCAAACTTAGGATTAGGAATTCTTCTCTCTGTGAGTGTGGTCTAGATGATGGTACGGCGGATCATTTGTTCTTCAGTTGTCCTAGAATGCTCTATTCTCTATATGATGTGCTCCCTCCACATGTCCCCCGTCCTAGCTCCATCAAACTTCTCCTATCCCTTGTGTACACTCCCCTAGTTTATATCTTATGTAAATTCATTAAAATTAACAAATTAAAATTATAAATATGTATTTATTAATCTTTTAAAGGTAGCCTTATAGTATGTTCGTGTTATTTGTTGTTTGTGTTTGTAGCTGTAGATACCACTCAAACTCTGCTGAAGAACCAATATTATTGTACCCCCTTTTTTTTGACCGTACAATTCATTTAACAACAATCTCATAATACCGAATGACTTTTCACAACACCCTGACATTGGCAAGTTGTGGCAACACACAGAAGCCAGTCAACAAGAATTGAATTGAATTGTAATGTACAAAGTCTTTTATAATATTTAAAATTACATTCTTTGTTTCTATAGGTATTTAAATTATACATTATGCAAGCTCAATGATTATAATTATTAATTGACAACGATATTGATAAGTTATAAAGCTTTTTTTATAAATGCGTTACGTTAAGTAGGTTTTTGATTATGCATAGAATATCAAATTCCCTACTAAAATAAAACTAAAATAAAATGACGGCCAAATAATTGTTTTGCGTATAGTAAATGATTGATAGATTCTAGTAAATATATTTCAAAAATAAATATCATTTATAAGGGTTTCTTGATAAACGATAAATATTCTACGTAATGGAATGGAGATATTATCGCTACCACTACACATTTTTCACCGTTTTCCCCTTTATACCAACTTTCATGCATGTTCGTATGGCACCCGGGGCCGACGGCTTAACGTGATCTCCGACTTCTCCAAAGCACGACTAGAACAATTCAAATACTATCAATATTTGCACAGAGCGGGGATCGAACCCGCGTCTCCTGCTGGGTAACGGCCGCGTTCACTACCACCACACAACAAAAGCTGTCGTAAGGTAGCGTATAATAGGTAACCTATCTAGGGCATTGAATTTGGTATATCATCATCGTCACGTTCGCGTTGTTCCATTAGTCGTGTGGGTTAAAATGTCACAACGCATCATTATTGTAGAGTTTGTATATAGACTTATTTTATTGTTTGTTCCCTGTTTAGGAGAAATGACAGCGACGACTATAGTACAAACTTGGTAGGTAGTTATAAAAATAAGAACAAACATATTTTAGAATCTAATTTATTTTTATAATGACAGCGGACAATAATAATACAATTATAAATTTACATTCGGATACAATAGTAACACGGTAGTTTTTGTCTCACATTGACGGTACGGGGTGCTTTCGAAAAGTACCACAAAAAGTGTCTAGTATTACAATCTCTAAATAACTAAAAAAATATAATAAATTAGACAAAAGTTGACCTACCACAAGACACATACCTCCCAACTTCGGACCGAATTTTCGGGCAAACGCACTGACCTCTATAACAAGCTGGACTGGCTATTCCAGAGAAAATGACAGCTTATTTTTTGTGTCGATTTGAAGCGCCACCGTGAGTGAACTGAGAACTAATTAGTTTGCAAATGGACGTTGTTCGTTGTTTTTATTTATGCGTTTACCATAAAATATGTCTAAAATTGCCATATTGATCATTTGGTACATAAGACACATCGTTTATATTAAATTATCGATACCAAGACAATTGTTTTCCATCATTAGTATTAGTTCCAAGTACACTTACTACAGAGTGCCACAACTATCAGCGCCAATATGGCGATTTTCAATTGTGCACAATACATGGGTACCGATCACCAGTCCAGCGAGTACTAGTACAGGTCAGTGGACAGACGGTACCATGAAACAAGTCTGAAGTAATTTCAGGGTATAGTATACTGTATAAGTGCGATCGTATTAACCGCGACCGCCATACCGCTCCCAAGATACGCTCGGTGTGGCGGAGGACGCACTAAAGAAAGAACTAAAGAAAGAATGAGCATGAGACGAGAGCGTTCCTCGCCACAGCACAGAGCGGTACAGCGCTCGCGGTAACACTATAGGTGCACAAGTCCTCTGCCTAAACCGACTCACGACTTTGCCGGCTACGTATCCAAGCGGAAATGTATGGTTGCCAAGCTGTCGCCAAATGAGTTTGGTACGCGTACGATACATTTCAATATTAACTGCTTGGATGCGTAGCCGGCGATGTCGTTTTGGCGTCCGAACTTTCAGATGTATGTCCAATGGTAGGACCTCCAGTTTTTACGGATATTTCTTAACTAAGTCTTTTTTTTACGTGTATGAAACATAACTTTCTTTTAGGTTCACAGTCTACAATGGTGGAGTTTTATTTGAGTAGTGAATTACTTAAGATTTAACATTTTAATTTTCTAATATCACAGTAAGATATGAATCCCAATAGGGTGGAACCCAATTTAGAAACACATTGATTTATTTAACTGAAAATAGGGGGGGGGGGGGGGGTCTATAACTAACACACCAAAGCTGCATTTGCTGCGCATACGGTAAATTGGGTATTTGAATGACTATGCTACGCATTTAGCCAAGTAAAATTACTTGGTTACTTTTTACTCAACGTCAAAATGGTAAGGAAACTTGTATGAAATAATTTATTGCGACGTTATGATATTTATTAGTCAATTCATTTACCATTATAAGGTTGACAAATAATAACTTCAGTTAAATACCTAATTTATTTTAACCAGGTACAGAATATATCTAATTGCCAAGGAAAATCCCTCTTGAAGAGAGAAGAGAAGTCAAGAACTATACGCATTTGTTGCGTACATAAAGGTGCTGATTTGGTGCATATATGCTGCTTTGATGCGTAGCCCCCTATACTGCAAATTAGTAGGTGTACCTACATTTTCTACGCTAATTTAAGACAAAATGGATCCAATTTTGATAAAATTTTGAGATATCCTCATAATTATGGCTAAATAGGACTCGACCCTACATTATTTAAGATACAACCACAACTATTAATAACATCGATAAATTCAAATTTTACAATAAAATCTGATGATACCCTTACTCATTTTTAAATTATAATAAAACAACGACTGAACTGATGAGGTAGGTACCATGCTCTATTAGCGCCATAGGGCTAGATTACTTAATTATATTTCAAAGGAAAACAAAATAACCTTTATTGCGGTATAACTTATCGGGTTACGTACACCAGGCACGTTCGTTAAAGAGGAACAGTGGGTTGAATGACCGCCTTTGCTGCGTTGACGTTATGCAAACGAATATTTTACACGTTTTTGTGCAAATTATTCGCACGAAACGTAGAGCGTAAACGAGTAGCTCAACTGCTTTTACACGTTAAACCTTTATTAATTAAATTGTAGTTAATATTTTTAATTAGTAATATTATTAATAAGTAATTAGTGTAGCAAAATAGGACGCTTCGACGGGATTTTGCAATGTGATCGTAAAGCTCGTCTTCGTATCAGAATCCGAGAAACCAATATGTTAAACAAATACGATTTTGCGACTCTTAGGCGGTCCCTAAGTTAAGCATATATCTACTTATTAGATAAAGCTGCAACATTTTCATTTTCACCAAGTACAAACTATTTAACTTAATTGGGTATGGTACTTAAATACATAAAAGCTAACAATTATTATTTTCTATTCATACAATATAATATTACACAGCAAATTGTAGGGAGGTTACCAACGCTTTCTTGACGACCAGAGTGAGACAATTTTAATTACTAGACTTATGTATGCTTATCTAACTTAAATGCACGCGAAAAGAAAATACCTAAGGTATATAATTACAAAATAAAATAATCACTTACACATAAGGATAATAGAAATTATTAAAAATTTAAAAATGCTATTGAATATGTAATAAATTCAATTTGTTAAAAATAACGAGTTGTAATACGATGATGCGACTGTAAAAAAAAAGGATCCCGGATGTGAGATGAGCAATCCGGATTTGTAAAATCATATCCGGTCCAATATTGAATAATCGTGCATAAGTCCGGCTTGTCAGATTTTTCTCGGGAGTTTGATAGAATATGAAAGTGCGCGACCTGCTCACACGAACAAGCTCGACTCGATATCTCGTAAAAGTATATAATTTTTTTATTTAAAAAAATATTTAGTATCTCTAGTCCTAGTATGTTATGGCAAACTGTAGGGTGAATATGCATGTATGAATATCCGGCTATTTTACTTCGGGTCTGGCCTAGCCTAGCTCACAATATCGTTGAGGATGCACCCCACAAGAAAATCACATCAAACATTATGCATTATTAAGGAATTAATATGAATTACATCTATCGTTGTCTAACACATACTTTCGTGGGAAAATCGAGCCATAATGTGTATGATGATGAGTTACAGGTAGGTATACTATAAATACATAAATCGAAAACCTTTCCGGTTTCCGGATAACGCTATCCGGATAGCTACTCATACAAATATTTATAACTGAACGTGAACGACATCTACTTGTATTAACATAATGAAAAATGAGTTTGGTAAACCTGTTGCACTGTCTGATCGTAGCAAACAAAGAAATGTCTTCAAAGTATCAAGAACTTATAAACTACCTACATGACGACGTTGCCAGTGCTATCACCAAGTACTTATTTATCGAATTCTTATCAATAAAAAATAATCTGTCAAATATTAATCAGACTATACGTCTGATGAATCTAAACTAAATGAATGGTACCGATTTGTTGATCTAGCTAGTCTTTTGTAAAAAGAGCCTATCTCTTTTTACAAAAAAACTACTCGGGAAGTAAAGTACTAAAAATCTGATTTTCATGATTGTTGTCAATATGTCATAAATATTGATAATAATTGGGACTCGGGTCTGTACTATTAGTTGTACTGCAACAACGTTTTAAACGCCTAAAATACAGTCTTCATCTGCTTCGTCTTCCTCCAAAATCGCTTCATCCAAGCACTCCATTGGCATTTCTTCATCTTCTGCCATTGGAAAATCTGGGTCATCGTTTAACAATTCATTGACAGTATTAGGTAATTCATTGACTGCATTCGGCATTTCATTGATTGCATTAGGTAATTCGTTGCCTTCATTCGGCAATTCGTTGTCTGCATTCGGTAATTCATCAGCAAGTTTCATTTCTGTCGACTCGACTCTGCTGTTCACTGGTAACTCAGTTTCACTGACAGTAGAATTATTTACGTTCGTTATGTCTCCAGTATCTGTTTTTTCTGCTGTTCTCATTTTTGAGGCTATTTTGGCCAGTGGTTCCTCATCAGACGAGTCGTCTGATGACACTATGTTATATGAATACACGGCATTCTCTTCATTCTCGCGCACAAAGTTGTTTAACTGTTGTTTTCTTTTCAACTTTCGACGAAGTAAGTCTTGTTTTAAGTGAGCCTCTTTAACCCTATGTTGTATTACTTTCAATTTACGCTCCAAAATAGTTGGACGCTCTCTAACCTTGCATAATTTTAACGGTTTCACTCGGCCGTCCTTACCTACATTGGTGCCGCCAATACTTGGATCTATATTACGATTGGCTATACGGGTACTTCCAGAACTTACACTTGCAATCGTGAAATTCATATCTATTCCCTTAGGGTTGATTTCTCCAGCAACATTATTTGTATCTTGGATATCACTATTTATTACGTTTCCACTACAATGTAAACTTGGTTGACTTACCAGAAGACTGTTCGGTTGCGTTGGCGTTACTTGAGGTACCACAGAAACGTCATCGTCAGTTAGATCAATGACCGGTTTGGGGTCAATTGTTGGATTTACTTTAGGCTGCAATTTCATTTGTTTCGAAGTATACGGTTTCGTGCATTCAGTAAATTTTTTCATACAAACATTTATAGGTAAAAGTAATCCTGTTTCTAAATCTAGTTTAAAGAATGCACCGTTCTGTGCACATGCGTATTTAAGTTCCGATAGCGAAGTAATTGGAGTAAGCTCTGCACTCAAAATCTTTCTATAATTTGCCTCCATTTTTTGAGCATGTTCTTCCGATTCCGATTCCGTGTGATGTAGTTCGAGTAAAGAATTTTGCTCCACTCTAGAATTTATAGGTTGTAACAAAGGAGGGTTTATTGAACGCTGTAAGGGGGGATTCAAAGGATGTTTTTCGCTATGGTCAATTTGAGCTGGCATGACTTCTACGGAACCCGTTGTCGCTTCAGGTAACTGTGGGGTAGGCGTAACATCTAGAGGCTCAATACCTGACATGGCCATTAAATCTGAAAGGATATTATTGCATTTTCCACTATCATTTTCTACAGTTTCAATATTTGATGAGCTTGATTCAGATATAGCTACATCGGATTTTGTATTCACATTTTCATTTGCATTTTCTGTAATAACAGGTTCATTAAATTTTCCATTACTGCACTCTACAGTTTCAACATTTGTTGTAACTAATTCAGAAATATTTACATCTGATTGTGGTGTAATTCTATCTATGGTACTTTCTGTAGTTTTTGTTTCATCTAGATTAAGACTAACAGTTTCAGTCTCGACAATATTTTCTGTCTGAGATTTATCAATCTCAGTTTTTGTTTCATCTAGATTAAGACTAACAGTTTCAGTCTCGACAATATTTTCTGTCTGAGATTTATCAATCTCTTTTATTTGATTTATATTATCTACAGAAACGTCATCACTAGATGTTCTATCTGTATTGTCTTCAATATCAGCCGCGTCATCGTCAGAAAGGTTAATTACTTCAGGTTGTGAACTGATATCAGTAGGATGTTCAGGAGGTCCGTTTATCTGTTGCTGAATTGCGATAAGTAGATGTGGCAATGCTGTCATAAATTCGTCACTAATACTTTGTTTGCTATCTTTTATGTACGTCACTCGTCCAGAAGGAAGCAATACTAATTGAATGCCTTTAGGCAGAGCAAATGTTTGTTTTAAATTAGCTACATATGCTTCAAACGATTTAAAATTAGCAGGAAACTTTGCTGTCGTAAGTAATATTTTATTTTTTCCCAAAAGTATAGGATTGTCGGTAGGTAGCGTTGAAATTTGTTTACTATTTAAATATATCATTTTCTGGTTTACATAAGTTTTCGGTAATATATTTGTCACTGTAGGATCCAAGAATACTGCGGTTTGCGATTTCTCGGGCGTTTTAAAAGGCTTTGTGGGATCAATAATGACGATTTTTTTCGGTTTCTCGATAGTCGTCAGGTGCTCTGGAGGAACTATTCGTTGATTTATTTGTAAACGTCGACGGCGAATCGTTTCCGTAGCACCTTTCGGCCCCAAGGAAGGTCTTATGCGTATACGTGGTTTTGTGTTAGTCATTTTAGTATTCGTTATGGCAGCGTTTTCTACTGTTCCTGGATCATCATCACTTTGTATAGAAACTACGTTATTAGATGTTTTAACTGATATCTCTGCCCCTATGATAACATCACCTGAAGAATTATCATTTATTTGCGTTCCTACTAGGATGGGTTTATCGGCACCAACTGCAGTTTCATCGGTAGAAATTTCAGTGCCCGTATTACCAGCAGCTTCATTGGTAGACACTTCAACATCTATATTAATTATATTTTCACTCGTAGAAATTTCCGTGTCTGTGTTATCAGCGGCTTCATTAGTGAAAACTTTACTCTTCTTTATTGCAGTATCTATATTAATAGCAGTTTTATTGGTAGACAATTCAGCATTTATATTAATTTTAGTTTCATTCATAGATATTTCATTATCCATGTTAATAGCCGCTTCATTGGTAACTATTTTATTATTGATAGGAGTAATTTCTGCCATATCTGCAGAAACATCTATATCCTCCAAACCCACAGTATCATCATCAGTTACCGAATGATCTGATGTTGATGCACCTGTTGTTTTTTTATTCTTATTAGCTCTCTTTACTTTTTTCCTAATGAATTCCAATAAAGCGTTCCTACAGCAACACAAACATAACGGAAATGGACAATTATGTTTCGTTATTCTCTTCTTTGTAAATATAAGCTGGCAAATTCTTTCACGAGCCCAACAACAGTAGACAAATTTTGATTTTTTACCACCCGACTTGGCCACTTTGGTCAGTTTAATTTTAGGCTTTGGACACAGGTTGGCGTCTGCATTATCGAGTTTAGTTTCACCTATAACTTGCACATCATCATTTTCATCGTCGTTAAGCGTTGGTTTAAGAGTCGATTCCTTTTCTTTGAGCGGTGATTGTTTCTTACCTTTACCCTTACCCTTACTACTACCCTTAATACCACTATTATCAGTTAGGGTCGGATCGGTTTCAGTTAAAAGATATAACATCTTATTTAGAGTGTCTAAAGCTAAAAGTGTGTCGTCAGAATAAATACTATTTTTATTACTAAACCATGGTATTTGTGGTTTCGGTTTTCGTGGGTTTGGCCGCGGTCTCCACGGAGCGTACTTGTTGACTGGTTTCGAACTATCTTTATCTGTATTTTTCGCAAGTGAGGCATCTTTGTTAGTGTTATGTTCTTTAGTAATATCAATTATTTGTGTATTCAGTTGCTTTGTTCTACTAGCCGGACCTGCAATAGCTTTACCATATTTAGTGCTATACATGTTCTGATTAGTATTCGTAGTCTTAACGAGCGTGACAGGTACTTGGGTATGAGAGCTCAATCGTAGTGGCGTAACCTCAGCTGTTAGAAGGTTTTGATTGATTCTTCGGATCTCGGATATATCTGGCAAGTTTATAACTTTATTTCTTTCACTTGTTAAAGGAACAGGTCTTAACGGAATTGAACTATATGAAGCCGGTGGAATGTCACCTTTAGTATTATCTATGAGACTTTGTACGGCCATAGCTGATGGTAGTACAGAAACGTTTTGATTGCTTACTTTAGGTGCTGTATATGTATGTGTATGTAAGTCATCATTATTACTCATTTTCAAATACATTTTTCCCTTCACAAGTTTACTTTCAAAGGCTTTGCTTACATCTATACTTAGTGGTTTGCAAGCTTTCAACAACAATCGATTACGAGCTGAACTGAAGAAACCTACATTTAATTTTTTAAGTCTAGTATTAAAGTCTGGATTTTTACATAAATTTAAAGGATTATATGAGCGATTACGCGGTTTCTGAAGTAAGACGCTTGATAGTTTTACTTTTTTAGATTCATCTACAGTATCATCATCACTAGATTCTGATTCATCATCTTCAAATTTTATTCTGATTTTCGGGCGTGTTCCTGTATTTGTAGGTTCTGAGAAATCTACTTCTTCTTTTATAACTGATGGATGATGTGATGGTGAAATTAATTTTTTAATCGGATTGCTTTTGAATGCAATTATATCTATTAAGCTTTTATTATCAATGTGAGCTAATAAATGTAAGGGTAATATATTCATATCATCTAATTTTACCATTTTTACCATTGGAACCATAAGTAGTTTTTCATCGACTTTCGGTACATCTTCGTCTACTTTTTCTGATATACGTGTGTCTTCTTCATCGATTTCACATTTTATTTCAGCTGTAATTTACATGAACAAACATTGTTAGTCATCGATATTTCGTAAATCTACATTAATTGGATTATGAGGTACGACAATATCTTCAGGACCGAAGCTGATTGACGGATCAAGCTCTGGCACAAGTTTTCCTGTCGAAAATATCGCAGGCGTCACTGCAACAGGAAGCAACTATTGGGTTATATGAAGGGCAATTGAATGAAATTTTAAAGCATTTGGTATGCGTACTATTACTACTATAATCAGCTAAGGCGGGGTTCGAACCCGAGATCTTTCCCTCACATGAATGCTCTGACAACTAAGCCGCTGAGCCTCACTTGAAGCTAACCAAATTTTCCTTGTATTATAAGAAGGCCTACTATAGGGGAAACTATAGATACTTACATATGTGGTATTCATCGTTATCATCATCTACGAATTGAATACCGTCATCAGCGAATTCAATATCGTTAGACAATTCCCCGAACCAAGTGTTTTTAGTTACTTTCCCATCAACTACAGAATTAGATTTATCATCAAGAGTATCATCAGGTACTAGTACACCATTGTTAGAGGCATTTGAAGAATCACTGTGAAGTGGTATGGATGGAGAATTCGCTATTTGTATTTCTGTTACATTTTTAAGCTTATCTTTGTTTGCACTGTTGGTTATTTGAGCAGTTAGAAGACTAATTTGTGATAGAGTTTCGTTTGAAATGTCAACACCACCAAAGATACTAGTGATCTGTGGTAACACTGTTTCTTGTTCCATTTGCATTTCAATATCATTACCTTCAGGTACTTCGTCTTCAATCAAATGTACATCTTTTACTATAGCATCAGATACAGGTAGAGATTCAATTTCATTATCAAGTAAAGGAGACGTGATGTCGCTTACTGGGTTTTCATTATTTTCTTCGTTTAATGCATTAACATGAATGTCAGATATAGGAGGAATAGTTTTATTTTGATCTTCAATTAAACATAATCTATCGTCTTCTGGAATAACACTTACTGGAGTGGCCATATCATTTTCAGCTTGGCTTAAATTGTTTATATTATCTTGATTTGGATTAACGTCATCTGAAATTATTTCTTCATTTCTTTGTTTGTTTCGAAGGCTTTCACTCTCTACTTCAGGATTAGAAGATAGGAAGGCCTCTGTGTCATTAGCAAGTTCAATTTCATCAAGTTCCATAGCGGTTGCCTCCATGGCTGCTTCAGCGAAATGAAGCATTCTTTCTTGTCGGTTCTCATAATGAGTATTTTCATCTATATCTATGTCATCTACCGGTTCTTTTTTAATAGTAATTGATGCCAGATCATCGTTCTTTACAGGGTTTCGGTATTCTATCTCAGTTTCAGAATCACTATCTATTTCGATCGTTTCAACGGCAGGCTCTACACATAAAACATCTGGAACAAAATCTGTACTAATATCTGGAAATAATCATTACATTTCATTATTATATCGTTCAGAATTTATGATAATCAATTATTACAAATATTATTACAAATCACTACATAGTATAAAACAAACTCGCTTTCCCTGTCCCTATTTCCCTTTGTATGCTTCAATCTTTAAAACTACGCAACGGATTTTGATGCGGTTTTTTTTAATAGACAGAGTGATTAAAGAGGAAGTTTTATATGTATAATAACATCCATTGCACCCATGCGAAGCCGGGGCGAGTCGCTAGTATTATTAATAATTTTCTCATTAACAATTTACTTTTGACGGTGTCTGTACGCGGTGAAAGAACTACTTCAGTAACGTTAATTACTATCATAATTAACCAAAATTTGTAAGACCTATGACTGCACTATTAAAATAAGGGTATCAGTAGGTTGCAATAGGATATTGATGGAAAAATATCTAGGTATTCAATGTATTAACTCACCCTCAATATTGGATGCCTTATTTGTCTTGAAATTATTACCCTTATACTCCTGAAACAATTCAATTGGATGGTGAATATTAATAAGCAACCTACTTCGCTTATGAAATTTGAAATGGAGAGAGTTTATTCAATGTTTTGATGCGATTCGGAACATAGAATAACATTAAAAATAAGTAATTCTGAATGAATATAATATCATTACTCCCCACTTCTCAAAAGTTATAATACGATTAAGAATGGAAAAAGTTAGTCGCTCAGGTGGAATATGAACCCGCAAGTAGACCATAACAGAGGGAATGCTCTAATCACTGAGCTACGGAGCCTCACCTGAAGCATTCCAAATTCTTCTATATAACCGCCTTTTTTTACGTGGGCAAAGTCCCCACGGATATCTCCCAAGAGCCGGAGGGGGTGGTTATGAATATGAATGTTGTTACAATAATTTTTAAACATCGTTTGTTATTACTCCACCCAAACGATTGATTGAAATTTTAAAGCAATTAGTCTGACCGCATCACTTTTCTAAAGCGCTAGTGTAGGTTTAGTGAATACCAATTTTGTCAAGCTCCTCATTAACTCACCGCTGTGCTCGACGGTGTATGCTTAGTGAATAACACTGCTGTCAAGCAACGGACGAGGCCCCAAATAAATATAAAATAAAACAAATTGCGAGAGAATCCGTCAAAATTGGTCAAAATAGTTATATTTCAATATTTATATGTACGTTTATCACTTCGATCCGCACTCGTCTCTCCACCTTCGAAGATTGACGCAATTTTAGTTCGAGACATCGAAACCGTAGGTAGGTCTAATAGTAGCTACCGTGCATAGATAGACGGTTAACATAAAATACTTATTATTATAATCACCATCATCATTCATCATCAATCTCTGAGGCTTTTCGCAACTAAATCAGAGTCGGCTTTTCAGTCCAACTGTGATACGGATGAACTTCGATATTTTTCGTGAAGCGACTGCCATCTGACCTCCACAACCCATAGGCAATAACAAAGTTCTGTAGTTAGACTAGTCGAACTTTTAAGGGCTCCAACTAATCAAATATTAATTGTCACAAATGAAAAAAAAAAATAAACTTACAAATTGCTCCGGAAGTATAACTAGACCATTCTTCAATAATTCTTCCCATACCATGAAAGGCTTCACCACCAAAGGCTTGTACCTAATAAACAGAAAAAATAATAATATAAGTGTGATTTAAGCTACTTACAACAAGGGTCTGTCCGCAAAATAATAAATCTGTCGCTAGGCAATATAAAAACAATTTCATAATTAATCAGATTAAATAGAAATAAATAGTACATATTATCTCTCTTATTTGTATAAATGCTATGTAAGTGTACAATGAAGAATAAATAAATAAAAAATTGTATTGATTATAGACAGATTTTTTATTGATGACTTGTATCATCTAATTGATTCAAGCGTGTACGTTAGTTTAAAAAGTGACATTAGTGAGCGTCGTCAGGGGCCCGCTACATCGACAGGACCCCTCTACGTCGACAGGGCCCCGCTACGTCAACAGGGCCCCGCTACATCGACAGGACCCCTCTACGTCGACAGGGCCCCGCTACGTCAACAGGGCCCCGCTACATCGACAGGGCCCCGCTACATCGACAGGGCCCCATTACGTCGACAGGCCCTCCCCGTTACGCCAACAAGACCCCGCTACGTAGACAGGGCCTCGCTACGTCGTCAGGGCCCCACAATGACGACAAGGCCCCGCTACGTAGACAGGGCTTCGCTACGTCAACATTGCCTCAACCCTATTTCCTCATGCATAATCCTAAATAACCTAACACGAGGAGATTAGCGAAGGTCTCATATATGTGTAAAGATACGAACCGCATGGCGATCGCAGCCTGCAATTGAGTCGGTTTGTAAGGTTCACCAAGGTGACGTCTTTTGGCAACGCCCTTGTAAATAGACCAGAACTTGTAGAACCGTGCCCTGGTGGAAAGCTTCAGCTGGTACCAGCGACGTTGGAGCAGCATTGGAGTGCATTGGCGGTCCCTGAAATGGTAAAAATAATTGAAATTTTTGTAGTTTCCGGTTTTTACGAAATTCGCGATGTGGTTTTAAGCTGAGTCCTCCATATTTACGTTTGGGTTGCGTCCTCGCAACGGAACAGGGTTATTCTTAGATATTGTAAGTCTAAAAAGAAAATCATACCAATGAGACACATTGGTATGATTTTGTTTTTATTTTTCGTTTGTTTCTTAAAAGTCTTCTGCGTATTTATTTACATTAACGATTGGTTATTTAAATGTATATAAGTAATTAATATTTACAGAATAATAAAAAAAGAATATTGTACATAACCGAAATTATTAATATTCCCCCTAAACCCTTTAGCTTAGCTAAATTGCTTGTGTTAGGAATGGGTTCACATCGGTAGTGTAATGTGTGCCAGGATTCGAACTGCGGAACTCTCGAGCGTAAGGTCAATTGTTTAACTACTTAGCTATCGATTCTTAGAATGAGCCTGCTCCGATGCAATGACGCAACACAAACGCCCAAGTGAGCGCGTGAACGCGTTGAAAGCATTTTCATAAGAGCAACACGACTAATTTCGCGATATAACCTCGTGTTGTGTTCACAGTAGGGTAGCCAGAGCTTACTGGAGAGTTTTGTGCTGTCAGTGGGTAGACCAAAGGCTATTCTCGCTATGTATTCTATACTGACGCCACAAAAACTGTGTTTACAGGGCCGGCAGCACGAGTGTGACTCCCCTGATGTTGCAAACGTCCTTAGGCCACGGTAACCACGTTCCATCACGTGGGTCGTGTGCTTTTCTGCCACCTAAGTAGTATTAAAAAAAGGACTTTCAACGATAACTACAACCATGTGAGCACTTTTTGTCGTATCAACTCCAATATTTTTATAGGCATAGCACGTGCTTCGGCTTCTCGACAATGGTCTTTCATCCTTAAATAATATGGGTTGCACCGCAGGAACGAGATTGGAATTCCATGCTGTCAATGCCGAACATAAGTAGGTATAAGTAGGTAAGTCTAGTTATCTAGTTGCATAATAAAATATAAACTTACTGTCCATTATAACGCATCGTAAGCCTCAACCAGGCGTCGGTCAGTTGGTCACCGGCCAAGAACTCAATTTTATACTCCTCTACCAGCTCGAAGAGATCCTTTAACACTTTTCTGTCTTCTGTCAAAGTTTGACTCTGGAAAAAATGAAGCGATTTATAAAGCTTTTATATTAATAACATCCTGTATCTATTTTATAGCATCAACCGATACTTACTGTCAGTAATTAAGGATCAAATCCCTCATAAATCATAAATTAAATGAAAGGAAATCCTTAAAGTAAAATTAACTGTTATTTTTTTGGATCGTCGTCGTCGCGATTACCGGATGTGGCAAGCGAGTTTTCGAAAATCGTTGAATGCAGATTTGTTACTTTTTTTAAATGAGGAAAATTCCTTTGTTGGAAATGCGCTATTTCTATTTTCATTACTTTCCCTCCAGGTAAAGTCGAAATCTTCCACCATGTATAAAGTAGTTACTTATGTACTTATATCTACTAAGGTACTTACCATGCCAATAACATCAAAATCTTCGTGCACAAGTACCGTGTCAAACATCAGCCAATCGGTGATGGACATGCGAGCTGCTTTTGGCAACTGGTTGACACGGTCCTCGGCTTCCAACAAACGTTCCAACTTCTTCGCAGTTAACGCGTACATACGACTCCTAAAACAACAATGTACATTAATTTAAAGACACTGACAAACATTTGTTACTTAAAGTAGACACAGTTGTGGGAGTTCCTCAAGCGAATGCCTAGGAGTCTTCTCAGGCCGGGGCCGCGTTTCGAACGGGGCCTCGATTCTACTAAAGTAAAACCATTGTCATACCACAGACACTGTCAGAATTATCCATTTAATTTTAAACTTTTAGTAAACGTTTTTAAAGTCTAATATTAATTGGCTTTTTGTAGAGTGAATGAAAAAGTGAAATGTGACACTCTTCATTTAATTTTGGACTTTAAGCTAATAGCAATAAAGTCTAAAATTTAATGCCATTTATAGCTGTGTCTGTGGTGTGACATTTGATTTTGCTTTAGCAGAATCGAGGGCCAGGTGTGTCTCTATTCTAGACTCTAACATTCTTTTTAATTTTGACGTTTTGTAAGAGTCCTTTCATTGGTCTATCGTACTTATATTATAAACGCGACAGTTTGTAAGTATGGATGGATGGGTATTTATTACTCTTTCACGTAAAAAACTGGGGCGGAAATGGATTTTAATGAAACTTTACAATAATATGGCTTATACATCAGAACTACACATAGGCTACAATTTATAACGATAACTGTCATCTACGCAGGCGGAGCCGCGAGCAAAAGCTAACACAGAATAAAGGATTTTTGAAGATCCTAATGCGTGACTCCACATTTTTTTTGTACCACTTAGGTAGCAGACAAGCACACGGCCCACCAACCAGCAAGTGTTTACCGTGGCCTATGGCCGTGTGCACCACCAGGCCCCCGATTCTGCTAATTTTATGACATAACAAAACCACTATCATACCGCTGACATTGCATCAAATGTCATTAAATTTTAGACTTTATTGCTGAGAGTTAAAGTCCAAAATGAAAAGAAGAAGAGTTTATAACATTTTTCATTCACTCTACAAGATAGTCATTTAATTTTAGACTTTAACAGTATAGGCGTAAAGTCTAAATTTAAATGACATTGGTGATAGTGTCTGTGGTACCGCAGTGGTTTTACCATGTAAAAAATAATAGCAGAATCAGGGCCCAGGGGCGTCACAGCACTCGTGCTGGCGTCCCTGTTAGAACCTTCTAATACCCTTCTTCAATAACCTCATATTGTAGTTTTTTTTTTCTTTTTTTTATATATAAAAGAATATTAGCAACCGAAATTATCGAAATTACTAATATTCCCTCTAACCCCTCCAACTAAGCTAAATTGCTTGTGCTAGGAGTGGGTTCACCTCGGTAGTGTAATGGCCAGCATTCGAACCCGGGACCTCTCGATCGTAAGGCCGACTCCTAAAAAAAAAAAAAAAAAAAAAAAGTGAAAGCCTTGTTAAAGATTGTGATTGGTCGAGTTCCAGTGGCGTCACATAGTCCGACCAATGACAATCTCTGTGCATGACGCTATATGATTACAGAATTATACAGCTGATACGAATGCACTTACCATAGTTCTTTACAATCGCAGCCAGTCTCCTTCTTCAGGCCCACCCACACTTCATCCTCGTTCCTCTTCTCATGTAGGAGCATGCGAGCAACGGCCCGAATCAACCGCCGCTTGAACTTTTCCAGTTCAGAATTATTGCCTCCGGTAGGCGCTCTTCCAGATTCATGAACTTCCTCTGTAATCAAATAAATTAATTGAACTACTTGCACTCCCCTACTCCATTAAATAGATTGTTATCATGCTCTGAACCTCTCCCCACTCAGTTAAGATCAGTTTTTCGTCTGAACTTCGGTATTTTTCGTGAGGCGACTGCCATTTGACCTCCACAACCTATTCGCGATATCGAAATTCTGTAATTCGAAATATATGCACGGAGCGGCAATCGAACCCACGCCCTCTGCGTAGCAGTCGCGTTAACTACGGCCACGCCACAGAGGCTGTCATTCTATTCATTGAATAGTCGGTATATTTTTTTTATACCACTGAGGTGGCAGACAAGCACACGTCCCACCGGATGAAAAGTGGTTACCTGGGCTATGGACGTGTGCAACACCAGGGAGTCACAAACGTGCTGCCACCCTGTAATGATATTGTCTTTCACCCCAGAGTTCAGGGTCCCAGGGACCGCATCTTCAGGCTAACTGCAACGCGGCTGACCTTCGATATTTTACCTGACTGCGTCAGCGAGGGTAATGTTTTCCGTGAAACAGCCATTGACCTCCACAAGCAATTGGCGATATAAGTACTGCCCCTCTAGACAACTGGCAATTCGCTTGCCGGCGTTTGATGGAATAGAATGACGAATGTATGGGATTTGACGTATTTGACATGCGTTAACGACTGTCATATACGTCAAATCCCATACATTCGTCATTCTATTCCACCAAACGCCGGCTAACGAATTGCCACTTGTCTAGAGGGGCTGGAGACCACTTGTTAAACTTTTAAGAGCTCTATCTACCCGTAACGATTGCCATAGATATTCAAATGACAACCGGGACCGGCTTAACGTGCTCTTCAGTAACGGAAATACATATCCAGACCAATGCACACATACATATAATCACGCCTTTATCCCCGGATGGTTAGGCAGAGGTGAATTAACACCCACATTTCACCAATCTGTATTCGGTCCCACGTAATAGGGGGTGAGCCTATTGCCGGATTTCGGGCACTATTGTTGACTCGAGCCATGCATCTAAGGGCTGAGTCTGGGCTGTACATATCTGTCTGATGTTAAAGTTAATCAGCCCTATCCCTTAGTCGCCTTGTACGACACCACATGGGAAGAGAAGGGGTGGCCCAAATTCTACTCTGCCAGGATAGACATAATTATTCATACATACAAATATTTGCACTGCCGGGAAACCAAACCGCAACCCCTGCGTAGTAGACACGGTCACTACCAGCACACCGTACAAGCCATCAAGAGATTTGGATAACGAATAATATCAGTCCTTCACCATTATACTCAGTACCAGGTTAGGTACTTACCCATTTACTTAAAACTATCAATTAAAATTGTGGAATTTTCCTGTCGTTAATAGTAGTTTATGATACTGTTGCATAATAAGGGTTCTTATAATAACACGAGTTTGTTTTAAAAAAACGAACCGCAGGCGAGTTTTTTTATATTATCACACGAGTGTTATAAGACCAAGTTATGTACAGTGTCATACACTACTTTATCTACTCTCATACTATAATACATAAACTAATTTATTTTACAAAGAAAACCAAACTTTGTTTAATTCAAATGTAAGGCGCAAACATTGATTGGGCATGGTGTTTCTTTTTTTTATCCGAATCGGCGGATTCTTTTTTTTAAGTAGAGGTTCAGTCCAGATGGAGGTTGTATAGGTGTATCGTTATGATACAAGACCTGTATCGTAATAAAACTTTTTTTTGGCCTGTGCGTAATGTTTGACATAAGAGTTTTGATTTCAATTTTATAATCTTTGTATTATAGTATCAGAGTAGATAAAATAAATTATTTTACTGAACCTATAATAGTAAATGATTTGACTATTTAATATTGTGACGTCACACTAATTTATTTCACACAAGTTTCCTTTAGCTTACGGTTTTGACGTTCAGTAAAAAGTAACTAATTTGACTAGTCTGTCAAATACCCAATTATAATAATAGAAAGTTAAAAAACCATTTTAAAACTATTTTTGTAAGTGGAGTGCGCAAGTGGATTTTTTACAACGTGAGGTCTTGTAAACATTGCCCATTAGCCATTAAATATCCAGATGAAATCAATGATTTTGCAATTTGCCTAAATATATACACGAAAATTGTACGATTAAAAGTATTTGTGATCAATAAACTCTTCCCTGACCTTGTTAATATGATTTCAAAGGGTGAGTTAATATTAAAAAGGAAAAAACAAATTGTTTTATTTTCATTTCATTGTTGATTGCACTAAGATGTACCTACTTTTATTTGATTTGAAGTTCAAGTGCATTGGGTTGCACTTTACATTTGGTGTTGCCAACATAACAGTACATTTTTCCTTAACGTCAAGATGCTTTTAAACTCACAGTTGTTAAATTTATGTATTTATTATAAAAGGTATATTATGAATGTATATGTTAGAAATATATTCCATTAACAATTAGGAGATTATTATTTCTACTTTCAGAAATAAATACATACATATTCTCGCGGCTGTAAATCCCCAAGGGGGTGGCAGAGGTGTATTAAGAAGAAATAGAATAAATCATATTTACAATATTATAATATTTTTTATAAAATACATGTTAGAATATTATTTATATATTAATACTGAGTAATAACGCCAAAGAAAAAGGCATCGCTAAATTATTGTTTGCTGGGCGAGCATAACTTGCTATTTAGATATTTTATTTTGTTGTGATCGTATTTGTCTGGAATATTCTTGTCCGGCTCTTATCTGAACTGAAGGTTACATCTTCTTTAACACAGTTTGAAATATACATAATTTGTTGATTTGTGCCTAATAAAATAAATAAATAAATAAACACAATAACGCATTACGTTAAATTGAAAAGGTTCAAGTAATATTGTTTACATATTCATAGTATTGTAGATAGAACCCGTGAGAAACGTAGCAGTAAGACAGGGTATTGTGCTATTTGGCGATTAAAAAAATAAATTTCCGTCCCGAGCCCTTGAATCCCCGACATCAGGGAATATACAAATATGAAAGTATTTTAAAAATATAATTTTATATTTTTAAAACTGTTTATAAAATGGGGCACATTAAAAAGTTTTTATTAGTAATTTTCAATTGGGTAAATATCCTTAATAAGTATTAGTGATGAAAAGCAATCATATTTATATTGCTCCTAATTCATTATACATAATAATATCACACGTAATAAAGGCTTCAAAAACACACACATATATTCACATCGGATCATAATTTAACATTAAACCATTAAAAAAATGTATTATCTGTACGTATATATGCATGATTATTTTTTTATTTTATAACTAAGAAAAATAAGCAAGTTACTTAAGTGGTTCCAAAACTGTAAGGCCATGGGACCGGCAGAAAATACTCCTGTATTTTTAATTAAATAGATTTTATTAATATTATTCACTACTAATTCTCAAATTAACATGATAATTCCGAAATCTTTATAATCCTAATCAATTTCACTCACTATTCCTCCACCTCCACTTGTTGCTTTAGTTTATTAACTGGCAACTCTGAAATCGCATTATATTCGTGCGCGTGCCTGACATCACTACTACTACACAAGTCAACTTCATTCGTCCCACTCACAGAGTATATTGAATAAAAAATGCTATATCTATGGAATAAAATGAGGTGCCACTCTTTGCATAATGACCGCCTTGGTCGCTCGTTGGCCTCGCACAATTAGTGAGCTGAATAAAATTTCATGAAATAACGCACTTATAAATAAATCGCAATTAAAAACTGATTACGTTAGGTACTTAACCAAAGGTAAACTAACTGGCTAACTAATGGTTTCATTTCGGGTTTTAGTCTTTAAAATGAGTTTCTAAACAGAAAAATATTAATGACCGAGTTTTTAAATAAAATACCTATTTATAAAATAACATGTCAAAATTGTTTATGTTAAGGCCTAACTGTATGATTTGAGGTTATAAATAACCTCGTACATGTACCTATTGCTTTTGTTTACCGTAATTATTAAATATTACAACTTGATTACAAAACTACAATGTAATTTTGATGAAATTCGGTAATTAAGACCAAAGATAGAATACAGCATAAGAAAGGACAGAGGCATTGTTTGGTCGCAATAACCGATATCCATGCGGGCGGAGCCACGGGCAAAAGCTATTGGTCAAGACCTTATAAAAATACTTACCAAAAATACCCCATTCTAAAACTTTGATCTATCTATACGAAGGTTTTAAATTCATTTGGAATTTAAAACCTTCGTGACTGACCTAATTAGTGATATTTTTATATTAATTTATCGATTTATTGACCTAAATATTTATATATTTTTTTTAAAATGACAGTTTTTACATTAATATATTGAATGGTTAAAACATCTATAGCAAAATTAAGAAATCTTTTCTTCATATTGAAAAAGAAAAAAGTGAGATAGAAAAGTTAAGCCGGTACAATAATATAATTGCTACTTTTACATTATCTACTATCTGCTTAAAACGGATTTTACAAATCCAAAATTTTACGGCGGCGAAAAAAATTTAAGGCGCGATCTCGTAAAGCAACTTTAAATATCTTTATACAACAAATACGAAGAATCCTCAAGTTTGATAAGTATATATTTTAATAAAATATTGATGATATTGTAGATTGACAACACTTTCAACTCTCTACACAAGTGACGTCCGCACGCATCTGCCGCTCGCAACGAAATGAATGCAATATGCATGGACACGAACAAACAACCTACAAAGACTATTATTGGTACAGAAATCATTTCAAATTACCCATATTTTGAAGGAAACAGTCAACCGCAAATCTTGAGTCACCTTCATAAAACAACTTAACACGTTCTTATTAAATAAAATTATAGTTCACTTTCACATTTTCATTTACACTTGCGAACACGTCAACGTTACAAAACAAAATGGCGATAATATCAAGTGCTTCGTTCCAAAGCGACATGGAAATAAAACAGTGAGTGAGTGCGGCTGTGCCCGAGTCACTCACTATCTCGTTCCCGCACTACGGCATGCAAGCTGTGTAAACGAGATAGAATAATTTTATCGAACGCGGGAACGGCAGAAATCCATTTTGTATGTAGACGCGGAGGCGGGTGGACGTGCGATAAAATTGTACAAAATAATAGTAGCAACGAACCCAAATACATGTTGTGTACTCTTTATAATATGTATTTCCAGGACAATAGGTGTTTTATAAGTGATTTTATATTGAGAAAGTAGAGATACCTTTATTTTTATATCTATTCTGCTCAGATGTTTTATTACAGCTTTACCATCAGATCTTTAGACTCTGATGTAAAAATAGATTACCTCTCATAGTGTCTGTAGGTTCCTCATATTCGACCGTTAGTTGATATTCAGGTTCTTATACAAAGCGCCACGTACGGTTTGCATTGGAACGTTTCTTGAAGTGAAAAAATCATAACAGTTCTTGCCAGGTGGCCCCTACCATGAACTTTGCGCAAGCCATATCTTACTTAGATTGGAATATTGTTTATATTCTTGGTATGTTAGAATGACTTAAACAAAATTTAATAGCACATAAAACTATCAGTCAAATTTAGATGTGATACTCTTTCACAGTTCTCACAATATTTTTTCGATGACCCGAGATTTAACTGAATGTGAATTTATTAAGATATGACACTTGTTTTTGCTCCATTTATTAAAATCATTTGATTACACAATCGCCTGGTAATAATTTAAATGACATTACGATGTTCTTTTTTAACTTGCCAATTTAATGATTTCTCGAGTTTTTATGCGAGTTTAGTTCGAGCACGTGGCCGTTACGCCTGACGCAAAACGTCGTAGGGGATTGTTATAACAATATACTTATCAAGCGCGTTTCCATTATCACGTCTGTCTGTCAATTAAATTCTAAAGACTTAAAGTCCCACGTTTTATAAAAGGTATTTATATTATAGAAGGGGGAGCGAAGCAAAGCGAAGCCTTTGTGATTTTATTAATCATCTAAAAATAGAATTTCTGCAAAGCCTTTCGCAAATATAGACCAAGATTTATTTATTTCACACATTGACGGTGGAATAGCAGGCATTCTATATAATAGTATAAGCAGAGACGCTTATATTCTGTTAATTTTTAAAAATAACGTTCACTACCCTTGTCTATAAATAGTAGTCGCGCCATAGTTCGGACTCATTTGCACGGCGGCGCTCGGGTTGTACAGACGTTTGGTGATGTACTTTTCAAATTGTGTTTTCCTTGTTTGATTTTCCTGATCTATTGCTTTAGAGTTTGGATTTATAACTGATTTGTTCCTAATTAAAAATGATGTGAAACGAGTAATAAACGTGTACGTTCGCCTCGGTTGTATGTTTTATTATTTAAATCAGTCCTCACTTGCTAAAATCAGAATTGGGATTTAAACCCAAGCGTGACCTCATTGCTCAGCCTAATAACTTTTACGAAAGGAACAAAACAGTTATTTACTTTGTCGTTAGATTTTATTTTTTTATTTTGTGTGGGTGTTTTCTTTTCTTTCGTGCCTGTGTATGTTTATTTGACCTTATTAGCGTAAAGTGTACCATTAGAAAGTGTGTAAATAAAAAGAAAAGAAAAAGTAAACAAATATGTCGGAAACACCGGAACGACCACATCGAAAGCGAAGTAAATCGCGTCGCGATCGCGAATCCAGGTCGCATTCACGTTCTGGGTCTCTCGACTTGATGCAACAAACGTTAAGTACGATTCTAACCCGACTAAATGACATCGAATGTTCACAAAATAGGCCGGTTAGGCCCGGCCTAGTGTCGGAAAATGGTGCTGGAGTGAACAGTGATATTGAAGGTGGAACAAACAACACCGTTTCGGTGAGTGCTTCCCAGTGTCCGATAGATAGATCTGTGACTCCGGTACTAGAGGTGCCTCCTCCAGGCCCGAGCGGTACCGTTAATAATAATTCATCTACCCTCATATCCGATTTATGTGCGTGTAACGAAAATTTAAACAACAGTAACGGAAATGACCTGTGTGAACATTCCAGTAGTGCAACTTCTGCTTCGATTCAAGCTATAGCAGACGCGATTCGTGCTATCAATCCTGTTCGTTCTCATAGTTATTACGTTTCTAATTTTGACCCCGCGATACATAATTTCGAAACATGGTGCGAAGAAGTCGAGCGTGCCAAACATGACAACTCTTGGAGCGATCACGAGTGCTTATCCCGCGTAGCTGGTTGCCTTAAAGGCGATGCCAAAGTTTGGTTAGACGAATGGGTGACTAATGATAGGGTTTGGCCTAATTTCAAACGAGAATTTAGTGCATTGTGTCCCAATCGGTTAGATCACGCAAATATTCTTTTCCAAGTCATGAGTACATCATCAGACAAATATGCCACCTACGCGGAGTACGCGCGACGTTCGTTACTGAGACTGCGTATTGTAAAAGGGTTGAGCGACGAGTTGATAGCACAGATTGTGATACGCGGCATGGCAGACGCTCAGGTTAGGGCAGCGGCCACTAACGCTAATCTTACTCCTGAAACGTTGATTTCTTTTCTTGCTATTCATGTAAAACCTACCCAACGTGAAGATCGGGTCAATTCGAATTCATCATCATCAATTAGGAAACGCCCTTTATCTAGTGGTAGTAGTCAAAACTCCTCGCCTAATATCAAGTGCTTTTCATGCGGAGAGTTAGGACATAAAAAGAATTCCTGTAGTAAGAGACCTAGAACGGATGCTGTACCTGAAGTAAAAGCACGACCAGTATGTGCGTTTTGTAAAAACCCCGGACACACAGAGGAACGCTGTTTTGCTAAAAGTAGATCGGGAAATGATAATAAAAGGAAGGTTAATCTTTGTTTGGATCGTAGTAACGACTCTAAATAGCTCGGATATCACAAGCGCCGTCGTGCAAGGAACTCCTGTTGATGTGCTTGTAGATAGTGGGGCGCTTAACGTATCCTTAATCTCATCCAATATTCTGACATACTTTTCTTTTGATTCAAAGCCCATCTATTGCACATTAAGGGGAATAGGTTCGAAGGAAATAATTCCGAATTCATACGTGACGCTTACTGTTGAGTTCTGTGAAATCTCTTTTGAAGTAGACTTAGTTGTAGTCCCTTCTCAGTTCATGCCAGTACCCATAATTTTTCCACAAACCTTCGAAGGTGTTGTTTTTAACGACCGAAGTCGAATACTTAGTTCGGGTAGTTAGTAAGGGTCAGGTTAGGCCGAGCCCGCAAAAGGTAGAAGCCCTCAAAAATTCACCGCGCCTTGGACAGTTTTTAGGCCTTGCTGGTTACTTCAGGCGATACAATCCAAACTACGCCTTAAGAACCTCGCATATTGTGTTACGTACCTAAGGGTCATAGGTTGAGTCTCTTACGTATTTTTCACGACGAACATCAACATATTGGCGTGGACAAAACAATAGACCTAATACTCAAACACTTTTGGTCCCCTGGACTGCGTCAGTTTGTTGTCAAGTACGTAGCCCATTGTCTTGTTTGCATATCATGCAAGCGCGTACCTTGGGCCCCACATCAACCTCTATTACATCTTGGGAAAAGCCCGATTTACCCTTTAATACTATTCATGTGGCCGCACTGGGCCCTCTGCCTATTTCTAATGGCCATTAGTTTATTCTCGTAATTGTTGACTTATTCACGAAATACTGCTTGCTGTATCCGCTAAGCAAACACGATGCTAATGAACTAAAACAAGTTATGATGTCCGCCATCTCTGTTTGGCACTCCTAAGCTTTTGGTGGCTGACCGTGGACGAATGTTTGAATCTACAAACTTTGTGAATTGGTTAACCGGACTAGACTGATATTCATTATATTACGCCTGAAATGCACTATGCAAATGGTCAGGCAGAGAGGTACATTCGTAGCGTCCTTAACATGATACGAATAGAGGTTAATCACAAAAAAGGGCTCACTCCCTGTGGAAACTGCAACTAATACTTAATATCACTAAGCGGAAGACCACGCAAATGTCCGCATTAAATGTAATGATTGGTACCGATGCCTTTACTTCAGTTCTGAAAGCTCTTGTCAGAGACGTGGCTATTGAAGATTCTCAACATAATCGAGAAGTTCGACGGGAATTAAGTAGGAGTAGAGCGAGAGAGCTACTTAAACGTCCTCAAGATCGGCAGGATTTGTATGTGAACCAGAGTCGGCAGTCTCCACGAACATTCGCAGTCGGCGATAGTGTATTTGTCATAAAATACTCTCAGTCAACATGCAGGGGCCTTCCAAGGTGCTTAAGGTACTACCTAGTAATCGTTACGAGTTGAAGTTGATAAGTGGAGCTTATAGGAAAACTACCCAGGCAGCTGCTGAATTTATGGTTCCATGGCGTGGAGATTGGTGCCCTGACACTTGCGCGGCATTTTTTGAACGTAAGTGTTTTGGATTAACTTTATCAATGTTTACTGTTTTGGCGTAGCTTCCTTGACTTCTTCTTTACCGATGTATGCCACCCTAATTTTTACTCGATTTCTATCCCAATACTCGGTTAGTTTCCCTATTTCTCTGAATACAATACTCCAAAACAGCGATATCCCCTAAATGGCATCGGAATGAATCAAAGGGATGGTGGGTGCGCCTGTGCAGTCAGTAAATATTGGGCATCAGTGAGAGTCTTCTCATGCTATTTTGGGTACGCGATTCAGCGATGCCTCTGCCCAGGGTAAGCGATTCAGTGATGCCTCTGCCCAGCTTCGGGAATTTGGGTACGCGATTCAGCGATGCCTCTGCCCAGGGTAAGCGATTCAGTGATGCCTCTGCCCAGCTTCGGGAATTTGGGTACGCGATTCAGCGATGCCTCTGCCCAGGGTAAGCGATTCAGTGATGCCTCTACCCAGCTTCGGGAATTTGGGTACGCGATTCAGAGAGGCCTCTGCCCAGGGTAAGCGATTCAGTGATGCCTCTGCCCAGCTTCGGTAATTTGGGTATGCGATTTGGGGATGCCTCTGCCCAGGACATGCGATTCAGTGATGCCTCTGTCTACGTTAGGAGGACGCTCCTGTTAATACTTTAGTACATGTCATGACGTAGGTGAATTTTGTGTTAAAGTAATCAAAAGCCAATTTTACATAGTTGCTTATGATTGTGTATGAATGCTTTATGACTGAAGGCCGCAAAAGAGACGTATGCGAGGAGCATTTAACTAAAGTGTTTTCAGATGTCGTATATGTCTTTTTGCATATTCCAGACGCCGACGAAGATGACCCAACGGTTGAGGCACCTGGACCATCCGCTAGTCCTGAAGCTGGACCATCGGCTCATGGCGTCTGCGCCATCTCGTCGATGTCTTCAGACAAGAAGAGTGATTGAGATACGGTTCGGGACGCACCGCGGTCAGGAGAAGCCGTATAAGCAGAGACGCTTATATTCTGTTAATTTTTAAAAATAACGTTCACTACCCTTGTCTATAAATAGTAGTCGCGCCATAGTTCGGACTCATTTGCACGGCGGCGCTCGGGTTGTACAGACGTTTGGTGATGTACTTTTCAAATTGTGTTTTCCTTGTTTGATTTTCCTGATCTATTGCTTTAGAGTTTGGATTTATAACTGATTTGTTCCTAATTAAAAATGATGTGAAACGAGTAATAAACGTGTACGTTCGCCTCGGTTGTATGTTTTATTATTTAAATCAGTCCTCACTTGCTAAAAATAGCATACATTGCCTAGGCATTGTACAGAATGCCTGCATTATAGAGATTGCCGGTAACATATAGGTACATCGCATCCTAATTTTACCTTCGGCTATCTAGTATCAACTCGTACCATTTCATTGATATAATAACTTACACCAACATCGAATCGTAGACGTACCTACTATTCAATTACCGGTTTCGTAATCTCTTAGACAAAATCGCATCGTGTGTCCGAGTGTGACGTGCGACTGGTCTGTGGGAACGCGCCTTGCTACGTTGCCCCTACTACAAACAAAACATTTGCTGAAACAGTCCTTATTTCCATGGCATAGAGTTTATTTTTGTTGTTCGTTAGATGGATGAGTTATCACAATTTGGTATTCATTCAATCGTGACCTCACCGTTTAAGTTATTTATAATGTAGGTATAGGAGCGTTATTTACGTAACACTGGCCCCTTTTTGAAGATAAAACTTGAATAGATAAAGCTGTAGTTTCCTATTATAAAATTCGCGTGTCACAAAAACTTCTATGAAACGGCTTGATCGCCTTTATGAGATTTTTGTATAGTTGGTAGGTCTGATAAATAGGTCGTAGGCAATATTTTATACCCTAATATTTTATTCGCCGTCTCCGTTCTACCACGTGGAAGTTCCCGAGCAAGCACCTCTACAACGCACCGTATCCTCGGAACATATATATCTTTTACTTAAAATGTGATCAAAATGTGAAGTCACGAGAGTAACCAGTTTTTATTCCTTATGGGGCATCTGTATAAGAATTATATTATATTATCTGTGCCAGTAGTCAACCTTTTCAATTTTTTTTTTATTTCATGTGTTTTTTTTATGAATGGCTATGTCCGTGCAAGGTTAATTTAAACAAGCCGCGTTCGCCGGCCTTTGTATGAAGTTGACTCAAGTCATGTCAGTGTTACCTGCTGCTGTAAACAATCTTAGATAGATAAACGCAGTCCCGACGAGTTAGAATGGAAAGAAAGAAGGAAAGAAATTATTTATTTATACATACACCTACGAGATACAAATAAAAAAACTATAAAAAGGAAAAAAAAACAATAAAGGAGAGGAAACCTTTGGAGGTCCTCCTTTAAGTGCCCTAACCGCTCTTGGTTATGCTCGTCCGGCTTAAAATAAAGATAAATTTGTACGTCACCGGCATAAATACTTTAACGACATTGACACCCGTGTATATTGTTTTTTATAATTATTTACGCATATGATAGAAATATGGTTGGCTCCGCTACGAAATGGAATGGCAAATACAGCTTGTATTTACGACACGGTCTACTGGAGCGTGAGCCAAAACGATCCTAGGTATCTCATTTTTATTATATCTGTTACAATAACTTCAATAAAACTGTTCGGCTGGCTGGGCATCGGCGGTGTAGACTCCCAGTGCTGAGGACGAGGTTCGATTTCAGGATCCTAAAAACTGACACAAAAGTGACAATAATTATAAGCTTACTTTCGCGATCACAATTCTGCTTTTTGTCAATCACTGATACTACAAAATATGACATTTATTTTTGATTATTAATATCTATGCTTAAGTTCAAAATTAAATTAAACGGATTACTTTGCATTTTTTCATTCACTTGATTTTTAGACTATAACAGCATGCAAAATATAGTTAGTCTAAAATTTAATGGCATTTGTTGCATTATCTGTGGTTCGACAGTGTTTGACAATTAGCAGAATCGCAGTCAAATTTAGATCGGAAAAAGTTTTATTGCTCTGAGGAAAAAGTAACATCCAAGACGGGAGTTGAACCGCGACAAGTACCCCAAGCACGAATAATATTCGAATTCGTAACGTAAACGTATCCAGAGAACGGAGCATTGCTATTGGCCGCCTTCTTACTGTGAAACAATCGCAATGCTCCGTTCTTTCGATACGTTTACGTTACGACTTCGATTGTTTTTGGTGCTCAAGGCACAGTCCCTAACAGGGACATACCTGTAAGGTACTGGTTGCGGTAACTTCAGCGATCTCACATCCTCACTTCTGACAACTGTGCACGAGCACGAATAATATTCGAATTTGTAACGTGAACGTATCAAGAGAACGAAGCATTGCGAGTGGCTGCCTGCCTACTGTAAACCAATCGCAATGCTCCGTTCTTTCGATACGTTTACGTTAAGAATACGTTTTTTTTTTCGTGCTTGGAACACTAAAGACCCAAATATAGCGTGTAGTTTTAGTCGATTTGAGTCCAACATAACCACGGGGCAGGGGAATATATAAAGGTATTTCCACACTTTAAAAAATAAAAGGTAACCTATAAAAAATACCCGGGGCTCTCACTTTCAATCGTTTATTCAAAATATTCATTCACATTCTTACTGAGTAGTAGCTTTTTGTTATGAAATTCAATATCACATTTTTCAGGGATTAGTAAGTTTAGATTTAGCGAATGCTGAGCGTGTTATTATACGATTTTAATAATTTTAGTATCATCAAAATTAAAAAGAAGAACAAAACAAGAAAAAGTAATCAAGTCTATACCTATCCAATACCCAGGGGTATTGATATGTATCTACTTCATTATTTTTTCAGCAAACATCTTTACGAACTTTAAATATTAGTGAAATTAGATTCACAGGATAAATAAACCCCGGATATTCAGTTACAATGAAGTGGTAGGATTAGGATAGGATAATTCGAAATTTACCCGTAGGTACCCATGTATCTAACCAAAATCCAACCAACGGACGACACAAATCATACAGACTAGACAATACAATGTAACAATTTCAACAAATTTGTTTTTTATTGATTTGGATTGAAAGCTGGTTTACATACAGTGCGAAAAAGAAAATGTAGGTAAGTAGGCGTTAATGAGACTAATTCAATTACACAATTCAGAAACCAGCCAAAAATAATTTCGAGAGAAAATATTGCACATGCGCATGCCCGAAATTCTGACGTTTGTTCAAGAAGTTCGCCGGTACCTATACCAATAGATGTCTGCAACTGATGTCATGGATGAAGAGATTTTAGTTGCTAAACAATCTGATGGTGTCAGACTTGCTTGTTTGCTTTTATTATTATTTTGACTTTTTTCTTATATTTGTCAAACTTTGTTTTATCATGCCCGGCCATCTTTATGAACAGGAGGAAGCGATTTCAATGAAATTTCATTAAGTGTTTGCTGTTTTTCTACAAATGCATTATATGTATTTATATAAGCTTTTTGATTTATTGATGTTGATGATTGAAATACTTATGAAGATTTTCACGTAGCGTTCAAGTCTATGATATAAGTTTCAATTTCTTCTGCACAAGATTTTTGCCCATCATTTCTAGGTGTCATAATATATTCCAGAATACTATCACAATTAAATTGAATATTATCATCTGCTAATCCCGCAGATTTCAATTTGTTTTCTATTAGAATCATAATGCTATTGAGTATTTTCAGTTCTGTGGTAGATAAATTATTTAATGGAGTATCTAGTTGAGCCGATAGTAGTCCACCAATTTCATTACTAATACGTATATTTTTTAGTCTCTCTAATATTTGTATCATTGATCTCTTGGGTTGCGCTGCGGTCATAGGTTTGGTAATAGCTTCATCAACATAGCTAGTGCTTGCTCTAACACCAGATCGAATACCGTTCAATGCTGAAGGTACATGTGCGGGTGAAGTACCCATTGAATTGTGTGTAATAAAATCTTTAGAAACATTTTTCGGCTTGTGACTAAACGTACAACAAGATTCATCTACATAACTACTGCTTGCTCCAATATCAGATAGAATGCTGTGATTTGCTAAAGATGCGTGTGTGGGTGAAGCAGCTATTGAACTGTGTGTAATAATATCTTCAGATACCTTTCTCCGCTTGTGACTAAACGTACAACAACTAACATCTGTTATCGTGTCTTGAGTATTGCTATTTAATATGGGCGTTGGTGTACTGAGACCCTTAACGGCTTTAGTAATTATATAATCTATGACAGATTCAGAAGGTGTTGCGATAGTCATTTTACAAATTGGATTACTATTCGTCTCAGTTACGGTGGTAATTGATATAGGAGGACTTGTTGTGATAGCACTCGAAATTTTCTTAGCTTTCTTACTTTTTACAACCGGTGAACTTTTACATCTGCACGTAGAAGCACTAGCAGCCCTGCATTTTTTGGAACTGCGATCGGAAATAGACTTAGATTTTTTTTTATAGTTCTCATTTATCATGTTGGAAATGATATTATCTGTAAGCGTAGCTACGGATGTAGAGGCTATTTCATCAATTTCTTCAATTCTGGAATCATTTACACTATAGTTTTGTGAATCTAATATATATTCAGTATGTATAGATTTGGGAACTAAAGAAGTAGACACACCTTGGGTAGGTGTAGCTGTCTTATTGATTAAATCATTCCAAACAAATGGTATTTTTAATCGTTCTTTTAGAGCAGAATCTTGATTTGGCGCGCGTATTGTCTCAGATAATGCTTTGATAGGGGAAAGTGTGCTATTTAGCCTATTTGATAGCGTCTTTTTGTCATTAGATGAGTTTAAACCTATGGATTTCACATGAAGGGGCTGAGATGCAGATGAGGTTAAACCACTGGATTTTTTTGCATGAAGGGCCTGAGAGTTTAAACCAATAGATTTAGCATGAACAGGCTGAGAAGCAGATGAGTTTAAATCGTCAAATGAGTTTAAATGTAGGGATTCGGAAGCACCTAAATTTAAACCTATAGATTTAGTATCAAGTGACTGGGAAGTAAATGAGCTCAAACTTATGGATTTCGCATTAAAGGCCTGAGAAGTAGACAAGTTTACCTCGGATACATTTGAGAACGAAATTTTAATTTTAACATTTTTCAAAGTAGCGTCATTCGTATACCTTACCAACCAACAATTTTGAGCCAAAATTGACTTTTTACTATATTTAGGTTTACAACAACAGTTACATTGTTTGATAGGACATAAGTGCTGACTTCTTAGAAATTTCACGGTACTGGATGGTACTTTGTACCGTTCAAGTAAATCATTAGCCAACTGTTCTCTTTTATACCAACAACAAACGTTTCTGTTGATATCACTTTCGTAATTCGATAATTCTACACTGTGTCGCTGCTTCATGTGAAAAACTATATAGCCATTATCAATTTTGTAATATTCATTATTTACTTTGATGGCAAACGAGTCGTATTGTTGATTATTTATAGGGATACTTTTATCCCGAACATTTCGTGTATTAATAAGAGCTTTTTTGATAGCATTAAAAGATGCGATGTCTTGGGGAAATAAGGATCTAAAATTTGTTACTATTTCATTTAGCCATACATTGGTACTTTCGGTTGATTGATTGTGTTTGTTATGTGAGATACGGGGAATATTTCTACAACAACATGAGCAGTAATTATACTCTTCACATTTATGTGGTTTTTTTGTAAATCCCATTGCGGGCCTAAAGTTCTCTCTATTAAACCAACAGCAACAGTCTATAACTTTTAACCTATTTTTGTGTCCCTTGAATTCTACTTCATAAATAAAATGCCTTAAAGTTGACTTTTCTATGTTAAAGAATCTTTTTAATGTTGTTATGTCACTATTACTATTTAGATAATACATTTCAAGCTCTTTACACTGTCGATCATATATTGCAATGCATTTACTTTGATTTTGTTCCCATACGAATATCTTAGGAATTAACTTCCTTCTTTTCATTAAAACAGTCTCATCAGAATTCATTTTTCGTTTGTAAGACATACTTATTACTATTGGGTCGTTTTGTAATTCACTACAGGGTGTTTCATGTAAAGAAGCAATTTTTGGATTAACTGCATATTTTAAATCGTAAAGTTCAATTTTAACTGGTTTGCATATTGCCAAAAGTCCTTTATTACTAATTTCAATCTCGTTGTGAAAAGAGCGAGATCTAAAATTACCGTCTGAAAAGGTGTGTTCATTTTTAACTTCAAGTGTTTTGTTATCATATATTTTTGTAATTTCTTCATCTGTACAGGTTGTTAAATTCGTTACGGTATTTATATCATTAAGTTGTATGTTAGACTGAACCAAGTTATTTCCTCCATCGCACTGAAGTTCGGCATTATTAGGAATGTGACTATTTCCTTCCATATTGTTTTTTGGTATCTGAAAAACAAACCAAATGAGTTCTTAATTTGTTAATGTCGCGGATATGGATTACCAGATCACTATGATGATTTTAACTCTAGTCTCAGGGGAGTTAGGGGTAAGGTGGCTGTTATGAATATCATCAAGACTAATGAGGTTTTTCAGTAAATCTTTCTTAGGGGCTGTCCATTAATCACGTGAGGCTCAAAAATAGGCAGAGCAGGGGATTCGAAAAAATCACGAATTTTTTTTTTTTAAATACCCGTGATTTTGGGTACAGGGGGGCTAGTCTACAGTATAAAAACTCACCATGTGTTACTATGGGCGAGGGGAGGGAAGGGGATTGAAAAATATTGACAAAAACATCACATGATTCATGGACAGCCCTTATTGATATGAACCATTAGAAGATAATTACCATTACTACATTATTTTCCTTAAGACTTTGGCACTTAAATTGATGAGGTATAACGTCACTTTTCAATTTCAACTCTATTCCATATTGGCCTTGCTCGTTAACTGACATATAATAATCAATAAAGTTTGAGGTATCTTCATGTAGCTGAAAATTAAAGCATTTGATTCAAACGTTCATGCATAATAGACAGAGCTATAAAAATCTTCAATATTCAGTCTCGATCTACTCTCAATTTCCCAAATGTCAAAAACAGAATTTCCAAGATCGTTTTTGACATTTTCAAGATTGGGACTGAATTTTGAACTGATTTTATTTTTAAATATTAATTCAAATTACAATTTCAATTTCCATTTTGAAATTTTTATAAAGATAATGGGAATTAACGCGGTCATGGTATAGGTACTTACATACCTTTGATTACCTGAAGTTTCAAGCAGGTTACACCGGGCATGGTTACAGGATTCAGGAATGCGATAGTTTAAAAGTTAGTTGAAATTTTAACTTCATAGGCTTGTGCAAGTTTTGAGAAAAAAATTATAAAATGTATTTAGCTGAACTGAGTTCCAGAAATAATATGAAATTTTCTTTTTAACTTAAAATACTTACATCAAAATGATCTTCGCAACAATAAATATCAGATTCCTTCGAAGCTGGTCTTCCAAATCCTCCAACTGCACTTTTCCATTTCTCTTTCAATTCGTGCTTAGCCGGCACTTTAAAAAATACCTTATTTAGTGCATTATCACTATTATGGGTGCCACTGTTGCACTTTGGCACTATACACACTTTACGTTTTATACATTTTAGGTTGTTAGGCCTCGAATCCATCATGCTATAATATTTAAGTCCTTTGTCATCTATCTGTTAACGCTCCTCAGAAAATATAGGAACACCAATCACTAAAATGAACCGAGTTTAATACAATTGCTGGCACACATCTGAAAAGAAAAAATAATGTTAATAATTTGTTAATAATGATAGAAAAAAAGGAGACTAGTCGCTGATGTTGATTCCTTACAAAATATGGGAAGAGTTTTTGGGCATTTTTGTTATTCTAGTACTCTCATCCAATAGAGCCTTTGGATTGCCTCTTGAAATAGGATTGATGGGCACCAAATCAATTTTGGTATTTTAACATTTTTCTTGCTGACTACATTTTTTCCAAAGTCTGTGAATGCAGTTCAGATTGTCTTAAAAAGATGTGGATAGTTTCCTAACAATGTTTAATTGTAACTATAATGATTAAAGTACCTTTGCTGATCCATCTATAAAATACAACCCATATATACAAGGTGATATATGAAAAAGGAATTAAATATTTAGAAATAATAATTGTATGTATTTTACTGCTATATTGGTTTTAATTAATAAAGAAAAGTAGTCAAAAGTGGAATTGGGGCCATTATAATTAATGTTCAAATTTTTAGAGCGGGTATCATTCAACATCTGATTGTACGGTAGAGTGAGGATATATAACTATGCGCAATAGCGACGCTGATATCGACCTTGTAGCCATTGTATTCAATATTTCTGTTATTATGTTACTTTATTCAGGTACATACATTTCTAATACCTATTTCTTTGTTATAATGTTGACAGTATTATGTTATGTATTGTTTAAAAAAGTAAATAGCTACTCTAAGATAAATTACAGCTAAATTTATGGTACTATAAATTATCTGATATAACACGCAGTATTCTAATATATTCGTCTGTTTAGAAACAAAACTGTACACATCAATTGAAAAATAATAATCCGCACTTACTTTTTGTGGCAATAAGTGTTAATAATATCACTGCTTTTATTGAACAACACAAACTGCACTATAGTAATTAGTTACTTCATGTAAATTCAACAAATTCTGTTTGTAATTCAAATATACAAGCAATATTTAAAAATTACAACTTTGTTGTGATTTACTTGTTGAATTCTGACAGTTCTGAAACTGAAATCTATGACATTTGCTATAGGTAAGGTGCTAACTGCTACAAGGTAAAACATCTACCACAGACTAATAAGAGAAATTTTGATCAATTACTCGTGATTACTCGGTTTCGGGCAGTGATGCCAGATTGGGGGGAATCCCCCCAAATTTGGGGGGTTTTTTGAGTTACGGGGGATTTTTTGGGGGGACAATTTTTTTGGGGGGATTGTCGGAGGGAAAATACATTTGGAGGTAATCGGGGGATTTTAACTTGCAAACTAGTGATTTGAAGATATCTGTGATGTTTAAAAATATAATCTGAATCTTATTTAATTCCATTATTTTCAAAAATATCTCACTCACAATTTTTCATAATACTAAGGATATGTCACAAATAGCATTAAAAACTGAGATGAGAATCTATACTCCATTCGATTAGGTATTATAGGTATTCGGGTACTTTGAGATAACTTACACTTTCAACTAGATGACAACTGCCATCCTTAGTCAAACCAGGAACAGGGGTTCTGAAAAGTAGCTGAAACGTCGGTTTAAAAGTAAATAAATCGCGATTGAGTCCGTTAAAATTGGTTATGTCTCAATGAGTGATAATCGCGTAAACTTTGGAAAATATCATCCGATAATAGGTTCCTATGGAAATCTAGGCGAAGAGTAAAGCTCGAGGCTCCCTTTTATTTTCACGAAAACCTGTGAGGAATTATGTCCTTGATGTTTTAGCCGAAAATCATATTCGAATGCTGTTAATGCTACACTTTTTTTTAGGTACTATTTAAATATTATTAACTTTGGGGGGATTTTGAAAAAAATCCTAAGTTTTGGGGGGATTTCGTATCCATTTTGGGGTGAATTTGAAACAGTGATCTGGCAACACTTTCGGGTTCGGCTTCAGCGTGCGAAGAGAGTCAATAATCAGAAGACTTCAAGGCCATTATCCGCTTTTTAGATTTCCAACTTTTCGTAACGAATGGCACAGATGTTTCTATGGACAGCTTAACGTGCTCTCCGAGAGTCGAAGGGTTTTAACTCATTATGTCAAAAATGGTCACCCATCCTAAGGCTGACCTGCCAAGTATTGCTTAACCTTGCAATGTGCAGGAAGATAGATTACCGAATACAGTGTTTAAATTGTGATAGCGGCGACACTATAGGGCGTCACGCACGTGTGAACTCTTAACTCCCTTAGCCATTTTAATGTTACCATAGCAATGGCAAGTGTTTATTTCCTTAAAATACGCGAACTTCTGTGTTAATTATTGAACCGGACTTTAGTTATTGTAATTAACATCTATGTATAAATGTAGACTGTATAATATCTAAAAATCCACGCGTAAACAAAATGTATATTTATTTACTTGTAAAATGAATGAAAAAAAAAAACAGAATATTCAAAGGAAGAAATTAAAAAGTGTTCATCTTTTGTTATTATTATTTAGTGTGCACTGTTTTTAATTCTTGTTTAACTGTTTTCTGTCTTTACTTAGAATGATTCTTTGTTTAGACTAATTTTGTAATTGACCCAGTGACCCCAATAAGTAATGAATTAGAGAACATAGGTAAGGCAAAGTAGTGTACCTATATCCCATCCCCTCGTTAATCGTAATTACACACATTTGGTGACGTAACGATGATGGTGTTTTTACGGACGAAAATTACGACTATGAAATATAATGTGTTTCAAGATAAGAAAAAGTCCATGGTATATCTACGAGTTATTTGTATGAAGTGAGTATCAATTTACTACTTAGTATTTATTTTCGTTAAGTTACCTTCCTGCTTTCCTACTACTTAAAAGCATAAACTAGTTGAAGTCATGACCCATTTTCCTATACCACTAAAATAGTAGGTAAATAATGATACAAACAGCCAGGCAGGTCTAGTGCACCCGAGGGGCCATTTCGATGGTCCTAAGCCGTGTGCGTTCGCGCAGCGGAATGTTGTTGAATTTAAAGATTTTAATTATGCAGATATTTAGTGTATGACGTCGTGTAATTGTGTATGGTAAAAAAAAAATTGTGCATGCAGCCATTGTGGAGAAATTCGCTAAAAACTGATTCCGCTGGGCGAACGTTGTCCTGGCGGAACTTTTTTCTAATCCATGGACTTAGAAGAAAAGAAATGTGTCCAAAAATTAGTGTGTATTTGTGTGTAATTGTGTATGTATGAATAAAATTAGTGCATGCATAAACTTCGGAGAAATTCAAGTTTCCGCTACGCGAACGTTTGGCCATTAGCTAGTTTTCATATAAAGCTCTTATATAGAGAGCTGTAGATTTTTACATAGGTTGTTTTGAATTTGTTTAAATTTGTTTAAAAAACAGATTTAGAAGAAATCGTAGGGTTTAAAAGATAAAAAATAAACGTGAAATACGCTCATTAGCTCTTAGTTCGTGAAGTAGCCACTTTGGGGTCTAGATTTTCACGTTTATACAAACCTTGTAAGTGTCTGCAACATGTTGCCAAGTATCAATGATGGTTCGTTAGTAATTAATGAGTTATAGGACAATTTACCATGAGTAGACCACTGTTTGCAAAGCAGTCAAATATCAAGACGTTCTCAAGTAATTGCATAGTAAAATGTGTCCCAATAATTAGTGTATTAATTCAACTACTTGCATGCAAAATTTCATCTCATTAAATTCATTAATTAAAGAGGAACTATTAAAATACTTACAAAGCATCGAAAACTTACATAACCCGACCAAATTCGGATAGATATAAAAAAGCGGCCGTTCAACATATCTAGGTAACATTCTAAAATTTACAGTATAATACCGGTATTTAATTGGTACAGGTGATAACACAATTGTTTTGATATAATTTATAGGTCATTTATTTTTCTACACATGATTTTTTAAATGTATTTGACTATGACTATGACATTTACGTAGCTAATTTATAGCTTTTTTTATATGATATTACCGTTGTACTGGACTTATATATGTGGGCGTGTTCCCGCGCACCCCACCAAAATATTCAAAATTAAAGGATTAAAGGAAAGCGGTACACTTAAGGCTAGTCCTTTGATTAAATGGTTTAAGTATTGTAGTTAGGAATTGATCAAAAATATTATGCTAGTGTGAAAAACAGACAACGTGCTGCGCGCAACGAGCGATAGAGGCGGCTTCCCTCTTGAAACGGTACTTCCATCCTTGAAGAAAAGAGAGCGCAATATGTTTTCATAACTCACATAAGCCACGGCCTGCGCGTATTTTGCTGTTGAACTTGAACCTGGTTTTAGTTTTATCCCCATTCACAAATTTGCACTCAAGGACAATGTGCGTATGCGCTGTAATTTTGCTATGTATCGCCAATTCTCCGTAATAATAATATTGACAGTGTGTTATTAATGTTATAGTGTAACAGTGAAGCTTGAAATAATTATGTGGTAGGTATATTGAGTGAGTGATAGTGAGAAGCTGGTGTTTAATTAGAACTTGTTAATTGAAGATTTATTCTTATCGCAGATAGGGGCGGTATTATTAAAAAAATATTTTTCATTCTAGAAATGCAATTGTTTTATTTTTTCCTAACGCTTGTGTACGCAACTGTACCATATTAATAAATACTATACTGGAAGGTTAAGAACGTTACTTAGAAATATGGCACGGTCGCTTTTTTGTAGCCATCCGAACTTGGTCGGGTTATGTAGGTTTTCGATGCTTTGTCAGTATTTTAATTGTTTCTCTTTAATTACTGATTTTAATGAGATGAAATTTTGCATGTGAGTAGTTGAATTAATACACTAATTATTGGAATACATTTTACTATGCAATTACTTTAGAACGTCTTGATATTTGACTGCTTTGCAAACAGTGGTCTATTCATAGTAAATTGTCCTATAACTCATTAATTACTAACGAACCATCATTGATACTTGGCAACATGTTGCAGACACTTACAAGGTTTATATAAACGTGAAAATCTAGACCCCAAAGTGGCTACTTCACGAACTAAGAGCTAATGAGCGTATTTCACGTTTATTTTTTATCTTTTAAACCCTACGATTTCTTCTAAATCTGTTTTTTAAACAAATGTAAACAAATTCAAAACAACCTATGTAAAAATCTACAGCTCTCTATATAAGAGCTTTATATGAAAACTAGCTAATGGCCAAACGTTCGCGTAGCGGAAACTTGAATTTCACCGAAGTTTATGCATGCACTAATTTTATTCATACATACACAATTACACACAAATACACACTAATTTTTGGACACATTTCTTTTCTTCTAAGTCCATGGATTAGAAAAAAGTTCCGCCAGGACAACGTTCGCCCAGCGGAATCAATTTTTAGCGAATTTCTCCACAATGGCTGCATGCACAAATTTTTTTTTACCATACACAATTACACGACGTCATACACTAAATATCTGCATAATTAAAATCTTTAAATTCAACAACATTCCGCTGCGCGAACGCACACTCCTAAGCCAGCCGGGGCTAGAGGGATATGCCAGAGGCAATAGCGCCGTTTACACGTAGGTACAGTTTTAACCGCGCATCGGGGCTGCGATCCAAACCGCCGCGCCTGTTCGATCTGTCAGCTTAGACTGCGGATGGAACAGTGGTGATAGACCGTCAGTTCGGAACGGCAGATCTTTAACGTTCCTGTTTTAAACGCAATCCCTTACACGCGACCGTGAAGCAATGCGTGCGCGCCGACCGCCAGATCGGTATGTCGTTCCCGCCGGTGCGTCGCTAGCGCTTACGCTTTCGTTCCGAACTCACGGTTTGGACTGGCGCGTGGTGAATCCTTCGTTCCGATCTACACGTGTAAACGCAGCTAATTTCTGCTCACAAAATATTTCCGTAAATATTTTCTTAGATTGCCCTCAGCATTCAGATTTAGATTCATTTATTTGCATAAACACGGGTTACATGGATTACCTACATGGATGTTGTTTCAATATAATTGTCGTTTGTTATAGTGCCAACATGTTTTGCCCAGACAGGCGTACAAAAATTATATTATTGATAATTGAAAAATTATTTTAAATTAATTATAATTATAAGTTATGTTATGTTATGTAAATTACAAAAACATTAAACCTAGTCAACAGTATTATCATGCATATTGGATGTCGTCTACACTGACGGCATAGAAACACATTGTCCTTACAGGGTCACCATGATTATGACTCTCCTGATTTGCCACATGGCCATGTTAACCACTTTCCATCACGTGGGCCGTGTGCCTTTCTGACACTTAAGTGGTATAAAAAATTATAGCTATAAATTCCAACCATGTATCCAAGCTAAATGTGTAGCTACTTTTTTCCGCAGCTCCCCTAAAGATTGAGAGGTCTATCCAAAATGGGAGAAGCTCTAAGCAAGGTTGTGTCGCCGAGCGGCGTGCAACAAGGTTCGGTTCTCGACCGCGTCATCTCACAGCCCAGCAGCGAAGACCACACAGTGCTGTACAAGCTTGCTGATTATAAGAAGGGTACTTATGAGTTATGGCGTAAATTTTATTGTGCACACGTTTTTTGTGATATAGGTGATGATGATGTTATTTTAATATCTACACGGAACAAATGCCGGAGACAGCTTGAACGCAATGAAATACAGGATGTGCTTACCTAATGTGTGGGTTATACTTAGTTACCGACAGTTATATCTTGATTCCAACGCGTCATATTTTTTTAATTTTATAATATAGCGTTTCCTAAGTTTCCGCCAACAACTCAGTAGTTATAACGATTTTAACCAATATGGATTTAAAGAAAAGGGTTAAAGTTTCGACTTGGCAACAGAACTTTGTGAATTTACAGGGAAGAATATAGTAATCATGTCGTATAATACTAACCAGCTTATTTTGACTATTGACAGCCTCTGTGGCGTGGCGTTAATAAACGCGGCCGCAACGCAGGAGGCGAGGCAGTGCAAATATTTGTATGCATGAATATCTATATTTGCATTGGTCTGGGTGCTTCTATGTATAGTATGAATTTATTCACAAAAAAAAAAGTATTGAAGTATGTTTATCCGCATTCAAGTTTCCATAACACAAGCTAGATAAGCTATGCTCACTAAGGATCTAGAAAGCGTTGTGTGAAATGTGTTGGCATATTTATTTATTACTTCGCTCAAATCCATCAATCAGATTATATCAACCAAATCCGCGCGTCTAGCAGCAATCAGAGCCTCGTTTTGTTCAAGATAAATGCCGGAAACTATCTGGGTACCTATAGGTACTATTTCGTAATAAACTACTTATGTTTTTATGGCGAAGATGATGATAAATAATCACGCAGTGCTTTATGATTTGGTTGCTGCACTATAACTTCGATTGATCAGTGGAGGTTTGGGGTCCATCGATTTCGACGTGGAACATTTTTTGTAATGATACCCCCTGCCTCAGCGGTCGAACGTTCGACTGCTATGTTGCAGAAGGGATCGATTTCTACTTAGCGCAAATATTTTATTGTAGGTACTTATCAGAAATATATAAATTGTAGGCGGCCTGTTACTCGAGACATACACCAAAGGAGGGATGATAGCTGCAGAAAAGTTGATTAAAGAGGAGTTCGCAGCTTACATGTACGCTGGCGGCAGAGGAAGAGTGATCAACAGGGCCGAGTACCTTCGGTGGAAGTTCAGGGACCAGGAGCAGGTAGGCAAGCGTACTCTGCAACTCTAGCTTCCAGTTTCTAGCAACAACAACAACAAAACTACTGTGTTGCCCATATTTAGGCCGTCCGCTGCCTTATGCGCTTATACGCATACTGTTTCTTGCAAAATACGAAACAGCGCGGGTAGTGGACAGGCGTTATGTGTTTGCTATTTGAGGACTTGAGGGCAGACTCAGAACAGACCTACTGGACAGGACCACTAACAAATAAACATGTAAATCTACATATCTATTTCTTTGACTGAGAGTGGCTTCTAATAAGAAATGACTCAAATAATTACATTAACCGGAGCATACTTTAGGTGGTGTTGCCGATAGAAGCGTCTCTGTCCCCACACGACCCCCTGGCGAAGTGGGAGGATCACACTGCCTGCTGGCAGATGTGCTACAGGGGTGCGCTGGGGGAATCTCTTCTGCATGTCCTCATCATTTGCGATACTAAGGTACCTATTATAGTTTTTGTATTCAAAATCAGACGTTGCGTACTGATGAATTGATACAGAACTCTCTGCTAAATTTGGGCATTTGACTGTCTAGTGTAATTACTTAGTTTCAATAAGTATTCCTGGCTCCAAAATGTCTCAAAATGTATATTTTAAGTACGTTACTTTAGGCCTTTTTCATTTTCAGATACACACACGGTTGGCTAGAACATTAGTAAAATGTTTTCCAAAATTGTCTTTGGATGTCGTGGAAGGTGAAGAATATCTAGGTAAGCAAAGTCAAATAAACTGTAAGGGCCGGCGCATATCAGGTGATTATCGGCATCGGCAAGTAAAGAATCTTCAGGCATATTACGCTTTGGCATGCTGCAACATCCTTACGCTAGGGTCTTCAGGATAATGCCGAAGGATGCAGAAGGTTATGTCGGACTCGAACCGACTAAACCGCACGCCGTCTGTGGGTCGATGTGCTAGGCCGTAGGTGAGGTTGTATCGTGACATATCCCTCGCACCTCGGCTGACCCAGGCCCATTCCTCTCGGTCTGACCCTCCTCGGGAGGGGGGACCACGCGGTCCCCGACTCGCCCCCTAATAAACACACTAATAGGCTCGTGAAGTTCTGATTTTACGCAATCTTTTGTCATGTAGGTTCGACTGTTTAATAGATACGAGACCCTGGTTTTCATTTTCAGGTCCTCCTGCACGGGGTTAGGTATACAGTTTTTCTATTTGGAGATTATAAATGGTACCTAATTGTTTTATATTCGTAGGGGCGAGTTCCTTGCACTTGGCTATAGCGTACAGCAACAACGAGCTGGTGCAAGACCTGGTGGAAGTCGGAGCTGACGTCATGCAGCGAGCCATAGGTACCTGGTTAAAGTTCATTATCTAGTTACTTATCAATTTATTTTTCTATACTTGGTAATTTTTCTTCACGGTAGGTACAGCTTCCTTCTTCACTAGCGCCACGCCACAGAGGCTGTCGGTGTTGACTGTCTGATTTTGCCTGACCTTCCTAAATCTGTATTATTTCTGTACTATTTTTAACAGGTAGCTTCTTCCTCCCGCGTGACCAACAACAGGTGCCTCCAGCAAGACAGACGAACTACGAAGGTCTGGCTTACTTAGGAGAATACCCCCTAGCTTGGGCGGCGTGCTGCGCCAACGAGGGGGTATACAACCTGCTTTGTGACTCTGGGGCTGACCCAGACGCGCAAGACTCCTTCGGCAATATGATCCTGCATATGGTGGTCGTTTGTGACAAACTGGTGAGTTAAGAGATAAAGATAAAGTCGCCAAAATGGTGTTTTAGGCTTTCAATGACCTATATACTATACGCATATTCTTCCGAAGAAAACATATAAAAACTTGCTTTTGCTCGCGGCTCCGCCCGCATGGATGTCGGTTATCGCGAGCAAACAAAGCCTATGTCCTTTCTCAAGGTTTATAATCTACCCTTCTACCGGGTTGCACATTCACCCTCGCTTCATAAATCTTTTTCATCAGGCTTTCTTCGTCCGTCCTTTCCACGTGACTGAACCATCTAAGCATCCATTTCTGTATCTTAGTCCTTACATCTTCAACCACACTACAACGTACTCTTATCACGCTGTTCCCAATTCGGGTTTTCAACTTCAGACTTCTCATTTCTGCAGCATTCAATTTACTTTCATACTTCTACAAAATCCAACATTCACTACCATAAATAAGTGTAGGGACGAGCAATCCTCTACGTACAGACAGTCGTGCCACTCTGCCTACGAGGCTGCTCATAAAGCCTGTAAGTATGCATTGCCCCATTCAATCGATTTCCTGTCATAGCTCTTCATTATACTTTAAAGCTCTTTGTGTTAGGGAAATACCCTGAAAAAGTTTCCGCTTTTATGAAAAGACTGTGTGAAAAGACACAAGTCTGGCTGGTATGAGGACTCTCTATTTATTGAAATACTTAATAATAAAAAAATACAACTGTCTATTACACGAAGAAAACAGTTATGACACTTATGACAAAATATAAATTATGACAAGTGTGTATGTAAGCAAATTATGACCAAAAATCGTTGAAAAAATTTTATCCGGGTCAATATGGACCCTTTTTTAATAGGAACCTGTGTGCTCGTATTTCTCGTAGTCATATTCCTGGCACACTCGGATTGTTACAGGACATGTTCGGGTACGCACTACGACACCCAAGAATCCCTGCGAGCAATGGTCGTATGAATTTGGCAGGGTTTACCCCTTTGACCTTGTCATGTCAGTTGGGTCGTGCGTCAGTCTTTAGAGAAATGTTGGAGCTATCCGCTAAAGAGTTTTGGCGGTACTCTAACATTACTTGCTCTGCTTATCCTTTAAATGCACTGGATACGCTGTTACCTGATGGGAGAACCAGTAAGTATGAGCAACTTTACATCATACCTACTACTGTAGAATTACACCTGTATCTACTAAGTAGTTATATTTGTATGTAACAACGGAAAATAATAAAAATATATATTTATGTTACATTTATTTCGATATAATGCTTTGCGGCTAGCTCACGGAACAGAAAAAAAACGTTGGAAGTGTGAAGTATGTGCGGCACGCGTGTCATTCATATACGGAGGTTTGCAAGAACGTACAATTTCGACCTTCAAAGTAATGTCAACCGTATCCTTAAGTATTTAAGTGTTAAATAGCTTTCTTAGAATAAACTGACATCTTTTGAGAATTCGTTGACCATTTTCGTAACCCGTAGCATGTTCAAGTTCAAAGTAATCTCTACTGCCAATCAATAAAGTGCGTTTTCATTTTGCAGTGTACTTTAGGCTAATTTGGTGTTAAAGACATACGACCAACCAAAACAATTGTTTACTACTTAGTGCAACGTATTATTATCTGGTTGTATGTGTGAGTTTGGCGACATTGGTTCCGCTTTAGAATCTGTCCTATCACACTTCTAACAGTTTTTTCTGTTCTGTGGGCTAGCTACATACAACTAGCTTAGATAATAATTTATATGTAAGTCTTCTTTCTTTTTCGGGTGGTTAGTGGCCAACCTGTGATAGAGTTGTTCAGGTCGCCCTTATAGGCCTCCGTCTTGACCTAACGACTGTTGACTGCAGGAACCTATTTTTAACGTACCTTCCGAAGCACGCGGAAGCACTCCTTCGCCTAGGTAACTTAATCCAATGATCGTTTACCGAACAGTGAGCGCACTTGGCCACGAGCATACTTTAGTAAATATACCTTGGCGACACATATCGTGGACCTATGTCGCGAACTAATCGAGGCCCCTCTGGCGCGCGATGATCGTTTTTTAATAATTTATGCTTGGTGAATGAATTAGAGCTTTAAGAATTTCGCCTTTACATTTGTACATTATTTGTTATTGTCTAGATTGGAACTCGGCGCTGTTTATAATTTTAAATGGTACAAAACAAGAACATTTGAACATGTTGGATGGTGGCATCATTCAGAGATTACTTGAAGAAAAATGGAAGACGTTTGCAAGGGTACTACTCAACTGCCTTATTATTTATTAAATAAATAAGTACCTATAATCACTGAATCTGATAATAGTTGTAAAATTTTAGTGAAACTACGCGATTCTCAAACTTTTCTAAGGATACGTACCCCTCCCCCCCCCTCCGGAGCCTATTATCTGTGGTATCGGCAAAGATCTTGCAGAGCTCCCAGAGGTTCCCAGGTCTTCAAATTTTCAATATCGTTAAGAACCTATAAGCACGATCTGTTTTCAAAAATAAACAATCATAGTTTTTTTCGTATAGGTAGCAAACCTATTAAGGCTACGACTCTATTTTCATAGATTTGTATTTTTTTCTTTACTGGTAACTAATAATATTCTATTAACCATTCTAGAACAAGTTCCTCAAACGTCTTCTTATCCTGATGTTGCATCTTCTGCTACTGTCCATCTCCGTATACCTTCGACACAGTACTGGGGAAGCCGATGCTAATCCCAACTGGGGTTTAGAAGTCACTGACGCGAGGACTGGCGTGAGACTGGCTAGTGAACTGGGGACTATAGCCAGCACTCTCTGTTATATTATACTGCAGCAAGGGGATGAGATCAAGAATCAAGGTTTGGTGGCGTATTTTAAACAGTTGGTAAGTTCAAATACCTTTAAAATTGTTTACTTCGCCAAGTTTTGTATGTTATATTTGAATGTTAGTGAATTGTGATACATCATACTTACCACTCAACTTCGAAAGGGATAGCCTATATCAGAGCCTCGTTCATTATGTGAGCGTGCCTGGGCTTGTAGCCACCTTTTACCCTAGCATAAAAGCGGAGGTGCGACACGCGCCTCCCTCTATCCGAGGGCAAGATAGAGACACCAAGGGTGCGAGAAATATGTTAATGACCATCTCACTTCCGGCAACTGAAGACCCAAGATGGCGTGCGGTTTTAGTCGGTTCGATTTTGAGCCTTGTCCAATCAATCAATCCCCCGAGAATGACTTGGCCTCAAAGACCTAGGTGGAATTAATTGGACTTAAATAAACAATAAAGATATGTAGAGGTAAGATGTGTATAGGCTAGCCAGAGCTCACTGGGAGTTTTTGTGCTGTCAGTGGGAAGACCAAAGGCTATTCCTGCTTTGTCTTCTACGCTGACGGCACAGAAACTCTCTGTGTTTACAGGGTCGGCAGCACGAGTGAGACTCTCCTAATGTTACACACGTCCATATAGTCTACGGTTATCACTTTCCATCAGGTTGGTCGTGTGCTTGTCAATCGCACGGCCCACATGATGGAAAGTGGCATAAAAGAATGTATAGACCAGTTGCACATTTACTCTGGAATACTCTGGATGCACTGTCAACCGAATAAAATACTACAACTTTTGATAAACTCTGTAGAGTAGACAGCCATATTTACAGTGCCTTTATTGTTGTAGATTCACGAACCAGCCAAGTTCATATTCCTGATGTCAAACATACTGCTACTGGCGTGCATACCTGCCCGGCTGATGCAGCATTCTAAGCTAGAGGACGCTCTGCTCATATTTTTGCTACCAGGATCTTGGTTTTTGCTTATGTTTTTTGCCGGGTAAGTTTACATTAATTAGAAGATTTGGCGAATCAGGGAGGGTTGGGGACAGATGAATAATATCTATTAAAAACAGTAGGGAGGGATTAACATAGGTTATTATCTACTAATCAAGTATGGAGAGCGGCATAAATAAGCGATTGATGCCATACTCTGATTTTAGCGGGTACAATAGGTAAGCGAAATTCCGAAACTCTGTGAATAGAGATTTGTTTTTCTGAAAACAATTTTTTTTATCTTTGACTAAAATTTGCTGATTTGTAAATACTAGCAGTATTTACAATACTTTCTCTTTGAGTGTTGTTAAAGAATCCATCCTATAGGTAGGTTTACCTAATATGGGAGAAGTAATGTCGCAGAATGACCAACTCAACTATGCTATTCAAGCCAATTATTATATTTAGACTGTAAATGTTTGTAAATAGATCAAAAACAAAATGCTCGCTAACTTTCTTGCCGGAGTCTTCTCAGGCCGGGGCCACGTTTCGAACCCCACCCGTTCCATTTACTAACATTGCCTTGATTTATTTTTTTAGTTTTGACCGTTTGTAAATGCCCTTTTGATGAACTATATAGAATAAAAATGTTTTTTGACTTTCTACGTCAATTTTAAAGAACTTCTGACATGTAACTTGTTATTCCAGGGCGGTGAAGCTGACAGGCCCATTCGTAACGATGATATACAGCATGATCACAGGCGACATGTTCACATTCGGTATAATCTATTGTATCGTGCTGTTTGGATTCTCGCAGTCCTTCTATTTCCTATACAAAGGTCGGTTACCTCTCGCTCTTGTCTTCGTATAGTCGCCTTCAGAAGTTGCTTACCACTAACAAAATTTAAAATCGATATTTACATAACTAGGTACTTAATGATAAATCTATACTTACTAATCTTTTAAATGGGAAAGTGTATGTGTGTGTCTGTTTGTCCGTCTTTTACGGCTAAACCACTGAACTGATTTTGATGAAATTTGGTAAAGTGTAGATTAGACGTTGAAAAAGGACATAGGCTATGTTTGGTCGCAATAACCGACATCTACGCATGCGGAGCCGCAGGCATAAGCCCTATAATCCTCGGAGAACCAATTTAACGTTTTTACTAGCTGTTAACTGCGGCTGCACTCACATTTCCATCCCGTTAAGGTAATTTAAATATAAGTATTCTCTATCTATTGCTGAAAACCGCATACAATCTGTAGAGCAATTTAAAGATTTAGAACTAAAGGTCCTCGGTAACTTAGAATGGCGAGTCTACCTATTATCCGACTATAAGATAATCTGTGCCTTTACCATAAGATTGTTATAGTGTAAATAAATTATTTCAGGGTTTCCTAACGTTCATTCTACGCTGTTCGGTAGCTATACTAGCACATGGATGGCATTATTTCAAATAACATTGGGAGATTATAGCGTAAGTACCTACCTACAATTATTATTTTTCTTTTTTATCAGAGCTAATGAAAAATAATTATACATATTTCATTTGCACACCTACAATTTATTATAGGTACACAACTCGTATTAAAGATATTATCGTAATAAATACCTTAACATAATTTGACAGCCTCATAGGCGTAGCGGTAGAAAGTTCGACTGCTACGCAGGGGGCACGGGTTTGATTCCCGCCCAGTGAAAATGTTTGTATGTGTGATTTGAAAATTTGCATTGGTCTGATTGTTTTATATCACTGAGGTGGCAGACAAGCACACGGCCCACCCGATGGAAAGTGCTTACCGTGGCCTATGGACGTGTGCATAGCCAGGGGAGTCATACTTGTGCTGCCAACCCTGTAAGTACAGAAAGTTTCTGTGCCGTCAGTTTTGAAGAATTTATCCGCATTCTAGAACCCGTAACAAACTACTTGGCTATGCTTACTATTTGTCTAGATAACGTTGTGTAAAATGTCCAACAATATTTATTTATTTTAATTATATTCCAGTACACTGACCTAGGCATGACGACATACCCGAACTTGTCAAAGACGGTGTTTGCTATTTTTATGGTGTTCGTACCTATCCTGCTTTTAAATATGTTAATCGCCATGATGGGCAACACCTACGCCCATGTAATTGAACAATCAGAAAAGGAATGGGTTAAACAGGTAAGCTAAGCCTAATACCTATAGACATTCCTATTGATATCTTAATCAGTTTCATAAACCCGACTCTGATACACTGAAGTCATTTATGTACAGAAATAAATAGACTAATATTTTGACCCCCCCAGAAAAAGTTTAGAAACATTGTTTGTTATAATGCTAATGTGGAAGCAAATAGCTAAGATTTTGAGATTTAAGTTGTTCGTAAGCGTTCAGTACCTACCTACAAAATGGCCCACGATACGCCGCCACGCGCGCTACGCGCCATCAACCATTGTGTACGTAGCGCGCAATTGGAGTGTTGTCAGTTTTTTGCTTCACTTTAAATAATCTAGGTGTTGCAATGAGCTATGCGCCATTGTGTGAATACCTACTTACGTGTGAAGGACAACTCTACAGTTGCGCATTGCAGAACATGGCCAGTCACTAGCTACTGTATATGTACATACATACATATAATCACGCCTTTATCCCCGGATGGTTAGGCAGAGGTGAATTAACACCCACATTTCACTAATCTGTATTCGGTCCCACATAATAGGGGGTGAGCCTAATCGCCGTATTTCGGGCACTATTGACTCGAGCCATGCATCTGAGGCTGAGTCTGGGCTGTACATATCTGTCTGATGTTATAGTTAATCAGCCCTATCCCTTAGTCGCCTTGTACGACACCACATGGGAAGAGAAGGGGTGGCTCAAATTCTACTCTACCGGGAACCACGCGGCTTGATGCCGACATGACGGCACGACTGTATATGTGCATTAGGAAAACAACAATTTTATTAGGAAAATGAATTAGAACTACCTATACTCGCTCAGATAAGTATCTACATACCGTTTTCTAATTTTATCTTTGCGGCAACTACCTACTTGGAGCGTTTTCTTTCAGATTATCCGATCCGAAATCGGTGTCGAACGCCGATCCAATATCGGAGGAAGTAAAACCTGTCATCTATCGTCGTCAAACACCGATATCGGATCGGATCGGATAATCCAAAATTTTATAATCTTGCAAAAACTTTCAGTGGGCAAAAATCGTAGTATCTCTAGAACGATCTGTGGCGCAGGAGGATGCTCACAAGTATCTCCAAGAGTACTCTATTGGTCTGGGACCTTCCGATGACCCCCGGTACGAAGTGCGAGCCGTAATGGTCATCAAAAGTAAATCGAAGACCAGAGCCAAGCAGCGCAAGGGAGCGTTAGCCAATTGGAAGGTAAGAAATATTTTTTGGAATACTTAGATAGGTATGTAGGTATGTAGTGAAATTAAGTACTTACCAGTACCTTTTGTATCTAAGAATTCCAATGTACTTACCTACTTAAAAAAAATGTATTTCAATTATTAGGGAGACTTTCGAATACCGAGGATAATCTTGATATTGAGGTTAGAGCTAGTTATTAAAATACATTATAGGTAGGTATCTGTTACCTGGACACATGGAATATTCCTCGGATTCCTAGAACAGGGAGCAATGGTTGCGAGTTCAAATTCCGTCGAATTTTTTCGATTTTATTTTTATAGGAGTTTGTATAAATAATGCAAGAGTTGGATTGGATATATGCTTGGACTGTTGTCCAAGTAAGTACAATGCAACTCTTGTGTTACCACCTGTAGAATGATAAAAGAGGTGAGAGATGTCCCGGAAGAGATCTTGAATTTCTCATGTGCGTAAGTCCAATAAACATGAGGCCCCCAGCCGCCATGCAAGTCAGTTTAGATTAACAGTATTCAAAAAGACAGCATACATAGCATATTGCTACTTAACTACAATACTAAGTGAGGACTCCTAGCATATTCATCCACCATTACAGCCAAAAATGTTTTTTAATCGTTTTCTTCTTCTTTTAATTACTTAATAGCGCGTAGGAAAAGTCACAATAGCGGAACTGCGTCGACGCGGGATAAGTGGTGAAGAGTTGCGGCGGTTGATGTGGGGCCGCGTGTCCATCTCCACGCCCACGAAGCAGCCGTGAGTTCTCGCTTACTGCTTCTTTAAATTTGGACTTACTTTGACGTGCATGTAAGCGATCATGACTCACAGAGAGAGAGAGAGGGATAGAGCTGGAATCTAGATATAAGCTGAGCTCCAACCATCTCTGTCATTGAATCACGACCACGCTGAACGGGGCTTATTATAGCACGTCATCGCAGGTCCTTCTCAATATTAACACACTGAAGACACGCCGGAGCACGTACCGTGTGATTTCAGCCAGTTCGATTTTGACATAGCCACCTATCACTGATTAATTTGTATGGTTAATATGGTTTTCTAATGAAAAATGCAAGGCGCTAGGTAAGACGTCATCTCGTCACAACTCAATATTTAGATAAGATTGGGCGCTAGCATGCAGATGAGAGAATTTCGAAAAACTAACACCTCATGAAGTAACTTACTAGAATTTCTTGGTTTATAGGCGACGTGGAGCTGTGGCACCTCCTCCCGACTGCGTTACCTCTACAGGTGGTGGTCATGTAGCCCTCCCCGTCGGCCAGGGTCCCCTGACCGGCGGAGTAGGAGACGGTGTCGGGCCCGCACTTTCTTCTGCACTCAACGTCATGGCCTTCACACATGAACTGGACCTCACACCTGGGGCTGGTCTCACACAGCCAACTCCAGATCTTCTCGTCAACGGGAAATCAGCACCATCAATGTCAATCTCAAGAACACCAGTAACGGCTCAAAACCAACTAAATATACCACCAACAATATCTACCAACGTTGGCGCTTACCCTTCCAAGGCAAGTTTGGAGACAAAAGTTGGCAGTTCGGCAACCGTGCCCGCTGGTTTAAAAGCAAGCATGGGATCGACTTTACCAATGAGCGTTGGCCCAATATTACCCATGAGTGTTGGACCAACTGGGCCAGCAGGTGTTGGGCCAACTCTACCAAGCGCTGTGACGATAAATATGCCGATAGGAGCTAGTCCTAATGTTACCATGGCAGTTGGCGCTACATTACCAATGGCTGCTGGTCCTGGATTGCCAATGAGCGTAAGTCCAATGAACGTGCAGATGGGGCCAATGCAAGGCCAGATGCAGTTCCAGAACACTCCGCAGATGATAGAGATTCAGATACTGAATCCACGTAAGTGCCTACCTACCTAATTTCATGTACCTAAGAACAATCAATTAAGGTATTTTCTTAATTTTGATTGATATACCTATTTTTGAATCAATTAATATTTTTAAAAAATCCCTACTTTATTCGAAAAAAAAAGAACTAGGTAACAATATCTGACTTTTCATTTAGCGCATCATTGGACATAAAAATGAGATTCCAGTGTACTTCAAAATTGTAGAGCATTCTCTATCGTACAACGGACTGACCGTTTAATCACATTATAGAGTAGTTTAAACCGCCTGCAAAAGATCAAGTTATAGAAGTGCCATGTGCAATATAGAGGACGCTCTGCAAAACCGAATCATCCAACTTCCGAGTTTCCCGACTTGTCAAATTAACTGTACCTAAGTACCTGTGCGTCATGTCAAAAGGGTTTTTATTTTCACAGCTACTCCTTTGGACGAAGTTTATCGCGACTATTTATTTGAACTCATCAAGTTATCACAGACTTCGGGGACTGACAGTGTTCAGTTGAAATTGCTAGCTGAAGGAGCCGCCGACTTGAGTCATGTACCCGAGATTGATATCAGTGTTTCGGTAAGTGCCTAGGGGTAGGAGCATTTACCTACATATTGAGAAAAAGTGACTTCTGATTAGAAATGATTATAGAAGTAGTAGATTAAATTAACCTATTGCTCAGGACATCTATCTTGGACCTGAAAGTGTGCTTTATACGCTTAGTAACTACACGTATATTTAATATATTTTGGGTGTCTTTTGAGTATAGCATGAGGTGGTATAGGCACAGCGGTGGACGAACATTACAAAACAATCCACGCGCACCAGGGCTTCGTTTGTCTGACGATTTTGGTCCCGAGGTAGGTATACCTGCGCCAAGCTTCACAACATGCAACATGCATTTTAAAACATATTGCATGAACCGTATTTCCTATTTAAATACAACATTAAACCAACTTTGGCATCATTTAGGTACTTTACAATTTATTAACAAACAGGAAAAGTAAACTAAGTATAATAGTTAAGTTCAGGTACAGTTTAGGTACAAAAATGATTATGAACAGACATTTTGACTCAATAAAAACTGTCAGTCAACGATAAAGGACTGAAAAGATTGATCAAGCTATTTGTATTTGGTACCTATCTACATGCAAGTAAGTAGGTAAGTATACCAGATTTTTGTTTCATATCTGGAAATAATTATCAATTACTTAGCTCTGCTGGACATAGCCCTCTCCCATATCTTCAATGTTTTTTAATATTATTATTATTATACCTACCTAATTTAGTAACAAGGTGAAGGGTTTTTGGATTGTTATTTGGCAAAAGAAGAAATAGTTAGGTACTTTATACAAACCGACTTTATAGTAAGTTTGTTCGGTACCTATGAATGCCATTTAAATATACATATTTTTATTATGCAGAGCGCGGCTAAATCGTCTCGTCGCGTAGTAGCTGGTGCAGTATCTGGTTTATTTGGAGTGGCAGCAGATGCACAGCCTGCTGCTGAGTCTGCTTGGAGACGAGAACGCAACGAAAATAGTGACAGTGATCCTATATCTGGTTTGTGTAACAATTTTAAAACACGTTCGAAATAATCAATCGATTGTTCAATTGAGAAAACGATGAAAGTCTGCAATCTCTGTAGCGTTTTTCTTTTTAATGTGCGCAAATCAACTCGGATACCTCCTGCCAAAGCCAGCGGAGACGATTAGGTACATCTGACTCGAACCAACCAAAAGCGCACGGCCGTCTCGGGCGACTGACCCAGGGCCATGGACTATGGTGCCCCTATCTTTTTCCCCAAAAGGGAGAGGACCGCGTATAGCGCCTCCGTCTCAACCTCCTTCTGTTAGAGTGACAGGCGGCTTCACCTGTTACCCTCAGGCCGACGTATGCGGGACGGAAAGGACCTAGGTCTCCTCCGGTCCCGTGCCCCTGCCTCCTTCCCGAGCATTACTTGCTCGCAGAAGGAGTCGGCGGCAGCCCATGCATTCTCTGTAACCTATGTACTTTTTATGGCGTTATATACCTACCAATAAATAGATCTTTTTAAGTAAATTCTTAGCCAGGTATCGAGTTTACATATAATTTGATTTTGGTAACAGAGTCCGTGCTACTGGGCCGAGCATCTCGTGCAAGGAGGGCTCGCTCTGCATCACGGCGAGCTGCGCCCCCTCCACCGCACTTATACGTGCCAGCCAGGTAATGCAATACGTTATTGGAGGAGTAGAATAGGGCCACCCCATCTCTTCCTATAGGTGTTGTAGAAGTTCTTCAGCAGCCTAGGACTAAGAGCCCACTTGACGGAAATAGGCTTGTGGGACTGAAAATCATAGTTGGCGAAATGTGGGTGATAATGCACTTTTCCCTACCCCTTTAGGGATTGACAGGCGTGAGTGTATGTATATAGCTATTATGCACTAATTATAATTGAGTTGTGAATATAAGTGTAATAAATAGTTTCAAGTTATTATCTTTTTAGGTCGATGTATTTAGTGGCATCTGAGAGTAGTGCAGTGGAGAGTGACGCTCCCTGGGAAGAGCAACCTAGTTCTGGAAACAGTTCGTAAGTAATCGATTTTATATATAATATGTTCGCGTATAGATGTTCTCATATATAAAACGGGTAAGTAGCCACCCAATCATTTTAAACACACAGAAAAATACATTATTTATATTTATTGATTTATTTCAATGTACCTAAACATCATTAGTTTGTAAAGTTAGTAGGTATGTATCCAAATAATCAGGAACTTCTGGGGGCGACTGTAGGTATAACGGAGTAGGTATCGTTTGACATCGCGATAGTATTGACTTAGCCCATCTACCTCATTTTAATAGTTGATCAAGCTGCTATCATTCAACATATTTATAAATTTCCGTCAAGTCAGTTTCATCAGTCAGACTGTTTTGTAAACCCCCAATCAATACTTTATTGATCAATAATTCTGCATAACATCTTTGACTTGGGTTCATTCTCTTCAGCTTGCATGCCACATTGGAGCTAATAGCTTCTAGTTCTTTGTCAAACATAATATCGTTGTCAGGGACCTCAGACTCGGATTCAACTCGCCTTTTCTTCTTCTTATATTTCTGTTTAAAAGATTGACTTTCTTTGCGTGTTTCGTCTGCAGTTGAAATTTGAAGTACATCTGTTTTGTGTGCCTCGTTTTCTTCTTCACTTTCTTCATCCTAATAAAATTAAATAATTTATAAATAAAGTACCTACTCTTTTATAGGTACCTAATGCAATTTCTGAAAATCATTTAATAATAGATAATAAATAACAATAATACTCACATCAAAATTTGCACTATCTAAATTGATTTCTGCTATGCTATTTTCTTGTAAATAATTACTCTCTCCGTCGACTTTTCCGCCAAGAAATCTTAGTGCATGAAATTTCCAATTTTTTGGAATATATTCGTAAATTTCTTCACCATTCGGGCCTATAGTCTTAGATTGAAGATGTCTACGTAAGTCTTTCCGGTAACATGATCTCAATATGTTGATTTTCTGACGAACACTAAGATACGTTGCACTACTATCCCATTTTTTCATTTTCTTTAACAAAACATCAACTGCTGTAGCTCTTCTGTATTTATTTGTATAATCAGAATGTGTGGGATCCCATAATTCTGGCAAACACTGGTACGTTTTTATGAATTCTGTCTCAAAAGCTTGTGTCTCAGTGGCTAAATCTGCTTTAGATTTAGAACTACATGCAATGTGTCCATCCTCCACATCCTTCATCATTATATTCATAAATTCGGACTACACGGCAGCACATAAAACTGACGATTTGACTTGTATCAATGTTTCTTGATGGATTATTGACAAAATGATGACAAGCTGGATGTCAGTCAGACCAAAGAGAATATGACCACAAACCACATGACCGTTTTTTGGCATTGTTACGGGGCTTTTTGGCTCGAACCGGCTACAACTGTACGCGGTACGCCATCTAGGTTCTCAATTTACTGGGGTATAAGGTGACCCAATGATAATTCCTTTGCGTCCCTGACGTCTCGCCCACATTTTACTTGTATAATTTTAGATAGCTACAGTATCAACTTGTGTAATTTGTCATGTATTAAATCCATATTTTTTTTTAGATCTGTAGGTAGAAAAGATGATGCTCGCATACGAGCTGCAAGACCTTTATGTATTTTACACGCTACAGTACCGTCTGGATCAAATCCAGTGGAGCACTCAATGTTGGTTGTAGGTAAGTCATGAACAATATTTTGACCAAATATTCCATTTCGTTCATATCAGAATTTTCGTTTCATATAGGTATAGATGCCACGGAGATTATTTTTATCACACTTGCTCGTAAGTTACCATCAATATATTAACTAAGTAGGTACAATTCGGTTGCATTTAAGATTTACTTTGTAGCCCGAGCTTAATTCTTCCACAACCCACTAATTATTCATTTTTGGCTTTATTTGCCTGATGTGATGACAGTGGTTCCCCACCAGGTGTGTAGGTTGGCAGGTGAAGTTGTTCCCCGAATATATTTATCGTAGAGAACATTCTACGACCCCATTTATTTATACAAAGATTTTCTATAGGGTCTGGCAGTGGCGTTGATGTCGAAAGCGCTGCGCCTGCTCATGACATGCCCATGCAAACAAAACATGTGAAAAGCAGACGTCCGAAAACTGGACGGACACGAAAAAACCGGTGGGTCCTCATTCTATTTCTATTTACATAGGTACCTACCTATTCATAAGTCACACGAAATACGTCACCATGATGATATACCTCCCTAATGGGCATGTACTACACTACATACAAGGTTTGTTGGTGTACAGGCAGATATAACAGCCAGCCATCTGCATTTTTTGTACCTACGTAGGTACATCTTACGAGCTTCCTTCTTTAATTTGTTACCAAGGCAAGGAATCAAGTTTTGCCATTTTTCAGGGTGTCTCCTTCGCCTGTGATTGATGCGGGCAGTCCACTGCAGCCTTGGGCGACAGCCCCACTTTCCCGGCTGTCAAAACTTATAAGAACGTCGAGTGCATCGACAGCCTCCCTCAACTCGCACACATCTGCTGATGAATCTGATCAACTGACTCAGCAACGGTACTAAACTACTGCCGTAAACTATTGAGCGTCAAGGAATTCTAGAGAAGCGAAGCTGTGTTTCCCGATCGTAAAAAAACATGGATACGTGAGGATAGAACACTTGTAAGCAGAGTTGTATGAAGGACCTCCGTACATCTCTGATAGTATTGCTAATTGCACTAGGTACTTGGATATGTACTTTTGAATGTAGGTAGCATTGAAAGTATTTGGAACCACATAGAATCCGCTAAATGGAAGGTAAATTGAAAAGGTCTTGCCTTACTCTCTGACAACTGCGCAAATATGATTCGTTTTGAAATTTTGGTTGAAGTGAAATAAAATACTTACACTGCCAAGAGTTACTTCAGTTCCCTAAATATTGTACCTGTGTGAGGTTACCTAAATATTGTACCTGTGTGAGGTTACCCAAATATTGTACCTGTGTGTAAAATATAAATGTAAGAAATATAAATTATTGATAAGTATCCTGTTATTGTTCTTACCTACCAAATAAAAAATAAAACTCGCCACAGGACTCTGTGGCAGAGGAATATTCTGTACAGCCATGCGATGGCGATGAATCTGAGATGAGACAGCCTCTGTGACGTGGCACGTGGCGGTGCAGTCGATCTTCACAGCATTGATATTTTCGTTGTTATGGTCAGTTGGACCTCTAACAAGTCCAACTGATTAAACTGCAATACTTTGATATCACCGTATTGATTTGTGGAGGTCAGATGGCATTAGCCTTACGGAAAATATCAAAGTACACAGTTCAACAGCATCGCCGTTTGAAAGAGACGGAACCGGATTAAACGCAAGAATGATGTGATGATGCGACGAATCACGATTTATGTGAAGACATTGGCGGTAGCGTGCATCAAGATGGCGGGATCAATTCGGCCATCTTGAAGCACATTGATGATATCTAAACTGTTTTAGACCTCAGTGATAAGTGCGACTGGACACGTGTACCTACCTATATTACTTAAATCCAATATTGCATGTATCTATGCATGTATTAGTATGAAAAAAATATAAGTAATAGAATACCTACTTGATCAAAATAAAGATTTTCTTCAGTTACTGGGGCGAAATAAAACAACAAATATTTTCATTATAATTTATTACTTTCGCCCCTAACCGATTGCTGTAAAACTAATAAATCATGTATGTAACTCACGAAATCATAACACGAATAAAAGTCATTTTGATCAATTGTTGTTAGAGTTATTGAAATTAACACTGTATGTGGAATATAACAAGGTTAGGTATAACATAAATAAAAATGGGGTAAAATAATAATTAATAATGCCCGCACAATGTACAAGAAATAATCTGATACCGCCAACCTACCCCTAGAGTAAATAAAGACATCAAAACGACCAGTTTTGAGGGCATCGTTCATACAAAAATAGTTTGGGTTCATCCGAGAGTTATTTTGTGACGTTTAACACATGTTTTTGAACGATTCAAGCCGAAAAAACTAGTCCATTTGCGGTATGAAAACTCTACATATATAAAACTAACAAAATAAGTAAATATTTGAAATGAACTCGCAATTTATTTAATTCTATCTCCGGATATAAGATTTTCTTTTAGAATAATCAAAGTATCAAGAAATATACTGGTGGTCGGGCTGGCGAGCTACAATACGCGACAAATATTTAATAAATACATGTAGGTAATAATATACACATTGGGTAATGACACTGCAAGTTTTGGAAATATTAAACTAATTGCCCTACAATATATTTTGTACTATGTTTCGGTAACCCTATATCTACAACATCGCACGATTCTCTGCATAAGGGGGATTCGCTACTAGTACTGTTTCTTCAAGGGATTACCCTCAAAACGTGCAAGAACTACAACCAGTAACGAATAGAAATCTAAAGAGTACCTAGTTTCGAATTTTTCTATGGTTTTGTAAACTATTTACATCGAAGTAATATCAATACCGAAACATCGAAAAATTGGATCAAATGCACTACTGCAGAATGCTAATTAGCATTATACTTTTCAATCAAATCACGTTTGAGAGTACCCCAATCCATGTATTTATAGTTACACTTACCAAAACGTAATACCACCTTTATTTCAGCTCCAACTCGATCCACCATTATCCAATTATATTTGTATTTTTGTGTCTGTTTCAATGATATTAACGAGTAGGCAGTACTTCTCCCACCTTTAACAGATCGACAACAAATGAGGGTAGTGATGCAATTGCTGAGAGGCACATAATGTGAATACAAAGGATCATGTCAAAATTATCATAAAGTACAGTGATATACAGTCATCAACACCTTAGCCTTTCCCATATGTTGGGTTCGACTTAGAAAATACACGTATTATAACAGTAATCAGACATGTAAAAATACAGTGCAAGACAAGATATAGACACATGGAAACGTTACAACAAGTAACACAAGAATACTAGAGCATCTAAATGTCAAATATCAAACATGTTTCCGCCATTTTGTGGTGTTGTTTTGCTTGTCTGTGGTCAGACTGTGATGTTATATCTCTGGATTTGCGATTCTGTGAAAAGCACATTTAGCATATGCAAACATTCATAAAAGGAATAAGAAATAACAATGCATCATGAAATCGGTAGAAGTTAGGAGTACATCAGACAAATTGAAATTAAAAATGGTAGCACGGACATAATATATTATTTGACGTGTGATCAACATAATATATTTGTTGCATCAAAAATTAATTCATGTTAAACACATTTGATAATCTGAACGATTCATCAAACGCCAAATATAAACGAAGATCCGTCATGATAGTAACCTGGAACCCTAAACATTTTACGTATAAAAAATCAATAATAAACATCGTCGAAAAATGTCACAGACACAGAAATTTGCACTTCAGAATACATGTATGGCAAATATCATATATACGGTCGAATTGTTACTTATAGGGTCACTTACCTCCAGGGACTGTGGAAGAAACCATCATTATAAATAAAATGAACACACAGTGAATCAATATACACTTTATATGCTTAAAAATAATACAAGTCTGGGGGCGGAACCCACCGAACCGTTTCGAGCGTTATAGCGTCGATTTACTCAATAGTGACAAGGGAATGTACATAGTGTTACATTACCTTTTAAAAATGTATTTCTCATATAAACTAACACCTAGTACCCGGTATTAAACCGTACATTACTGATCAACAGCAAGTTACAACCTAGTGAGCCGTCAAGAGAGATATAGGCAATGAATTACATCCTAACTTATGCTAAACATAGTTCATTTAGTGAATCGGGATACTTTATGTTCATTTTTTTGTCCTCTTTGTTTGCAGACAACAAGTAAACCCACACAGAAAGTGGTTATCGTGGCCTATGGCATGTGTAACACCAGGCGGCGTGACTTACCGATGTAAACAGTGATAAAACGAATGTAAAATCTCCCGCTCCACGAAGATATTACACAATTTAAAATACAGTAATGTGTGTCAGCTAATCATTCAGCACAGTGCATTTACCTCGGTTCCTCGCGGCGTCGAAGTCCGCTTTGGGTCATTTCTCTCTCTATAGCTCCGTGGTAGGTCGGATCATTCTGTTACATCTCTAAAGGCAGTGTGGCTTTTTAACTTATACCTGGACAAACTGGCATGTCAATGATCAATATTGGCACAGAAATAATCATAACATTTCATACACAGGACATGGATATAACACAGTAAAAATTATAAACCACACAGCCGTTCGTGAAATTTAAATTAGCATTTTGTAAAAATAATCTCATCCTATATGTTTAGTTGACAATATTTAAGTGTTAGTTAGCTACAAGAAAGAAGTATTTGATATGCGACTGACTATTGTAGGTCCGGATTAACGTGAATTTAGATCCGAGCAGGATTTTATCTGGTACTAATTGATCAATTTGTATTTACAGTGATAAATCACAATTAAAAACACTATAATGTAATCAGATAGTGAGTAATAGATAATCTGACTTAGCGTTATGTGTATGTATATGCCACTCAGATCTAAATTCGCGTTAGAAATCATCTATTTTGGGCGATTTTGGTTGCGGTCTCGCAGTTCTCTAGCAACAGATGTATGGGGGGACACGGTGTCTATATTTTCCAAACTCTTATCTAATTCGTTATCATCTAAAACGGGGGAATTGACACGACGACTGCTCGCTTGTCCCCCGTCGTTCCTCTGCAATCACACAAACAAACAAACATGGCAACAAGTGATACGAATAAGTAGATTGTGCGCTCTCGAGCAGGCAACCCCGGATCTGGCCTACATCTGCAACACTACACACACTAAATATTTGGTGTTCTAAATTTCTACTAAACACTTCAAGAATAACCTTATACTATATTATTTAATATTTCGAACATAATATAAGTCATGCAAACTGAAACAGAACGTATTATAATATTACAGTAATAACACATGCATTTCACGAATATTTTTGTTATATATAACAGAAAATGCCTGTAAAACAAATATCAATGTACAGTGCAGAAAACATAAACCAATCACCCATGATAAAGTACACAAATTATATTACATAAACATGAAATATAAAAGCTTCATGAGGACAGACTAATTCCATCCTCCGATTCGTTGTTACATTCTGACAAAACCAGGAACAGGCTATATAAAGTACATGAAAATGAAATAAATAAATGACACAAAATTCATGTTCATTTTTCTTATGACCAAATAAATGTTGTCATAATCTCATAATTACACAATAGGTCATAATTATCATTTCATTCATTTGTAGAGATGTTTAAGACCACAATATGAAATAAACAACACAGTCTAAAATCATACATTACAAACTTCATTGTTATACAGGGTGTCCAGGCGAGGTGGGAGGTTTCAGAAAATACAATAAAAAATACTATCAATAATTTTCAAAATTAATTATTATATTTTGGAGAGCTCTTTCCTAAAAGTAATATTATCTAGATGTCTTCCCTCGCACTGCAGGCACGCCTCTAACACGCCTCCGAAAATGTTTTGTGACGAGGCCAACGTTCTACTTAAACGGTCACGTCAACAACCTTAACTGCCGATATTGGGCTCCAAATAACCCTAAATTAAATCATCAAAGTCATGTGATGGGGCCATGTTTACTCAAGGTATCATTAGACCTTATTTTTTTGAAGATAAGAGAAAATATGGTAATTTTTAAACAGTGATCGTTATTGTCACATAACTGAAGAACTTTTTGGCCTCCAGGCCGCAACAATTCAACTAATTTAATTTTAGGACAAAATGGCGCCTCTTGTCACACATCTAACCAGTCAATGGAAGCTGTGGCTGAATTATTTTCCAAACAAAATATCACCACAGAAATTGCGGCAATCGCAAGAGCACCGTGTCATGGCGTTATGGACAATTTGCGGACACGGTTTGAGGAGTGCCTGCAGCATGAGGGAAGACATTTAGATAACATTATTCTAAAGAAATAACTCTCCATTTATTACTCTTTTAAAATAAAATAATTAATGTTGAAAATTATTAGTAGTTTATTTTTTAAAGTAGTTTCTGATCAATATACATACATAGATACAATTTCTCAAAAACTAAAAATATGTATACTATAGACCAAATGGTGTATGTAAAAAGTGTAAGTGTAATACACTGCTGCCTACCCCTTCAGGGATATACAGGGGTGGTTTTGGTGTTTGTGTGTGTCATCGGAAATGAAATAAAAAAATATATGCACAAACTATAAAAAGCATTCAAATACCCTAGGATAGGTGAAGTAGATATTAGGTTACATGTATTCCATATTACTGAATACCTAGTTAATTAAAATCTGCTACAGATAGCAATAAATGTAAGTAAAATTTGGAAAATTTACCATCAAAAATATACTCATTTGGATTTTTAGGGTACCTATTCAAAATACCGGTTTTCTAATAGTGTTACTAATATAAGCTAAGGCAGGTTATCATTTCAAAATTCGAGTATTTTATTTGTATGAGATTAAAGTTTGTTGGGAATTCTTTGGTGTCATACGTTTAAATCCATTAGAACGAAAATTGATACATCAATAATATTCTGAATGTTTTATTTTACTAACACATTTGAAATATCATTAGAAGTCGAGATTCGAGAGAGAGTCTATAATTATACTACACCTACTTTTTAATATCCGGATACATCTGTAGAGAGCATTACAACAAGATACATAAGCGTCATACATTTTATTATAGAGCACTAGGTAAACGGCAACCATAGCCCAGAAGGCTAGTAACATCAGAGTGTCACTTGTTATTACTTGCAAAAGAATAGGGAGAGGTAATTGAAGCCTCCAGCAATTTCACCAAAATAGCTAATAGACGATTCGGCATGTTCGTGCCGGTATCAGTGACTTCTATGTATATTAGACAAGTTATGGGACAGTGTCGTGGGTGAGGTGGGTATGAGCAGGACTTGTTTTTTATATAGGACAAGTCAATTTATATAGTGCGCTTTAGGTGCAACGTTTTATCTTCACGACAGCTGAAAGAGATGCGTGTTTTGATGGCATTTTATCATTATTTTAGCGGTATTTTCGGTTGCATCCGAGTTCTTCACCACGGCGCCCTTCTTTTCTTTGGTTTATAACTTTACAGGAAGTCTCATCCTTCAATTAGTAAGTGTACCGGCTAGCAGGTGAACTTGCCTTCTCTCTGAAGATAGATTTGAGCAGGGCCTTGTGCTATGTCCTTTCGCGATACCAAATATTTTGTTCAGTACATCCCAGTCTAGCAGTACACACAGAAGTCACTGATTAAGACAAGAAGCGCGCTCTCCCTCCCACTACGTATATTTTACAGGGTGTACTCACATTCTATTGATGGTGGTGATCTGGCTGCGGTGCGGCATACCCTCCAGGGTACGGCTGGTAGCCGGGGTACACCTGCGGCGCGTATACTCCGTACTGCGCGTACTGACCACCGGCTGGAGCTGCTGAGCCACCCGGTGTTGTAGCGCCGGGCGCTGTACTTGGAGCTCCCGCGTTTGATGGAGCGCTGGCGCCTCCCGCCTGCTGAACATTACGGATATGATAATAAACTGTGTGGAAGTTGAAAATGGCATGCAGCATTACAACCTTATCCAGTAACGACGATATCCTATATTACACACAGTACACAGTTACTAGATGCGGACGTATGTGTTACCTTCTGTTTGATCTGCGCTTCAATAGCCTCGGCCTCCTTGAGCTTGCCGAGGTTGCGGTAGTACTCCGCCCACTGCGCACTGTAGTCGTGAGCTACGGGCGCGGCCGCGGCTCCGGAGCCGGCGCCGGCCGCCGCCGGGCCGGCGCCTGCGCCGACCGGAGCGGGGCCGCCTCCGCCTCCGCCGCCGGCGCTACTGCCGCCTGGATAACAATAACATTCCTTTTATAGACCGAGCGGTGTAGCTAGTTGGGTATATAAAATGTGAGAACCGGCAACTGTTATCGGATTCCTATGCCTGAAACGTCAAATAATTACAAAACACTTCTTACCGCCAAGTGTGATAGTGGTTTTTCTTTTCTACTATACACTATGAACCATATGGAACCGTTTAAACATCATTGCAGAATATTCAGAAACTTTTTAAGCCATTTCATGAAAGCAAAATTCATTACATTTGTCTGCATTACAGGAAAGGTTATGAATGTCCAGGAAAATTCAAGGTCCTTAAAAGCTACCACATCTCCATACCCAACTAGCACACAAGCGCTTTAAGAAGCTCTACAGTGGCCGTTAAGAGGTTGTTGATTACGGCATTAGCTTTATAGATAGGCCGTACAGCAGTCGTATAAACTGCTATAGCGCTACTCTAACCCCAAAATAGGCACTTTTTATAACGGTATCAGCTCTACAATTGCGCTATAGTAGCGAAATAAGAGTTAGAACCGCCATATAATGACGCTACAAGAGTGGTAATGTACGTTAATGTTTGTACAGTGGCGCTAAAAGAGTGGTTGTGTGCGCTAACGGATATACAATGACGCTTGAAAAGATGTAGCGTACGTTGGAAGAGTAAAATTATGTTTTGTAGCGCTATTCTGCTACTCTTGTCGTATTTGATTGCGATTCTGTGACTAAAACTAAATACTTTAAAATAAATAATTGTTATTGTGCAAATGAAAGTGACAGAAGAAGAATATGTACATAAACCAAATACATAAACTCGAATCAAAAGGTAAGTTTGAACATATTACTGTGCCATTTTTATTGCGAGTATCAGTTTACTGTGAATATATACATGTATTTTCGCTTAGATTTTGACGCGCCCACAAGATAATACGTTTTTAGTGTTATAATACTTTTATAATATTGGTGACATAGTTTTTTATTTTATTAAAACCACTTGATTAAGACTTCCCAATAGATGTTTAAGTCATTTATGAATATATAATATCGAAACTAAACCATAAAGTAGTTGTAATAACCGATATCGATGTGGGCGTTGTTGTTATTGTTGTAAATAGTTGTCATATTATTAGGGATCCGTCAGCGACAAATTGAAACCATTTATAGGTACCTAACTAAACTATAGTCGTAGTAGTAACTTAGAAATTAATTGATTTTCAGTAGGAATTTTATTATTATCATAAATTCTTAGGGAAGTACGAGTTGTTCACGCAACATTGAAATAATACTAGTGTTGTAAATTAAAAAAAATAAAATAAATACTAGTACCTAACCATTACTTAACTTAAAAAAGATAGGTATGTATTCATTGGCATTTGGCATTCAAAACATTTCGTGGAAAAAACAAAAACTATTACGCGACCACGAGTTCGCGAGACGAGCGAAGTGCAGGGCGGGGTGTAACCACTGCAGCCAATGACACGCACACATAGATTAATGCCTACAACTCGCCTCAAAGGGAGAAATTCAATCAAAATATTAGTTCTGTTTTGCGCATCATTCAATAACGACGATTCGTAAACCGTGTTATTGCAAATATTTGCCATCGTACCTAAATACCTACTACTTGTTGCGTGCTAGGTACGTAAAAGTATTCTCTATTTAATTTTGGTTGTAGTGTATAACAGAGTTTTACAATTATTATAAACAGCGAGACGTAAGGAGTGTTTCTAGTAAAAATAAGAAGGGACAGGCACGCCATTTTATTTTTATTTAGGTACATATCTAGTGTGTAAAGTCTGTTCAGTTAGATAATGTCAGAACACCGGCAAGTTTTTTGGCTAGGTATTGTACTAAAATTATACACAGAATTAAATTTTAATGAAAATATTTTAAGTGCAAAGTAGAATTATTCTTCGTCACTTGAAATGTCGGTGTCATTATCGCAGTATTTATAATAAGAGGCCCCACGTCATCACGTTCTGAATCGCCTTATAGTCCGCCGCACGCGACGTACCTACCTGCTTAGGCGACGGGCGCTTTTATTAATTCATGCAAGCATTCCGTCATGAGTTTATTTATGTTTGTCGATATTAACTAGCGATCCTGTCTTTTTTTGCAGTATGTCATTTAAAATCGTGAGGACAGTAGAAAGGGGAAAACCTCAGTTATGCATTGTACCCGCTCAGTGGGAAAGTAACGGGATTTTAAAATGGCCCAAAAAAAGCGCAGAAAAATTGGCAAGGAATAATAATTCGACACCTACGCATGACTGGACTCACATAAGTTGCAGGGTTAAAAGGCGAAACCTTGCATCGTATGAAGCCGCTGAGTTTGAACTCCAGACAATGCTAGAGCACACCGACACAGAGCAAGAAGATGATCGAATCACGTTGCGACGTCCAGTGGAACGAGAGCAGCACGTGAATTTAAATTCTTTTGCAGATCAATTAGTAAGTAGTTTCATATACTATCAAGGTGTTTATTTTATAGTTTCAAGTTCATGACGTCTTAGCTAATTTATCAAAAAGTAACCTATTCACAGGTATAGGTTTAGTTGTTGGTTAAGGATTTACGGTTGGAAATCTAGCGTTATCTTACACAAAATGTCTTAACTTTTAGTGCATGTATGTATGTATATTTCTTTGGCACAGCCTACAGCCTAAACGGCTTGACCGATTTTAACGTGAGAGGTATCGTTAGATTCGTCTTAATCGTGAAAGTGACCAGGCTATATTAAAATTTAAAAAATCAAAATGGCGGAGATTAGGCGCCATAATTTCTTCAAAAAATTTTTTTTTTCTCAAAACCTATCGAGTGGGGTATCAAAATAATGGGCTTTTTATGTAGCATACAAAAATGATTGTTATTTAACTAAAAAGATTTAAAAAAAAATTGAATAAACAAAAAACTATTTATCGCTTTATCTTTTTAGTTCATTATTACGCAGTTGGGTTTTTTGTTTATCCAATAATTGAGATATGGGTGATAACTAAAAATCATGAAGCAATAAAAAATAACCTCCTTCAAAAAACTGTCAAAAAAACTTAAAAAAACGCATTAATTAATATGAGAAACAAATTCCTTTGGAGTCGGTGCATGACGTGCGTAGACTGTTGGTGTCGGTAAGCTTGATATCATGCACCGACTGCTAAAGAATTTGTTTCTCCTAAATAGAAGATGAATGCGTTACTTTAAGCTTTGAAGGCGGTTTTTTATATGTATAGATTATATCAAAACTGTATCTACTATTATATTATATTTACAGATGTGTCCTGAAAATAATGATGTTAGAGCTGCAGCAGCGTTCGCGTCTGAGAGCTCTGAAGCACAAACTAATCAGACATATATCATCGTTTCTGAACCTGAAAACACAGAAAATCCGGTTCAATCACTACCAGAACCAAATACTGACATTCAAAATATATTGCAGAACCAGTCGGTTTTATTTGAACTAATGGGCAACGTTATTGAAAACCAAAAAAAAATTATGCACGAAATAGCAAGCCTCTCCATTCAGATCGAAGAGTCGAATAGAAATAGTAACACCAAAGTAGTAACATTGGGCAAAACTTCTGATTGGGAAAACAATTCCTTCATTATAAAACAAATTAAAAGTGTAAAAGACCTAGAGGATATGGAGCTGTTACTTTCTAATAATGAACAGAAAATAAAACTCATCCGATCATGCTCAATAGTTTGTACGGGTGGCATAGGTAAAGGAACTAACTGCGCGTACCGATTTTTGGATATACTCTTCTCCAGAGAGTTTCTTTGCGAATGTTCATGGTCTGGAAGCAGTCGTGGTGATGGTGTTAAAGTAAGCCTAAAATGTTACAAGAACACTTTGAACTTTTTTTTCACTGTAATAAATCAGTGGGATATTGAATACACACAAGAACAAAATGACACGTTTTTCAAAAACGTTTTAAAAAATGTTAATAAGAGAAAAGGTGTCAAATTTGACAGAATACCTACAAAGAGGCAAAGATCCAAAAAAAAATCTTGCAATGATGAGCAAAAGACTACTGAAAAGGATACGAAAAAAAATGAGGAAGAAGAAAAGGAAGAAAGGAAAGAAAAATGCGGCAAGGAAGACACACAAAACAATGAGTCTGAAGAGGAAGAATCACTGTGTTAGTTTCTATGTTGATTAATTACCTTTTTTTTGGTAGAACATGGTGTAAAATTTTAAAAATATTAGATTATGTAACACAAACTTTGTGTTAAGGTTCTAATTGTGAAATTTGTTGATTTTTCAAAGTTATATTAGTTCTAAAAATATTAATAATTATTATTACCTACTTTTAACAATTTTTTATGACTTAAACTTTGTGTACCTAAAAGTAAAAAAAAATTGCACTAACTTTCATGTAAAAGTTCTAATTGCAAGAATTGTTGATTTTTCAAATACTAATTACTTGTAAAAATATTAATAATTATTATTAAAATTACTACCCTCCCTCTTATAAACAGCCAGCTTAAGAAAAAAAGTTAAATGTGTATTTATAAGAATAAGTATTTTTCAAAACGTGACTGAAAAGCCCTTATCGAAGACTGATTGATTATCGTGTATAATACTATGTACCTGCTTCATATAAAGAAATTATTATTGATAAAAAACTGAATCTTATTCCCATTATTTTATTTTACAAAATTGTATGTAACAACGGAAAAACATACATTTCCCTTTTATGTTCTAAACACACTAATTTACACTTTATGTCCTGGGGAGTAACAATTATGTTACTTCTTCGTGAGGAAGTAAGTGGAACTTTATAAATGTTGAGAAACGATGATTTTATTGGAGTCTGGAACAATTCTATTTTATTTATGAACTTAAAGCCATGGAGGTACACTCTTCCTGCATCTTCTTTTATATTTTCGATTTCTATAATATCATTGTTTTTCAGCATTAAGTATTTGTCTTGAGGTTTGGACGATATTTCATAATTATTAAATTTAAATATGTATCGTGATTTTCTTTTCAATACTATTGGCGCTGCCATCTGCGTTGATTTATTCATATCTTTTTCAACTATGATATCATCTTCACTTAGTCTTTTAGCTGCTTGTGAAAGTGCGTTATTGCCTTGACGTAGCATATTTTTGATAACATATAATTTATTTTCGAAAGGGTATGCATTAAAAGTATCTAATGGTCCAAACCTTTCAACTTCATCCGCAATATGCGAAAGATTATGTACGTTACTCGAAATGTAGTCAACACCATAAAAGTATTTATATTGGTCCACAAATTTATACAGCAGAATTTTTGCCAGTGGTAGAAAGTTTTTATATTTTGGAGTAGAACAAATAGTAATTGCACAGTAAAGTAACAAAAAATGTTCCATGACATCATGATTAAGAACATCAGGTAATATCACTACGCTCAAGTAAAAAAAGAATGTTCGGAACTCTGTCGCTTTCCAATAAGCCAATGTGTCCAATTGTCTTACTGCCCTGTGAATTTCTGATGGCATTTTACATTGCTTTAAAAAAGTATTGACGATATATATATGTCTAGTACACCACTTTGTTAGATACAAACCAAAATTCCCATTACACCAACCAGTAATTAATCTTTTCATGATTCCTAAATCTATTAAATGTAGTGAGTCACCAACAGGAAAATCATGAATCATGTCGATCGGTAATTTTAGCAAAAGAGAATCATACTTATGGTGCCGTCCATACTTTTTTTCACGAAAATCAACATTTGTTCTCTCAGTACACATTGTTTGGGGGAACGTAACCGTGTGAGATTTGTAAGAGTAATCGCCGACTGTAGTGCATTTCAGGCATCCGTGTTTTCCGTTGAAATTACACACTCCTAAAATAATAAAAAGAAATTAATTAAATATTTAAATAAGGCAAAGATTGTATATTTATTCATAGGTCTATAAAATGTTGTTAGTAATATTAATCGTAATTATCTGCACATACTAATTTAAATGGTAATGTTAATTGCAAGTAAATAATAAATACCTTTTATAAATGCTCTTGCAGGAGAGTCACAGATAAAACATCTTATAGTTATTTTGATTGCTTTTTCAAATTGTTCCAAATATAAATCATCGTTAAGTAATTGTATCATCTCCTCCACAAAATCGTTTAAAAATGCATTCAAATCTTTGGGCTTGCCTTTTCCACAATAAATACCAATTATAAATGGGTCTTGTTGAGGTATTTCAAAAATGTTACAAAGTATGGGCCAGAACTCTTTATTAGAACTTTTATGTATAGGAAGGCCATCAAAATTAAAATTAAGAGATATTTTTTCTGGCATTTCATTTGCAGTCCAAGAATGCAGGATTTTTTTCAAAGGAATAATAATACCATTATGCCAATATTTTCCACCATCGCCAATTGACTTCAAATCGATGTGTCTCGGTGTCCTCAATAAAGTCCGTGGGTCATTTGGTAAAATCTTCGGTATTCTTACATTTATAATTTTTGACAATTCTGAGAGCACTACTTGCGTTACGTTGAATTTAACAGCCCATTTTTGAACTGCATTTCGAAAATTAATATTTTTAATAAAGTCGGTACTGTCAGTTTCGTCATCTGAACTATAGATTGATAGTCACAGTCAATGTTAACTGAAGTTATAACGTCACTTGAGGAAGCTTCTTCAAATAATTCAGTATGAACCCCCTCAGAAACACAGTTGCTTATTTTAGGCACAACAGTACTGTTTTGGGAAGATACGGAACCCACTTCATTTTCTGCTTGTATTTCATTACTAAGGTTTTTTAACCTAACACACTGCCTCGAATGTTTATTCAATATATTAGAATACTTCTTCTTAATTTTTTCTCGTATGTTTCCTTGCTTCTTTATTAATTTCCAACTTTTTGTTCTATTCATAATTATGATCGAAGATTTTAACTCAAAATGGACAACAAAGTATACTAATCAAAGAATTTGAAACCGCTCCTGTCCCACTTAAAGCGTTACAGTAGTGCTATAAACGTATTACTCACGGTCTTAAGTAATTAAAACCACTACTATAACGCATTTAGCGCTACGAAAGAGTTCATTTCCTCAAATATAGCGCCGTTACCGCTACTACAGAGTAACTTTTACTCTACTGTAGGTAATGACGCTACAAGAGTGGTAATAAACTCTATTATAGAACTTAAGAATCTATAGAGACGCTCTTTTCCACTCAAAGTGATTCAGTAGCATCCTATAGCGCCTTCCAAACACTCATACCTTCCAAAACATCTTTTATACCTCTACTAGTGATAAAGGAGTATTAACAACTCTACTATACCTCCATTACCTGTAGAATAGCGGAATAAGATACCATTGTAACTGCGTTAGTGTAAATGATTACGATTGTATGGCCACTGTATCGCATACCTGTATAATGACGTTAGAATACGTTGCTATACAGGCTGAGGAGTTGGTTTTAGCTTTTCAACGGCTATTGTATCGCGAAGAAACTCTATAAAGGAGGTGAAAGCTGCTTGTGTGCTAGTTGGGTATTAATTAAAACAGAGTGTTACAGCTCCTAACTTTCGCTTTAACATGATTGCTGAGTCACTCCCCACTCGTCTTCTTTTTCAAAAACACAATTATATTGAACATATATTATATGTTCATCTTTTTAAAATAATTTTGCAATGGCATTATGATGCTGACACGCCGACAACAGTGACCCTAGCACGAAAAACTATCGTAATCATATCTCATACGTATCAAAAGAACAGAGCATTGCAATTGGCTGCCTGCCTACTGTGAACCTGTGTGCGTGTGTGTGAAGCCTGCCATTCGATTTTGATAGTTTTTCGTGCTAGAGGTACAGTTAGTGATATAACAAAACGGTACATACCGTCCATGCCCCCCTGTTGTTGCACCTTGGCCTGTTGTTCGACCGCCTCTGCCTCGCGCATCAGTCCCATGGACCGGTAGTAATCGATCCACTGTTGCGAGTAATCTGGTTGACCCGTCGCTGGATTTATTTGAACTTGTTGCTGATAACATAGAAGAGATTGAAAACTAAATGGTATTGAACTAACATTTAAAATTGTAGTGTTATTTTGGAAGAAAATAGTAATGAAGAAAATTATACAGGATTATTCAGACTGTTTTCAGACTGTGTATGTTTGCATGGCCCGTAATCATCTACTTTTCTCTGGGGATTGGAAGGGTCAGGATTATCAGTGGGGATGCCGTTGATCAGCCCTTCTCTGTGGGTCATTTCACCCATTTCCCCTATAACGACTGTCATACATGTCATGCATGACAGACGGCTTAACGTGCTCTGCGAGGCACGACCAGACCACAGAAAATATCCATATGAATGCTACATTAACCTGCGCCTCTAGCGGCCGCGTTCACTAGACAACAGAGGCTGTTAGGATCATCACTAACATAATGATGAAGTTTTAAGACGAAGTACGAAAGTGGTATTCTTCATACCTGTGGCTGCTGTTGGGCCGGTTGGTGCCAGTGCGGGTTGTACCCCCAGGCCGGCGGCCCGCCTGCTCCACCGCCGCCTCCGCCGTAGAACTCGCCTCCGCCATTGCCGTTGCCGTTCCCACCATTCCCATTACCGTTACCACCGCTGCCTTCTTGGACGAAGTTCACTGGCTGTTGGTACAATTTTGACTTAGTTTCAATAATAGTAAAAACAATCGTGGTGTGATTGTGATCAAACCGCTAGTCGGCGTCTGAATCCTTTGCCCTAAGCTACACTTGATGAATATTCCGAGCTTCCGTTGCGGTAAATCCGTCAATAAGCGTTTCAGCCACATTGAATATTCTGTTCTGTCTCAGATTATTATCAGTCGACTGCCAAAGTTTAATGAAAGCGATAGAAGAATTAGCTGTTTATAAAGTTAAAAGCAAGAACGACAAAGACGAGAGTAAATATTGGGATCATTCCATAAAAACTATTCGATTAGCAATTGGTCAATTTTACGCTTCGTATATGCAACTAAGGCTGTTTTCCTCCCGAACTCTCCGCCGAATGTAGTGCGATTGGACGATGAAACTATCGCAGAGACTTTTATTAGTCGGTATTTCCGTTAAGTGCGCTGGAGCCATTGGAGTATTGTTTTTTTAAAACTAATAGTTAATCTCAGAGGTATGGGACTTTAGAATCGAAAGTGTAGACGACTTACCACACCAACTTTCTCCATAATGATCCTCTTGCAGTGCTCGACCGCCTCCGGGTGTCCCCTGATGTAGAACGTGCGGTTGTTGCGGTCCGCGCCCTGCGCCCTGCGGTCGAGCTCGCAGTGCGCGCCAGACGCTGCGTTGATCTGCTTTATCACTTCCCCTCCTGGATAAAAGTCACACGTTACACAATCTCGGAGGTCCGAAACACGAACAATAGACGTCATTTAGTTATGTAGATACCACGAAGTCACTTCGGTTTTTTAGCCGAAAAGAAGAAAGAAGAAGGGCCTCTTCTTAGCTTAGAAAACTAGAAAGTGACGCTAAAGAGAAACGTATTATGGAAAGTTGTACACAACTAAGGCTCGGACATTACGCTGATGGAAACTAATATATTTTCTCAATTTCTTTTACACATTGAATGTTAAATTGTTGTTCCGCCATTTTGCCTACACTTGTTGAGGCGCTAGTTGCGTGACTCGGGTGAAATGCGCGCGCTGCAGATTTTACAAAGTTGGTCCCGAAAACTTACGTCTCAGGCTAAACAGTGTGAGTCGCCATTCAAAAGCATGTGAAAGACTCTTTGGTGATATCAAGGTAACGCTATTCGCAAATCGCATTATCTAGAAGTTTTCTTGTAAGACTGAGGTTTTACGTATCGTTTTCGGATTCGATTTCAGGATAAATAGGTATGTTCCATGGAACCGATTGAAGTTTCATGGTGGTCTTAGATAAGCCATTTAGAATAAAAATTGTGTATGGTTCCTGGGTGAAATGATATCAATTTCGAATTTCGAAAGGAACGCAGAAATTACAGATGAATTTTGGTACCTACCCGTATAAGCATAGAGCGTTTATTCGTATCCATCTGAGTGATAGCTATAAAAAGCTAAGATCTCTGCGGTCCCAGATTTTTTAAACTAAATTTATTTAAATATTCGCGCCCTATACACAACTCACGTGTGAAACTGTTCGTTTCTTACTGACTTATATTCATTGTATTCATCGGGTCAAGGTTTGTATTCAAAATCGATTCAATAATAATTTTATTCACTTTGTAATAGGAACCTTGAGACAGTGTATCGATCACAATTTTAATAATACAATATTTTACGACACTGTACACTATGCTATCTGGACCTGGCATGTAAAATGGATTCTATTGCGCGGATATTAAATTTTCATACGTTTTATTTTGTAAATATTTACTTTGCATAGAAACATCCAGACCAATGTAAATATTCTGTTCCGATGTAGCAGTCGAACACTCTTCCGCTACGTCAAAGATTGTCAAAATTATACTACTGCTACAATAGAAAGAATTCAAGGTGGGGTGTATAGTGACCTCCAACCAACCAGTCGATACGCCTGCTGATTGACAGACAATATTCTGACGCGGTTTTTTCTCTCTGGGTTAGGAGGTCGAACGGCAGACGCTCATAGAAAAGTTGTATAAGCCAAAGTAAAAGGAGGAGGATTAAGCGTACCCCAGGATACGCGATGAATGCCTCAGATGCAACGGGAAAAAAGGATGCAAGGGATACATGAAGGGGTGCAGTATTTGCTGAGCACATAACAAATTACCAAGATAAATGCTACGACAAGATTTGCTGCGTAAATGTATGTAAATCCGCTTTAGTTTGTGACCCCCTAAAATAATGATGCTAATCAAAAGTTACAATTTCTGCGATATACAGTCGATTTCTATAGAAGCGTAAAAGGAACTTTATCCGGTACTAACCTCTACCAATAATGAGTCCACACTTGAGGTTCGACACAGTGAAGGTGACTCGCACCTCCGGCGACTCCTGCTGCCACTGCTGGTAATCCCCGCCCCGCTCCCCATTCCGCTGGGAAGACCCGCCGCGACCGCGACCGCCCCCCCGAACCTCTTGCTCGCGTCTCTGTACCATACATGGAACTATGTCATGTTATATTCTCTTGAAATGTGAAAAAGCTACTAAAGCATGAGTAGAAATATGTTACATGAGAAAATGTAATGTACAGTGAAAAAAAAATTTGTTTTAAAAAGTGCCCTTAGCCAAGCTAGTGTGGAAAGTAGCGTCACCGACAAGCCACCCAAAAACACCATATAAAAATAGTTAGAAGTAGGTGACGTCACACGCTTGTAGCGCACAGTGTAAATGTTAAAATAAACTGACGCAAAACTACGAGTTTTATAGTCAAGTTAAGATATGGTATGGAGCCTTCGCTACTACTGGCCAAGATCCGTCCAACACTAGATAGGCAAATAGTATTGGAAGTGATTATTAAGAATGAATCGTAAAATCTTTAGCTGATACTTTAGTACTTTCCTCTAATTTGCTAGGAATATTAGTTCAAACAAACAATAGAACTTGATAAAAATGAAAGATCTAGGAGTATTAGTTCAAACAAAAAATAGGACTTGATAAATATTACAGATTTGTTTTATTTCGATAAGAAAATATTATATTAATTGAGTTCTTAAATGAAGTTATTTCAAAACAAACTTTAGGTGGTATTATAGATATCAAAGTGACATATTATGAATGTGATATTTATTGAAATTAGCCAGATTTTTATAGTTAAGAATTTAAGTTAGCTATTTGGGTGTGCATAAATTTTGAAGAAATGAAACGTTGCACTTAAATATCTATAGATAATGAGTATGTATGCGTTATTTAAAATGATAAGAATTTCTATAACAGTTATTGGGTGCATGGAGTCCTATGAACATCTGTGCGGCCTAATTCAACCTCACTTGTTAGCTGGTAGAACTGCGGAATAACAGACAAGCAGACGGTGCTATATTAGAAATACTGAAGTAATCATCATCATCTTAGGGTTAGTTCCGGTCGCATACGAGTCCTTCACCTCACGATGTGCTTAAACTTCGATATTTTCCATGGAGCAATTGCCATTTGCCCTCCACAAGCCATTGGCGATATCGAAGTTCTTTATTTAAACCCAGTACACCTAGCAAGAAAATCTATCGTAATAGTATCGTTAACGTATGGAGAGAATGGAGCATTGTGATTGGCCGGCTTTACACGTACACAGGTTCACAGTAGGCAGGCGGCCAATCGCAATGCTCCGTTTTCGCAATACGTTTACGATACGATTACGATAGTTTTTCGTGCGAGGGGTGCAGTGCTCCGAGCACGAATAACATTCAAATTCGTAACGTAAACTTATCGAAAGAATGGAGCATTGTGATTGGTTCACAGTAGGCAGGCGGCCAATCGCATTGCTCCGTTCTCTGGATGCGTTTACGTTACAAATTCGAATATTATTCGTGCTCGGGGCACTGATGTTGGTTTTTTTAGGGCTACAAATACCCGTAATGACTGCCATAGATGTTTGTATGACAACAGGGACCAAAGGCTTAACGTGGTCTTTGAGGCACGGAGGGATCTCAATGTCTTAAGGCCGCCATCCCATGACCGACCTGGCTGGTGTTGCAATGTGTTCATCGGATATCTCTTAGCCACAAGAAATTCCTCAGAAACAAAAGTTATCTTTATTAAAGTCTGTGCAAGGTGAAGCAAGAGGAAGATGGAAATGGGTGTATGATGTATGTACTGGCACTAAACTATTTGCGCTTTTCAAGGTAACCAAACAGCATACCAAGCACTTGTGAGTTCAGTATGGCAAAACTAGTGATATTTATAAAAATTATCACATCAAAATTCATTAGTTATCTTTTGTCTGTAAAATAACTAGAGTCCTTAAGCAGATTCCGGAATCTCTAGCTCTGGCGAGCTTACTTACCAATAGGAATACTTTTCTCGTTGGACCGCTCCATTGTTTGGGAAATCTTCTCATTATATTCCAATATACTTACAACTTATTTTAAAACTCTCGCGTTCCATGATATATAATAAAGATAACGGGAATTAATGCGATCATGGTATAGGTACTTACATACCTTTGATTGCCTGACATTTCAACCAGGTTACACAGGTAACCTGCTGGTAAAATTTGGGTGTACCTGGTGTACCTATACCATGACCGCGTTAATTCCCGTTATCTTTATTATATACTTATAACTTATAAGTGCCGATAAACTTCTTGAACAACGTAAGTTCGTGCATGTTCACTTTATGGACCAACCAAAAACAATAAAAGACCTGATCCACCAATGACGCGATCACGTGATTGGTTGATCAGCACGTTTTACCGTCGTTGAGCCAATCAGTTGCCTCCAAAGAGACCAAAAACACCCGTTCTCCGCAGCTAGAGCACATTCTCAAGAAGCTTGCCAGGCACCATACCTATCTTACATCTACCGACCTACTTACATACATACCCATATTTTATGCTACATAGAATCAATAGTTACATTTACACTGGATATGAGGTCTTCTATCATTTGTCTTGCTTGTTCTACTTGATGCGGTTTGCCTTGCAGGTAACACCTATAGAAAGAATGGTGAATGAAATTACGTCAATACTACAGACAATACTATCGCATTTATAATATTAGTATAAAATATTACCTCTTGTCACAAGGACCATCATCCCTTTCCTGGTGAAATTGCACCCTGGCTCCCGTTTCTGCTTGAATCTTCTTGATCATGTCGCCACCGCGACCTATGACGATGCCCACTGCTACTTTTGGCACTAATACCTAAGACATACATACGAGTTGAGATAATGAAATGGAATGATAAAATCTTGTCGTACGGAAAAGTTTTAAGAAAAGAGGATATTGCTTTAAACAGAAACGAAAGTGATAGAACAATGTTCTGATATTTGGACTGTTGGTCACAATCCATCGCTGGGTATTAGTCAGCACAATACGCGGAACCACGGTCCAATCAGCAAGAGATAATAAATTGCTCATTATTTACATTTTAGTAATTATTATAATGGTATTTTCAGGTGTCTTGGCTGAATCATATACTTCTATCTTTCTTTCTTTGACTACCTTTCAGAATAAAAAAATAATTAAACTGAGCTTCTATAAATTATCAATTTTTGATATACTTTTGCCGAGTATTTTATTGTTTGGCTTTACAAATGAAACTTACATTTTCAAAAATTAAATAAATGGTTGAAGAGAGTAAAGCTGTGCTTTTTTTGTGTCTAAATAGTATTAGACCCAAAGTTTATTCAGTAAATACTGTTGTGTATAATATACTAGAATATTTTTAAATTACCTCTGTAGAGTTGGTAGCCAGCCCATTGCCTTGGTCCTGTGGCGGGTACCCATCATCGAACTGTTGCCTAGGACCGCCTCCACCGCCGCCGCCTCCCATGTCTTTATCAGCTAGTAGCTCGTACACTAACTGTTTTGCGTGTTCCACCTTCGAAGGGTCGCCAGATATGCGCAGCGGTTTCTCCTATGTGGTATTGATATAAACATAATATATATTTCAAGGATTTCTTGGTTTTAAAATGTTGTTTAGAAAGTATGTAGTAGGCATTCACGAGTATTATTCAGGATATGGGAAAGAGATAACAGAGTTAATAATAAAAAAAGTTAGTAAAAATAGTTGATCAACGCCTACTTCTTGTTGATCTTATGACATTTTCGATCATTGATTTAAAAAAGAAGAGAAAATTAGAACTGAATATTTCAAGCTTTTAATTTTGTAACTTGAGGGTTAAAATTTATTCAATTGTTACTTAAATACAAAAAATTATATAAAAAAACATCGCACTCACGTATTCCGTATTGGGTCCATCTTGAATGACAACCATCTTGGCTCCCGACTGTTCCTGCAGTTGCTTGATCGTCTTGCCGTTTTTACCGATTATAAGACCCACTTTGGGACCCGGCAGCATTATTTCGTGCTGTTAACAGAGTTTACGCTTTTACAATAAAGTGAAATAGACATAAAAGTGAAGTAAAACTAACTTCTTACGAAGTTTATTCACATTCTGACAAAATATAATTTATGCCCTAGACGCCATGCCATGGGTATATTTCAGGGATAGTAAGTAGCCTATGTGTCATTCCAGACTATGATCTATCTTTATACTAAACTAGCTTTTGCCCGCGGCTCCGCCCGCGTGGATGTCGGTTATCGCGACCAAACATAGCCTATGTCCTTTATCAAGGTCTAATTTACGCCTATACCAAATTTCATCAAAATCGGTTCAGTGGTTTAGGCGTGAAAGCGTAACATACAGACAGACAGACAGACAGACAGACAGAGTTACTTTCGCATTTATAATATTAGTATGGATTTCAGCCAGATATGTTTAGTCGTTTAAGCGTGATTTACACACATGTAGGAGTTTTGTAAAAAAATAAAGTCCCAATGAGCTAATCACCTTTCGGAATATCAAGTAATTCAGATATTAACTTTTCAATCTAATTTTTAGATGTACAACACTATAGTATAAAGTGCAGAAAGTAGTATAACAAACTACTGAGTGCAAGCGAGATACCGCCGTGAGCGCTGACAGCGGTAACTCGCTCGCTCTCGTGCCATGATCTTCCTTTTTATTCCTTTACAGAGTCCACCGCCACTCCGCGCGTATCACTGGAACGGTACAGCACTAGTCCTCACTATAAGTGCTATTAACTTAGCGTTATGGCATCCCCGCCGCGCCGCCTCTAGGTATCAGTAACGGTTCACTATTGTTTGACAAAAAACATATGACAAACGATCATTTTACAAACAGCGTTTGAAAAACTAATCATTAACAGACTTTCATTTTGCAAACATATTACTTAAAAAATAATCATTTGATAAATGAAAGTTTTGCAAATGTATCACTAAGAAAATATTTCAATTGTTAAAATTTTATTTTAAAAATGTTCATTTGACAAAATAAAGTCAGTTAACAAACAATCAAACAAGCAAGTATAGCATACAGTACGTATGTAGCATGTAGTAAACACCGTTTCTGTCACAGCTCCGGCGCTGCGGGGCTCTGGTGGCCCCACACGAGCTTTTCGTCGCAGATGTATAGACAAGACCACAGATTACCTAATAGTTCGAAATAATATCCTAATATTTGCGCACCTCGAAGAGGTTGTAATGCGGCGGGACCTATACATATTATGAAAATGTATCTTTTACATCCTTTCTGTAATCTGTGTTATGCAAATAAATGATTTGATTTGATGGTTGTAACGCCTACCACCGCAGCTTCGGCTTGCTGCCGGCCAGCCTCAGCCGCGGCGGCGGACTTAATAACCACCTGCTCCTCAGCTCGTGGGCCGCATAACCACTCCGCGCCTGCGCGGCCTTAAATAACACTCTAGGGGTAGGGCAAACAAGACCACGTGAAGTCGGATTTGCAGAAATTCATTTCTGTCACTAACTTTTGACTATTCAAGACAATAATTAAAGGGGAAAAATTGGTTTGCCAACTAACATGTTTAAAAAATTATCAATTTGTGAAATGATGTTCAAGCATAATTAAATTTTTCCAAATAAATATTTTGAGTAGTTAATCAAACAATAGTTTGTAAGACGATAAGTTTAGCAACTGTAATTTGTCAAACGTTGTTTGTCAAATGAAGATTTGTCTTTTGTTTTTGTCCAATGATTGGATACCATCAGTAGCATACCTCCAGGGCTGTCTTGGTGTTGTGGCGCGTTCTCGTGACCACGGTGGTTCACGATCTAGTTTATTATAAATACTATTATCTTACCGTTATGGCGCCGCCACCGCCGCCGCCGCCGCCGCCTCCGCCCCCGCCGCCTCTAGGCATCTGTGGCATACCGCCACCGCCGCCGCCTCCACCACCGTTACCAGGGCCTCCAGGGCCTCCAGGGCCTCCAGGGCTGTCTTGGTGTTGCGGCGCGTTCTCGCGACCACGGTGGCTCACAATCTGGTTTATTAGTTCCCTGGTGATAATATATGATTGAGGTTAGGTGTTGGGAGATCATACTATTGGCACAGTGTTACTACTAAATACAGTGTAGAAACGCCTTTGATGTCGGACGATGCCGCCGCTCGCGTAAGTACCTACGCTATTCGTCGCAAATGTGCAAGGGTCGTCAGAAAAGAAAAAAACTGTAATTATTATGCAATCCTTTATTTTAAACTAGCTGACCTGGCGAACTTCGTACCGCCAATATTTTTCCGCCCGCGTGGCGTCAGATCCCGTTCCCGCTGCACCCTCTACTACTTTAAACATGTATTATACATATAAACCTTCCTCTTGAATCACTCTATCTATTAAAAAAACGGCATCAAAATCCGTTGCGTAGTTTTAAAGATTTAAGCATACAAAGGGACATAGGGACAGAGAAAGCGACTTTGTTTTATACTATGTAGTGATACATTTACATGTGTGTATACTTTTCGTGCATACTTTCGTGACACTTTATTTTTAGACATTTTTAGATTAATCATTATACACGATATTATTATTCACGATAAATCTAATAATTGATGGATAGGTACTTATATAAATCAGCATTCGTTTTCATTCGGAAATGCGACGATTGTCGACGAAAGAAAATAGTTGTTGATTTTTGATTCATAATACCTAACTATTATTTGTATAAAAGAATTTAAAACTCTGGCTGGTGTTTAATTAACTGCATTTTTCGTAACTTCTATCGATAGATTCAAGACGTTACTTTGAAATTATAGAAATAAATTACCTCGCGTCACGGGGAAATCTATGAAATCGTATGTCTTTATTGGCACTTGATGTCGAAAGACACCCGTACACGGAACAATAGTGCACCATTATGATATGAAATTAAAAAAATTCTGAATAATTGTCACGCAAGGGATACCTATATGCGGCTACGGTAACCCTAGCGAACTTTCCCGCAAAAGACGCGACTTGACGGACACGCGACCGCGCCCCCCGACGCGTCTCAAGTTCCCCTCCGTTGCTCTGTGTAAGTACATTCGTCGCGCTACTGTATGTAGTAGTAATACTGTGCTATTGGTAGATATAGAGACACAAATTGAGAAGGGTTTATTAAATACTAATACCACTGTCATTCACTTTGAAAACTTTTACAAAATAGATCATTCACTTCTTAAGATATTTAATGTTTGCGAAAGACAGTCCTGACTGACGGACGGACGCAAGACAGACAGAGCAATTTCATTTAAATAGAGAACAATTACATTTTTAAGAATATTAGCAACCGTAATTACTGGTAATAATTTTCAAATACATCTAAAAAGAAAAATAAATTGAAATTATTAACTTTGACTAGTGGTAGTCATCTCGCAAATGAGCGTATTATCATAACTAGATACCTTATTTTAAATAAGATAAAGTTTGTTATCTGTTGTATGATAATGTTGTAGATAAGGCTATACACAAATAATAATCTATTATTACTCCAATTCTACAATAAGCAGTGAGTACCGTAGTAGTAGGAGTAGCCAGTAACGGCCTCATAACTAATGATAACATAAAAGATTACATATTTGAATGCCCAACTTGGCAATTTGCAAAGTGTTCGTATGTCTCAGCTTGAGGTGTGGTTGGTATGAAAGCCTAAACATTCTGTAGGATAATCAAGATAACACTACGATGACATTACCAAGACGTGTGCTTTTTCGAATACAATTCTATCAGTAAATAGAAATTTTAAAAATGCATAATTATAGTCATCTGTATTTGTTGCTTGTAAAACATTAAGCTTATTTTGGGTGCCACTATACTCGCCTTTTCATATAACATTTCACTTATATGTATGAATGCTATAAATAAATAACCTGGATATCAATTTATTAATTTTAATCCATAAAGGTAGTTTTTTCAACGTTAATTTCTTAGTTAATACTTAATTTACTTCTGATTAACTTACTCAATGCAAGTAAATAAGGATTGATTTAAACATATTGTTGTTTTTGCTACATACCTAGCCCTCTGTATCGCCTCCCGTGATCCAGTGAGAGTGCACAGTCTGTCGGGCTGGCCGCCCGAGTCCGGCGCCATTTGTATCTTGCATCCCGACTCGGCCTGCAAACGGGTTATCTGCTCACCGCCACGGCCGATGACTGTAAATAAAACTCGTGCATTAGGATATTTGTTAATACTTAAAGTGACACTTGTATGCGACCGACCCATTTAGTCATAGACCGGTCCTATTCACCAGAGGAGCTTTGAACATGTAAAAAAAAAGACCCACCCTATTGATTTTTAGAGAAACTCAGTCATAATTTTGCTTTAGTCGCATTATGTCCAATTCGCAAAATGTCCAGCGGGCTCAAATTGTCCAATTCTCACAACGTCCAATTAGCAAATTGTCCAATTCTCACAACGTCCAATTCGCAAATTGTCCAATTCTCACTATGTCCAATATGGTTAACACCCCGACTCAGAGTACCCCGACTCGGATAGGTTAGATTAGAAAGCTCCCGCCTTAGCCTTCGTGGTTATTTTTTTTAAACCACCCAAAAAATATGATAGTTTAATTAAAACTGAAATTACTTCGAACTGGACCAACTGCGAACTGGACCAATTGCGAACTGGACCTATTGAGAGTTGGACAGTTGGACATTTTGCGAGTTGGACATAATGCGACTAAAGGATAATTTCATCTCAATCTCCCAAATGTTAAAAACAATCACGATGTTAATCTTCGATCTTAACAGTGTTGTGTAACGAGAATACCAACTCACTACTCGCTGCTCCCTGGAGAGTTTTTGTGCTGTCAGTGGGAAAACCAAAGGCTATTCCTGCTTTGTCTTCTACACTGACGGCACAGAAACTCTGTGTTTACAGGTTCGGCAGCACGAGTGTGGCTCCCCTGATGTTGCACACGTCCATAGGCCACGGTAACCGGTGAAGTGGCATAAAAAAAGCCATTTTTGACATGCAGGAGATTGGCTCAGCCTCACGGCGGCGCCGCGCTGCCCCTCCATCATCAAATCAATCGTTTATTTGCTTCGATAGGATTCAAGTAGGTTAGTAATATTTTACCTCAAAAAGCCGTTACCGCCTCCTACTGTCAGTGGGATTTTTTCGTTCAGAGTGAGAACCTAGTGTCAGTTTATCTTTGGGTGCTACTAGACTAAGGGTGAAATCTATAATGCATAGATGTTAAGTAATCATTTCATGGCCGATACGGATGTATCTCAATCTACGCACAGTCGGCCAGTCGAGGCAAAATTTATGCAGATGGGGAATACGAGATCCGGACTTACATGTGCCTGCGGAGCCCCCGTGCAGTCTGTGGGGCATTTGGTTTTGTGTCACTAACGACCTACCTTCTACACTAAAGACGATTAAACTAAAACGGTTGAGATGGCACAATTCAGGAACCTTTTAAAAGCTGCGTTTACACGGCCAGATCGGAACGAAGAATTCACCACGCGCCAGCTCAAACTTTCAGTTAGAGTTGAATTAATATTAATGGGTTGTTCTACAAACTAAGGAATTTTCGGAGGCCTCAGCAAAAATATCATGAAAAATTGTTACAACCTAGTTTATTTATATAACATACTGTTTACCATACCTATATCTACATGGTCACTAAAAATAATTTGGATGACAAAATATTTTCTTGACAAATTTTTGATTCTAAGTGTAAAATTTTCAGGATCCTGGAATGTCCCACGAGCAAAATATAATTTAACATGTAGGTACTATAATTAATTGTCTACTACATTGAGGTCATAAGTTAAACCGAAATGACTTCCTATTATTTTTGTTACTTAGGTGATATATTATTAATTTATTGAACAATATATAAAAGTATAAAATCCTTCCCCAGAATGTGTTCCAAGAGTTTCATATCAGGATCAGGATCCTGTTCAATGTAAAATAACCAATGTAACATTCTATTCGCCGAGCGACCTTGTCGTTCAGCTGTGTCCGTCGCCGCCACTAAAGAGATAAAGAAAAACACCTGTTTCTTTGAAATTTACAGAATCCTGGAAGGATAATTACTTACAAAATGTATATAATAATATGGTTATTGTAGCATTTTGATTTATATACTACTTACACGAAGGCTTAATGCTGCTTAATTCTGTTTGAACGTTGTAAATAGACTTTTAAAAAAAAATATTATTCTAAACTTGTCAGGGACCTGGTCTCAGAATCCTGTCTTATAAAAACACAGAATGCTGAAAAAAATGCAATTCCTGAGTGTTTATATTGAAATACGGTTTTATTTTTGCTATACACTTTTCAAAATAATTAAGCGTTTAGTTAAACTATATGTAATATAGTTCTAATCATCAATTTATCTATAACTAATAAATATTGGTTAGAATATCCCAGAAGTTTGGTTTTAAATGCAGAAGAAAGAAAATAAACGGAAAATGGACTATCACAGACGAATGGTTAGAAGCATAATTTTTATTTGTGATGCTAATATTAAATAAACGTTGATTTTAGTTTAGATCCTCAGTATCCTGCTGTTTCATTTTTCGAAATGCTCGAAAATCTAATATTTGATTTTTTTTACCGTTCCACTTAATATAAGCTATAAGACGTTATATCTTTCAGAGATAAACTATATTTGGTAACCATAATGGAAAAAAATCGGGCCGGAAATAGGCTAATTTTCGTCCTTAAAGTTTGTAGAAGAACCCTAATATAGAATAGAATCGTGAATGTATATTTTATGGCATTGACATGCATTGTGAAGTTTATGACAGTAGTCAATGCATGTCAATTCCATACATTGATCAATCTATTATATTTTTACAAAAGTATTGCCAATTGTCTAGAATAGCCCTTAATATATAAACGTATTCCATCAAACGCCGCTGGCCAACGAATTGCCACTTGTCTAGAGGGGCAGGGGCCAAAAAAAAATTCGGCTTCTATCAAGTAATCTTCTTTTTAATGGCGCGGTTTTTGCGTGAGGGTGGGCATTTCACTCGATGATAGAAGCTGTTAAAAAGTGGTTTTATTTCAATAAGTGATATTCGCGTAAAGCTTCCATTGACGGTTTAATACAGTATTCAGAATATTAATTTAGCGTGGATAGGTATATTTTGTGGTTATTACTCTATCAATCGCACGTGCGCCCACCATAGGCGGAAATAAAGTGTGGTGACAACGCGTGCCTGCTCGGACTCAGTCGACCAAAATGCAGCATAAAAAATTTTTAGGCTGCATTTGGTTGTGGTGTGGTTTGCCAATTTAATGAAATCATTTTATAACATTTGTGGTCTCATCGGCGTAATCACTCAGTTATGAAGCATTTAAATATAAATAATAAACTGGCCAGGTGGGACTTTAGTATTTATTATTATAATGTCAACAGAATACATAAATTTGTGAAAAATTTGCCCAAGTATTACGATTCATGAGATACAGCATGGTGACAGACATAGACAGCAAAGTCTTAATAATGTGAGGTTTGAGTCATATTTCAGAGATCTTTGGTCAACCTCAGTACTCACTCTTTTTCACTTCAATGATCTTTCAACAATGTTTTTCTTTTTTGTGTTCCTTTCAGAAGTCATGTTGACTATAAACAAATTTTGTGAACTAAAGGATTTATAGAGAACCACTCTCAGCAGATTCTCCCCTCTATATGATTTAGCCAGCATTTTACTGCTATAAACAGTTAAGGATATCTCACCTTTTCTTTAGTCATATTGATTCAAAGATAGTCAGCTATCCTTCAAGCTGATCAGGTTGCATTTCACCCACGTAACCTCAACAATGAACAAAAATAATAATAAATAATATATGTGAATACTTACTGAGTCCTACCATCTTGTCAGGAACACGTATATAATCATTAAGAGTCTGGTCCGGCATTAGGTTGGGCGGTCCACCGGGTGGGGGAGGTCCCCCTGGTCCTCCCAGGGGCGCTGATAAGCGACCACTGGGCACTACTGCTGCAGGTCCACTAGTATAAAAGAAAAATTAAATATATAACATATTTCAAGTATTTTAAATATCTTTCATTTCAACAATTTACTTCATATGGTGAGTTAGTATAAGTCATGTGCTAAGTTGCCAACAAAAGCTTTTTTCTAGAAAACAAGTAAAGAAAAGTTCAGTTTGGATAATTGATTAAGGTAGGAAAATTCTAACAGCTAAGTGGGGCTCAAACCTGCAATCTTTTTCTTACCACTGAGCCACCAAGGCTTGCATAATTTTAAAGCATTGATTTTTGATTACTCCGCCCTAACAGTGATTTGATGGATTTAATTGATTTGAATAGTTACTAATGCTTTTAAATTTCAGTAAAAACTTGAAGATTTATATATTAAAATTGAATGAATACGCGCTAGATATAATATTTAGTAGTAATAGGTACTTAATAAGTGTTGTTTTATTTCTTTAAACAAGCTTGCAACCTATGCAATGACTCTTACCAGCCAGGAATAAAACCTCACCTCATTTGTTGTTGCTGATAACCAGTATCCACTGCAGCCAATTTCTTTGCATTCGGTTCAGGACCGTCTTCCAAAGGTCTCTTACTACCTCCAACCTCAAGCTTAGCAGCAACCTGTGTTTTAAAATAAAATATTTAATAACATTGTTTGAAGTTTGTATGAATATCACACATTGAAATAAAACTAATTTTAACACCGAAAAGTAACCAAAATGTTGGACCATTGTAAATAAATATGTAACATCAAATAAATTGCAATTAAGTTCATTAAAAAGATTTAAATTAATCTACTTATTTAGATACTAGATAAGCTGTTTACAATAAAAATTACATTATTTGGTAATTATGAGGTGTAACTTGATAAAAGTGTAAGTGGTTCTATACAATTAGTCTAGTAGCATACATGGAAGTTATTGGTATAACTCCCAATATCATGAGTCACACACGCACTATTACAAATAGTAATGAGTGCACTGTTAAAACGAACTAATACATCATTTAGTGTGAGAGATTAACTGTACAGTTTGAAGATTTTTCAAGTGCAATCTGTCTATCAGTACAGTATAAGCAGAGTGTGATTGTAATGATTTATCAGACTGTGCGCTTAAAAAGGGTCCTGTAAAATAAGCAGTTACGACTTGCACTACTATGTATGAGAGGGAAATGTTTAATTTGGTTTTGGCCTATAACAACAAATGATTTACTGTGAGGGCTAGATAGCTGCAATCATACTTCAAAATAAAATTATTTTAATGATGCATGAAGAAAAGTTGTGTTTAAGATAACAGAACACAAACTGAAATGGATGTGATAATAAAGTAATGTGAAATAATTGCCCAGGAAATTAACGAGTATACAAAATATTGGTTATTTTAAAGAACAAGCAGGTAGACAGCGCTGTTAAACGCGCACAGATTTTATTGCTAGTTATACAACATGGCAATTAACGAATAAAAATAATGCAAAATAATGATGATCGACATTTTAAATAACATGAGGTATTCTGCACAATTCGCGCCTAATCCATTTTGCAACGAAGTGCTAAATTGACGAATTGATTAAATCCACACGAACGAAAATTATTTAATTCTCATGGATGCAAATACCAACAACAGTTCCACAGAGTTTTGTTTTAAAACTATTCATCAATTACACGAGCATATTCACAATCAATAAGTAGGTTAGGTAAAAGTATTTGGCTGTCTTACCTACGATCCTTCATTAGAAGATCATTAATTCGAACAAAAAGGGAAGGTTGGATCGACAATATATGATAATTCCTCTAATGAAGGTATAAACATAAAATAATTAACGGTAAATAACACGCAAATGTCACTAGACGTGATTTTGTAAAGAGAAGCTTTGTACGCTTACCAATCTAGCACGTTCTAAAGCAGCCGCAAATCCCGGCGTTTGGCTATTGTTTTGAAGCGTAGCCATAGAAGAATAATCACTCATATTTGAACCCGATTTCACATTCAACCGCGTAATACCGCTGCCATTAAAAAGGATCAAAATGACCCAAAAACTTTATGAAAGGTTTCTCTCGCAAAGCGAGTTGGTAATATCGTTGCGAAAAGACGCGGACCATAGACAAGATGAATTATGTGTGTTTTATGGAACGCTTACCAAGTAGTATTTTGTTAATATTTACGCAAACTGGAGTTATTTTATTTAAGTTCTTACAGATACCTGGAACCTGAAATTAAAATTAATAAGTTAAACTAATCTAGTTTTGTTATTTTTGTCTGAAACAATGCCAATCAGTTTCATAAAAATCTAAGTTTTGTCTATGGATATGTGTGAAATTACGTTTAGCTATTGCTAATAAAACATTAGCATTCTATCAACTTTATTCGATTTTAATTAAAATATTGCACAATGCGTTTTCTGTAACTGATTACATAAATGTGATCGCATGTTTCTTAAATATGTGAATAAATAATTTATTACTATCCAATTACATACTTTGTGTAAATGAAACAGAATTTTGGTCGTAAATAGAACTATTACTAAGAAAGTGAGAAACATTCTATTCATTTATCGAATTATTTAGTATTAATTATCAATTAATTAACAGATTTTTATTTATTTCAATATTAATAATTATTTTGTTACATAGAGACCACAATATTCTCAAAATAAATTAATAATTCCATTATTTTTTCACCATTCTGTTGGTTTAGTATCAGGAAAATAAAATCAATTTACTATTAAATAAGAAACATTTAAGTAAAAAGACTATACTTTTACTGAAATCTGAAATATTTACATAATAAAATTGCTGTAATAGTAACTTTTTTCGAAAAATGACGAATGGACTGAGCAGAACTAAACGGTGTAACTTTTTTTTCTATGTTATGGGTGCGTGCATTTGTGTTGTCCGGTGTTTGAAGACGCTTGGAATTCGCTTTCAATTTCATAGTACCTAGTAAAAATGTCGGGTGATACCGATAAAGCAAAAATCAGTGACAATCAGGTATAGTTGTGAATTATGTTTTTGTATTAATTTGGTATGTATTAGTGCGCGTCTATTAAGAGCGATTTCATGTGTAAAGTGATGTTATTTCCGTGTTATATCATTAATGTTTGCCTGCGTCTCAACATGGCTGACAGAACGTTTGCTTCCCGCTAAAAGCGGGAACTACGCCACGAAGGGTTGTGATGCTAGTCAATATTTCGCAATAAAAACTGTGAATGCCAGTTTGATCAGTTACTGAAACTGATTCTAATGAGATATATTTCAGGATTTCGTATATTTTGGCCACCCCCGCCCCTTTGCATTTCGTTGCAGGGCCTTTGTTAATGTGCACGATGTTAAATGACATTGATATGAAATCCGCATGACCTTGATATTTAGTTTCTCGTGATTATTCAATTTTAGAGGCAGCGTGATATGTTGTTGTTCCACCGAACCGCGGCCTCGCGACTCTTATTTACGCTCGGAACTCTGCCGGCGATGTAAATAAAACATGAGTATCTTTTCGGGGGCCTTTATTGCTGACCTCTTTATTTTTTTTTAGGTACATTTTTATATCCGCATACGGTTATATATATATAACGTGAAAATTCACAAGTATGAGGCAGATTTCACTAGAGATGTAGAATATTCCTTTCAGTATTCATACATACATACAATAAGTATCTATTTGTTATATGTACTCTATTTGTATGTCTACTGTAATGCTAGAAGGAAAAGTAATAAATTTTGTCACTTATGTCTATCACTATAAGGTTGATAGTTGAATGAAAGCGCGTGATAATGACGCCGACTTCACCACTAGAATGGGTGTTCGCCATGCAGATTTGGTAACGCAAGATTGCAATTTTATAATAAGTAATTATCTTGACACTGTTAGCCAATGAACGAATAATTTAAATAAAAAATAAGTTTTGAAGCATATTTTTGTACTAATTGTCAAGTCCTCAGTTCCATCATCTTAAAGAAAATAAGATTATGTTGTAAATCTTAGTTGTATTAATGTTAAGGCATGTAAGTATTGCTAAACAGCAGTGGTTAAAGTTGATTCAAAGAAAAATTTGATTATTCATGTACTTACCTATGTTCATCATTTATTTCACTCGCTTACTGGCCACCCCACTGTGAGATAATATGCTTCTCCCTGTACGATAATATATAATTTTAAAAAGTGTATTATGCATATCAAACTTGCCAATACAAATTTAAGCTTCATGAAATGAGTTGGAAGACGTCACCAATAAATGCTATTAATTCCTCAATTAATTGTCTCAACACAAAATTATTCACTGATAAAACTTGATTTATTTTCTTCACAGCCACACAAAATCGTTAAAAAAATGAAAATTGTTTCACACTCATTGTACTAATAGGTATTTTTATTAGATTAATAGGAAACAATTCATCACATGTCATAATTCAATACTTTCCTTCCATATAGACTTTCTTGACTTGACAAGTACCATCCTATGACTTATTTCAAACAATATTCAGCACTACACTGAATACAGTCCGTTTTATTGCAATGCCAGAGCCCTTAGGTACTCTCTCTTCTTTCTTTATGCTATATTTCTTGTGCTGATGTGTCCGATGTGCGGATGTGCAGTTGCATCTTTTGCCTCAAAATCGGGTACGTGAGCCATATAAAAGCCCATGAACGCCAGGAATGGAGTTGAAACCGTCGTCGTGGCTGAAAATGGCTAGGAGAGATTATTATTTCTTATCATTTATGAATTTACACATAAGATGGTTTGGATCTGGAAATTCACAAATAATAAGATGCTAACTAATTTGAACAGTGATTACTTACTTGAAAGTGGGTGATGTACCTTTCACCTTAGTTAACTGTTTTTCTGAATGAAGATGTATCACCGAATATGTCAAATTGAATAATTCGATATATAATATATAATTATGTTCGTTATTGCCATGACAAAGTGTGTACTTGTGGAAGAATTTTTGGGAAAGTTCATGGATAAAATCATATAATTTCTTTGGCCCAATGAAATGAATGAATGAAATGAAAAGAAATATTTTGAAATTACTAAATATCATTACATAATCACACATTATTCCCACAAAAGCAGATGTAAAAGGCCTTTAAAAGGTAATGATGTTATAAATAAAATGTGATCTAATAAAAACCAATTGATTGTGCAGGATGAAGACAAGAAATCTGGAGCAGGTGACGGCCAGACAACAGAAGATGAATCATCACAGGACTCCAAAGGTAAGTTGTTACAGTCTTCAAAAATAATCATCTTCTTGGCCTCGCTTCTATATGTATAGGTAAACTAGCTTTTGCCCACAGCTCCGCCCGCGTGGATGTCGGTTATCGCTCGGATGTCATTATAAAAAAAAAAGATGTATAAATTTAATGTAGATGCCTCCCACCGTCGCCCTAAGACGGTAGTATAGGAGAATTTGGATAGCTTCAGGTGTGGCCCGGTGGCTCAGTGGTCAGAGCATTCCCCCTGTAAGGGAAACATCGTGGGTTCGAGTCCCACCTGGGCATTCACTTTTTCCTATCTTAATCGATTTGAAAAGTTAGCATAGTAAATGCTTCAATATTTCATTCAAAAGATGTATAAGCTATATTATTGTAAAGTTTCAATAAAATACATTAAAGTACAAATACTTACAGTAGTTTTTGAGTGAAATAGTAGCAAACATCCATCCATTCTTGCAAACTTCCGCGTTTATAATATTTGTAGGATGAAGAATTTCAACCACCCCTGAATGAACCCTGGTAGCTCGGTTGGCAGAATAATCTAGCGTAAGACTCGCCGATTCTTATTCTGTAGGTATGTACTAGTTATGTTGAGTATCTAGAAAATTTAATTTTCTTGATATACAAACAATAAAAATCGCAAACTATCAAGTTTTCTATATTCTAACTGGTAAATTTGAAAAATAATAATTGTTTATTTCGCTGTCCAAAAAGAATAAGAAAAATGCCATAGTCGCTATTTTTTAAATTGTCATAACTTAACGTTCTCATTTCGTTGCTAACGCTAAGTTCTAAAAATCCTTAGACCTAAGTCGAATAGCTACGTAAGCAAAATAGCCAAAAAATGTATACACGGTGTTGCAACTTAAACGACAATTAGTCAAAACTGCCACACAAAGCCTTACAATATTATTATTTAGCGATAGTAACTCTGTCTGTTACGATTTCACGCCTAAACCACTAGACCGATTATGATAAAATTTGACATACCTACATAGCTTTCTTTGCTTTCGATAAATGACATCCACACGGACGGGCAGTGATTAATTTTACCTATATTATACAGATTTCATCTGAACCAGAAATTCTAACGTTTACTCACAATACTTTGACCCCGATTTGAGAATTTGTTAGATGTTAACTGCTTGTCAGAAAGGTGTGAAATTGACGCTATACGCTTATACACTAAAATAGTAGTAGGCAGGAATGATATAAGACGCGAAAATTTCGTCCGCTTAAAATATCTCAAAGTAGGTATATGTATAGAAAATCATCATAGAATACAAGTGCAGCTGCAATAGGCAGTCAGTAGCACAATGAACTTCTGGCTACTTTTACCATACTGTCCAATGGACATACTGACATCCTTCCACACTGCTATGCAGCCTCTGTGGCGTGGCGTAACTGTATTTTGATTGCCACGAAGGAGCGCGACTCCTTCGATTCCCGCTCAATACAAATATTTGTATGTATAATATGTGTATTTGCACTAATCTGGGTATTGCCATGCCTCGGAGAGCACATAAGGTCATCGGTCTCGATTGTCATACGAACATCTAAGGCAGTCGTAGTCGTTCAAGTAGTTGGAGCCCTACAAAGTCCGACAACTGGTCTAACTGCAACACTTACTTCGTCAGATAGCAGTTACGGATGCGGCCGGGATTATCGCAAGGAGTATGATGAACGAGCCAGTAAATGTTCCATTATCGAACTTTTATAGGTACTTTAGTAATGGAGTGGCTTTATGCCATCCTGTATAGATTTTAGCAGTTTAGTATTGGTAGCTTAGTGGTTGAGGAGTCTACCTTACGAGAGGTTATGAGTTCGAATCATGCCCATTACACTAATGACAAGCAATTCATGAGGTAGGGAGGCGTATGATGTGAAATCGCGTTTACCAGGTAAACCCATAAATATATAGAAAATTAGAAAGTGAAACCTTAGTTCGTGTCGTAAGAACATTTTCCGAGTTATTAACGTATAAAAGTATAAGACAAGAAATTGTAATAGGATCTATTTAATAAAGTAGGTTTTATTGTTTGTCTAGACTGGTGGTCCAATTTCTGACGATTAATGCAAATGTACAAGTAAAAATCTAATTATCTTATGCGCGTCCACGTTTAAAAAAAAAAAAGAATATTAGCAACCGAAATTATCGAAATTACTAATATTTCCTCTAACCCCTCCAACTAAGCTAAATTGCTTGTGCTTAGAAGTGGGTTCACGTCAGTAGTGTAATGGCCAGGATTCGAACCCGGGACCTCTTGATCGTAAGGTCGGCTCCTTAACCACTATGCTACAGACGCTTTAAATTATTAAAATATAGAAACTTAGAAAGTGAAACCTTAGTTCGTGTCGTAAGAGCATTATCCGAGATGTTAACGTATAAAACTGCAAGACACAAAATTGTAATAGAATCTATTTGATAAAGTATTATTGTTTGTCTAGACGAGAGGCCCAATTTCCGCCGATTTATGCAATTTTTTTTTTTAATTTTTAATGTGCAAGTAAAAATGTAATTATCTAATCCGCGTCCACGATTCTGTGAGAAGCGGAACTGTTAAAAAAATCTTAGTACTTTGTTGTCGATCACTAGGATGAAACAACTTTAACGTCAGTGAAAACGTGCAGTGTAAGCAATTGTAACTGGTTTTTAACAAATCTGAAAGCATTTAAATTAGTAACGATCACAGTACGCACTTACATGACTGGATTGCGCTTTCCCGCGCTATCCAAACCTGTTGTTTGTAGGCTGAGTCTAAGTTTTGTTTGTATAATGCTCATGTTGAGTTTCCTAATATCGTGCGTATTCTCTAATCTGGACCTAGGTTTCTATACTTTGATCACATAAAAATGAGAAAAATGGCAAGCCTTCCTTTTTGAAGTCGGTTAAAAATAAAATCTAAAGGTCGAGGTCGAAGCAGGCATCACATCTCATTCAATAGAGCCTAAAAACCTTACAACTGTGACAGTGGCGAAGGCTGACAATTTTCAAAAGGGAAGGCGGTGACCATGCGTGCGTGCGATCCATTGGCCTCTACTATCTCTGCAAAAAACAAACGATCGGAATTCTGTTTAATCCCTTGCCACTGATCTGTGACCATAATATGTTGTGAAGATCTGATTTCACAAATAAGGCGAACCGTGATTATTTAAAGCAGTAAAAAATCACATTTCACACAATTGATTTTATTTTAAAATCGCAAAATTAAAAAAAAAAGAATTCACTGAACATTCACTTTTTCCAATCAAATCCATAGGTTTAGCAAAGTAATTACTAAAAAAAAGGTCATAAAATTATACAACAAATTTAAATATATGTCAGTATCTCTTAGTTCATTATGACTTGCTCAACAACTCAACTCGGTACTTATTTACGTACGACCGATAGGCACCAAGATTCATAATTACAGATTCAGACTGCTAAACTGTGACTCAGTCACTTACCAAATAAAACGACTTGATAGCTCATTAAATGATAAGGAAGCCAGAGCTCTTTCTATAGTGGTTTCACGAACATGCCGCACAATCTTGAGATATACCGGTTTTAGAATAATTTGGCAATAGCTCTCTGTAAACATTTTAAATAGTAGATATAATATACCTACCTATTATATATTTTTATGTAGCAGTTTTTAAAGTTCGTTCATGCTAAGGACATTAAATGACGTAGGTAATACTGTGTGTGATTGAAAATTTTGGCGCTAAAATTTGACTGGATTTTACTTTTACTATAAATCCACCGAAAATCAGTAATCGCGTTTTACGCAATGAAGTTCACTGAGGAAAATCAGTGAAATTTTGTCTGTTTTATGTACCATCATTTGAATACCGACTTAAAAATCATGCATAGTCAAACTTAATACCCTAAGTCGCGAGAGAAATGAAAACTTAGTGCTCGCGAATTGTCTTGATATAGGTATTTTATTTTACACAACAGACAAGCACACGGCCTACCTGATGTAAAGTGGTTATTGTGGCCTTTGGATGTGTGCAACACGTAATCAAAAAAAAATATAAATGGTGGATTTTGAGCTCCTCTGCCGTCGTAGCACCCCGTGCCATCCTCAAGAGACCCAAAAATAGTGTACTGCGCTGAGTTCATTTAGTGACGACTGGGGTCAAGACAGGGCCTCGATTCTACTAAAGTAAAACCATTGTCATACCACAGACACTGTAAGTATTACCCGTTAATTTTAAACTTTAAGTTCATGTTTTTAAAGTCTAATATTAAATGGCTTTTTGTAGAGTGAATGAAAAAGTGAAATGCGACACTCTTCATTTAATTTTGGACTTTGAGAATATAGCAATAAAGTCTAAAATTTTATGTCATTTATCGCTGTGTCTGTGGTGTGACAGTTGATTTTGCTTTAGCAGAATCGAGGGCCAGGTCAAGATATACCATGAACAAGGAAACAATCGAAGATGTTATTGTATTTTATGGAACCAGTGTTCATGAAAATTTCAGAAGTTTATGTAAATTATTATCTACAGTTATCTGTTACGATTTTTTAACATTTTATGTGTATCTAGAATAATTTAAACCAGTCAAATGCTAAACATTTTTACGTTGTCGTAGTTTTTTAACCGAGTACCTAACTAACTGTTTTACTGTTTTCCATTCTGGTCGGTTCGGTTTATATCGCAAAATGCTCATGAAAACGCACTATCTCACTGTGCCCTTTCTTTCAACTAAGGTGAAATTTTGTTTTTGATTTAAACCACTTCATACCTATATCAAACATAGTTTAGCCGTTCGGTAACTTAAGTATTAGCTCCACCTATGTAGATGTCGGTTACCGCGACCAAACATAACCTATGTCCTTTTCCAAGGCCTATTTCATTAAAATCGGTTTAGTGGTTTAGGTGTGAATGCTTACAGACAGTTACTTTCTAATTAATAATACATATCACAGTATAACGAGTGATCTTACAGAAGTTCGTCGCCTTTGGTGTTTGCGGAAATGCCGATGTTTGCTGTTTTGTGACGGTTGTATTGTAATACATATTTCTTTTTATTTTTAATTTAATTTCTGCAATATCGATTGAACCCCTATTTATTATCTTTTTACTCTCAGGGCACATCAACTCACGCGAATAATATATTAATAACTAACTGACGCCCGCGGCTCCACTCGCGTGCCTTCCGGTCATTGCGACTTTTGGTCGTATCTCGGATTCTAATTATGAACAAACGAACGTAATATTTTAAGTCTGAATTTGAATCTGAATACTTTAACAAAAATTGAATTGAACGAATTTGAAAACGATACCCATATCAGCCACCTCAAAAACTCTGAAAACGATACCCATATCGATTTTATTGAAAAATTCGAGTTCGCCATCTCTGATCGCTAAATGCATAATCGTAATCGAAATCGAAGAAAAAACAATTTTAACAAACAAGACGAGTCAATAAAAATATCATAAAATGAAAACCGTGAATTTGTAATGAGTAATGAGACATCCCTGAATTCTTAGTACCGAGTAAAATGTTGTATGGCTACTCGGTACCGTTCTCCCACCCCTGTCATTCCACTCACCCCGCACGTCTCGACGGCTTCGTCGACAGACGGTATGTAGTATGAGTCGTTAGACTGTGATAATATTATGTAGTATGAATCGACGAAACCACTCACATCCAGCAGCGGCAAGCTGAACTGAGCTACGTCAGAACCACTTACTACCTTCTAAGTCTAATGTTGCATCCCACAATTGAAGTACAGTCAGCATCAGGTTGGGCTTCACGAACAAAATACTCAAAATGCTCTTCTTAATACCTTGATTTCTCCCCCTTCTTGTTGACTTCTGATAATTTGGGACACACCTTTTGTTCGGACGACAACACAATTTAAAACAAAAATACAATTTGACTATCATGACTGGCAGTCATAATAACCTCGTGTTGTGTTCCCGGCGGTGAGTAGGGTAGCCAGAGCTCACTGGAGACTTTGTGCTGTCAGTGGGAAAACCCAAGACTTGTCCTGCTTTATCTTCTAGACTGACGGTACAGAAACTATCTGTTCTCATAGGGTTGGCAGCGCGAGTGTGACGCCCCTGGTGTTGCACACGTCTATAGGCCCCGGTAACCACTTTCCATCAGGTGAGCCGTGTGCTTGTCTGCCACATAAGTCGTATATAGAAAAAACTTGCTCTTAGTAAAACCGTGGTATTTAGATCATTTTGAGAGTTTAGTCAAGATAGATCTGATGCTGATCCGTATAAACTTAGTTTTATTTACACGAGGGGCATCCCAACGCGCTCTTAGAAAGTTTTTCGTGACCTCGCGATATGTTTTATACAATCTTACATAGATTGTATAAAAACTGTGTTAGTAATGAATAATGAATGAAGTATGTTCCCAATTTGCAAACTTGGTGATAACTAATTGTTGTATTATATAAATTAAATCGATAACTTTTATCATTTGACTTGATTTAACACTTTATAGCTTTCAGCAAATCGATTTATGTTTAATCAAATTTACTCTTTAAATTCTAGGCCATTCTAGTAGTGTAAAATTGTAAAGCCAAGGACCTAAATTGATTTATATTGGAGTCTCATAAATGTATCCACGTTCAATTGAATAACACAATCGAATTAGTTCAAAAAAGGGGCAAACCTAAAAAAAAACTGGTCGGACTTCTTTTTAAGGGCGGACTTTTTTTCATTCGGTTTCACGTTATGTAGTAAGGGTCTGTACCCACTATGAGGATCAGGAGTGATTTATTTATTTAGTTCGTGAAATAGGTAAGGACATTACTGTACGTATGAACTCTTGCACTGTAGCGCCGTTTAATTAAGGGATTAATAGTCTACAATCCACAGAAAAAAATACTAAATATTGTACTATCGTATAGCGGAGAGCCCTTCATGTAATTTTCGTGTCAGTGACCGATACAGTCACGTTATCGCATCTATTAAAATACTTTTAGTTATCTTCCTAAGATTTGACAATGCAGTGTCTGCTTATATACAGGCAAACGAAGTCATTATAATTATGCAAGGTGTATCAAACTTATACTTTAGCTGCTAAGGTGATGTGACGTGACAGGTTAAATTATATTGCAGTACCCAGTCACTAAAACAAAAAGTTAAAATGCAGAACAGTGTTTTGTTGTAGTCAAATAACATCTCACTTAGCCTATTCTTCACACTTTCGCTTCTTTATACTTGGAAAAAAGGGAAAGTCACAATTAGTTGCTATTACAATACTTTGTTAGCAACAGTTCGTTTATAAAACTATCTGTTGCCCGCGATACTGCCCACGTGAATGTCGGTTATCATGACCAAACATCTTGAATAACTAAATCTATTACTGAAAACTGTATTAAAATTCGTTGAGCAGTTTACAAGATCTAGGCGAACAGACAGCGGAAGTGACTTCATTTAATACTATGTAAAGAAGATGTACATGTTAGACACGCTATTTGGGATGCAACTACGCCGAGGTAGGAGGTAGGTGACTGACAAAAAGGAAATCTTGAAGCAACGACTTACAATAAAACGTCCGACGCCTGTATTATAGCTAGGCTAATTTTGATATAAATTATACATTAAGTTTAATATGTCCGTCTTACCTGCCCCCCTTATTCCGATTGACCAACCGTGACGTGAACACGCGCCTTCGTAGGTTCTAGCCGACATATTGTGTTAGTTTTTTTACAATCATTCTTCCTTCTGTAATTCACCGAATAATCACGAGAAAATGCCCCTTCTCCGAAATAGCTTGACCGATTCTTATGAAATGAAAATTTTCACGGTTCTACTACCGACCCCAATTTTTTATAGCGGCATTATAACTGTCGACCGTATTAATTTATTTTTTCAAATGTTATAAATATGATGTACGCTTTTTTATTATTAGTATGAAATGATGTTCCTACTATCATGAAATAACCGCAGTTACGGTAATCGGTTCAATGGAAAACATTTATTAAAAATACGTCGGTTCTTCTTAAACCCTACCGTAAGAAAACTGAAGGTAATTTATTATAGGTAGCCTCCTCAGATCGCTCGTCGACTATCGGTCAGTATGAAAAGTAGGAAATAAAAGTTTCATTAACACCCTTAAAATGTTTTTTCTTTTACATACTTATGAACACTATTATGACAGTTCTCGGGATATTTACCATGTAATGATTTGTTGAGTTTCCGATATTTCGGCACTGTTGCAAGCGCCATGATCACGGAAGAATTTAGAGAAGTTCTTCCGTGATCAACAACAACCATGATAGTTAAATACCGATATTATACTTATGAACAGCTTTTCCTTATGACGATGATGAAGTTCAAGTAAAAAAACTATTTCTTTTTGTCAACAGGGGATGCTAAATCCACTACAGCCAACGGAAAGGATGATGACGCGGACGGCGGGGATGACTCCAAAGACGACAAAAGAGATGCAAAGTCTGATAGTGATCTAAAAAAGGTACGTTCTTATTTCCCTGTTTTTAATCAAGTGGTTAAGGAGACGAGAGATCGAGAGGTTCCGGGTTCGGCCTTAGGAGAAATCACTACCGACATGATCCCACTCCGAACACAAGCGATTTAACTTAGCTGGAGGGATTAATTAGAATGAATATTAGTAATTTTGAAACTAAAAGTGTATCTATTTTGCTGTCTAAACTTGACCGCAAATAGTAACCCGATTAGGTTTTTAAGATGATTTAGAAACTGGTTTCAGTACCTACTAATTCATTCATATCCTTTTTTTATAAACTATTTTAATAACATTAAAACGTCTAGTATCAACACTTTATTAAAATAATTAATGAAGAAGTCATTTTTTATAAAATTCAGGGTCATCAATTCAAACTATAACCTATTAGGGGTTAAAGTATGAAATTCGTTTTTTTTTTTAATTTAACGTATTTATTTAATCAAAATAATTACCATTATTATCTATACATTGCTGCCATCTAGTAGGAAGGTCATTTATGTCTTTGCGATAGAACTCTGGTGATCTAGATTCGACAAACTGTGTGAAAGCATTTTGTACTGCCTCCTGAGAAGAAAACTTTTTATCACATAGAAAATTGTCCAAATCACGGAAAAAATGGTAGTCTGTTGGAGCAAGGTCTGGCGAATACGGAGGGTGACGGATAGTTTCTAATTGCAGTTCCTGCTGTAGAGTTAAAACGGTTTCTCGTGCTGTATGAGGTCTCGCGTTATCATGGAGCAATTATGGTGAAGATCGATTCATGAGTCGGGGCTGTTTCACTGCTAGTTTTGCTATCATTGTTCGGAGTTCGGCACAGTAGACATCTGCCGTTATTGCTTGACCAGACCGTAGAAAGCTATAGTGAATAACACCATGCTGAGACCACCAAACAGTTACCATTACCTTTTTATTGGTAAGCTTTGCTTTAGGACACTGTTGTGGCGTTTCACCTGGGGTCAGCCATTGCATTTTTCGCTTATGGTTATCGTAAAGAATCCACTTTTCATCACATGTCACAATTCGATCCAATATTCCTTCATTTCTGTATCGATTCAACAAGGCAACACAAGTTTCAACACGCATTTCTTTCTGCAGATCAGTCAAATCATGAGGTACCCATTTTTCACATTTTTTTTATTTTATTGATTTGACGCAAATGACTCAATATTGTTGGTAAGGTAACGTTAAACCATGCAGCTAATTCCTGGGTAGTTTGGCTCGGATCGGCTTCCACCATGTCTTTCAATTCATTGTTATTCACCTGTGTGGACGGCCTTCCTCGTGGTTCGTTCTTCAAATCAAAGTTTCCATCACGAAAGCGTTTAAACCAAAATCGCACGGTGCGTTCATTAGCAGTCCCTTCTCCAAACGCAACGTTGATATTGCGAGTTGTTTCTGCCGCGTTAGTTCCGCGTCGGAACTCGTATTCAAAAATCACTCGAATTTTCGAAGTATCCATCTTTCTTGTCTAAGCTGAATAAAAAAAACAACTGAAAGTCAATAATCGAATGTTGCACATTTTTAAATGAAGAACTACATAGGTACCATGTGGAAAAAGTTTCACTCAAAAATCTCAAACCATGAAGGTTCTATGTCAATTCGAAGTACCTATTACAATGAAACGGCAATTTCATACTTTAACCCCTATTATTACCATTACGTCTGAAAACGTAACTTATATAATACAAGCTGTGGCCCGCGGCTCTGCCCGCATCCCGCGTGGAGTTGTCAAGGTTTAATCTACCTCAATACCAAATTTCATCAAAATTGGTTTAGGCGCGAAAGCGTAACAGACAGTCAGACAGAGTGACTTTCGCATTTATAGTATTAGTATGAATACATTTATAAGATTTTTACATGATGCTTCTGGTGCTGCACACGTCCATAGGCCACGGTAACCACTTTCCATCAGGTGGGCTATGTTTTTCTGCCACTAAGTAGCATAAAAAATCAATTAAACAGAAACATGTGCCAGTGTCATTTTAGACAGGAGTGATAGTTATCGAATTATCGAACTTTCCACACTTCACGAACTTCACCTATATTCAACATAATTTATTTGTAGGAAGAAAATGGGGAGACCCATGATGAGGATGAAAAAGATGACGTGAAACCGAATGACAAAGGTGGAAAGAAGGCAGCCCCTAAAAAGAAACCCAAGAAGGCGGTAAGTCTGACCTAATTTATTAGTACAATATAGCACAATACAAGTATATCCATGATTACTCTGTTTTCATTTACATACCGTAAAGCAGGGTGAATAGAAATAAAATCTATTCACCCTAATAGCTCCTAAAGAGAACTTTAAAAATTATTTTTACAACATTTCAAATACAATGAATCTGCAATTGTCCATAATTTTTTTTATAAGAAAATAGAATTACGGACTGAATTTAGACATTAAAATACTTCAACATGTAGCGAACTTCGAAAACACATAGATCGACAAGTCATTGCTTCGACAGACAATTCTTGGACAACACACACCTTCGAATTACCACTACTTCGACAGACGATTATTCGACAGACAATACTTAGTAGACAAGTCACATCTTCGAATGACCACCACTTAATTTTCAGCCTTTAATTTTCTTATAATTGCCTGTCGAAGCAATCACTTGTCGATCTATGTTTTCGAAGTTCTCTACATGTCGAAGTATTGTACTGTCTAAATTCAGTCCGTAAGTGAAGAAAATAATTACAAATATATTATATATTTTCTATATGCCAAGAAATTGATTGTAAACGATGTTTGGACATTTTTACTATTAAAAACGTGCTTGCGGGTACCAAGCGTACGAACGGTTACTCGCGTCTCCCGCATGCGGATCGTTTTCATACAAAAGTACCTACATGCAGGCAGCTTCACACGCAAGTGCGTGTTGGCCTTAGGTGTGTAAAATATTTAAAGAATTTTCTGGTCGCAATAGAAGTTTTCTGCAACTGGTACAAACTGTAATATTTATTGCTGTAGGAAACTGAAGAGGAGGATGAAGAAGACGAAGAAGAGGAAGAGGAAGACGAGGAAGGTGATGACGTAGACGAGGAGGAGGAGAAGGAGGAGAAAAAGAAACCAGCTAAAGAGAAGTATGCACTTTATATTCATATTGAATAAGGCAATTTACTTTTCCACAACAGTGGCGCAAGGTGAACAATTTCAAAGGGAGTAGATAAAAATAAAACGGTTTAGGTTCAGAATGTCTAATTCCCAAAATGTCCTAAGGGTGCAAAACGTCCATATCCCAAAATGTCCAAATCCTGATATGACCAAATCCCTGATTGTTCATGTTCCACATTGTCCAATACCCAGAATGTCTAATTCTCAGAATGGCCTTAAGATATTTTGGGATTTGGACATTCAAACAAAAAAACACCTTACCTCGATCTAGTTTGTCATGCACCATGCGACCCTACAGCAAGCCCGCAGGAATCAGGTTTAAACCTTGATGGTAAATCTTTGAGATTTATAGCAAGTTCCACCGAGTGCCCTCATTCAACAGTATAATAAACAATATTTTATATTCATTACCGTGCTTTACCTTCCAAATTCGAATATTGCGTTCTTTGTCCGCCCTATCCATAGGGGTTGTTTTTCGGGTTTCGTATCTATGATTTTTTTAAGAACGTAAGAATAAAATATATGGGAGATGTATAAAATAAATTCTTTAAAAAGAAAACTCAAGTAAGTATAATACTAAATCTTCTACAGAGCAAAGAAACCTGCAAAGAAAACCAAGAAGGATGACGATGAAGGCGATGATGATGAAGGCGAAGAAGAAGAGGAGGAGGAGGAAGAAGAGGAAGAGGAGGAGGAAGAGGCGCCTAAACCTAAGCCCAAAAAGGAGGTAAACTTACAACGATTATATCATTAGTCTAGATGGCGAGAAGGTTGTTTTTTAAGTGAAATCTTTAGGCACGTTGTGATTATAGTAGAACATTTTTTTGAGATGGTAAAAAAGCATTGAATTCTTGATTAAGAATTAACTTCCATGATATATAATAATGATAACCGGAATTATTTGATTTGCCTGATGTTTAGATCAGATTGCATTGGTAAAAAAAAACTCTTTGATGTTAGTTTGGTATCAAGAACTACCTTGATTTTTTTTATATATCAGTCATTAATCTGTCTGTTTCACAATTTTAAGAGTTACAACACACTAATAATTGTGAGTATAATAAATTAAAAAAAATTCTCAGCCCACCGAACCTCCAGTTCCTCTGCCAGCCGGAAAAGGCATTCCATTGGGTCACATCGGTAATGTTGAAGTTTCACTGTCACGGTTCAAGACACAAGACCAGAAGCTGCTGCATCAGTATCTTTATGGGGTAAGTCTTATATTAATTTTAGGTATTTACAATACATGGGTCGAGTCAACAATAGCGGCCGGAATACGGCAATAGGCTCACCCCTATTACGTGGGATCATATGAATGAATGAATGACTGAATTATAAGACTAGTTCTGTTGAAGTGTACTATGCGTTTCAAATAAGTTGATAACTGTCATAATGACATTTTGATACGTGTCGATAACTTCATTGTGTAACGTAAGGTCAGCAATACATTTTTATACTTCACTGTTGTTAATATATTTCCAATTAAATATTTATGATGATTGTTGAACCATATTCCCTTTTCAAGATAGATAAGGATAGGGTAGGATAAGTACATACACAATAAGTAAAAATTAAATCATCGGTTCTTTTTATATTTATTTATTTTAATCGGGCGGTAATTTGAATTTTTGAATAATTATAATTACTAAAAAATTTGATAAGTGCTAAATGAAAAGACTTTAATAATTAGGTCGTTGTTACCATACACGTATGAACCTGTCCGAAATTGAAATTTTGTTGTTAGCTGTACATTTTTCATGAATACGGAATGAAGTTGCCGCGGTCGCGATTATCTTCTCATTTGAAACGCATAGTATAATAAACTCTTTGAAATATTACAAAAATACGTAAACATCAATAAAATATTTATCGACTTCTTTCGATTTTAAAATCTTTTAGTGTTCTTGTAAAAATAAAAATCAAAACGAGTTGACAAAAATACTGATAGATAGAGAAACAACCAAAAGTTCCAGTAGTTGGGGTGATTTGATAATGTAAGTTATCAAATGGTAGTAATTCCAGTAGTGTATTGTATTGCGACGATTTTTACAAGTCTCAAGGATAACATCGTCATACTTGCGACTGCATATAAAGGGTGTCTTAGTAAGAGTGCACTTTTTCATTTTAAAACAAAAACAAGTATTTTATGACAGAGTTGTGATATTTTTATTGTATTGTAAAGAAGACATGTTCCGATTAAGTATGGAATAAAATATCCGGCAAATGACCACGGCTCCGACGACATTACCGTTTTCATGAATTTTTTCATGACTTTTGCACAGTGACGTGGCTGTATCTCACCGATGACGCGTTGAATTCAGATTTTTCACAATTATAGCGCGTTGTTCTTTTGAAAAGCGCTTCATTTTTAATAATTGGAATGAACAAAGGTGACAGCTGTCAAATTTCACAGATGCCACTTGCATGAAAAAAAATCAATTTTAAAAAGTGCACTCTTACTGAGACATCCTATATTACGAAAACATTCTACGGAGAGGTTTAAACTACAAGGATATTACTATCGAGAATGTTGTAACAATTTCATTGATGTATAAATTAGTTAGTTATAGGCTTTCACGGCCGGCGTTGCATATTAAATATACTGCTTCCGGGATATTTGGTCTTGGTACATATGAAACTTGCGTACCTGACGGCAGTGATCGACGGAACGTCTCCGGAAGCAGTATATTCAACAATTTCATTGATGGTCGAGAATAATATGAAAAATTACACGTCTTTGTGACAATAAAACTATTTAGGAAAAGGGCTGTTGATTATACAGCTCAAAACTCAGTCTTCGCGACATGAGTTAAGATAAAATGCCCGGTAAACGGCAATAGGCTTACAACTCATTACGTCACCGTAGACAGAGGTTGTATCTCACCCTTCTGGGATAACAAGGGCGGCAACTACTTATAACATTAGAAAGTCTACAAGATGAGTATGACACCACTTGCGTTGGAAACTCCCATAGGCCTCGGTAACCACTTTCCATCAGATTGGCCAAGTGCTTGTTTGCCACCTAAGTAAAATAAAAAAAGGGTAGTAGGCCTACCATGAAGTTATAGGTATATAAAATTAATCTTTACCATGAAACTCATTTACCCCGCAATCGGGTCCAAAGAATACACGACACGTAAGACTGGACAGCATGCTAGACCCTACCGAAATGAACAAATCCGAATTTACTTCATACGTATGTTACGCGTTCTTATTTAATGGTTGTATTTTCGAATGTACGTTGCATAGTAGCTCCTGTTTCTTATTATAATATTATCGGTAGAAACGAAACTAAGTAGTAACTTTTATACACAGCAATTGTGCCTGGATCGTAACGTGAAACGCAACATCAAGAAGTTTAGGGGTTACGAGTGGGCGATCGGCTCGTCCGACTACAAAGCGAAGCTGGAAGAAACCGCGAAGATGGAGCCCAAGCAGTTGCGGACCATGTGCGAGATGCTGGACTTGGACAAGAAAGGTAATGTTCTAGATGGTTACTATTGATGGTAAAACTGCTAGTGATGTTGGACGTAGATAACGCAGAGTGTGTGGTTTAAAAACTAAGATTGTTGTATGATCTATACAGTTGACGTTAAATAGAAATTGATCTCACTAGCGACACTAGCGAAGAACGCAGTTACTTTCCTGAGGACTTGGTTCTATTTTTGGACAATGTTGTAAAATAAAGAGTGTTGTTGACAGGATTTTTTTAATAATCATCAGAATGTACCATCTTTATGTAGTTTGAAGATTATACACAAAACTTTCTGTGATCACATATAGTACTTTTTGTTGAATTGCCTATTTTAGTAACTGTACATGCAATAATGGATTATTGGCGAATCGATGCGGAAGATCCGGGATGGTCTTTCCGACTACAGTAAGCGCCTTATCAACTGAATCGTCGGGTTATAAATGTCAAAGAAAACAATTCTCCATATGAACGACATGAAGAATAGATTAATGGTCCGATGTCACAGTTAATAACGCGCTTACTATAAGTGCAGCGTAGGCCTGCGATTGAATGTTGAATGAGGTATGGTGGCTACCCCCGCAGGCTCGATGTCGGAGCTGGCGTCGCGGCTGGTGGGCTTCCTGCAGCAGCCCGTGGCCAACTCGCCGCACGCGCGCGGCCAGGCGCGAGCGCCGCCGCCCGCGCCGCCCTCGTCGGCGGGCGGCCGGCCGCGCCGCTCCGCCGCCGTCAAGGTGTCCAACAGAGGTCAGTGGCACTAGGGCGTCTGCCGGTACTCAATAGCCAACGTGTTTCCATCTTCCTACAGTCCTGGATCCTTTAAGCGGGGCGTGAAAAAGCATCTGATGAGGCCGTCAAGCTGAGTGCCACCATTGTTAACATGGCACGTGTATATAATGGTGGCCCTCTTTCTTGAGACTTTACCTTCAGCTTACCATCAGGCGAGGTAAAGTCAAATTGACGTGACCTATTTATAAAAAAAAAAAAAAGAATGCTCTCCCTGCTGTGGTTTTCAATATGAGGTTCTTCAAGAGGCATTAGAAGGTTTATACAGGGCCGACAGCACGAGTGTAATGCCGCTGGTGTTGCATACGTCCATAGGCCACGGTAACCACTTTCCATCAGGTGTGCTTATCTGTCATCTAAGTGATATAAAAAAGTCACTATGGTCCGTGGAGCCATTCCTGCAGGACAGGGAAAGTGAAGTAAAACTATTTTTAACTGCTTGCTTTGCGTTGGTGTTAGTTTATTATTTGTGTACAATAAGTTTAAACCCAATAAAAAAATATACATACTCGTACAAGAAATTATGGTTTTGAAGAATTGTGCGGTATTATTACTTCTAAGGAAAAATACATTTTTCATCCAAAATTTGCATCTTTCACTTATTTTAGGCAGACAAAATACATTTATTGAGGCCTCTTTTTGTAATTTTTAACGAACAATAGTTGTTTTATGATGTACCAACGATCCGCCCCGGCTTTGCCCGGGCGGTAAAAACGTTCCCGTGGAACAGTAATTTTTGAGTTTATTCATAACAAACATATAAATCTTTCCTCTTTATAATAGTATAAGACAGTGTAGATTGAATTAATCGATGTCATTATCTTGCTCCAGGCTACTCTGACGAGGAGTACGAAACTGATCCAGAAACTAAAGTCAAAGGACCCAAACCCAACAAAGATGGATCAGAAGATTCAGATGTAAGTCCAAATATTCTTTATTTTAATTTTTTCATGCACAGAATATAAGGTGTAACAAAATTAAATTTCAGAACTTTGGGGGGTTGTTCAGTATTGGTAACTATGCCCGAAACAAATAAAAATATATGTTAATTTTTCACTTATTATTTAATATTACGTTCATGTTTGTATGCTAACACTACCATGGGGCCGCAATTCGAAATGATTATGACGGGTGAAGAAGAAACCAGCAATTGGTTTTAAAAGAGTTTAGAAATGGTTATAGTGTAATATGACGAACGTCATGATTGGAAATGAATTCAAGTCTTATTCAAATGCAACATCTGTATACTAATGAATAACATAAAATATTCACTGTCTACTCTTTATATGGTTAAATGTTGGTTCACCAAAACCGTGTATTCTGCCGTAGGGCTCGTTCAACCCGAGCGGCTCGGAGGAGGCGGACAGCGACTTCGACCCCTCGGCGGGCGAGGCGGCGGCGGGCGCGGGCCGCAAGCGCAAGTCCACCGGCGGCCGCCGCCGCTCCTCCGCCAAGCAGGCCGCCGGCAAGCGCGGCCGCAAGCCCAAGGGCAAGAAGGGCAAGGTGAGAGCCTCTGAACTCCTAACTCACAGAGTAGCTGAAGGATGTGAGGGTGGAATAGATTGCAAGAAAAACAAAATGGTTTGATGGGGTGCCGTGCAGACTGGAGAGTAGAAAAATGGATAAAATTGTTAGCAGATGTCGCGGTTAGATCGTGCGTCCGGCCTCCAGTGTCCCCACAGTGAAATAATAATTCAAAATCGATTTTTGTAATGCCATCTCTTGATAGTGCAAAAGAGTTTCGTTACTGTTAGATCAATTCACTTTTGCAACTACTTTTATGGTTAGGGCGTTGTTTCACTTGCGACCAGATTTGCCTTTAAATCTTTAAAGCCCGAAAGTCTTAAGATGTTTGGAGTGTCGTGCTGTCAATTAAATACGATTTATTTTTTAATGTATGCAATGTTTGCCGTGCAGCCAAGTAAACCAGCTGGAAGAGGTCGACGGGCGAAGTCAGATAGCGATGAAGAGAGTGAAAAATCAGAGAGTGAGAGCGAAAATGAATCCGGAAGCGAAGGGGAAGCGTCCGACGTAAGTTTATACGAACTAATAACATCCGTAACTTTGGGAACGAAACATGAATTTCATCACGACATACATCACTATGTAGGTAAGTCGACAAAGGAGATACGGTTGCACCTTTACACTTTATATGAAGTGCAACTTTACCTCCTTTGTCGACTGTACCATGATGTGTATAACCGCCCTCGCTAGCTGACCGGGAGTATACACAGGGATTACAGCATAAAAAAATGGTACCATAATGTTTCTTACATTTTATTCTGATAGGGTTTTAGCTAAACCGAAGTGTCACCACGCTCACGTACCGTCTTTAGATCCGTTTTTGGGACGTGTTCTATAGAACTGATTACTCGATACTCCATACCACTACTGCGGATGTTTTATGGCAATCCTACCGCCTACTGTTATGATGTCAAATATAATGATCATGTATATTGTTTAGGAGCCGAAGTCGAAGCGTGGCAGGCCGGCGGCGCCCGTGGCCAAGGGCCGCAAGGGCGTAGTGGCCAAGAACGCGAACGCCAAGGCCACACCCGTCAAACGGAAAGCGCCTACTCCACCAGGTCTGTTATCAGTATTCACTCTATGCCTTTTTTTTGGATATACTCTTTACGTTGTAATTTAGATGTCTGTCCCAACTCGTGCGGTAAAGGACACAACTATTCAGGAGAGTACAGGAGTGTGACGTGTGGTCGCTTACCTTCATTTTTCAATATAATGATGTATTGTGTCAGTAGTTTAACTTCAGTCTAGCAGTAGGTATTTACCCAAACCAAGTAAGGGACGGTAGCTTAGTGGTTAAGGAGTCGGGCTATATTATATATCGGTATATATTCGAAATTTTACATTATCGACGTGACCCCACTCCGAACACAAGCAATCTAGCTTAGCTGGAGCTCGTCGACTGGGCAGATGAAGTGGTTTTGGTTTTGTAGCTATTAGTAGGGATAGATTAGTAGTATTAGTTATTAGTAGGGATAGATTAGTAGTATTAGTTATTAGTAGGGATAGATTATAGATATTGGAGATTGATTGCGTTTGGTGGAACTCGATACACATATTGAATGAGGCACTTGTACCGTCTTTCGCCTCATGGCATTCTCAAAGATTTAAATTAAATTTGAATTACATTTTTAATATTTTTCATGTTAAATTTCAATTTAAATCGATTTATATTCAAATTATATTGAGAATTTCTGCAATTCTTCTATAAAATACATTTATGTAAACAGCCAAAAAGGGTAAAGCCGCCCCTGCCAAAGCTGCCGCGCGACCAGCCAAGAAGGGCAAGAAGGCTTCGTCAGACGAGGAATCTGGAGAAGGCAGCGAGGAGGAGGACGAAGAGGAAGGTAGCGAGGAGGAGGAGAGTGGCGAGGAATCGGACGCGCCCGCTGATAACAAGAAGGCTAAGCGACCGCCTACTGTTAGTATACTATAACAATTAGATTATGATTGGCAAAAGTGAAACACCTCAGATTTTGAGTCGTTTCACTTTGTCCAATGTTAATCAATTTGAACAGTTAGCATATTGATTGTTTTAAAATGTCATTACTATTTTTATGAAATATTTAGGCCTTTGGTAGTAAAGTCTTTTTTTTCTTAAACAAGATTTTTTTTTTGTTTGACATCAAATAACTATGAAATTAATTTTCAAAACTCATTTCATAGATTATCATAATTCTTTCACTGTTAACATAATAATTGAGCATAAACATTCAACTTCGTGCTGTATTCAAAAATGCACTAGCAATAATTTAATATATGATAGCTTTCATAACATTTCGGCATTCAAAATTTTCGAACTTTTAAACAATAAAGGCTGTTTTATTTAGAAGTAACATAGGCTACTTTTTATTCCAATTTTCACGTGTAAGCAAACTTATGCAGGTAAAACAGTAACTAACAGTTGACACTGCCTATTATAGCTGATGTGATTTGTATAGTACGACGGGTAGAATATACAGTGATTGGATATCTTTACATTCTTAAGAATTTCATTAACTTTTAGATGGCCTAGTCATTCAGGGTACTAGGAAAATACCATGAGCCACTTTACTGGGGATTACCGCACGAAAAGTAGAGTACAGACTATTTTTGTGTTCTAATATTTTACTATGTGATACAGGATGATGAAATCAAAAAGTACGTGAAGCAAATCCTTGAAGGCGCGAACCTCGAGCAGATCACGATGAAGACCGTGTGCAAGCAGGTGTATAGCCACTACCCGGAGTTCGACCTCGCACACAAGAAGGACTTCATCAAGGCAACAGTCAAGTCGGTGAGTACACCTACACATCACTTACTTATTAAATCAAAAATACCTGAAGCAAATCCTTGAGCAAAGCAAACAATGTATAAACAATGTATATAAAATACTTAATGTTTATAGATTGACCTAGCCATTGAAATCACTACTTTTTGAACAATGATTTGAGGTCTGTCTTACTCAAAACTTGATGTAACTTTTTTCATTAAAATTATTATTTTATATGAACATAGTTATTTAAGTCGTATTTGTAATTTTCTGTTTTTAAGTAGGTGTCAAATGTGATCAACTTAGTATGCAAGCATAGATTGTACTTCATTTGGATGGGTACTAAACATATCAAACAAATGTACTACTGTGACCCTAGCAACTATCGTGATGTATCGTAAGCGAAGTAAGAACGGAGCATTGCGTTTGGCTGGCTTTCACACACGAACACAGGTTCACAGTAGGCAGGCGGCCAATCACAATGCTCTGCTCCCTCGATAAGTTTACGATAGTTTTTCGTGCTAGGGGTACTGCCTAAACTAGTTTGATTTCGGATTTTAGTATTTACAGAAAAACAAAGTTTTTGAATAAAACATATTGAATGACATCAAGTTCGTTTACTCGTATGTACCTAACCAACACAGTATAGTTTCCATCGCACGCATGACCTCAATTTTTATTTCTGTTTTATTTTGTTTGTTGCAGTGTATTTAAGATGTTAGGCGTTAAGGGCGGAGTGTAGATGTCTACATAGTTATACCTATAGTTTATAAAAGGACATAGTTATATATTATTACAATAATAATATATTATGAAATAAAAAAATAATAAGACGAAGTGGAATGGATAAACACCCGCTTTACTTTCCAAGGTAGATGTTTTGCTTATTTTATTTTGCATGTTTTTTTTTTGGTACTTTAGAACCTGTTAAAAGGTTTATTGTGACCTTAATTGCTAACCTGCTATAGTAATCATTCATCGATATATTTGTTTTAGTGCTTATTTTAAAGCTACGGCTGCACTTAACTAAGTTACCAAAACTGGACAAAAACTTGTAAAATTCTGGACATTTACGTGAGCCAGACTTTTTTGTCAGACACCAATATTTTGACAATCGATTTTTTTTAATTGTTTCATCAATATCATCATCGTCTCAACGTTATTCTCGGATGTATCTGAAGGTTTCATATCTCAGCCAGGGGTTACTCCTTTACATTTTATTTGGCTTATACAACTTTCTCTGACCTCCCAACCCTGAGAGGAAAGCGTGCGCCAGATATTCATCCGTCAATCAGCAGCTGTACTGGCTTAACCATACACCCAATTTAATAATTTATTTATCTCCCAATTTCAATTCCCCGGACAGAAAACCTGGACACATGGTAACCATATATTTCAAGGCAATGTTTTCATATAAATGTGTTCATTCAGTGCTTACATTTGGTGCATAGTGTTGATAAATGCTTGTCTTCCGCAGCTCATATCATCGTGAGCACGTGACACGGCCACACACACATAGTCGAGTAAGCTACACCACTTAAAATATTTAGACTAATGCTGCCCCCGGGCCGCGCCGGCCGCGCTCGCGTCCCGGCCGTCGCGAGGGCGCTATATAATTTTATGTTGTAGGAATAATTCCCATTAGCGTAAGGATAACCAAGTAAAAACAGCTGTAGGATTTGTAAGATCGTTTTATTTACTGTGCCTGTAGCGTATCTCCATTGTTGATTTAAGGTCACGCGGCTCGGTGTTAGGCTCATTTCCATTATACTTAGCTATTATAAGTTATAGTGTGATAATAAAATGCATATTTTTTTCGTAATCAGTTACAATAGGCAAGTGTTTTCGTATGAGATAAAGGTGCGGCCTGACTGTCATGCGTTTAAACTGTAGACAAAGCATTGTAAGTGTGTTCTATTAGATGTTATATGTCTAAGTGTGTCAGAGAGGAAGGGTATGTTGAACCAATATTTTAAATTGAAGATTCTGATTGATTGTCTTGTAGGAAAAAAAGAAAGACTAATTTATTGTTGCATAGCATAAGCAAAAAATCCGCAAGACATAGTGACAAAGAAAAAATAAGTATTATAGGCTTGCAGTAGTGAGTGGTAAATCCATCGTTGTTATTACTGCCTATATAAAATAGACACTTGCCAATTAGTTGAACAATTGCCATTCCTTTCTTGAAGCATCAGATATATTTATTGTCAACAGTTTAAACAACTCGCGCTTATATGTTCTTTTTTATTACCTGTCTTCGTTTATGTTTCAAGGTTTTTATTTTGAGTCTGCTCTGACGGTCAGATCACAACTTTATAAACGTTCGGAAATAGTAAGGTCGAAGTTTGTAAGTTTTTGGATGTTATAGTTTGTAAAGTACATATTTATGTAAGAGGACTCGCTAACACTTGAGCCGTCTTTCACGCTGACACGTCATCACTTTATTAATTTTGTATGCCACGATTGTACAAAGTTCTGTGAAATATCGGCATAGTGGTGTGGAATGTGAAATTTATAAAATTCAAAAGTGATCCGCCACGTATTTATAACGACATTCATGTATTCACCCGGTAAGGTAAGGATTTTAAATATTAGTCTTGTAAAATCCAAAATTTATTTTTTATATGGATCAGGGATAAAGTTGTCTAGGGCGCTGGTATTGATTGGATTTACAAAGTATATTTAATGCACTGTCTAATTACAATATGTAACTTATTATTATAAATATTAAGCCTCGTTCACACCAGCAGAGGTGAGAAATCTCATACTCTGTTAGTCTCGACAAGAGAATGAGATACACTAAAATTGTTTTTCATTAATTACCTTGTGTAAATGGTTTACAATAATACTAATCGAATGTTTCATAATGTTATAAAATGTGTTTTTTCACCAAGGGTTTTAGCTTTTTGATGCAAAAGTAGGCGGCAAAAGTATTCGCTGGTTGGCACTATCGCAAAATTAATGTATTTGATTAGTCGGTTAAGTGTACTTTAAGAGGTGTAAATAATACACAGGACATGCAATTTTAAGGGATGTCGCGGGTTGCGGGAAGACATTTATATACAGTTACTGGAGTGTTCTATTATTGTCTAGTTATCTATAGAGCGGCTGCAACCATTGTACTGCGCATGGGGTATGTGCGCGGCGAGACGGGGAGTATCGACCAATCGACGGTCAGATTTGGTCAGTCTACCGCCAACGTTCGCGGCCGGCGGTATCATGCTCGCTCTCGACTCATGATTTTTCTTTTTCTTTCTCGTCCCCCGCCTCGCCGCGCTTGCCTTACTCACAGTACAGCGGTCGCGGTCATACTATATTACACTTTAGTTGACGCCGCAGTAACAGTATGTGTGTCCATGTTTCGCTCCATCGCTAGTCAGGACACAAGGGCATACCCGCGTTGTAAATTACTTTATTTCCGATAAGTTAGCGTAACATTCAGTACATGTGTTCACTTACGCGACTAAGTGTAGTCGATTTTCGCTATTACAGTAGATGTTTGAAATCCACGACGATCCCCATTAGTGCAATAACAGAATGCGTAACAATATATAACTATTTTTAATCGATCGACGTCTATAAATCATATCAAATATTTTTGTGGTCAATCCGAGCTTAGCTTACATAGACAGGCAGTTCACTGTTACATTGGAGTAGTGTAAGTTTATTATTTTCGAAGGATCAACCGCTTCTTATAATTTTAGGTGCTTTTATAGCATTTGATATTTGTTTTGGATGTAACTCGTGGCCGATGTCGCTAGGTGTAAGGGTGCGTAGGCGAGCGCGAGCCTCCCCGCTCGCTCGAACCTCCTAGTTCTAAGATAGATTTAATCAACATTAAATGTGTATTTGTGAATTTTGAACCTTATTTCGGTTGATGTTTCTTTATAAATGTGTAAATGGCTGAGATCTGTAGCAAAGTAGTGACATGGAGTGATAGCGTGAATGGTTCCCCTTTTACAATTGGATAATAGATAATAAAGTAAATAAAAGTTTGAATTAAATTGTTTTATTTTCATTTCCCTTCTGCGGTCTATTAGTTTAATATACACTATGATACAAAAGTATGTTACATTTAAATATACTTAACTTTTACACAAGCTGTACCAAAATCTAATAAGTCGAGATCCAGCTAGAGACGGATTATTACAAAAGTTAGTATGTACATTTTTTGACTAATTGTTTCAATAAAGGTACAAGATATCAAAATTTTATTGTTAGTAAATTATATTTAAATGATTATTGTCCGCAATTATTACAAAATAGTGTCATCGAATGACACCAGTGTTGTGTGCCTTGCGCCTTAACTCAGAAGTGAGGTTCAATGGCACACTTTACATACTATCTATATTTACAAATATATTTGTAAATTTCCAATTGTCTTTAACATAAAGACAGAAATGTGGCTCAATCTGAAAAGACCAAAACCAACACATTCCGAATTGGGGCTACTCTCGAAATTGGATCACTGCGAATAAATCGGTTTGCGTCAGAAGAACGCACGTATACACAAGCTTTCAGATCCAACAACAGATCTATTTCCTAATCAGTCGGACTCATTACGCTTGTCGCTGAGATTCGCGACTATAGCTTGGTCTCTGGCTTGCTGGGCTGCTTCCTATGCGGGGCAGGATGGGGCACTCGCCGTGGCCTTCTCTCGGCCGGGGCGAGTGGGGCGGGCCCGGGTGCGTACAATGCCTCGTCCCTAGGCACCACGTCAGCGCGGTAGTATTCGTACGTGGGGCTCTGGAGTTGCGACGTGGCGGAACAGTTGGAGCGACGGTCGCTATCGTTGTCGCCGCTGTCTACGTCACCTGTGACCCGGGAAGTGGAGGGTGAATGAACTGCTTTATTAGAGACATGTCTAGAACTCATTGGTTTTCGTGCAAGTTCCATGGGTAACACAAATTTTATAAAAGTTTTCGGTGAATCAATTTAAATAGAAGAAGAAGACGAAAATGATAAATATCGAGTGCACGCGATGAATTTGGAAATCCAAAACGAATGGTTGACAATGGGAGAGTTCTTCATACCGATGGCTTTAAAGTGGCGCACCTTGATCTATGAGTGGTCGCCGGCCCTGTTAAAATTCTATCTTAACGCCTTTCAGATGACCCTTCCAGACCAGAGTAATCTGGTAAGGTTGGGGGAAGGCCACAGAAAAACAATGTTATACGTGTGGTGAGGCAATAGGGACGGCTAGGCACATATTAGTAGGATGTAGGGTGCTTCTCGATAGAGGCCAATACTCACGCCGCCACGATAAGGTGCTTTTCATCATACGCGAAGCAATGAGTCTGGCAGTAGCTAGAGCCCAAAAAGGATTGACTACTAACAGACGTCATATCAACTTTGTGTCTGAAGGTTCATCCATAAAATCCAGGAACAAACCTTATTCAATCTTAGATACTGCCCCAGATTGGACTCTCCTAATCGACACGTATGAAAAGCACTATAAAATTCCGGAGGATGTTGGGGTTTCGTCATCTAGACCGGACATATTTCTATACTCGAAAACGACTAAATATGTGGTCCTTGTGGAACTCACTGTACCGTGGGAAACAAATATACCGAAGGACCACACATTTAAGAAAAATAAATACTACGATCTCACAAACGAATTAATCAAAAACGGTTACGTAGTTAATTTGTATGCAGTAGAAGTGGGAGCTAGAGGTATACCAGCTAAATCTCTCTATAACCTACTTAAAGATCTAGGTCTATCGAGAGCTACAATAAGCTCATTACTAGGACGAATGTCTAAAGCGGCACTAGTAGGTTCGTATCAAATTTGGTTAGGCAGGGAGGGGAACTTGGGTAGTGAAGGTGAGTGTTGATGTACATCAACAAAAGGGGCCCCTTCTAAACCTACACTTGGGTCGCAAGTCCCAGGCACTGTCCCGAGTTCCCAATTCAGCAACGCGATGGACCCGGCACCCGCACGGAGAATCCATGGATTGCTAAGAATATCGTCTCTCTCTATATATCTCAGCCAAATAGTTAATCAGTCAATCAAAATCCTAGTCTCTTTACTAATCAGCGCAGTAAAACGAGTTTCATTACTTGCCTAGCCTCGTTAGCTCCCGTATTAGCCTTCTAACCTAACCTATCCAAGTCAGATTGCGCTCGCTTTTCTCAATAAACCTATAACTAGTTTTCTGTGTTATTTTTGGATGCGGAAGGTGAAGGATCGTACAACATGACGCACATTGGGAGAGGCCTATGTCTAGCAGTGGACTGCAGTGGGCTAATTGATTGTTTGATTTCTGGGTGGTGCCCTATCGTACGAAAGGCTCATTAGCCAGCCAGTTTATTAAATGTTGTAACAAACGCTACGGCTGAACTTGAACCGCGCTGTATGGTAAAGAGGCTAGGCTGTTGACTGAAAGGCTAATAAAATTAAGCTAATCGGGTGCGACATATACACCGCAGGTATACCTTAGGTAGGTATGTACCGAACAAAACACTAAACTTACCATCGCTGCTGTTATTACTAGGCACATGCGCGTCTCTGAGTCGCGGCCTTCGTCGCCAATATCTGAACTCACGTGGAAGAGTGTACGAGCGAGGGAGAGATATCTGTAACACAAAGATTTGTTAAGGTTCATGTGTCTCTGGTTAAAACAAAGACAGGTGAGAGGGGGGGGGGGGGGGTGGATAGTTGCCACCTGGTAGATTAACTCTTGAGGCCAGTGACCCGAGCACGAATTCGAATTCGTAACGTAAACATATCTAAAGAACGGAGCATTGAGATTGGTTCATAGCAGGCAGGCGGCCAATAGCAATGCTACATTTTCTCGATACCTTTATATAGGCAGCGTACCTGACGGCCAGAAGTTATAGCCGTCAGATTCAATGACCCCGAACATCCTGGTTCAAATGCATTATCATTCCTGTTAATCCTGTCAATCTTAATGTATATAAATCTCGTGTCACTATGTTTGTCCTCAATGGACTCCTAAACCACTTAACCGATTATAATAAAATTCGCACACCACGTGCAGTTCGATCCAACTTGAGAGATACGATAGTTTAAATCTCAAATTATAGTCCGATTCGCGATAACCGACATCCACGCGGGCGGAGCCGCGGGCGACAGCTAGTAGTATACCCCTTAACCACTAAGCTACCGACTCTTTATGTTATGTATTCATTATCATTCTCTAAGTCTTTCCCAACTCAGTTGGGGCGGCTTTAATAGATGTATGAAACTCACTTGGCTATCAATATCGCTGGGGGGGCGTGGCGTCTCTCTTGCTGGGCCATCGGGGTTTGATTCCTCGCCGCTACTAGCTCCGCCCTCTTCCTTCTTTCTGTTTCTGGCAAAAAATAAATTAAGCTTAGCAAGGAGTGGTTTCACATCAGTAGTGTTAGGTAGGGTTTGAACTAGTCAACTCTTTATTTGCACTATGCAAAGTCGAAGCGATATTCTACAAAAAAAAAGACAACCAGTCGCTAGCACTTGTTCGTATTCAGTAGAATGCGCACGAATTAGCACGTTTTATATTTATTTCAAAAGAGATAATGAACATTATGAGTGTGTATTTGCTATTCTAACTTTGAGTTTAAGACTTCTCAGTTTGAGGTATTTATATAAATATTGTAATACTTACGTATACGGTGCTCCCCAGTGACAACAAACTTGTCGATTACACCCCTCTAAATAGTGAGGAGCGAGTAGAATCTCCGGCGTTCTACACCGCTGCATCTTCCTCATTTGTTCAATCTTCTTGCCAGCAAGACCCAGGTACTGGAACTTCTCACAATTCTGACTATATTGACCACAACCATCGTAATTATTCCTTATATTATCTATACTCTGCACATGTAGAGCATTATGCAAGGCAGACACATAATCATCTTTTGATTCATATTTCGAATACTGATTTCCTTCACAATAACCAGAGTACTCCCCTATTTGTCTAGGGTCTTCAGAATATATAGAACTCTGTGCTATTCTTGGCTTATCTAAGCCGCTCTGGTAATTATTACTAACATCAGGCATGTAAGTCCTAGGGCTATTATTCAATACGTTTCTAGGACTACCGCATCCGTTCGCATCGTAACTCCTATTTTCATTCAATGCTAAATAATTAGGTGATCCTAATGGCGTCCTTGTGACGTCACTTCGCATGTTCGGTGGGTTTTCGTAAAACGTTCGGGTATTGTCGTATCTGTTCGGCAATCTTCGTATTTTTATCGGATCGTTTATATCTGTAGGTGGGTTTTCGGTACTTTGGAAGTTGATATTGAATTCTGGTTTAATTTCTGTGTATGTAGGGTAGATGTTGCAGACTGGATAATTTTGGTACGAGTGGGTCATTTCTATGCTGGGCCAGGCAGGTGGTTCGGCGTGTGTCTTCGCCCTAGGTATGGGCTGTCTTTGTAAACTGCTGTATATTTCTTCGGCGGCGACTGGAGTGGTCTTGGCAAGTTTGCCCTGTTTGATTTCCTCTTCTATGACGCGTAGCTCTGCTAGTTGCTTTTGTTTCTTCTCTTGAAGTTTCTGTTGGATGTTGACGCGGGAACCTACGCTGGAGCCTTCGTTCTCTGATGAGCCACCCTATGGAAAAAAAATCGTTAACATCGTTCATACAAGAGATTTTTTTCAAGTGGACGTTAGCCAAATTGAAAACTATGAGGAGTAATGAAAAGTAATTAAAAGGAGTCTTCATCTCCAAGTATCGATACCAGCAGATGCATGGATGATGCTCTGGCAAGGATTTTCTTTCGGGGTTAGAAGGTCATACGGGAGTCGCTCACATAGCAGCGCTGCTCTTTCAGTGAGGATTAACTCTTAACTAGACAAAGTCCAATAAAGACAAAGTCGATGACTGTTCTGACCACTTGGTGAGCTGGAACCTGCATATCATATAACAGACCATAAGGGTCAATCGTAATTGAACGAGTCGGCCTTACGCCGAGAGGTCCCGAGTTCGAATCCTGGCCATTACACTACTACTAGCAAAAGCAATTTAACTTAGTTGGAGGGGTTAGAAGGATTATTAGTAAGATCGCAGGAAGTTAATTTCGGTACATTCTTTCATCATCATCATCATCGGCTTACAACTATAGCAAAAAGTGTCGTGACAACTTTTAGTCGTACAAGTGTCGGTGCAACTTAATTTCGTGCCAGTCTTAATTTTTTCCGTCTAACCCCCTTTCGCAATCGCAATGCGCCATAAGGAATTTCGTTCCAATAAATTCGAACCATTTTAAGCTTTCCTACTGGAGAAAAAGATCATAATTATTTGAAGGAGTACAAGGAGCCTTCTCGTAATCACTCCCAGTTTTTTTTTTTTACGTGCGGGTAATCTCCACGGATACCCCCCCCCCTCCCCCCCTTCGGAGCCGAAGGGGGAGCTTATGTCGGACTCGAACCGACTAAACCGCACGCCGTCTGTGGGTCGATGTGCTAGGCCGAAGGTGAGGTTGTCTTGTGACATATCCCTCGGATCCCGGCTGACCCAGGGCCATTCCTCTCGGTCTGGCCCTCCTCGGGAGGGGGGTAATCACTCCCAGTAACAAACTGTGGCGCTGAGCCCAGCGGTACGCACGTGGTGGTTGTGAGCGGGCAGCGGGCGGCGCCAGAAGGCGGGCTGCGGCGCAGGCGGGGGCGCAGGCGGCGGCGGCACGAACGACGTGGGCTTCTTCTTCTTGCGGCCCGGCGCCACGCCGCCCGCCGCCGCGAACCGGCAGTTGAACACGCCCGGGATGGACGGGTTGTCCGCTGTGCTGCACTGCTTGCCTGTGGAACGACACCTAGCTGGTTAAGATTTCCCTGGGTCGGCCGGTGCAAGGGATTTCGCACTTTGGATAACCCCACAATGTCCCATTGCAACCTACTCATTTTGTCTTCCACATCGAGTAGCTTCTCGTCCGACCTCATTGTGTTACCAGCAGGGCTAACATGCGCGCCACGAGATAGCTATCTCGAGGCATTTTGCCGTTTTATGTCGATATGTCGACTGTTGGTAGCATGAAGGGCTAACATGCGCGCCACGAGATAGCTATCTCGAGGCATTTTGCCGTTTTATGTCGATATCGACTGTTGGTAACATGGCAAATTTCATGGCGATCTGTCAGATGTCGCCATAACTCGACTTCGAGAAATCATCTCTACTTAGTGTCTGCAAATTGTAACATACGTGCCCTTATTTACTCGAATTTTGACATTTAAAATGTTTTGTCTCCCGTCTTTCATTTGGTCGACTAGAAGTTATCTCGTGTAAACATTTTTTGTGCTCGGTTCATTTTGGACTAAAACAGCGACTGCAAGCCATTTTCGACCTTAGTGACATTTCCTTTGTTACGTGTCTTTTCGCATTAATTGATGACGCTGATCACGAATATAAGAAAAAAAATTCGATAGCATGGTCATGTCAATAAGGTCGAAAATTGTTTGCACTATTTTTTCTCTTTTTTCATACCTAGCATCCCTAACTAGTCTGTGCTTTCGAGCAAATGGCCGTATCGGGCCGATTTTATCGGATAAATGTTTAAAAAATGTGTATGCCATAGACAACAATTGAAAAAGTTTGACGCGACAAAATATGTCGGCGTTACTTCGCTCGAGAAGACTGGAGATGATATCTCATCTCGATTCGAGATATTTGACGACGCGCGCATGTTAGCCTTGCAGGTCCAGTTAAGCCAGTTTTCGTCAATATTATTAATTTATATGAATTATTTTAGTATCTTGTATCAATAATAATATTATTATTAGGAATTTATTGTTAAAGTTCGTATTTTTTCCGTTACGCACTATCGCGCCGCTGATTGGCGCATAAAATGATGATCAGTGATCATTTTTTGTCGCCATTTTAGAATCTGCACAACGCATCTACAGTTATTTTTATTTTATTTTTTTTTTATTTGAAGGAGTACTAGGAGCCTTCTTGCAATCACTCCTAGTAACAAACTCTGGCCCTAAACCCACTACATCATTGGTTACACTAACTTTTAGACGTGTGCAACACCAGAGGCGTCACGTCACAGGCGTGCTGCCGACTCCTTAACCCTGTACATTCTAAAGATTAGTGAATACGTACCATCTTTGTTTTGTGAGGAGTTGTTGGTGCTGTTTGTTCCTTGTTGGTGTTCTCCCAGCATGTAGCCCAATCTCCGCACGTGGAAATATCTGTGGATGAAATAACGATATTATTAATAATCTAAAAAAATAGACATTAAATTATTTTCAGTGGCTTCTTTAAATATTATTAATATTGCATTTCTTCTCGTTTTTGTTACCTATTTTGAGGCTAAAGAAACAATATTTCTAACATAATTCACCGCAAAAGATAATTCGAAATACGCGATAAGCGTGAGTAAGGTAATGTCAATATTCCTTTTAAGCTATCAATATGTGCACACACAATACATACAGAACATACATTGGATGTTGAAAAATTGGTACATTGGTACCGCTTATTTCTAAAAAGAAATTTCTCCCGGCAGACCGGCGCGGCGGCTAGAGGAGATCGTGAATAACAAGAAAATGGGTGTTAATGTGTGTATAATAAATGGAGAGAAGAATAATTAGGTACACACACAAAAACTTAGCATTATAATATACTAACTGACCCGGCGAACTTCGTGCCGCTAATATTTTTCCGCCCGTGTGGCGTCAGGTCCCGTTCCCGCTGCACCCTCTACTATATTAAACATGTATTATGCATATAAACCTTCCTATTGAATCAATCTATCTATAAAACCGCATCAAAATTCGTTGCGTAGTTTTAAAGATTTAAGCATACAAAGGGAAAGCGTCTTTGTTTTATATGTACACTAGCTGTTGCCCGCGGCTCCGCCCGCGTGAATGTCGGTTATCGCTTAGTGTTGATCCGACGCTATTGAGCATTAAATTCGCCTCTCTACTCAACTTTGTCCTCGACTATGTACTCACCTCTGTTCTCGGCTTTCTAGTCGCCTCTATATTCGACTCTCTACTCGCCACTATACTTGAATTTATACTTGACTCTCTACTGACTTCTCTGTTCCCCTCTCTACTCGACTTTGTACTCTTCTCTATACTCGCCTTTCCATTTGCCTCTCTACTTGCCCATCCATTCGATTCTCTTTTCGCCTTTCTACTTGACTCTTCCCACTCGCCTATCTACTCGCACTTCTACTCAACTCTCTATTCGATCTCTACTCGTCACTACATTCATCTTTCCACTCGCCTCCCTATTCGCCTCTCTACTCAACCCTTTACTGCATTCTATTTGATTCTATACTCGCCTCTCCACTGGCTCTCTAGTCGCATATCTACTCGCCCCTGTAGTCGACTCTACTCGACTTTCGATCTTTACACGGCTATCCACTCGTCCCTATCACAATCTCTACTCGCCCTCCACTCGCTTCTATATTTGGTTCGCTACTCGACTTTGTCCGTTCCGAAGCTCTAATTCACCTTTGGACCAAATGTCATGAGGACAGCTTAAAAGAAATTCTTACTATTTATGCCATATTCACCCTCTTTTTTGTGCCATTGAAAAAGGCGAAACTTTAATCCCATAGCCCTGTTCCCCTCCCCCCTCCCCCTTCTACCCCCTTTTCGCGATAAGGGGTAGCCTATGACCATTTCCAAGCTCTAATCCATCTCCATACCAATTTCATGAAGATATCTTCAAAATTGTCAAACTTACATACCCTAGCCCTATTCCACCCCTTCAACTCCCTTTTTCGCAATAAAAGGTAGCCTATGTTCATTTTCGAGCTCTAATCTATCTCTGTACTAAATTTCATCAGGATATCGTCGAAAATGACAAACTTTCATACTCTAGCTAGTCCTTAAGACCCCCACCCCCTTTATTACCACATTATTCGCGATAAAAGGTAGCATATGTCCGTTACAAAGTTCTAATTAATCCCTGTACCAAATTTCATCAGGACATCTTCAAAACTGTCAAACTTTCATCAATTATTACCCCCCCCCCCCCCCCCTATAACACCATTTTCGCGTCAATAGGTAGCCTATGTTCGTTCCCAAGCTTTAATCTATATCTGGACCAAATTTCATCAGGATATCTTCAAAAAACACAAACTTTCATCCCAAGGCCCTAGTCACTCCCTTCTACCCCCCTTTTCGCGATAAAAGATAGCCTATGTCCGTTCCCAAGCTCTAAACTATCTCTGTACCAAATTTTATCAAGAAATCTTTAAAAATGACAAACTTTCATACCAAGGCCCTAGTCCGCCCCCCCTTCTACCACCCTTTTCGCGATAAAAGGTAGCCTATATCCGTTCCCAAGCTCTAAACTATCTCTGTACCAAATTTCATCAGGAAATCTTCAAAAATGACAAACTTTCATCCCAAGGCCCTAGTCCCCCTCCCTTCTACCCCCCTTTTCGCGATAAAAGGTAGCCTATGTCCGTTACCAAGCTGTACCAAATTTCATTAAGATATCTTCAGAAATGACAAACTTTCATAAAAACTTTCATCCCCTATTTCCCCCCCCCTTAAACCCCCTTTCTCGTGATAAAAGGTAGCCTATGTCCGTTCTCAAGGTCTAATATACCTCTGTACCAAATTTCATCAAGATCGGTTCAGTGGTTTAGGCGTGAAAGCGTAACATACAGACATACATACAGACAGACAGACAGACAGACAGACAGAGTTACTTTCGCATTTATAATATTAGTATGGATAAATTATATATTACATAAATAAATACATGTTATGGGATGTATGTATGGTATAGTATAGTATATTATGTAAAACTTGAGTCAAAGTAGTAACTTGTAGTGTAGTAGTGTGTAGTTGTAGTCTATGAAATTAGTATTTTAGTCTTAGTTTTGAGGGTAGATAAGTATTATATTTTTGAAAATAATCATATCACCTGTAGTATAGCAGCATGAAGGCGATACCAGCTCCAAAGCTGGCGGCCGTCACCGTCGCGAGCGGCACGGGGCGGGAGGCGCGGCCGGACCACCACCACGCCACTACCAGCAGGAGGTTCTCCACGCACATCACGCAGTAGAACGTCACCTGGGGGAGGGACACAAACGCTCAATACATATACAAGTTGATGCCTGTGGCATGGATGTCGATTATCGCGATTAAACAATAACCTATGTCCTTTCCCAGGGTCTAATTTACCCCGGTAACAAATTTCATCAGAATAGCTATCTAAAGTTTAAGCGCGAACGCGTTACAGACTTACAGACAGAGTTATTTCCGCAATGATAATATTAAGTACAGTGCCCCGAGCCCTTTACATTCGAATTCTTACCGTAAATGTATCTAAGCATTGCGATTGGTTCACGGTAGGCAGGCGGCCAGTTGCAATGCTCGGATCTCTGGATATGTTTACGTTACGGTGGAAATGTTGGAGTATAAATGTAAAAATCTCTATCACGACTTCCTTTGGCTAGAGCAAGCCGGCAGGAATCGTGTTGTATGACTCGTGGAAACCTCTCGGCACAGCCGGATAGAGAAGACAACGACAAAAATAGCTTAATAAATCGTAGTGGGTCACCTTCTGTACAATAATAATGAGCAAACCATTCATACACAAAGTACTTTTTCTCTGAGAATTAAGAAACTGCTTTTTTTTTTTTTTTTTTAACGTGTGGAAACCCCCACGGGCTTCCCCCCATCGGTGCCGACGATGGGGTGGGCGTGTCGGAATCGGACCGACTAAAACCACACGGTGTCTATATAAATACAAACGTTAGAGCCTAATATTCCATGATTATTGGCTTATAAATCCATTTCATGAGTGCAGAGTGTGTGCGAATTATTAGCGTCATCGTAGCTTAGTGGTTAAGGAGTCGGTCTTACGATCGAAAGGTTCCGGGCTCGAATCCTGGCCATTGCACTACCGAAGTGAACCCACTACTTCTTTTTTTTATATGTAGGACAAGTCAATTTGGATTAGAAGGGTTATATTAAGTAAGTAGTAAGGCATATAACTAATTTGGGTTGCTAATATTCTTTAAAAAAATACTTTTATTTCGTCAATGTAAAGACCATGCAAAACATACCATTTTCTGCCTATGGTTTAGCTCCTGCAGGTTGACATAAGCGAACACGTAGACGAACGCTATGAGTGCAGACAAGTAAGCCTTGCGCGGACGACTGATGCGCTCCCCGTGGAACACGTTCTTTGGAGAGATCAGCCAGAGGAACATCGACAGCCAGTGGAGACCTGCACACATTTATTAAAAGAAATATTGAAATTGGTTAACATAGGAAAACTTTAAAAGGTTCAGGCGTTTCGTCGATCACTGCGGTCGACATCTTCAGTGGCGCAGGTCCTGGCGACGACGACTTCGGAGACCTTGCCTCGTCGGCGTCTGAGTTGCGATTGATGCGAAGTCTTGAATCACTGGCGTATTTATAGGCACGGTCGGAGGGGGTAATCGACTCACTCGATTCTGATTGGTCGAGAGCTGTGGCACCGACGTACTCGATCCTGATTGGTCGTTTGCACTGTGATACCGTGTGGCTCTCAGTGCTGGGTGCCAATCTTTTTGGAGCTGAAATCCCTCGTTTTTTCGGTTGAAGTTGTTGGGATGCTTGAACATTTCGATGGCTTCTCGAAGTATACGTTCAGGCGGGATTCGTAACCGCGGTCTTTACCTTACAGGTGTAATGGTCTGACCACTGAGCTACCGAACCACGCCTGTATCTATCCAAATTCTCTTATATATCAGTCCTGGGGCGACGGCGGGAGCCCTCTACCGACACTCGTACGAACTATCGGAACGAATGAATGATGTTACAACCATTTTTAAACATTAATTTTTGATTACTCCGCCCAAACAATTGAATTAAATTTTAAAACGTTTAGTATGTTATCTATTAAAATCGATTAATTAAATAAACATTCTAGAAATAATGATTTAATCGACATCTGACTTTCCGGCCGAACGCTAAAGAAACGCGAAAGACCGATGATCGGTATTTTCTTAATTGAGAAACTAAATTAGAGCCTCATCAACGCTTACTTCGGCACAGATTAGCTGCGTTTACACGTGCAGATCAGAACTAAGGATACACCACGCGTCAGTCCAAACCGTCAGTTCGGAATGAACGTCTAAATGCTAGCGACGCGCCGGGAACGACGGATCGATCTTTCGGTCGGCGTGCACGTATTTTGCCCGAATTTCGCAAATTATTTACTAAAACCAGGCACCCGCATAAGGCAGCGGACGGTATTACCAATATATAAAATGTAAGACTTACCTATAACTAAGAAGACCCAATACTCGTAGACTAGAGCGTACACGGTGAGCGCGCAGATCCGTGCCGATATCGTGCCTAAGCGCCACAGGAACTGCACGGAACAGAAAACAATGAACTTTATATTGAAGCATAGTGTTACTTTTTAGGAAGAGCTTCGAATGGCAATTGCCTACGCATTTAAACGTCACGATTTTGTATCGTACCGTCATCCGAAACGTAGCAAGAAATGAATTCATACTAGTTCAGTCAGCATTATCGCGAAAAAAGTCTTAAAGGGGCTGGATTAAATTTTGTATGAAAGTTCGTCACTTTCGGAGATAACCTGATGAAAATTGGTACACAGATTGATTGGAAAATCAGTTTGGTTCACACGGCCGGAGCCGCGGGTAACAGCTAGTAGTATTATGTTTAATACTCACCTGGAATATAACGCCAAGCCACGTAAGCACGAGTCGGTGCACGTTTTGCAGCCGAACGTTCTTGCTGAAGCTGGCCAGCGCCCAGCATACCGAGAATAGGGACAGCGATGCCGATATTACGTTCAGTTCTGCGAACGCCTTGTTTGCTGCAACAACACGTATCATTTAAAATAATGCTATCCAACGGGGAAAGACCACCTGCCTTTTGGGCATGCTACCAGTCCATGGGGTGGATTAAGGAATTTTTCGCCGCCTGAACCCGTCTTTTTTATTCAGTAAATATTTTAGTTTATTATATTACTTTTACTACTAACTAACTAACTAAACTAAATTAATTTCAGGAAATAAAATATCTAGTGTAATACTGTTTAAATAAAAGATATCTATTGAAATAAACATGAAAACCCCAAATGTGTGTATAACTCCCGAACGCATGCATCAAATTGAAGTTATTTTGTAAAAAAAAAAATAACATAAGATTCAGCGAGAATGGGATCTGAATACCATGCGAGCGGGGCAGCAGACAGGGCAAAAAATGGCGGTAAGCACGAAAACTCACCGGAAAGCTAGTATAATATCTATAGATATAATATTATAAGTGAGATGCAACAAACATACCCGATGGTTCATCGATGTTCGGTTCGGGCGTAACGCCGAGCTCGTTGATTTGTTCCCTACTGGCATCTTTGAACAGAATGTGTAGTTGCAGCAGTAACATGGGCGCAGCTTCGCAGAACGCGTGGACTAACCTCAGCATACCTGGGAATCATTTTGAGTGACTATATTTATTATAACCAAACTTAATGGTCGCTCGGAAGTTCGCACAAGTGCGGATCCAGGCAAATTGGCGTTAGACTCGCTCCCTTTTCTCGAACTTCCACCATCATCGACATTTAGATGTTATCCTGATTGCATCCGAGGCAGAGGCGCCCTCGGAGCTCAGGGTCCGCCTTCAGGGTCCTCCTCGTACGAACTTCCGAGCCGTCATTAAGTTTGGTTTAAAGTAGTAACCTTCTCCCACGGCTCCGCCCGCGTGAATGACGGTTAACGCGGTATTTAGTCATTCATATATCTGGTTCCTATTCTACCGATTGCGATCAAACAAACCTAAGATTTTAAGTCTGACCAAGACCTTTAAAAAACACCCTATCAAAATCAGTTCAGTAGTTTTTGCGTCCATTGGGTATTTGACTGACTAGATACATTAGTTAGTTTTTACTGAATGTCAAAACGGTAAATTATAAGGAAAATTGTATGAAAAATTTATTTGTGACGTCATAATATTTAATAGTCAAATCATTGACTAGGTAACCTATTGATGGAGCGGGGCCAGTTTCCGAAGATGTGGAGGACGGGGAAACTGGTCCTCATCCGCAAGAAGGGACGCCCGGCGGACGAGCCGTCCGGGTACCGGCCCATAGTGCTGCTCGACGAGGTGGGCAAACTCTTCGAAAGAGTAATTGCCAAGCGCCTCGTCGAGCATCTCTCTAGAGTGGGGCCGGACCTGGCGAATACCCAGTTTGGGTTCCGCCGGTGGCGTTCCACTGTGGATGCCATCATGCGTGTGAGGACTCTGGCGGAGGATGCGGTTGCCCGGGGCGAGGTGATGTTGGCGGTGTCCTTGGACATCTCCAACGCGTTCAACACCTTGCCCTGGAGTTGCATCAGGGAGGCACTCGTGTACCACGGTGTGCCTCTCTACCTCCGCCGCATAGTCGGGGCTTACCTGACGGAGAGAGCCGTCGTCTACCCGAGTTCGACCGGAGTCGGTAGGCGTGAGATGTCGTGCGGTGTTCCACAGGGATCGGTCCTGGGGCCGTTACTGTGGAACATCGGTTACGACTGGGTGCTTCGCGGTGACTTCGCGTACGGTGCCACCGTCACCTGTTATGCGGACGACACGCTGGTGACGGTGAGCGGGGCTACGCACCGCGAGGCAACCCTGAGGGCCACGACCGCGGTTGGCCAAGTCGTCGAGCGGATCCGGCGGCTGGGTCTCGAGGTGGCTCTGCACAAGTCCGAGGCCATGTTCTTTCATGGTCCTCGGCGCAGGCCAGGCCCGGGAGCCAGCCTTACAGTGGGAGGCACTCCCATCGACATCAAGCCCCAGCTGAAATACCTGGGGCTCGTGCTTGACGGTCGATGGGACTTCGGACAACATCTCCGAAGCCTGCGCCCCAAGTTGGTCACCACGGCGAATGCCCTGAGTCGGCTGTTGCCCAACTTGAAGGGCCCAGGGGCCTCCTGCAGGAGACTCTACGCGGGTGTCGTGCGGTCCATGGCCCTATATGGGTGCCCCGTGTGGGCGGACACCCTGGGGGCCAGATTCCTGCCTCTGCTCCGTACGGCGCAGAGGACGATGGCCTCCAGGGCCATCAGGGGATACCGCACGATATCCTTCGAAGCGGCGAGTCTCCTGGCCGGATCGCCACCGTGGATCCTGGAAGCGAGGGCCCTTTCGGCACTATACCAGTTCCGAAAGGAGGCGCGGGAGCGGGGATTCGATCCCGAGCCCGAGGACATTCGGGCCGAGAAATCCCGGCTCCACCAGGTCATGGTGGCCGAGTGGGAGCGACGACTTGGGCAACCACGCGCAGGGCACACCGTCATTGCGGCGGTAAGGCCCATCATGGGGGAGTGGCTAGAGAGGCCACACGGGAGCCTCTCGTACCGTCAGACGCAGATGATAGCCGGGCACGGTTACTTCGGGCGGTATCTGCATCTGATGGGTATTGAGCCAACGCCCGAGTGCCATCACTGCGACGCGAGCGTGGACTTGGGGCTGCACACGCTCACCGAGTGTCCGGCGTTTGAGACGCCGAGGCGGGAGCTTGTGCAGGCCCTGGGGGTGAGAGTGCTCACGCTCTCCACCCTGCTCGCGGCGATGGTCCGCTGCGCGGATGCGTGGGCGGCCAGCGCCTCTTTCTGCGAGCAGGTCATGCTCGCGAAGGAGACAGCAGAGCGGGCGCGGCGCGGTGAGCGAGAAAGACTCGCTGACATCGCTGCTCGCGCCCGAAGGCGGCTCGGGCGTCGGAGGGCGCTTACAGACCTCCGCCCCCCATGAGCGCGGGCCTGAGGGTGACGGGTGGAGCCACCCGTCACCCTAGCAGAAGCAGGCCACGGCGGCGGCGCGCATCGTAGGACGATGCGCGCCTCCCCACACCGGGGTTGAGTCGGGGACGGCGTGGTCCCCACCTCCCGAGGAGGGCCAGACCGAAAGGGATGGCCCTGGGTCAGCCGGGGTGCGAGGGATATGTCGCAAGACAACCTCACCTTCGGCCTAGCACCACGACCCACAGACGGCGTGCGGTTTAGTCGGTTCGAGTCCGACATAACCCACCCCTCCGGCTCCGGAGGGGCGGGTATCCGTGGGGATTTCCCGCACGTAAAAAAAAAAAAAAAAAAAAAAAGGTAACCTATTGAAATATCGAATTTCTGCTACCCGAATCTTAAAATCCCGAAAACGGTTGGTAGAACTTTTAAAAGACAGATGTAATGAATGACAACTTTCTATAATTCCATTTTTCATTTCCCAGATGAATCGATTTCCAGGTGCACTAAAACCAAATTTTCAAATAGTATTTTTTTGTTTCCCATATTGTCATAATCCAGATTCTCAGAATATTTTTTTTTGTTTCCCATCGTACCATTTTCCAAATAAACTATTACCAAATTTTCATAATCTTTTTATTTGGTTCCCATACAATCGTGTTCCAGCTAAACTATATACAGGTATAGTAAAACTCACTAAATTTGTACGATTCATTTATTAGGTACAGTAAGTAATTTAGAAATTTACTTTAATTTAGAAATTTCTTTTAAATATTTAATTTTACTTAAATTTTCTTTTATTTTTATAAGTTTCTGCAGTTTTTCCTCCTTTTTTCCTCCATTCTTTTTCACTTGTGGTTCACCTAGTATCATTTTTTCTATATCAGATTCTATTATAAGCGCTTAATTCTTCGAAATTAATTATCGTTAACACCCCGACTCAGTGTAATCCGACTCGGATAGGTTAGGTTAGAAGACTAAGGCGGGAGCGAAGCGAAGCGGAGCTCCCGCCTTAGTCTTCGTGGTTATTTTTTTTTTAAACCACCCAGAAGTAGGAGCCTCGCGGAGTGGGGCTCCGTCGAGCTTATGGAGACGACGCCAGACGCTCTCTCCGTAGACGCCATATGAGGTTTAGTTTTAGGTTTAAAAATCTGGATATTGTTTGTCTGAATATCAATTAACTACATTTCAAAAATTTGTGTTTTAAATATTCGGGTTTCGTGTATATGGATTACGGTCATCTGGATTTTGTGTATTTAGATTTCGTGTGTCTGGAACTCGTTCATCTGGATTATAAAACGTCGTAGAAATGAATAAATGGGCAAATGAAATTCGGAGTTGCGATTATATGGCAAATAAAACTTCGGAATTTGAAAAAACGGGATTATGAAAAAATGGCCAAACGTTTTCGGGATTATGATATTCGGAATATTAAAATTCGGGATTAAGATAGGTAACCCATTGACTAATATAGTTTGGGTGGATGATTAAAAATAAACAAAAACGATAAAATAAGAACCTACGCAACTGTTATAATTTTTTTAACATTTTTAATTAAATGAGTTCAGCTAAATATTCTTTTTTAACAACAGGAAAATAACAAATTGCAAAAAAAATCGTGATAGATCGTGCGAAGTCGAGGAGGAAAAGCCGGAAGGTGGACCCTGAACTCCGAGGGCATCCATAGGTCGCTGGTTCAAATCCGGCTCGAAGGACCAAATTTGTAGGAGGTTCGATTCCCGACAAATAAAAGATAAGTTTTTAGTTAGAAAATGTAATCATAGAGTACATATGCTAACAGGTAATACACGTTTGAACTGTTTAATTATATGGCAATCGGTCCGACTGCACCGTTTACGCGAAAGTTACTAAGGCTAGCATTTTTATAATGTACGTGGCCCGTACATCTTACCTTCAACTACAATCAGCAAAATACGTCTCCAAGATGACAATGACTTCAAAAACAGAGAAGCAAGATGGCTACTTACACAAGTCCCTCACTTGGTGCTTCACTCGCCGCAGTTCCACAGGCACTAACAGTCTTGCGTACCGCCATAACACACCCAGTTGTAGGCAATGGAGCATGATCGGTAACCATGGCGGTCGGCCCTTCCGGCCCTCGCCGGCCCACCACACGTGGAGGTACCAGCGGAGAGACAGGACCTAGGAGAAGAAACACTATTTCAACATTTTCATAGCGATTTTTGCAGCGAAAGTTTGCAATTTGTTATCTGATGTCTTTTTATTGTTTTTGTTTGGCATAATGCCCGGCATACCTTGACCCCAGGCACGTAATACTCTTAAAATATACTCAGTCAGTTTTCGCAGTACGCATTTTCTGGGCTTCTTTGGAGGATAGCACAGGGTGTCACGGCGAAAAATCCATAATTTTTTTATTTATTTTATTTATTCAACAAATGACATATATAATAACAGTATAGTAGTATTAATAAACCTATTTTAAAATAATCCGCAAGCATTAGGTTTTAGTTTCTTGCGTGACTAGGGGTCAAAATATTTGCCGGTAATTATATCATCTTTTTTATCAACTGCTGTGTGACCACTCTACCCGGTCACGAAAGATTGCGCCAGAGCCGACTCCGTTGGATTGGATATTTTATTTTATTCAATACCATACCACATTCGATCATGTTTGTTTTAAATTAAAACATTGTATGTGTAAAGATTTAGGAAGTTAAATGGTTGTAAGAATTTTCATACCTGCGATATAAGTAGCGACGTAATTACAATAGATATCGCTGCTGCGAACGTGCCTTTATACCCTCGTTCTAAGAGTGCATAGCCCATCACGACATCAAACACTACATCACAAAAGTACCCGGCCAGCGAGATCACGTTGAAAAGCACGTCGCACAACGGCAGGAACTCCGCCATTTCCAAACATTTCTTTCATTTGTTTATTTTTCTAGGAATATTTTCTTTGTTTATCTTCATTTGCTGTAAAGATATTTTTTTTTATATTAAATCATCAATGCAATTTATATTTTATTATAAAATAAAAGATTACTGCACGTAAAGGAACGCATTTACGATTACGTTAAGTTCTACGTAAACAGTGTCACAAACAACTAAGTTTTTAGAATATTTTTCGAACTTAAATTATATGCGTATTTAATTTAGCCACACGTAGCTCTCTAAAAGTAACTTATTCTTCTTCAAAACTTGTAATATAGAATGGCAGCGGCATATTTACACATTACTTGAAATAGAATAATTATGACGCGTCATGTTGAAAGCATGAAACGGAACGGTATTGTTGTATATGTTGTTGACGTTTCATAGTTCTTTATTGTGTGTTATTTTCTGGTAGATCGTGGTGTTTCTTTAGTAATTATAGTATAAAGACACGTAATTTAGCAACATGTCCAACTATACTGATCTAGTGAATAAATACGGCAAGGAGGCATCGAGGTCTGCATGCAAAAAGTGCGGTTATGCTGGACACCTAACATTTCAATGTAGAAACTTCATAAAGGTAATTTAAAACCACATGAAAGTAAGTATCTCCTATTGGCCATTTTGTTATAGCGTAAATGTGTTATTCCGTGGCATTCTCCCCTATTTACTGTTTGATTAGTACTTATCCCAAGTTTGTTTAATGTATCCTACATTTTGTACCACAATGTTCTTGTAATCTTAACTTTGATCATAAACTGGAAGTTTATCTGTTATGCAACATAAAAATCTCTTTTATTAGGTGGATCCAAATAAGGAGATAGTGTTAGATATCAGCAGTACAAGCAGTGACAGTGAAGAGGAATATGCCACTCCCCTGCAAAGGCTTAGAGAAGCTGAACTAAGGCAGAAACTTCAAGAGAAGCTAAATAAGGCAAAGGAGAAAAAGAGGAGGAAAAAGGCTAAAAGATCAAGGTATGTATTAACTTAAATGAGTAGGCTAATCATCATTATAAAGACATCATGACCCAATTGCATCTGAGGTGTTCAGCTCGGAGCTCAGGGTCGGACTAATAGGCTAATATATAGATATTCAAACTGACTTGGTCACTCATATTACTTTTGGAGTTTCCTTATATATCAGTGTTGCTGTTCAGTTTCTCCATGAACATGGTGCTTGTAACAGCACCGAAATATCGGAAACTCGGAACAATACATGGTAAATATCCCCATATCTCTAATAGTAATAATAGGCTAATGTCTGTTGACTTCTTTATTATTTATATAGAAGATAGTGATATACAAACACTTTCAAATACTCAAAGTTAACTAATTAGTAATGTACATAAAAGTAGATAAGAATATAATTTAGATAAACATGAGTGTGACTCAGCCTCCATGCATTGCTCGAGACAACAATAGTGCCTGGAATAAGGCAATAAGTTCACCCATCGCTACGTGGGACAGAATACAATATTTGGTGAAATGTGAGTGTTAATTCACCTCTGCCTAACCCTCTGGGCATAAAGGCGTCATTGTGTGAAACAATAAGTAGAACAGAATATACTCATATCCATCGACAATGAAACAGCATACACAATGATTGGTCCAATCTCTTCAAGATAAGGTTTTGAAAAGAGATTTTTCCACAAAAATTTCACTAGTTTTTCATAAGTAATCTAATCACAAATATGTTATTGATTTATTGCTTTTGTGAGATTCACCTCTATTGGGCAAAGAAGTTTGCAACATACAATACTGTGCTTTCTGCTGACCACAAAAATTTTATTATAAATTCCCATATGGCTCGATTATATGGATGATTTAAAGAAAATGATGGTGCATTTTTATTTTATTTTATAGAATTATTCATTTGCGAAAATAAAAGTTGTTATCCTTTATTTGTAGTTTTTTCCATGTAACCCCCTTGGGTAATGGGGCCCCTTGGGCCTCCTAAATATCTCTCCATCTTTCACTATTCTTAGCATGGCACATTATCTCATGACACTTTATTTTTGTTACAGATCATCAAGCACATCATCCACAAGTAGTTCTTCATCATCATCCTCTACATCAACCAGCAGCAGTGACTCAAATGATGACAGGGATAAGAAAGCAAAACGAAAATCCAGAAAATCTAAGAAATCTCACAAATCTCATAAAGAACGTAAGAAGCAAAGGAAATAACAAATAATGTTATTAGCTTAATTTTAGTTTTATTTGTTAAGGTTAATCATTAATAATCTTGTGTTGTTGGAAAGCATTTTACACACTATCAAATATTGATTTTAACGAGTCTATATGATTTATTAGTAAAAAAAAAACAAGTTACTGTATAGAAGCAGTCAATTTTGCTTATCAGAATAAGTTAAGCCATGAATAGTTTTATTTTAATTATAGCTGAACATTAAAGATCTTTTAACAAATTGTTATACCCTGGGACTGGTATCTTGGGTATCACGAGGCCCTGGCCCGCACGGATTGTTTATTGGTTGATTGGTGAAATTAAGACACTCAACTCAAAAGACACCCAAGAAATCTGCGCTGCTTGTATAGAGCACATTTTAGGTCCAAGATTATGTCCCAAGTAATATACATAAACACATTTTTATATACAGAAACAATAGTTGCATGTAATTTTATATTATATGTTTGTGATATTTTGTAATGGGGATGCCCACTGCGCTTTTATGCTCAGAGGCGCATGGTAATGGCCAATGTTAGCTGTCATCTACGTGATTCAAATCAGACAGCTTGTTGTTTGGTGATTTGCTGCTGCCATCTACAATTAGCTTTGTGTCTGCATCCCCAATGAGCAATAGAAATTCAAATTAAGGCTGATTAATATAGGCAGTATAAATATATAATAGTTAAATTTTACACTATTGGTACGAATATTTTGTATAAACGCTTACTTTCCTCAATAAAGTATTTGAATAAAGGAATAATTTTCTGGTGAATTGTCTTTTATATGTGTATGTTTCTGATTAGTATAGCCCATTCCATGCATATAGTGAAGTTGTTAAGATATAATTGGCATAAGAGCAATGCTTGAATAAAAATTGGATAGTTACTTATCATAGTAAAAACAGTAGTTGAACTGAAGATTTTAAGAAGGGTACAAGTAGCTGGCTCTATGACTGCAAAGGTTTCTCTATCTATTGATCAGTGAGTTGAGTATGATGGCGATCAGGTGAGATTTACCAATGTGGATAATTTGGCATTTTTTTTCCTTGATTCCGATCATTTTATTATTGGAACTCGACTCTAAAGTATTAAAACGATTGGACAGTTCAAGACAGACAATTCTAGGGAAATGTTTAAAAATAATGACAGGTCTCTAATTGTTTGGAGGTGATTCCAAACAGCAATCCAGGGTTTACATACTCTAACTTCTTTCAGTATTTCACAACTTTTCATAAAATTTGAGCAATTCTTGTTTCCAGCATTTGTTGTGATGTAAGTAATTTATAAATCCACAACAGGGAGTATACCCTTCATCATAGAAGTGACAACAGGACACTAGGTTTCTGCCACCTGCATCAACCCCTTGAGTTTGTCATGTAGATGAGAGCTAATGGTGTCAAGCATACTAGATAAGATCTAAAGGGGTGCAGAGGTTAAATGAAGTAATTCTGTATAGAAACAGGTAGGTTCGAAATGGACATCTGCATTACTGGTTCATAACAGCCAAGAGTCTAGTTTACTAGCTGAGTGCCCTGTCGTCTCACAGATCAGGTGGGTGCTTTTGGGGTAACATACTAGACAAAGGAACCCTAGAGGCTCTGAAGGTGAACCAAGATACAGGTAGGCATAATGGAGCACAATGAATGCATGAACATCTTAATCCTTCCCAAAAGCAGACTAGGGTAATAAATACAGTTCACAAGTATGCACTGAGAATGGGTTCTGTCAGGGTCTCCTTAGAAATAATACTTCTAATAAAATCAAAACTCGATTTTGCCCTGCATCTTCAAGAATTATATTTTGCTTTTGAGCTTAAAGTGTTATGATTTTACTCGAAAATCATCTGCTGGCAGTCCACCAGCTAAACAATGGATGATGCAGGCTTTCCTCTATGGGTCAGATGGCAGTCAAGCTCATACCAAATAAAATTTATATATATATACTAGCTTTTGCCCACCGTTCCACCCACATGGATGTCGGTTATCACGATCACGATCGGTTGGTGACCAAACATAGCCTATGTCCTTCCTCAAGGTCTAATCTACCTCTATACCAAATTTCATCATAATCAAAAAGGTTAATTGGTTTAGGCGTGAAAGACGGACAAATGGACAATCAGACACACACACTTCTACATTTATAATATTAAGTATGAATTAAAAAAAAAACAATAAGCAAACCCCAGGCTAACTTTAGATATAACTGGAAAGTCCCTCTGAGAATGATGATGAATGTATATTGAAAAATCTACAACTAAAATAAGTATGCTTCTGCCATGAGGAAGCTATTAAGCCCACCCTAACCTCCCTAGCAACTACTATTATTATTACTATTTAGTGGCTCTAGCCACATGCATGCAACTCTATAGCAGAAGATTGCAATTTTCCAAACGGGACCTATGTTGTTTACTATGTATTTGTAGGCATAGTTCAACTAAATTGGTTTCGTTGTCTGGTATGAAAAGGTAATGGATAGCTACAGGTCTGAGTGGATCTCACCTGCACCTGTTGATGACGGATGAGGTTCTAGTACAGACTTTCTTCTTGAGCTTGGAGGAACAGGGTTCATATAAAAGCCGAAATAATCCAAATTATGGGAACAAGGTATTAAAGAGCGGCCCCCAGGTTTCACTTTTGAAACTTAGCTTGGCATTCCGATAAAAAAGAACACCGGCGGTCAGTTACTTTTGCATTATATTTTGTCTAATCCAAGTCCTTTATCTGTACATGGACAAGCATAGCTTGTATATTTAGAATAATTAAAATAGGAGCAGATGGGTAAGTACATGAAAAGATATAAATATCAACTTGCCTTGGTTTAAATTTTTCTTATTAAAACTATCTAATTACAACTTGAAAAGTTATTAGAATTTATAAAACATCGCAGTTTTTAAACGAAACGTTAGTTTTTTATTTAATTAGGAATATTTATTTAAAAGTGTTACAAAACGAGTAATTTGTAAGATGTTACCAAGATATTGCGGGCTCGAGAAAGTAGGGTACAAAACTTTCGCTGAATGATAATTTCGACTAATTGCAGCGTCGAACGTGATTAGTACCGAAAGTGTTAACAATAGTTAAAAGCACTTAGTTTAGATAATTATTTAATCATAAAGTAAATAACATCACATACCTTAACTTAGTTTTCTCAATTATATAAAAGTTGAAACTTGGAACCAGGATACAGAGCGCAAACATTTATATCAATCACACATACGCAATTCTCACATATTGTATTATAATATGTTGTTATTTAGTAATATATTCCCACGGAAATCACAATTCACATCACATAAAAAGCTTAGAATATTTTGGTTAAGTTATTTTAAGTTCTAAACAAGTTCATACTTTACGTCAAAAGTTCATTGATACTACCGACATCTAGCATAAGGCATGCGAAACTCAACAAAGCTCGATCGATCATAGTGGGTGCGTTCACTGCCTACGAATGCGCGGAATGCATCCAGTTTACAAGAGCTGCATTCTTTGGTCCTTAGACACGCAAGTTGGAGTCCATTATAAGTTGGATGTAGGTTTTGTTTGTAAGAAAATGTTTTATAACTAGATCTTGATCCGACATGTGCCGTAATGGACGACGAACATTGCGCCCATCTTTCAATTGCCTGCAAATTACTGTTATATTAGGACATATTTTGTTAAATTGCTAAGTTCAGTACTCGTATACCATGTGATAATAGTTTGATACCTAGAACAATGAGAAGAGCATCCGTCAATTAATCTCAAGAAGGCAGGTAGTGCGAATTCCAGCGACGCTTCGTCCATGGCTAGAATTTTAATTAGCTGTATTGGGTCGACGTCCAGCGACGTCATATTACATGTTGTACCCTGTAGCAAAATAAATTCCATCATGCTGTGTACCTATACGGCTATATACCTATATTAATAACATAATTATATTACATATATACTATGTAGTTAAGTACCTACATATTATAGAAAATATATTTAAAATAACGAAGAGTACTCTTAAAAAACCGTTCACTCTCATTCCATCAAAGTTATATGTTCACACGTGACAGACAACTTAGGCAATAATATATTAAACATAACACTTTAGGCCGACTTGCAAATCGAACCCGACACCCCATACACAATAGCCGCACTTTTAACTGCTGCACCATCACCGACGATGCAGGTATTTGGCCGTGAAAATTACCAAAGTAACATTGATAGATAAACAGATAAGACCTACTCTTAATTGCACACGAAAAACAAAAATACAATTGATTCTATGGGTACCAAGCAATCTTTTCCTAGGAACCTCAAGCCTTGTACAGACGCCCCGTGATTACACATCCCACTAAAAACATACCTGTTAAAAAGGAGGCCATGTTCCTATCGGCTAATTGTTCGCCTAAAAAAGGGTTGAAATCCAATCCAATGCCAAGTTTAGATGCACTTTAAAAATCGATCATAATCATCTTCATCAACAGCCTGATCCACTGGTAAACATTTGCCATTCCCAAGACTCGCCACCATACCCAGCCCTCCACCTTCTGCATTCAGCCACTACCGGCCACCGTATTCACGTCAACGGTCCGGCCGAAATTCACTTTACCATACACCCAACTTAAAATATGGTGTAGTTGTGAAAATACGTCGGTACTCGGTTAAAAATATCTAAAATTATAATACTTCTGAATTTGAACTTGACTTCTGAACTGAAAGCCGACCCCAACTTATGCGTTGACTACACGCACCGAGTAGAGAAGAGACAGTACACTCGGCCGAATAATAGGTACTTGTGCAGTACTCGCCTATATGTTCAGTGTTCACGCGTACCGAGCATTCGGCCGAATGCAAGGTCTTGTCGTGGTCTTGTCAAACCGCACGCGGTGCGTGTGATCAAGGCATAAGTTGGGAAAAGGCTCAATGGGTGGTAATCTCAATTAATTTTGACCTCGATATTATCTATTCTGTGCATCGATTTAAATCAGATAAATGTAAAAAAATATATTTTACCTGTAACAGAGGAGCAACTGCTCCCTTCTGCAACTCCTTTGATGCGACTAAATCTTTAACAATTGATATACATTTCTTGCTGACAAATTTAACACATTTCATGTACGAATATCTGTTTTGGGGTAAACACTTCTTTTTGTAAACGCTCGTAGCTGCAGTTGCCTGTAATCCATTAAAAGGAAGTGTACTTATTTATTATTTTTCCATTGAAAGTAATGGTTCGAAAGAAAGAAATTTGAAACCAATTCATTTTCTAACAAAGACTAGTCAGCCTACCATGACGTGCTATAAATCAGTAGTTTTCTGGGCGAGAAAGGGGTCCATTATTGACATTAAACCTTATCTAAAACTAGGTAGTACATCTTACCATCCAGCGTGGAGCGTGGTGCAATCAATTGATTTAAAAAAAGTATGAATTTACCACTACGGTGCTCCTCACTACGGTGTTCCTCAAGGCAGTATTTTGGGCCCATACTTTCTCATGTACATGAATGACTATGTACTATGTCTCTCCCTTACACTAAAATATTCACATATACCGATGACACCGCGATTGTAATAGAGGGTACTACCTGGATGGCAGTGAAGGAGAGTGCAGAAAACTCCGTAAAACAAATTATGCACTGGCTAAACAAAAACCCACTGACGCTAAATCTGGACAAAACACTCTCCATCCTCTTCTCTCTGTATAAAATTAACACACTTACTAACGATTTCTCCATAAGAGCTCACACTTGCCTGGAAATTAAGGGCTGTAGCTGCCAGGAAATCACTCGACATAAAAGTGTGAAATATTTTGGCATATACATTGACCGCGGGCTCGCCTGGGATATCTAGATTGGCACCGTGGAGAAAATATGAAAATATGAAACTCATGCAATACCTCCTTGATATCCTTAAGCAGAAACAGAGTCTTCTCTTGGTAACTGTTGAACATTCTCACTAGGGTCCTTTTGGTGTACAGGACGAGATCTCGGTATGTCGGTATCACGTAAGAACCCAAGCTGGTCGAAAACGCAGTTTCAGGACAGCTCTTGTAGAAATCTTTAAATTTTACTGATGATTTTTCGGGGGGTAATGTTGAAGAGTTCTGAAAACAATTTATATGATAGTAGACTATTTTATCTAAGCGCCAACTTTTCTCTCAGGGTTGAGGAAGTTCGATGACAGTCGCCCCCCTAAAAGTAACTCTAAACTAAATCTTTTCTTTACGTACGCAAAATCCCAACAGATACACCCTCCCATCCCCCACACGGGAGCCGGTGGGTAGGTTAGGTCGGACTAGAACCATCTAAAACGCGCACGCCGTCGAAAGGAATAACATAGACGGAACGTATAGAACTAACGTGTGAAGCCGTGAAAACTAATAAGTAACAGAGGTATGACATGACGGTATTTCCGTCCAATTGATCAGTCCGACTGGGGAAGTACCTCCACTCTACAGAATACCACGGCCATAGTAACCTCGTGTTGTGTTCCCGGCGGTGAATAGGGTAGCCAGAGCTCACTGGAGAGTTTTTATGCTATCAGTGGGAAGACCAAAGGCTTGTCCTGCTTTGTCTTCTAAATTGACGGCACGTAAAATCTCTGTCCTTACAGGGTTGGCAGCACGTCTGTGACTTCTCTGGTGTTGCACACGTCCATAGACCACGGTAACCACTTTCCATCAGGTGGGACGTGTGTGTAACTGCCACTTTAACTGGTATAAAAAAATTAAAGTAATACCATTTCGGTCGCACTCTTTGTGTGCACGCGAGTTCTGCGCCACGCTAGGTGGCAAAAAGCTGAAGTGCAGTCCAGAAGATATGGACCTTTTTTGATACTATTGGCCTTAAAATGGTAACCTCGAACTTGACGGCTTTGATAGATGGTTTATCACGCTCCACTTGCAGAACCCGGGACTGTAGGAAGAGGGAAATACGTGCACGGGCAGAGCATTCCAACTCTTCATCGTGCGGCAGAGGAAGGAGACCTCAAACCGTTTGGTGAGAGACGGTATTGGATTCCACCGCATGTGGGTGACAAGTTGTTCTGGAGAGGAAGGAAGAAGGTATTTGTTATTATTTTAGTCTGAACTCATCCATTACCGTAATTACTGGTGTTATGTCTATCGTTTCGGTCAGGATTTCATCCGTGTTTAACGAAGTGTCGTTGGCCAGAACCGTAATGTCGTTTGTGTTGCTATCAAAACCTTTGAATAATTCGTAGTTCACGTAACTATAGCAATACATGATTTTGATTAAGAATATGGCTAGACCTGGAACAGAAAGGACAACATTACTTACCTATCTATGTCAAACAAATAGTAGATTGTTCAACAAGGGACTAAAACAAGCCATAATGACACGAGATGTTTTAGCCACCCGAGCGAAGCGAGGGTGGCTAATAGTTCGAGTGTCATTATGGTTGTTTAGTCCCACGTTAAACACTCTACTTTTCACTTTGAATGCGAGGAAAAAAAGCGACTTTTTATACAAAATTATAATATAAAAAAATAAAAAAATAAGAAATATGCAAATATCTTTTTCAACCTGAACATATTAATTTCATCATATCGATAACGGGGTAAAGCCTCCGTGGCGTGGCGGTAGTGAACGCGGTCGCTACGCAGGATGCGCGGGTTCGATCCCCGCTCAGTGCAAATATTTGTATGCATGGATATGGGTATTTGCATTGGTCTGGGTGTTTCTATGTATAATATGTATGCATTTACAAAAAAAATATCTAAGTATTTTTATCCGTATTCTAGATTCCATAATACAAGGTAGTAAAGCTATGCTTACCATGGATCTAGATAGCGTTGTGTGAAATGTTGTGGAATATTTATTTATTTTTATTTATTTATAATAACAAAGTTTCTAAGGTGCACAATTAATTGGTGTAAGTAATTGGTGATTACAACGCAAGCTTATTACGAATAATCTATTCAAAATTCAAATTGCAAAGAAATTTGTCCCGCGGTTTTTTTTGTTGTTAAGTGACGTACGGTTTATATGCTTGCATATATAATATTTAGCCAACAGATTCAAACTTGAAAAATAATTTAAAACTAATTGGAAATGGATAATAAAATGGACTTATCCTTAATACTTACATAATAATTAATTAAATTAATATCATTATTCGTGGTTCACGAAATTAAATGGGATATTTGATTTTTTCAAATGTCATTTTGAGGTTATTTCTATACCTACACAATCACTAAAAAGGTGATAATCCTCCCATTCACAAACACCGTGATTGGCTGTTTAGGAGTTATCAAAGTAAATTAAAAAAATTTACTTTAGTCCCTAGAGATTAAAAAGGAACTTTAGTCCCGATATGCAGGGAGTAAAGTAACATTTTAAGAGCATGAGAAGTGAAAATATACTTAAAGTACCTATGAATATGATTTTGAAGAAACGTTAATTTTTATACTGAGGTGTAAAGGGTCTCTCTAAGGGGGCTTGCCACCCTCGCCTGCTAGCTAGTCTTGCCTGCTGATTGAAGGGAATCGCTTTACTCTAAGGGCGGTCGAGATAAAGCATTAATCGAAGCCGACAAAACCAAACTTTCCGATAAAATTTCGTGATTGATAACTCCTAGTTTTTTTTTTACCTCTACCAATTTATAAACTGGGAGTGTGCTGGATTGAATAGGTATTAGGAATCGACATCGGTATTAGTTTAACAAATTCGAAGTAAGCAATCACATTAGATCTAAAACATCACATAAAATAATATACTATGCATTATTTTTTTCAATGTAGGTAAAGGTCGTTTTTAATAAATAAATAAATATTCCACAACATTTCACACAACGCTATCTAGATCCACGGTAAGCATAGCTAACTAGCTTGTGTTATGGAATCTAGAATACGGATAAACATACTTAGACACTTTTTTTTTGTAAATACATACATATTATACATAGACACAGCCAGATCAATGCAAATACCCATATTCATGCATACAAATATTTGCACTGAGCGGGGATCGAACCCGCGCCTCCTGCGTAGCGGCACTAGCGGCCGCGTTCACTACCGCCACGCCACGGAGGCTAGTTTTAATTTTTGAATTTGTTTATGTGTATTCAGCAAATTCATAGGGCGACTGTACCTAAATACTTACGTAAACAGTCATATTTTGTACACATTATTAATAAACAAATCAGTAAGTATACAATAAATTATAATATTAAAACTTTCACTCCACATACGCGTGACCAACAAGCTCAAACTCTGATTGTATAGATCTGTACAAAAGCCTTGCAAAACGGACCAGTGGACTGTTTACAAACATTTTCCTTGTACAGTATGTGAAAACCATGTATTGTAATCGTTATCAGCATGTATTACGACATTTAACATTTGGCTGTTCCCTATTTAGGAGTTACATCACGTTACAAAATCGTTTTTGTAACGTGAATCCGTGTTTTCTTTTCTGCTTTGTCTTCTGTACTGACGGCCCAGAAACTCTCTGTTCTTACAGGGCCGGCAGCACGAGTGTGACTCCGTGTTGCACACGTCCACAGGATACGGTCACCACTTTTAATCCTGTATAGTTTAAAATTGGCTCATGAATAGAGACGAATATTAGCATATAAACTTGTTAAATGAATTGAAGTGTTTTCCTAATATGCAATGTTGTATTGCAATACTTGTTTAGGAGCAATGGTTTCGGTCTCTTCAAACTATTTAAATAAGTACTCATTAAATTGGTCAAATTTTACTATACATACATACATACATATAATCCCGCCTTTATCGCCGGAGGGTTAGGCAGAGGTGAATTAACACCCACATTTCACCAATCTGTATTAGGTCCCACGTAATAGGGGGTGAGCCTATTGCCGTATTCCGGGCACTATTGTTGACTCGAGCCATGCATCTGAAGCTGTACATATCTGTCTGATGTTGAAGTTAATCAGCCCTATCCCTTAGTCGCCTTGTACGACACCACATGGGAAGACAAGGGGTGGCCCAAATTCTACTCTGCCGGGAACCACGCGGCATACCAATTTGATCAAACTGTTTAAAACTGCTAGTTTTATCAAATTATCTCAATGAGTATGGCGGCCATTATTGAACAGTTTATTATTCGAGTAACATTCGAGTTTTTTTATACAATCATGATTATTATAAGAGGCGTGATATATTTTCTAAGAGGGCGTGGTTACTGTTTCCATAGCAACCATGTTATAATAGCAACGATTATTATATATATCAATTTCTATGACACACTTCTGTTTCCTTGTTCAAATTGCGCACAAAAACAATCTTTGACAATTTATTTATAAAAGGTTATTACTCCAAATATATTCGCAACGATATCTTTAGTGTTCTAGTCAAATCTAAGTTGAGGAAGATGGACAAGCCACTTACTAAAGAAGACTTTGCAGCAATGGAAGACCAGCTGAAGGATGGCGTGGAGGAGGACAGGAGGTATTGGAGAGTCAACGATGTCAAATGTAATGCAATATACACAGCCAAGACTTACGAAGAATTCGCGTAAGTTTATGAATCTTTTACTACCTACTTATTTAAAAGTGCCTTCAAATTAGACGTGAGAAGAATAGCGGCAGTGGCACCTTGTGGTTCCTTTAGTAAAGACATTAGATACTAATTTTCATGCAATATTATTTGTACCACTTATGTCAGACAAACACACGGTCCACCTGATGGAATGTGGTTACCGTGGCCTATTGATGTGTATATGTCCGCGAGTCTGTCTCGCTCATCGCGCCGCGCCCGCTCTGCTGTCTCCTTCACGAGCATGACCTGCTCGCAGAAGGAGGCGCTGGCCGTCCACACATCCGCGCATTGACCATCGCCGCGAGCAGGGCGGAGAGCGTGAGCACTCTCACCCCCAGCTCCCCTAGCATGACCATCATAACACGATATGATAAAGCGTTTTATCCACGCCAACTGTCAAAATATGATAAATATCACCGCCATGTTGAATTTTTATCGAAACAGCGAGCATAACCGTGCCCAGTGACGTCACGTGTTATGATACGTTACAATAGATAGAAGAGCGAGCACGACAGTCGGTTATTTAACGAAAAGTCGAGCATGAACAACTATTGGGGGATATAAAAAGTTAAGTTTATCGATTTTTGACATTTAGTCGTATTATTTTATCGACGAGGTTTAGAGTGCGTGATATACTCGATAAAATATAACAGTCACCAGTTTATTTTGCAATCACTCGTCATTAACTGATTTTAAAAGGTAAGAATCATTTTTATGATTGTTGTGTAAATGTATATGAAAAATACAGAAAATAATAAGATATTACAACTCCTTTTTTCAGTTACAACTTCACAAGTTAAGCTTCACCTAAAATCTTTTAATATGGCTAGACCATACATAAGAATTAATTAACTTGCCGCGGAGGACAAAGAAGTGAAATAGGAAAAGAGGACCCTAATTAGAGAAATTAGCAACGAATTTCTATATTTAGGTCAATATATTTAAGGCATTGATTTAAGGTCGTAAAAAGAAGAAATGAAATGGAATAAAGTGTACTTATGCCATAATAACTTCGGTTAATATCACAATCAATGACTGACTTTATCCTATCACTCATCAGAGGCACCTTCCTTACCACTTTCCATTGGTCAATAGACTTACTTATCCGAGCCATGTTCTCTCAACATAGCCCGGAGTTCTTCCCACTGACGATTTTCTGTCAGTCAACCCTGTGGCGCACTAAACTCCCCATGCGCCAATCGGGGATGGGTCTGCATGTACTCAGTCAGTAGCTTCAGCTGCTGCGCTGTACTGCGAGTTCTAAAAGACAACGAATTTGAACAGAGTTAACCGAGAGAGAGATAAAAGTATATGTAATTTTCAAAATGCAAACTTTCTAAGTTCTAAACGGCGAGGCAATTAAAAGAAACTTCCCGTGTTTTTCCTTTGTTTTCCATTATTGTGATGAAACACACATCAAACAAATAGGTAAATAAACTTTTATTCTGTTGACGGTTTTTTTTGTGTTATGGCGATCCGGTTCCAAGAAAAGTAAATAACAAGGTGTGATAAGACAAAGACAGGTCGGACAGGTCCACAGATTACACACGCACGTCAAAAAAGGTGATAAAAGTTGCAAAAGAACAAAAAAAGAGTGAGTGGCAAGTGAATGATGATTGAAAATTTTTATTAGTACTGGCAACATTGTTATTCCATATCGCGAGGCTTATCATTTCATAACACGTGATAAATTTTATCATATCCTATCATATCATATCGCTACTTTGGCCATGCTCGCGAAATCGGTAAAAATGTTGGTGTTATATGATACGATATCTTTTATCGTATATCTACGACATGTGGTCATGCTAGGGGGGCAGGGCTGACACAAGCTCCCGCCTCGGCGTCTCAAACTCGTGTCGTCGTGTTTGGACACTCGTGAGCGTGTGCAGCCCCGAGTCCACGCTCGCGTCGCAGTGATGGCACTCGGGCGTTGGCTCTGCCCATCAGATGCAGATATTGCCCGAAGCTACCATGTCCGGTGATGATCTGCGTAGCTCCTTGTAACCCAGTGTCCATTGTCTAATTCAAGATTTGGCTAATTCTAACTTATACTAGTGCGACTGCCGTATTACCTCCAACTGTAGTCTCGTCCGTCAATCAACATGTGCACCGGCTTACATGGAAAGTTAATTTGGAACCCGAAGACCTTTGGGCTTCATCGCATGAAAGTTCTCACTTGAATTGGTATTTATGAAACTTATCTACCAACATCGATCGGAGTTCAAAGGTAGCAAAGGGGTGCGAGGAATATCCGTTGTCAACCTCACCTTCGGCTTTGCACCACGACAGACGGCGTGCGTTTTAGTCGGTTCTAGTACGATATAACCTCTCCCTCCAGCTCCGTGGATCCCCTACTATCGTTTTTTTCACGTGTGCAAAACCCTTGCACACGTAAAAAAAGGTAGTACTATGTTTGTTAAGCATATGTCGCCGCCAACTAGCTTAATCAGCCGTCCAATTAACTGCCGAAGCAGTTAACTAAATGGCGCCATTCAATTAACCAGCCGTATCGTTTATTACATAATTAAATAACCTGGCTGGCTAATGCTTAGGCCAATCGTTAGATGGGGCACTACCTCGAAATAAGATAGAAAATTACATACTTACATACATACTTACACTTGTAAATCCCCGAGGGGGTAGACAGAGATTTATTCACGGAAAATTTGATAGGTTTATTGTGATGTCTGAAGTAAGGCCACACAGTTTGCACGAGAGCGGCCGCTCGCCTGTGTGGATCAACTGGTGCTCGCGGAGACCTTTCTGGTCTCTAAAGGCCTTCCCACACTGTTGACAGATCTTGTCTCGCGCGCCCTCTTTGACGCCGTCGTGCACTCTACGGACGTGGCGGGAGATACAGCGACGTGAGGCCAGCGCCTTCCCGCAGACGGGACACTTGTGCTGCGTCTTGTCCATGTGCTGGTAGTTGACGTGGTCGCGCAGTTCGGCGCGCGCACGGTAGCCCTTGTCGCACGAAGAGCACTTGTACTTAAGCCTATTCCTTAACGGCTTGAGCCTGTGTATACTTAAGAAGTTGCTCATAGGACGCCCTAGTTACGAAGCTCTTGGCACACTCCACACAGGAGTACTGCTCCCTCGCGGAGTGGATCCGGCAGTGCACCTTGAGGTGGTCAACGCGGACTAGCTTGGTGTTTTTATAACCATGCAGAAATACTTAAATCATTTTTCTAACTGTTTACTTAAATGGATAGGCAAGTAGTTAAACGTCATGGATCCAAGCCATTTGCCTAGCCGTTTAGTTAAATGGCTGAATACCATTCAGGCCTCTAATTGAACGGCGCCGTTCAGCAAAGAGCCTAGACAGTTAATTGTACGGCTGATTGAGCTAATTGGTGGCGACACATAATTATATGTACGCGGCTGCTTGGGTTAGGATAAAATTTGGTATACAGAACATGACCAAAAAAGGTAATTAACTTATTATACTCTCACTTACTTATTACTCTTTTAAATACTCTTTATCACTGTTAGTATCCGTAGGAGATCAACGGATTAGGGAAAAGGTCTTATATATGAAAGATAGTGGGGACAATTCAAACATACGAAATCCGTATAGCTCCACTGACCCACTACAGTGGAGACATCAGTACTTAAAAGTCCTCGTGGCCCCACTGGTGGAGATGGGGAGTGAGACCACGAGGGCGTCCCTGTCCATTTTTTTCGATAGATACCATAAAACGGGACGAATAGAGATCAATGGATGAATAGAAATAAAATGGTCGTTAGATTTTCTTAAATATATTTATTAGGTACAAAATTTTAAGTACCTAACAGATTAAGTAGACGATTTTAATAACCAAATATTCTATATTTCGGTTCATTATTACATTGAACTAATCCATAGCTTCACTTGAAAGAAAATAGCTACAGAATTTAGCATTTTATTCCTATTCACACGTCGATTTCTGTTCACCTCGTTTTACCTGGTACGAAATACTTATAACTTATTTCCAGGGATCGTGTGGCTGCAGCTCATTTGCAGCCATTGCAGAAAAAGGACTTCAAGGACAAGAGTTATCGTAGTTGGAACCAATATGCTGCGAAAGAGAAGCCTTGCAATGAATAAAGTCTTGTGAATGTGAACCCTGTTTTATTTACAAACTAGCTTATGCTCGCGGCTCCGCCCGCTTTGCTAAACTCTCAAAGAAGATAGTAATGACGGAAATAAATCTACATATCGTTATACATACATATACTCACGCCTATAAATCCGCAAAGGAGTCGGCAGAGGTGTACCCACATTTCGCCAACTATGATTTTCGGTTTCACGTAAAAGGGCGCGAGCTTATTGCCGTCAAACGGCCACTTAGTCATGGGCTGTATTTTACTATTGGATGACCCCTTCGTCGCCTTCTACAGCACCCGCAGAATGAGATGGGGTGGCCCAATTCTACTCAATCGGGAACCAACACGGCACCCACCTTGTTGGTGCCCGATGTTGCTTACTACATGCCAATGCCCCGAGAAGGGCCAGACCGAGAGCGAGTGCCTTGGGTCAGCCGTGGTGTGGGGGATCTATCGTCAACAACCTCACCTTCCTCGACCAAACATAGCCTATAATCTACCCTCTACCAAATTTCTTTGAAACTGGATGTTTAGGCGTGGAAGACTAACAAACAAACAGACACGCACATACACCCTCCCATTTATAATATTAGTATGGATTAAATAAATAAAGTAGTACAGGAACATTTAAACCAGCTTTTATTACCTAATCTAATAAAATTTATAATATTATGGTAAAATAAAAAATAGATAGGTATATAGGTATATTTAAAAATAAAAATACAAAGTAATATAAAAATAAAAATACAAAGTAAAAAATAACTATCTCGCCAACATGGCGAAATACAAAACAATAATATTTAAAATTAATAACAATTATAAAAACGTAGGGTAGGTTTTGAGGAGTACGCTTTTACGTAATCACGACCGACATTGGACCTCGGTCCTTCGGGACTGAGTAATATTAGCGCGCTAATAGCTTTTAAACAATAGCACATTCCCTGAACCTCCATGACGCTTCTATTAATTACCTACGCGTAAAAAAATTGACATTCACATGTTCGTGTACAGGGTGTACTTTGTATTTCCCGCCATTTTAACCGCCTTAAAAAGGAGGAAGGTTCACAGACGTTATCATTAAGAACCGAAAATGCTTATTGAGCGAAAAAACTGCTGTTGCTGAGTCCACATCGTGAAATTATAGACGAGACTGGATATACCGCCGTGAGCACTGGCGGCGGCATCTCACTCGCTCTCGTCTCATGCCATGGGGGTACAGAGCCCGCACTCAGTCTATACTATTATGGGTCTTTAACCGCGTACAGACGTCGCGTTGTGAGGCATGCGGCACCAATGTTTCGTCTTGCATCCCTCAACCTGAGACACGAGACGGTACATTTATGAATGCGAGCAACCACGCACGGCCTCCTTCACGCATGAGAGCACAACGCAAATATCCGTCCACATACGCGACTTTATGAAAACGCTCACAAGTCACAACGCATTGTAGCGGTAATGGTTGGTTATATTATGTATTATTATATTTATAAAAATCACTTGCTGTTCATTAGTCACTAAAAGTGGAGAACGGCTGAATGGATTTATCTTATCTTGGTGTTGAAATGTTTGTGGAGGTCTAGGGAAGGTTCAAACGGTGAGTAAATATGGGAAATTGCAACTTTTCTGTTTATTGATTCTGAGGCGGTACGAAGTTTGCCGGGTCAGCTAGTATATAATATAGATAGGGTTACCAGACATAAATAATGAATAAATAAATTAAGAAGGCACTTCTTTTCCCTCTAGACATTGAAACCGAAGGGAGATTTTAAAACCTGTAAGTAATAACAAAAAAAAACATTTTTTTAAGTTATGTAATCAAAAGAATCAACTTAAACTGAACCTTATTCTAAAATTCGATATCGTCAATGATAGTGCAATTCCACGTATGTCTTCATTTTTTAATAAGGCGTCGTATTTAGATATATTGTTATCGAATTTATAGTTAAGCCCTATACCAAACTGTGAAAATATGGTTATCAGGTGTTGCCATATCACCGATGATATCTTTTTTCAAACAATACTTAACATCATTAAGTAGGTATTCCTTTTATTTCACTTATGTAACAAACTAGTAAATCATTGCGGAATGTACAATATAAAAATCTATTATCTATAAGAAATCATCTAATTTAATCAATAAATAATATGCTTATTATATGAATAACTTCGAATATTACTTAAAAATAAACAGTTTTCTCATTCGTTGCTATATAAAAATAAAAATAATTATATTGAAATGTCATAGAAGGTTTTCTGCATACAGAGCCATAGGATTATATCCTTACATTATATTATGATGCTATATGGTAGGCATACGTGCCAATCAATGGAGGAAGTTCTGCCTTTCCTTCTGGAGTTGGAAGGTCAGATGGTGGTCGCTCCTGTAATAGCCAAAATAAGCCAAACAAAATGGAAAGCGGCCCCCAGGTTCCCAAGTTTGCACTCAGGAGCTCGAGGCCCGATTATTGTTTTTGATTGGTATATCGGCTTTGCGGGAGCGAATATCACGTGACCTTCTAGCGTTATGAAGAAAGTCAGCACCAGCACCAATGGACCAGGCACGAGATTGGTCCATTGTTTAGCAGGTACACCAAAATGCAGGTGAAGTTGGCTTGGGCTTCAAGGATGTCGGTACGGTTCTGTACTCCCCAATTTTACAGTAATTTCATATCTGGTAACCCTAAAGATACACGTAATAGTGCCATTCTAAATTTAAATAACTTGTAATATATTAGTGGTCATGAGTGACGTGTGAAAAGTAAAAAAGAAACTTCTAGTCAGGGAAGCGGTTGTAAATTGTGATGTTTCTCTAAGCCTTATCTTTTTCTGCCTTCGGTCTCGACATGCGAATGATGACCTCAATCTTAGTGTGCTGACTTTCCTTCTGCGGGTGGTAGAACCTGGTGTCATTGCGGTTCATTCGGACGAGAGGAGTGTTATACCAACCGTATCTGAAAATTATTAAGAGAAATATGAAGAGCTCTTGCAATAAATTTCATTTAAATTTGTTCAGATGTTAAAGTTTTTAAATTTCGGAGAATTGGATAAATATTTTATGGTCGCATAATATAGATGTGATGAGTGCTCCAGAACTACACGCGGTGCAGCGGGTAACGGAGATTGCAGCGGCTCTCCCGCAGGTTAGACACTACCGCATACGGCAAGTTTTGGCTGAGGTGGAAGCAGCCCTGTAGAGGTATGCACATAGGTTTTCCAAGTGTGCAATAAAAAGGTAACTTGCTTCGCATTTTATAGATGAATTTGTGCTGGTGGACTCTCGGCTGCTTTTCTATGACTAATTTGCAAAGGATCATCTCCAGATCTTTACACATCCAGACCAGTTTTTTTTTACATCAGTCATCATCCTTATAGATTTTTTTCTTAACTCAGTTGACATTGACTATCTAACTACTAACTTACTCGGATACCAATTAGCCTCGAGTCTCTGCTATACTCTCATCCTATGTTTCTTACATCACTTTAAATATATACTTACACCATGTTTTCTGTAGCGGGCGCTGGATACTTGTTATGGGGTCCCTTAGCCCTGGCCTGTCTCACGTTTCTCTCATAGTTGTCTATCCTTATTACATCTTCCTCAGTTTCATCCTTGACTTGGTCATGATGCGCGTAGAATTTCGTCGACACCGGATTAGCTGGTAGAAAAGTGACAATATATTGTATCAATGGTAAACGGAAAGGGAAATGCTCCTCAGTATAATTGAGGTCTCATATCGGCTGGGCAAGATTTGATGCACAACATGTAATGCTCAACAAGTTCAGCAACGCTGCGCAACATACGTGACTTTGCCAGCTGACACGCCAAATAACACGCGGTTTGTTGTTTGTTCGACGGTCGATCATACGTGGAAGTCGCGTTGATGCGCGTCTTCGTTGTGCAATACAGCGCAATATAATGTTGCCTAGTGAAAACTAGGCGTCATTAATACTCACCCCCAAAATTAGGCCTGTAGATCTTATAGTTCCTGAAGTGCTTCACCTCCCGGTCAATCATCTCGTTTAGCATGTGAATGTCGATCGCTGGCCGCGTACCAAACGTGCACTTGCCTTCCATTATGGCTTTAAATATAAAATTAACCAAAAATCATAGAAAAGAACAGAAAAAGTACTGTAGTACAACTTAAATACATACATATAATCGCTCCTTTATCCCTGAAGGGTTAGGCAAAGGTGAATACACATCCACATGTACCATATCCATACAGCCCAAACTCAGTCCAACTCAGATGCATGGTTCAACAATAGTGCCCGGAACACGTCCAAAGACTCACCCCCTATTACGTTAAACCCGAACTCAATGATTTTTCACCAATATAACTGTCCAAAGTTAAGCAGCCCTTTACCTAACCGACAGACATCTAATTCATCATCATCATCTCGCCTTATACCCTGATTTCTTTAGAGGCTTTCACCTCGAAGCCCGAGTCCGGTATTCCTGTTTTACCTTCTCCGCTTAGCAGTCTAGAGTGGCACGCATGTCATCCTTTACGACGTCGAATCAGCAATTCTTTGGTACCCCCCTTCTGGCCGGTGGAAGTGGCAAGGCCAAATATTTGTTACCCTAGGTAATCGGCGGCTACCGCAAAAAAGTAGATTGCAGACGGCTTATTATAAAAATAAATAGAATAAAATAGGAGATTCAACATACCTGATTTTGAAAGTAAACGAAAAATTAATAAAAAAATAAAATAAACAATTTTTGTTATTTCAAAATATGTTGAATGTCAACATCATTGACATAAAATTGCCCTTCAAGATATCTCTAGATATCTATGTTTCTCTTTGTTTTTTTTCCTTCGATTTATGGTTGAGAAACCAAAGAAGGTCTTGTGCACATATTTGAGTAATTTCTAGTTGTTTCTACGGTTCTGGGACTTTTTAATACGTGCACAAATGATTAAAACTCAATCATTGTAACACGGGTCTTCCCTTCACGAACCGGGCCAGTGGAAATACACTGGTGGATATAAACGAAAGCCTTGCAGAAGCTCAATGGAGATTTCCTAGTATTTGCGCAAAGTTTATCCACATAATATACTTTACAGGGTGAAGAGACGCTCACAATGCTAAAGCGTTGTTCGACTATGCAATAAAAGGAATTCAATTCGTTACTACTGTTTCATGATATCATTGAGCTCTCTGTGCTTACTAAGTAATGTTTGAAGCCACTTAAGATCTTCGAGGATTTCAGGAATTCTGCAGGACTGACGGTCGAGACAGCAGCCGTTCCTCCCGAACTTTTCTACTGTTAGCTCGGGACATTATATCTTGGGCCTAAAATGTGCTCTATATTAGCAGTACACGTTTCTTGGGTCTCTTTTATGGATTGCACGCAATGCTGGAACTCTCGAACTTTTCTACTGTTTTTGCTCGGGATATCATATCTTGGGCCTAAAATGTGCTCTATATTAGCAGTACACGTTTCTTGGGTCTCTTTTATGGATTGCACGCAATGCTACGGCGGTGGACGAAATCAAATTTACCACACATAGATTATTACACAACAATGCGCGCGCCAGGGCCTCATTTGTTTTTTGATTTAGGACCAAGATAAGAGTCCCGACGTATGCGAACATCGTCCGTCAATCAGCAGATGTATTAGCTTGCAGTTGAGGTTGGCTGTAGTTGAGGTGGGGGCCACACATAGTGGAATACTGGGATGGTAATAAATGAAATAAAAATAAACAATAATGCTTATGTATATGTATTGCTATCCAGCTACATTACAATAAACTTAATATAATTACTAATCAAATATAATGTTTAAAAAATAAAGATACCTTCTAAATATCGACATTGAGTTCGATTCAATAAATCGCTATTGTGTAAAATATTAATCTAGAACTTCTCTATCTTACTAAAGGCATGCTTCAAGGATTGCCTGGTTTATAAATAATTTATTCATTTAGATAACAGTAAAGACTGTTAGGAACAGTGCTCTTCAAAGGAGATACTGAAGTTGAGGCTATAAGAAAAGACTGTACAGCAGCACAGTAAGGCACTTAAGACTCTAATTGTTTTAGAGTCTTTTCGACCCATGAAATCTGCTTTTGAAGCTGTATGACGAAGCTCTCTCCTCGCGCGCGTCGAGCCGTCCCATTAGTGGGCCAATATCAGACCCTATCACAGCCACCAATCAGCGCGATCGCAATATGACGTGATGTGTCTGTCACGTGACTGATAGAACCAAAATAATACATTTCATTGGTTGATAAGGAGTGTGCTGTGGTGGCATGTGATAATGTCATAAACTCAGTCCTTTTCTCGCAGTCTATTTTATCAACTTATTCCATAATCTCCGTACTGCTCTGCTCATTATTATTTGCTTTTGCAGGGATACATACTTGGATTATTTCGATTATCACTTCTATTTTTGCGGAGTAAAACCCTCAAAAGAAGGAAATGGACCTTCCTGTCGCGATACTTCAAATGACTAAGTATGAGTGGAGATTTATCATTTGGAAAGGGCATTATACTTATCTGCTATATTAGGAACTCACGGTTGAATATAGATTTGGCTACCCAAATGAATAAATCATTCTTCCTTTTTGGCTTTCTTCTCGGTCTTAGCGGGCGCCGGTTTCTTTGCATCTTTAGATTTTGGATTAGCCATGAGGATGATAATCTCAACTTTGGTATGTGGACTCTCTCTTTTCGGGAAGTAGAATCGTTTGTCATTGCGATTCAATGGCACCAATGGAGTGTTAAACCAGCCGTAACTGAAAGATTTAAGAGATGCCTAATAATCTCTGGAAGATCCTACTTTCTAATCCATATAGATGTTTTGAACAAAGTGATAAGTTGCGCATTATGTATAATGCCATGCTAAAGCGGGAGCTCCGCTCCGCTTCCGCCTTAGCCTTCTTACCTATATCTATCCATGACGAGGCACGCAATGTCCACCTCTCTTATTTATCATAATCCTCGAGCACTATAATAATGTTCAATTTATCACTTGGTCCATAATACTAGCGACCGCTTGCGACTAAGTACGCGTGGAGTGAAAAATACTTTTGGGGATGTTAGTTTGCATCCATTCTTTTCGATGGATACAGACTAACACCACTTAACTAACATATTTTTTTTTGCACAAAAGGGTTGATTTCTAGGGATACATAATAAGTACACCTCCGCTCCACCTATAGAGCTATATATTATAGTCTAGAATTAAACAATTTCTATTAGAAAAAAAATTACGGGCAGTAAATTTTACGCCGGATTGGGAGGTTATGTTGGATTCGAACCGACTAAACCGCACGCCGTCTATGGGTCGTTGTGCTAGGCCGATGGTGAGATTGTCAACGACATATCCCTCGCACCCCGGCTGACCCAGGGCCATTCCTCTCGGTCTCGACTTGCCCCCGGTATGGGGAGGCGCGCATCGGGCGATGTGCGACGCCGCAGTTGCCCACTTCTGCTAGGGTGACAGGCGGCTCCACCCGTCACCCTCAGGCCCGTGCTCATGGGGGGGAGGTCGTTCTGCGCCCTTTCGACGCCCGAACCACCTAAGCACGCGGGCAGCGATATCCGCGAGTTTGTCTCGCTCATTAACGTTACTTGCTTGCAGAAGGAGCCGCTGGCCGTCCACGCATCCGCACAGCGGACCATCGCCGCGAGTAGGGTGGAGAGCGTGATCACTCTCACCTCCAGGGCCGCCATTAGCTCCCGCCTTGGCGTATCCCACGCCGGATACTCGGTGAGCGCGTGCAGACCCGAGTCCTCCCTCGCGTCGTAGTGATGGCACTCGGGCGTTAACTTTATGCTCATCAGATGCAGATACCGCCCGAAGTTCCCGTGTCCGGTAATGATCTGCGTCTGACGGTACGAGAGGCTACCGTGTGGCCTCTCTAGCTACTCCCCCAAGATGCGTCTTACCGCCGCAATCACGACATGCCCTAAACATTTCTATCTGGCAGGCTTCACACACAAGTTCACAGTAGGCAGACGGCCAATCACAATGCTCCGTTTTCTCGATACGTTTACGTTTCGATTACGATAGTTTGTCGTGCTAGGGGTACTGGTGACCACGTCCCTTCAGCTGTTGCCCGCGTAGGTATATTTTACTGACGTCAATAATAATTCTACTTAAGCTAAGTTTACCACCACTTCCAAGGCGCTGATGAAGAACAAACGGCGCAACAAACAAGTTCCAAAAGAAAACCTGTGAATCAAAAGAACTAACACACTTACACCATGGCCTCAGTCATAGGTGCTGGGTATTTATTTTTCGGTCCTCTAGCCCTCGATTGCGATACGTTGTCCGAATATTTGGCCACCTTCTGAGCCTGCTCTTGGGTTTCATTGATGATCTGATCGTGTCGTGCATAAAACTTTGTTGATACAGGAATAGCTGAAAATGTGCAGGTTTTTGTAAACTTATTTTAGCACTGGCTATGTAGTATTAGATTATGCTTGACATACACCTTCAAATCATTTTACTAAACTGGCAATTTCAAACAATTTGATCAAATGGCATGAGTGTGTGTTGTGCAAAATTAGAACAAATTTAATGAGAATCAAAGGCAAAAAATTTAATTTGAAAAAATATAAATTTAATCAAACTGTTTGAAATTGCCAGTCTAAAAAAGAAATTTGAAAGTGTGTGGGGGGGGGGGTATTAGACTAGTGCTTCAGTGGTTTATTTTATTATTAATAATTATATTAATAATAAAATAAACCACATTATTGATAATTATGCCTAAGCCCTACTTACTACTATCCTATTAATATCATAAATGTGTTGTTTGTGAAGCTGTTTGAATGTTTGTTATTTAATCACGGTCTAACAGCTGAACAGATCAGGCTAAAATTTGGTACCGGGATAGATTTTATAGTCTGGAATAACACATGCGTAGGTATAGAATTACACCATAGACTTACAATAAATACCATCTGTGCAGAAATATCGTGAAAATACATACATACATATATTCACGCTTGTAAATCCTCAGTAGACAGAGGCGTATCTATTTGTCGTCAGGAATAAATGATTTTTTTACATTTTATTATTATTACCCACATTTCGTCAACTAGCATTTGCGTATCAACGTAATAGAGGGAGAGCCTATTGCAGAGTGGGCACTGTGTCATTGGCTGCATGTCTATACTGTCGGATGGAGAACAGCCTGTGAGAAACATATACGATTTTAAACTCAGCCGCCGACGAGGCAAGGTCTCCGAAGTCGTCGTCGCCCAGACCTGCGCCACTGAAGATGTCGACCGTAGTGATCGACTAAACGTCTGGAACGCAAGTTTCACATAGACCAGGGCCAAACAAAAAATTCTACATATACGATTTTATATATATTTTGTATAATAGTTTTCGGTGGAGTAGAATTGGGTCACCCTATCTCTTTCTGCAGGTGTCGTAGAAGGTGGCTTAGAGATAGCGCTATCCTTCATCTGAAAGTGAACATACATATCTAAGTACCCGCTGGCCAGCAATATACTCGCCCCCATTGACTCGCCTCCTATTACTTGGGACTGAGACGGCTAACAACGACATAGTTGGCTAAATGTGGGTGTCGATACACCTCTGTCTATCCCTTCAGGGATTTACAGGCATGAGTGTATATATCCCCTTCTTTATCCTAGCGTTAATCCTAGTCGCATTCGAAACTCTTTCAACTTGGAATCTGGGGTCCGCTTTTTACCAGTCTAACTGCGGATTTGGCTAAACTTCGATATTTTTCGTGAGGCGTCTGCCATCGGACCTCCACAACCCCAAGGCGATATCGAAGCATTGCAGCTAGACCAGTTGTTGGATTTTTGAGGGCTCCAACTACCTACTCATAACGACTGCCATAGATGTTTGTATGGCAACCGGGACCGACGGCTTAACGTGCTCTCCGAGGCACGACCAGACCAATGCAAATACCCATATTCCACGATCTTTATATATTCATGCATACAAATATTTGCACTGAGCGGGGATCGAACTTGCGCCTCCTGCGTAGCGGCCGCATTCACTACCGGTACGCCACGGAGGCTGTCGCGTGAGTATATATATATATGTGTAGATAAACGATTACGGGTCGTTTCAATACTAACATCCGAAATTAGGCCGGTATATCTTGTAGTTTCTGAAGTTCTTCACCTCTCGATGTATGATCTCATTCAGCATGTGAATGTCGATACCCGGCCGGGTACCGAATGTACACTTCCCACCTAAAGGCGCCGGCATTGTAACTAAAAAAACAATCATATTTTTTATAAGGGTGATAGAAAAAGAATACAAGTAACACCACCCCATATCATCCAAAGGGTGATAAGGGTGACAAGAGGCGACCAGGCTGGCCAGCGTGGAAATAGTAGGCCTAGGTCTCCCAACATTGGGAGAGGCCTATGTCCAGCAGTAGGCAGCGACAGGCTAATTGATTGAGGTCACCAATATCGTCTGGCAATGTGGCGACTAAATGAATCCAGGTAAAACTAATATTAATGTATTCTTGCGGACTGGTTCATAGAAAAAAGACAGATTTATAAAAGTAGATGCACGTGAGCCATAGGTCACAACCACAAAACGCTGCCACTGGCATTATTTCCTTTAGTTTTCATACATTTTATATGGACTCGCCGCAAACAGAACACCGCTGCCATAATAACCTCGTGGCGACGAGCAGAGTAGCCAGAGCTCACTGGAGAGTTTTTATGCTGTCAGTGAGAAGACCCAAGGCTTGACCTGCTTTGTTTTCTGCACTGACGGCACAGAAACTCTCTGTTCTTAGAAGGTCCGCAGCACGAGTATGACGCCCTTGGTGTTGCACTCGTTCATAGACCCCGGTAAACACTTTCCATCAGATGGGCTGTGTGCTCGTCTGCCATCTGAGTGGCATAGAAAAAAAAAACACGGTTGACGCCGTTTGTTTACTGTGATAACATTTTCACAGTTTTCGGGTGAACAAAAATCGTGGAACTCCCGTCATCGTCACCTAACACTTGGGCCGACCACACAATTCACACGTTACTAAGTTTTCCCTCCTAGCAGCAATCCCTTAAGACTGCCCAGCATGTTTTTTTTATCGCATTTAGGTGGCAGACGAACACACGGTCCACCTACAGATACCCTGTAGGAATGTTCTAATACCCTTCTTGAAGAACCTCAAAATGTAGTTGCTGGGAAAAGCCACAACAGGGAGATAATTCTACACAAAACTACAGAAAATATGCCGTAGCGGCGTTTTATAATAATAAAATAAAAATTGTGTATTATCAAGCTACAGGGACTCATAGTGTGTTAGTACAATTACTTAAAAAACTATGTTAGGAACAACAGGATTAAAATTAACATATATTTTATAGAAAGTACCTACCACAGGCAGATTCATCAAGATGCCGATAAAACGTGCAGCTTGATGAACCTACCAATGATTGGACCATCCAACCTCTCAGAATACACCTTCAGGATGCTTTTGCTTTTGGCTTTAAAGTAAAATACGTAATACTTACATCAGTCAAAAGTATTCAAAGATATAAATTATTATAATTATAATTGTTTTAATAAAGTTATAAGAAATGCGATAGGTACATAATAACAAGCCTTCAACTTCAACTTTTTCTGCGAGTAGAGCTACCGCAATTTCGCCAAAAAATGCAAGCTGTCTTGAAGTTCCAATGACTTTTGATTGACCATGTCAAGTCCATAGACATCTCTTTACCTCTAGTAGACTAGTCTACCATTATGAAATTTTAAGCTATTATTTTATAGCAGGTTAAATTTAGATGGCAGACAAGCACACGGCCCACTTATGGAATTGGGCGCATCACAACCCTGTGAGATCCTTCTTATGCCCTTCATGAAGAACCTCGTATTTAAAGCGGCGCGGCGGCGGTCAGAAATCATTCTACCGTTTTCTGCTTGAGATGATATAAGTACACACGTACAGCCACAGAATAAATCATAGTACCTACTACGTACGGTACAAACGTACAAAAACAATATGACGAAGTTATTATGCATGTCACTTGACTGGTCGCCACTATACTGCGCGGGCCTGAGGGTGACGGGTGGAGCCGCCCGTCACCCTAGCAGAAGCAAGCCACGGCGGCGGCGCGCATCGTAGGACGATGCGCGCCACCCCACACCGGGGACGAGTCGAGGACCGCGTGGTCCCCCCTCCCGAGGAGGGCTAGACCGAGAGGGATTGATCCTCGCCACTATACTGACACGACCAAATTGACATACACTTTGGTGAGAACCAACTCAACTTCACTAGGAACTCGGTACACGGTGATCGACGGATGAGGCTCCGCTCCTCTCAAGGTTGACAGGTCAGACGGCGGCCATTTCCATACGGGACGTATAAATCAAAACAAAGGGAGGTGGAATCAGTGGATTCCGAGATGAACGCTTCGGATACAACCAGGAACACTCACGTCACTTACGAAACGGAAGGAATTAATGTACAAGAAAAAAAGGAAACGACATATAATCGACAGACTTAATTCGTCACAATAAATCATACATGCATACAGAGGCAGAGGTGTATTAACACCCGCATTTCGCCAATTATGATTTTTGGTCCCACGTGATAGGGGGCGAGCCTTTTGCCGTCAAGAGGGCACTTAGTCATGGTGTGTATGTTTACTGTAGGATGGAGAACAGCCCTCAGTCGCCTTCTTCAACACCCAAAGGAAGAGATCCGGAGGATTCTACTCCACTGGGATCAGTCGCAACTCAGCCGCCGACGAGGCAAGGTCTCCGAAGTCGTCGTCGCCCGGCCCTGCGCCACTGAAGATGTCGACCGCAGTGATCGACGAAACGTCTGGAACGTAAGTTTCACATGGACCACGGCCAAACAGCCCGGAAGCAGTATATTCTACGATTTTGATGAGTACTTATTTTAAGATTTCATCTTGTAACTAGCACCACCTAGCTGTGAGTGCAAGCAACAGGTGCGGATATTAATTTTAATAGCTGGTTAACTCGTTTAGCTGGCGGCCGGGAGAGTAATCTCGGATAGCGGATAGATTACTTCGCAGTCAGATTACCTTCTAACCATACAGGTATATACGCAAGTGTATTAAATTCTGTAGGTGTAGGTTAATACGAACGCTTTAAATGAGTGGTTAATTTGATTTAGAAGTGTTGTTCTGAGACATGCATTGTTGAAGTTATACTTTTGGCGCATTACGGAAAAAATATGAGAGTAAATTGTTACGATGCGCGCGCACACCGTCGCGAAAAACCGACACTCTTGAGTTAGCTTTAGTCAACATTTTAGTTCTTCAAAAGATGTGTAACTTCTAACTCGTGTATTTTCATCGGCTTCCCGTTTGAACATTTTACCTTTCGCCACTGAGACATACTACCTATAGAGCATACAAGTCTGGCTTGTGCGGCTTATGTAGCAGCGACTGTCGTCTGATCTCCCATAAAGCGAATGTCATTGCATTGTACTCCCATATCTCAGAAGAGAGCTTGCACCCATGTTAGGAATTTCGACAAATTCATGAGATCGAGATAGCTATCTCATCTCGATTCGAGATAGTTGACGACGCGCGTATGTTGGTCCTGCAGAGCCCCGCGTCTATCAATCAGCACCTTTTTGCTGGCAAGGTTGGCTTGGCTTGGAGGGCCCCCTTCTGAGACCCTCGAAGCTTTCGAAGGTTTTGAAACTCTTGTTAAGGTGCGTTTAGACCAAACGAGCGAATGCTCATTCTTTCCGCTCTACATCAAATTCTTTTAGTGTAAACAGTGATAGAACATTCGATCGTTGTTCTTTCTTTGAAAACAAGGTTGTATTAAGAAATAATGCTCTTAGAATGCTCTAGCTCTATATTCTTTTGGTCTAAACGTACCTTTATGAAGATCGAAGTGGAATAGCAAGTGCTTCTCGATCCATTGAGGGATTGAAATAAGAGATCCAAGTATCCGTCGATTGGACCACTGCTTTATTTTTTTTTGATTTAAGGTCAAAGTTCAAAAATATTGAAATATTGCATTTTTCTCGTAAACGGCAGATGTTAACGCAGAAGAAGGTTAAACAAAGTTGTAGATCATGTAATTACCTACAAAATTATCACTTTTTTATGTACGGGTCACCATTTCAGGTACATCGCGATAAATAAATAAAACTTAGAAATATAACTAAATTCTGTAATGCCTAAAAAGTATCTACATTAGCAAACTTAATAATAAAACTATAAAATAAATTATGTCAAAAATCAAAATATTAACAAAAGTTAAAAAAAGCATCGAATAACACCTTCATGTTTCGGCTTTGTTCTTCTAGATCGATTATACCTTCATCCGGGGATTCCCAGGGTTTTTACTTTCTAGTTTAAATATCATGCTTGCTTATTTACTTCTTGGCTGCGGGTGCGGGCGCGGGCGCAGCTCCTTTTGGTTTTGGTGGGTTAGACATAAGGATAATGATCTCAACCTTGGTGTGGGAGCTTTCTCTCTTGGGGTGGTAGAACCGCCCGTCATTGCGGTTCATTGGTTCCAACGGAGTATTGTGCCATCCATAGCTGAAAAGGAACAAGTGTTCAGTGTATAGCTTTATCAATCGAAGTTTTTTTTTCCAGTTTACTAATATTTTAAGCCCGATATCGATGGGAGCCGTGGACATCCACCCGCGTGGATATAGGTTATCGTGACTTTTGTTTATATTACTGAATCGATTGGGATAACACAAGCTGATCGAAGCCTTTCCAAAAAACCCACATTAAAAATTATTCACTAAACTAGTTTTTGTGTCCATACCCAACAAACAATATTTCAATTTTTTTTTTCAAACGCAACATATTTTTATTTTAATACGAGTATATCAGATTCAATGTATTAAGGAGATACAGTTGTACTTTTACATACAGCTTTTTAAGGCAGATGCTTCACAGAAAATGTCAAGTTTCAGCCAAATCCGCAATTAGACTGGTAATAGCAGACCCCAGACTCCAAGTTACAAGCTTTCTTATCGTTAGGATGAAGAAGATTCAATTGACATGTACCCGATTACTTCACAATTTTAGAATAGAGTTTGTGAAATTGTTTAATATAGACCAGCGAATATGATTATGATTTGAAGTCAAACATAGGCTACTTTTATGCGTGATATTGGTTCTCATGAGTCGTCAGAGCCTTAAGGCGCGATTTATATAGAAGAGACGTGGCGGGGACGTATGACGTGGCGTGACGTCACTAAAGTGACGCGCCATCGCATCGAGCGGCGCGCGTCACGTCATTGATTATTTTTATTTATTTGATGCATGGTTGTGCTCTAGAAAAAAAAATGTGCTGTAGAAAAAAGTATTTTTTTTTTTCTTTCTTGACGTTATTGTACCCTATGTAAGGTTTATATTGTTACCTACTTAAATTGCCACCACCAAATGTCCCCGCCACGTCTCTTCTGTATGAACCGCGCCTATATCTGACTTGTCTAATTACAGAACTTCGGTATCACCAATTTGTTGTGGAGGTCAGTGGCAGTCGCTTCACGGAAAATATCTAAACTCAGCCGCATCATAGTCAGACTGGGTCGGAGGGCGTGTACCGACCTCCGCTCCCCATGAGCGCGGGCCTGAGGGTGACGGGTGGAGCCGCTCGTCACCCTAGCAGAAGCAGGCCACGGCGGCGGGTGGTGCCGCTCGTCACCCTAGCAGAAGCAGGCCACGGCGGCGGCGCGCATCATAGGGCGATGCGCGTGCGCGCCCCCACATACCGGGGGCGAGTCGGGGACCGCGTGGTCCCCCGTCCCGCGGGCCAGACCGAGAGTAATGGCCCTGGGTCAGCCGGGGTGCGAGGGTTATGTCGCGAAACAACCTCACTTTCGGCCTAGCACATCGACCCACAGACGGCGCGCGGTTTAGTCGGTTCGAGTCCGACATAACCTCCCCCTCCGCCTCCGGAGGGGTTATCCATGGGGATTTCCCGCACATAAAAAAAAGTCGTTCTGGAAAGCCGACTCCAAGTGAGTTGGAAATGGCTCATAGAATGATGAGACTCCCATGTGTAGCGGGAACAAGGCTCCTTATGTTAATAATAATGTTTACTGCTTACACCATAGCTTCAGTGGCAGGTGAAGGGTATTTGTTCTTAGGCCCTTTAGCTCTTGACTGCGATACATTATGCGCATAATTGTCCACTCGCTTCGTCTGCTCCGGGGTTTCGTTGGTGATTTGATCGTGTCGGGCGTAAAACTTTGTCGATACAGGTATAGCTGAAAATTAAAAGGGGGTTACCATGAAACATTCGTAAATTCGGAGTCGCATGAAATACTAGCACTTAGCCATGTATATATGATATCATGAAAACACTTTGGGTTTAGGCGAACCCGTCACATACAGCCTTTGGACTTGCTTTCGGGATAAATGTGTTACATGTATTCCATTACTCGTAACTACAGTCCCCAACTGTGCATATTTTGGGTTCCTGACATAGGCCTCCAATGGCCGACGTTCCCGTGGTCGACGACCCCGAAGCCAATTTTTTTATTATTTGTTATATCATGAGTTTTTATATAGGTAAGTCATGGTCATGGTAGTCAAACTCGTTATTCTGAAGACTCGTATCCGATGGGCAACAAACTTCCAACACGTGTTGCGCAACTGGTTCGGTTACGTCGCGCAACGCGTGATGTTACCAGCTAACACGAGACATGACGCGCGGCTCGTTGTTTGTTCGATTCGTACATTATTCCACGTACTTGTGCATCTTTGTTGTGAAACATTGTACAACGTGGTACGCAACAATGCTACTTAATGAGGGTTTTATACTAACATCCGAAATTAGGACGGTATATCTTGTAGTTTCTGAAGTTCTTCACCTCTCGGTAAATGATCTCATTCAGCATGTGAATGTCGATCAAAGGCCGCGTACCAAACGTGCACTTCCCGCCCACAGCCGCCATTATTGCTTGAAAAATAATTGTAGGAACTTAGGTAATTATTTTGTACTAGCTTTCCGTCGGCACCACCCGAGTGGCATTCTGAATGCGTTCCCGTTCAACCTTATACGCGTGATTGAGCAACAAAGATCTTTACAAACTTTCATATACTTAATTTTCATTCCATACATATACTCACGCCTGTAAATCTCCGAAGGGGTAAGCAGAGGTGTTTGTACACCCACATTTCGCCAACTATGATTTTGGTCCCAAGTAATAGGGGGCGAGGTTATTATTGTCCAGTGGGCACTTAGTCATGGGCTGTATGTCTACTGTCGGATGAAAAACAGTCCTATCCCTCAGGCGCGGTTAGTACAGAAGAGACGTGGCGGGGACGTATGACGTGGCTGACAATTTAAGTAGCACAATATAAACCTTATGCAGTGTACAATAACGTCGATTTTGTCTTTGAGGAAATTGCCGCCCACAGGCGATGTCCCGCCACTAAAGTGACGCACCATCGCCTCGAGTGGCGCGCGTCACGTCATTTTCGTTATTGTACACTACATAAGGTTCATAATTGTGCTACTTAAATTGTCCGCTATCGCCAAATGTTACCGTCACGTCTCTTATGTATAAACCGCGCCTTCGTCACTTTCTACGACACACACCAGAAGAGATGGGTTGGCTCTATTCTATACCAGTGGGCAACAACACGGCTATTTTCATTCATTTCATTAGTAGGAGTATAATCACTACTGTGTGTCACGCACAGTGATATGTGCGCTGTGCGTGACACAGTGGTGCTTATATTTAAGGTAATTAAATGTTACTTAATAGCCAATCTCGTTGCGAATAATACTGTACCCACACCTTCACAGGACTGTGGGACATGAATGATGGCTACGGACATGGGCTACAGTGAACTACAATGTCTTATTATCCTCTGAAGCCGGTGTTCCACGGTGTTGGGTTTCAAGGACGCAGAAACGGACGCATCACAGACAGTCTTGTACGTGCGCGCCTCTACAGACGGGTCTCCGTTTTCACTAGCCACATTCCATGGTGTGATTAGAGTACGAGCTGCCACGCACCATCCGTGAAATCGCCGTGGAATGATGGCTTAAGAACTAACAAAGATACAATGAGGATTTTTAATTTTTATGCTTTTAAGTATAAACTTACCTGATGTATATTCAAAAGTTATAAGAAAAAGAACTAAAAAAAATTAACAGCCGTCTGAACGGTTACAAAAAATCTCTCGAATGACACTGTCATTCAATATAGAATTTAGTTTAGGTCTGTGGTTCTTTCGAATTATCTATGGAAAGAGTGCTTCTTTATTTTTAAACCACTTACAATAAATAGGTACCGTGGTGCAACTAATGGGAAGTGCTTTACCAGGGGCGCCACATTCGAGCTGCCGATCCTGTTGTGAAACTACTCTGGTAGTTCTCTTCTTCGTCTAGAAGAACCCCAAAATGTAGTCGCTCGGAAAAAACCACAGCAGGAAGTTCATTCCCCAGCTTAAGCAAGTGTGGAGTGAAGTTCTTTTCATACCAGACTGTGAGTACCGCTTCTGGTCGCAACGTGTAAGGATGAATGGTCTGTGACGAGCAGTTTAATTATAGAATGTAGCCCTGGGCAACATGTCGAACAATTCATCTAAACACACACCATTGCATTGCTGTCGATCTTGTAGGAACCATTTTCTATACCACTTAGGTGGCAGACAAGCTCACGGCCCACCTGATGGATAGTGGTTACCGTGGCCTATGGGCGTGTGCAACACCAGAGGCGTCACACTCGCGCTGCCGACACTGTTACCCTACTCACAGCCAGGAACTCAAGATGAGGTTATTATGACCGCGGTATCCTGTAAGGCGGAGGTACCGTCGTGTCCTACCTCCTACAAAAAAAGACGGGTTGCACTCCGGGAGTGCCGGCAGAAGTGAAAACTTTTTCTTTCTTTCATTCTTCGTAATATACAGGGAAAAAGATAAAAGAACATACCATACCTATAATATAGCGCCAATCATAGAACCTATCACTAATTTTCTGTCCGAGCTTAACACTTTTTACCCATCCAATGCAAAATGCAATCCAATAAAGAAGTTTTCACTTCAAAAATCCTAATGAAAAACCTTCTAATGCCTTTCTTGAACTACCCACACAATATATTATAATTGACTCTATAGTTTTGCCATTTAATCTGTGCTTTTTATTACTTTATAGATGAACATACAACGATGTTCAATACCTATAGGAATAAGAAACTTGATTTACTCTGATACTCCATAGATTCCTTTTACGCACAAAAGTCAATGTGATTTCGATGAGGTAATTAATTTACTCTCTAATCCGACATTAAAAGGCTCGGCCACGTGTTTCGGCTTAGCGGCGTGTGGCGAGGCAAATGAGCCACGGGTGGGCTTACCCATACCCACCTATACCACGTAGGTACTGATCAAGAGTATTACCGGTGAGGTCATTGTGCGATATTTTGGATGAAGGTACCTGTTTATACTTACTTACTTTACTTTCTTTGGCGTTATAACCCTTTGTGGGCCTTGGCCTCTTCAACAATGACTTTCCACTCCCGACGGTCCTTGGCTTTACTTCTCCAGTTGGTGAACTTTTTCATGGCCTTGAGGTCTTCCTCTAAATAGTCTAGGTACTTATTTATAACAAACGTGAAATATACCACTAAATATGGTACATTTGTCGCCAAATCCATACTTAATATAATAAATAGGAAAGTGTATGTGTGTCTGTTTGTCCGTCTCTCACGGCAAAACGGAGCAACGAATTGACGTGATTTTTAAGTGGAGATAGTTGAAAAGATGGAGAGTGACATAGATAATTCTTTATTGTACACCAACAGATTTACAGTAGGACAAGTAGGTAGCATCTACAAAGTTTAATGTACAATGGGCGGCCTTATCGCTGGAAGCGATTTCTTCCAGGCAACCTTGGGATGGACAGCAGTGTGATAAAAATTGAGATATGGTGTAGTTATCAGATAAGCTATATACTTACTTAATAAAAACCAAATGAAGGGAGAGAGATAATTACAAGTAGATATACAACTTTACATAAAATATTACAAACAAATACAACTATAACACATAAATATATATATTATTATAAGGAAATAGTACATACTTATAAGAAGACTAAACATTGAGTGTGAATATAATGATGATCCATCATAATGTACAAGATGATAGGTAGTGATCATTTACCATTCTTTTAAATATATCTAGAGATTTTGTCTGTCTTATGCTTACCGGCAGTGCGTTCCATAAGCGCACAGCCCTGACTGTGAACGACTTGTCAACAAAATCAGTGGAATGCATTGGCATTCTCAGCCTCAAATTCTCAGATGACCTCAGGCATCTCGTATGTGTGTCATGGAGGAACTGGATTCGTTCTTTGAGATAAATGGGAGTGGTGAAATTAAACAATACATTATATAACAATGTTAGAATATGAGCATTCCTGCGAAGCCGAATTGGGAGCCACTTGAGTTGGTTACGGAAATCTGACACGTGATCATACTTGCGTAGACCAAATATGAATCTGATGCAAAAAAAATTTAAGTCGCTCAAGTCTATCTAGTTGCTCCTCTGTGAGATCGGGATAGCTGACATCGGCGTAATCTAGAACAGGAAGAAGAAGTGATTGTGCGAGTGCAGTCTTAGTGGCAATTGGAAGGAAGTTCCGAAGTCTTCGTAAGGCACCCGCTGACGCAAAAAGTTTTCGACTGGTTTCCTGTAACTGGATATTCCAAGAAAATGATTTATCCATGTAGATGCCCAAGTTCTTGACACTATCGCTAACTGGTACGACCGCTCCGCCTATAATAATCTGAGGAAGCTGGGTCCAATTTATTTTGGAAGTCAACCTTGGACTACAAATAAGAATTATTTGTGTCTTAGATGAATTTAGGGTAAGTCCATGGTTCTTGCTCCAATCGTAAATCCGATCCAGGTCCTTGTTGAGCACAGTAAATGCATTAGACAAGTTGTTTGGAGGAGCTTGGGTGTAAATTTGTAGGTCATCGGCATAAAGGTGGTAGGATGAAAGTAGTTTATCGGAGATCGTATTTATAAAAATGGCGAAAAGTAACGGAGATAGAACGCCACCCTGCGGTACACCAGCGACCGTGTTGCACCAGGAAGAATAAGATTCTTCGACGCGAACACGCTGGTGGCGACCAAACAGGTAACTACGAAACCACGCAATAGCCGTTGGGTTCTTTTGTATCTTTGTAACCCCCTACTTCCCTACAATGGCGGGTGAAATTTGTATGGAGCTTTCCGCTATTTTCAAGTAAGAGAGAATTATAATTAATTAAAAGAAATTGAAAGAGAGCTTAAAATTATTATTTTTAGCTCTCTTAGGTACTTGAAAATAGCGGAATGATAACAAAAAAACAAAAAAAATGTGCATTATTTCTTTTTGAAAATCTGTCCCCAACCCCTTAAACGTAGGGGTGAAATATTATATGGTACTTTTCGCAGTTTTCAAGCTAGGAACCTAAAAATCGGTACACAGACTCTTTGTTACCAACGAAAATACCTGCCTTATGTTTTTTGGAAATCTTCCCCACCTCCTAAAATAGGGGATGGAAATTTGTGTGAGTGTCTCCGCAATTAATACAGGTTTTATGATAAGGTGTAGGGGTGGATTAGACCTTGAGAAAGGATATAGGCTATGTTTGGTCGAGGGCAAAAGCTAGTTTATCTATAATTCTCCGCCTAATATGACACCGACACTCACACATGGTTAGATATCGGATCCGATATCCGATATCCGACATCCGATATCGGAGGAAGTCAAATATCTCTCTTTCACATTGTCCGGCCCGATATCGGTTATCGGGGCCAACACCACTGTTTTGGCCCGATATCGGAACACAAAGAAACTAAAACAGCGACTGCAAGCAATTTTCGACCTTAATGACATTTTCTGAGTTACATGTCTTTTCGCTTTAATTGACATCTTTCTTTTCTTTTCTTTCTTTTTTTATTCCTAGCATCCCTAATTAGTCTGTGCTATCGAGTAAATGGCCGTATCGGGCCGATTTTATCGGATAAGGCTGCTCGCCCACGTCCGATAAACGATGACCGACTTTTTGTAAGAGAAAAATAGAACGTACTGCTCGCAACAGTGGAACGCCCACGTCCTACAAAAAGTCGGTCAGAAATAAAATCGGTGTATCCCGACCGATCCGATTATCGGTGAAAAATGGAACGTTCGGGAATGTATGCGTAAACGCACACTACTCACCGACAGTCGGCCGCATGCAAGGGAAGGACAAGGAAAAAAAAATTGACACTATTGACAGCGATAAGTCTTGCTCAGCTGTATTATTTTAGGATTGTATACTTCATAATCATTCATTATTTCACTATACTTAGTATTTAAGTGAGATATTTACTGATTGATTGGAACCAGTACTATCGCAGCTTATTAAACTATCGATAGTATAGGCTATGGCTATCGATAGTATAGGCTATGGCTATCGATACTATCGATAGTATTGATACTATTGGTGCTAATGCTATCGATAATATCGATACTATTATTGTAAATAAATAGTATTGCCTTGACTCAGACCAACGATAGTGTTGATACTACGCCGAGGCGGGAGCTTGTGGCGGCCCTGGGGGTGAGAGTGCTCACGCTCTCCACCCTGCTCGCGGCGATGGTCCGCTGCGCGGATGCGTGGGCGGCCAGCGCCTCTTTCTGCGAGCAGGTCATGCTCGCGAAGGAGACAGCAGAGCGGGCGCGGCGCGGTGAGCGAGAAAGACTCGCTGACATCGCTGCTCGCGCCCGAAGGCGGCTCGGGCGTCGGAGGGCGCTTACAGACCTCCGCCCCCCATGAGCGCGGGCCTGAGGGTGACGGGTGGAGCCACCCGTCACCCTAGCAGAAGCAGGCCACGGCGGCGGCGCGCATCGTAGGACGATGCGCGCCTCCCCACACCGGGGTTGAGTCGGGGACGGCGTGGTCCCCACCTCCCGAGGAGGGCCAGACCGAAAGGGATGGCCCTGGGTCAGCCGGGGTGCGAGGGATATGTCGCAAGACAACCTCACCTTCGGCCTAGCACCACGACCCACAGACGGCGTGCGGTTTAGTCGGTTCGAGTCCGACATAACCCACCCCTCCGGCTCCGGAGGGGCGGGTATCCGTGGGGATTTCCCGCACGTAAAAAAAAAAAAAAAAAAAAAAAAGTGTTGATACTACTGATTATATCGATACTATCGATAGGGTATCGATACTATTGAAATGACGTCATCTATCGATAGACTATCGATAGTTTAGCGATAGTCGACTATCGATTGGCAACCCTTATAGCCACAGACAAAGTGGCGGACGTGTGCGTTGAGACGGTCACAAAATCGGTCATAAGAATCGAAGGAAAAATCGAACCGTTTATCGGTCCTACAAAAAGTCTGACGTGGGCGGGCAGCAACTAAGGCCGACTCAACGCACACGTCCGCCACTTTGTCTGTGGCTATCGAGGGAACAGCACGTCATGGACTGAGAGAATCTCAAGGTGGATTAGTACAGAGGAAGGTTTGTCTTCGGCTTTTCAGGAACAGAAGTGCCAAAAGAAAGTTCTGGGTTGATTCAATAATTTCTTAGAGATTATTGAAGGGGATATTTTACGTTCGTGATGCTGATCTGAGACTTCGACCAGACAAGTTTTTTAAATATTATAGAATATCAATCAATACATTTGATGAGCTGCTGGCATTAGTAGAAAAAGCTATTACACATCAGGACACTGTTATGAGGAAGTGCATTCATCCAGAAGGAAGGCTAGCTGAAACACTAAGGTCAGCAATAAAAAAAAATAATCAAACGGATTTATTGAATTTTTATGACCAAATATAACTTCAGTCTTGAAAAAGTAAGCTTCTCAAATATGTAATTAATTAAGTGAACACAATATTATTTATTTACTAAAATCACAGAATTATTATACCTTTTTTATTATTTTTGTAATTAACTTGTTGCCTAACTTTAACTACTTTTTTGCGTATACATTCTGCTTTTATCTTATAATTATTAAATATATATTTATTATATAATTATATAAATTTTCCTAAATATGTCATCACTTTACTTACTTAAGTCACAGATGCTTGATTTGGTATACATTTTTAATTACTTTTCTTAATTTACTTGTTGCCTAATTTTAACTATTATTTTGTGTAATCTTTTTGCTTATATCTTATAATTTTTACTTATATCAAAAATAGAATTACTGAAATTACGGATTGATTACTAAAAACACGCACGTCCTGCAAGCACGTCCTGGTGCTAACTGCTATTGAAAACATCTTGAAAATAGTTTTTGGAAACAACCGCTTAAAAAGAAAAACAGTGTAAAAACTACGGCTTAAATCAGCATCTTACAAAATTGTAATAGAAAACTGAGACTTGAATAAATATAATATCCACTTACCGAATTTTGTTTTTCCTATACATTGCACCTAGAATTTAAGGAAAGGCATATTTCTTCCCATAATGTTTTCTTCTCGTTTATATCGTGATACTCGGCCAATCCTGTGTCGTATAAAGCAGGCCGCTTTTCTACTTCTTCGATCCAACTCTCAATATCGACCTCCATCGCAACACGACACGTCCTTGTCCTTCCCTTGCACGCGGCCGGCTGTCGGTGAGTAGTGTGCGTTTACGCATACATTCCCGAACGTTCTATTTTTCACCGATAATCGGATCGGTCGGGATGCACTGATTTTATTTCTGACCGACTTTTTGTAGGATGTCGGCGTTCCACTGTTGCAAGCAGTACGTTCTATTTTTCTCCTACAAAAAGTCGGTCATCGATTATCGGACGTGGGCGAGCAGCCTAAATGTGTAAACAGCACAAGGTCTCGGCTATCGGATGTCGGCTATCGGCGTCCGACACCGATATCGGATATCGGATATCGGATGAGTGTGAAAACGCTCTAAGGAAATAGGAGCGTCGCAGAGAGGAGGCCCATGGAAGTTGCTGGAGACTACATAGACCTTAACGATGATGCGATATGCCGTCGACTCGATAAAAGAAGAAGAACATAGAGCTTGTCCCCAAAATAGTAAATCGTTTGTCAAAATATTTTGATGGCAGAATTACTGTTTTGATGACAAACCCAATGATTTTGATGACATCAAACCTATTACAATCACAGACATTCACGAAATTAAGCCTCGTTTTTAGATAAATTTCACAAAACACGAACGTTTTTTTCCATTCCATCGGTAGATATATCTTAATATATTTAAATCTCGTGTCACAATGTTTGTCCTCAATGGACTCCTAAACCACTTAACCGATTATAATAAAATTCGCACACCATGTGCAGTTCGATCCAACTTGAGAGATAGGATAGTTTAAATCTCAAATTATAGTCCGATTCGCGATAACCGACATTCACGCGGGCGGAGCCGCGGGCGACAGCTAGTAGTTTATACGTATTGTAACTTTTAATTTATCTAAGGAATTCCCCTTGGGCTCGGATTGTTTATTGTTACTGGTACATAACATGTGACGACAGCGGACATCTCGTATCAGTCAAAAGGGCAGTAGGTCGTAGAGTCCTGCCTCTCTAGTTGGCAACATTCTATTGTTATTTGTCATGATAGCAGGCGGTTAGAATATGTTTACGTACCCTAATAAATTTACAATTCGTTACACGTACGATGTCAAATGACGGTCTGTCATAGGGCTGTATCTTCAGGACACGTAGTACAGAATATGAAAGCTTCAAAAATGTACATAGTTCTAATGAATCTAAAAAGTTTCTTATTATGGGAAAATCCGGTCAGATACGCCCTTTGACCCGACCGGCGGAGGTGGTTATGTTAAACTCGAACCGACCAAAAGTGTAAGGTTACCCATAAAGCATTTCCCTCGCACTCCAGCTGACCTAGGGCCATTTCTGATTTTGATATGGTCCCTCAGGGAGCTTGACTTAGACCCTGTAAATCTAATTGAGGCCTATACTTACCTTCTTTCGCCATTCTAACTAGAAGCTATTCAATTCAAACAATTGAAATTACTCTAAAATTTTCCAAAATGATAGGCATTCACCAAATATTTCCACTCAATAGATGATAATATGATTTCAATTCAAAAGAATACCATTAATAAATGAAAAATTTTAATAAATGAGGCGTCCTTCCGGCGACGATCCTTGCCGTGAATTTAAAACCTTCATCTCGGCGTTATATCTCTCATTCTTCGCGGCTCGGAGCGCGTGAGGTGCCTGAAGAAGGTGCTATGCTCATAAGCGGAGCGGATCGCGAGAGTATTCCTTCATCTTTACACTAGTTCCGGTCACATCCGTGGCCCCGGCCGGGGTCCGCTTACCAGCTTTTAGTTCTCCACTTCGCACGGTCTTGGGTATTTATGGTAAGGAGATATTGGCTATTGTCACGTCAGACTATTGTCAGCAACTAACGCGCCACGTCATCACTTTTTGAATCTTCCTCTCATATTGTTGATCGATAGCACTTGGTGGAACTTATAATTTAAAAAGGCAATTGACATGTAAGAGAATGCCGTAAGGAGAAACAGGTTAGATTTAATTATAAAACATTGTGGAAAAGTACAAGCGCGTACTCAATATATGTACATGTCAATCATCAGGACAGTCATCATGGAGAAGAAAAAAGACCAAGAAAGACGTCTAGTCTCTGGAGAGAAAGGATAAGGAGAGCGGACCTCGATTAGAAACGGGAAAAGGCCAGAAGAAGAAGAACATAACTTTTTTTTTATACAACTTAGGGGGTGTAGTGGTTACCCCGTGGCCTGCGGCCGTATGTAATACCAGGGGTGTTACACTCGTGCTGAAGAAACATTCTAATGCCCCTCTTAATAAACCCTATATTGTACTCGCTAGGGAAAACCACAGCGGGGTTCACGCAGTTATTTTAAATAAGTCGCTCCGCTTGTAACGCACCGATAACCTAACAAAAATTCCAATCGCCTATCGTATCGGCGCCGATATTGCGGGCCCTAGTGAAACCGACACCGTCGCCCGCTATTTCATAAGACGTATAATTGAAATAGCCGCAAAATACCCCAAGAGCGCATCGTTGCGCGTCGCGTGCTAAGGTGTGCGGCCGAACTGCGGTTACGAGCCCGCGTTTTATTATACGCAGGAACGTCCAAGAATGTTCGCAATGAAAATGTGAATGTATGATGAAATAATAATTATTATTGAGGGGAAATACGGTACAGGAAGGGAGATATCTGATTGGGAACGGTGCAGAATAGGTATGGTTGTTTGGTATCTAACCTGCTGTGGTTTTCTCGGCTCAGTGGGTGTGAAGGTTTAATTACCTCATTTAAATGTAGCTAGGTTCGGTTTTGACAAATCATATCTGCTGAAGATAAAAAAATATTTTGCGTTTTTCTTTGTAATCGAATTGAAATCACACGTTTTAAAACTTGTTGTTACTGAATAGGGCTCTGCTGGAAGTTTTATATATATCTTAAAGTTTTCCGTGATCGGGAAACCTCGTTACGTCGATAATAGCTCACATTACGTAAAATCAAACTTTCAATTACTAACATTGTTGCTAACAATACAGGTTTTAAATACATTGTAAGATTACATTCAAGACGTTTTTATGGATGACTAGCTGCAGCCCGCGATTCTTCTCAAATACAAACCTTTACTGCGGTAGCAAAAAGTAGACGAAGGAAACACGTTAGCTGGCAAGGAGTTTCAGGTCTTAATGCTTTACAATTTGTTATTTATATTCATGTAGAGTAGCAAAGCTTTAATGAAATTATTGACCAATCAGGTCTAGGTACAAATATAGTACAGAGTGGAAATCGAAACCGTGACCACCGAACTTAGCAGTTGAACGCTATCAAGAATAATCAGGAATAAAAAAAAGAACCAGCTCCTCTAGACAAGTGACAATTCGTTTGATGGAATAGAATGACGAATGTAAGACGTAGATTTGACGTATTTGACAGTCGGTAACGCATGTTATAACCGTCAAATCCCATACATTCGTCATTCTATTCCATTCCATGTCAACGAATTGACATTTGTCTAGAAGGGGTGGTATTAAGAAAATAAAAAACACTGCAGTTGAACCGCTAGTTGCGACGTTCCACTTCGGGACGCGAATGAATTCTCGGGATGTCGGCGACGAGTGGCTATAATCACCTTGATAACTGCCAAAGGACCTGGCGTGAAAACAAAAAAAAATACTATTATAATTTTAATAGTGTATTATGGTACAAGTGTGTAAAGTTGGTGATTACCGCTGAGGCGTTGACCCGAGCTGTTAGGAGAGGATTTATCTACTCTCATACCGAAATGTAACTAAACGACTAAACATTAAAAAAATATAAACAAAACTTTAATGGTGTTCTTTATTTCTTTTTTTTTCTTTTGTTCCTTTAGGAATAGGCTAAGGTGGTATGACCATGCTGCCTTGTCCTCAGTGGATGGCGGTCTTTACGCATCAAAATAAATTTTAATACTTCTGGTGATTTTTTTCTATATAGTCTGTGGATGCGGTGCAACACGTATTAACTGTTGCACCGCATCCACAGACTATATAACACGTATTATATAATTTCATTATTATATTAATCATGAGATTAGATAAATCTTAAAATACTCGCAGACTCGTATTTTATTAGAGAAGCAATTAGTACCTAAATGAGCAGTTACTTACTTACTTACTGCCAGCACACCGCGACCGGACGGGTGATCTGCCCTTCGGTGTGGGCCATTTCACCCATTTCCCCTATTTATCCTGTAACGGATAGGGGTGCCCGGCAATCACGGCGTATCGTCAAAACTGCCTGTTCCCTTGCAAAAACTTACAATCTGTTCCACCCTTAGATTGGGAATGTCTTCGAGATCTAGTTCATACGTTCCCATCTTTTCAGCGAGTACATGGGACATTCGGCCAGCAGGTGGATGCTGGTTTCCTCGGCATCCATGCACTCTGGGCATTTGGGATCAGTTTTCACTCCTATTAGTGTCAGGTGCCTGTTCAGTCGGCAGTGGCCTGTTATCACTTCTACGACAAGCCTCATATTTTTCCTGGATAATTTCATCAGTTGACTTGTTCTTTTTGTGTCTAAGCTTTTTATGAAAATCTTCGACTGTCTCGTGACAGGCGATGATTTCCATCTTCGATTGGTTTCTGCCACTATGCTCCGGCTGATGACTCCCTTGGTGATTTCGTGGGCTATTGGCAACCTGGGTTCAGGGCCCACTTGGTTTTCATCAGCTCCTTTCCTGGCCAACTCGTCGGCTACCTCGTTGCCCATATTGCCCTCGTGTCCGGGAACCCAGGCAATCGTCACGTCGTTTGCTCTGGACAGACTTTCCAGCGCCTTTTTGCATTCCTTTACCATTGCCGAGGTAGTCTCTATCTTGCCTAGGGCCTTCAGCGCCGCTTGGTTATCGCTGTAGAGTGTGACCTTTTCGGCATTCAGGTCTTTTGTTATATCCGCGCACTCCTTGATGGCAAAGATTTCTGCTTGGAATACACTTGCATACTTGCCCAATGTTGTTGAGCTGTTTATCTCTGTCCCGTCGTCGCATTTAATGTGCACCCCGGAGCCAGAGAGCTTCGTTGTTACCTTTCTGGAGCCGTCTGTATAACAGACAATGCCATATGTGTCTATGTTCCAGTATTTCTTGTCAAAGGTTCTCTCTTTCTTGATTAGGTCATTGTTTGAGAGAATCATTGACAGTTTGTCTTCATAGTCCTGACTGATCTTGGCATGGCCACCATCGAATGCGTTTGCTGTCCAGAGGCCAATGCTTCTTAGTTTGAACCATCGTTCAACTGCTTTCTTTTTCGCCTCTACGTCTAGTGGGTTTAGTCCCAGTATTATCTCTAGCGCGGTAGTAGGTGTTGTTCTCATTGTACCCGTGGTCATTAGTGCTGCCATTAAAGAATGCCTGTGGGCCTTGTCTAGTTCTTTTTTATTGCTCCCTATGTTGGCTCTGTGCCACCATACCAGGACACCGTGCAGGCTTCTCAGCATAATTATGGCCTTATAGATCCACAATACTATGGCCGGTTTTATTCCCCAGGTTCTTCCTATAGCTCTTTTACACTGCATCATAGCCATTTTGGCCTTCGAGCATGCGTTGCTTATGTGAGTCTGGAATGTCAGTTTGCTGTCCAGTGTTACCCAGGTAATTGACCTCTTTTACCTTTTCGAGATCGTGATCGTCAAGTCTTACTGGTTCAGCCCGTCCTAGTTTTCTTTTCCTCGTGAAGAGTACTAGTTTGGTTTTATCCGGGTTCAGGTCTAGGCCTCTCCTGCACCATTCTAGCGTTTTGTTGAGCCCCCTGTTCATGATATTACATATGATACTGAGGACCTTTCCTGTTATCAGAAGCACACCATCATCAGAATATACCTGTGTGTATATATGCATTCTGTTTATCTTGTTCACTAATTCGTCAATTAGCAGACACCATAGTAGGGGCTATAGGCATCCTCCTTGGGGAAAGCCTCTCCTTGCTATCACTATGCGTGTTGTTCCCGCTAACTCAGCCTGTATCAGTCGTTGGTTGAGCATGTTTCTTATCCAACCTGATATATCTTAGTTAATGACTTCGCGGTTTAGGGTTTCCTCAATTGAGACTGGGCTCGCTTTGTCGAAGGCGCCCTCAACGTCGAAGAAGCATCCTAGTGCATATTCTGTGTTGCTTATCGATCTCTGTATCCTGTTAACCAAGTTATGCAGGGCAGTCTCGATGGACTTGCCTTCCGTGTATGCATGTTGGTTCTGGTGGAGCGGAGAGCCGCTTGCGGCGACTTGGTCTCTTATTAGTCTATCCAGTATCTTCTCTAGGGTTATGAGTAGAAATGAGGAGAGGCTTATGCATCTAAAGGCTTTGGCTAAATGAGCAGTTAGTAAAATTTATCACTAACTATTTTTGATGGAACTTACTAGTTGAAATTATCTACGAACTTGCATGATATGAGTATGAAATAGGTAATTTTTTTACATCTTCTTTGTGTCGAAACTTTTTCTCTTACCGAAATTTAAAAAATCTATAACTGACTTGTGTATTATATCAATAATAAAAACACAGTTTGATTACATGTGTAATTATGTGCCTTATTGCGGTGAAATTATAGCCATTTCATGGGCAAGTGTATTGTAAAAAAAAAATATGTAAAGAATATTTAGAAGACAAACAACGTTCCCACAGAGTCGGCAGCACAAGTGTGACTCCCCTGGTTTTCCAAACGTCCGTAGGCCACGGAAACCACTTCCCATCAGGTGGGCCGTGTACTTTTCTGCCAATTAAGTGGTATATAAAAAAACCACATGAAAATGAACTATTTACTCGAATTCACAATGATACTAAATTTATAAAATTCATCAAATCTGAGCTAAAGATGTGCACCAACATATGTATTAGATCAATCAGTTCAAAGGACTTCATTGTTAATATTTATTTCCAATATTACTTTATGCTTATGGTAACCAATTATACAATGTTACTTTTCGTGAACTTACATGTCGCATAATATCGCTATACATAAACCTAGCCATTGGCCTGTAATATCACCGTAACTGCCAACGACGCCCAAATGCGAGACATATAAAAATGCTATCTTATATCAATCAACTCTTGCATTAAGGTTGCTTACAAAAAAAGGAACGGGGTATTTGAAGCACAAATAAGCAAGTTGATTAAAACTTATAATGTATACTTACGTATCTACCTAGAAACGATGGTGAAAGCCAGGTGTTTCAATCAATAGTTATTTAGTTAGCTGCACGACAAATTGCGGCCCTTCCCGATGGCCGGCGGGACTGATTCATTTGGGATCCATTATCTTTCTCCACCAGATTGAAAATATATCCCGTTTTAATCTAAAGACGAGTTAACAATTTATCTTTTATCGCATTTACATTTTTGTTGTGCAAAAACGCGTGTAACTTGTTGTACTTGATGTACCTATTCGACAAAGACATGTCACATGAAATAACATAATTCTATCGAGATTATACATACATATAATCACGCATTTCCTGAAGGGTTAGGTAGAGATGAATTAACACCCACTTTTCAACAATTACATATATTCAGCTCAGCTTACGTTCTGAACCCGTCCCCGCTGCTGACCCTTCCTGATATCGTGATGATACTATAGCGATACGGTGGCTACCTATTGGTAAAAGAATTTTCAAAATCAGTTCAGTAAATCTAGAAATTACATACTACCATGTCACAAACTCACCAACTCTACAGCTTTCTGTGTGTCTGTATGTCCGTCTTTCACGCCTAAGCCACTGAACCGATTGTGATGAAATTTGGTATAGAGGTTGCTTATACCTTGAAAAAGAGCATACGTTATGTTTCGTCGTGATAACTTCTTCTACGCGGGCGGAGCCGCAGGCAAAAGCTAGTAATAGTAGAGATAACGAAACACAATACAAACAGGGTACGTACAGGGTAGTCAGTTACAACCTTCCGCCATCTAATTCTATCTTTACATACTTTACCACCTTTCCCTACTATCATTAAATATTTTATTCGTTCTTTTTTTATACCATTTACGCAGCAGACAAGCACACGGCCTACTTGGTAGGAAGTGGTTACCGTGGCCTGTAGACGTGTGCAACATCAGAGGCGTCATCCTCTCGCTGCCGACCCTGTAAGAATGTTTCTGTGCCGTCAGTGTAGAAGAAACAGCAGGACAAGCCTTAGGTCTTTCGACTGACAGCACAAAAACTCTCCAGTGAGCTCTGGCTACCATACTCGCCGCCGGGAACACAACACGAGGTTATTATGACCGCGGTATTTTGTAGTGCGGAGGTACTTCCCCAGTCGGACTGCTCAATTGGACGGGAATACCGTCGTGTCCTACCTCCTACAAAATTCGTTTTATGCTGTTATAAATACGGTAATAATAAAATAACGCTACATAAATCGTAATAGAATCTGTTAATATAGTTCTATTTCGGAAGCGTTGGTAGCTTACAGGATATGGAGTCGGCCTCACGATCGAGAGGTCCCAAATTCGAATCCTGGTCATTACACGACCGACGTTAAATAATATAATATAAATAATAAAAAAAAAAAATATTCACGTACTAAAATATTACACTTTACGTCTGCCAAACTGTAAAACAGTTTATTGGCAGAATTAAGCTCCCTTTTTTGTATTATTTTACGCAATGAATCCACTCATAACTCAAAAAATTTAGCTTAAAGGGAATATTTGTACCACTAATAAAAAAACATCTTCAGGTCTTTGAAATATTTGGTATACTCAACTTTGATTTTGAATCTTGAAAATGTAATAATAAAATTTTCTGAATGCAACTTCTACTTAAGAACAAAATTGAACTATTATTCTAAAATAGCTATTAAAGCAAGTGATTAGTGAGATCGCGACACTGGGTAGACATTTATCGTGCGATGAGACACCCAGCTCCATTGTCCATGGTAATCGTCTCTCCTTTGGAAAATCGTTCGAAATTAATCGTGAAATCTCTTCAATTCTTGCAGGCATTCTATGTTAAATTGTTAGTTCTAAAAATGTTCTAATTAAATAATGGGATGAACTAAAAAATATCCTTGAGTAGCCCCTGGGCCCTGGGCTTGGGCCCGGGAGAGACAGGATTCTCCCGGTCTGTCAGACCGGCGATAGACGTGCCCGACAGACGACTCAGACGTCGGAGGTCACTTCACTACCACCGTCCTCCATGAGCGCAGGCTTAAAGGTTACAGCTGGAGCCACCTGTCACCCTTGCATAAACAGACCGGGTTGGTGTTACGAGACGCCCTCATATCCGGGGTTAGATGAGGACACTGTGGTTCCCCAATCAGAGGGGTTCCATCTCAAGACCGGAGATGATCCTGGCTGGAGGAGGTACTGCGAAGAAACGGTGGTGTGTATCCCATAACATTCCATATCTTCAAGAACCAAGCGGTTTGATGACTCTTTTCTTTGTCACACCATTAAGACCTGGAACTTCTTGCCAGCTCACGAGTTTCTTTCTTCCTACAGTCCCGGTTTCTTTAAGCAAGGCGTGAAAAAGCATCTGATGAGGCCAGTGCCACCATTGTTAACATGGTACGTGTATGTTAAGGGTGACTCTCTTTCCTGAGACTTTACCATCAGGTTAGGTGAACTCATATTGACGTGTCCTATATAAAAAAAAAAACACAAATTGTTACAATGCTCAGCTTGACAGCCTCATGATATTGTGCTTTTCATAGCCCGCTTGAATGAATGACCCGGGACTGCAGGAAGAAGAAAACACGTGTGCGGGCAAACAATTCTTCTCTAAGTATAATTGTTGAACGTATTATAGAATCGTTTTATTTATGACTGGAACGCGCTTTTAATATTCCTTATCGAGCACAACAAAGTCAGTGGAGCGGAAAGGGTGGTTCCCTGTTTTATAATTTAACATGCCTTAGGTAGCTTATATTGCAGAATAAAAAGGTAACTTTGTGAAATTACGTACAATAATGTTGTTAAATTAATTAATTTTGTACTTATTGTGATGCGACGTTACATTTTGAGGGTCTGAGAACATGTTCCTCCTCCTTCGTGTCTCATTTATGGATGATGATCACCTATCCTAAGACTGACCTGCCCCTCTAGACAAGTGGCAATTCGTTAGCCGACGTTTGATGGAATAAAATGATGAATGTATGGGATTTGACACATTTGACATGTGTCAACGACTGTCATAAACGTCAACGTCAACGTGACGTTTATACTATTAGCATTGAACTTACCTAGAATTGAAATACCTAAATGAAATGTTTACATATATAGAGATATATACATTCTTAGATAATTTTCTATTATTACCATAATGTTCTAACAGAAATATGTAAGTAGGGATTAAAAAAACTGTATTTTAATGGCATACGGCAGTCGCTCCCATAAAAGTCAACCTTCGATTCGATTAGTAATTAACCGTGCTTCTCATGTGAGAATTTTTACTTATAAAATTTATTCCAAGCTGCTAGCACACTGCCCCGCATCACGCAGCGAAGCGCGTGTGTGCGTGTTTTTACTTCGGGAAAAAACAGCTGAAAAAATGTATCTTCTGTGTGTTGTCAATAGAAAAAGAATGTATACTACATTCTTTTGCTATTCAAACATATGATACTAGCTTTTGCCCGCGGCTCCACCCGCGTGGATGTTGGTTATTGCGACCAAACATAGCTTATGTCCTTTCTCAAGGTCTAGTCTGCCGCTATACCAAATTTCATCAAAATTAGTTCAGTGATTTAGACGTGAAAGTCGGACAAACATCGTCATGACATTATAACTTTATTCATACATTTTTCTAATGTTAAGTTTATGTGTGTTAATTTCTTTTTCTCTCACGCTATCATTGACACATTTCATCCCTTTCATTCATCATTCCCTACACGATCTCCTCTCGCCAATCTGCTGGGAGCAAAATTATTTGAGAAATAAGTTGTAATATTTTTTCACCATCCAATTTATGTCGCATATGTTTCTGTGCGTGCATAAAACTTAAATAAAATGAAAACAAAAGAGAGATTAAAAGCAACGCAAGAATACCCACTCTCACCCTACGCTGCGTGAGGCAGCGCAGTGTGCCAACTGCCTAAATCATTGTTAAATTACGCTTCGAAAAATATAATTTCATAACTAATTATTTATCAAAGAAGTTCAGCGCTAAGGAGTGGTTGCGTCTGGATTCGAACTTTGATGTAAGAACTATTGAGACGCCAAAGCCATGCACTTATTGCCAACTAATTGCGCCAACTAGTTCGATAAAGTGCTTTGAATTGTGCCACAGTGTAGGGGCTAACAGTAGGTTCATTTATAAATATTAGATAAATAGGAATATTAGAAAAAAAAAAATGATTATACAAACTAGTTACGACGATTAGTTACGAACTCAACACCGTTAATTTTTGCAGATGAACTTAAATTAGTTAAATTTCACAGACTGCAGATTACACAATGTTGCAAGAGGATATAGATAGGGTGGTAAGGTGGAGTCAAGCAAATAAGCTTTATTTTAATATAGCCAAATGTTCTATATTATCTTTTAATCGATCGCATAATCCTAGTCACTATCAGTACCAAATGGAGGGGGCACTTTTACAGCGAGTAAGTGAGGAACGGGACTTGGGCGTTCGTTTTAGAACCGATTAAAAATTTATTGAACATATTACAGATGTTTGTAAGAAAGCGTATCGCAATCTGGGCTTTTTGTTGAGGCACACAAACCGTTTCACAAATATTGCAGCTTTGAGAACGCTATACGAATCACTAGTAAAGAGCCACCTGGAATGCAATTCCAGCATATGGGCTCCATACGAGGTAAAATATAAATTAATGTTAGAACGAATACAGAATAAGTTCATATTGGACATAGTGAGAATTGGACAATTTGCGAATTGGATGTTGTGAGAATTGGACAATTTGCGAATTGGACGTTGTGAGAATTGGACAATTTGAGCCCGCTGGACATTTTGCGAATTGGGCATAATGCGACTAAAGCCTCTAGCCACGTATGTGTTAAAGGTGCTTCGTGGCCTCATACACAACCCCGCCAGCGTGTGTGTCGCGGCGGCGGTGCCCACGCTTGCTGGCCGTGCCTAGCGCGCGCACCAACCTGCTGCAGCGCGCGCCGCTCACACGCGCCCACCGTGTGCCCAATGCGGTCACGGACCGCGCTGATTAATTTTCATGCTCGCTGAATGAGTTCACAGGAGCCGCATATTACGTAATGACGTGGGTTTTGATTGTCTATATATGATTAATTTTACTTATTAGTAACTCAATTGATTTTAATTGATAATTTTATTTATTATTATGTTAATTGATTGTTAATGCGTGAGATGTGGATTAGTTAATTGTTGTTCATTGATTGGATTGTGAATTGCTTTGATTTATTTTTTTAACTACCTAATTGTAATTTATGTTGTGTTTTTGATTTTGTTAAGTAGTTTTTGTTTTCTTTAATTTTTAACACTGCACTGTTGAATTGGAGGCATCTGTAATGATAGTGTATGATGTGTAAATAAATAAAATAATTCGAAGGTTTCTACAGGCAGCACGGTAACCACTTCCCATCAGGTGGGCCGTGTGCTTGTCTGCCACTTAAGTGGTATAAAAAAGACAGCTATTTAAATTATTTAGGTAATTAAAATAGACTCGAAAAGTGTTTATTCGTACAGTTATATTATTAATAATTTTGATCAATTTTACCCCGCGAAGCGGACAATGTCACTTTTTAAGTGACATATTTAAAAGAACTAAATTATTGCACGATTTTTTTTATTCATACGATTTTCATATGATTCGCAAAAGCCTACAATGTCTATCTAACATTTGAAAATTGTGTAGACCAACTGCTCGATGTCTAAAAGTTGTAGTGTTGTAGTTGTAGTGTATTTTTTCTTACTTTAAACCAACAATACCGTACGTATACGTAATGGTGACCTTCTTTCCTGAGACTTTGTGTTCAGCTTACCATCAGACATACAATGACGTGACCTAATGGCGCACATTGGGAGAGGCCTATGTCCAGCAGTGGACTGCAGTGGGCTAAATTCATTGAAAAAAATAGCATAATTAACTGATGTATATTTACAAGTATGGAAGATCCCCCCTTGTCACACATATAAACACGCACACACACAACCTACACATACACACAATACACACATTCTTAGAGCAATACACCTACCGGCAAAATCTTTTGGCCCATATTAAGTAACAATAAGTCTGTAGCGGTAAAGTTCTAACACTACAAGAAACGGGACCATGGCCGCTTCAATTACTTCAAGACTAGTTCTTGATAGTTCGTTATCGGTTTCCTGATTACACCGCTATCATTTATACCTATAGTACAAAACCCTGCCTTGTCTTGTCCTTCACCAATCGAATTTCTAAAGAATATAAATTTAATAATACTTAGAATGTATTGTTAGACTTGGAATTGAACTATGAAATACTAGCTGTTACACGCGACTCCGCCTGCGTGGATGTTGCTTATCGCGTGGTGTTCCCAAGCTCAAATTCACCTCATTCATCCCCTATTCCCAACCCCTCCTTTCACATCTTCTTTGGCGAATCCCTGTTCAAAGTATAAGCCCTTTGAGCGCGTAATTATTTTGTATTCAAATAATTTGTGGCGGCCTGCTCGACCGCCAACTGCGCGATGCACAGCGCCGTGGCTTGGCAACAGAAATAACTACACTGTCACTTCTCTGTATATGCCAGCCGGATTTGTTGACATTAATGATCACCGCTCCCTTGAGTAGTAGCGTGATATATATAGATTATGTGTTATTGTGAAGTTTCGTTAAAATTCATTCAGTTGTTTTTACGTCAAAGATTAAAAAACATCCATGCATCCATATTCACAAACTTTCGGATTTATAATATTAGTATAATCATTTTGAATAATTTTAATTAAGCCATTTTCATGCTAAATATCCAAATCGATTTAAATGGAAAAAAATAACGTACGGGCGGAGTAGTCAAAAATCAATGTGTAAAAATGATTGAAAAATCATTCATTGGTTCCGATAGTTCGTAATAATGTCGGTAGATGCTCCACTGTCGCCTCAAAGACAGATATAGAAGGAGAACTTTGAATTGGTTAGGGCGAGGTCTGGCAGCTTAGTGGTCAAAGCATTGCCCCTGTAAGGCAAAGATCGCGGGTTCAAACCGATTCAATTTTTTCTATTTAAATCGATATGAAACATCATCATTACCTTAACGAAATAACCGGTGGTATCAAAGGTTTTCACTGCGGAGAGACCCCAGAGGTTCATCTTAGAACCTTACACGACTTTTATGGGAGCGACGCTGTTTGCCATTAATACATATTTATGTTAGAACACTATGGTAATAATAGATAATAGGGTAGTGTCCTCAGTCAACGGATCATCACCAATACTGCGTAATGTCGTAGTTTTTACTCAACAAATATGCATAGTTATCAAAGATATTGCCTAAATAAACTAAAACTATAACTTTTCATTATATTTAATTCCAAAAATAGGTCAAAACACAGACAATCGGAGTAAGGCAAAATTAATAAATTTATAGATTCCTTATTACATTTTAAATCAATCTTATAATGCATTATACATGTGTAAACGAAACGTGGACTGAGATAAATGCGATATTCTCTGACACTTCATACATATACACTACGCGCCAGTACACTGTGACGTCACAGTGTACTACGATTTTGTATGGAGCGTTTTCGGGCGGCTCGAGAAATTCAATTTTCATAATAAAAAAATAGGCCACAACCCTATTATCTAAGAATGTAAATAAGTCAACATTTCATTTATTTAGTTCAGTTTCTAGTTTTAAATTTATGTTTTTTTGATTTTTTCATTTATGTTTAGTTGTATTTTTATAGAGTAGAGGTCGATGAGGAGGAATTTTTCGATGCCTAAAGTTGCAGTCTGTCCCCCTTTTCTATTTCGTTTGTGTATGTATTGTGTAGCATAGTTAGTACAGTTTTTATTATTTGTTTACTATTTTTGTTCAATTTATTATTGAACATGTATTATTTTCCTAAATATCTAAATATATATAACTCAAAGGTGACTGACTGACTGACATAGTGATCTATCAACGCACAGCCCAAGCCACTGAACGGATCGGGCTGAAATTTGGCACGCAGATAGATGTTATAACGTAGGTATCCTCTAAGAAAGGATTTTGATTAATTCTACCCCCAAGGGGATAAAATAGGGGATGATGAAATAGGGGAAAGTTTGTATGAAACTTTGTCAATTTTAAGCCGATCGGGCCGAGACTTTGTATGCATAAAGTTGACTCAACACTAAGCGATAACCGACATCCACGCGGGCGGAACCGCGGGCAACAGCTAGTTTACTATAAATAGTTAACGATGTGGTAACATTTTTTTATGTAATAATTTTGGGAAGCGACTGGCAACCCACTTACCCACCCGTTCATCGTACATAGCGTATGCTTTTCTAGTCTATTTTTCTATTTAATAAATAAAAATATTAATTTAAACTCTGTTTTATTTTAACACCCTTGCACATAATTTGTTATTATTTAATTAATAAAGATCTAAATTCACATTCACATCACACGTATAAAGGTACAAAATAAACAAAGAATATATATTATATACATTGTAATATTTATTTAAGCTATGATCGGAGTAATTTTTTACTTTACAAAAAAATGGGTATAGATAGCACAGTGCAGTGTCCCAAAATATTTAATTATGCTCATGTTACTTTACGAACTCCTTCCTACCTTAAATATCTTTAATATTACCAGCGTCCAAAGGTGACAGACTGATTGCTATTTGTCACCTCATTAATATAAAAAAGAAATAAAAGCAAGAAATTGAAAATTTTTACGGTGTTTTTTTTCCATTTGCAACCTTCCGATGTAAGCGTCGTCATCGCTTTATATGTCCACAAAATTCGCGTAATATTTAGTAATAACGACTTTTACAACATATTTAATGCTTATTGCTTAATAAAAAGTTGTTAGGGTGAATCCAGATTATATAACAAAACATTTTAACAAACAAAATTTTATAACAGGTTTTATTAGTAAACAAATCTGCGTTACTAAAGTAACTTATATAAAATATGTTGTGCAACAATGATGAATAGAGTAAATATGTTATATAGTATAAGTTATATAACACATTTCTAAATCTAAACTCGCCTTTAGAAAGCTTCCTACGGTTCTCATGAAAGTAACATCGAATTATTACGCTACGGTTTTCGTAGACAGTGTAGCGATGTAGAAGCGTAGCTGCTACGGCGTAGTACGCGTTGTTGAGGAATGCAGAAAGCGGCCGAAGTTAAAAAAAAAGTACAGCCAGCATCAGAAAAATATTGACCACCAAAGTACTCCAAATGATCTGAATACCAAAATTCCAAATTGTTGTAAGCACCCTGAGTGGTCAACCATTTTTGCAATCAGTTTTCCGTAATTATGTTAGATAGTAGAGTGCTTAAATTCATATATATTATGTGCAAACACGCCGATCGATGGTATCTAATCAAGTGTAAGGTCAAAACATAACATTGTCATTTATAAACAACTTGTGTTTTTTTATGCGTAGAAAAAGTTCAAATTCATAATAAATATTAACTAAATTTTTAAAATGAGGTTTAAGCATTATTGTTCACTCTGTGATATTAATTTATACGTATTTATTTTTTATGTATTCAGATTCTTCTCTTACCAATAGAAGTTAATAGTTTATAGCTCAAACAATTGTCAAGAAAAAAAAAATACAAAAGTCGGAACAAAAATTAAAGAGATGGCAATGTAAGTAAGACTATGATATAAAATATATTTAAATGACAATGTTAACATCATTTTGATCTTACACTTAATCAGATGCCAGCGACTGGCCTGTTTGCATATATAGAGTGTTTATATTTACACTCTACAAACTTATGTAATATCAGAAAACTGCTACGATGGTTTGACTACTCTGAATACACAACTATTTGAGCACTGTAATAACTTATATAATATTGGAATATTGGTATTCAAATTATTTTGAGTACTTTTGTGGTCAACATTCTTCTGATGCTGTCTGTACCTATTGTATTTTTAATGCTTTGTTTGCTAAAAGTAGTTAAAATACTTTACATTCTTTCCTACATTTTACTTTCTGGGGCCAAGCCTGGTGAGCTTCCATGAAATGTTTAGCCGAAATTTCGAGCCCGCGTGAAATACGAACGGAATGCCTACTATATACTTAGAGTGGCTAGAATGGGGAGTGGCTAGAGAGGCCACACGGTGGCAAGAGGAATGGCTCTGGGTCAGCCGGGGTGCGAGGGATATGTCACAAGACAACCTCACCTTCGGCCTAGCACATCGACCCACAGACGGCGTGCGGTTTAGTCGGTTCGAGTCCGACATAACCTCCCCCTTGGAGGGTACCAGTGGGGGCACGTAAAAAAAAAACTTAGGCCCCATGAAGAATACAATGAATTCGATATCAGTACAGCTCTGGATGATGCATAGTAGGTTAATTTATTAGCTAAAACGAATTATAAAGATTGATATTGATATTTCAATTTCCATTTGAATAACACGGACTGAGCGTTTTTCTTCACTCCAAAATAGTAAAGTCTGTATTTATATATATTATATTATATTATTTATCATACATTACAGATATACACAAGGTCACATCACTTTCTCTATTATTATTTAAACTTCTATTGAAGTATACTTAACTTCAAAGTATGAAACGACCACTAACTTTAGTTTTCCTAAACCATAATTACTGAAAAGTATCTAAAACGAAGCGATTTAGTTTGTTATTCCCAATGAATAATAAATTAAATCTCGTCGAAATCCAGCAAAAGTAGATTTCTTAATAATAATTTGGTGGCAGATAAGCACACGACCCACCTAATGGAAAGTGGTTACCGTGGTCCATGGACGTGTGCAACACCAAGAGAGTCACACTCGTGCTGCCGACCCTGTAAACACAGAGAGTTTCTGTGCCGTCAGGGTAAAATCAAAGCAGGAATAGCCTTTGGTCTTCCCACTGACAGCACAAAAACTCTCCAGTGAGCTCTGGCTAGCCTACTCACCGCCGGGAACACAACACGAGGTTATTATGGCCGCGGTATTCTGTAGTGCGGAGGTACTTCGTAAATCGTGTCCAAAATTTGGCAGACAAGCACACGAACCACCTAATAGAGAGTGGTTAACGTGGTCTATGAACGTGTCCAAGGGAGTTACACTCGTGTTGCCGACCCTCTAAGCACAGAGAGTTTCTGTGCCGTCATTGTAGAATTTCAATATTTCTTTAACTTTCAAACAAATATCCAATAGGTATGATTGTCGACACACCTGTAATCCACTATACGTTGCGTTGTTCGCGTGGGAAGCTCAGTCTGTTTCGAGCGTTCGCATCGGTCGCACGCTCTGCGTCGCGCTTCACAAAACTTATCTCTCGTAAAACTCTAAGTGTATTGAAGAACTTCAAGACTTTATACTGAGTGTTCTTCACTTCTTGCGCTGATAAATCGGAAGATATACAGATTTATGGCTGGTAAGTTAGGCTTGATTACTTTTATAAAGTTTGGAGCTGTCGAATTTTAATAGTTCTTCAATATTGGTTATTAGTTTTTGAGTATTGTTGAAAAATTTAGATAGCAATAATGTGAGTACTGTAATAAATAAGAACGTGTTTTCAGATTATAAATATTATAAGTACCTAATACAGTAATAAGATTCAATTTACTAACTTTTTAATTTAATATTCAATTTAACCTGTATACCCAAATTATAATTTAAAACTAGAAGCTATTATTATGATTATTTACTAACTTATTATAAGTCTTTAATTACAATCAATATGAGTCACTGTAACTTCAAATTAATAAATATTAATAATATTAACTATAAAAACTAAGATTACACGTCCACGTCATCATAACACGTTGCGAATGCATCAAAGGTTTTCACCGCAGAGGCTGTGGTCTACCTTCCAGCTTGTCCTCCTCCACTTAGAGCGGACTTGGGCATAGAGAGACCAAAAATTGACGAGGAAAGCTAAGAACAATAGCACAGAATAGATACTAGTACTAACGAAACAATAGTGTCTAAAGTAAACTAACATAAATGATACATCTCATAAAATTAGTAGCATTAGTAGCATCACAACTATTACAGAAAGTTACATCCAATAATATAAATTTATAGTAATACATACATTACAGAAAGTAGTGACGATTACCATTTTGTGCAAGAAATAGTTTTATGGCCTAACTTTTTAGTCAATGTGAAGCTTTATTTAATAGCTAGCTTTGCTAAAACTACATTTTTACTTCATTTTCAATTTACCTTTTTACGGGCGTACTTTGTAAAATGAAAACCATAGAACAAGCTATGGATATCTTTGAAGAAGAAAATAGAATGGGTCACATTAATTACAACTGTTTAATTTCTTGCATTAACTTTATGAGAGATTTAGAGATAGGTATGTGAAAGAAATATTTTTTCTATCGCTGATTGTTTGCTACCTAAGTAGTGGGAGTATAATAAAAAGATAAGAAAGAGAAGCTATCATAATTTATAGGTAAACAAGGTTTTAAGAATCGATTTAAATTGAAAAGAAAGATTTAGAAGGAAAAATGTGAATTGATTAGGGCGAGGTCTGGTAGTGGTCAAAGCATTACACCTGTAAGGCAAAGATCGCGGGTTCGATCCCAGCCTAATTACTTTTTTCAATTTAAATATTATATTATTACAATATTGAGCATGAAAAATGCTTAAAAATGTAATACAAAAAGGTTTTAAGAATATTTACTAAGCGAGCAGTCGTTTTTCGATTTTGGTTTCTCCTTTTTTTTGTTTACATCTAGATAAAAAAATCTTCTTCCAACTTTGTAATCGCGATATCTCCGAAATGATGATCCGCACAAAAAAATAGACAAATTTTATAGGTAATTACATATTCTACAACTTTATCCAACCCACTTATGCGCTAATACTTGCAGTTTTCGAGAAAAGCAAGTTCCGAACGATGGGGATTTTTGAAATTTCTTTCATTATGGTGAGCTTAAGACTACCACGAATTTCCTGCTCTATGCGAATTTAAGCAAGCTTACTATTTTATTTCGTTTATTTTGACTGCATTGTACTAAAACATGGTAACGAAATGTGGTGGGCGGGTTTGTGGTTACACACTTCTGTCTATATCTGAGGATATTTGCAGGCGTATTAATACAAAGAAGTAGTATAAATATATTTATTATATTTGATTTGAGACCTGGAATTCCTTGCCAGCTCACGTGTTTCTCTCTTCCTACAGCCCCGGGTCCTTTAAGCGGGGCGTGAAAAAGCATCTGATGAGGCCGTCAAGCTGAGTGCCACTATTGTTAACATGGCACGTGTTTATAATGGTGGCCCTCTTTCCTGAGACTTTGCCTTCAGCTTACCATCAGGCGAGATAAATTCAAATTGACGTGTCATATATATACAAAAAAAAAACTGAAGAAATTTATTGTTAAGTACCTGTTAAATTTAACGAGTTCTCGGAATGGTTGAATGTTGTGTTTATACCAATTAATTCTTGTCTATTATAATAAATAATAACTCCCTGGAGATTACACTAACAATATTGTATTTTAGCCGTTTTCAAACTCGATAACTTTAAATTTCAAGAACATTGAAAATGATGATTTATTTACAAAGAAAATACATTTATTAAACACACACATATACACAAATAGATACAAAGACACACACACTCTTAGCTAGAGACCTGTCGGACGGACAAATAGTTCGTTAATGATTCTCTTTTAATTTTTGAGAAAAAAAAAGGATAAGGCAAGGGTGGGATTCTTATATCCTGCCAGGTATAAAGTCCTAAATACAATTGAAAGAGGGAATAAAATATAAAAACACTTAACTTCTAGAACCTAGCGATGTCTTCTACCAAAGAACGAATATTCTGTGCTATTTTACACAACACTATATTATACCTAGTAAGAATAGCTTAATAATATTTCTTTATAGATTTTAGAATGTGGTTAAACATACTTAGATAATTCGTTAAATACGAATTGCACATAAAAAAACACACAGATCAATTCCAATATACATACAAATGCATTTAAATATTTCCAATAAACGGAAATCGAACCTCTTCTTACTTTATCGCTGACGAACACTCCACCGCTACACCACAGAGGTCGTCAAAAGAAGTCGCCATACTTGAATAATATCTATCGGATAAAGTCTTATAGGACTTGTAAGAGTGACAGCTTGGGTATTAAATAAATTAAAAAAGTTGGGGTGTCGATAAAGAAATAATTATCTCGATGGAAACTCATTTAAACAGCTTCACAAATATTGTTTCTTTTATTAAAGTGTTTCAAACTTAAATTGGGTATTAGTCACTTAGATTGTGAGATTTAGCCATCGTGATTTGTTTTATACGAGGTGGGACAGGTCTTAAATATATTTTTATGAGTTAAAAAGTGGCGTAGTGTATGAATGTTTGACAGCTATTTTTCTTTAGTTAAATTATCGCCCAACGCAAATATTTGGTTATAGGGCTGGTATTCCAGAACAAAGCTCAGTTGTTGTTATTCGACTCTCACAATTACATTGATTTTTTTTTATATATAAGGCACGTCAATTTACTTCACCTCGCCAAACTGTAAGCTGAATGCAAAGTCTCAGGAAAGAGGGTCAACATTACATACACTTACCATGTTAACAATGGTGGCACTCAGCTTGACAGCCTCATCAAAAGAGGATTGTTGTCGCAGCACCGCGTGGCACCCACCGGTCCCATTAGTGCTGCGACCACAATCCCCCCTGCCAGCCGGGCATATATGCACTTGAGATTGGACCATATGGAAGGTTCTTCACAATCGCGCACGGTGGTACCCACCCGGTCTAAGTTTGTGACAAATTTGTGCCATCAAGCACAAAGGAGATGGAAAACGGTGGGCCCAAATGTAATAAGTTGAGATATGATCTAAAAAATTAGTCGTATTTTTGTATCTTAGAATATGAAAAATCACTTCAATTCTCACTCTGGAAGCGGAGAAATATGAGAAAATAGTTTTCGTGAGATTATCGATTGCGTAATCTATTACACAGTTACAAAAATAAAACATTTGCAGTAAATAATTAACTCAAAGTAATTAAATGCAATATATATACTTACACGCAATATAGTGCATATAATTACAGTCATATTATTAAATCAAATATCAATTAATTACTGAAAAACCAATATTAATGATTATCGATGTCATATCGATTCAAATCTCTTTTATATTTTTAGTCTATGTCACTGACATGACAGCTGACTGACATTGACACTAGACAGTTGCCGACTGTTTTTGTTTGCTCACTCGTTTTGTGTTTTCCGATGCGTTTTGAGTGCTTTCCCGATTATTCGTCATTTTTTACGACCACTGCTTTGTATTTTACGGATTCTGACCCTACCTACCTTGTACGACCCTAATTTTGAAGCTATCACCGTACATGATGATAACCTTAACGATTTTCCACAGCTCTCCGATAGTGAATTAATATTGATTTCTTTAGGAACATACCAAATCAAGCAGGCACGTTCCTACTATGGTGAACATGTAAGAGGAAATGATGGTTTTAATATAGAAGTGTGCAGAGAGGTCAGCAGTAGCCTTCTTCGAGAGCTGTCGGCTGCCAATTCCTCCTGGTTACTTAGGGGTCGCATACAATCCCGACATATAAGTCGAAAAACTTATTTTATTTATATTTTAGTCGACGGCTCTCGTAGAGGAAGGGAGGCTATAGTAATGCATTACTGCAACTGTATTGTAGGGAAACGAACTGTAGGCTGTTGCGCTCATATAATGTGCATTATATGGTACCTTAGCTGGGCTAGGTACCAAGATCATATAGTACCACCTGCACAATTTCTAGACGACATTTTAATTATAATAGAAGGCGAATAAAACACTATATTAAATGATTTTTTATTTTATTTTAGACATTCTTTCCCTATCTCCTTACCTGTTACCTACCTATCGCTTGAAGTCATTGACGTTCATTCATATGATTTTTTAAACATTTTTTAGTAAATATAATAACTATTAGTGCAAAAGAACACATTTTGCACTTCAGGAATCAGCTGTTAGTTAAAGATTGTAACATAACCTCACTTTTACATAATCTCTTATATCTCTGTTCTCAGATTGACAAAATCCGCAGAATTTTCAGTGAAAGGTTGAAAATATATATGCTATTAATTGACACCACTTTCATCTTCTTACAACTAGGCCCAAGATTGTATGTAATCATTTCAGTCTCCTTTCTATCACTAGTAAAACTGTCATCTGGAATACAATCCGTCCTTAGATCTAGTTATTAATCCAGATTCAGGACCGAGTAACGTTTTGGAATACAGACAGACCTTGGATCTGTGAAAATTTTCAATAGGGAAGCCGGTGCAAGAATACAGCCCCTCTAGACAAGTGGCAATTCGCTAGCCGGCGTTTAGTGGAATAGAATGACGAATGTATGGGATTTGACGTAAATGACAGTCGTTAACGCATGTCAAATACGTCAAATCCTATACATTCGTTATTCTATTCCATCAAATGCCGGCCAACGAATCGCGTCTTGTCTAGAGGGGCTGACCTCTTATAGAACTAACGTGTATAAATTTAATCATCTCTACAACGGCTTCCTTCGTCTGATGGTAAGCTGAAGCCAAGGTCTCAGGAAAAAGGGTCAACATTACATACAGGCACCATGTAAACAATGGTGGCACTCAGCTTGACGGCCTCATCAGGGGAGGATTGTCGTCTGCACACCGCGTGACACCCACCGGTAACACTAGTGCTGCGACCACAATCCCCCTGCCCGGCTATGCTTGTTGACCTCTGAACGCAATCCAACCGAGATTGGACTACTGTGCAGGGTTTTGCAACATTTTGCTTAAAGCTACTGCCATCTGACCTCGAACGGTACATTGACAGATCATAGTATGATATGTGTTATTCCATACCATAATCTAGCCATGTACCGAATTTTGGACAGATGCGTTCAGCCGTAGTCTGTGATAGAATACCAAACATGTTTACTTACTTTCACATTTATTTACAAAATTAGTAGGATTCAATATTTATATGCGATGTTGTTATTTTTTTTTAGGTTAACAGTGTATTTCTTCTCGTATTTAATGATATGAAGATTATTGAATGCCACGAAAGCCATCTGTTGTTAAAATAAATGGATTTGACTTATAAGAAACATTGAATGCATTAAACATGTGTTTTTAGAGAGGCCACGGTAACAAATGATTGTTGTGTCTGAATTCCGATAAAATTGATGCGTTTTTTGCTAGAGAACTTTGGGCATGAAACTATTTTTTTCTTATCTTAATGTTTTTTCTTTTCATTATTTAACAGCTGTGCCGACCAACCGGGTGATAGCGAGATTTTTATTACTGGATTATTAAATGGTAAAATATTTCTGTCATACCAGAAATTAGTGCACTCAAATAATCAATACACTCTTCAGCTTGATTTTTAATAGGAATAGATAGTATTTAAATTATTTAAACTTAAAAATATATTACATTTTAACCGACTTTTAAATAGGAGAAGGTTCTAAATTCAGACGTTTATAACTGAAATATTCATAAAAGTATATTTTTAGGTACTAGGACCAAGGTCGAGGGGGCCCTGTGGGAGAGGAAACCAGATATGTCCCTGGGTCCCCTAGAACACCCCCACACATCTGAGACGATATCCGCACTTAAAAAAATTAGGATAAAGCTACCGGCGACTTTCAGGAATCTAGAAAATTTCACAATATTATGTGTCGTGTCGAGGGTTTTTCATCAAGGCCTTGATTCAGCCGTCTAGCCTCTTGAAATGTTCGTTGAGGCTCTTGGCAATCATTTCGTGAATAGAAATAGTTCGTGAAAAGTAATCACTGAATCCATATGCCATATATTGACAACCTCGTGAGCAAGGTCTAAATATTTTATTAGTTTTCATTTGTCTTATTTCATTTTTTGTTCTATTTAACTGAAATTTTAAACTAACCGTTAAAAATTTATATCTTTACACCGATAAAATTGATAGAATTTACAATTACAAATAACAAGATTTGTGATCTTTTGGGATTGCGAAATTATTACAATCCTGAATTTCTTTGTGAATTACTGTAATGCCTTTCTTGATCTTTGTGAATCATTCGTCAATATTTGGTCGCAATTTCGTCCCAATGAAATGAATATAGTAACCAAGACTATTGTGTACACATAGCAGCTTAGAGAAACACTGTCTAATTTAGATATTAGGTATTTCCGTCTAAATGAGCAGTCCGACTGGGGAAGTACCTCCACCCTACAGAATACCGCGGCCATAATAACCTTGTGTTGTGTTCCCGGCGGCGAATAGGGCTCACTGGGGTGTTTTTGTGCTGTCAGTGGGACGGTCTTTTACACTGACGGCATAGAAACTCTCTGTGTTTACAGGGTCGGCAGCGCGAGTGTGACTCCCCTGATGTTGCACACATCCATGGGCCACGGTGGCCGCTTTTCAGCAGGTGGGCCGTGTGTTTGACTGCCACCTCAGTTGTATAAAAAATAGGCCAAAAGCTGGCCAAAATATAGTATATTTAAAATAGAAACGACCTGAATCTGATTCAAGGAGGCTCTTATTGCAATTTGAAAATGCGTCCTGAACAAAACCATTTCCATCTAAGATTTTTGAAGAGTACAGAAATCGAAGATTAGTTACAAATCAAAATCAGACTTTTTCTTCCTGTTTAGACGAAGCTCTCCTTATTTCTCTTCCTGCTTGCAGTGATAGCGAATCTGAAATAAAATTAAAATTAAAAAGTTCAGTCAGTAGGCAGACAGCTTACACGTAGCACGCGCACACCTATTTTGCGTTAAGCGACCCGCTCGCCTGCGTTTCTCAAAGTTTCGCGATAATATTGTAAAATATTCAATAAAATGTTAACGTGCGTTCATTGTGGTGTTGAGTATCTCGATGGTGTTCAATGTTCCCTTTGCCAGAGTCACCTAGACTTCGCATGTGCAGGAATTACTGAAGTGGGTTGGCGAAGATTGGGTGCAAAACAATCGACATGGAAATGTCCGAAATGTAAATCCAGCAGCCCACGTCCCACCAACTCATCAAAGCTCGCACCGGCTGCCACGGAACTGGAAGGCATCTTCGCTGAGTTAAAGCGGCTAACCGCTCAAACTGCTGCTATACCGGATTTAATGAATATGATGGCCAGTATTCAAACGGAACTGGTGGAAATTAAATCTATAAAAGAGGAACTTGTTAGTGTTAAAACCTCCGTTGAATTTGCACACCAATCCATTGAAAATATAGATACTAAAATCTCTTCTCTCAGCAAGGATATCGAGTCTTTGAAGAAGACAAAAGAAGAAGTTGCCTCTCTGCGTGAGCAGCTTGATAAAATCGATTACCTATACCGCGAGAACGAACAAAGGTTACGTAAAAGTAATGTAGAAATTAAAGGTGTCCCTATATCTGATTCCGAAAACCTATTTTCTATCATGACAAAGATAAGCAATCTTATAAAAGTTGACATCCCCAAAGACCAAATCAACCATATCGTCCGAGTCCCAATGAGGAGTGACCCGCGCAATAAGACTATCATCTGTTCGATACACAACCTATATCTGAAGGAGAACTTTGTTGCAGCAGCAAGAAAGCATACTATCAAACTTACTGATTTAGGATTGCAGGGAGACAATCAAGTCTTTGTCAACGACCATCTTACAATGGACAACAAGGTACTGTTGAACAAAACCAAAGAATTTGCCAAACAGCGGGGGTTTGCTTACGTCTGGGTCAAGAATTGCAAAATTCTCATAAGAAAGAAACCGACATCACCAGCACTTACTATAAAATCAGAAAAAGATCTACAAAAGCTGGCTTCATAGAATCAATTACCACTAAATCTGCTTATTTAAATTCTTATAGTAATCACTATGGTATGCAAAGTTTGAGATACGTACTCGTATTTTTTTCTATTCACCCAGCGCATCAAATCCTTTTGTTCTCTTATCGCTTGGAATTTACTATGCCGTTCATCTATGCTTACTCAATATTGTACCTTATTTTCTTTACGCCGCGGTCGCTGTTATCCGATCTTTTTATACTATTATCCATTAGCAAACGCAACCGGTTTTATTTGTACACTTTATTTTTTTGCAATATGCCTTACGATTTCCTTATTCGAATGCTAACATTCATAATACTTTACGATGATGCCAATTAGTATTTATTACCAAAATTGTCGTGGTTTGCGGACTAAGACATCGTGTTTTTATAGAAATATTCTGTTAAACAACTTTGATGTTATTTGTTTGACCGAAACTTGGTTAAATGACAACATTAGCAGCGGCGAGCTACTTGACGATCGATACCTGATTTGGAGAAAAGATAGGGACTATGTTAGCTTAGACCAGGTCCTGGGTGGTGGTGTGCTAGTGGCAGTTCGGCGTGAACTAGCTACCGAAATACAAGACGACTGGTGCTCTTCTGCCGAAGATATTTGGGTTACGCTAACACTTCATAATAAAAAACCCAGCGTCTCATACAAAATGCACATAGGTGTGGTTTACATCTGTACTCAGAACTTGGGCAACTCAATTACAACGCAATTAACAAATTTCTCTCATAGTCTCGTTGATGTCGTCATGAGGAATCCCGCCGACAAATTTTTAGTTCTAGGAGACTTCAATATGCCTAATATTACATGGTCTCTTTCTGAAGACGGTCACTCTTATTATCCTAATGGCATTAGCGGGACAGCACAAACATTATTTTTCAACGATGTGGAGTGCTGCAATCTATCACAATATAACTCACATTTAAACTGCAATAACGTAGTATTAGACCTAATTTTTTCAAGCAATGATATACTTGTATCGGTAAGTGGCGACCCTCTGGTACCGGAGGACCCTCAACACAAGGCCCTCTGTTTATCAGCAGATTTCGTTCAGTTTCATTCACTGGCTTCTTCACCATACAAAAAGTTGGTATACAACTGCGGTGACTACAATGCAATCTCAACTGAATTAAATAACTTAGACTGGCCTAAAGAATTCAGCAGTAGGTCACTAGAAGACGCTGTAAGTTTCTTTTATGATATTATCAACAAGTCATGTTCGAAACATATCCCGTCTAAAATAGTTGTTCCACAAACTAAATATCCACTATGGTACAAGACACCTCTTATAAAAATACTCAAAGAAAAGTCCAAATTTCACTCTAAATTCAAAAAATATAATAATCTCTCTGACCGCGAATCCTTCAATTTACTAAGAGAAAGAGCTAAAACCCTAGAGAGTGATATGTTCGCAGATTACATCTCGAAAATCGAGGATAATATTTTCAAAAATCCGAAAGCATTCTGGTCCTACGTAAAAAGTAAAAAACAATCGAACTGCTATCCAGCAGTTTTAAGATACGGGCAGCACTCTTCGGGTGATGGTGAGGAAATCTGCAACTACTTCTGTGATTATTTTAACTCGAATTTCTTACAGAATACTAGCAGCACCTCTCACATTCTATTCGCGGACTCTGGGGTAGATACTATAACAGATATAGGCTCGATTGAGGTACAAGAGGATGAAGTCTCCAAATTACTCAAGACCCTTGATCTTAATAAAACTGCTGGGCCGGATAACATACCCCCGATCCTCATAGTTAGATGTGCTGCTGGCCTCACAATACCACTTTCTTTATTATTCAAGCGTTCGTTAAGCGAAGGATTAGTGCCTAAGTTGTGGAAGTCAGCGTTCGTTACGCCAATCCACAAAAAGGGCCCTAAAAACAGGGTGGAAAACTACAGGCCTATCTCGAAACTGTGTATATTCGCTAAAGTGTTAGAAAGAATCGTTTATAGACAACTATACAACTCACTCAAACACAGTTTCAGTGAACATCAGCACGGGTTCTTGAATGGTCGCTCCACTACTACTAACCTTCTCGTCTGCAGTGACTATATCTCCGAGTGTATGTCTCATAAACATCAAGTTGACGTGATATACACTGATTATAGTAAGGCTTTCGATCGAATTGACCATGAACTGCTTTTGCGCAAGCTCACCGCCATGGGTATTAGAGGTGACCTCTTCAGATGGTTCTCCTCTTATGTTAAGAACAGATGTCAAACAGTTGTTCTCAATGGGTTTAAATCTAGGGCGTCTTATGTTCCGTCTGGGGCTCCCCAGGGCTCGTTATTAGCTCCGCTTTTGTTTGTTGTATTTATCAACGACATCTCAAGTTGTTTCACTAATTCTAAAATTCTTCTATATGCCGATGACATGAAGATCTTATGTCCTATTACTACTAAAACTGATGCTCTTGCACTCCAAACAGATCTAGACAGATTTTCTAATTACTGTAATTTAAATTAACTACACTTAAATACATCTAAATGCTATGCATGCACCTTTACCCGGAAACATGTACCTATACTTCATAATTATAAACTGAACGGATCTAGTGTTAAGAGAGTAAACTCAATCAAAGACTTAGGCCTAACTTTTGACTCTAAGCCCATTTTTGACCAACATATAGATAATATTGTCAAACGAGCCTCCAAGGCATTAGGTTTTATTATGCGGTTATCAGCTGATTTTAAGAACATCAAAACAATTAAAATTCTATATTGCACGTTCGTCCGCAGCCACCTCGAATTTTCCTCTCAAGTTTGGAATCCTCGTTACAACTTCTATGTAGATCGGATCGAAGGTATTCAGAGGAAATTTTTAAGGTATATTCAATATCGCTCTAAATCATATCATCAAAATTATACGACACGTTGCAGAAAATTTCACCTGCTACCACTGCATATGCGTAGACGCGTGGCTGATCAATCTCTGCTTTTCGGTCTTGTAAACGGTTCAGTTGACTGTCCTGAGCTATTGGCTAAAATTGGACTATGCGTACATCACTCCTTCTTGAGAAAGCCGCGACTTCTTCATGTTCCCATAGTAAATTCCAACTATCGTCAAAATTCTTTTCTTATTAGAGCCTGCAGAGATTTCAATGAGATCTCGCAGACTCACAACGAAGTTGACTTATTCAACACCAGCATACCAAAACTTAGAAGGATTATGAGCGATGCCTTTTTTGAAAGATGATTGAGTAGTTTATCCTTTTTTTCTGTCAACTGTTTTTTATTTACACCTTGTACTTTTGTACAAGATAATTATGTATTTACTTGTAAAAACTTGTAATTGGCCTTCTTGTGCCTACTTTTATGTATTAATTTCACTGTAATAGCTGTAAGTTTTTCTAAAAGAATAAAATAAAATAAATAAAATAAAATATTCTGTGCTCATCTCTATTTTTCAATGAAGTTATACAAAACAATGTTATAAAATGAAACTTCATTTATATCAGAATAACGTTGCATTTAAATAAAGTGCGGTGGTGGAGCGCTGTCGCTAGGAACAAATAATAAATAACAACAGGTGCACTTGCATAAGGCTGCCTTTCCACCAGAGATGTGCTATACTGCGTTGCTGTAGATGCGTTTGATAACCACCAATAAAATCCTGGCTGCCTTTCCACGACAGATGTGCTGTGTTACGTTGCTATGGATGTGTTTGATAACCACCAATCACATCCTAGCTGCCTTTTCAATAGAGATGTTGCTGTGTTACGTTGCTATGGATGCGTTTGAAAACCACCAGTCATATCCGAGCTGCCTTTCCACCAGAGATGTGCTGTGCTACGTTGCTATGGATGCGTTTGATAACCATCTAACAAATCTCGGCTGCCTTTCCCTTTTGTGGAGAGAATATTAATTGGCCACATAGAACGGAGCTTCCTTTTTTTTAATATAAACAGATGCATGCTGTGGATGGTCGCGAGTGGTATAGCTGTGTGAAAAGCAAAATATACCGTAGGCCCGCTCTTCATAGCACTGAGGAAACGGTCACATAGTTTCATATTTTAGCTTTTTAATCCTCGTAGCATAGCGTCATACACATCTCTGGTGGAAAGGCAGCCTTACGGGGACGAAACTAATAGCAGACCGCTGACAGATTTCATGACTCTATGTTTATTGTTGAGAGTTGTTGCTTTATTTGGTATCTGGGTATTATAAACTTCGTCTTTTGAATAGGTTTTAAATGTATAGTGCGTAGTTATTTATTATACAACTCAATATTTAAAGTAGCGTAGGGCACGTATTTGAGAATTGCGAGGGGTACATTCAGATCGGTAAAAGTGAATATTCAGGACAGGACATGACTTGCCTTATTTGTTAGATGGAGATATAAAAAGTTAGCATTCGAATTTTCACTTTTTAAAGCAATTTTTCCTGGTATATTAGTAGCCTAGTCAAAGAATCAATCAATCAAAGAATCAATTTCGTTTATACAGTTTAGGCACATAAAGAGCACATATGAACGTCAAAATTTTACAATAATGTCAAGAAATTACTAATATAATGTTAAATTAAGTAAATAAATCATTTGAAAATGATTCTTTCGCTGGTTCGGTAAGTTGGTTCTACTGAGAAGAGACCAGCAAGAAACTCAGTGAACAATATTATAGTTTCTTTTTTTTTTAAACAATTTTTTTTTTTTCATAGGTTTATATTGTGCGAGCAAGCAAAGAGATTAGGATGACCATGCATTTTTATCATTAAGGTATTCGTTTACTTTGTAATATCCTTTTTTCATTAAAGTCTTTTTTACTTCGATTTTAAACTTATTTAGTGGCATGTCAACCAACTCTTGAGGAATTTTATTAAACATTTTAATATTGTTACCTACAAATGAATTACCAACCTTTTGAAGTCTGAGTTTTGGCACTACAAGTTTATCTTTATTCCTCGTATTATAATTGTGTACGTCAGAGTTTTTTTTGAAAAGATCTAGGTTCTTGCGTACATATAAAACATTATCGTAAATGTATTGGCAAGCAACTGTTAAAATATTAATTTCTTTAAATAGTTCTCTCAGCGAGTCACGGGGTCTGAGGCTATAGATTGCTCGTATCGCTCGTTTCTGTAATATGAAAATAGTCTCAATATCAGCAGCTGAGCCCCACAGCATCAGACCATACGAGTGGTATGGGTAATGGACTGCTGAGACGAGGTCTCGAGTTCGATCCCAGGTTTTACCATGGCACACACCAATGACTTTTCGATGCTTTTCGAAGTTATGTGTGTATTTATCGCAGGTTTATAAGTGCCCGGTTAATGGCAATAGGCTTGCCACCTATTACATTGGGACCTGAACATAAACTGGCGAAATGTGGGTGCTAGCACCTCTGCCTACCCCTTCGGGGATATAGGCGTGAGTTTATGTTATGTTATGTTATTTTTTAAAGATTATAAGTATGTCTTGGATTATTAATTATTAGTATATTATTCTCTTATTTTATATATTATTATCTCTATATTAATTTTAAAACAACATAAAATTATATTTTTAAATACACATAGGTACAAATAAAAAAAAACATCTTTTTTAAAATATAAAAAATAGTGCTCCACAGGCATCGGGTATAGGGACCTAGCTACCGGTCTCTAGAACTCCAGAGAGAGGAACCTCCTCACAATGCATGTCGTGTCGAGGAGTAACGCCTTCTGCATCAGGCCCTTGACAAAGCTGCCTAACGAGAACCTTTTAAGGTGCTGGTCGAGGCTCTTAGCAATCAGCCCATGGGCTGATATGACTATCGGGATAATGATTGCCGAATCAACCTTCCACATGTCAACAACCTCATGCATGAGCCGAATCCAAATATTTTATTTGTTTGTCTTTTTCGGCTTTCATGAGATTTTCGTCATGAGGAATGATGAAATCAACAATCATCGCAAGGCGCATTAATCGATCTATTACCATGTCAGGCATATTAGCGACAATAGTCCTGTCCGTGATAGTAGATCGATGCCAATATAATGTGGCATGACCAGTTTTGAGAACTGGGTCGGGCACATACCTGTAGTATGGCACCTCCGCAGTCACAAAATTGTATTTAAGCCAGTTGCTAATGTATAATCTTGGCCAGTTGGTTGTGCCTGTGTAAATACTCGCCGTTGGCAAGACGAGAACAACCGGAAATAATGTGTCTGAGAGATTCTCCGGGGCGTCGGCATGCCCGACAGATGTCCACCGTACTGTCCTTCAGAATATACTTCCGATAGTTGTTCGTCATAACAACTTCGTCCGTAATTGTAAAGACAAAACCCTCGGTTTCTCCGAAAAGATCACCGAACTTTAGCCAAGATACGGACGCTTTTAAGTCTATATCGGGTCCATTTAAGGCCTGATAAAACGGACGGTGTAGCTCTTTGATATTATTATAATTATTAGTATACTATTCTCTTTATTCTCTCCAGCTAAGCTAAATTGCTTGTATTAGGAGTGGGTTTCCATTTATAGTGTAATGCAGGATTCGTTTAATATATTTTTATATTTATATATATTATTCGTAAAATAGATTTATAGAATAACGACATCTTGATCCTAAGTCCAACTCCTTCTCCATTAGCTATTTTTTATTGTACTACGTATATGAGAGGGATTCTATTTTAGTCTTCTTGTAGATTTTTTGCTGCAACTGAAAATTTTCTATCCAAAACAAACGATAAATACTTTCCAAAAATCGAGAATATCTTCTGAATAATGAAATTCATTGCGCACTATAAAATAAAATTAAAAAGCCTTATATATTATCTTGAATGATCTGACAGGTCGCCTCTAACATTCGCTGGTAATTTCCGCTCAATATTTTCTAAGTGAAACATCGACAACGATGGTTTTGATTAACTATTAATCGACTTATCGATATCGAGACGATATAATCGTAATAGGCTGTCAAAGCTCTTGATAATCATCTTTAAATAATATTTGTAAGATGTCACGGATTAATAAATTTATAAGATTATGTAACGGACTGAAACACCGTTTCGAGGTTCTTATAAAACATAAATAAATAAAATAATTAAATGTCGTAAAACGCCATCTAGTAATTAAGTAAGAATTTCTACAAGTAAATTGAATATCACTTGGTTTTTTATAAAACGAAAATAATTCAATGTCGTAAAACGCCATCTAGTTGATTAAGTAAGGAATTTTTATACGTAAATAAAATGATGAATAAATATACACTATGGTATGTGGTCAAAGAAAAAAATTGATTCATAAAGAAATTATTCTGTTAAATTGCAAAGGGCAAGTAAATTTGTTTTGTGAACAAATAAATTTAAAATGTAGTTTAATATATACAGTACCTATAGATGGGACTATGATTGAAAGAATTTAAGAAAAATAGTCTATGGATATTTACACAAGAATAATATTATAATAGTTTTGTGTATTGTTTATAATAAAATTAATAAGGAAAAGAATAAACAGATAAAGTTAAAACTTATTAATTATTTACAAGGAACAATAATTATAATATTTAAAGCAATAAAGTACTGTTGAAAAGAGATTATAAATACTATTTATTATCTGTGTGCCTCAGAGCTATGGAAAATGCAGGAAGTGGCTCTGATTGGTTATTATTGTTTAAAGGTCAAATGATTATTGAATAATTTTCTATATCTATTATTGAGTATTATATGGATGTTTATTAAACATAAAATTAATCTTATATTATTATGAAAATATTGACAGTTAGAATCAATGAGTGTAAGTATGTAAATAGTTTATAAATATTTAAAAAAAGGGCCACTGGTTCACGGAAGATTTAAGTTAGTTCATAATTATAACGCAGGCGCCATAGAAAACCTAGCGCTGTTGTCAATTATTCAGAAATTGTGACTTTTGGCGGGAAAATAAAAGCTTCTGATTGGTGGAGGACACTATTGGAGCCCTAATTCGGTGAAAGTAGGATTTTGAGTGGGAATTCAAGGACACTTTCTTCATAGCTGTCTTTGGGGTTAGAGGGTCGTCAGAGAGGTATTCTGTATAGTGTACTTTGGCGGGAATTTTGAGAATTTTACATATAAAGTCGTGAAGATTTTTTACTTTGTTTGTGAATAATTGAGTTTAATTAGTAAATCTATAGTGTTTAAATTAGTGAAAAGAGGAATTAGGTAGCTCGCCTTTATTGAAGTTTATAATTCGCGAAATGAACATTTTATCGTATGAGCCAGACAAGACACCTTTATCTCTGGGATTAAGAATTGAATCTCGTGTTCAATTCAGAATATCAGCTGTACTGTGAGTCTGCGGTACAGGGCCATACATGAGATAAAATGTTTATATAGGGATTCTTTGTGGGACTTTGGTAGGGCTAGGGACGGTTGAGGCCATAGGTATTAGCTAGGTTCCCCCGCTTAGGAAGTCAATCGACGTGATTGCCCTGAGTTGATACCTATCGGTGATAACGAAGCTCTTGACCTCTGTTCAGCTAGGCATGCTGAGGATAGTCTGAAGCGCTCAGCACACGGATTTTGCCTGAAAGGGATCCGTGAGCTTCCAGGATGGTTTGTGACTGGAGAGGAGGCGGTTGTCGCTCTCCAGAGCGGATCAGTCCTGTCTATCTTTATATATGTATATATACACACTTTTATGTCCTTGTCCTGTGAGAGAACACATCCTTGGCTTCGGCCGTGGTCTCTTGCTCGTAGGGGGTACTAGTGATAGTTCAAAGTCAGGCTTACTACCTGCGCCCTAGTCAGATAGATTAGCTTTACACATTTCACGTTTAACGTAGTTGAATGGTTGTTGATACATGGTTAGTTTAGTCAGGTAGGTGAGTAGGTACACACTAATAGCAAACATATGAATATATATATTAGGTAGGTAGTATTGCGTTTGTAAAGGGGGGATCTAAGTTGTTATTATTGTAAATCATGATAAACTGATTGGGAAATTAGATAGACAATTGGTTCAATTACAACAAAGCAGATTTGTAAGTGGCCGCCATCTTGTGACCGAAGAATGAAAGTTTTCCCGCTAATTTTTGCAGGCCAATTTTCATGTCGATTTGCGTTGTTGGAATTTGCTGGGATTGTAGTGGCGGTAATGTGTAATAATTACGCTAAGATTATGGTGAAAATAAAACTACAAGCGAATGCTGCAACACCACGACGAGTGATTTAATAGTGAAGTGAGTGATTGTGAGTGAAATGGAGACAGTGAACTGGTGTATTCATTACAGAATTCAGATATTGTTAAAGGTAAATACACAGTGATTGATCTGTCCTAACCATCTTTGATATAATACTTATTATTTACATATAAATCCTTGCTGGTTCATTATTGAACGACAACACAACGGTATATTGTACATTCACGCTAGTGAAACCTTTCTGACTACAGAATTATGTGCAAGACCACCGAAGTCTGAAGGGTCGGAAGTATCCAAACAGACTAGCTACAGAGGTAGTTATTTTACTATTGTTCTTTGTGTACGGGCAAGATCTTACACGTGAGATTACCATGGCTACAAACGCGCAAATAGTGATGTTTGGACATTTTAATCACTGTTGCATAATCAGCTATTATATGTACTGTATCGAATGCACATGGTCGCTCGATCGCTATCTTATAGTAACTTTGTCATCCGCTAGGGTGAAGCAAAAGCTATATCTGAGCTGAATTATTGTAGTTTGATCAAGTGTTCGGTGAGAATGTATTCTCTCTGAAGTGTCTATATAGACATTATTATTCAGAAGTGAATTGGTTCTAGTATTAACTATAATTATTTAGGTCTGTGCTAATAAATGAGCTTTTCCTAACTAAACTTATCGTTAACAATCAGCGCAGAAGTTACTGCGATAGATACTAATGTAATTGTCCTAAAATGACGCTTAGAACGATGAATCTGTGTTATCATCTTAATACCTTATATTAAAGGAATTACGGCAATAGGACTGAAGTCCTGCGTTAGAGTTACGCTATTCTGAGGATGGAATTGGGGATTTGTGTATCGGATGCCTCGATACAGTGGGCGGGAGACTTTAAAATTGTCTTCTAAATACCTACTTAGGCATAGGAGGGACTATGTTGGTACTGGTGGCGAGTCCTACTGAATGTGGCTAGCACGGGGCCACATTTCTTATACACGGGGGGGGGGGGGGGGGGAAATACACTATATTACAGAAATAATAAAGATTTATAGAAGTTTCAACGATGAGTTGATCTTAACTATAAATTGTTTGTGTATTTTTTTTTTTGAATAACACGACCTCTGTTGGTATCCTCGAAAACAATTATAATTTGAAGTATTGAATGATTGACAATTAATTTTGTAGATTCTAATTTTACGTGTAGTGCAAACGTATGTGGTAGGTGTCTCTGTGCTAAGTGTTGAATGAGGGCGGTGAAAATTGTCAAATTCCAAACGTCATTGGGAATGTAGTTGTCAAAAGATTGTCTGGTCGTATTCCACTAAGTAAATAAGTGAAATTGTATGTTATATTGTGAGTTTAGTATGATAAATAAGGTGACGAACTGTGGATTGACTACGAAGTAAGGTTGGAGTAGCGACAAATCTGTTAAGAGGTATGTTAAAGTAAATACGAGTTACAATCATAAGAGTATGTGAACTTTGGTTGGGGAACTAGGACTGGGATATACATGAATTCTATTGTAGATAAAGTACGATAAGGAATAGGTCTTTCACAACCCATTTTTCTATAGAATCACGGATTACTGCGTATCACGATAAGCGGTCTGAAGGTCATTAGACGATAGCGCGGCTGGGTATTGTAGGTTTGAATACGAGAGGCGTACGGGGATAGCTTTATACATCTAGATTCAATGGTCATGGCAAGAATTAGTTACAACTTGGTCCCGCGTGACCAGGATATTACAATTATTAATAGTTTTATTTCGAAATAAAATATTTTTTATTGAAACATCAAGCATATAAGGCTAGCCGAGGTCGACGTCAATTCAAATCAAATCAAATTTATCTACTGGAATATGGTACAATAGTTGTTACAATGGTTTGATCTGGTTTGAGCCTTCATATTCTGCCACTTACAGCGCGCAAATTCACAATTGTATGTAATTAATATTATGTTAAAATTAGCTACCTAAATATTGTTATCTGTTATCGTATCGTCCAAAAAATCAGAAGAAACACTGACCAATTTGGTAAAGTATTGAAAAAAGGATAGGCCAGAAACACTAGCAACGATCTGGCTTGATGATAAGCTGAAGGCAAAGTCTCAGGAAAGAAGGCTACCATTACAAACATGTACCACGGTAACAATGGTGGCAATCATCTTGACAGCCTCATCAAATGCTTTTTCATGCTCCGCTTAACGGACATGGGACTGTAGGAAGAAAGAAACACCAGGTTTTATGGCACGTCAAAGGAAAGAGTCACCGAACCGCTTGGTTCTTGATGGAATATTCTGCACCGTATGCGGATGACATCTAAGCCCTGTATGTGCTGTCTTATGTAGGAAAGGAGAGGGTGGGACTAATTGGAATACCTCATCAGTGCATTTGATTATGACGGTGGAGGCAACCCTTGAAGTATGTAAGGATGCTGTTATCTCTGCCTAACTTGGAGGGAATTAGGCGTGAGTATATATATGAGACGATATTCTTAGCAATCCATGGATTCTCCGTGCGGGTGCCGGGTCCATCGCGTTGCTGAGTTGGGAACTCGGGACAGTGCCTGGGACTTGCGACCCAAGTGTAGGTTTAGAAGGGGCCCCTTTTGTTGATGTACATCAACACTCACCTTCACTACCCAAGTTCCCCTCCCTGCCTAACCAAATTTGATACGAACCTACTAGTGCCGCTTTAGACATTCGTCCTAGTAATGAGCTTATTGTAGCTCTCGATAGGCCTAGATCTTTAAGTAGGTTAAAGAGAGATTTAGCTGGTATACCTCTCGCTCCCACTTCTACTGCATACAAATTAACCACGTAACCGTTTTTGATTAATTCGTTTGTGAGATCATAGTATTTATTTTTCTTAAGTGTGTGGTCCTTCGGTATATAAGTTTCCCACGGTACAGTAAGTTCCACAAGGACCACATATTTAGTCGTCGTTCGAGTAGAGAAATATGTCCGGTCTAGATGACGAAACCCCAACATCCTCCGGAATTTTATAGTGCTTTTCATACGTGTCGATTAGGAGAGTCCAATCTGGGGCAGTATCTAAGATTGAATAAGGTTTGTTCCTGGATTTTATGGATGAACCTTCAGACACAAAGTTGATATGACGTCTGTTAGTAGTCAATCCTTTTTGGGCTCTAGCTACTGCCAGACTCATTGCTTCGAGTATGATGATAAGCACCTTATCGTGGCGGCGTGAGTATTGGCCTCTATCAAGAAGCACCCTACATCCTACTAATATGTGCCTAGCCGTCCCTGTTGCCTCACCACACGTATAACATTGTTTTTCTGTGGCTTTCCCCCACCTTACCAGATTACTCTGGTCTGGAAGGGTCATCTGAAAGGCGTTAAGATAGAATTTTAACAGGGCCGGCGACCACTCATAGATCAAGGTGCGCCACTTTAAAGCCATCGGTATGCAGAACTCTCCCATTGTCAACCATTCGTTTTGGATTTCCAAATTCATCGCGTGCACTCGATATTTATCCTTTTTGTCTTGCTTCAGAAAGGACCTAAGTATATCCTGGTCCCTTTTTGGCTCTCGTACTACCAACCCCACTTTGTTCGACTGGGCTCCTATCATAAATTGTTTATGGAATATAAGTCTAGATTCTACCTTTATTTTTAATAACGAATTCTTAAGCCCTATATTTGTTACTTGAGCGAAGTTACAAATATATGAAGACATCCGAAATACATTGCTAAAAGTTGCTGAAAACAGTAAAAGGAGAAATACCATAACAGTATGAGCCACACAGAACGGTAGCTTAGTGGTTAAGGAGTTGGCCTTACGATCGAAAAGTCCCGAGTTCGAATCCTGGCCATGACACTACCGACGTAAACCCGCACTTAACACAAGCAATTAAGCTTAGCTGGAGGGGTTATAGGGAATATTAGATATTTCGATTCGAATATTCTTTTTAAAAGAAAAAACTGGAAAATTATTTTAGTAGTTTTAATAAATAAACTATCTTCACGTGGATATACGTCAATAAATAACTCTTGCATATTTATTTTTGTAATGCGTCGCTGATACAACCACAAACGATAATAAATTGAAATGAAATCTTCTTAAGGCACGACAGACATTTTTGACATTGATATGACATTTTGAGATGGGAAAATACTTAGGAAGAATACCATTGAACATGCATTGAACATTGTACACACCCTTCCTGTGTGACTGATTGATCGGATACTCTGATACACACCTTTAGTTCGGGTGACAATACAATTTCAATGAAAAAGTAAACCGTTTACCATAATTTTTTTACAGTATTGCTTGTTTTTTTTGTATCTAGGTACAGTCAACGTCAGAACAATCTTGAGTACAAAGTCTCATTTAATAATTATAAATTAATTTATTCATCAGACAATTAAAATCCATTTTTTTTGATAGTAACATTTGTACACTTAAATCTATGTTAGTATTTCTATTCTACAAAAGACAAGTGCATTTTATATATGTGCCCTAATATGTTCCTGGCTTCGCATTCCGTAAATCATCGACGTCATTTTTTTTTGCGCCTCCAAGCTGCGAAACCATCTATCTGTACGTGCGTGTGCGACAACAGCGCTCTGAACGCTTTATTATATATTGTATTCGCAGGCCCTTGACAGAGTACTGGGTAAAGCTGACCCACAGCGCACTCGAGTACAGGGATGTGCAGTAAGCCTTAAAAAGCATTATTTTAACACTGTCCGTGCACCGAGTAAACGTGCGGGCCAGCATATTCGCCCTTAATCCAAAGCCCTGCGTTCCCGCTCAATATCTGCATCATCTTTGAGGTCGTGGGCAACATAGTGTCCAAGATATTTGAAGGTCTCAACCCGACGCAGTGCAGTGGTACTCCATAAATAGTCACCTCCATTAAGATATCCGGACGCTTGGTGCCCACGGCCTTAAAGATCATGTATTCGGACTTTTTTGTATTGTATACCAATCCATGTTTGTTTGCATATTTCTCACATATTGTAAGTAGCGTCCTTAATGTATTGATAGAGGGGGCCAGCAGCAGTCAGGTTTCAACCAAAATGATCTGAATACCGAGGTGTTAAGCAAATCAAACTGTTTTATTGATTTAAATTATATTATTGTCCGAACTATAGGTGTGTAAGCCGATGCCGATGAATTGGCCAAGAGAGGATCAGGGTCGATAGTATATGGACCGGAACCAATACTACCCATACCTCAAGCACAGGTCAAAACTTGACTACGAAAAAGTACAGAAGAAATCCATCAAACAGAATGGACAAACACTGAAGGATGCAGGCAAACAAAGAATGCAGTTCCGGTAGCATCAAAAACGTTTAGCCGAAACCTCATTAGGCTAAAAAGGGACCAAATCCGCAAGGTCACAGGCATCTTGACCGGTCACTGTCCCCTAAACAAGCATCTGTTTACAATAGGTGTGACGGGCAGCCCCCTATGCAGAGGATGCATGGGGGCAGAAGAAACGCCACGGCATGTGCTTACAGAGTGCATGAGCGTGGCCGCACAACGGGCGAAATTCTTCCAGTCACCAGCGTCACTCCGGGAAGCATGTGGAAACTTGAAAAGGCTGCTGGCTTTTTGGGAGGATCTGGGTTGGTTGGAATGAGAGGTAAGATGGTACGCACAATGGCCCAATCAAGAGGCTAAGTGCGGAACAGCCCAGGTAAACTAAACTAAACTAAACTAATAGGTGTGTAATATCATTCAGTAAACATTATGTGGGGAAAACGAGGCATTAAGATCATTTTGAGTATTTTTTTGGTCAAGATTCATCTGGTGTTTACTGTATATTACACTAAGTAGACGTCTCAATATAAGCTTCGATTTCTATGAAATGTTCATTTATGGAGAGCTCCTTATCATAGACGAGTAACGGAAGATTGGCCTGAGAAACGGATTCAATAGCGCCTCATACCCATACCCAGATAACATTTCTTTTGTGTTGCAGTACACACTGGGGTCATTATGAGCCTTAGGTATAGTTATCTATGCTTAATATTATAATAATTGTGAAGTAGCCGTGTCTGCACATTGGAGAACCTGTGTTATCTATTATGTATATTAAACGAAGTCGTGTTAGTTACACTACTTATAACTCAAGAACGGCTATACCGATTTAATTGAAAATTGGTGAGGATGTAGCTTAGAACCAGGAGACGGACATAGGACTTTTCATCCCATTGAACCCCCTTTTGGGGTTAAAATGGGGATGATAGTTTGTATGTAACTTTACGCGTACAAATTCGCGGGCGGCCGCGAATTTTTTTTAAATTGGAATTCTTGTCTGATTATATATATTTATTTACGACTAGCTTTTGCCCACAGCTCCGCCCGCGTGGATATCGGCTATCGCTACAATATCCACCGTTTTTTTGTTAGGTCTTGTTTATACTTAAAATCTTACATTTGTTTGATCATAATCGGTTTAGTAGAATCAGTGATATGACCAAAAGACCCTATAGTAATTTTTAAATTAATTTTTTTTCGTGCAAATTTATATCCTCTTTGAGATCCCCCTTAGGTTGTTATGTTGGACTTGAACCGAAAAAACGCACGCCGTTTCTGTCATCAGATGCAAATTTATTGTTTTTTAAACAAACTTGTATCATTTAAAATGCACTCTACCCTCTAGAAATAAAAAAACAAACTAACTTAGTACCTACATAGTCTTAGAGCTTTGACCTTGAAGATTCGAAGGCCACGATAGCTCTAATTGGACAAAGGAGCTCCTGCTGTATAGTCTATTAGAGACATTCGCGATGCGAACTCAAAGGAATCATGATACTGTATGATTCTGGCCTTAGAGCTTTGATGTTACAATATAAGTAGCTACGTTAGAATTTATATAGTGATTATGCAAATGTTCCTGTAAGGTTACATTACATCATCATTTTCTGAACGTTTTCTCAACTCAGTTTCTGTCAATTTTCTAGTCTAAGGCCCAAATTCTAGAGTGTCACTCAGCTGAATCTTGATATATCTGAAGGAAAAATTGTATGGACAATCTGCCAGACAATCTGTCAAATTTGTCAATGTGTATACCATCTTTTCCCAGATAAATCGAGGTTCAGCTGAGTGGCATTTTAGAATACGGGCCTAAGATGCGGCTGAACCAAGATAATTTCCGTGAAGCGACTGATATTTGACCTCCACAACCACTTATCGATATCGAAGTTATATAGTTACACTAGACGGACTTTTGAGCGCTCCTCTCCACCGAAACGCATGCCGATGTTCGTGTGTCAACCGGGACCCTATTCACGGAAACACCGAGACCATTGCAAATGAGACATATTCGGGCATACAAATATTTGCACTGCTTGGGAATCGAACCCGCGCAGTAACATTCATTACCGCCACACTACAAAGGCAGATCAGGCCCCCGATTCTGCTAATTTTATGATATAACAAAACCACTGTCATACTGTTGACATTGCATACAATTTCATTAAATTTTAGACTTTATATTTGAGGTTTAAAGTCCAAAATGGAAAGAGAAAGACTTTATAACATTTTTCATTCACTCTACATGATTGTCATTTAATTTTAAGACTTTAACTGTATAATGGTAATTTCTAAAGTTAAATGGCATTGGTAACAGTGTATGTGGCACTGCTGTGGCTTTTACCAAACTAATAGCAGAATTAGGGCCCAGTTTAAGAGTACCTACATGTTAACCATATATTAGATACTTGGTTCCCCTTGGGAGAATAGGGCTTCCCGTGTTCGTCCTAGAAGGCGACTAAGCGGTAAGGTGGTTTTGGTTGGATAGGAAACATGAAGCCAATGACAATGTGCCCGCTAAACAGCTTGCCCACTATTACCTAGGACCATAAATCATACTTTGTGAAATGTGGGTATTAATTAATTTAATGTTAGTTTTTTTTACGTGCGGGAAATCCCACCGGATACCCCTCCCTTCGGAGCCGAAGGGGGAGGTTATGTCGGACTCGAACCGACAAAACCGCACGCTGTCTGTGGGTAGATGTGCTAGGCCGAAGGTGAGGTTGTCTTGTGACATATCCCTGCACCCCGGCTGACCAAGGCGCACCCCGGCTAACACATAGACAATTTAATGTTAGTTAGTTGGTTAGTTAATAGACCTTCGGGATTTAACATGCATGAATCTATGTATGTATAAACTAACTTTTAAACTCTCGCGTTCCATAATTTATAATACAGATAACGGGAATTAACGCGATCATGCTATAGGTACTTACGTATTTGTTTGCCTGACGTTTCGACCAGGTTACACCGGTCGTGGTCACAGGCTGACTGGCTCAGCGGTGCATACCCGCCGCATTCGAGTCCCTGAGGTAGTAGGTACGTAAGTACCTATACCATGATCGCTTTCATTCCCGTTATCTGTACTATGTATGCTGGAAACTTGCGTCGTTTGAGCAACTGTGATGGTAATAGTCTCATTACCCAACACGTTAATTCGAAGGCGGCTCGGGCGTCAGCGGGCCAGACCGAGAGGAATGGCTCTGGGTCAGCCGGGGTGTCAGGGATATGTCGCGAGACAATCTTACCTTTGGTCTAGAACATCGACCCACAGACGGCGTGCGGTTTAGTCGGTTCGAGTCCGACATAACCTCCCACTCTGCCTCCGGAGGGGGGGGGTATCCGTGGGGATTACCCACACGTAAAAAAAAAAAACCTAACACGTTAAACCTAGCCTGTGAACTTCTGAACATATACTCATGTATCTCGAAGAATATAAGGAAGAATAAAGAAAATTCGAAATAAAACTGTGCCCCTCTAGACAAGTGGCAATTCGCTAGCTGGCGTTTGGTGGAATAGAATGACGAATATATGGAATTTGACGTATATGACAGTCGTTAACGCATGTCAAATACGTCAAATCCCATACATTCGTCATTCTATTCCATCAAACGCCGGTTAGCGAATTGCCACTTGTCTAGAGTAGCTGTACTTACTCTCCTGGCCTGCATGGAAACAGTAGGCCAATGCATCCCAACATTGAGAGAGGCATAATGTCCAGCTATGGACAGCAAAAGGCTAATGGATTTATTGAATAATATCTCTAATTGCGCGCTATAACATGACTCTTCATCTTCTGTATCCAGCCCATACCAGCTATTTATGTCAGGTTTTTTCACGAACCTCTCCATCAAGAACTAAGCGGTTTGACTAGTCTTTCCTGTACCGTGCCGTTACATGGTACGTGTTTGTAATAGTAACCCTCTTTCTTGAGACTTTGCCTTCAGCTTAACAGGCGAAGTGAAGTCAAATTGACGTGTCCTATATGTCGAAGCGACAGCTCAGAAGGGTCAAATCGACACCACATAAGGTACCACTACGGCTAAATCAGGATGTTAATCAGATGTGAAGGCATTACTAAAATCAATGCGGGTTCGAGGCCAGTACACAATACTTCGTAATCACACTAACTTTGTTACACGAAATCATAAAGGATGCTTACAATATTTTAGGATTTAAATCACAAAGGATGCTTACAATATTTTAGGATAGAATGCAGAGAGGTTAGTTGTCTTGACTTGACCACTTCGCACCGCGTTTCGTTCAAAAGTGAGTTGCTTTCCACTCGGATCACCAACGAAGTCATTTACATCAAATGTCATTGTCATAAACACACTCAAGTAATAATCAATGTTGCCACATAAAAAATCACTAAATTCAAACAATATTGGCATTCATAACACTCAGATACTACTATATGTAAAAAAAAGAATATTCTACGAATGTTTATGAGCACAGTTAACTCCACACCGCTTAACATTTGTACAAAACGAACTACAGTTTTACCAGGCAATGTACAAATATATAGTGCAGCAATTGGTGTCATGGCCATTGCATACAGTGTAGGCATTGATAGGTCAAGGCTGTAACTATACTAAATGTTAATACTTCCGTGTACTGAATAACAGGTTTTACTGAAAACGAGTATAGCTTTTACCCCGTTAGTGCATCTATTTTAGAGTGAAAACTTCTTTAGCGGCGTTGGATGGGTAAAAAGTATTAAACTTGCGTCAGGATCGCTTGACCTTGGAACCGTAACCGACGACGGACGTCATACAACATTAGCAAAAGATTGTTTATTTTGTCTACTTTGTTATGAAGCATCGTAGCTTCGCCGTTAGCGTTTCGACTGTAAGTCCTTATGGTTTCAGATAGTACCGGGTTCGAACCTGGGCTTCTGACACTTTTTTGATAATTTTTTCTTTTTGTAATTTATTACTTTTTGTGATTATTTTTTCTTTTTGTAATTTATTACTTTTTGTGATTATGTTTTCTTTTTGTAATTTATTAATTTCTGTGATTATTTTTTCTTTTTGTAATTCATTAATTTCTTCTGACAGAAAATTAGTGCTAGGTTCTATGATTGGCGCTATATTATAGGTATGGTATAGTATGGCATGTTCTTTTTCTCTGTATATAACGAAGAAAGAAAGAAAGAATAAGTTTTCACTTCTGCCGGCACACCCGGAGTGCAACCCGTCTTTCTTTTTTTTTATATTGACTATCAGTATTAATAGTTATCTTCTTAGCGTTATTTTTGGTTGCATCCGGGGCTTACACTTCAGAAGCCGGGGTCCGCTTCGGTGTACATGGTTGATACGGGAGCGACGGCTATCTAAGCTCTCAATGCCGCGACATTAGATTTTTTTTTTCGGATTTAGTTAGAAGTCCCAGACAGTCTAAGTTTTCCTTTTTGCGGAGTATTTTATTCGTTGCGTTATCCACCATATTTAATTCTTGTTTATAAGTAAGCCGCTTATTCTAAATTTATTACCCGACTGTCAATAAGAGTTATGTTTTTCGCACGTATCTTATATGTATGTTTGTAATATTCTTGATTACCTCATATATTCTGAACCACTACATGGATTTCATTAAATGATATCTTAAATGAAAGGTATTAATCTCCCAATGGTTCTTAAGTACTTAAAATGTGAACAAAAGCTATATGATAGATTTTAGGGGCCAAAATGTATGTTGTCAAAAAAATATTTTTATACAGACTTATCGAGTAGGTTATCAAAATTACGGAAATTAGAAGGCGATTACAAAAATATGAATGTCATAACAAAAAATATAAAATAAAATTAACTATTAAAAATAAAAATCCGACTGAAGCTGAAAAGATCGATACAAGTTTGATAGCAGGCGGTACCCATTTGCAAATCATAAGCCGGATAAAAATGAATGGGTACCGCCTGCTATCAAACTTGTTTTGATCTTTTCAGCATCAGTCGGGTTTTTTATTTTTATTATTTAGGTTTTTCCAGATCTCTTTATTGAATAATTCGACAGAACGAAGTGATTAAACGAACTAAAAAGGATGATGAATAAAGTAACTCAAGTTTCATGCAATTTTTAGTTAGTAGTTACTTTGACGAATAAACTGCATTGCATTTGTAGAAAGTAAGGCATTCATTAGACGGTCTGTAGTAGATGCAAAGAATTAGCGAGCTGTGTTTCGTTGACTTGAGAACGGCATTGCACTTCACGTGGAAGCTGTATAGACGCTATGTAATAAACACTTGCCACTAATTTCTCTAACGTTTGTGAGTACGTGTTTAAGTGAAACAAATGTTCATTTGTTGAAGATTGGGTTAAAGAAAGCCTTTAGAGGGTTAGTGGAAATGGCACCGCGAACTAGCTCAATCAGCCAGTCAATTAACTGCCTAGGAAGTTAACTAAACGGCGCCATTCAATTAACGGCCTGAATAGTGTTCAGCCATTTAATGAAACTGTTATAAAAATGACTCATTTCTGCATGGTTATATAAAAAAATAACCACGAAGGCGAATGCAGCCTTCTAACCTAACCTAACCAAGTCGGATTGCGCAGCTATTACAATAAACCTATCACTATTTTTTTGTGACCATCTATACCTCTGTCTACCCCCTCGGGGATTTACAGGTGTAAGTACATATATGTATGTATGTATGTATGTATTTTTTTTATCTTATTTCGAGGTAGTGCCCCATCTTATGATTGGCCTAAGCATTAGCCAGCTGGGTTATTAAATGATGTAATAAACGAGACGGCTGAATATCATTGGCAATTGAATGGCGCCGTTTAGTTAACTGCCTAGGCAGTTAATTGGACGGCTGAATAAGATAGTTGGCGGCGACATAAATATACAGGTAGTGGAGAATGATTATCACTGTTAATTTTTCGACATAGTACCAGTCATTGATGATGTGGAGGATTTGTATACTTAATGTTTGTATGTAAATATTCATCATCATCAATTTTCACGGTACCTACGCCGTACCTGCTACTGCAGCCACCGGTCGGGTACGAAATTATACCTTAGATACAACGGTGAACAATGTTTAGACCATGAGGTGGACAATTAGTTCATAATTTAGCCACATCCTGTTAAGCTAAGGTGAAGTTGAAAAACAAAAACTGGAAGAAAGGCAAATGCTATAAATTCTGAAATGGTGGCCTCTACTTTGATGAAATTGACAAATGCTTTTTTTATACCACTTAGTTGGCAGATAAGCATACAGCCCACCAGATCGAAAGTGGTTACCGTGGCCTATGGACATGAGCAGCACCAGGGGAGTCAAACTCGTGCTGCCGACACTGTTAGTACAAAAAGTTTCTGTGCCGTCAGTGGAGAAGATAAAGCAGGACAAACCTTTTGTCTTCTCGCTGACAGCACAAAAATTCTTTAGAGAGCTCTGGCTACTCTACACACCGCCGGGAACATAGCACGAGGTTATTATGAGCGTGGTATTCTGTAGGTTGGAGGTACATCCCCAGTCGGACTGCTCAATTGGACAGTAATACCGTCGTGTCCTACGTTCTCTTGGCACGTCCAAAAATAATAAAATATTTATGCCTTTGCACACGACTATTTTTCTATACGCTGACGACGCGCATAGAACACCATGAAGACGCTCAGCAAACGCAAGTCTGAAGTTATGTGTTACCTTTGCTCACGACCCTTGCATAACACGTTGAAAACGTGCAGACGACGCGGTTTTCGAAAACGTGAAAAAATTTGGTATGCAACGGCTCTTATAGTGCGCTATATTATAGCTTTTACTGTACGTTATACCTAAAACGAGATGGTAATAAGTAGCTTGTGACTATATAAGTACTTAGTACGTAACAAAGTCAGTCTAACGAGGTTTATCGTTGCTTTTTGCCTACATCGCGATTTTTCAGTAAAAAGGAAAGCTGACGTCACAAAGTGCTTACTCGATTGCCGGACAATTCAATTTAAAGGTCCGCTGGTGTTCTGGTTTATTAATGTGAAATGTTACGATTTTTGAGTTTAATGTTTTTAGGTGTTTTGAACATTATTATACACAACGTGATTTAGGTAGATGTGTATGTGTTTGAACTTAGACTTTAGGATTTGAAAAAATATTTTCGCATTGTAGAGTTTTTGGTGATTTCAGATTGTTAGCGTTAGGAGCAGTAGTCAAGCTGAGAATGTGATGCAGTAGAATAGAACTGAGTACGACGGGCAAAACCGTGGGACGGGGTGGGTTAATAAAAAGAAATAGGATTTGACTTGGCTACTTTACCTATAAAATTGCCGCAATTTTTTTACAGATTTATGAGTTCGTTATTCCTGTAATTTAATAGCTATTTTTGCATTATTTATATTTAGTTTGAAAGTTGATTTCAAGATTTTACAACAGAATCTGTATTAAATTATGTTTTATTGGCCGCTTGATAAATTAAATTAGTATTTCCTAAATGCTATCCATTTTGATGATACATTTCGTTTCGTTTTAGAGCTGTCACTTTGCAAAAATCGAATGCTGCTATTTGTTAGCTTAATGTTGTCTCATTCATACACAAAAATATCATAAAATTTGGATTTGTTATTCTTAAAAAAAAAGACGGGTTGCACTCTGGGAGTGCCGGCAGAAGTGAAAACATTTTCTTTTTTTCTTTCTTCGTTATATACATAGAAAAAGATAAAAAAGAACATACCATACCTATAATATAGCGCTAATCATAGAACCTATCACTTATTTTCTGCTAATTTTCTGTCAGAAGAAATTAATAAATTATGAGAAGAAAAAATAAACACAAAAAGTAATAAATTACAGAAAGAAAAAATAATCATAAAATGTAACAAATTACAAAAAGAAAAAATAATCACAAAAAGTTTCAGAAGGCCGGGTGGTTTGAACCCGATACTATCTGAAACTATGAGGACTTACAGTCGAAGTGCTTACCGTTTAAGCTACGACGCTATCTCAGGTAAATTGCAAAATAGATAGTATTTACCTAATCTTGTATGACGTCAGTCGTCGGTTACGGTACAAAGGTCAACTAATCCTGACGCTTCCTTAACATTTTACACCCATCCAACGCCGCTAAAGAAGTTTTCACTTCAAAAATCCACAAATGTTAGTATTGAAAATTGGGTTTCCTCCAATTTCTTCAAAATACGGCAATTTCATAGGTAAAGACCTATTATCTCTTTGAATAATTTCTAGGTAAATAAAAGATGGTGGCAGTTATGTGGTACCTAGATTAGAAGAAGTATTAAAACGATTATTTACTAGCCATCTCCGACCATAGCAAGAGTTTTATTTGAAAAGTTTTATTGGTATATACTTCTTCCTACTGTATTACTGTATAAGAGTGCTTCTAGCTTCTAAGGTCATATTATAAGGAGCACTTACTTCTGCTCTATGATCTAAGATTATATTTTATCTATAACTCGGTTTACAATTGGAACTGCGATTTAATGTTTGAATTTTAATAGTCTACATAACCTTGTTTATTTTATTACTATTGTAACAAATCCGATGAAAATAAATGGCTGGCACTTTACTAAACAAGGACCGAGTGTTTAAATAGTGACAGCCTCTGTGGTGCAGCGGTAGGAACGCGGCCGCTATGCAGGAGGCGCGGGTTCTATCTCCGCCCAGTGCAAATGTTTGCATTCATGAATATGGATATGTGCATTGGTCTGGTCGTGCCTCGGAGAACACGTTAAGCCGGTTTCGGTTGCCATACGAACATCTATAGCAGGCTTAAAGTTGATAGTTGGAACTCTAAAAAGTTCAACAACTGGTCTAACTGAAATCGATATCGGGTGTGGAGGTCAGTGGGCAGTCTCTTTACGGAAAATATCGAAGTTCAGTCAAATCCGCAGTTTGACTGGTAAACCGGACCCTAGATTCCAAGTTGAAAGCTTCGGATGCGACTGGGATTAACGATAGGATGATGAAGAAGATACTGTTTAAATAGATAGTATGGGGTACACCTATACACTTATATATTGTTAGGGTTATATTATACTAGCTGACCCGGCGAACTTCGTACTGCCAATATTTTTCCGCCCGCGTGGCGTCAGATCCCGTTCCCGCTGCACCCTCTACTATATTAAACATGTATTATACATATAAACCTTCCTCTTGAATCACTCTATCTATTTAAAAAAACACATCAAAATCCGTTGCGTAGTTTTCAAGATTTAAGCATACAAAGGGATATAGGGACAGAGAAAGCGACTTTGTTTTATACTATGTAGTGATTGGAAATCCTGAACACTATAATATTTTTATTAAAATTCTTGCCTATTTATCTGTTTGTACTATAATGTGTGTCGGTTATCGCGACCAAACATAGCCTGTGTCCTTTCTCAAGGTCGAATCTACCCCTATTCCAAATTTCATCAAAATCGGTTCAGTGGTTTAGGCGTGAAAGACGGACAAATAGACACACATACATTCTTTCTTATTTATAATATTAGTATGGTACATCGATAGACGCAGACTTTAAATCTCACGTTATTTAATCGCTATCAGTTTAATAGAACCGGAAATATGATCAAAACCGATTCCACGCGGAGTCGCGGGCGTAGCCAATCGAAATATAATAATAGGAACTGTAAATAATACATACAATACACCTATTCACAATTCGTATTGTATGAGACACCGCTTGGCTTTCGAATCTTCACAAAAAAGTAATTTGAAGATGTGGAGCCATGCAGGAGACATCACAAATGATCAAAGCAAGGGACGCGAGTCCCTTCGACAGATTAACCTCTTTCACGTGAAATTGAAGGAAAACCTTGTAATTATTCTCGTTTATTGATAGGATCTTTCAAAGCCCTAAGAGTCTGAACAGTCAGAGACGTAACGAGACATGAATTACGCAATATTTAGGACTAGAATACAATTTGATCGTCCTCTGTGGTGTTGTGGTAATGTATTCAATTGCTATGCAGTAAGTGCGGGTTCGATTTTGGTACAAATATTTGTCTTTATGAATGAATTCTAAATGTGTGAATATATATTATTGTTCTGGGTGTATGTAGGTATAATATGTATATAAAATAAAAAATATCAAATTTTTATACAATTTCGAGAATACATAGTAGTCAAGTTCGGTCCAATGTTGACTGTTCCTGTACATAGAACAGTCAACATGGGCACGAACTTGACTAGAAAAGTACTCAAAATGATCTTAATACATTAGTGTTTCCTCCTTGTGTTGACTCCATGTTCTGATATTTTGTGCACACCTTTGGTTCGGACGATAAATACAATTAAAATATTTAAAACAGTGCGACCTTGGTATTATGATTTTGAGAGTTTAGTAGTCAAGCTCGATCTGTTACTAATTGTACACACTAGTTATGCAATTTTTGTTCCAAACAGTCGTGTATCAATAATTTTATCAGTATATAGTGCAGCTGTTACAGTTCAAACTAGTTTTTAGATAGAACGCGTCATTCCTATTTAGAACTAATTTTAATGAATGCCTTTGTTACTACTAGAATTAACTAATACTCTTTTTTTATACCACTTAGGTGGCAGACAAGCACACGGCCCAGCTGATGGAAAGTGGTTAGTGGCCTATGGACGTGTGCAACACCAGGTGTCTCACACTCTCGCTGCCAACCCTGTTAGAACAGAGAGTTCTGTGCCGTCAGTGTAGAAGAAAAAGCAGTACAAGCCTTCCTTTGTTGGTCTGCCCACTGACAGCACAAAAACTCTCCAGTGAGCTTTGGCTACCCTACTCACCGATGGGAACACAAAGACAAAACTCGTTTTTCCAAAGCGAGTCAGTTAAAACTGTATCTTGTAGAGAAAGTAACGCAATCGGACTTGGATAGCAATGCGGGAGCGGAGCGGAGTGGTTATTTTTTTTATAACCATGCAGAAATAAGTCATTCTCCTTTTTCTAGTTTTAAGTACAGCTCGATGTGACAACTAGTTTTATCTGAAAATCCAATATATCAGTGGTAAATTCTAGTTTTAACTGGGTATTTCTAGTTTTAACAAAGGCATTAAGTAAAATCTAGGGAAAACGAGTTCTAACGAGAAATGCGTTTTAACTGTAACATATACATATAAAATTCAAACTACCAAATACTCTAACCAACATACATTTCCATCCAAAGGTTACCTGGCAGAAATTGCGTAAAGCGATAAGCCCGCCCTTTGTACGGCTCTTATCATCTTAATTTCTGTATTATGTATCATCTTGTAATTGGCGTACAATGAAGAATATAATAAATAAATAAAATAAATACATAAGACAATTATATTGAATTTCCAAAATTTGTAATGTATACATATACTATAGTTAAACTTTACTTCCAGGTAGCTGAACCCAATAAAGCCTTGTGAACTATGTGCCACGTTTAATAGCAGTTTCTAGTTAGGTTCAGAGGATATTTGTACGCCGCGCCGATCGTTCAAAGGTCATGGAATCGTGGTTAATGTACTATAGGACTAATTTGCACGCTCGGCGCCTTATGTACCGCCGATAAAGTTGTATAAAAGCGGGTGAGGCCATTAAATACGAGGTTTATATGTATTTCGATTAGTTTTACTTTATTTATTTTTGAATAGAAACAGTCCCACAGCAGTTACTCAAACAATGCTTACTTAAGGAAGATAAATATCTTTTGATGTATATACCACTCCAGTGGCAGACCAACAACATTTTTTATTTAACTGAGGTGGCAGGCAAGTTCAAGGCCCACCTGATGGTAATTGGTTACCGTGGCCTATGGACGTGTGCAACACCAGGGGAGTCATACTCGTGTTGCCGACCCTGTAAATGAAGAGAGTTTCTGTGCCGTTAGTGTAGAAGACAAAGCAGGAATAGCCTTTGGTCTTCCCACTGACAGCACAAAACCTCTCCAGTGAGCTCTTATCAAGTAAGTTCTTATGGAAAATGTTTTTGGACTGCGTGTAATATTTTAACATAACATATCATGCGTTGTCGATCATTAGACATAGAGTGTTTGTTTTGCAATGTCCATTCAACTTAATGAAGTTTGTTTCCTTTTCGTCTTCTAAGCTTAGAATTCTGGTTGCATTCGTGAAAAGGATGGTACACAAAGACTAGTTTCATACTGAAGAAGAAAATGGAAGATTAGATTAATAACTCTTTAAATAAGATATTACGTTTTTCCACATTTCATCAGCAGCAGCATTTCTCAGCCCTATAGGTTAACAGGTCGTCAAGCTGAGTGCCACCATTGTTAACATGGTACGTGTATGTAATGGTGACCCTGCTGCCTGAGACTTTGCCTTCAGCTTACCATCAGGCGAGGTGAAGTCAAATTGACGTATCCTAAATAAAAAAAGGTGCGAGCCTAAAGTGTTAGGTAAAAAAAAACTAATCAAAACTATTTTTCACCGCCCTGGAAATGGAACCGGCGACCTTAAGAATGAAAGCAATATGGGAACAGCCCCTCTAGACAAGTGGCAATTCGCTAGACGGCGTTTGGTGGAATAGAATGACGAATGTATGGGATTTGACGTATATGACAGTCGTTAACGCATGTCAAATACGTCAAATCCTATACATCCGTCATTCTATTCCATCAAACGCCGGCTAGCGAAATACCACTTGTCTAGGGGGCTGGCTCTCGTTACAAGTAGTGCATTCAAAATAGATTGGTAATATTAATAAATCGCTGTCTCCATGGCCCCTGTCTATAAACCGAACGACAGGAGTTGAGGCCAGCAGAAAGCATTCGCTCGGTGTTTTTGATAAGGGATTCTTTTGTGCAGTGTGGACGGTGCCTAATTGTCTGTGAAGTGTGCCGCCCACCCTTAGTACCTCACCTCACCTTTGAGCTCACACATTGTACGATTGTATGAGTACTTGGCTTCATAATTAGTAAAGAGGATTACTTATAGGTGTATAGATTGGTTCGTAAATTGAATAATCGTTTTTGTTTTGAGGCTTTGAGTACAAACATACGTACATATAATCACGCCTTTATCCCCGGAGGGTTAAGCAGAGGCGAATTAACACCCACATTTCCCCAAGCTCTATTCGGTCCCATGTAATAGGGGGTGAGCCTATTGCCGTATTCCGGGCACTATTTTTGACTCGAGCCATGCTTCTGAGACTGAGTCTGGGCTGTACATATCTGTCTGATGTTAAAGTTAATCAGCCCTATCCCTTAGTCGCCTTGTACGACACCACATGGGAAGAGAAGGGGTGGCCCAAATTCTACTCTGCCGGGCTTTGAGTGATGTACTTATATTTGGAGAAAGCAATTAGATATAAGGTAGATGATCTTAAAAAATCCCACCAGAAACATTTTCATGTCCAGTGAGCTCTAGAAGTCTGTGGACTCGAGTGATCTATAATCTTATTTACATAACATAATGTAATATAGATAGTATTACCATTGTTAATAAAACTAACAATCGCAGAAGAAGCGAAAGAAACAATGAAATGCATATAAGTAATTGCAATTTACTAGATGTTGTGTGGCTTACAACTTTAGTTTTAAATTGTACACAGAATTCTGTAGCCCATTCTAGGTACTTTCTTTTTCATATTTGCGGGAAATCCCCACGGATACCAACCCCGCTGGAGCCGGAGGGGAATGTTATGTCGGACTCGAGCCGACTCACCGGCGCAGTGCAAGGCCGAAGGTGAGGTAGCTATAGAGCATATTCCTCGTACCCCGGCTGACCCAGGGCTATTCTAGGTACTTAAGGAACTACACCACGAGTATTACTTGCTCTATAAAAAGGTCAATAAATCTTATGAAGAACTAAGCTAGCCTTATACTTTCTAACTCTTACCATAGTGTAGCATTCTATGGGGATTCTAGTTTCCAGTTCTCTACACACTGTAACATACAACAACAGCCATACCACAAGTACCTTAACAACACTTGACCTTGAAGCTCAATTCTTTGTCCTTCAAAAGTCAGAACAAAAAACAAGATAAGGTTAATTACCCGTTCGTCATTTGAACGGCTCTCACATGATTTATTTACTGTTCAAATTCGGTATATTTGTGTCGGCTTTATGTGAAACAGGACGCATTCAACTGAAAGTGATATACGAATCATTTGGTTACGAATTTATTCGAATTTACACGCTTATAAATGAGTAGCTGTTGCCTCCACAGTCTGAATTTATATACTGATAAATTCTATTGTTTATAAGAACAGTATAGGATCTACCTTCATCACACTATACCTATAGCCTTACTAGATAATAGGATAGGAGAGATAGGGTGCTCCAGGGCCACTGCAGTTAACTAATTGATTCAATGTACTGCGCTGCATTTTATTGCAATAGCTTTTGACTAGAACCAAGTTCTTATATTATTTTATTAATATGCTTATACATTTAACAAACTACTTCCTCGGACAATCTACATATCCGAGGCTACAATAATTTGCACGTAGTTGAAAATTTAACGCAAACAAACTATATTGCCGTTTACGAAGCGCAAGTGCGTCTCAATTAAGTTTCGTACAGAACGCTAAGTGTGCGAGCCTACTCGCATATGATCGAGTTTTATAGATAATTACATGGTCTTTAACTTTGGCTCAAACATTCTTGTAATAAAAGAAATCGGATCGCTGAGGACTTTTTGGTTTTTCATTTATGATAGTGTTTTGAACAATCCTACCAAATTTCAGGTGGGTGGCAATTTTTGTAGCCTTACTCTTATAATTTAGCTCAGATAAACTGGGCTATACGTCATTATTTTGATGTGTACATAAGACTTGGTCTCCGCGTCTTTACAAGTTATGAAATTACAATAACATATTTGGAGATGCGCATATATGTATGAATTGTTACTTTTATAGTGAAATCGAGGAGCTTCAAACAAAAAAAGCATTTTTCTAGTCATTAGAATCTATAAACCCTAAGTTCAAAACAAACAGAAATAAAAAATTAAGATCATCTTAACATGAATCAGCAGAATTGAAATGAAAAAATCATATTAAAAGTTTGAGTGACTTCCAAGGTTAAGGTAACTTAAATTATGTTGTTTAAAGGATCTTAAGGGACTCTAATGGCCATCTCCAACGAGGGTGTTAAGCTGATAACAACTGAGACGGAGCTCTGTCAAACACTCATTATAACAGGGCTTTATGAAATGCTACGCGTTCTCGGGTGTTAGTGTAGAAATTTGTGAAGTATGAAACTGTTTATATGAACTTGCTTTAAAAAGTATTTGTTTATGAGACTGTTACCTTTTGAGTCAATCACTCAAAGCTGGGCTTAAAGCTCACTTTAGTGAAATTGTAACGTATTCGTGTCTGTACTTTAGGGTTATTGAAGAAACCCTTGAGTTATGTTATTTTAATTTGACATTAACAGGACGAAATTGTATACCCTTTTTTACTATTACGTAAATCGATTGTCATTACAATCGAATAGCTTTCATTGTTTTGATTCGATTCGCGAAGATCTCACAATTAGTCCGCTTTACCAGTCCAACAGCAGATTTGGCTGAACTCCAATATTTTCCGTGAAGCGACTGTCACCTGACCTCTACAACCTAAAGGCGATATAGAAGCACTGCGGTTAGACCAGTTGTTGAATTTTTGAAGGCTCCAACTACCCGTAACGACTGCTATATACAGGGTGTAATCGTTAAGTGTGTCCAGGCGATTATTCCGTAACTATTACAGATATCAAAAAACTTTAAACTGATATCGAAAGTACGTTACCTAATGAGTAAAATGACATCAATAACTTTTAAAAAATTAAACGAGAGGTATCTAACATTTTGAAATTAAACACTCCCATACATTTAGTATGAGATTAGTAGAAAGGTTTTAGGTACGTACACCAGAAGGGACTTCTCTATCTGGGTACTCTCTTCTGTAGGCGATAATGGCCGCTCTTTAGTTACAATCATATTTGTAGTCAGTTTTTAGCATTTCTCTCTTTTCTCTTTTGGAATATGCCATTTTGCAATCAATAAATGAAACAATCACGATTATTAACGCAAATTAAAAAAAAACAACGATAAAATGGCAGGAACAACAAAAACAATAAAAGTTTTGAATTTAGAACGAACACCAAAGAGTATCTTTTTTTTTGTAGTGTGTTGCTTTTCATTCAGCTCAAATTACTTTTTTTTACACGGTTTATTACTAATTTCAAGTGGTAAGATAATTAATTTACACATGTATCTATTTGAAAACCATCATTGTCATATTATACGTAATCATAAACTATGATTAAGGTAAAATGGGTACTAGATCACTTAAAATAAGGAAACTAAAACCTTTCTACTATCTCATACTAAATGTATGGGAGTGTTTAATGTCAAAATGTTAGATACATCTAGTTTGATTTAAAAAAGTTATTGATGTCATTTTACTCATTAGGTAACGTACTTTCGATATCAGTTTAAAATTTTTTGATATCTGTAATAGTTACGGAATAATCGCCTGGACACACTTAACGATTACACCCTGCATAATATATTCGAATGGCAACCGGGACCGACGGCTTTACATGCTCTCCGAGGCTCGAACAAACCAATGCAAATACCCATAAATATTTGCATTGAACGGGGATCGAACCTGCGCCACCGGCGAAGCGGCCGCGTTCACTACCGCTACGCTACGGAGGCTGTGTCTATTCTTAAAGACTTTATCCATTGTATAATGAATCAGGCCGGGATTGTTTGTTAAACCCGGATGGCGGGGTCCCAATTATTTCATTTTTTCCTCAGCCCTTATCCGGATCTCGTGAGGAACCTGTTGCTATGTATATATATTATGTTAGACATTATATTAAACGGGCTATATTAGTGACCTTGCAGAACGTGGATAAAACGTCAGGCAAATCAAAGGTATGTATGTACGGTCGTCAAAAATATATTGACAACAAAGTCTTCTCAAAGACAATAAAATCTTGTTAAAGTTAGGAATTAAGAGTAAATCGAACTGTTTTATTGATTTGAATTGTTTCAAAATCCGAACTAAAGGTGTGCACCAAATTTTTGAACAATCAGCCAATAGGTAGGGGGGAAACCTGGGCATTAAGATCATTTTGAGTACTTTTTCATCAACATCGATTTTATGCTGACTGTACCTATGCCATAATCGCTTTAATTCCAGTTAACTTTATTGAATAGCATCGAACGCTTTGGTTTAATAGTTAACGACACCTGACAGCCTCTGTGGCGTAGCGGTAGTGAACGAGCGTGCGTAAAATATTTGTATGCATGTCATATGTATTTGCAATGGTTTGGTCGTGCGGGTACGGGTAGTTGGAGCCCTCAAAATGCCAACCAACAGTTGTTAAATGCAATGTTTCGATATCGCCTTTGGCTTCTGGAGGTCAGATGGCAGTGGCTTCACGGAAAATATCGAAGTTTAGCCAAACCCGCAGCTAGACTGTGAAAATTGGACCCCAGACTCAGAGTTGAAAGCTTCGGATGTAACTGGGGTAAACAAACACTAGAATGAAGAAGAAGATATTGACGATGTCGGTAATATTGTAAGTTCAGACACTGACAGCTGTCTTTTGCAAATAAATGTTAAGGTGCTTCCATTTAAGGTTTATTTTTTCACTAGATATAGTTTATTATGTAATTATTTGGTCAATTTATAATTTTTTGAATATTACCTATTCCAGCCATAAGTTTTGTTACAAATGAAAATGTAATTTTTTCAAATGAAGTAATGTAATATTATTAACGTTTATACCTACATATTCATTAGTCTTAGCAAAAAATTAAAATATATTTTATTAGGAATGGCCACCTTTGGCTTTTATACAGGCCTTTAATCTGTTTGGCTACTAATCTATGGATTTACGCACTGTTTCAAGGGGCAATTTTGCCACTGCTTGCTCCTAAGATTTTTTAAGAGACTCAATGTCTCCGTGTCATTTAGGACAGGCCATGTCATCTAAAACTGACCATATTTTGTAGTCTAAAGTGTTGTGGTCTGGGCTATATGAGGGTCAGTCTTCAACTGAGATACGTGTTCCAAATTCAAAATTATTAAAAAGTTGAAAAAAAGAAAAGTTTTAATGCAGCAGTATTTATGGCCAGACTAGTATTTGGGCAGTAAGTTATGATGTTCTGAGAATTATGAATTCCTTTGAAGCACTGCAGTACATATTGTAATATACACATATTAAATAAATTTATTACTATGAATTTCATCTTGCTGACTTCAAAAATTCAATAAATCTTACCAATCAGTTTTCAATATGTCTTCAGATATAATATTAGGACATTATCGTGATGGCGTTTTATTACGAGTAGCCATTAAATGACAGCTGCTTTAGTTATAAACCTTCGCAAAGATCAGTAGTAAACTTTGTTATATCACTGGCGATATTTGGGGCGTACACAGACGTACACACTGTTTTTCTATTGTATATATAATAAATTTTAGTGTTAGGTGTTATTTGTTATGCGGCCAGGCTGTATACGTCCTCCATTGTCATGGGAGCGAAGAACAATGCCCACGACATGACGCAACGACACCTTTTCGTGGGTAGACTCTAGGAAGACCTCTGGGTATATTTCGGAAAAAATATTCGTGGGTACAGAACGGAAACACTCTTCGTCTCCTGCTGCTGTATGCGGTCGACTACGAACTCGTACCGTACCATTAAATACCCTAAAATGAAGTTCCTTATTTACCATTTCAACGAAATCTACAGAAAATTTATAACTTAACAACAAAAAGTAGCTGTTAGGTATCTAATCTACCCCACGTAACAGTGGAACTATAGACGCTTTAGTGTAGAGAGGATTCAACTCTATATATATAAAGTGACGAGTGTCACCGACATGCGATTATTATTTTGTGAGTCATGTAATCGCTATTACGTCATTCTATTATTCCAGTCAAACACACCCCTATTATGCCAATGTTCTAGTGAAAGTGAGAATGTCTAACCAATGACAGGTTGTTCGCTGCAAAATCAACAACAAGAACTACATCGAGAGCGTAATCAAAACAGCGTCATGCATACTTGAAGTCCTGAACAAGGTGAAGCCGGATTTCACGCCGAAGCAGCGGTATCTTTATAATACTGTTCTCAACCCTAGGATGGCTCCGCACAATACCTAGTGAGAAACTCTCGACAGAACACAGCGACGTGCAGTTTGTATCATTGGTGATCCTGTGGTTGCTTACACCTTGGAACCTCTGCAATTGTACAGACGTTGCCTTTCTGGCTGTAAAAGGGGCCTGTTAAGACAGCCTCTGTGGCGGTAGAGCGTTCGACTGATAAGTCAGAGGTCGCAGATTCGATTACTGCGCTATGCGAATTTTTCTATGCATGAATATGTATGTCCAAACTGGCTTTCAAGACCTTTGGGGTCCAAGGCAACATTTTCTTCAACCTCACCTAGTGCACCTGCTAGATAAAACACGAGCTCTGAGCTGCAGGTTGTCCCGTGGGTATTATGCAGTTACACTGCAGTTGCACCCAGAAAAGAAGACATACCAATCAAAAAGAATACGTGAACTAAGAGCTGCAAAGAGCACTTTAAATACAACCAATCACTATAAAGATAACGATGATATGCTAAGTAAATAACTAAATTACTGTCCTAAACATATTCCACAAATAAATAAATTTTCCAAAAACTGTACGGGCAGTTTGTTTCTCATACACTTAATAAGATGATAGGAAATGATAATACTCTTTAGAAAGATCAAACATATATATTATCTGACAAAGGGTCTAAAAATATGAATGATAGATGAGAACGGGCGAAATGCTTGATGGCCGAATGCGTACTGAATTTATTGCAAAATAATTGTAACTTTGAAGTTAACAAAAGTAGTTTGGTATATATCTATGTGTGTATGTGTGTACGTGTATATGTAACTATGTATGTATGTGTGTATTTATGTATGAATATGTATGCCTGTTTCCTGAGGTATCCATGTCATATACCTCTTACATCAAAATCTTCACTTTCATGTACACTAGACTTTGCCTTTCGTATTGCAATTCCTCTTTGCACTCCCGGGTTTGCTTGAAGAGAACTCAACTTTAAGTTAAGCTCGCTATTATCGTATAAAAACAATGAGTATGTCACAAATTTTCTCGTCATTATCTACACTACTATTATCAAGAGGAATGATTTGTATGTTTGTAATGAATATACTCAAAAACTACCGTGCCGATTTCAAAAATTCTTTCACCATTGGAAAGCTACATTCACCCTGAGTAACAAAGGCTATATTGGATTTCCAAGGCAACATTTTTACCACCCGTGCGAAGCCGGGGCAGATCGCTAGTCATATTATAAAGTGCGTCATTGTGTTAAATGATATAAAATAGTAGCACATTACACACCCCAGGGTGTTCAATTTACAAGTAAATAGGGGTACTTATGTATTATTAACTCGATATAACGATGTTAGGTATGGCAATTAACTTTAATATTTTTTAATTGAAGCCCTGTATACTGAACGGTAGGGGTGTCACATATAATTTTACAGGATAAAAGGACACTGTTGTCTCATAATCCAACTCTTAATATCAGTAACGCTTTAATTACTTCTAATTATTGAGCTAGGTGTTATCTCAATTTAAATTTAATATCATCGAGAATATTTCTATAACATAAAAGTCGAGAATATTGAGAATATTTAGCTGACATTTTAAATTTTAGCTCTTGTTTTGCTATGGGAACCTCTGTGATAGCGGCCATTTTACTTTGAGTTGCACCCAAGCTTACTCTCAGGCAGGGTGCAGTCAATTATACGACCTATTAAAAGCCTATAAAAATACTGAAATAAACACAGTATTGTATTGCACTGAAACTTGACAAATTACATTTTGGGTCGTAGAAATGGTTAAATTATATTGCATCGAACTGAAATTATAGTGCGACAGCCTGGTTATATTACTATTACTACTTACTTATTTTCTTCTCTTAAATTACAGTACTTAGTTCAAAATAACAACAAAAAAAATTTTTTTAATAATTCGTTAAGCGCCAACCCTACTCGCCTACAGGGTGTGAAAATAATTAAATACACTCAAGTGAGAGTATGTGAGTGTTGTCATATAGCTTTAGATTTTGATCGTATACGTCATGTTATACGTATGTATGAATGTTCATCCATGTGACATCACGCATCCTGTACTTACAGATACCTCTGGGACAATTTATGTAGGAGGCCTTCAACAAATGACGTATATTTACAAGCTTTTATTTAACTTGCAATGTATGTTTGTTCGGGTGGAATCTTACAACTCAATTTTAAGGCACTTGCCCTCAACCGATTGAGCTGAAATTTGGTATGCACGTTCAGTTCGGATGACAATAAAAAAAAAAAAAAAAAAAGATTGTTTTTAAAAAGGTTTTTCGAATATATCTTATTTTATAATTACGTTACAAAAGGTATTAATAGTATAATAGTACATTATGGTACAAGTGTATAAAGTTGCAAATTACCGCTGAGGCGCCATTGAGACTTGAACCGTTAGGTGAGAGTTTTAAAAGAGCTAAGGACGGCAAACATCAACACACACGTGTATCATACGATGTTAATCACCAACTTTACACACTTGTACTACTATAATCTACTATTACCTATCGATCGCCAATAGACTAATAGATCTCTTTTTTTTTATTCGTCTCGGACTAATAGGTGCCTATTTCCCTCCAGGGCCTTGATTCTGCTATTATTTTGTTCATAGCAAAACCACTTCTGTACCATAGACACTGTAACAAATGCCATTTAACTTCTGACTTTACATTGATACCATTAAAGTCTAAAATTACATGACAATCTTATAGAGTGAATGAAAATCGTATAAACTCTTTCTCTTTTCATTTTCGACCTTAAAAATTCCCAAATAAAGTCTAAAACTTAATGAAATTTTATGCAATATCAGCGGTATGACAGTGGTGTTGTTATGTCATAAAATTGGCAGAATCATGGGGCCAGGCAGATACAACAGCCCGCCATCTGCTCCTATCATTATACACTTCGCGAACTACCTCTACTGTCATTATCAAACATTTCATGCAAGCCCGCCGTTTTCGAATGCTTCTGACCTGCACTTTTGGTAAGGGGTACTTATACCTCTGCCTAACATACTTGAGATAACAAGCGTGACTTTATCATATAAACCTATTATACTTTTAACTATATCTTTTGTCTTCTGTTAACGATGGACTAGAATAAATCTATCACTCTCTTCTGTGGGTGTTGTAAAAGATGATAACGGATATGCGCTATGAAAGGAACTTCATCCCACGCACGCTCATGCTGTGGAATGAACTCCATGCTGTTTTCCTAAGCAACTACAATATGGGGTTCTTCAAGAAGTGCATTAGAAGGTTTCTTCAGGGTCGGCCGCGTGAGTGACGCCCTTGGTGTGACACACGTCCATAGGCCACGGTAACCACTTTCCATCAGGTTAGCCGTGTGCTTGTTGTTCTCCATCTGACAGTAAACATACAGCCTATGACTGAGACCGTTTGACGGCAATAGACTCGTCCCCTATTACGTGAGACCTAAAATCGTGGTTGGCGAAATGTGGGTATTAATATACCTACCTACCTCATTGGGGATTTACATGAATATGTATGTATATCTGAGTTTATTGACCGAGTCAAACTCTCACCCTCCGGTGAAAGCAGGGACTACAGTCCACTATTTGCTTTTCTCCTCGCACACCTCACGAACTTCCTTTACTTGTATTATACCTTTTTAGGTCCACCGCTGTCAGGTACAGTTAACGACGTAAGATGATTAACACTAAAATATTTATGAACTCTCCGAGTTAGCAAGTAGTGGCAACATACTGTGTAAAATTAATTAATCCTCATACGTACATCAGATGCTATTTAACACCGGTCGCTTACATATAGTCAAAGTCAAATCAAAAATTCTTATTTACGTCAATAATAAATTCAAAGTTAAACACTGCTTCTAAGGCACTGGTGGAGAAGAAACGGTGCTACAAACTCCACAGTCAAATCAAACACATCATACTTTGTTTCGAACCTAACAAAGGCATTTGAGTTTGCAGGGAAAAGGACATGTACTTTTCTATACTTATGCGGGCCCTATAAAAAACTGTAAGACCCTTACACATGTAAGTTATAACCATGTTACGACTATGTCTCGATGGCAATATCGTTAATAAGTGTGAGAAGCTTCATGGAATTTGGGTATAGATGGGCGCGGGATAATAACGAGGCGTCCTAAAGGGATGGCTAGGTACGGGAGAGGAGACTAGGTCGGGGGCTCCAGAAATTCGGTTGGCGGTAGGAGTCGGGACTTTGAGTAAGTTACAAACGTGGCACTATTAAGCGGCGAGTTGATTTTATACTACAATTATCTATTTGTTATAGTTGTTTTCATACACTTTATGTTATTTATGTATTTCGTATGTATCTCTATCTCGGGCTGAGTAATTTAATGCAGGTATAACCGCGCAAAGTTAATGATTAACCTCATGATATGTTGTGTCGCGTGTCCACTGATGATTTCTTGCGTGGTAACTTTAAAGGAATGACTGAAACGGCGTCACATGTAATAAGTTAGTCAGTGGACCAGAGATTTGCCATAGAAGATACCGAGGATACCTTCAATGGGATAGTCTTAAGTAGTTGATGCTCATCTCCCCAGCAATTTACGATGATGGCGTACGATGAGTATTGCGCGTATGAGTTAACAAGATATCATACCGAGGCCTTAACCTGCTGTCGTATATTGCAATTACAACCGTCTGGGATAACTTCGTCCGGGTATGGTTCAATTCCCGCGGGAGTCTTTGTGTCAAATAGCAGGCTCTCAAGCACAGAGGTCGGTGCGTCCAGATATGTCAGACGGGAGATTAGAACTTAGAAGTTGGATAGTACGGAATCGTGTCGATGAAGTATAGTAACTTGTAAACCGAATTTATATGTGTGTGTGTGTATTTATATGTGGAACAAGTAACTGACATCAGCGTACTCGTTTGTTTGATGCATAAACTTTGAGTATTCTTTATCAGCGGTTTCATTATTTGTATATTGAAATGGCTGAAACCAGTGGCGGAATTATTATCTTTGGATGAATTCCATAATATCTATGCGGTTGGCGGAGCACTCATGTCTCCCACCGGAGGGCAGGGGCTGGCATGGCTGGCATTTTCGGCATAGTCTCACGTCAAGTACGAAAAAACAAATTTAAGTCAGCTTTGGTTACAAACTGTACCGTCACAATAAAGAAGCCATACAATAAGAATTAAACTTCTTGAGTCTGGAATACATGTATGATTTGAAATAGACATAGTAATTCACACTCACCGGGATATTTCCCATGTTTTTTAATTGTTTCGAGTTACTTATATTTCGGCAGTGTTATAAGCTACATGATCGGTTTCTCGAAAAATAAACAGCATAATAAATGTCCCGGTGAGGGTTACATGTTTCAATAATTCATGAATACGGAGTTAGTAGCACAAGTAGTAGACAAAGTTAATATATTAACAGTCTTATTCATAAAAAATGCTTATCGAAGGTTTATAGAGCGTATTAGTGCTAAAATGCTGTTATGAATACAAATTTTCGACGATCACCTTATAACAGTCTTATAAACCTCCCATAACTTTTTATGAATAAGACAGTTAATGTTTTGTTAAATTTTATGTGAGTTTTAGGGATTATAGAGAATAATAAATCAGAATTTGTTAAGTTACTCTTATCGTAGACTGTACTTTCCTTTTTTGAAATATTGTCTTTGATCCCAAATGGTTTGCTCTCTTGTGTTTACTTCATACGCTTGAAGCGTTTCACTGCCTTTATATGTAAATAATAAAACAGAACCTCGTGTCCGATTTGCGCACGAAGTGTTAGGCCCCATTATCGATTAATAAACTCTTAAATTGCTTTATTTTAATTAGTTATTTTGAAAGTGACAAAAGTGAAACAAGCTTTATAGCAGGTGGTACCCATTAGTTTTCCTCAGGTTTGAGATTCATATATTGGTACCGCCTCCTATGAAGCTTGTTTCAATCTTTTCAGCATCAGTCGGGCTATTTATAATTGTCAAAACTTTATTACAAACTTTATTCTCAATCGATCTGGCATAGTCTCTACATTCAAAGTCAAAATTCATTCTCGCTTCTTAATAACTGTGACATAACATATGTTCTGAACAGCTTGTGAAACTAGTATAAATAGAAGTCATTGAATTTGACTAAATTTTGTCATATCCTAGCGATAATAATTTTTGAACGGTTTGTTGACTTTTTCGAGAGCTACTACTGTATGTCTTTCCAACCTCGGGAGATAAGTCTGTACCAGTACCTCGTCAGTTCGATGGCCTGTCGTGCTGCAGGAGCGCTGGGCGAATTCCACGGCACGCCAGCCTCAACGACATGATCCGCCGTGCTCTTGTCACCGCTGGTGTGCCTGCTGTGCTTGAACCAAACGGTTTGGCGCGCGACGATGGCAAGAGACCGGATGGTATGTCATTAATGCCTTGGAAAATGGGTAGGACTCTGGTGTGGGACGCAACATGCGTTGACACCATTGCCCCTACCCATATACCTGGGACGGCTTGTTGTGCCGGTGCTGCTGCAGCTTCTGCAGAGGCTCTTAAGCGGCGCAAATACTCCAATCTCATTGGAGATTATGAATTTGTGCCGGTTGGAGTCGAAACGTTTGGGCCTTGGGGTCCGAGCGCCCGCAATCTCTTCAGGGAGATTGCGAAGCGTATGGTCGACGCTTCTCGTGACCAGAAGGCTGGCCTCTTTTTAGGTCAGAGATTAAGCATTGCCATACAACGTGGCAATGCTGCCAGTCTTCTGGGAACGCTACCACAAGAGGCATGCGATGCGGATGAATTCCACGACGTATTTTAACTTTTAGTTTTAGTTTTTATTTTTTATTTAGTATTATGTATATATAGTAACTTTATTAATTTAATTTAATTTGTATATAATAGGTTTGATTTTGTAAACATAGAAATAATTTCTTTTCTTAAATTAGATATAAAATTGCCATATTATATATAATAGATTTGTTAAAAACAGGCAGATTATGAGTAAAAATTAAATAAACTGATGATTTGAAAAAATGAATGCTGACGATCATATCAATGAAATTGATTTAAATAGCACACTTTGTTAAACATTATGAGGTATTTAGGGGGTGTGTCGACCAGCAGGTGAGATTGACTTAAAGCTCGAAGTTATACGGCCCTTAATACCTATTAACAATAAAATTACCGCCTGCATTAATTGAAATAAATTTCTAATACGACTTAATAAAATTGTTCTGCGTAGCACGTAAAAGGGGTCGTAGCTACATGCTACGCTGCTACGAGCGCGCTTACATTGAGTGAAATAAAATACTTCATTAGAGAATACCTCAGGTTCTTTATACATGTATATTTTTATTTCACGTACTTTAAACATTTAATTTATAATTTTACATTCTTTACACGTGTAATTTATTATTTAGATTGACTAGGAAACAAATGTTTGTTACCTTTTATCAAAAGTACAGGGGGATCGAATCGGTAAAAGCCGAATTTTTCAAGTAGGCGTGAATAAACAAAATGATTTTAATATCAAATATTTATTGATTTATTATAAAGTAAAGATCGTTTATACGTGTGTTAGTGTTCAACACTTCTGAGGGTAACTGCCCTTCTAGACAAGGGGCAATACGTATGCCGGCGTTTGAGTGAGTGAGTGGATAGAGAGGCCACACGGTATCCTCTCGTACCGTCAGACGCAGATAATTACCGGGCACGGTAGCTTCGGGCGGTATCTGCATCTGATGGGTATAGAGCCAACGCCCGAGTGCCATCACTGCGACGCGAGCGTGGACTCGGGGCTGCACACGTTCACCGAGTGTCCGGCGTTTGAAAGGCCAGACCGAAAGGGGCGGCTCTAGGTCAGCTGGGGTGTGAGGGATATGACGTCTGACAACCCATAGACGTCGTGCGGTTTAGTCGGTTTGAGTCCGACATAACCTCCTTCTCCGGCTCCGGACATTTGACATGCGTTAACGAGTGGCATATATGTCAAATGTATATTTTTTTATACTACTTAGGTGGTAGACAAGCATACGGCCCACCTGATGGAAAGTGGTTACCGTGGCCTATGGACGTGTACAACACCAGGGGCGTCACACTCGCACTGCTGAACCTGTTAGAACAGAGAGTTTCTGTGCCGTCAGTGTAGAAGATAAAGAAGGACAAGCCTTTGATCTTGCCACTAAATCCTAAATATTCGTCATTCTATTCTACCCAACGCTGAACAACGGATTGCCACTTGTCTATAGGGGCGGTATTCTCTAATTTAATCCCCCTCAGAAGTCATTTTCAGTGAGCATACTATTAAAATTTAACTTTGTTCCTGCAATTTATAAAATCGAAAATAACACACAAAATGAACAAATATTGTATCGCCAAAGTAATTGTACTTATTGTACACACTTCGACCTTCAACTTCAACAATGGACAATGTCTTTGAATACTGTCTATTGTGAATAATTTTAGAAACTGTGCGCTAATTTTCAACTATTGTATGTACCTAATCCTACCCTACTTCCTACTTATATCATAAATGTGAAAGTTTGTGAAGGTTTTTGTCACTCAAATGGATGAACTGATCTTGTTGAAAGATTAAGCTTCATTCTATCCTGGGAATAAGTTCTTGTATGTCGCGGCCATGGGATCAGTAGGTATTTTCCTATAATCAACTTCAATAAGTATTATATTGCATTTGATGCAAAAGAGAGAGCGATTCCGGGGTATCCTAGTGGACGAAGTGTGTGTATAAATCCACTAGGACATATTTCCAAAAACAAACGTCAAAATTCCAAATATATCCCCCAGGGAGTCGAAGCAAGGAATCCAAGTGTTACTCATTATATAATCAATGTATTTTGTTGCTCAGGTGTGACACAATGGCGCGGTGGGTAGCGTAGCAGGCGGCATGGCGGGCATGCCAGTTCTTGGCAACAGCGTCGGAGCCGGCGAGCTGCGGGACAACACTCGTGGTCAGTACACTATATTGTTGCACAGGTATAACACAATGGCGCGTTTGGTAGTGTAGCAGGCGGCATGGCGGGCATGCCAGTTCTTGGCAACAGCGTCCGAGCCGGCTAGCTGCGAGACAACACTCGTGGTCAGTACACTATATTGTTGCACAGGTATAACACAATGGCGCGTTTGGTAGTGTAGCAGGCGGCATGGCGGGCATGCCAGTTCTTGGCAACAGCGTCGGAGCCGGCGAGCTGCGGGACAACACTCGTGGTCAGTACACTATATTGTTGCACAGGTATAACACAATGGCGCGTTTGGTAGTGTAGCAGGCGGCATGGCGGGCATGCCAGTTCTTGGCAACAGCGTCGGAGCCGGCGAGCTGCGGGACACCACTCGTGGTCAGTACGCTATATTGTTGCGCAGGTATAACACAATGGCGCGTTAGGTAGTGTAGCAGACGGCATGGCAGGCATGCCAGTTCTTGGCAACAGCGTCGGAGCCGGCGAGCTACGGGACACAACTCATGGTCAGTACACTATATTGTTACACAGGTGTGACACAATAGCGCGTTGGGTAGTGTAGCAGACAGTATGGCGGTCATGCCAGATCTTGGCAACAGCGTCGGAGCCGGTGAGCTGCGGGACACCACTCGTGGGCAGTACAGGTATCCAATGATTTGACTAAAAACAAATAACAAATTTTCATTTGAAAAACAACGTTTGACCCACTTATATTTGATAGATTCATCATTTTACAAACTATTGTTAAATAAACTACTCATTAGGCAAAATAGTTTACTTGGAAAAAAATAATTATGCCTTAACATCATTTCACAAATTTATTATTTTTAAACATGTTAGCTGACAAAACAAGTTCTACCGTTAAATTATTGTCATTGACATGTACGAGCCAAGTATATTATAAAAATGCTAGCCTTAGCAACTTCGCGGAAACGGCGCGGTCGGACCGATTGCCATATAATTAAACAGTTTAACCTAAGATCTTACAGGATTCCTTTGCGACTAAACCAGAGCTTCGTGGCATAACGTGTATTGCAATTACTTATTGTCATTTGTGACCTATGATTACATTTTCTAACTAAAAACTTATCATTTATTTGTTAAGAATTGAACCCTCTACATGACAGTTAAAACTTGTGACACAAAAGTTAGTGACAGAAATGAATTGCTGTAAATTCGACTTCAGGTAGTCTTGTTTGCCCTACACCTAGAGTGCTAGTTAAAACAAAAGTACGGACAAAATTTGCTGTGTCAGCGCCCCTTGGTGAGTTGTCACCGTAACGACTATTTAAGAACATGCACCAATTAAGCCTAAACCCATAACTAAGAACTGGATCCATACCAGACTAGCAATTATGGAGAAAATGGCAACATTGATTTGCTCAAATAATGTTTGCTACAGAGCCGCCTGGTGTGTTGCCACCGTAGAACTTATCTTAAAACGTGCACCAATCAAACCCAAACATATAACTGAAAACTGCATCAAAATCGAACTAGAAGTTTTGGAGAAAAATGGCAACATGTATTTACACATACATCCTTTCACTCCAAACGCATATATCGTCTCGGATCCGTCGCGGGTAAAAACTTGCGGGCATGCTCTTGGTGGGCTAATATAGAAGTAGACAAGGAGGAGAGGACAGCCTCTGTGGCGGTAGTGAATGCGGCCGCTACGCTGGAGGTGCGGGTTTGATCCCCGCTCCGTGTAAATCTATACTAATATTATAAATTGGAAAGTGTTTGTGTTTGACTGTTAGTCTGTCTTTCACGCCTAAACCACTGAACTGATTTTGATGAAATTTGGTATAGAGGTTGATTAGACCTTGAGTAAGGACATAGGATTTGTTTGATTGCGATAACCGACATCAGTGATTGTAATATGAATATGGATATTTGCTTTGGTCTAGTCGTGCCTCGAAGAGCACGTTAAGCCGTCGGCCCCGGTTGCCATACGAACTTCTATAACAGTCGTTAAAGGAAGTTGGAGCCTTAAAAATCCAACAATTGGTGCTGGTCTAACTGCAATGCTTCGATATCGCCTTCGGGTTGTAGAGGTCATATGGTAATCGTTACAAATGTGTCACTACATTTGGCCTTGCGGCATGCAAATAAATATATTTAGTCAATTCGCAGATAGATTGGTAAATAGATCCAGACTCCAAGATGAAAGCTTCTGCCCCTCTAGACAAGTGGCAATTCGCTAGCCGGCGTTTAGTGGAATAGAATGACGAATGTATGGGATTTGACGTAAATGACAGTCGTTAACGCATGTCAAATACGTCAAATCCTATACATTCGCAATTCTATTCCATCAAACGCCTGCTAGCGAATGGCCACTTGTCTAGATGGGCTGATGCGACTGGGATTAACGCCAAGATGAAGAGAAGAAGATGAGGACACGTAGTTGTCACATCTGAGTTATAATGACGGACTATGTGGAGTAGCGGTAGAACATCCGACTGTTAAGTCAAACGTCACGGGTTCGATGTCTGTTCACTTCAGATTTTGACTTTATGTAGCTCAGTTGGTCAGAGTATTCCCCTGTAAGGGGATCGCAGGTCCAAGCCCCGTCATGAGCATTCCCATTTTTTTATCTTAATACATAATGTACTAGCTTTTGTCCGCGGCTTCTCCCGCGTGGATGTCCTTTCTCAAGGTCTAAGCTACCCCTATATAATTCCATCGAAATCTGTTCTGTGGTTTAACCGTGAAAGACGGACAAACGGACAAACATGCGCTTTCACATTTATAATATTAGTATAGATTTACAAAAATGCATCTAAATATGTTTACAAACTCATATATTATAAGCATATGAGGTTTCAATATACGTCTCTACTGAATACATCAAAGCTCCAGCGTCCGCGTAGTGGATTATCGGGTCTCCTAATGGCTCTAAAGGCTTTCAACAAACAGAACCGTCTTAGCTTTAATGGCCTGTCATTATATAACGAATTACAGTTTTAAACGAACCAGTGATTTGATCTGTAAACTTCTGTAATAACATCTTTAGTTTAAAATTTATTAAAGTAATATGTAGTCGAAATTTATTGTCAGACTAGCTGCACCGCCCGCGTGGATGTCGTTTATCGCTAAGTGTTGAGTCAACGCTATTTTTCTAAAATAAAAGTAGCCTAAGTTATTCCTTATTACATCAGCTACCTGCCAAAAAAAGTTCCGTCAAAATCAGTCCAGCCGTTTCAGAGATTAGCCGGAACAAACAGACAGACAGACAGACAAAAATTGTATAATATGTTATTTAGACGTATGTACCATATTTTATATATATGCATGTAGTAAAAAAAACGGTTATTTCAATATTACATACAGATACTCCAATTTTATTTATATGTATAGATGTATAGATATGAATTCAAAATCTTTTCTTCTATAATAGCGAAGATGTCATTTGCCTTAATAGTGTAATAGTAGTGAATGCGACTCATGCGCATGAGGCCTATAATTCGATTTCCACATCATGTCGACGGAGGGTAGTTATTGATACTATCTGTTGGCTGTTTGTACAATCAGCCAATTATATCCCGCGTTACATACTGATCCTGTTGCCACCACCACGAACATGACCCCACGGGAAATTATACATAACATAACATAAACTCACGCCTTTATCCCCGAAGGGGTAGGCAGAAGTGCTAGCACCCACATTTCGCCAGTTTATGTTTAGGTCTCAATGTAATAGGTGGCGAGCCTATTACCATTAACCGGGCACATACACTGAGAGAAAAAAAGGCCAACAAAGCGACAATAAAAACTTTGTTAAGATTTTATTGTGATAGCATTAAAGTACTTTGCTACTAACCAACAATCTTTTTGTTGTTGATTTTTTATTGTGCGTCGAGCTATAGACACCTGAATGCTATGACAAAGTTCAAAATGCTTTGATAAGTTGGCAATGTCATTTTGTTAGCTTACCAACATATGAGTTGATATAATAGCAAAGTTAAAGGTTGTTGAAATGTAAAAATTTTACTTTGTTGAGAGATCCAAACAACATTGTCATGTTAACTACTTCATATTTTGCTAAAGTCATACATTGTATTCCCATCAAATTCAACATAAGCGTTCCAACAACTCTTATTTTGATAAATACAACTTTGTTGTAGAATCTCGGCATACTTAGTTGGGTCAAAAAAGTGCGGGAGAAGGGCGGGTAGCAGGGGACGGGGAACTATTGCGTGGTAACTGGTGTCCTCCACGTGGCTCGTTCATTTGTGTGTCGGCGACTGGACGACGCGCTAGTTCAAATAGGTATTATTTTGTTCGTCGTATTTTGTGTGCGTGACAGTATTTGTAATTTTAAACATACCAATATCGTGGATCGTTTTTGTTATGTAAGTGACGTCCAATTATTTATTAATCTCTGTGTGCAAAATAATTGTGCATGTTAACGGACAGTGCGTGTAAAGTTCAGCATGGAGGAAAATATTACCAGTTTAAAAGATTGTCATTCCTGTAAGTAAATAAGCCGTTGACATCATATATGTATAGATAGTGCTTAATTTGATATGAATGTAAAATAAAGTACTTATCAAAAATTGTTATACCTACTCATTGTTTTTGTTGTTGAAAATATAAACTCATTAAATTACATTGCATTTTATTCATTTCACCATAACCTTCTAGGTAAGAACGTCACCTGCAGGTTTTTTACGTTTACTTAATTAAAGTGTTTGTCTCATTTCATATATATTTTGTTCAACATAAGCTGTAGAAGAGTTGATATTTATTCGCAAGGTTTAAATATCAACTCTTCTACAGCTTATGTTGAACAAAATATATATGAAATGAGACAAACACTATATACCTATAGAACAACAAAGAAACTTTGTTAGAGTAGCAAAGGCTACTTTGTTGTAGGATCAAAGTGAAGTTATAGGCCCTAAGCAACGTTGCTAGCGTAGCTAAACGAGAGTAAGTACAGAGACAATGTGCATTGATTTTATAGCAAAGGACTTTGTCACGCTAACAAAGGTACTTTGTTATAGAAACAAAATGAGCATTGTAGATGCATCAATTTGTACATTGTTAGACCTACAGATATTGTTCAGTCAACAAAGTTTGCAGTTTTGAAACACTTTGTTGACTTAACAATGTATTATTTAACAATAAAAACTTTGTTAATCCAACTATTTACTATGAACGGCTCCCCAGCGTTAAAGTTTTTTTGTTGGCGCAACAATATTTTTTTCTCAGTGTATAAACCTGCGATAAATACACACATAACTTCGAATACTAGTGGTAAAATAGCTGTGTGTGCCAACCTATTTATTATAACAATCTACATGGTAATTTATGTTATTCCAGACCATCCCTATATCAAATTTCCGTCAAATTTGTTCAGCAATTTAAGCGTGTTAATTAATGAACATCTTTCAAACTCCAACATTCATAATATAAGTGGAATAGAAATTTCATAAGAAGGTACATGCAATTTAAAACTTCGCGTACAACACCACAATACAATACTTCAATACAATACAGTGCAATGTACTGCGATACCGTATAAAATAATGAGGTACACATATTTCCCGTGTTTATCGAGTACGCTCTTGTTCCGATTGCATTCTAATGACTTCACTCGGTGAAATTCACTCTCTGAGTCATTTGATACGATCGATAGCGATAAATATTGCTCTATTAACTTATGTTGCTCTAGTATTTTATTGAACGATGTTTGAAATTAACAACAATTTCCATAGTCAATAAATAATTCACATATTATCATCATGTCAATTTCGTTCACGGGATAGACAGGGAAAATAGGCCCACCATATGCATATCTACCCTTGTTCTATTTTAATAATCTAAAAAATATACATAGATCTAGACACGAATAAACATGCTTAGATACTTTTTTTGTATTTACATTATTATTATATATGGAAACACAAATGCAAATATGTATATTTTCATTGGTCTGTTTGTTTGAATATGTATATTCATACGTAAAAATATTTGCACTGAGCGGAAATCGAACTCATAAAGCCCCCTGCGTAAAGAACTACAACTGCGTAACAGAGGCCGGCCATTTTTTAATCTATAACTAGCTTTTGCCGGCGTTTCCACTGGATGTCGGTCATCACGACCAAACATAGCCTATGTCCTTTCTCAAGGTCTAATCTACCCCTATACCAAATTTCATCGAAATCGGATAAGTGGTTTAGGCGTGAAAGACGGACAAACAGACCCACGCACACACACACTTTCACATTTATAATGTTTGTATGGATAGAATATCCCATGACTTTTGCTACATGACCCTTGATAATAATAGAAAATTACTCACAATTGCATCTGTAGGTCTCCTGCACTGAACATTGTTGGCAGAGTCTTGGCTGATTAGATGCTAGTACTAATATTTACCGTGAGCACATCACGTTGTGGACAGGAGTTTATTTGTCCTGGAGTCGATAAAGCTATAGTGGGCGTATTTTTATTTTCGTTGCCTGTGATAGGGGCTGATGTTTAATGAAAGGATAAGGGCGAGAGCTTCTTTTAAGTTTTTGTATTGTAAAGTCAAGACAATAAAGTAAACTGTAAACTAAAGTACCTTCTGTCGATATATAAATGGAAACACGAATCAATTTGTTATCTTCAAAATAATTATAAACACAGTGGTGAATTTTCGTTGTTAGAAATGTATTTTTTAGTTTAGTGACACTCTCTCCACCTCTGCCTACCACTTTTTCCGTCCTTAAGTAGCAATACAGGATATTGCTAGCGTTCATTTTGTATGACTTAACACGAAGGATAAGCGGAGGTCTCTAATAATAAATATTAATAAAAATATGACAATGGAATTCAGAACCTCCTCAATTTGAAGGCGCTTAATTTTTTTTAGTGAAATGTTGATTGTAAATCACCTCTGCTTACCCTTTCGGAGAGTTAGAGACATGGATGAAAACTATCACTAAGCGTTATGCATTTATAGGTTAACCTAACCCGCAAATGTACATTTTGCTAATAAACTCCGTCCAATCTTCCCCTCTAGCTGTCCAATCTAACCATCAAGTAATATGTATTGTATTGTTTGTACACAGAACCGAGCAACAGGTCCTCGAGTAGCGGGTCTCGACGCGGATCCTCCCCACATCACGGACAGGTAAATAATATTAGATTACTTAGAAAGCGGCAACTTAGTGGTTAAAGAATCGGCCTCACGATCGAGAGGTTCCGGGTTTGAATACTGACCATTTTACACGGCCCACCTGATGTAAAGTGATTACCGTGGCCTATGGACGTGTGCAACACCAGGGGTGTCACACTCGTGCTGCCGACCCTGTTAGAACTGAGAGTTTCAGTGTCGTCGTTGTAGAAGTTAAAGCAGGACCTGGGTCCCACTAACAGCATAAAAACTCTCCAGTGAGCTCTGGCTACGCTACTCACCGCCGGGAACACAACACGAGGTTATTATGACCGCGGTATACGGTCGGACGGAGGTACTTCCACAGTCGGACGGAAATACCGTCGTGTCCTACCTCCTAACTGAAATACTTAACGGGAATACTCAAGTAATTTCAGTTGCTCATCATTCTCTGAACCTCTAATGTGGTCAAATTTCCAGCCTAACTGTGCTGTGGCTGTACTTCGATATTTTTTGTGAAGCGACTATCATCTGACCTCCACAAACAATTGGGGATATTGAAGTTCTGTAGTTAGACTAGTCGGAAATTGAGTGCCCCAATACCCGCAACCGGGACCGACGGCTTGACGTGCTCTCTGACGCACGGAAATAGTAATTTCGGTTGCTAATATTTTTAAAGAAATTTCTATAAGTATTACATGAAATGCAGAATTACACACAGTTGAAATTGCAATTTGTTCAAACGTGCAATCAACTGTCGATGTATAAAGGCTCTGGTTACTTCTTTGTCAGATTGATAACTCAAACAAAACCATATGGAATTTCTAGGAGAGACTTTAGGTAAATTGTATCCTTGCCCCAGTACCAGTGGTAGATCTATAAAATGATGACGATTTAAGGGATGATATAATCCATACTAATATTATAATTGGGAAAGTGTGTGTGTGTCTGTTTGTCTGTCTTCACGGTTAAAACATTGAATCAATTTTGATGAAATTTGGTATAGCGGTAGGTTACACCTTGAGAAAGGACATTTGCTATGTGTGCGTGGTCGGAGCCGCTGGCAAAAGTGATTACCTGATGATGAGTTCTTTATTATTATTTATTATTCTAGTAGGCTGCCTCTTTCCTAAAAGTATTTCTAAATCTTGTTATGTTTCTTTTTCATTATGAATGTATTGAACCTGTTCTTGAATTGTAGGAGGTGGCGTGCTAAAATTCAAGAATATTTTAACAATGAGCCGCACTGTGACTTTCTTGATAAAACATCAATTTCAATACTGTTAGATTGTTTGTTTATTATATTGACTGTACGCTGTGTACTGTCCGCAAACCGCTCACTCTTTCTATATTTATTTTGTAGTGGATCCTGTGTTGTTTGTTTTTCTTGCCATTTTAATTCAAACATGAGCTTCCTCTACTGATATTATAATGTTCTTCTCAATGTGATTCTAAAAGCAAAATGTTTTTAATGAAAAGTCATATTGAATTTGATACAGTTAGTCCATCTAATAGCAAAGGAAACAGAGAAGAAATACATAAAGTAACTACGTGTTTGCACGGACGGAATCAGCGTAACGAAATGTCTGTTTGTAATGTTACAATCGTCGTATTTCACTACTTCTACTTAGAGAACGTGTTACGGTTCCGTGCAAAAAATGATACCCAGATCTATGATCAAGCGGAAGAATCATGACACGTATAACTACGTCAGCCACTTTAGTTATCCTAAGATTTTAATCCTTCTTTCACCTTAGGACGCGCGTACATGCGGTCAAAGAAATAAGTTCTCCTTTACATGCGTGTGAACTAATATACTTATTTTCAAGAAGTAGTAAGGACAGAGTAGCTGTCATAGCAAATACTTAATTCAAAATTCATACTAATATTATAAATTGGTAAGTGTATTTGTATGTCTGTTTGTTTGTCCGTCTTTCACGCCTAAACACTAAACCACTGAACCGATTTTGATGAAATTTGGTATATGGTTACATTAGACCTTGAGAAAGGACATAGGCTATGGTTGGTCGCGATAACCAAGATCCACGTGGGCGAAGCCGCGGGCAAAAGCTAGTTCATTCATATAATTATTATTTATCATGGTAGGAACACGAGACCTGTGACGCGACGGTGCACAAGCCGGACATCACGGCCCGGACGCGCCCCACCAGCTATGAGAGGGAGTACGACAAGATGCCGACTATGGTCAGTATTGAATATTATACAGTTATATATACAAGTATACAAACCTCGTACCGTCATCTGCCTATATGTATTCCTGTTGAGTTTATCAATAGATATACACACTAATGTAATCATAATTAAGGCAATAAAGAAAACAAATCCTTTACACACAATTTACTCAATTCCGGGCTTAGCGTTTGGCCGCAATGACTAGGACTGATTAGGTTATTTTCAGTTCAGGATTACGCGGATTGGCATAGCCATATTGTATATATTTAGGTGTATTCTAAGCGACGGGCTCATGGCTAAGTGACAACCTAATAGTTTAGCACATTATAGGAAATACTAGCTATGCCAGTCCTGGGATTGGCGAGGTCATTGGAGGAAAATGTTGACCCCGCGGCTCCCACATCTATGGAGACTATCAAGTATCACGAAACCGAAGATGGCTTAGTTTCAGCTGATTTGCGAGAGAAATACTTATTAGGCCACTTTACATCCCGGAATTGTATTCAGTGGGGATTTCCGCACGAAAAAAAGGCTGAGTGCCCATTCTTCACACATTGAGATGTCTGTAAGACATCTGTGATTGTCTGTAAGAGCACTTTAAACAGTCACGTTATAATAAAAAGGTATAATATTTTAAAGTCTATGCTAAGTAATGAACAAAATCATTGCTATAAAGATAACCTATAATATTTACTCTAAAAGTGTACTTTGTGCGTATTAATTGTGTAAGTCAGGAATTATAGAGGCTTCCGTGCATTCAGAAATATCGATAGCTCTTTTTGGAATTAACTGGTGCGGTATGCAAAGTAAGGAGTAAGGTATCCTCTTGAATAGTTTAGTAAATACTTCTCTGTCTTACTAGTTCTGACTATAGACTGGCTGGAAATTCTGATAGTTGATAACGTTAAAGAACATTAAAAAAACTTGCAAAAAGAAAAAGAAGGAGAAATACTAGAAAAGCGGTTGACAACTAGACGCAAAGAGTACGAAACTCTTTTGTCCAAACCTTTGGAAAAACTGCGGAAATATACAACCTGGATAATTATGTTGAATATCGATATCACGACAATGTACGCGATAACTCGATGGCGGAAATCGATCAATATTATCGATTTGAGTCACTTCCACATCCTTTTACAGAATTTGGCACATCGAGCATGTGCCAAATTTTATTTGTTTCCGAATCTATTTAGGTAACAAAAATATTTTGAAACTAAGTTCAACTAATCTTAATAATGGTGTAGTGCTTATGCTTATTTTAGTTTCGAATCAAAATCATAACTTATCTAACTTCTACTAACAGAAAAAATGAAAATACAAAAAAAATACCTGTTAATAATACACTAATTAGCACCATAAAATGATGAAATGAATGAATGATTCACTAATCATCTTTTTAAATCCCCAAAGACACAGAATAGCTAATAGTACTAGCGTACCAAAGAGCAACACTATATTTCGTCAACTTTAATTTGCGGCCCCATGTAACAGAGGAAGTTCTTATTGTCGTCAAGCCGGCACTTTGTCATGAGCTGTGTGTTTACTGACAGATGGAAAACGACTTGGTTTATTTTGATTTTTACCATAGCGAATGTTCGGTCAATCAATAGGTGTACCAGTGTATTCTTCGACTTGAACCCTGAAGGTCTTAGTGAGACCCTATACAACGAACAAAACAGTACCTGATTATTTTCATTTTTTAAACAGGCAACTCTAAGCGGCACCGCTGTAGTGACCCACACAGCCCCATCATATGAAGAACAGCGTGCCAACCCAGCACTACTGAGTCGTGGTGCGAACTCCACTCCTGGGGGTCGGAGTGTGAGGGACGATGGATACTGCTCAGCCAGCAGCACACCGCGTGCGTTTGGTGAGATAGGTGGTAGTTAGGACCCTTTGTGCACGCCCTTTTTATAATAAGGCAGGAAACTTTTCTGAACTGCGGTGTGAGCAGCACTTCTGGCGGTCGGAATGTGAGAGACGATGGACACTTCTCAGTTAGAGGCACACCATTTGTTCACTCACTTTTTATATTAAGCTAGGAAACTCTTTTAGCCATAGCGCGTGCTAAACTCCTAGGGGTTGGAGAGTGAGAGACGATGGATACTGCTCAGCTAGCAGCACACCGCGTGCATTTGGCGAGACAGGTGGTATTTAGGATCATTTGTGCATTCACTTTTTATGTTAAGCTAAGTCTTCTATGCTATGTCTTCTACACTGAATAGAAACTCTCTGTGTTTACAAACCCCCTGGTGTTGCACACGTCTGTAGGCCACGGTAATCACTTTCCATCAGGTGGGCCCGTGTGCTTTCCAGCCACCTCAGTTGTACAAAAAAATCTATAAATCACAATAAAATAAGTTTAAATTAGCTTAATTACGATTAGTAATATCCGAGTAAACTGCCAACAATCATAATACTTATCTAAATTATTAGCATCAAACCCATTAGCCAAGGTTCATTTTCTTATAAAATTAACCAAAGAGTAACAAAAAATGCAAAAACCTAGTCAAGTTTTCCACCAAGTCGAACACGAGTGGCGGAATAAGAAGTGGAGTGGCAATAAGTTCTGAGTACGCCGCTCGTCCTAACCGGACTTACAGTTTTAATATATTTCCCCGCTGTTCAGGGTGTACCCTACAGGATATTTAAACTACTAACTTTACTAATATTACTATTAAAGTTATGAGGGCCTCGACTCTGCTAAAACAAAACCATTGCCATTCGAAGGACACTGCAAAAATATTCCATTTAATTTTAGACTTTAAAGTAATGCGTTAAAGTCTAATAGTAAATGACTTTTTGTAGAGTAATTAAAACTAAATTAAAAATTTTTGTAGAGGATTATACAGCTATAGCAAAAGCATTTAAAATTTAATGCCATTTTTTGCAGTGCCTGTGTGATCGTGGTTTTGGTTTAGCGGTTTTCTTGCAACAGTGACGAAATAATATCGGATACTTAATCAAAACAACACAGAGAGAAGCTTGACTTGTTAGTTAATGAATTGAATAATAACTATGTAAATGTATCAAAATTGTAACTTTTTTTTTATTAAAGAATATTAGCAATCGAAATTATCAAAATTACTAATATTCCCTCCAACCCCTCCAACTAAGCTAAATTGATTGTGCTAGGAGTGGGTTCACGTCGATAGTGTAATGGATTCGAACCGGGGACCGGAGGAGTTGATGAGTAAGGACAGGATATGCAAAAAATATTTGGGGATTTTGGCTTTTCGATAGCACGAGTGCGACTCTCCTGTTACAAAAGACTTTCTTACTTTTTCCTTTATAAAAAAAAATCTATTATCTATTGCGCTTTCGTAAACAAGTTTAACTTTTGTGGTTTTGATACATTCACATGTGTTTACTATCGATAAGGCAGACATAAAAATATGAATTACTGTTATAAATTGGTATTATGTCAGTAAATAATGGGATTTTATTTTATCTGTTCGAATAATTTTCACATTTTATGATATTATATAGTATAATGTAATCAGGGAAAATTTATAAAAGTTGTCCCTCATAGAGGCAAAGATGACCTTTGCTAACAATAATTACGTATCAAAAGAAGCATGAACCGATATCTCTCAATTTCAAAGAACTAGTGAAACATCAAATGAAACCTTCATTTTGCAATCTCAATTCATTGAAACGGAAGAAAGGTTCCCAGTGGGATGAATCTTCGTTACAAGATTGCGGTGACTTCTTGAAGCCCTCATGATTTAGATAATTTTGAATGATATTCTGGTGCAAAGTTGGGTCAATAGGGATTTAATTTTGGGCAGTTGGAAGTCCAGCATTGTGAAAACAGAGATTTTAAACCTGACCTTTAGGGTACGGCAGCGTAAATCCATGTTACTAATGATTGAAGTTATGTGATGTTATGTGATGATACCGAACCTTTGATACTAAAAGATTAAAAATGTTTGATTTTATTGGAATAACTTCCCGCGACCATGGTTGCTGAGAAGCAACCGAAACGTGGGGATCAGTGTACCTACATCATTAAATAAATCGCGTTAGAATTCGTACATAAATGTTAGATTTTTGAATAAAAACACCTACAATAGTGAGAAGTGCAACGAACTTTGGCCAATTATTTATGTCTTTTTAAAAAAAAAAAAGAATATTATTATAACGGAAATTATCGAAATTACTAATATTCCCTCTAACCCCTCCAACTAACTAACTCGTTTTCCAACCCTGCGAGCATAAAGTAAACACCATACCACCTGTGTTTCTGAGGGGTTCTCCACTAGAGCAAGTTTCTAAAGTCAAATACCTCGGTCACTGGGTCTCGGATAACCTCTCTGATGACGCCGACATTGAGAGGGAACGAAGGTCGCTGGCTGTCCGGGGGAATGTGTTGGTCCGTAGATTTGCAAAATGCACCGCAGAAGGAAAGGTGTCTCTATTCAAGGCGTACTGCCAATTTTTTTATACCTGCAATCTATGGGTCAGCTATACCCAGCGGGCACTCAGCGCACTTCGTGTGCAATACAACAACATATTTAGAATGCTGTTGGGGCTGCCGAGGCGCTAACAGTGCCTCGGGCATGTTTGCAGAAATGCACACCGATGGCTTCCACGCCATCATGAGAAAAAGAGTCGCTTTTCTGCTGCAACGTGTCCGAACCAGCGCCAACGGCATTCTAAATGTGCTAGCGGATAGGGTAGACTGTCCGATAATGAGGCATTGGGTCGGAGTTCACGTGAGAAGCACGTGAGCTTCGGTCACGTGAAGCAATTATAATTACTTACTAACATAGGTTAAGCATTACTAACAAAACTATGGATTGTACATTATCCGAAATGAAATATTTAATAATAATAAATTGCTTGTGCTAGGAGTGGGTTCACGTTGGTAGTGTAATGGCCAGGATTCGAGAACCCGGGACCTCTCGATCGTAAGGCCGACTCCTTAACCACTAAGCTACCGACGCTATATTAAATTTAACTATATTAAACTTTTCAATAGTAATAAAGAAACTTTGATGAAAAAAAGTAAGTACGTATGGTATCCCAAGATGGCGGATTTAATTAAAGTATAACATTTGCGAACGGGTTTCATTTGATTACTGTCTGCATGTTATTGCGTTTTTAAACTTGATGAAGTTTCAAACTCTTTTTATTTGCTTGTGTAGAATAGTTTCTGTATAAGATTGAAGTGGAATTTATAAGTCATATTAAAGTCTGCATTTCACTGAAAACATGTCTTTGCTAGTGGCTTATCATCAAAGAGAATGAGGCATACTTAAATAAACCTCACAACTTATATAGTGTGAAATACCTACTGGATTTTCTGTTGTTGTTTATTATTTATACTTAATATTTGTTTTATAGAATTTATTCGTAAACTAAAATAGAAAATTCTCAAGTACGACAGATTACCTTCATAGCTAGTGTCCACTCTATTAGTGGTGGCTATGTTTAATTAGTTAAACTTCATATTCCTGAAACCAGTTAATTGCAGCCCCTTAATTTAGCTAGGTCAGGGTCGCTGTGACATAATTAGCAAAATTGGTTTTGTTCACTGTCCAACTAAAAACAAAAACATACAATTCGGTACAATAGATTTTGATCGAATAAAGTCCATATTCAATATTGGACTTCAAACCACTGTTTGAAGTCCCATACTGAATGTGGACTGGTCCCTACCAGTGCAGTGCCTTTCGAGGGGGAAAGCTCTGACCAATAAGGAACTAGATCCGACCTGAATCTCCTTACCTTTTTCATTATTTTAGCGTCGTGTACCGACTGCATCTTTACCTCGGAGCCCGGAGACCGCATTCCGACTTTTCCACCTTCACTTTGCATGATCTGGAGCATCCATGGCAGTGAAACCATTGATGTACATGTCATTCCTTCAGTTGTCAAACCAGCCCCCCTAAATCAGTGACAGTGACGTTTATGACATACGTTGATAAAAATAAGTGTCAACCCCATAGATTCATCATTCTATTCTATAATACGTTGACCAATGACTTGACACTTGCCCAATGGAGGTGCACTTCATGGATCTGCACTTCCTACCGGGGCCAGGTGGAGACCTTTATCTACTAACACCCATTTTCAATTGGGCACTCACTTTACACAATTATCTATATCTATATTGTACTAATTGCCCCTGTAAGGCAAAGATCGCGGGTTCAAACCCCGCCTAGACCGATTCAATTTTTCTATTTAAATTGATTTGAATTTTTTGGATGAAAAATGCTTAAAACTTTAATTCAAAATGTATGGGCGGATTAGTCAAAAATCAATGTTTAAAAATGAGAAAAATCATTCATTGGTTGCGATAGTTTGTAAGAATATCGGAGACACACTGTCGCCTCAAAGACATATATAAAAGGAGAAATTTGAATTGGTTAGGGCGAGGTCTGGTAGCTTAAAGCTTAAACCAGTGGGTTCAAGCATTGCCCCTGAAAGGCAAAGACCGTAGGTTCAAGCCCCGCCTAGACCGATTGATTTTTTTCTATTTATATTGATTTGAATATTTAACATGAAAAATGCTTAAAAATGTAATTCAAATCTTAAACACCGCCAAATTATAGTAGTCAGTAGTCAGTACCTAGTCAAAAAAAAGTGCCAATGCATTTCACAGCGTTCAATTATCAGAATTCCTATCCGTTTCTGACATTAAGGTCCCGCATTTTTGAATTCCAATAGAGTTGGCACCTAAGGGGGATTATTACGGAATATTTCCGCATCGGCATCCTATTATGAGGTGCTCGGTGAATGTCTGAGACGTTATTAAGATCACGGGAGGCTGTGAGAATGAGAGGTATGTCGGGACATTGGCGAGGTGTCTCGTTGATATGCAGGCGTCTGCGAGAGCGAGTAATGGTTATTTATTTGTTTTTAATATAATTATGGTGAACTGTTATGAATATTGTTGTGATTAGTGTAATTTCGGAGAAATTGTGGTTTAAGATTATTGTAATTTATTTTTATTGGCGCTTTTTGAAGCGAAAACTGCTTTAGCGGCGTTGGATGGATAAAAATTGTTAAACTCGAGCGTCAGGATTACTTGACCTTTGACCCGTAACCGACAACTTTGTAAGACGACATGACGTCATACAACATTCCTAGCTACAGAGTGTTTATTTTGCTAGGTAAGCTAAGAAGCTTCGTAGCTTAGCGTAAGCGCTTCGACTGTAAGTCCTTATGGTTTCAAATAGTACCGGGTTCGAACCTGGGCTTCTGACACTTTTTGAGATTATTTTTTCTTTTTGTAATTTATTACTTTTTGTGATTATTTTTTCTGTTGGTAATTTATTACTTTTTGTGATTATTTTTTCTGTAAGAAAATTAGTGATAGGTTCTATGATTGGCGCTATATTATAGTTATGGTATGGTAAGGTATGGTATGTTCTTTTTATCTTTTTCTCTGTATATAACGAAGAAAGAAAAGTTATCACTTCTGCCGGCACTCCCGGAGTGGGTTGCATTCCGGGAGTGCCGGTCTTGGTGCAGTGCGAGTCTTTTTTTTTATACAACTGAGGTGGCAGACAAGTACACGGCAAACCTGATTAAAATTGGTAACCGTGGCCTATGGTCGTGTGCAACACCAGGGAAGCCACACTTGTGCTACCCACCCTGTAAACACAGAGTTTCTGTGCCGTCAGTATAGAAGACAAACCAGGAATTGGTCTTCCCACTCGACAGCAGAAGAACTCTCCAGTCCTGCTGATATCGAAAATGTGGAAATTTGATTAAATATGTTTGGTTAAATAAATAAAAAAAAATCGTTCAGGGTTAGATTATAGTCTATATGGGCATGTGGGCTACTTTTTATCCCTGGAAAAGGTCTTCATAGGTCGCGGGAATACCGGTCGGAGCCCATGGTCACAGTAAGTGGTATTCAAATTAGGATGCCAGCGCATGCATAACGTCTAAATGCTAAATTGCCTACCTATGACACAAACCGTGTGCGAGTTTAAAATATTTTTACCCGACTGTCAAGAAAGATTATTATATGTTTTTCGCGCGTATCTTGTATGTTTATAAGATACTTTGGTACCTTATATCTTGTGAACAGACGTAAAGATTTCAATGATTCATATCGCAAAAGGGAGGTATTTATTGTTCAAGTGTTCTTAAGTACATAAAATATCAACAAAAGCTATATGTTGGTTTTTAGGCACCAAAATGTATGTGGTCAAAAATATTTTTTCACTAATTTATCAAGTGGGGTTACAAAATGAAGAAGAAAAATTTGAAAACGATTACAAATATATTTATATGTTATAACTAAAAAGCATAAAATAAAATATACACTATTAAAAATAAAAACGTGACTGATTCTGAAAAGATCGAAACAAGCTTTATAGCTGGCGGTTCCTATTTGCAAATCTCAAACCAATTTAAAATTAATGGGTACCACCTGCTATAAAAGTTTGTTTCGATCTTTTCAGAATCACTCGGGTTTATTGTTTTTAATAAATTATTTTATATCAATATATAAAAAAATATAGCCATAAACGTTAGCAGGTATTATTATAGCCAGCATAGTGCTGCCTAAGCAAGGAAGGGAGGTCTCAAACGCAACCTGCTCGCAAATCAATAAACTCATAATTCAATATGTAGATGATTTGATTCCGGTAGTAGTTTTGGTAAAACCTTTATGATATCGTTCTGTTGAGGACAGGTTCGGTAAATTTTTGCAGTTCAAGTACAATTTACTACCAGAATATTTGTTTTTTTTTTTTGTTAAATGGTGATATTTTCTTTTATTTGCAGATAACAAATCAACAAAAGGATCTGTAGTGACACTGTCATGTTATAAAAGTAAGTAGAGAACAATTAATCAAATTAAATTTAAGCACTTTCACATCTATAGCACACGTCAATTTGATTTCACCTCGCCTCGAAGGTAAAGTTTCAGGAAAGAGGGTCACCATTACATACACGTACCATGTTAATAATGGTGGCACTCAGCTTGACGACCTCATCTAAAGAGGAATCGTCGTCGCAGCACCGAGTGACACCCACCGGTCCCACTATATAGTGCTGCGACCACAATCCCCCCTGCTCGGCTATGCACTTGCTGACCTCTGAACGCAATCTAACCCAGATTGGATTACTATGGAGGGGTTTTCGCAATCGTGCACGGTGGTACATACCCACCCGGCCGAAATTTGTGACAAATTTGTGGCATCAAATTTCTTCCACCAGTACCTACTAAACTAAGTAAAGATGAAAATCTCGGACGCAATATGCAATCTAGACACAAAATCTTTATGATGACGATGATTGTGAGGCATGTAAGTGATACAGTTCGGAAGCGAAGTCGGTGGTGGGTTCGAAGCCCGCTCCTGCTCCGGAGGGGGGGGCGGAGGTCTATCCTTGGGGATTTCCCGCACGTAAAAAAAATATATTGAATAATAATGACACTTGTAATTTCCCACAGTTTATTTTTATTTTTTACCTGAACAGTTTTACCGCACAGCATTATCAACTAACATTATTGTTTCTTTTCAGAGGAGCCCAAAATACAGGTAGAAGAAGAATGTTTCTACAGCGAAGCCTCCAAGCGACTCCGAACTAATAGCATAAAAGCAGGTATATACCTATTCTATGTACTTCCCTATAGTGGCATTTTGTGAGACTTGTTTGATGATGATAATGGAAATGAGTACTTTATATATATTCAGGAAAATATAATATTCAACCAGGGACTGGAACCCGTGACAGTTCCTATTATGTCTGCCATATTCTACTTGTACCAGCGCTCGATATACATAAAACACGTTTAAAAATACGTTTTTAGAACGTGTGATGATCTAAATCGCAATTTTATAAGTATTCGTAAGTTTTGAGTTACGTAAACTTTTCCAAATTCAATAGAAAATGAATGGAAGTAATTCTGAGGTTTAATGAGCTTTAAAACTTAGCTTGGTTTTGAATATTCCTTCTAATCGAATTGAAATCACGCATTTTGATATCGTGGCGTTACAGAAATGAGACGGACCCTGAATACCTGTATTCCCAGTTCACATATTAGAAGAATAGGTTAGGTTGGGCTACAAAAACTCAATCATACACTCTAGTATTCTTTACGCCCATTACTTTATTTTATCGTTCTGTAGTCCAAAAGTATTATTGAATTTATCAGGCAAGTATATGCCATCACTACAACCCCCCAATAGGGCTTTTTCTACTGTCTTTTTTTTTATATGCCACTGAGGTGGCAGACAAGCACACGGTCCACCTGATGGGAAGTGGTTACCGTGGCCTATGGACGTGTGCAACACCAGGAGAGTCACACTCGTGATGCCGACCCTGTAAACACAGAGAGTTCCTGTGCCGTCAGTGCAGAAGACAAAGCAAGACAAGCCTTGGGTCTTCCCACTGACAGCACAAAAATTCTCCAATGAGCTCCGGCTTTCCTACTGACCGCCAGGAACACTACACGAGGTTGTTATGGCTGTGGTATTCTGGGCGGAGGTACTTTCCTAGTCGGACTGCTCAATTGGACGAAAATACCGTCGTGTGCTACCTCCTAGAGTGTATTTTCACCATGTTTGTGTTCAGAAGCGGACGATGGCCGCGAGACCTGGGGCACGGGCGCAGACTTCCTGCTGTCCATCATAGGGTTCGCGGTAGACCTCGCCAACGTGTGGCGGTTCCCTTATCTGTGCTACAGGAACGGCGGGGGTAAGTTGGTTGTCGCTTAATTAAGATGGTGGATACTCGTACGGTTTTGTTTTAATTAGAAATGGTAAATTGTTAGACACGGGTGGCATCATTATTTTCCTGATTGCATCGAAAGCCAAGATGAGCTCTGAACCCAGGTGCCGCTTTGCAGCTTTTTCTTCTTCACTTTGCACGATCTAGGGCGCCCATGGTAGTGAGGACATTGGCACGCATGTCACCCTCCACAACGCCAAGCTAAGTATTACTATTTGCAAAACGGAATAAAATAGACTAAGTTTATTTATAATATCGTAAGCGCTTTCACACTATCCGATACCCGATACCCGATATCCGACATCCGATATCGGAGGAAGTCAAATGTATGACATTTGTATCTGTCTTTCACATTGTCCGGCCCGATATCGGCTGTCGGAGCCGACACAAACCGGATCACAAAGAGACCAAAACAGCGAGTGTAAGCAATGCAAAGCTTAATGACATTTTCTTAGTTACGTCTCTTTTCGCGTTAATAGACGACGCTGATCACGAATATAATAAAAAGATCTCGATACTATTACATGAAAACGCTCTAACTCGTAACACACCGCTCTGTACAAAACTACGGCAAGAAATACAGAGGCCTTTTTTTGTTGGCGATGTTCAAAATAATGTTTGTTGGATTATCTCAAGTAATAGGTTTTAAATGACTAAATAGGTACTTAAACAGTTTACATCTTAAAATTCATTAATTCGGCCAAACTTTACAATAGCAACAACACTACAATTACCTAATATTGGTATCTGTATCAAGTTGGTGTTTATGTTTTTGTAATGGAGGTGAATATAATTACATTACCACTGCTCGCTCAACCGTTCAAAATATAGTATTCCAACAGTAGGTAATAATAAACCAATGTGGCAAGTTAATATCAGAATTGATGATAAAGCCTAGGTGCCTAGTGCGGTCTAAGGCGCTGATTTACATTATGATTTTTTATGTACTAAAAAAAAGACATGTGGCACTCGGGGACTGCCGCGGTAAAGCTATTGCATAGCATTTTATATCAACTTATGCAATTACGATAATACACGCCCTTTGACGTGCCTTAGTTTTTTTTCTTTTTAGCTCTTTACGCTTTTCTTCTCTATAAAACGAAAATATCTAGGTATAAATAATTAGGTATAAATAGTGTAATGACACACCAAAACAAAATTATTCATTTCAAAAAAAATAACGATATTAAGAAGTGATTATCGACAAATTTTACAAGTACAGCTATTCACTGTTGTACATAAATACCTATACACCTATATACTTTCTCATAAACAGCTGCTTATGTATTCGTCCGATTTCGGAGCAGCTCGTCTCGATTCGTGCGAGCTTCGTAGAGTCGCACACGAACACCGTGTCGAAGACTGCCGAAAAGAAACGAGCGTGAGGGTTTTTCGTTACGGAATTTCTGGATTCGGTCCCCGCGCTCAAGGCCCTCGATAGAAGCTATGCAATAGCTTAGTAACTATTTTCAAAAGCCAACTGTTTATAAAAGTACCCTAAATACTGCAGTAAAAATTACTTGAAGGAAAGTTTCCTTTATTAAAAATAAACAAATCTGCATTCAAAGATTTTCAAATACTCGCGTGCCACACACGGTAATCGAACTAGCTAAAATTTCAAGAAAATAACATCCTTTTATTTTATGACATCGATAGGGTCACTAATAAGGATCAAATCTCTCTAACAAACATGTTTAAAGAAATGAAATGGAATCAAAAGAGAGAGAGAGAGAGAGAGTAGGAAGTAAACTGATAAATAATCATTATTGCAGGCGCATTCCTTATTCCTTACACACTGATGTTAGTCTTCGGTGCTGTACCGCTGTTCTACATGGAACTGATCCTGGGGCAATACAATAGGCAAGGACCCATCACGCTGTGGAAGATATGCCCACTGTTCAAAGGTAAGCGTATTTTAAAGTAGCCCCGTTGAAAGACACCCTATATTATTAGAGTCCAAAGTAGTGAACTGAAAAACGGAAGGTGGAAGAAAGATGAACAGACGACTTGAAAAGGTTGGCAGGGATGGACTGGATAAAGATAGAGGACCGGGTGCTGCCGCACATTGGCAGAGGCCTAGGCCAGCAGTGGACAGTAATGAGATAATTGATTGACTGATATAGTCAGTGGTTTGGTTGACTTTACACGCTTTCGGGAACAATTTAGCTACAAAGTATTGCAGTATTTTATGTTACTATCTAACAAAAGACTCGCGTTTGATCACTATTTCACCTGTTGATGATGACGTGCTCGATAATGGAGCCCGATTTACCTAGAAGTAACTTTTTCACTCTAGTCTTGAAGATTCTAGGAAGCCTTTTGGAAATACAGACTTAAGGCAAGCTTTTCATACTTTAGCGATATAATAAACAGTATACCCGATATATTAAGTAGTATACCTGAAGAATATACCAATTGTTCAGATTTCCACACCATGTGAAGATTTCAGTCATCCATAAAAAAAAACTTCGAAATGTCTAAGGGACCTTATTTGGCGTAAATGGAAACACCTTAAAACAAGATTACACTTTGATTAGTGATTAATACGAGTTCATAAATGTTTGCACAGCCTCCGTGGCGTAGCGGTAGTGAACACGCGGGTTGGATCCCCGCTCAGTGCAAATATTTATATGCATGAATATGAGTATTGGCCTGGCTGTGCCTCGTAGAGCATGTTAAGCCGTCGGTCCCGTTTGCCATGCGAACATCTATGGCAGTCGTTACGGGTAGTTGGAGCCCTCACAAATCCAACAACTGGTCTAACTGCAATGCTTCGATATCGCCTTTGAGTTGTGGAGGTCAGATGGCATTTGCGTCATGGAAAATATCGAAGTTTAGCCAAATCCCCAGTTGGACTGGTAAAGGGGACCCCAGACTCCAAGTTGAAAGCTTCGGATTTGACTGGGATTAACGCTAGGATGAAGAACAAGAGGATACATTTTCTAGAAGATTCCCAGAAAGTATGAACTAATCACTAATTAAAGTATAAACGGCGCCTTTTTTTGTAACGTGTGGCTACCCCCACCGGCTTCACCCCATCGGTGCCGACGATGGGGTGGGTGTGTCGGGGTGTTAGGTAGGACAACCTCCACGTGGTGCACCCTGGTAACGTAAACGACGACGTGGGCTTCGCACGAGGCGCACGTCGTCGCCCATGGCCAATAGTCCACCAAGGAAGGGGGGCCTTTCTGGCCGGTTGCGAGTTCTCCGCATGCGCTCTGCTAAGCAGAGCGTACTTAGCGGAGAACTCTCAGGGCGACGAGTATTTTGCCACTGCGCGACCAGTGGCGAAGTACACGGTCCATCGATCAGCCGAGCCGAGACAGGGGTCTAGCAACAGACGGGCACGGTGGCTCTTCGGAGTTGCGAGGAAGAAAACCTCTATAAAAAATCACCCCGAACCCCACGCTCTGACGCCCGGCAACGGGATGCATTGCTGGGGGGGAACTCAGTGCCTAGGGCGTCACACAAACTCAAAATGACTATAAACGGCGCCTAACGCCGTTTTTTATATTATCCTAATTCATCAGATAAATATTCGCAGGTGTCGGGTTTTGCGCAGTTATGGTGGCGTTCTACGTGTCATTTTACTACAACGTAATTATTGGTATGTATTCTTTTATTCTATAAATTTAAAGTACCAATAGAATGCCTATACGCAAGTACCTTATAGTGTCAGTCATGTATTTTCAAAATTACTGACGGTACTGTCTAATTGTGAAAGACTTCATAATGAAAAAATTTGGTAAGACCTTTATAAATTGAAATAGAACTAAGTACCATTTTATTTCTAGTCCAATTTTTACTTGTCATTCTTATTAGTGTTTTATCAGTTTTTCATTAATAACGAAAACTGATAAAGGATAAAAATGAGAGGATGCTGGTGAGAACATATCACATGGCGTAGCCACAGAATCTAAGAATGACTCTCACATCATCCATTTGCTAAACATTACTTTGACAGTACATATTTTACATACCTAATTTTATACGTACAGTTGAATTGTGTCCTTGTTCCGAATGCTGAAAATTTTCAATATGTGGTTTATTGTAAATAAATTATTGCCAATAACTGTGGCACACATCCAATTCCTGAAATGGTGCGGCAACATACGCGCTCTATCGTTAATAATAATTATCAATAGTTCTAAATATCTATGTAAACTAATTATTATAACTTTTGATGCATGAACTAAATATTGATTGATTACAAGGGCAGATGCTGTACTGTAACTCTATTTAACGACAAATTGTTATTAACGAATAGATATTCAGCGTGGTAGTGCCGCCAGCCTTTTGGGCACACGGTACCAGCAGAGGTCGATGGGGAGGAATTTTTCGATGACTAAAGTTGCAGTCTCTCCCTTTTTATTTTATTTTTGTATGTATTATATAGCATAGTTTTTATTATTTTTTAATTTCCTTAGACATAATTTGTTATTTTATAGATATTACTATTAGACAGTAAAGGTATTTAGTTTAAACTAGTATAGTTAATGCGTAGCGTATTACAGATATTCGTTATGTGTTATAGGTAAAATGATTATAAAACAATTAGATAAGCGGTTACATAGCTTAATTCGTAGATAGCAATTATATTAAGTAGTTAAATATTAATTCAAACACAGAAGAATGGACAAACCAGCCGGGGTCGATCTTACAGTGCACTTATTGTCCAATTTAATGATATTTTGAAAAAAGGGCAGGTCTGAACGACTCTAAACCGGCGGGCTTGCATGAAAGACTTACTGATAGTGAACTAGAGAAAGCTCGTGAAGTATGTAAGGATAGCGCCAAATAGCGGGCTGGTGTCCCTGCCTACTCTCATAAGTATGAATGGAATTAAAACTACTGAAGGTATTTTAATGAAACTTTACAATAATAAACAAACACATAGGCTACAATTTATGAAAATTGTCGCGATAACCGACATATACGCGGGCAGAGCCGCGGGCAAAAGCTAGTAAATAACACAAGTCAACAAAAAAAAAAAAAATTTGGTGCCGAGATATTGTTAGTGGTTTTGTATTAGGTATGCACTGGCAACACTAAACATTTTTTTTATCTTTTTTTCCTACGTGTAATTTTTGATCTACCCGCAGTTTTAAATATTGGTAATAATCAGTACTTTCTTGTGCATGATTTGTTATCTTATCGATACATTTCTATAAATAAGTTGATTTTTATATCATGTCTTCATCGCGAAGAAGTTGTCTCAATGACCCAAATGTGTTTTGTTACATTTGTGGTGAATACACAGTTAAAAAGTTCAGAAAACCAATAACAGATTTTATAAAAAGTGCTTATTTTTCTTACTTTAAGTCCAAAATTGTCGATGAATACAAGCCGTGGACACCTCAAATTGTTTGTGAAACATGCTATGAACATTTGCGACAGTGGATCAGTGGTCAAAGAAGTCGTATGAGGTTCGGAGTGCCTATGCAATGGAAAGAACAAAAAAACCACTTCGATGACTGTTACTTCTGCTGTGTCAATTTGCGTGGTGTTAATGTTAAAAAAATGACTTATCCTGACTTGGAGTCGGCTAGAAGACCTTTGCCACATTCAGAGGAAATACCTGTTCCAACATTATGTTCCATTCGTGAACCATCATTTGAAGAAATCGTTAATAAAGGGAGTAGCGACAGTGATTTCGAAGGAATACCATCTACAGAACCAAAACTTTTTACTCAAGAAGAATTAAATGATTTGATTAGGGATCTTGAACTACCTAAAGAATTGCTACCATTTTTTCAATCGGAAAATGATATTGTTTTTTGTTCGGATGTGCAACGCCTTATTCTCGAAATGGGTCTTTCAGAATACCATCCAAATGAATGGCGCCTCTTTATAGACAGCTCTAAACGAAGCCTTAAGTGTGTCCTTTTACACAATGGCAACAAACATGGTTCAGTTCCCATTGCTCATTCAACAAAGTTAAAGGAAGAATATCAAAATATTTCACTTGTGCTAGACAAAATAAAATATGCCGAACACGAATGGAGTATTTGTGTTGACCTAAAAATGGTTAACTTCTTATTAGGACAGCAAAGTGGATACACAAAATACCCATGCTTTTATTGTATGTGGGACAGTCATGCCAAACATCAACACTGGGAAAATAAAGATTGACCCGTACGTGAGACGATGGAAGTGGGAGAGCAGAATATCATAAATCCGCCTTTGGTATCACGAGATAAAATTATACTGCCCCCCTTGCACATAAAGCTAGGCCTTATGAAACAATTTGTTAAAGCGCTAGACAAAAATGGGCAATGTTTTTCTTATATTACGAGAAAATTTCCTGGTCTGAGCACAGAAAAGATAAAAGCGGGAATTTTCGACGGCCCACAAATAAGAATATTAATAAAAGATTCTGATTTCTTAAGTACAATGAACAATTTGGAACGACTCGCGTGGACATCGTTTGTTGAAGTTACCAAAAACTTTCTCGGAAATCACAAGTCGAGTATCTACTCTGAAATTGTAAATGGTATGCTAGAGAATTTTAAAAACTTAGGATGTAACATGTCCATCAAAGTGCACTACCTTCACAGTCATCTTGACAAATTCCCAGACAATCTTGGATCCTATAGCGAAGAACAAGGGGAGCGGTTTCACCAGGACCTAAAAACTATGGAAGACAGGTACCAAGGCCGATGGGATCGGCATATGATGGCTGACTATTGCTGGGGGATCCAACGTGATAGTCCCACCACACCTCATACTCGAAAGTCGCGAAAAAGAAAGTTTTTATTTAATTAATATTGTAATAAATATGTTTTTTATGTAAATTCGTTTTTTTCTTTACAAGACAAAATCTATAAAACTACACGTAGGATAAATATCTTTTTGCTATTAATGTAATCAGTTTATGGTCTTAAGTCAAAAAAACAATACAGCTTCTTGGCACCAAAACTAGTGTTGACCAGTGTAATAAATGATTATAAAATAATAGCTCTTATTTGTTTCTACTTAAAGAAATATACCTACCCAGGAAACTGTATTCCGTTTGGAGTCGAATATCGGACATCCTGTTCTCACTCCGGAATTAGATTAGTTTCCAGCCAAATTTGGTTCATCAAAGGTTGTGCTTTCGTGCAAATAAAATTTATTCACAATTTGTACGATTATTTTTATAGCTTAACTTATTTCAGAAATATTTTTGATAATAATATTGAGATTACATTATTCGTAATTTAATTTTTAACGGCTGTGAACCAATTTTGAATTATATGTTTTTGTTAAATAGCATTTTTCAATCATTTCAATTTTAAAGATCCTGGCAGCAGTAAAATAAGTTTGTAATCAAATTAGAAAGCAGGAATAAATGTCCAATGTACGACAATCAGGCAGGCGTTAGTGTATATTATTTTCACATTGTAGATTTGCTTTTGTAAGCTATTGTATAATTCGGCGTATAAGTCGGGGGAGTGCAGTATAATATCTGATTGTGAAGTTCATGAGATTTGCTTTTGTAAGCTATTGTATAATTCGGCGTATAAGTCGGGGAGTGCAGTATAATATCTGATTGTGAAGTTCATGAAAAACAGCTACTTGTTTATTAATTAGTTAACAAACGTGTCTGTAGATGGTGCTTGGTACACCGCACACACCGTGTCATTGTACATCGCGCTATTAAAATCAGTTGCAAGCAATACATAAGATCATGCTTTAATAAAGAGAATGTTGCAAGAGTATAATATTATGATATCATTTACTAATCTATGCATCTTTCCTCAGGCTGGTCGTTGTACTTCCTAGTGTCATCAGCTCGCTCGGAGCTCCCCTGGGTGCACTGCGATAATGCCTGGAACACCGACCAGTGCTGGGACACATCTCGAGCCAATAATACAAATAAAACTGACGCCCGTTACCAAGGACCTCTGTCACATTTCACACCTGCATCGGAGTTCTTTCAGTAAGTTGACCAACTTGGTCATAGTGATTTAAGTAACTTTTTAAAGTAAAGAATCAGGGACCACTAGTTACTAAACGCGTAGAGCGTTTTCACATTCATCCGGTATCCGATAAAATCGGCCCGATACGGTCATTTGCTCAAAGGCACAGACTAGTTAGGGATGAAAAAAAGTGCAAGAAATTTTCGACCTTATTGACATGACATGGTATCGAGTTTTTTTTATATTCGTGATCAGCGTCATTAGTTAAGGCGAAAAGACGCGTAACTAAAAAACGAAAATGGCTTGCAGTCGCTGTTATAGTCTCTTTGTGATCCGATATCAGGCTTAAACTGTGGTGTTGGCTCCGATTACCGATATCGGGCCGGACAATGTGAAAGAGAGATACATATGCATTACATTTGACTTTTTCGGATATCGAATAATGTAAAAACGTTCTTAAGTGTTCTCTAAACTTGTAATGGTCGCTCGCGTCTTTGGATAAGTGTGAAGAGAGAAGGAAACGTACGTAGGCATATCTTCCAAGTCTCTCAAAAACCGTGTGAATTGCAGTAGGTATACTGCTACTTATATTTCCTGAACCACCATACCCTGTTCACATTTTATCGCCAGTTGATTATTCAAATTTTGTCGCTATTAGGCTATTCAAGTTCTGCCGCCAATAGGATATATGCGGCTCCAGACTACTAGTGATAGGTCGTTACATATGAAATCTGTTTAATTGAAGAAATTGTAGGAAACCCAATTTGAAGTACTAACATTTTTGCATTTTTTTTAGGAATGACCAATCCAAATTTTATGATTTTTTTTGTGTATGAATACAACATTAAGCTAACAGCAACTTTTTTTAGGAACATTTTTGAAAAGTGATAGCTGTAAAAAAGTAATACGAAATTAATCATCACAATGGATAGCATTTAGGAAGTACTGTTTTTGAAGATCGAACTTATTTCATCAAGCGGCCAATAAAACAAAATTTAATACAGAGTTGTAAAATCTTGAAATCAACTTTCAAACAAAGTATAAATAATGGAAATAGCTATTAAATTACAGGAATAACGTACTCATGAATCTGTAAGAAAATTGCGGCAATTACATAGGTAAAGACCTAATCTAATAAATACCCGAGAAGAACGAGAACTTCATGCATCCATCAGCGGGTGTACCTATTGCCATCCACGACGTAAATGATACACGAGTAGGTTATAGGTACATAGTTACATCTAAATCTTGCCTTTATGCGTTTATCATTTATAGAATACGCATTCAAGTCTCCGAATCACATTAATCAGATTCCAGGTCGACTTAAATGTCTCGCTTGTTCCTTAACAACGTATATTTGGCAATGAACATGAACACGCCGGGACAGGTATAACAAGTCCAATCATTGCCGTCGGAAATGGACCCTTGAAAAGGGTCAATATAATTTCCCTACAACCCTGAGCGGAACAGCTAAGTATCCTTATTCAACGTGTGAGTAATACTTTTTAAAGCATATCATTTATATTCGGGCTGCGTCTGGAGTAGCTCAGATTTCAAACTATGCAATGCAGATGTTTAAACTTTGGACTGAAACAGTAGGTACTTGATAGTTATATTTAACTAAAATATATTAGGGTTACACTACCGAAACAGTACTTCGTGGTAATAATATTATTTAACTGAAATATGTCAGGGTAAAAATTTGTCTTATTAAGGTGTCAAATGAAGTATCTGATTTCGGTATTCCTTTCCTAAACCGCACTTTGTGGCTTTACACATCGCAGATATTTCTATATCTAATAAGCCGTATAATATCTAAGTGGGTCTATACTAAAATGTATTTACGCTAAGTGTAATAAATATCACAGTTACTTTTATTTTCATTGCACGTTTCACTATGTGGTACATGACTTAGAAATATATTATTTATTTATTTAAACATGGAAAGACGATATATACACAATAGTAAAATATTAAGTAACTATTCGATGCTAAAATGTATGTCGTAGCCATGCATCTCATTTTACAGGTTTATCGACTTTTTTGATGTTTAATGAAGCCAATGTCAATCGAGCGAAAAAGTTTCACCTTTTAGAGTTTTCAACTTTATATTAGGGTCACGTGACTATATAGAACGGCAAAGAGGTATCGTAAAAAGATTACGTAAAAAGACATCGTGTTAATGAGAATATACTATAGTACATTATAGTACAAGTATGTGAAGTTGGTGATTACCGCTGAGGCGCTATTGAGACCCGAGCCGTTAGGTGAGAGTCTTAAGAGAGCCGAGAGCGATAATCAATAATACACATGTGTATTATACGACGTATTTCAATACACTTTGTGAATAAAATAAAGCTAATCTATTTATCTACTCTCATACTGACATCTCATATATCATGAATCGTATAAAGTAAATCATTTTTTTAATGATCTAGTACTTCTAGACAATTTAATAAATAAATAACTATAACTTTTGTGATTTTTTTTTCGCAATAGCACGCGCATCTCGATCGTCCATAGACTAAAATGAGTTATTTTTTTTCGCGGACTAAATGGGAGAATTTAAAGATTTACAGAGGAAATAGTTTTTAGATATGTAATTGAGTGAAAGTTTTGTTAATTAAACACGTACAAATTGAAATTTTGTATTTAAATAAGTTGCATGAAATGAGCAAGTAATCGGTAGGTATATTAATTTATTTGTACTATTGAACACGACAAAAAAAATCTATAAGTCACTTGTATTTTATAGACTTAAAAAATTCACAGTTTGGTGTCATTATATACCTAATTACTGTGAAATTAAAGCCCCTTTATGAACAAGCGTATTGAAAATTGAAAAACTTGGCTACGACAACAGCGTTTTGCTCTACAAAGGTCGTCGTTAGCACAGTCAACATCAGATCGATGCAAAATTGCAAAATAAATGTTAAGATCATTTTGAGTAGCTTGCGAGTCAAAATTGAACTGATCCTAACTGTACAGGTAGAGGAGGGTACAGTTTCCTTTTCATCGCAGATGGAGTCGTTTTTTTATAAATCACAATCTGTGTTTCATCCGTGAAACATTTTAATTAATGAAATATGAAAATATTAAAGTACGTTCATATTATCATCTAGTTTACTGATTTGCCTCCCATTCGTTATTCAATATCTAATGTGTTACGTCATACGTTTCTTCCTAAAGTACATGACGCAGCTCTGTTTTCTTTTTAAATTAAATAATTTATTTGATTTACAGTCGTGCGGTGCTTGAGATGCAAAATTCGGAAGGGCTGAACGATCTGGGCTTCCCAAAATGGCAGTTGACGGTCTGCTTGGGGATCGTTTACATCACTTTGTACCTGTCGCTGTTCAAAGGAGTAAAGAGTTCTGGTATGTGTGCTTATTTAAGATCTGAATCTGATGAAAATTCTTTTATTAAGGTACTAGAATAAGCGGCCAGGATAACTCCTTATATGAGTCTAAAATGCGCCCAAACTTATTAACAGTAAAATTACAACAGTGAAGGTACATACCTGTATCGCGTAGCCATCATAACTACCTGAAATGTCGACATGTTTGTTATGATAGAGAGCTATTGTCTTCACTCCATTTCACTAGTGATAGGGTTACATTGTGTTTATGGGGAAGCTGAAATATCCCCGGAAGCTACTAGTTGGTGAAACTACCGATGAATGAACGAGTCAACCACAGTTTTCCATACTTTTTGATATACATTTGGAAATGATACGAGTATGAAGCCATTGAACTTTAACTTTTACCATTAAGATGTCTTAAAATCGATATAAAAGCCAATTAACAACACTTTAGTAGTATTTTCTTCTGCGCATCACAATGTTTTTTGCTCCTAGGCAAAGTGGTGTGGATGACAGCAACGATGCCGTACGTGGTACTCTCTATACTCTTGGCGCGAGGACTGCTGCTACCAGGAGCCACTAGGGGCATCGCTTACTACCTGCAACCGGAACTTACGAGATTGAAAGATACTCAAGTACGTAGACCAAGATCCTTTTAATCTATACATAACAAGAACAAAACAGTTAGAAAATCTAAAAGTGATCCAATCGATCAAACCATATAAGGACTCTTAAACCAGACGAATTGAAACTCAAGTACCAAACAATATTGTTACCTACGTCACAGAACATCTACAGCCGCGTACAGACGTACGAACACGAACATAGTGAACATAATGTCTTATTAAGTCGTCAAATGCTGTATCCGATTCGGCATCTTTTTTCTTGGCCGTACTTTGAAACCTTACACAACGCAAATATAAACATCAAAAATGAACATTTGGTTTGTAAGTCTGGATGTCATATCCGAACACGGACGCGAACATAGTTTAAATTGAGTTAGCTCACAACAGTCGCGAACTCAGGACCGCCGTTCGTAGTGGTCGATTTTGAATTAGCAGAAAGATTTTTGGTGGTTACAGTGAAGTACAAGGATCCTAGATGGTGGGAAACAGTTTAGTATTTAAAATAAACGCCTGGACCATTTTAAGTTCTGTACGAACAGTTTTATTATGTAACATTTATTAAAACCATTCATACGGCATATCCATACGGGATATGCAAATAGGAGCGCCGCGAACACGTTCAAACCACACTTGGTTTGAACGTGTTCGCGGCGGTGTACCACTAACGAACATTGAACACTTTCAATGTTCGTTAGTGGTACACACATGCGAACCAAGTTGTTGCGTATCCTGGAACGCAACAAATTTGTTCGTACGTGTGTACGCAGCTTAATATACGCTATGCGTTCGTATACTACTACGCGTCAGAGCGGTTTCCAATAGAAACTTTTGTTATCCGCAATAGATTTCAATCTATCTATCGATTAAAAATACAGCGATTTAAGTTAGTCTTACATAATACTTGCTGTAACTTTTTAGAGGCAACCTTTAAAGCATTAATAAATATGAATAATATCTGCTACAAAAATACAAAGAAGTGATTTCTGAAATACCCTTTATTTTAAACATCCATAACACCTAGTTGATCCACTAGGGGTTCCACTGGTGATGGCCCACTTTGAAGAGGTCCTACTATTTTTTTTTTCAGGTATGGGTGGATGCCGCTGTCCAAATATTTTACTCAGTCGGTGCAGGGTTTGGAGTGCATCTTTCATACGCCAGCTATAATACCTTCCACAATAACTGCTATCGGTAAAAAGTTATTGTAACAAAACCCAAAATATGATTGATGTGCTTTTATTTGCAAAACTAAAATGCGCATTAAATTATCTTTCCAGAGACTGCTTGGTGACAACTTTGGTAAACTGTTTCACTTCATTCTTCTCCGGATTTGTTATTTTCACGTATCTTGGCTTTATGTCTCATAAACAAGGAGTTCCTATTTCATCTGTAGCAACTGAAGGCAAGTATCTTATATAATTTATCTTTTCGAAATTCTTAATTTGAATATCTTTACTTACTTTCTCTTTCTAATTGTCTGTATTATTTATCTTCTTTTTTTTCATATTCTCTGAATTCTAAACTTCTGTTAATTATTTCAGGACCCGGTTTAGTTTTCCAAGTGTATCCAGAAGCCGTAGCCACGTTACCTGGAGCAAGTTTGTGGGCGATGCTCTTCTTTTTCATGCTCATTATGCTTGGTCTAGATTCAGGGGTAAGTTTCTGCAAATTTTTGGCTCCATTTATTTTACTTTATCCTCTTTTAAAATGGAAAATACCGTGTGAGACCGGGATTGTTAAAGAAAAAGAAATCATAACTCAGAATCTAAAATCGTAGGCAGATGATCTATTGTACATAGTTAAATTTTGGGAGCAGCCTTCAAATTTAAGTATCAAATATTTACTAAAGTTCATTATAACAGTTTATTTGTCACTTACGCAATGCAGGATTTATTTTCGGAATTTATGAATTTCATAAGTTGTGAAAAGTTGTATGGCGAGGCCCAACATCGATGCTTTTCCGGTATTAATTCGAGAAACAAAATATTAAATGCTGTGAGTAGAAAAGGTAGAAAAGATGTCCAAGACACGATTTTTGCATATTTACAGCAAAATGGATAGGGGTAATTGTCGTAACAGTGACAACGTAAACAATTTTTTTTCGACGTATCGAGGAAGACCCACATCATTCAATGCAGTATTTTTTTCTGATTCTAATGGTATTTTAAACCTTCTTACGCCGTTTTAGTTACTTACAGCAATTACGTTTTCAGTCATCGATATTTTGAGCAAAAATAAACTGTACTTACTTTTAGTATTACTTTAAGATTTATAAATTCATTGAAGTTCAAACTGTTACCATATCTATCAATATAATTTCCTTGCCATAGATGGGCGGTCTAGAGTGCGTGATAACAGGTTTGTTGGATCAGGCTCGAGCCAGTGGTGCGCACTGGCTCAGGCGGGAACACTTCACCCTCATAGTCGTCTGCTTCTCCTTTTGTGTGGCTTGCATCAACGTTACCCCGGTAATTATACACACTTTCAAAATTTCTCTCCAATAGGTTCTTTATTTAGGCCTGTGTCACAGAATAGATAATAGTACTAGCGTACTTGTGTTCAATCGCGTCAATTCCAGTTTCGTCTTGAAACCTCTGCCGTATTTACGGGAGTTTCTGCTGACTGACTCCCAACTCTAATAGAATTACTTTTAATCTGGTTCTATTTCTAGTTTCAATATATGTATCAACTGAGCTCTTTCAAGTTATATTTTGGTTTATTTCGTGTGTTTTATGCGATTCATAAGTCTTTCGGCTATTTTTAGGGTGGGATCTACATGTTCCATCTACTGGACACTTACGCTGCCGGCATATCACTGCTTTGCTCTGCTCTCTTCGAAGCAGTAGCAGTATCCTGGTTCTATGGTAAAAGTCTACTAACTTTTTCTAAACCCTTTAGAGTAACTACCTACCTCCTGAATCTTTTGAATCTTCTTTAAAATGATTTCATTTTGCAGGCCTAAAGAGATTTTCGGATGATGTTGAAGAGATGCTTGGCTTCAGGCCTGGTCTGTATTGGAGGATATGCTGGAAGTTTGTCAGCCCAACTTTCATTATCGTATGTATTAATACTTACATTTTATTAAAGTGAATGAGTAGAGCAGATAAAGTAAAAGATATCAAAGTAACAATGTTTGCCTACTCACAGTTTTTGTTAAAATAATTGGCGTAGAGATAACTTGTGACATAAGTAATTAAATAATGAATTTGCCCTCACACGTGTTCCTCTCTTCATCCATTCTTGCCCCTCTAGACAAGTGGCAATTCTTTGATCGGCGTTTCGTGGATTAGAATGACGAATGTATGGGATTTGACGTTTATGAAATGCGTTAACAACTGTCAAATACGTCAAATCCCATACATTCAACATTCTATTCTACAAAACGCCGGTCAACGATTTGCCACTTATCTAGAGGTGCTGGATTCTTAATGTGGGGCGTGAAAAAAAAATTGAAGATTGAAAAAATTTGTCAAGTCAGGGACCGCTTTCTAGGGTCAGTATGTAAAATGGCGGCCCCTATTCTTTGAACTGCACCCCTGTTTACTATCAGGCATACATCCTGCATAATGATAAATAGGAGTTAAATCAAATTACTGATCTAAATACGAGTATAAAAATATAATGTTGTCAATACCAAGTATTAGTCTAATTATATTGTCTAATTATATCTGTTCTTACACCTACCCTACCAATCGAAAAATTTCATTCTAATCATTTTTCTCTTTCTAGGGAGTTGTGGTATTCGGCCTCTTGTACCAGCAGCCACTTCAGTACCAGCATTACACATATCCTCCGTGGGCGGTCGTATTAGGCTGGGGTCTTGCCTGTTCCTCCATACTGATGATACCTGTAGTCGCTATATACAAACTTGCTAGCACCCCTGGGACTTTTAAGCAGGTAAAGCTCTTTTATAAATTTTGATCGAAAAAGTAAACATACAAGACAAGACACAGTCTTTTGTAGGAAGAATTCTTAGACCAACGGAGCCATATGGACATGTTTTGGACGTTCGAAATTTTCTCATACATTCGTACTGGGGCGACGATGCTCAGCGGTGGGATGGCGGTAGGCATTTATCTTTCCTCAAAATATGTACTTAGCTGTAAGCGCGATTTTACGGCATAAAATTGTAAGAACAATGGAATGGAACTGTGGTCTAATGGGTTTCAAGACCATATAGCCTTCCTCAATATACTTTCTTAGTCGGAATGATTTGAATTGATGAATTGAATTGCACAGTATCGTTATTTAATTTGTTATTTTCGGTTACTCCTTCAAATTGTATGGAGTTGCCAAAAGAAAGTTAAGGACTAAATAAGTTTATATAGATTTCAGGTTATATGTTATAAAAGATCTTGGCGTACGCGAATTGTTTTGTAATACTCTATATTTGGTGAATTAGAGCTCTTCCACGGCTGTAGCACTATGCGCTGTCCTTTAAATACATCCAAGAAATGTGTACTGCGTGTATAGTGCACATTTTAGAGCCAAGATATATGGAACGAGCAATATGACTGATGGGATTAGTGGTCAATTCACAATCGCACTTTTAGTATAAAACGACGCTATAATAGGTACTATCGAATTCAAATACCCTCAATTAGAATATTTACCACAACTTTTATGCATTATTTTGTATTGTAACCGTGGTAGCCTAGTGGTATGGGTAATAGACTGCTGAGATAACCGTGGTAGCCTAGTGGTATGGGTAATGGACTGCTGAGACGAGGTCTCGGGTTCGATCCCAGGTTTTCCATGGCACACACCAATGACTTTTAGATGTTTTTCGAAGTTATGTGTGTATTTATCGCAGGTTTATAAGTGCCCAGTTAATAGCAATAGGCTCGCCACCTATTACATTGGGACTTAAACATAAACCGGCGAAATGTGGGTGGCTAGCACCTCTGCCTACCCCTTCGGGGATAAAGGCGTGAGTTTATGTTATGTAATATGTTTTCCATATTCCATTCTACTTTTAGAAAAAGTCATACTTTTCTAATGGCCGGCTCGACTAAGTAAAAATTGTATAATCCTTTCAGCGTCTAGCATGCTGCATATCACCAGAATCTGAGCACGAAGCCATCCGAGGCGGGGCACCTATCAGCAGATTCTCCTGGCAGCATTGGCTATATGTTTAAAGAGCAACCCGGAATTTCGGTATCGCCGGGCATTATTGAAGAAACTATTCGATGTCTCTCACTAAAGTTTACGGATGAGCTAATATCCTTTGCCACCTATGTTTCTGTAGAGACGGCAGATGAGAGACGAGAGGAGAAACTTAAAATTCGAATTTTAGGAATTTGTTGCTGCATCTCTGTATAATTTCTGAACGACTGGGTTTTTTTTTCTAATTGGCGCCAATTTATGTTATAGGTAGATATATTAGTTTCTTTCCATAAGTAAAAAATATCATTCAAATTATTTGAGGGTATCTACTTCAAAAAGAGGTTGCAAGATTTGCACCAAACAAATTACAAAAATTCAATGCAAGTTAATTAAAGCTTGTAAAATATAAATCGTTCAGGATTTGAATTATTACGTGTAATAAATAGAAATTATTTTTATTATTAAATAGTAAAATAGAAATAAACTGTTTGTAGAAAAGATGTATAATAAATGTATTTAATGTTGTAAACAGTTGTCGTCCTGCCAAAATGTAAAACATATAGAGAAAAAGCTACAAAAATATGTGCGTAATAGACAATATTCTTATAGTAAATGTAGTCTGAATTTCCTATTATATAGGTATATTTTGGTGTATACAAATTAATAATCCAGAAATAAACAGCCTATTTAATAGGAGTGTAAAACTATTTCTGCATTTTTTTAACTTAGATCATCAAATTAAAATCGATTTGATCTTAGTTTTACAAGTAATTTAAAAAAAAATGTTTAAAGTTAGTGGCATAACCAGTATAACCATCAATTCATAAAATATCAGTGTTAATTTATTTATATATTAATTTTGTAAAAAAATTTATTTAATTGCAACAAATGTAGGCACTTAATACGTGCAATTAGAGTTTGAAATACTCTATCTATTTATACGTACGTGCTACGTAAGTAGTCAAATATAATATTAAATCTTAAATACGCTACGTTTAAATGTATAGCACATATAATATGTATATGTCACAGCCAAACTCCTTACGGAAAATTGTGCGAGGCGTAAAAAAGCATTTAAAATGAAACCGTTGAGCTGAGGGCCACCATTGTTAAGGTATGTTTAGACTATGACACTATAAACGGTACACTCAGTGTATAACATCGAAGTGTCTCTGTATGAACACAATGCGACACTAATTATCGTGTCACAATAAAAATTGTTGCGTGTTCAAACAGAGACACTTCGATGTCGGTCACTGAGTGTACAGTGTATAGTGTCCCTCCTTGTTGTCTCTACCTTATGGTGATCCTCTTTCCTGACTCTTTGCCTTCAGTTTACTGACAGGCGAGGTGAAGTCATATTAGCATGTCTTATATTTATATAAAAAAAAATGTTATATGAACTAAAAAGTGTATCCTAGAGATGGCATAAGATTTAGAAGAAAATCAATAAGTTAAGCATTATTGCTTAGTTATGAGATTGACTGTAACATATAGATACATAGATTATGACGTCTACGCTGGCTGGACCAACATACAAACAGATCTGTGACAAGCACAATAATTTTGTATATAAATATATTATATATCTTTGTACTTATATATATCTGAAAAATGTACACATATATATCTACTTCGTAGTTTTATTATAGAATGCTTGATTGTAGCGGAAATTGCCGGTCGACTGTCTGTTATGTGGGACTCAAATCGACTAAAACCGCACGCCATCTCAGTCTCATCTAGAGAAGTGCCATTCCATTGGCCGGCGTTTGGTAGAATAGAATAATGAATGTATAGAATTTGACGTATTTGACATGCGTTAACGACTGTCATATACGTGAAATCCCATATATTCGTCATTCTATTCCACCAAACGCCGCCGGCCAGCGATTTGCCACTTGTCTAGAGGGGCAGATCTGAAATGCCTATAAAGCATCAGGCACTGCGGTGATAGTATCTATCTAATGCTGTTGAGAGTTGTAATTTAAGTTTATTTTATTCTGTCAATGGAAATTAATAAATATTAGTAGCGTGAGTCAAACATTGCTAAAGTTCTTCAACTGGATAATAACGATGCGATTTCGTAGTGATTCTGTCAAATCAACTTCATTTTTCTGTTGAAAATAATCTAATAAATTAATCTATCGACTCTAGCTGTCGAACCAATCTATCTAATTAATTCATCGACTCTATCTGTTGAAAATCGGAAAATTAGTAGCAGCTAGCGGTACATACTTGTACCATACAACATAGAGCGATACCTTTGCCGGGCTATCCACCCTTGTCACCTGTCTATATTTACTGACAAACCAGTCAGTAAAGTATACGAGTATATATTGCTACGCCCGGCGCTTGGCCACTTCAATATATGGCCAAATTTCCATAGGAGTGAGCGAGACGGCACTATAGAAAGAGACAGCATGCCTTGACGTCACTGTTCTAGAAGGATTGGAATGAATAGAAAGAGACGTCAGGCTAGAAAGAGACAGCATGCCTTGACGTCACTGTTCTAGAAGGAATGGAATAGATAGAAAGAGACACAAGACCTAATAGAGCCTCCCAGAAAGTTCCTGTCTTTTTCAGAACGTACCTGTCTTTTCTCGATCTTTCGCTACTCGGCCGCGCCTTATATAAAAGGCGATCTAACAGCCGCTGCTCAAGTTAGTCTAAGACTAGTATTCGAAGCGAACAAAGCGATAAAGTGTGTGAAGCTATACAGTGCGATTATACAAGTGACTGTGTGTTGTGTAAGGAAGAGTTTTCGAATTTCTACGCGCTTTGCTGTAATTGAAGTGAAGCTGAATAAAGCCTGCCTTCAACGGTTGTCCTCGCATTTTCTATTTAAACCGATCCCCACGCTCGTAACAACTGGTGTCAGAAGCGGGATAGAAAATGCCGATAACGCCGAGAGACGACAGGGAGGGTGTTAAAACCAGAAGCCAGGCCGCGGAAGAGGCTGCGGGTACTCCGAGTACGTCGACGGGTGCTTCAAGATCATCATCGGAAATTAACCTGAACGCGATTATGACCTTATTGAAGGAGCAGGCTCGTCACCAGGCAGATCAGGCCCGTCGCCAGGAAGAGCAGACTCTACAATTGAAGGCACAGCTCCAGCAACAACAGGAGGAGCTGATCTGTCGCCAGGAAGAGCAGGCCCGTCACCAGGCAGAGCAGGCCCGTCGCCAGGAAGAGCAGACTCTGCAATTGAAGGCACAGCTCCAGCAACAACAGGCAGAGCAGGCCCGTCAACAGGAGGAGCAGGCCCGTCAACAGGAGGAGCGTGCCTTGCAACTAAAGGTTCAGCTCCGGGAACAACAAGAAGATCTATTTGCCTTCTTGAAAGAGTCTAAAGCAGAATGGCAAAGAGAAATTCATTCAGTGCAAGACAGAATAGAAAGCCACGACAAGAAATTTGAGAGTTATGAGGAACGGTTGCAGTCTGTGGCTCAAAACGTAAAAAAATTGGAGACGAAAATAGCTTGCGGAACAGCTGGCTCTGTAACCATTCCATCTGCACAGGCTGTCGGGAAGTTCAAAGTACCGCCATTTGATGGGACCTCCTCGTGGACTGCATACAAACTGCAGTTCGAGTCTGTGGCAAAGGCGAACGGTTGGGATAAGGAGCAAGCCAAAACAGCATTAACATTGGGGTTACGAGACCAAGCACTCAGTGTTTTAGAGGCGCTTGGAGGTGAAGTGACTTACGACCGCCTTCTTGAAGCGTTGGAATCACGTTACGGTGATAGTCACTTGGAACATGTCTACCGTGCCCAATTGAAGGACAGAAACCAGCGTCTTAATGAGTCTCTGCAGCAGTGGGCTTTGGAAATAGAAAAGCTCGTGAGGAAAGCTTACCAAAGAGCTTCTTTGTCATTTCTTGACAGCATTTTGGTGCAAGCTTTTATTGACGGGATTAGAGACTTGGAGGTGAGAGCTGCCGTCCGTCTGGGTCACCATGCAACCCTTAAAGATGCTGTTGCTCACGCCCTTGAAGTGGAGGCTGTTCGACATGACCCTCGACGAAATAGATTGCGTGAGATCTCAACAAATGAGCAACGTGTGTACCGTCGGAAATTCGCCCCCAGGTGTTATATCTGCAAAGAACAAGGACATATTCGGCCTAGCTGCCCGAAACGGACTCAACATGGTAATGGCCAAGAACAAGCGGCGCGACAGATTGAACAACCAGGGATACGAGAGCATCGGAGTGGGAAAGCGCAAGGAAATGTAGATGCGCTCTCTCGAAGACCTTGTCCGGTGGAACGTAACCATTGTGTCAGGCAAGAAGCTAAGGACAGTGTGGCGGTTAGAACGATTAGGACTGTTACTGTCAGCGATGAGTGGAGTAGCAAAGCCATGCAGCAAGCACAGCAAGAGGATCGAGACATCAAGCCTATTCTCGAATGGATAAAGGCAGGAACACCTAAGCCGAAATGGAGTGATGTCTCCCAAATGAGTGCAGCTACGAAGAGCTACTGGGCACAATGGGAAAGCCTCGTGATACGCAATGGAGTCCTGTGTAGAAAATGGGAGTCTGCAAACGGGAAAGACTCACATCTGCAGTTGGTTGTCCCAAAGATTAAAATTAATGAGGTTTTGAGATCATTTCATGACGGAACTTCAGGCGGCCATCTTGGTGTGAAGAAGACGTTGATGAAGATTCGTCAACGATTTTATTGGATCCATTGCCGTGAGGATGTTGAAGATTGGTGTAGGAAATGTACATGCTGCGCATCGGTAAAAGGGCCGCATACAAGGAGCAGGGGAGCATTGAAGCTATACAATGTTGGAGCGCCTTGGGAAAGGATTGCATTAGATGTTGCAGGGCCATTTCCTGCATCGGAGTCTGGAAACAAATACATCCTAGTAGTAATGGACTACTCTACTAAATGGCCGGAGGCTTTTGCCATACCTAACCAGGAAGCAACTACAGTCGCGGAAAGACTAGTCACGGAAGTGTTTTGCCGATATGGAGTTCCTCTGGAAATACACAGTGACCAGGGAAGGAATTTTGAATCACAGGTATTTCAAGAAACCTGTAGGATAATGGGTATTCATAAAACCAGGACCACCCCATATCATCCGCAGTCTGACGGAATGGTTGAAAGATTTAACCAAACCTTGGAAAGGCATTTGGCTAAGGTTGTTGAGAGCCACCAGAAGGACTGGGATAGTCATATTCCTTTGTTCTTGTTGTCTTATAGAACAGCGATACATGAAAACACAACGGTGACGCCTGCGTGTGCAAACTTTGGCAGAGAACTGAGACTACCGGCTGATCTACTGACTGGACGTCCTCCAGATTCACCGCAAGAAATCACGGAATATGCTAGTGCATTGCGCGATAGACTAAATGACGTTCACACCCACGTCCGTGAATCTGGGCTCCAGGCAAGCGACAGAATGAAAACCCGATACGACCGCAACTCTCATCAAGCCGGGTTCGACGAAGGCTCGTTGGTATGGCTACACAATCCGATGCGTCGCAAAGGCAAATCTCCGAAGTTGTCTCCAACCTGGGAAGGGCCGTATAAAGTTGTCACCAGCAGTGCAATTCTCTAACTTCAACATCGACGCCACATCGATGCGACATATATGTCTCGGCGTTGTGCTTGAATTTGGTATTCTCTAACTGTACACTAGCGCCGTAGGCTCTAGGATGTGCCGTACGATGTAGGAACTACTCGACAACGACATCCTACTGTGATTGGTTTCAACCTAAGCACAACCTTAAAATTGATTGTGATTGGTTGATTTTCGTAGTTGCAGTCGCCGATGTTTCGCTGATGTGTGTGAGCAAATCTTAGCACAAACAACAAACAAAGCATGTCAAACACGTTTAACCTCAACTTCATCCTCAATTCTTAATATAAATAAAATAAATAAAAAGCTTTCAACATTTACGCAGTCAAAGGGTAAAAGTTATGTAGTTAAAGTTGCATTTGTATTAGTGATGATTGGTTGAAATCTCGAGAAGCGAGGAAAAATGAATACTAATCTACTATAAAAACGCTGAGACGAAAATAAAGTTTAAAATAATGATTATACAGGGCAAAAGGTACATTTTAGTGCATGTGATTGTGATGCAGATTGGCATTATGAACAAGTACGGTAGGTACCTACTATACATGGTGGTAATTTTGTATTTTATAATCCAATACAGTGGTAAAAGGTCATTTAGATACTCTTATCCTTAATGGTGTAATAAATATACATAATTTGTACGATAGTATTGGTTTAAAGCACCTCTGCCTACCCCTTCGGGGATAAAGGCGTGAGTTTATGGTTATGTAATATATACATACATAATCTTGCCTATATCCTCGGAGGATTAAGGGCAGGTTGAATTAACACCCTACATTTCACTGATCATTGTAATTAATAGGGGGTGAGCCTATTACCATATTCCAGGTACTATGACCGACTCGAGTCTAGCATCTGAGGCTGGGTCAGAGCTCTGTAAATCTATCTGATGATAAACAGCTCTATCCCTTAGTTGCCTTGTATGTATATAATATAAGTAGGCAATAAGTAGAATAGGATTTAAGAAAACAACACAAAACAAACAATAGTATGCACAATATACTGATTTATTACAATAAACATTAATATAAATAATTTATTGATTACATTATAATTCTCAAAGAACCTACTGACATTGTTCACTTACTGAGAAACCTAATTGTGTGCAAATTAATTATAATAAAAAGAATACCTTATATGTATTTAAAGGACAATACAGTACTAATTATTTAACAACATATTATGATTAGAAGATAATTTTATGATCACTTTTCAGGAAATGCGAAGCATACCTCAAGAGTTCTTGAATCAAGCTGGTTGCTGGAACGGCTTTGTTATAAGGAATGCTTCGATAAGAGATGCCTTTATGGATTAGATTTTTGATGTTGACAATAAAAGATTTTTGCATATTTGAATTTTTATTTAAACCCCTATAAGCTAACACCTGATTGATACTCGCAGAACTGTCTGTTATGCTTCCACACCACAACTATTGAGCAGATTTTGATGATATTTTATATACAGAGTAGAGTAAATTTATTTATTTATTGCAAACCTCCCATGTAACTGTTTTGCTAGTCAAGCGAAGGTTGGGTAACTGAACTGAACTAACTAAAAACAATCTAAATGATAGACAGTGAACTTCAAAAGCACTTCACTTGATGCCGAATAAACTCTTAGGTATATAGGCTATTATTTATTGGACAATTTCGCAGTGCTGTAAAATAAAAATATAAATTAATTATATATTACTCAAATAGCGTTAAAGAATAATGAAAAACATTCAATACTTATTTGTACTTGGATTTATATAATTTGTAATGCCAGGCTTCTGGCCACCCTCGCAGTTGACGTTGATGGGGAGGAATTCTTTGACGCCTGAACCTGCAGGTTGTTTTTATATTTTTATTTAAATGATTATATTGTAGATATTGTGAAGTGTATTTCCTTATTGTGGTCGTTGAAATAGATCTCAAATTTATTTACTTTGTTTTTGTAACACCCCATGACAACAATAAAAATTCGGATGTTGAATAGGTATGTTCCTTCATTCCCATCGTTAATTGTTTCTTCTGCTTGGCTTGTTGTAAAATACTTCAAATTTTTCTTAATATTAATGGTTTCTGCAGCAGAATACCATGATACAGTTAATATATATCGCCAGACAAGACGATTTTAAGGTTATTTAAATATATATACATTTTGTTTGTTGTTTTTTTGCTTATTTTTTGACGTTTTGTTTTAACGTTTGCATTACGCATAGATTCCAATCATTCAACCTTTGAAGTTACGCCAATTGTTAAATTAAATTAGTTACTTGATAGTAATAATTCTTAGTTAAACTATAATCTTTTAAGAACTTAAAAATAAAAATATGATAATTTTAAAAGGAACCAAATAATATTTTACTCTCGACAAGATTTATCGATAACGTACGTAGATCCCTAACCTGTCTGTGTCGATAACTTTTAATGACAATAAAATTTACTTTCAGCCCTAGCCCGCCTTAGAGACGTGACGTGACGTCATGCTACATAGCGTTTGTGATTGGTCCCAACCTTGACACAACGTTGAGAGAGTGACGTCACCAAAAGCGATTAAGATTGCTGCCACTCTAAGCTCAACCTTAAAACTGTCAGTAATTGGTTGATTTTCGTAGTTGCAGTCGCCGATGTTTCGCCGGTGCAGCCGAACACGTTAGATTAGAAGTACTTTGTGTCTTAGAACAAACATGTCAAATCTAATGTCAAAATAACTTTGAATAATCAAATACGTTCATTCTAAATATAAATAAAATAAAAGCCGTCTGCCGTAGTTCATTACATACTCACTCTGTGATAAAACTTTCAGCATTTACGCAGATAAACGGTAAAAGTTTGTATAAGTAATGCTATGAGTGGGAGAAATCTCAATAAGCGAGAGAAATGAATACACTTGTACTTTAAATTTACATTGAGAAATTTTAGATTGTTATAATGGTGTATGAATATACTTAATTTGAAAGATAGTATTGGTTTAAAGTACACTGATACTCGGTACTATGGCTGACATGAGTCACGCATCTGAGCCTGGGTTGGAGCTGTAATCCAAGTCGCATCTGAAGCTTTTCAACTTGGAGTCTGGAGCCAGCTTTTTACCAGTCTAACTGCAGATTTGGCTAAACTTAGATATTTTCCGTGAATCGACTGCCATCTGACCTCCACAACCCAAAGGCGATATCGAAGCATTGCAGCTAGACCGGTTGTTGGATTTCTGAGGGCTCCAACTACCCTAAACAACTGCCATAGACGTTTGTAGGACAACCGGGACCGATGGCTTAACATGCTCTCCAAAGCACAGCCAGACCAAAGCAAATACCCATATTCATGCATACAAATATTTACAATGAGCGGGGATCAAACCCGCGCCACCTGCGTAGCGGCCGCATTCACTACCGCTATGCCACGGAGGCTGTCATTATATCAACATATATTTAGAAGATAATTTTGTGATCGCTTTTCAGGAAATGCGAAGCATAGCTCATGAGTTCTTTAATCAACCTGATTGCTAGAACTCCATAAGGAATGCCAGTATCATGCTTGGAACAGTATGCAGAGTGGTTTAGTTTTTACCTATATATGGATTAGATTTTTGATGTTCACAATAAAAGATTCTTGCAGATTTTAATTTTTATTTAATCCCCTAGAAGCTAACACCTGATTGATACTCACAGAACTGTTTGTTATGCTTCCACACCACAACTACTAAGCAGATTTTGATGATCTTTGGTACAGAGTAAATTTTGATATTCGGTACAGAGTTATAGTATTTATTGCAACTACTACAAGTTTTACCAGTCAAGAGATGGAACAGCTTGGGTATGAAAATGAACTGACTAAAAACAAGCACTTCACACCAATATATTCTGATATACTCCAATATAGTATCAACTGCGGCTGAGCTCTGGAAATCCTGAAGCATCACACTGTGAATGCCCTGCTGGGAGTGGAGTTAATGCAGTATGCAAACATGTTGCAGTTCTTTTACTTGATATTGAGAACATGGTCAGTCAAAAACTTCTTTTGCTGCGAGAAGTATGTACTCAAAGACTAGCAGTTCCATGTGCCAAGAAAACCAATTATACAGGTACTCCAGTGAAAGCTGAAAAAATGTATCACAAGAAAAGTAAAGGTAGTTTAATTTTTGAGCCATACCCATTAAATCATATGTAATTCAAACAGCTTTATGGACCAGCGAACCCATATGCATTAGTGTGTGATCATCACTATACTGAATGGAATCCAGAGCAGGAACTTTAAAATTATTTCAAATTGTTTGCAATTACTCAAGATGAGATTAATTATATTAAACAAAACAATTGGCCAAAATTATTGTCTTGAATGGCATACATACCGCCAAGTAAGGCTTACTAAAAATAATTTTCATACTATTTGTCACCTTGGATCAATCGCTCTAACCAAATATGCTGCTGAATATGGACTCATAGAGCCAAGTGGTATTTTTATAAGTTTAGAAAAACCATATCTTGTTGCTTCTCCTGATGGGTTACTGGGACAAGAGATCATAATAGAAATAAAGTGTCCCTTTGCAAGCCGATACCAGGAAATTAATACTTCTACTGTTCCCTATTTAGAAAACAATAATGGTACTCTCTCACTAAAAAGAACTAGCCCGTATTACTTTCAAATAACATACTGAACATACTGTAACCTAATTAAATATATACATACAGGGATTTTAAAGTAATTTATATTGTAAAAGAAAATTTTATTATTTTATAAATGTAATGTTACAAAAATTAGATTCATTTTTTCCACCTGTAAAGAAGCTTTCTTTAAAAAATGTGAGCAATTAGAAATGAAATATTCATTTTAGTTTTATTTACAATATCTCTAACAGTACAGAAATGATAATGCATACATAGGTATATAAATGAAGATACATGTGTATATGATTAAAAGTTATCCAAGTATTAATCATTTATCATCATTTAAGTAGGTATATATTAATAATAAATTATAACTGAATAGTTCTTTTTATTTACTATACCTTCTCTAAAATTACATAAAATAATACATATTTTGGATGCTAAGAGAACATAGAAATTAAGTTTATGTTGCAATATTAAATGTTTTCGTTAATCCTTTTAGCCTTTCTATGTGAACTCTTTGACTAGCCAACTTTTGATCTGATTTTAATAGCACGCCTGGAATTTGAGACCTTCCTTTTAAAAAGGTAGATATATTTATCCCGATTCCTGTACAGGCAAATAAATCTTGGGACATTAAACCCCCTGTCGGCCATAATGCTATCCCCAGAATCACAAATATTGCATAACTGGCTGCATTCTACAATGTGCCTATCAGTTACTGAACCGCCATATGCACTTAAACAATATGTTATAAGACCACTGGGTGAGGCACCTACCACAAATATTAGGGTATTCTTATGCTTATAACTACTAAAAGTGGCCTAACTAGTCATTGGGCTAACTAGGCTTTTGAATTTCTATTTCAGTTCCATCTAGTATAAGCCTTGTGAAGGGATAATATTTTTTTAAACTATTAGGCATATAAAAATTCACTAAACTGCGACTAGGCCAAATGTCTATTAAGCTCCAGATATTGCCAACAAAATTTATCCACGTCACTATAATATTTGACCCTTTACTTACACCAAACATTTTACCTAATTCATAATCTTTTGTATTTCTCCTAAGCTTAATTAATAGCATAAGATACTGATTCTGTACGGTCAAGGAAACAACTCTACTCCAACGGTACTCAATATCATGTGCCATAGGCAAAAGAGTACTAAAAGATAGATGAAATTTACCATAAGTCTCTGTAGAGAACAATCTTAATATATTAGATGTTTGTGTCCCACAAGTGCTGTGGTTTGGCCGAATAGATCCAGGGATTCGAGAACTACATTCTATCACTAGGTCTTGAGATACATTGCAGTCTTAAGACACACCATTAATTCCTTCAAATGGCAATATATCCTCACAACATTGTGTACTTGATGGCACCCCAAAAAGCTGTCTTTTCTTGAGGTTGCGGTGTGTCAATCTTTCTTCTGTGTCAGCCTTTGCATTCCCGGAAATTGCTTGTGTATTCCACGGCAAAACAGATGGTATAGCACCTTTCTTGAAGAACTTATGTTGATGTTGAACTCCTAGAACAAGTGATTTTTAACATTTTAAATAGGCAGGTACGAAATATCGTCCCCTATTACATGGGACAATACACCTCTGTCACTCTTTATTGTGGAAAAGGCGTGACGCTACGCTAAGGAGTTATTGAAAAGATTTATTCATAAGCAGCTTACCTGTGTATTTACTTATTAATTCATAATCACTTTCAACAAAGTGTTTACTACATAACCTCGTTCTTTGTATACTTGTGGCTTTCAACCAATGCTTTCGTATTTTTTTATCCTTCGGTATTTGCTGCATTAGAGACAATACAGCGCGTCATTGTAACTGTTTAGAATTATTTTCTGAATTCAACCGTAAAAAAATGCAATGTTTTGGAAACAAACTATTATGACTATACTAGGGCCACTTTGACAGTTGCCAACCCATTATTCAAACTACGTCATACTTTAAAGCGAATGTGATTGGTTAATCCTAAGCACAACGTTGAGAGAGTGACGTCGGCAAGGTTACAACCTAAAAAACGATTGTGGTTGGATACATCCTTGAGCTCGCCCTTAATATCAATTGTCATTGGTTGATCCGGCGTGGATGTAAGCATCGATGCGCGCAACGTTGCGAGCAAGTTAGAGAATTGCACTGCAGGATCAATGACGTTACATACCGGATACAACGCAACCAGCGAAGCCCCTTGAAGGTTGTACATATTGACCGACTGGCGAGATACTACGGATCTAATAATGCTCGGGACGAGCATGTCTAAGAAGGGGGTAGTGCTACGCCCGGCGCTTGGCCACTTCAATATATGGCCAAATTTCCATAGGAGTGAGCGAGACGGCACTATAGAAAGAGACAGCATGCCTTGACGTCACTGTTCTAGAAGGATTGGAATGAATAGAAAGAGACGTCAGGCTAGAAAGAGACAGCATGCCTTGACGTCACTGTTCTAGAAGGAATGGAATAGATAGAAAGAGACACAAGACCTAATAGAGCCTCCCAGAAAGTTCCTGTCTTTTTCAGAACGTACCTGTCTTTTCTCGATCTTTCGCTACTCGGCCGCGCCTTATATAAAAGGCGATCTAACAGCCGCTGCTCAAGTTAGTCTAAGACTAGTATTCGAAGCGAACAAAGCGATAAAGTGTGTGAAGCTATACAGTGCGATTATACAAGTGACTGTGTGTTGTGTAAGGAAGAGTTTTCGAATTTCTACGCGCTTTGCTGTAATTGAAGTGAAGCTGAATAAAGCCTGCCTTCAACGGTTGTCCTCGCATTTTCTATTTAAACCGATCCCCACGCTCGTAACAATATGTTCTTTTATAGTTCAATCCACATCTGTAGTTAAGGTGGTCGCAATATTTAAGTTAATTATGTCTAATAATTATTATTATATCTAATATATTATATCTAAGTATATATAACTAACTAAGTTTATATAATAATGTATGTTTACTTGTGTGAAATTGTTTTGGTTGTGAAATGATTTAAGTGAATAAAATGATTTGGTCATTTACCCCGTTCAAATTAAAGTACCTAGACACCGCGCCGCTGTCAGAATTTATGAAAAATGTTGTCTATTTATTTTACATTTATTTTAATTTAAACATGCCTAGTTATCCATTAGTTACATTCAAATAAGTTTCGATTATTTTGTTCTGTATCTATGTCGTAGGTATTATGTTCTAACACATAGGATTATTTTTAAAACATTTAAGTCCTTCGTGTGTTTGTTAGCTTGCATTTAAAAAGCCGTCTAATCCAGTTATTGGGTATACCTAAGTGTGCTCAATCAATTGTGACAAATTCAATGAAATTTGATGTGTAGGTATAACTACCTATCTACGATTGAAATAAAAAAGATTTACCCCACTTGAGTGGCCAACAAACACACGGCCCACCTAATGGGAAGTGGTTCTCGTGGCTTGTCTATCATCAATTTCTTTTTGTAAATGTTTGCGAGAATTGAATTTTTTTAATATTAAACAAAAACGAATATTTCTATATTATATTGAATTAGAAATTAATGTAATAATTTTATCTATGGAAAATATAGATTTATAAAAATGTGTATTGAAAGGCAATGCTCCGGGTGAGTAAAAATAAAATTAGAAAATGTAAAAAATGTAGTGTTGTGCAATGTATAATTCATGTTTAGATTTTTATTAGTGATGTAAATAATAACTAAATATTATTATTTAATTTACTGAGTTGTCTGCAGCAGATAATGTTAATGTAAACTGTGTTCATTTATAAAAATAAATGTGTTAGATAACATTAATTGTGAGTTGTTTAAAGAATTTATCAACCGAAATTATTGGTTCACCCTAAGTGTCAAACCCCACTGAAAGAACAGCGGTTTTTTGAGGCAAATATTAAAACCCATTTTGAATCTTATCACGGTAGAAAAAGATAATAGAAATTTGAAGGCGTAGGAGGCGCCTGGCGGCCGTGAGACGTCGCGTCGTGCAGTCGCGCGAGCCTTCCCGCAATCATTACGAGTTTAATAAGTGGTTATTGACCCTAACCCCTCCAGCTGCATTATGGAGGACCATGGGACCTCTTGATTACCACTAAGCTTATTTCTAAACACGCAAGAAGAATCTATCGGCATTTTTTCTAACTTCAAATAAGCACTTGGCAGACCCGCCGCAAGCTATTTGGGCACCCGCGTGCAATAAGGATTAGGTATGCCGCCCCTTTTTTTATAATGTGGGGAAATCCTCCTCGAATCACTAGTCGAAGCCTATAGGGTACATTGGACTCGAGTCGACTTACACAACACGCCGTCTTGGGTGATCTGTTACCGAAGACGAGTTTGCCATTGGCAGGGCCATCTCCGGTTTCGAAATGGCCTATTGGGTATGGAAGCCGCGCTGCGCACCATCGCTGCTGTGGGCAAGGCCCTGAGTGAGAGGACCCAACTCCTGGGGCCACCACGAGGACCCACCTCGGCACTTCCAAACCGAGCGTTTAGTCTACGTGTGCAGCCCTTAGTCCTCGCTCGCATCATAGTAATGGCTTCTGCACTATCTGTTTCCTCGATTCAGATCTTCGACTGTGTGCCTTGCGTGGTAATTTGGCGGACATTACAGTCCAAAAGGGTTTCTGAGATTCTGTAGTTCAAATCGTTGTTAGCGACATAAAAACCAACAATAGATGGTTTATGCGTGAACGCGCAAAATACAGACAGAGCCGGAGCCGGAGGGGGAGATTATGTCGGACTTCTCAACTTGTCCACGGTATAGGGGACCTCTGAGCCTTCCTTGGAGAGTTACTTTCGCATTTATAATATTAGTATTAGTATGGAAGCATGGATGACAATGTTAACGATATAATACTTATTAACGAAAAAATAGTTGCAGGTATGGTGGGTATTTTGACAATTACGATGAATATTGCATGATGGACGTCCAGGGGGGCGGCAAATTTATGGAAGATTTGAAGTGCACGGCGGCGGGAAATCTAGGGAAGACATGACATCTAAGGAGCGGCAAATCTGGGAAAGATCTGATGCACAGAAGGTGACAATCTAGGGAAGATTTGACGTGCCCAGTGGCGGGAAATCTAGGAAAGATGACGTCTAGCGGCGGCCTCGTGGCGCCTCCTTGCGGCAGATCTGGCACTTGGTTCACGTCCGTAGTGCCTACCTATAGATAATTAATTAATTTGATAAATGTCATTACCTATCTCAAGTCGAAAGTGGGCACAATGCGAGCCTCCCTTAATCCAATAATTCAATTACTTACCTACTTAATTAGTTTACTTTACGCAAGTATATCTACTGACATAGATAGGACAAAAAAATGATGACAAAAATAACGTTAAGTAAATATTCAAATTAATTAGTTATTATTAATGGATTGATTATCAATAAGAATAAGGCCGGTATTCTAAAATGATACTCAGTTCTGAGTCTCGATGTATCTGAGGACAGGAGGAAATCTGTCAATCTGTCTGTACAATCTCAGCCTTAGCATTGTAGTCATAATCTCTTCGCTTATCATTAACCAGTCCCCTAAAATCCGCCAACCACACGTCCTGATCGTCCACCTAAATCTCGAGGGGGGCGGACACACGGAAACAAATTTACTGGCGTGGCTAACGTGGCTCTGGTACACTCGACATTGGCGTTTCGACATTAATAAGTTTATAATACATTTTACTTGACATTGGCAAATTGTGGCGATTGCAGAGGCTATTTTGAAGAAGTTGAAGCAGTTGAAGTTATCTTCAACCAATAAAGTTGAACAGATATGTCAACAATTCCACATCATGACGTTTTTGATATGTGACACCTTTTTTCTGCGATTTCATTGGTCCAAGAGATGTCTCGATTTTGTCTATGTCCATCATGCTGAGGCTTCTGTCCTCAGATAAGTAGAGATTCAGGACTGGGTGTCGTTCTGGAATACAGGCCTAGACTTAAGTATTAGAGTTGAAAAGATTAAGTTAAGTGTTATCTACGGCTAGGTACAATCACTGGAAAGCTAAAGTTAGACAATGGAAATAGCAATGTCTATCATGACGCCATTCGGACTAGATATAAGTATCTAATACCAGGCGTGGTTCACTCCGCGCAGTACATCCGTTATATACCTACAGCGAAGTATCCGGCCGACCGAATTTAAAATTAGTCGAGTGTCACGCGTGCGCTCGTGTGAACGCTGCTGGGATTTTATAAAAACATTATTTTTTTCTCTCTCTTGATCGTGCCTACTGCCTATTTAAAGTAGGTAGGTACCTACCTAAGAATGGACAAGAAAAGAAAATAATGACAGACGATATTGTGTGGCGTTCGGCTGTTTGAATTCGAATACAAATATACCGATCTTTTTTCTCGCTTCCCATAGATGCTGAAAAGTTAGTTTGCCAAATTAATAAATCTTAAAATTTTAAGGTACCTACCTAACCATAACCCAACCTACTACTACTACTGCTCAGAATGCGTATCTAGACAAAAACTACTTACTTACGACGAAGTAGGTAAAAGTACATAGCCAGCAAGATTTTTGAATTGGGAGGGTTATTGAATCGGACCCATCGGGGTCAACGTACAATACTCCGTCGTCACCCGCCTTGCCGTATTTTTCTAGTTTCGAGTGTCCTTGACGTGCATTGCGCGCTGACTATAGGTAGATAGGTACCACTGACGATACCTACCCTACGTAATTTCTGCAGTTCCAAGTTCCTTCTTTTTTGTCAACGACTTGTCATTTTTCACACAAGTAGAAAAATAGTAACAGTTACTTAACTGGAATGGTAATCAAATATTCAATCCTTCACAAGAAGGCAACCCTAACAGCGTAAGAAAAAGATAAGAGGCACGCGATAGAAAGAGAAGCAAGTTTAGGTGAATAAAATTATAAGTACTTAATGTTGTGCGAGCTGAATTCCACCGTATTGCGTCGAAGCAAGACTGGAATTAATTAAATCTTCTTGCGCAGTGATTCTTCTGTACGTTAGTACTATTAATTATTCTGTGCTAATACTACGAGTATGTAGTTTTGTAAATGCCTTAGTTGTGCAGCGCGGTAGTAAGAATGACAGCTGTGTATTAAGGGAATAAAGTTCGTTTCCTGAGTTCCAAGCCGGACAGTCTTTCCAGTCCCCACCTGGCCCCCGAATCTGCAAATTTTGTGACATAACAAAACCACTGTCATACCGCTGAGATTGTATAAAATGGCATTAAGTTTTAAACTTTACGGCTGAGTTTTAAAGTCTAAAGTGAAAAGAGAAAGGGTTTATAACATTTTTCGTTCACTCTACAAGATTGTCATTTAATTTTAGACTTTAACCGTATTTAAGTAAAGTCTAAAGTTAAATGGCATTTGTAACAGTGTCTGTGGTCCTGCAGTGGTTTTGCCATGAAAAAACAAAAGTAGAATCAGGGCCCGGGCCTGCAAAAATTGCCCGGTTGACGGACACTGATCTCTATCACATGAAATCAACAATACTTATGATTTGCTGAATGTCTACCTATTTCTTATGGTACAGTCGGTATTAGTGCCCCGAGCACGAAAAACCTTCGAATTCGTAACGTAAACGTATCGAAAGAATGGAGCATTGCGATTGGTTCACAGTAGGCAGGCGGCCAATCGCAATGCTTGCTTCTCTCGATACGATTACGTTACGAATTCGAATGTTTTTCGTCCTCGATCTTGACGAAAAAAGTAAAATGATTTTAATACCTGGTTTTCCTCCCTTTCCTATTGACTGATTGTTTTTATATTTGGTGCACACCTTTAGTTCGGATAATAATAGATACAATTTAAATCAATAAAACAATTTGATTTGCTCTTATGGACCCATCGCGCGCGAGCGACCTCTATTTCGAGCGATCGCAGCGCTACTGTTTACCGAAACAACCGTATCTTTCATTTTGATATAGGTATACAAATTATCATTGTTATTAATCATATCTAAATAGGTTAAATATGAAAAATCGTAACACTCTTTTCGATGATTTTCACGATATAGGCCCTTAATACCTTACTTTTAAAATCATTTGGAGACTTTGCAGTCAAACTCGTTCTGACGCTGACTGTACAATGCCTCTGTCTAATGCTTCAGGAATAAACAGGCATTGGGTAGTCATATCAAATAATTAAAAAAACATCTACCAATGTGGTTAACATTTATTTCACTATATAACACAGAAAACATTCAACATTTAGAATAACACATTTATTTTCTACCTTTTATAAAAAGAATCTATTATTGGCCGAAATTACTTACTTCCTACTAATATTCCGGTTGGCCTATCCTGGTAAGCTAAATTGCTTGTGCTAGGATTGAATCCACATGCTCACATTATTAATTAAATCAGATCTCATATTTAATTTAACTACATTATACGCATATTAGTATCTACTTTAACATAATAAGTACAAAAATTTTCAGAGATAATTAATTTTTTATTCGCCACCAACATTTCTAACGATTACAAAAGTAATATACTAGTAAGTACGTAATCGAAATGTTCTTGATAGTTGTCCAAAAAACGAGAATTCAAAATATAGGTAATTGAGTGTAGTTGATTAGGTAGGTATAAAAATTTACAGATATGAAGCTCGAATGATTATAATTATTAATCATATTAGGTCCCGAATTATTCCAGGTCTGGTGTTGGAAATATTCCCGCCAGCAGACATGCATTTACCCTGTAAACCAGGTGTTAAATTTAACTCAGTCCTCAAGTATTCCACGCCCGGTGTTGGATATATTCTTATCAATAGACATTTTCCCTGTAAACCCAGGTGTTAAATTTAACTCAGCCTTAAAATATGCCTCGTCTAGTATTGGATATCCTATCAGCAGACCCTGTACACCAAATGTTAAATTTGATTCAGCGCTAAAATTGTCCATGCCTGGTGTTGGAAATATTCCCTTCAGCAGATATACCCTGTGAACCAGGTGGTAAATTTACCCTAAAATATCCCACGCCTGGTGTTGGATGTCAGTCCTAAAATATTTCTCGTCTGGTGTTGAATTTATTCCTATCAGGAGACATTTACCCTGTTATGCAGGTGTTGAATTTCACTCAGCCCTAAATCCAAGCCTGGTTTTGGATAAATTCATCTTACCGGACACTTACCCTGTAACCCGTAAGTACCCGTTTATTTTATTTTTAAATTTAAAACTAAATGTCAAGTTCTTTTGTTGGTTGAGCTTCCTATCTAGATCCTACTGGTCCCAAGGCCGGTGTGGCCTTGGTTGGAGTTGGCCACTATCATCTATAATAACAAACAATTTAAGGTTTAAATCTATTAGGGATTGAAAATATAATATTAGGTCGTTACATATGAAATTGCTGAAATTTTCTTACAGATTCATGAGTTCGTTTTTCATGTAATTTAATAGCTATTTCCATTAATTATACTTTGTTTGAAATTTGATTTCAAGATGTTACAACTCTGTATTAAATTTTGTTTTTATTGGCCGCTTGATAAATTAAATTCGAATTTCAAAAACAGTTCTTCCTAAATGCTATTCATTTTGATGATAAATTTCGTATTACTTTTTAGGGTTCCGTAGCCGTCGTCATGTCTGTCTGTCTGTCCTTCCGTATGTCACAGTCACTTTTTGCCGAAACTATAAGAACTATACTGTTGAAACTTGGTAAGTAGATGTATTCTGTGAACCGCATTTAAGATTTTTACAGAAAAATAGAAAAAAAACAATAATTTTGGGGGTTCCCCATTATAGGTCTTCAAAAATGATACCTATTGAGATTTCTAATATCATTTTTTTTTAAACTGAATAGTTTGCGCGAGAGACATTTCCAAAGTGTTAAAATTCTTCTAATTCTAAAACTCTTATTTTAGAAGTTACCGGGTGGGGGCACACCCTGTAACTTCTAAAATAAGAGAATGATAAAACTAAAAAAAATATATGATGAAATATATAATACAATACCATGCAAACTTCCACCGAAAATTTGAACGTGACTTAGTAAGTAGTTTTTACTTGCTGCTACGGAACCCTTCATGGGCGAGTCCGACTCGCAATTGGCCGCTTTTTTACAGCTGTCACTTCTCAAAAATGTAAAAGTCGCTGTTAGCTTAATGTTGTCTCATTAATACACAAAAAAAAACATAAAAATTGGATTTGCAATAATGTTAGTACTGCAAATTGGGTTTCCTCCAATTTCTTCCATAAAATGGCAAAATGGCAAATTCATATGTAACGATATAGCTACTGGCTATTATGGTTCAAAAAACTACCTCGTGGTCCAACCTAGGTAACATCTCTTTTTTCTTTATTAGTAAAATTTTATAAGTAGTAGGTATTCTGCTGATGCGATAGTCACCTATCGAAGATGACTGAAAGTTAGATCATCAATGTCATATTTACAAAAGATTCTATACGAACATTTAAAGCCAAATACAATTATTTATGCATAGACAAACATTAATATAACATTGGCATATTATAAAGATACATATAATTAAATACTCATAAACCTTAGAATAATTCAATAATTCGTATACTTACTTCTAATTAACAAAGTTAAATAAAATAAAAGCCGGTAAAAATCATGTAAATTGCATTGCAATCAGAATAGGGCTGTGGCCTATTTTCTTATATTCTTATGACAAATAGTTTTAAAGATATTGGAATTTTGAAAATCCAATTCCTCGAGCCTTCCGAAAACGCTACATACAAAATCGAAGCACAATGTGACGTCCAAGCGCAGCGTACCGGCGCATAATGCAAATGTATGGAGTGCGAGAGAATATCGCATTTATCTCGGTCCACGTTGCATTTACACATGTATAGTTCATAATAAGATTTATTTGAAATTTAATAAGGAATCTAAAAAGTAATAAATTTTGCATTATTTAGATTGTTTACATTTTTACCTATTTTGAGAATTAAAAATAATGAAAAGTCATAGTTAGTTTCAGTTTAGTTAGGCAATCTCTTAGTTTAGTAATGAATATTGGTTGATTAAGAACTACGACATAAAGCAGTATTTGTGATGATCCGTTGACTCAGGACACTACCCTATAACACTTAAAGCTTGCACTAGGTATCTAGTTGCAGAAAGCACTACCGTAGGTATATGTGTTATAAATACTTACTGGTTTTTATATGTATGGCATTATATACTAAGTACCTACCTACTTATACTTACTTATTCATAGGTAACCTACTTACTAGAGGCTACCTCGGAACACTTGTCGGTTTTTTATTGAAACCTACGACTGATCGACTAAGAAAAGATTAAATCGAAATCAATCAGTTATTCACCATATTATGAAATTCGAAATGGGAAATTCCTGACAAATGATAATAAGTAGATAGGATTTTTTTTCATGCCACTTAGATAGCAGACAAGTACTTCTCCTACCGGTTTGATTAACCGTACCCTTGGACGTGTGCAGCACCAGAGGCGTCATAGTCCTGTGTGGTCGGTGCTGAGAAACTTCTGATGCCTGTTACCGTTGCTTAAAGAAAACCATAACAGGGTGGTTTCGGTCTCGTGTCTCCCCTGTCGTCGTCCCTAGGGGAGACAACAGGACTGAAAAAATCCTGATGTCTTCCCTAGGTGAAGGGGGTAACAGGGGAGACACGAAACCGAAGTTTCCCTGTTATGATTTTCCCAAGCAACCAACAAGGAGATCATTCACTTGCGCAGTAATATATTTCTCTTTATATTAATTTACTAAAATGGTGACGTATAATACCTCAACATTTAATATGATTACATAATCTACCGATAAAACAATATCATGTAAGTACCATGTGGGCGCAATGCCTATATTGCGCCCACATTCTACGAGGGCAAAACCATTCTACGCTATTCATAGAATCCAAGAAATTAATACAAAATTAATTAGAAATAACAAAACACTCAAATGGATCAAGATCGTCAGCCGTTAGCCCAATGCAATCCTCATGGTACCAGTTAAGGCATCTTATACACTGCCTCATATCAACCACCTTCTGCTGGCCACATGCATGGCAATACCTTGACCATGGAGAATCAATAACCGGAACAGTAATTGGAATGTTATTATTCGTATCCTCTTTCTCAATTTCCTGACTTCCCCTTTCGTATTTTTCGGTTAGGTCTTCGTCAGACTTGTAGCGCAGCTCTGGCTTCAGTTTCAGATGTTTTTCAACGTGATTTTTAAGTGTAGTAAGGGGAATCTTAAATATTTCAGCAGCTGCATTTTTTGTTAATATTTTATTTGTTACCGCGTAAACAGCTTCCGCCATCTTTGCTTTTGACCATTGATGCTTGGGTGGCATTGTACGACTTCCTCCTGTGTAGATAATAATTAGATTGAATATAATAAAAATGCGTTTTAACCAGGAAGTGTCTTTGTAAAAACTGTGATATGGTAAAAATATTAGGAGAGGTAGGAGACGACGGCATTCCCGTCCAACTGAGCAATCCGACTGTTGAAGTACCTCCGCCCTACAGAATACTGCGGCCATAATAAACTCGTGGTGTGTTCTCGGCGGTGAGTAGGGAAGCCAGAGCTGACTGCTACTCCTGCTTGGTCTTCTATACTGACTGAAACTCTCTGTGGTTACAGGGTCGGCAGCACGAGTGTGAAACCCTTGGTGTTGCACACGTCCATAGGCCATGGTAACCACTTTCCATCAGGTGGGCCGTGTGGTTGTCTGTCACCTCAGTAGTATAAAAAAAACTTTGATATGAAAGGAAGTAAAATAAAATAATTATAGATGCTAAGGTGCTTGCTGTCTTGTTACTCGGCTGCGTAGAAACTTTAAAAGGCGGGTTAATAATATTTTTCGTATAGTATTTAAAAGTACTTCAATTTATTCCTATTTAATTTTAACTAATTTTGCCCTTGTTCCGCCAAATATACTGAATGTGCACCAAAATATACACATCAAAAAAATCTAAGCAACATGTACTAATTTATTTATTTAAATGAAATTTCTAAAGAAAATGAATTTATTGTGAAAGAATAGAACAATTTAATATAAAGTATGGCCTCCTCTGCTGTTCAGAACTTGTCGGCAACGATTATTCATTGAATTAATGAGACTGTTTATGTCATCTTGCGGTATTCGCTCCTAATGTAATTGTAGCAAATCCCTCAGCTGTTGGATTGTTGTCACTCCGTCCAAGTCCTTCAAAACACGTCTCTGGAGCATGTCCCATGCGTGCTCGATGAGGTTGAGGTCTGGCGATTGTTCAGGCCAGGGCAACACCCGGATGTTCTCCGTTGTCAAGTATTCACTGGTTCGCCGAGCTGTATGTGAACGCGCAGTGTCATGAATTAACGTAAAATCGTAGCCAAAGGTTTGTGCAAATGGATGGACATAAGGTCTGAGAATATCCTCTACGTAATTTTTAGCGTTGTATATTGTATTATGTTGTATGTATTTACAAAAATAAAAAGTATCTAAGTATGTTTATCCGCATTCTAGATTCCATAACACAAACTAGTTAAGCTATGCTTACCATGGGTCTAGATATGGTTGTGTGAAATGTTGTGGAATATTTATTTATTTATTTATGTTTCCATTTACAAAAACGAGCTCAGTTCGCCTGTTCTTCATAATACCCGCCCATACCATAACTGTTGAGCCGCTGTATGGATGAACTTCCTGAACGCACCTGAGCCTTTCAATATTTCCGGGCCAGTACACTCGCACACTGAGAAAAAAATGCTACGTATATAAGTAATGCGCTTGCTTGTGTAAGGATAAAAATCGACCACTATTACGTAATTAACCGCCATCATGCCGCGTAATGGAACTGCAGTACGTAGGCCGCATCATGACAACAGTCACGGTGCGGGCTACTTACAAGTAAGCGGTTCTCCAGGAACGTATCCATCATAGCTTGATGTCAACGTATGTCGCTTACTTACAAACCATTGTGGCATAGGCACATATGGATGTGGATGCATAACGGCATGATGCCGATTACTATCATACTAGTGCGGCTTACTTACTGTACAGTGGTAGGGCAGTACGGCAGGGTACCTCTTACTTACAGACCGGTTCGGTATACGTATTGTAAATATGTGGATGCATTACGGCATGATGCCGATTACGTTTATACTGGTGCGGCTTACGTACTGTACAGGGGTAGGGCAGTACGGCAGGACACCGCTTACTTACAGACTGGTGCGGTATTCTTATTGTAAGAATGTGGATGCATAACGGCATGATGCCGATTACTAGCATACTAGTGCGGCTTACTTACTGTACAGTGGTAGGGCAGTATGGCAGGATACCTCTTACTTACAGACCGGTTCGGTATACGTATTGTAAATATGTGAATGCATTACGGCATGATGCCGATTACGTTCATACTAGTGCGGCTTACGTACTGTACAGGGGTAGGGCAGTACGGCAGGAGACCGCTTACTTACAGACTGGTGGGGTATTATTATTGTAAGTATGTGGATGCATAACGGCATGATGCCGATTACTATCATACTAGTGCGGCTTACTTACTGTACAGTGGTAGGGTAGTACGGCATGATACCTCTTACTTACAGAGCGGTTCGGTATACGTATTGTAAATAAGTGGATGTATTACGGCATGATGCCGATTACGTTCATACTGGTGCGGCTTACGTACTGTACAGGGGTAGGTGCAGTAGGGCAGGGTAACTCTTACTTACAGATCTGTACGGTATACGTATTGTAAGTATGTGGGTACGTTACGGCATGATGCAGATTGCGTGCATACTGGTGCGGCGGCACACATACGTAGTGTCTGGTACCATAGATATCTGACCACTCTTTTCTTAAAAAGTTGAAATTTTATCAAAACTACCGATTCGGTTTTCACTGGTAGATAGACAAGGCACTAATCTATCCACCAACGAAAGATTTATTTTAAATCGGTAGGGTTGATAAAATTTCAACCTTGTAAGAAAAGAGTAGTCAGATATTTATGATGGTACCAGACCGTACTAGGTATGCCGCCGCACCAGTATGAACGAAATTAGCATCATGCCGTAATGCATCCACCCTTTTACCGTACCTATACCGTAGCAGTATGTAAATAAGCGTTATCCTACAAATGAATGGAACACATGCAGTTAATTAATCTCCTATGTAAAAGATATTTGATGGACACTTTCAGGTGTTAACGAATGCTGTAAGTATATCTTATCAACTACACCTGTATACAATTTTACGTTTAAATTTAAATATGCATACCAAATACATCAAATAACAGCAGATTAGATAACTATGTTACATAGCACCAGTATGAACGAAGTAATTAAGTAATTACATGGATATGTATGTAGGTGTTTTGTAAGGTCAATAATAACATTGAGGTCCATTTGAATAAATTACTTTTTAAGAATGAAAACGGAAACGATTGAACATAATAATTATTTTACACAATATTATTTTAACACAATGGTATAAAATGTAATCATTAATTATGGACTTAAAAATGTTATTATGTAGTAGGTATAAGAAATTAGAAAAAAAATATTGAAATAATTGTGTTTTATTTTTATATCTTTATACACATTTTCATACATACAATTATTCAAACAATACACTATATGGCCTATCATGCAAGATATTCTACGTGAAATTTTAATCGTTTACATCCCTTTATTAAATGGGTCAATGTACCTACTCATGAAATCGAACAAATTTTTGTATGGGACCTACGGTCCTACTAAATACAGGTAGTGTATTTGGAAGTACGTCATATTCTTAGAGAAAGCGAATGAATACGATCAACTTTTTGTAATGTAACAATTTTCCTACGCGAAAAAAATCTGCTGTTCCATAGAAAATGTTTATTACCTACTCGAAAAAAATGTATGAAACGGCTGATGTTTTTTTCGATTAGGAAAATAAAATTGTTAAGAATGAAAACGGAAACGATTGAACATAATAATTATTTTACACATAATATTATTTTGACACAATGGTATAAAATATAATTTTTTACTTATGGACTTAAAAATATTATGTAGTAGGTATAAGAAATTAGAAGACACATAAAATTAGATTAGAAAACACAATAAGAAAACACAAAATTTACATTTAATTATATATATATATGCAATTTTGTAATACATCAAAACAGTGTGAAAGATTTTATTGACAAATATAAATATTTGTCAATAAAATCTTCCGGGTCTTTTGTAATACTAATTAAAGCCTGTAAACAATAGGGGTTGATGTAATCCCTACTTGAACGGCCAATAAATATAGTTTAACGGTTTTTGAAACAGGTTATGGACACCATTAATATTATGTATTCTTAATTCCTATAAATCTGAATTAGGTAAACTGATTGTGATTAATTAGGTAGATACTTACATGTACAGTGACCAGTTCTGAAACTTTTTCCTGAATTTTTATTCTCCCTGCCAAATGCGGACAAAGCTCCTTATAATTTTCAGGCGTCAGCTTTGGCAATAGCTCCACTGTTATTCCGTTTTCTGTAATAAAGATTTTACGTCGAAATCATAGACATACAAGGTAGGTATATACCTAACTAGCAGCGCCCCGGGTTTCACCGGCGTAAGTACCGATCCAAGAGTAACAAACATCCATCACTTACAAACTTTCGCGTTTATAATAATAAATAAATAAATAATAAATAAATATTCCACAACATTTCACACAACGCTATCTAGACCCATGGTAAGCATAGCTTAACTAGCTTCCTACTAATATTAGTAGGAAGGACTATGGTTGAAAATTACTTTAGACCTAAACTCAACTAAAAGTTGTCACGTAGGTAGGTACCTACCTAAATAGTTTTTGTCTAAGTTTTTGTCACTGTTAGAACACGACGGCTTCCAAAGCTGCCTAAAGTGGATTGCACTCCTCACACTAACCAAACTGCCTGGCGTTTGTTTTAGGAAATAGGAATTAGGACAATCAATCAAGCTTTCCTATCTTAGTCGCTTCTAAGAGAATGGCAGAGGTATTTAGATTACATTAAATTTTAATAATACTTTATTTAAGTACTTACCGATAAATCGAAGGGTGATATCCGATGGAATGTCCCACTTATTAAAAAGATCTTCAAAACAGTCCATTGGTATTTGATTTGTACTAAAGTAGTCTAAAGTCAGTAAAACCCAAACTAGAAAATCGAAGCGCGTCGGAACAAGAATTTAAGCGAATGCGAGCGAGCGCGCGCGCCAGTGTTGCCAACACTTGAAATTTTATCCCCCTAAGAGTAAACTCAAAAACCCCTAAAACTCCCTAACTCACAATTTGAAAAATGTAGGTTCTTATGTAATATTAAAACGTTTAATTTTTAATTATTATTTTTATTTCAAATAATTACAAGTGGTGTAAAAAACTTATTTATGGTTATTATTATAAGAATTACTTACTATTAATAACCATTTTTTTTATAGATGTATTTAAAACTTTTTTTTAAATCTCTATATCTAACCCACAACCCACAACGAAACAGTTCGCATTCTACGAGAGATGGGTAATCACTAGAGATGGGTAGCGGGTAATAAACCCATTCATTCCATTCGGGTTAAAACTGGGTGATTTGGTGAAAATAGTTTTTTTGAATTAGAAGTGGGAATTAATGTTTACTATGTACTAGCTAGTCAAAAATGAATTGCTGAGCCTTAAATTAGGTATATTTATTGGAAAATATATCCGATTTAAGGATTATACAAAAAAATAGTAGACAGTTTATCATCATTTGAATTGGGAATACGGTTCCAATCCCGACTACGTAGTTGGTTCAGGATTAGTGCAAGCCCCTGTTCATCTATGACTACACGCTACTACTACAGTATAACGAACTTTAATATAGTCTGTAAACGAAGCCATCTAGACCGAGCAATTCGGCAGTGCGGGGTAAGCGGAATAGTGACGGAGATGGCCGTACCGATTAGCCATACATTTTACTCGGTACTAACAGGTAACACAGTACTAAAGATTCAGGGCTGTCTCAATTGTAATTACCTTTGTTATTAAAAAAAAAATTAAACAAATAAATAAAAATAAAAAAAAAGGTTAGGAATAAATTATCCATAAAGCGATCAAAGATGGTGGGCTCGATTTTTCTATACAATCGATTTTATCGAGTTCGAGTATCGTTTTCAGGGTTTTCGGGGTCGCTGATTGCTAATATATTATCCATTTAGCGATCAAAGATGGTGGTCTCGAAATTAGTAATAAAATCGATACGAGTATCATTTTCAGAGCTTTCGGGGCTACTGATTACCTACGAATATATTATACATTTAGCAATCAAAGATGGAGCGTATTCTTATTGTAAATATGTGGATACATTACGGCATGATGCCGATTACGTTCGTACGGGTGCAGCTTACTTACTGTACAGGGGTAAGGCAGTACGACTGAATACATTCTACTTACAGACCGGTGCGGTATACGTATTGTAAGTATGTGAATGCATAACGGCATGATGCCGATTACTATCATACTAGTGCGGCTTACTTACTGTACAGTGGTAGGTGCAGTAGGGCAGGGTACCTCTTAGTTACAGACCGGTTCGGTATACGTATTGTAAATATATGGATGCATTACGGCATGATGCCGATTACGTTCATACTGGTGCGGCTTACGTACTGTAGGGCAGTACGGCAGGACACCGCTTACTTACAGACTGGTGCGGTATTCTTATTGTAAGTATGTGGATGCATAACGGCATGATGCCGATTACTAGCATACTAGTGCGGCTTACTTACTGTACAGTGGTAGGGCAGTACGGCAGGATACCTCTTACTTACAGACCGGTTCGGTATACGTATTGTAAATATGTGAATACCTAAATTTAACATTTTATTGGATGGATTAAAATGTTATACAAGATCCACCATTTCGATTTAATGTACCATCATGATGCTTTGCAAAAATCCCTGAAAATACCCCTAAAAATTTCAGACCCCTAAAAAATCTGATCCGTGAAACAGCACGTAGGTACTACTCATAATTGTGTTTGTGAATGTGAATAAGTTATCTGATAGGATACAAGTAAGTGAATGTGATGTGAGTGATACAATTGTGTAATGAAGAAATGGCCATCATGCAGTCGATTTCGCACAGTTTGGGGACTTACATCAACACCACTTAAATTTTGTAGCCTCAAACTTATCTCTCGAGCGGTTATCATCGGCTGGCGTGTTGCAGTCAGTTGTATGTAGGTACTGGTCTTGCCGAGTGGTTGTACTCCTTTTACGGCCTGGATGCTGTTCAGCGGGCTCCCCTGTATTATTGTAGCGCTGCCAAAGACGACAAATAACACTTCTATGAATGCCAAAATGTCGAGATACCTGAGATTAATTTCTTCCTGCTTGCAACATCCCTACAGCTCTTTGCATTTCATCTGCCTTCAAATGACGTCGCTCCATGACATAAAGAATATGTATCGATTCAATTTGGTAGCTAACTTTATATAAATGGTTGATAAAATTATAAAATCAAGACTAAACTTAGCAATTAAAACGCACTTAAATTCAAACAACAAATTTGAAATTTATTAAAAAACAAAACATAATCGAAAGTTTTATTTTACAACCAGCAAGTATCTATCTCTTCAATAACAAAAAGTTTACTTACCTACGCACTTCGAGTGAGTAAATACTTAGAAATTAAATAATATAAATAGTAAATTTGTAATATCATGCATGTTGCTTAGTCTTTTAGGATGTGTGTAGGTATATTCATCAACATATTTCATAATGAGCACCTACTTAAGAATTGTTGTATATTTGTAAAAATAGTAGTATACCTACCTAATTTTAAAACAAACATTTCGAATTATTTCGATAAGACGTAGCTTGGATCGATGACGTTTAATTACTTGCCTAGCCATTTAATGAAATAGCTATGAAAATGGATTTACTCTGACTGGTCAATTACCACGAGGCTAATGCGGGAGCGGAGCGTAGCGAGCCTTCTAACCTAACCTATCCAAGTCGGATTGTACAGCTTTCTCAATAAACCTATCACTAATTTTCTGTCAGAAGGCATTTAGATCTTTGGTGAACCCAAAAATATATTCCATATTATTCTAGGGCATACCTACTTGCTTATTCTTCTTACATAGCAAGCGCTATCTAGACGAAGTAGGTATATCTATATCTGTCGAAACCGACTAGCTTAATCAGCCGTTCAATTAACTGCCTAGGCTGTTAACTAAAAAGCGGCGCCACTCAATTAACGGCCTGAATGATACAAATTCATTAAATTGAATGGCGCCGCTTTCCCCGCACCGCGTCAAATTTAGTTTTATCATCAAATTGTCCAATTCTCAAGTACTTATCAGTGAAAAAATGAAATTTACATAGTAATTAATCACTATTATGCATAACGCCCGCATTAATCCAAAACCAAGACCAAACAAACAATAGACCTAGTGTTTATTCTTACATATTTCTCTACAAATAAATATTTGCGCTGATCGGGACTAGAACCCACGACGTTGACCTCATCCTAATAACCTACATTTAAGCAGAAACAATTGGCTGATACAATAGGTAACCATAAGCATTTAACAAGCACCGCAAATATCAATTTGTTATGTATAATAGAGGTACCTAATTTTATTACAATTAGGTATCATCGAAGTTTAAAAAAAAACTTTTTAAAATACTAAGTTTCAATAAAACTCTAACTGATGTCTGCCTTAATTAGAAACAAAACAAGTTCCAATTAAAAATATGAAATCTTCTGTCTGTCTGAAATCTGTGTAAAATATTATAAGTGTACTGTATAGGTACTCACCTATGCCAAAAATTCTCAATAAAACTGTTAACAGTTATGATACGTGTCTATTATACTAAAAATTCGAGTTCAATCACTAGACTTCGAAGAATACGTTTACGTACATAAATACACATTATAAAAACAAAGCCAAACAGCTTTTGTCTCCGTTAGTTCCGAGCTACAGGTGACCCTGTAATCCCAGCTAGCCCGGGATAGACTCGTCCACCTTCGCATTGCACCTGCGCTGCACCCTCCGTGTGCATGTTGCTCTACGCGCGTGATTTTGAATTCATATTTGGTTCGTGAAGTGCCCTAATAAATATTGAAGGCTTATCCCAATAAACCGCCGCTGGGACCATTCCTCTACCGCCATCTATTAGAGGATGTCATCAATATAGCCACAGTTGAGTGAGTTATGTAGCTCGAAGAGGATAATATAGAAATTGATTTTTAAAGAATACTAAAGTTATTAGAATACCTATTATACTACTTAAATCTAGTGAAAATAATTCAGAATTTGTAATTTTTTAAGTCAAACATTAGAAAAAAATATTTTTTGACTATGTTAACTGGGCAAAATTCCCAGAGGCATTGCCCTATGCCACCCACCGCGTCGCAGGTTGCGGATAGCGAAACGGCCTCCAGATATGGAGGTTAGCTGCTTTGGCAGTCGCGGACAGCAGGGCGATCCATCTTGAGGGGTGCTGGGAAATCTTCATGGCGGAGATCTCTCTACAAAAAGGCACGCGACCCAATGACAGGGGATGACAGTGGCGAGTTGGAGCCGCCACTCAAATCAAAGCTCGGACCCGGAGAGACCCACTTCGTTAGCCTTGGATCAGCTATGGGCCTAGGAGACACAAACTCCGAAATTAAAGTAACCGCTGCCTTGCGGTAAGATGTTGGTTCATCAAAGGCTAGGGCGTCACCCCGATATCCTGACGTGTGGTACCTTGGGAAAGTGCTGCACTATTCTCCCAAAAACCTACATGAAATGAGTACTAATGATAAGAATGTTTTGCCATGCGAACCGGCTAGCACCCGGCGCTTGCAGGTATCCGGGCCTGCAAGTGAGAAATTGGTTACCGAAGACTGTAAGGCGGTGGGTACCCAGGCCTCCTTACCAGTGAATGCTACTGGTCTTAAAGAAAATAACAAGAAGCTAACGCAACAAGTTTTCCATCCAAGTCTGTTCCTGGCCAGACCTAGAAGCGCATCCCTGAGCACCATATTGGATGCTAATATTCAAACAAGCGAACAGATTGCAACAACACCGCAACAAAGACCAACGCAAGAATTATGGCAAAACGACCACATACCCCTAACAAAGAGGAAAAGAGTAGAACTCAGTCCTAATCACAATCAACACGAAAATAGTAAAAAAATAACAAAGACTATGTATACAGTACCAACGCACAATCAATTTGAAACACTGGAAATAAGTGATGAACCCATTAATGACACGATACCAAGGGAACCTAAACCGGAACCAATATTTGTCACTGGGGTGGCCAATATCAAAATCCTCAAGGAAATTTTGAACCAAATCACAGGATGTATGTACACAATGACAACTATGAAATCGGGCCATGTGGTGAAAGTTATGCCTGGTGATATTGATACTTACAAGAAAATAAGAGAGAATTTTATTTCCAAAAACATTAGTCACTATACTTATAAACTGAAAAGTGAAAGAGCCTATAGAGTGGTACTACGTGGGTTACATACCTCTGAAGACCCTGAGATCATCAAATCTGAACTCAGAGAGTTGGGACATGAGGTCAGAAATATTGTCAATGTAAGGCATAAAACAACAAAAGAAGGACTGCCATTGTTTTTTGTAGACTTAGAACCCAAACATAATAATAAAGATATCTTCAAGGTACAGCATTTAAACTACATGAAAGTTTCCTTTGAAGCCCCCTACAAAAAAAAGGAAGTTCTACAATGTAAACGATGTCAGAGATTTGGTCACTCCAAAAACCAATGCAACAGACCATACAGATGTGTTAAATGTGGAAATGATCATCCTACATCAACCTGCCTTAAAGAACCGAACACAGAAGCAACATGCGCAAACTGTCAGGAAAAACATCCAGCCAGCTACAAAGGTTGTAAGACATACAAACAGTACAAAGAAAAAATATTCAAACCAAAGGATAAACCTACAGGGACTGAAAAACCGGTTGAACACTTAACTACAAAATTTCAAGACACAACAAAATATACATGGACACCAAATCCGGCAAGAACATATGCAAATGTAGTTCAGCAGGAAGATAATCAGAAAGTAGAATCAAACTTTGTAGGTCTCAATGAACTAAACAAATTAATGGACCAAATGTTCAACAGATTTCAATCAATCATGAGTTCCATGATAGACAGCATGATGAATCGCATGGTTCAGCTAATAACACAGATAATGTCAAAATGATCACCAACCTCCGTATAGTAACGTGGAACGCCAATGGATTGACGGAACGACGTCAAGAGCTTGAAGTTTTTCTCAATACAGAAAGAATTGATGTAGCTCTTATTTCAGAGACAAGATTTACAGAAAGAACTTACCTTCAATTTCAACATTATGTTATGTATGCCACAAATCATCCCTCTGGTAACTCACATGGTGGAACTGCAGTTATAATTAAAAGAAATATAAAACACTACGTACTAGAGGAATATCGCAATGAAAAAATCCAAGCAACAACTGTTAGAGTACAGGATGGGAAGGAAGAAACCTCTTTGTCAGCAGTATACTGTCCACCAAGACATACCATCACCATGGATGAATTTAAAGGTTACTTCTTAACTCTGGGAAACAGATTTATATTTGGTGGTGATTGGAACTCCAAGCACACCTATTGGGGCTCAAGATTAATAAATGCTCGCGGCAGACAACTTTATCAAGCAGTTGGATGTCTTGGACTCAATTCCTTATCACATGGTAAACCAACCTACTGGCCCACAGATCGTTGTCGGCTGCCTGACATGCTGGATTTTTTCGTATATAAAAATGTACCACAGACTCATATGAGCATTGAAGAGTGTACTGACCTGTCTTCGGACCATACTCCAGTGATCCTGAATTTAAACTCCACAATTATAATGAGGGAACTTCCACCAAGACTCTACAACAAAACCACAAATTGGGATAGATACAGAGAAAATATAACAAACAATGTCAAATTAAACATTTCATTAAAGACAACTGAAGAAGTAGAAAAAGCCATAGAACAGTTTAACAAACTAATCCATACGGCTTCCGAAAACTCCACAGTAAATCATAGAAGAATAGCTACACAATTGCATCAATACCCCAAAGAAATCAAAGAAAAAGTAGCTATCAGACGTAGACTACGCAAGGTATGGCACAACACAGGATATCCGGCTGATAAGACGGCATTCAATAGGGCATCAGACGAATTAAAACATATAATTAAAGAAATGAAAAATGATTGCCTACAGTCATACTTAAGTTCTCTAAAGCCAACCGCAGAAACCAATTACTCTCTATGGAAATCCACAAAGAAATTAAAAAGACCAATTGACCAAATACCACCCCTTCGAGGACTTGACGGAAAATGGGCTAGATCAGATCTTGAAAAGGCTGTAACCTTCGGAGATCATCTCGAAAAAGTTTTTCAGCCATTGCCTAGCTGTGACTCAGAGTGTGATCGTGAGGTACTTTGTTATCTAAACTCGCCCATACAGATGTGCCTACCTATAAAAAGTACAAGCCCTAGGGAGGTAATGGAAGAGATTAAAAGTCTAAAGGAAGGAAAATCTCCTGGATACGATCAAATTGATGCTGTACTATTAAAGGGCCTTCCGATGAAAGGGATATTGCTACTTGTCGCAATCTTTAACGCATGTCTTAGACTCAATTTCTTTCCCAGTCAGTGGAAGATCGCACAAGTAAAAATGATAATAAAACCGGCTAAACCTTCACAGGAAGTGAGCTCTTATAGACCCATTAGCCTTCTGTCTGTTACTGGCAAACTATTAGAGAAAATACTGCTCAATAGAATGCAGAAATACCTTGGAGATGTAATTCCTACACACCAGTTCGGGTTCAGAGCAAAGCACGGGACTATAGAACAGGTGCATCGTCTTGTTGATGTCATTGGACGTACACTTGAATGTAAGCTATATTGCTCAGCTGTGTTCCTTGACATTGGACAGGCTTTTGATAAAGTTTGGCATGACGGCCTTTTGTTTAAAGTGAAAAAAATGTTACCACATGCTTTCTTTCAAATTATTAGATCATACCTAGAGCAAAGATGCTATGAAGTCAGATATAACTGTGAAAGTTCACAAATGCATAAAATTATGTCAGGAGTGCCGCAAGGTAGCATACTTGGACCAGTGTTGTACCTTATCTTTACTGCGGATATACCAACAACCAATAACATAACTACGGCAACATACGCCGACGACACAGCAATCTTATCTGCTGATATGGATCCTAGTATAGCTTCAGCCGACTTACAAACGCATTTAACTATGATAGAAAATTGGTTTAATAAATGGCGAATCAAGGTAAACCAAAGTAAATCGAAACATGTTACATTCACTCTTCGAAGGCTAACCTGTCCACCTGTCACTCTTCATGGTGAAGATATACCCCAAGTTGAGGATGCTAAATATCTCGGAATACATCTAGATCGTAGATTAACTTGGCGAAAACATATTTGGTCTAAACGTAAACAAATGGATGCGAAGCTGAGAAACATGTACTGGTTGGTTGGTCCAAAATCGCAGCTCTCTCCTGAAAGCAAAATGGCTATTTATAAAACCATTTTGAAACCGATATGGACATATGGGATTCAGCTCTGGGGTACTGCCAGCAACAGCAACATAGAAATCCTTCAGAGGTTTCAAAACAAAATATTGAGAACCATATTTAACATGCCATATTTCGTAAGCAATAAATATATACATATGGACTTAAACATCAACACCATCAGGCAGGAAATTGCTACATACAGTATGAAATACCAAAAAAGGTTATCAATACATGTCAACGAACTGGCAGCACAACTGACAGGCACAGGGAGTGTAAAATTCACGAGATTGAAGAGGCACGCTGTTCACGACCTGGAAACCAGATTTGGGGTTGACCAATAAATGGAGCTGGTGCCACTGGGCACTTTATCCAGTCTACAACATAAATACCTGATTGTATCAGCCATAACAGTAGCTCATTGGTGTTAATTCGGCATGTCCACCCGACTAAACTAAACTAAACTAAAAATTATCTTATTTTAGTTTAGTTCAACGCTGTGTCTATTCGGTTTGGCCACCGAACTAAAAATAGTGCATGCATTTTTAGTCAAGGTCACACGACTAAATTGAATAAACCCTTTTTAATCTGTGAATTCAATGAACGAATGACAACGTCCTTAGAGAAAGAAAGTAGGCCGTCTACGTACGCTGTAAATTATGGTAAATTAGTACAATCACAATAAGAAGTTGTTGAAGTGTGAGAGAGACAATTTAATTTCTTGTCAAAAAACATGTGTTCAAACGTGACCGTAAATTAAAACTCTGAAAAAGTAAACAAACCAAAACAACAAACTTGGCTGCATGGTAATGGGAATATTACGTGAAAAGAGGAAAAAATTAATATAAGTATGTCATTCTGGAAGTCTATGGGAGAGGCCTATGTTCAGCAGTGGACTGCGTATGGCTGATATGATGATGATGATGATGATGTCACAATCACAAAAAATCCTCTTCGCTTAATCTAGGGTGATTTTCAAGTATCTCTAACAGGAACTTGGCCGCTAATGACGGGACCTTAAAGAATTTTCTAAATTTGCGGTCGGCCATCTCAAACGGACTTGATGCATCCCTCAACCGAAGCAACCTGGCCCGTTTTCCCGATTTCTGTAAAACAAATAAATTTCTAACCTTAAAATAAATTTCAAACCCAACCTTTAATAAAGTTATATTTAATAATTATACACAACATGTAGTAATTATAATTAAAAAAATAAAACTAAAAGTTAAAATGCGTCGTGGAATTCATCCGCATCGCATGCCTCTTGTGGTAGCGTTCCCAGAAGCCTAGCAGCATTGCCACGTTGTATGGCAATACTTAATCTCTGACCTGAAAAGAGGCCAGCCTTCTGGTCACGAGAAGCGTCAACCATACGTTTCGCAATCTCCCTGAAGAGATTGGGGGAGCTCGGCACAAATTCATAATCTCCAATAAGAATGGAGTATTTGCGTCGCTTAAAAGCCTCGGTAGAAGCTGCAGCGGCACCGGTATAGCCAGCCGTGCCAGGTATATGGGTAGGGGCAATGGTGTCGACGCATGTTGCGTCCCATACCAGAGTCCTACCCATTTTCCAAGGCATTATTGACATACCATCCAGTCTCTTGCCATCGTCGCGCGCCAAACCGTTTGGTTCAAGCACATCTGGCACACCAGCACTGACAAGAGCACGGCGGATTATGTCATTGAGGCTGGCGTGCCGTGGAATTCGCCCCGCGCTCCTGCAGCATGACAGGCCATGGTGTCCGAGTCGGTCAACTGCTTCTCCACAATGGCATTGATGCGGAATTTTTTACTGCTAGGTCAGTTTTGAACAAATAAACATATATTTAGTTAATAAATTTTCTTATTTACCTATCTTGCTCCTCGAAAAAAGCAGCCACAAAGCATACGTTCATTTTTCTGTAATTTAAAAATTTTAACCAGCACAAACAATCAGCAGAACAAGGTTTAGTTTAGTTTAATCGCAACCAAAAATATGGCCACTAAAATAAGTCGGATTTTAGTTTGACAGGAATAAAATTTTGCCTTACCGAATAGCAAAATGGAGAATTTCACTAAATTGAATTCGACTAAACTAAAAATAATTTAGTCCTGTCAAATTAAGTTAGTTGGTGTTTTCCCGAATAAGAAACCGCAATTTGACAGGACTAAACTAATTATAGTTTAGTTTAGTCGGAATTTTGCCAACCCGAATCGACACCATTGTTGTTAAACAGATCGCTATGTTGCAGAAAGTAACACAAGAGGAAAAAAAAAAAAAAAATGTTAACCCAACTATGTTTCGTTTTACGGAAAATTAGCAAAAAAGTATTTTTAAATTTGAATAATGCATAACATTGCATTATATGCTTTCATGGTATTATCTTGAGTGTATTAATTTATTTATGAGTAAAAAAGGATTTCACAATTGATATATATGTATTGTCGACTTTATTTTTATTAACGTAAAGCTGTTTATGGGTGGTGAATGTGTCGACAAAAAGGAACGTACTTTTAATGGCAGGCTTGTCATGTTGATTTCGATATTCAGTAATTTATTGGCGCATAGAAATGGCTTTTATAATTTATTCTGTCTAGCAAATAGCATATACATTATCGTAGTAATAATAAGAAGTGGAAAACGTTATCGCAACTCGTTCTACCGTAGCTTTTTTTAAAGAAATCGTCAGATAAATATTAACTTAACAGTAATAAATCTTGGAATCGATATATCTACTAAAATAATCTTGAGTTTACCGTGAATATATTATCGTTATGTCAACAAAGTTATGAGCTAATCGTTTCGTTAAGGTGAGAGGTTTTATAACTCCTAATTCCTTAGTAATATGTTGATAACAGTTGTTATAACGAAACTTGATACCGCTAGCCTTGTTTATATTTTTTGTATATTTTACACCGTTTTGTGAGCTATCCCTGCTTAGTGGGATTAAAAAAAAATAGATATTTGTTCGTCAGTGATAAGTTTTGTATGAAAAACATAGTTTATATTTAACTCCAGCAGTTGAAATGTCACTGGAACGTGAAAGCGTGGGCGGAGTTCCCAGTGTTGGCGGTGTGGGTGCTATGGGTGTCGTGGGCCTCCCCAGTGCTGGAGGCTCCTCTTCTGACCCCCGCTCGCAGTTGCTGCAAGAGATGAGAGAGCAAAACTTTGACCTCATCAGATTTGCATCCTATAGGACAGCCTGTAAACTCCGTTATGTTCAAAAAAAGTGCAATTGTGAGTATGGTTTATTTATAACTTAAAATATTATTGTATCACAAATAATTGATTCCTCCATTTGATACATTTTCTTTAGTGGAGATATTTATTATAAACATACTTGATAGAACAAGGTACAACAGTCTAAATTATCTGTATACAAATTTAGATTTACATCATTCAAACTTAGATCACGATCATCCTAAAACTCTCATACTGTCGGAGTATACCATGAGGCTGAAATTAGCAGCCAAAATGAAACGAAATGTGAACAATTGATTTAGGCATTATTATTATTTTACTGTGGGGATACCGGATGGTCGGATGGATGATCATCTGCAACTTCAGTGGGCCATTTCATCCTTTCCCTAGTGGAGAGTTAATTTAGTAGAAAGTTAATTTAGGTATGGTTAGGCTATTGTATATTAGTCATAATATGAAAATGGTGATGGTGAAACTTCTGTAAATTTTCTAAAACTGTCTAGTAATGCAAATATGTGATTGCCTGCTACAATTTGCTTGCCACTTTTAGCCTCATGACTATGCCTTGATGTGATACAGTTTATTAAACAATACTGCTATGCATCAAATAGTGTAGTTTAGTTAGAATTAAACTATACATTACAAAGCTGAAGAGTTTGTTTCCTCGGTTGGTTTAATGTACTAATCTCAGGGACCACTGGTTTGAGTTGAAAGATCTGTTTTGTGTCAAATAATCCGGTAATTGAGGAAGTTTATAGGCTTTAACTTAGAAAATGGAGCAGTTATCATAAATGTCAACAAATTTCAGAGATTTCTATACATTATTTGAAAATTCAATAAATTTCAGGCATATACAGCCTGCAATTTATTAATTGTTACATTAAAAACATACTCAAGTATGCTTCGAAGTTTGCCACAGGTGAAGCCAGGGCGAATTGGCTAGTTTATCAATAGATACATTCAAAATGATTTCATCTCAAGTATGCATGAGTCATCCGTGAAATAACCATGACTAATAATTACTCTCAGTTGCCTGAAGAGGCACCTAATAATATTTGACAATTGTCTGATTTAGTGAATTGTATTGTTCATTTATTCATGGCTGAGAGATGTTAAATATATTTTTGAACAATGAATAGACAATTGTCTCGGTTTTTCTCATGCAATATTAAAGAATAGAAAAATTCTTTGCAATTGTAACAAAACCTTACACAAATTAAGACTTAACATAAACACAATGATTCATACTACATGTTACAATTTAGTATGTGAATCATTTCATTGAGTATCATGTTGTGCACCTTACAAGTTATGTAGAGGGGCCATGCTCATCTAATCTAAATTTGACAGGAATTTCTTTTTTCATTCTCAACTAAATTCCACACCCAAATATGTGTACATGAACCTTGTAACTCCCCTTATGGTCACATGGAGTTATGAGGTTTACATCTTGAGGTGTTGATATTTATATAATGTATAAAATACTTAAGATGATACAGTTCCATAATGAAAAGCTTCACACCCACAGAACAAACACAGAGAGGAGTTTTTCTTTCGTGCGGAAATCTCCACGGATTTATCGCGCTGGGTAGAAGGTGGCCCCAATAAGGCATTTTCCTGGCACTCCTGTTGACCATAGGCCATCTTCAGCTTTGAGAAAGTATATGGCTACATCCTAAGAAAAAATCTAGTTGAGAATCACAGTGCATAATTGCTTAGAGCACATCCTCTCTGTATTTGCTCTGTATCATAACATAACCTACAGAACTGACTTACAAAAAAAATAATTTACTTTCAGTACATGTGATAGACATATGGAACGTAATAGAAGCATTCCGTGAGAATGCACTCAACACACTTGAGCCCACCGCTTGTGTGAATGTCACCCGACTTGAGACTCTGGTCTCATCATTGTACCACAATCTTAACAAGAGATTACCGCCTGCTCATCAGGTGTCAGTGGAAGCATGTTCCGCATTATTATTGAATTGGTTGTTGTCTGCATATAGCACAGGGTAAGTCATTGGATTTTTTTTTAAAAGAAAACTTGTACCCAAAATTTCTCGTATTCCTATTAACCCTTCCAGCTAAGCTAAATTGCTTGGGTTAGAAGTGGCTTTACGTCGGTAGTGTAATTACCGGGATTTGAACCCAGAACCTCTCCCGATCGTAAGGCAGACTCCTTAACCACTAAGCTACCTTGCTTTATTTTAATGTAGACAGACCAGGATAAGCCACAGATCTGTACTTCACGTGACTGGTGACATCAATTGCGACTGACGTCACGTATTGGTGCTGCCTGGACGAGGTAGCTAGTTTCATTAGTTTTATAGATCTGGCCCTCCTTAGGAGGTGAGACCACGCGGTCCCGAACTCGCCTTCGGTATGGGGAGGCAGAGTCCGGAGTCTGCCTCTTCCAGTCCAATCACGACGCGCTATTTTCCCTGACGCGACTCTCATCTGTCATATACAACTCATTGGCGATATCGAAGTATTGCAACTAGACCAGTCCTTGGATTTTTTAACAGTATATTCATGTTATTGTTGCAGTGAAAATGTGGGAAAAATCCGAGTATTCTCCATCAAAGTGGCCTTAGCTACAATGTGCGCTGGCAAACTGATGGACAAACTGAGATGTAAGTGTTTATAATTAATGTTATGATACTAAACAGAATACCTATTAAATTTCGATACTTGACAATTTGGTCATGTCGGTATAGAGGCGAGCAATCAGTACTCCTAGCACGAAAAACTAATGTTGTCATTATCGTAAACGTATTGACAGAACGGAGCATTGTGATTGGCCGGCTTCTCACACACAGGTTTACAGTAGCTAGACGGCCAATCGCAATGCTCCGTTCTGTCAATACGTTTACGATACGATTACGATAGTTTTTCGTGCTAAGGGTGAGCATTGCGATTGGTCGGCTTCACATACATACACGTAAAAAACAAAAAATGAACCTGCTATTTCTGTTCATAGTGTGGGTAATAACTTAATGTTGTTGTGTGCTATACGTGGGTGATTCGTCCCCCGCCGAAAACCACAGAATAATTTCTTCGCGCCGCGGGCAGTGAATGCACCTCTCATATTAAATACTCTAAGGCGCTAATAGATGCTTTATATTAAAGCATCAAAAACTAAATAGAATGAATGAGTATACGAGTACCTAGCGCAAGATTACACAATTGCTTTTAAAAAAAATATTTAAAAAAACTATAAAACCAAGTGCGCAAGCACACCTTGGTCGTTTACAAAACTCTAAGTGTTACCTAATTTACACTACTGGCACGGTATGATGGCATTATACTAAGAGAACTCGGCAGAGCTTGCTTGCTCTCTCTCTTTTTTACACGGCCGTTAAGTAGGTACCGCATTATTTACTACCTTATCAACTCAACTACAGATGACTAGACCGTTTTACTCTGTCAATATCGTTACTTAGTTAATATGTCAAAACGGCCATCATACGTGTGTGTAGTATAGTATTACTTAATTTACCCACATTTAGTGGAATAATTTTTCTCTCTTATAACTGTTTGTTTTAATTTTAAATCTACTTGATTATTTCTTTTTGTTAATTCGCCGATTATACGGTTTCGTAATTTTTAATTTGCTACGACTTAGTCAATGCTTATGAATATGTATCATATTCTTATTTTCAGAGATTTCTCTTGAGTTGTTAATAGAATTACTATTGAAATTTAAACTCGAGTCTTGTTAGTGACTCAAATATAGGGGAACGAAGCTAAAAATATAAAATAAACTAAAGAAATACTAAAATAAATCATAGGAATTGCTGAATTGTTTCTTTTAGGGTTAAAACCAAACCCTATTATAGGATCACAGTTAGTATATTTGAAACGTTTAAATACTCTCGCAAAGGAATCATTTAAGGGTACTCCTTGTCAAGCTGCTTTGTGTTAAAACGTATTTATTTTGTTCTACCAGACATATTCTCGCAATTATCTGACGGTAATGGACACTTATTAATGAAGAGGCTATCGGATTATTTACGCGAGGTGTTAGCGTTGCCGGCTGCCGTGTACGAGTCACCCTCCTTCAACTATACAGACGCATTGGCACTTACCATATTTAATCAGGTGAGTTGGGTCTTCAACAGCTAGAGTTAGAGGAACCAGAGATGTTATTCTACGATGTTATTATATTACCTATCTCGACAGTAAAACGGTTTGTTTATCATTTTCAAGAAGGGTTATGTTTTTCGCTGTATGTATGTATGTTTGTAATATTCTTTAGTACCTCATATCTTCTGAACCACCGTCCGGATTTCAATGATTCATGGCTCAAATGATAGGTATTCGCTAAAATATACGTGGTAAAGAAAAATGTTCACTAAGTTCATCAAGTGGGTAGTAAAATGAAAGAAATTAGAAGAAGATTACAGAAATACACATTTCGATCTTTTCGGCATTAGTCGGGTTGTTTATTTTTAATCATTTATAAGTTATTTTCGTCTCTATTTAATCAGTTTGATATATTATATGTTCGCATGACCCTGGAAGAAGATAAAAAAAATTGTACTGGCCTTGATAAAATCCAATATCGCATTTGATCACTGAAACGTCAATTCTTCTAGCTAGTGTTTGCTTTCCGGCTTTTCTCTCATGATTATCCCACATTACAGCCATAGCTTCCCTTATAATGCATTTACCGCGCTCTCAAGCAATTATAGACAGTACCTAAGCAAAAATAGTCTTACAGTTTTCAACTGTAATTTTTTTTAAACTGCAGTGAAGGAATTTAAGAAGCTTGTCGTTACCCAACATTCAGTAGACAATTATGCGAAAAATCGCAACCTATTATTGTACAGCACCAATTGAACGTCTCAATCGAGGTGATCAGATAAATTTAAAAACTATTGCGCTTTATTAGATGAGATTCTTCTATACAAAACACATTGTCATTTTTATTATTATCTGAACGCCTATTTCACGTATAAAAAAGCACTTTTTGCTTACCCAAAATTTGACGAAAATTCCATTCCGAGGAAGATTCGCAACGAATATTCCATCGAGTGTAGTGTAGGTCTTATAACATACCTACATTAGGTAATAAATGATTTAGAACTAAAAAGCCGACTGCTGCTAAAAAGATAGAAAAAGTTAGATAGCAAGTACTCATCAATTTTCATTCAGTTTATGATCATTTCCCCCTAGCCAGATGAATTGATGACCTGAAAAAAAGGTTGCTGGGACAGACTGGATGCGGAAGGCGGGGGATCGGCAAAAATAGCGCAGGGAGGCCTGTGTCCAGGAGTGGTCTGCAATTAGGCTAATTGATTGATTGATTCTGTACATTTGTGTGTAACACTGTGTACATTCCAGCCTTCAAAGTGATAATAATGACGTTTTTATGTGTTCTAGAATGTTTTCTTCAATATTTTTTTTTATATAGGACACGTCAATTTGGCTTTACTTAGCCTGATGGTAAGCTGAAGGCAAAGTCTCAGGAAAGAGGGCCACCATTATATATATATGTGACATGTTAACAATGGCGGCACTCATCTTGACGGCCTCATCAGATGCTTTTTCACGCCCCGCTTATAGGACCCGGGACTGCAGGAAGAGGGAAACACGTGAGCTGGCAAGGAATATTCCAGAATATTAGAATCGATATTACTTATATTCCCTCTAACCCCTCCAGCTAAGCTAAATTGCTAGTATTAGGAGTGGGCTCATGTTTGTAGTGTGATGGCTGGAATCGAACCCGGGACCTTTCGATCGCAAGGCTGACTCCTTAACCACTAAGCTACTTCCTATGATTAAAAAATTACTACTACTAAATTAATTGTTTCATTTGTTTTGGCAACAGCAAAACGGCAAGATCACAGTGAATGATTTCCTCGACACGCTGATGTCGGACCCTGGGCCTCCGTGCCTAGTGTGGCTGCCGCTACTTCATCGTATGGCCAGCGTTGAGAACGGTACAATTTGTTTTTAAAAATATATCCCATTTATTATATTCCAGAAAGACAGAATTTCCATATTACTCAGATTCACGCGAATTGTTTATTGTCTTATCTCACAACCTATAATATCGTGTATACATTAAAATATTAACTTTTTATTCGTCGAATTGAACGGTTTTTGTGAAAACTTCTTAGGAACGTTGTGCAGATTCGTAGAACATTTTAGGTGATCAAAAATCATGGAACGCGCTTCGCTCACTTGCAGTCCGGTCTGGTTTAGTCTACTCACGATTAGTCACGATTACTTAGTTTTAAAGAAAAATCTATAGAGCGACAAAAAATGTGCACATGTCAATTGCTACAATTTCTCAAATAGGCACTACAGTATGTATTTGAGAAATTGTGGCAATTCACATGTGAACTTTTATAAAGTAAATAGTTTTTTTCATACAGACTGTTCACTTCTGTCGGCACTTCCAGAGTTCAACAATTTTCTGTAGATAGCTGATGTTAAATAGCATAACTTAGGCTACATTTATTTTAAATAAAATATTGGAGTTCCACAAAGATAAATTAACATCAAGATCTAATTCCACACTAACAAAATCACAAAAATATAAACTAGATCCACGTACTCATAAAACGTTAAATTCTCTTAGTGGTCCATCCGCTGGCGTGCAGCGCGTGCCGTCGCGCCTCCCTCACGGGCTTCCGCTACCGCTGCTCGCGCTGCGCCAACTACACCTTGTGCCAGGACTGCTTCTGGAGAGGCCGGGTCTCCGGGACCCACACTAACGAGCACGAGATCAAGGAGTATGCCGCATATGTGAGTATTATTAAAAACAAAATTTTCTGACAGCGATACAAGTTACGAATGAAAAACATACCTAACCCTTCTTCGAATGAATGAATGAAGTCCAAATTCTGTATATAAATATGATTGAATATTTACTATAATTTTTCAATATTTAAACAACACAATTTAACACAAATACTGAACAATTATAACCTAATTGTTTATTTGTACGGGCAATTTGTTACTCATACACTTAATAAGATGATAGGAAATGATAATACTCTTTAGATAAATCAAACTGATATATTATCTGACAAAGGGTCTAAAAATGTGAATGACTAGCTGTTGCCCGCGGCTCCACCCGCGTTGATGTCGGTTATCGCTTAGTGTTGAGTCAACATAGTAGCTTTATGCATGCAAAGTCTCAGCCCGATTGGTTTAAAATTGACAAAGTTTCATACAAACTTTTATCCCCTTGGGGGTAGAATTAATCCAAATCCTTTCTTAGCGGATGTCTACGTCATAACATCTACCTGCATGCCAAATTTCAGCCCGATTCTTCCAGTGGTTTGGGCTGTGGGTTGATATATCACTCAGTCAGTCACCTTTGAGTTATATATATGTATTTAGACTAGCGATCCGCCCCGGCTTCGCACGGGTGGTAAAAACGTTCCCGTGGAAATCCAACATAGCCTATGTTACTCAGGGTGAAAGCAGCTTTCCAATGGAAGAAGAATTTTTGAAATCGGCACAGTAGTTTTTGAGTTTATTCATTACAAACATACAAATCTTTCTTGAATGCGAACTGAACATATTACAAAACAATCATAATTTTGAAGTAAGCAAAAATAATGACTCGCGAATTTATGTACATGGTTTCGTAATTATGTCGAGCGTAGCTCGTACATTATTTTCCAACTGATTATATTACTTTGTTCCGTCCCCAAGACGATTGTATAGAAGAATTTGGAATGCTCAAGGCGTGGCTCGGTTGCATAGCGCAGCACCTTGTAAGTTCCGCCAGGGCATTCAATTTTCGAACCTAAAATCAAAAAGAAAATTATTTTGAATTTTTTTTTGTACCTCAAACTGTTTGTTTAAACTTGATTGAACAACCATTAACTTCGCGTAGATTTTTGTAATATGTTTAATACATTCAAAACATACTCAAATAACATACAGTCTAACGTAGAAAAGAATGTAAAATAATACTTAATGCCTCTGTTGTTTCCAGAAGTCTCCGTCGAAGCAGATCGGCGCGACGCTGCGCAAGTCGTTCCGCTGCGTGCCCGAGCGCGCGCGGCCGCAACTGCCCCGCTACCCGGACCAGCCCGAGCGGACGCTCAACCTCAGCCATATCGTGTGAGTACATACATACATCATCACCATCATAATCATCATCATCATCATCATCACCATCATCACCACCATCATCATCACACCATCATCATTTAATAAATAATAAATAAATATTACACTTTATTTCACACAATGTTATCTAGACCCATGGTAAGCATAGCTTAACTAGCTTGTGTCATGGAATCTAGAATGCGGATAAACATACTTAGATCCTTTTTTTTTTTGTAAATACACATATTATACATAGAAACACCCAGACCAATGCAAATATCCATATTCATGCATACAAATATTTGCACTGAGCGGGGATCAAACCCGCGCTTCCTGCGTAGCAGCCGCACTACCGCCACGCCACAATCATCATCATCATCATCATCATAATCATCATTCTCTAAGGGTTCTCTCAATTCAGTTGGTGTCCAGTCTAACTGCAATGCGGCTGAACTTCAATATTTTCCGTGAGCAACATCCATCTGAGCTCCACAACCGGTATATTCCCATCCAGTAACATCCAAACGAGTAACGCTGTTACTGGTTAGAGATAAAAAAATCTCATCGAGTCACAAGTGTGTGCAACTGCATGCAACAATATTGGCGATGTCGAAGTTCTGCAGTAAATCCAGTCGGACTTATATAGGCTCCCGTGTGACTACCCGTAATGGCTGCAAGATGGATTTACGCGCTCTCGTTCTCATCCATACATACATTATCACGACTTATTCCCTATGGAGTTGGCAGAGGATTGTACAGTTCACGAGCTTCCTTTTTTAATACCACTTAGGTCGCAGACAAGCACACGTCCCACCTAATGGAAAGTGGTTACCGTGGCCTATTGACGTGTGCAACACCAGGGGCGTCACACTCGCGCTGCCGACCCTGTTATAACATAGAGTTTCTGTTCCGTCAGTGTAGAAGATAAAGCAGGACAAGCCTTAGGTCTTCCCACTGACAGCACAAAAACTCTCCAGTGAACTCTGGCTACTCTACTCACCGACGGGACCACAATTTCTGTGCCGTCATTAAACCTGATATGTAAGCCTGCCGCTTTCGAGTGCTTTTGACCTACGTTTTCTTCAATATATGATAAATTTGATCAGTGTATGTTCTGCGAGTGCTCCGTAATATTACTAGTATCACTTCCCCATCTCATGGAGAGGCTATGCAGCCGATATCACTGCGAGAGAAGGAAAACTCAAAACAGAACCCTGTACCAACTCTTCTGGCCAGTGTGGAAACAATAGCCCAAAGCCTCCCAACGTCGAGAGAGGCCTATGTCCAGCAGTGGACTGCAATAAGCTAATTGATTATAATAATAATAATAATTTTATTCATGTAAAGATTGTAGTACATAGAAAAGATCTAAATGATTAATGGATTGATGTTGGAAATAGACATAAAAAAATGCCCGCTGAGTTTCTTGCCGGAGTCTTCTCAGGTCTGGGCCGCGTTTCGAACCGGTGGGTTGTCCATTTGCTAAACTGGTCTTTAATATTACTTTAAATCGACATTTTTTAAGTGCCGATTTAATGGTCTTTGCAGAATATTTTTTTTTTTTTACTTTTGACTTTGACTTTTGTATGAGGAAAGTGGGCAAGTACCTTACTTACCTTCCTCACATACTTAGTGCGTCATTCGCTCGATACTTCTAAAATTTTATATTTTCCGCAGTCCGCCATCGCCGGTGCCGGCACACAACGGCTTCCCCGAGTACGTGGGAGGGTACGTCAATACAGGCTCACTGGACTCACGTTCCTCGCGGTCCACGCATCGAAGTACGTATCTAAGATTGAATGAAATTTTTAAGAAATGATTGAAAATAATTTTTTTTAAATTATATTTTTAAGCATTTTTCACACTAAATATTGAAATCGGATTAAAAAGAAAAATCGGATCGGTCTAGGCGGGGTTTGAACCTATCATGCCTATCAACATGAGGCAAAGATCGCGGGTTCAAACCCCGCCTAGACCGATTCAATTTTTCTTTTCTCTTTATATTTGATATGAAAAATCATTCATTGGTTCCGATAGTTCGTAAGAATATCGTCAGGCGGCTCCACCGTCGCCTCAAAGACGGATATAAGAGAAATTTTGATTAGTTCGGGCGGGGTCTTCAAAGGTCAGAGCGGCCCCCCTGTAAGGAAAGGTCGCGGGTTCGAGTCCCGTCTGGACCGATTCAAAAACTTTTCCTATCTAAATCAATACGTATCCAAGATTTTGAGATTCGAGCTCGTTACCCCACCCCATGGGTACCAATTGCCGGAATAAAGAGTAGCCAATGTGTTACACCGCGATTATTTAAATAAGTACTTCGGTTAAGTTATATTAACGATACCGAACATAATAATATTCTTTTGGTTTTTTTGTGTTTATCCGCGATGAGTGCAAAAGCTACTGAATTGATTTTGATGCTGTTTTGTTTTTGGAAAAAATTTAGCCTGAGTTGAAATGTCACGTTCGCGTAATTGCAATTGGTTGAGTAAAATCGGAGATATGAGCAAGAGTCGCGTTAACCGGCATCCACATAGGCATAGACTATTTAAATAAAATAACCTAGTTAAGTAAACTAGTTATTGTTGTAGTATCCGTCGGATTTCATATTCATTTGTACCATGATTTGTCAGGCATAGCAGAGCACCTCTCTCGCGGAGTGGACGACGAACATCGACTCATAGCGAGATACGCCGCCAGGCTTGCGCACGAGAACAGAACTATGGTATGATATTGTCTGAACTTTACGCGAATATCACTCATTCAAATAAAATCACTTTTCTGTTATAAAGTGATCTTTTTTTATTAAAATACAATTTTACGTCTGGCAATTACTACTATTTATTTTAAATAAGTGATATGCCAGATTTTTTTTTAGGAATTCTAGGACTTGAAGGTGTTAAAATTTCTAATGGAATGCATTCAAAAATTTAAAAATAGCGTTGTGTTAACTGTTCCAAGTTTAAAAAAAGGTTAGTTAAATGTAGATATCAAAGAAATCGCGTTACAATTCATTAACCCTTCGTTTTCGCCAAGTTTTAAAACATGTATTTGGCAATTTGCAATATGACACAGACTTCAGTGTGAACGCCACTTGTTTGCTTATACATTCTATGTGAATAAAAAAAATTGTGTGAAAAGACAGGGTCAATACATATATAAAACATGTAATCATTATTTGACAAGTCTTCGTCAAGTTTTGTATCAATCAAGTTTAAAAGTTCTTGGTAAAAACGAGAGGGTTAATTTCGAAGAATTATGGTATGTAGCCACAGAAATATATTACGATAGACCGGCCATACGCAGTGTTTATGTCGCGCTTGGCGACTTTTTCACTGTTAATAAATACTCACGAGAGATAAGAAATACCTTTACTTTTCAAATTTAGCCTTCCATTTTTATTCTACAGTTGAAAATAGCACAATATGGCATGGCACATTCACTCTTTTTTGACGATTTAATCACAATAACATTTTATCACACAGGAATAGGGTATTTGGAAAACCATTTTAAATTATTCCTTAGCATATAAAATGCACACTACATCGATATTTTAAAAAAATATCAACGGATTTTAACAAAAAATCGATGTTGAAGTTTAAATTTTCAAAAACGCGCGCAAAACGCTGTCACCTTGTATGGAGCCGATTACGTGACGTCACACGCAAGTAAACATTTTGTATAACCTTAAAGCAGTGAAGTCAAAGCAAATAATAAAAAATTTTCTTCAAACTTTGTGAAAAAAAGGTGTATAAATGGTGTGTAGTTGCACAATGTACAAATACGTCTATAAATAATCCACAAAAACTGTTTGTTTCTGTTGTGTTCTGTTCTGTCACAAAGCCGTGTTTAATTGCGTGTGACGTCAGCAGTGCTGTGATAGATCACAGAGCGTTTTCGTCACAGATAAAAATTCTAAAAATTATTAGATATTTTTAAGCGAAATTCTCAAAAAATATGCTTATTTTAGTTTAATTTATAGTTTTAAATGTCTATTTACGCTATTATCTGATAGGATGACCATTATTTGTAGTATTTTTTAATGTTGTCAAATAGCATATTGACTAAAAAGTCGCTACGCGTTTCCCGCTCCTAATATATTTCTGTGTATGCAGCCTACAGAGTTCGTGGTGAACCTTGAGAGTTCAAGTAATATTGATCAATATTTTTTATATTGGCAGCCCCGAGCCGGAAGATCTGCGTCACTTACACCGGAATTGGTAAGCTTGACTTTAAGTGATTTGATTTGATTTATTTTCATGAATAATTTACATTCTGTTTGAAATATTTAAACATACATATTTTCCACTATGGAAAGCACAAACTTTAAAATTGTTACATTGCAATAAAATAAAATAAGAAAAATATTAAAAAATGACATGCAAATAGTAATTCGATTTAGAATAATTTAGTTAAATGTCCAAATTAGAAATTCAAATTAGAAACATATAAGAGCAGTATCATCTAAAGATCAGCTATACTAGAAAGGCATTTGTCCAACAAGAATTCTTTTAATTTAGATTTGAACCCATGTGTGTTTTATACAATGTCTCTCAGATGCCCAGGTAGCCTGTTTACAACTCCAACGATTGATATCTAGCGCCATGCTTAACTATGTCTACTTTAGGTGCTATTTTTTGTTTTATCGTTTTTCGTCGTGTTTCTACTCTAATTTTATTTTTATTTTTCGTTTTCTGTCACGTAATCATGTATAAACTTGGCGAAATTACTTAATATACTCAATATATAAAGACTGAGAACTTGGGGGTAAGAATGAATAAGTTATAGTATAAAAGCGGACCCCAGACTCGCAAGTTTAAAGCTTCGGATGCGACTGGGATACTACGCTAGGGTGAAGAGGAAGAATAAGTATGAGATAATGATGTAATGAGAATTAGAGTATAACTTTTGGATTTTATTTCTTATATAAAATTATAATATACGTGTAAGTGTGTGCGTTTGCACGCGCATGTGTACGTGTGTATGGGATTGCCTGCGTGCACGATGTTTGTAACTGAATGAGTTTTATTATATACTAATGATACGTACTAATTCAAATATTTGAAATAAAAGTTAAAATACATTTGAAACGACTTATTTAAATACTTACTTTCTTGTAACTAAAATGTTAAACTGTCCGTTGACAGGGTCGTTCCTCATCGGAGGGTTCAGAGGTAGATGCAGCTAGACAACAAAGAGAACTGATCACACAGCTAGAAGCCAAAAACAGGGAGATTATGAGAGAGATTGCCAGACTCAGGTAAGTTCTGTAGAACACTTTACCTCTTGACATTTCTTTTCAGCCTGTAAGTAAATAAGGGCTACTGTCCACTAGCAATATCGAAGTTAAACCGCAGCCCCAATTTTGCTAATTGTCAACCACTGTCATAATCTAAAATGGCAAACAAAAAATACACAAATGTCCTGATTTTACGCGCCAATAAGAAACACGACAGTGCGCTATACAAAAAAAATACGCCTCAATTATTATTTACATAAAATAATGATAGAATTAATATATATATTTTTACACGCGAGTAATTATTAACTATAATTTCTTTTATACTTAGTATATGCGCCATTTTTTAAAGGCGCCATGTTCCGACATGCCCTGTCTATAATAATAAGTCATTACTCACGAATATGTTCTTTTCTCTAGACGTCAACAGGAAGCGGAAGCAAGTGCGGGAGGCGGGGTGACATCAGCTCCTCTAGTGTCAGAACTACGTCTATTGCGACAGAGGAAGGACGAGCTGGAGGGACACCTGTCTTCGCTGCAGGAGTCCAGGAAACACCTCATGCACCAGCTTGAAGGCCTTATGAGGATGCTCAAGGTATGTAGCAAGAAACGAATACAATATGAGGCTCTTCAAGAAGTGTAGTAGATTTCTACAGGGTCGGCGGTGCAAATGTGACGTTACTGGTGTTGCACACCTCCATAGGCCACGGTAACCACTTTCCATCAGGTAGAACACGTGCTTGTCGGCTGCCTAAGGGCATAAAAATTTACAATAATTACTGAGTGAATAATAAAACTGTACATTCCGCTTGAACCGTCATTTTAAAGGTAACTATGACGTCACATCTTTATCACAGACGCAGCAATCATCACCGCGGTCGACTCCCAACTCATCCCCTCGATCCACCAAAAGTCCGCCATTGCCCGGAGCGCAACCACAACCCAGCGCACCTGAGAGGTAAGTTCCATTAAAAAATATTATAAACTGTACAGTACGCAATGAATAAACCACGAAAAGGTCCGCTGAGTTTCTTTTCGGAGTCTTCTGCAGACAACAAACTATATCGAATGGCACGCTCTGCGAGAAAATGGTGCGACAGCACTGTACCATTTAAACGGCAACGGTAAAACGAAAGTGCCGAAAAATAAAAATAATCTGCTCAGTTTTTAGCACACACACGGATCAAATATATCGGTACAGTTGTTGGTCGCTAAATATTGGTCTCATTCATAAGCTCAAGGTTGCGCAACGAGCTATGGAAAGAGCTATGTTAGGAGTTTCACTGCGTGATAGAATCCGTAATGATGAAATCCGTAGAAGAACCAAGGTTACCGGCATAGCTCTTAGAATAAGCAAGTGGCAGTGGGCAGGCCATATGGCTCACAGGACCGATGGGGAGTAAAGGTTCTCGAATGGCGACCGCGAACTCGAAAACAAAGTGTAGGAGGGCCCCCCACTCGATGGACCGATGACATTAAAGCGGTCGCAGGAAGTCGGTGGATGGCGAAGGCTCATCCAGCAATGGGCGTCTATTGGTTGATAGATGGATAGTTTGAACGGTACTGTGTACTGTACATGTGTCACTGATAACCTAACTATTTTACGTATATCGTATATCGTTTTACGTATATCGTATCGTTTCCCTTTACATATATCGTAACATAAATAGGGTAGTGTTTCTGAGTCAACGGATACTGCTATATGTCGAAGTTTATTCTCAACAAATATGCATAGTAAACTAAGATATTGCATAACTAAACTGAAACTATGACTTTTCATTATTTTTAACTAGCTGACCCGGCGAACTTCGTATCGCCAATATTTTTCCGCCCACGTGGCGTCAAATCCCGTTCCCGCTGCACCCTCTACTATATTCAACATGTATTATACATATAAACCTTCCTCTTGAAACACTCTATCTATTTAAAAAAAACGCATCAATTCCGCTGTATAGTTTAAAAGATTTAAGCATACAAAGGGATATAGGGACAGAGAAAGCGACTTTGTTTTATACTTTATAGTGATTCTTAAAATAGGTCAAAATATAAACCATCGAAATAATGCAAAATTTATAGCTTTTCAGATTCCATATTAATTTTAAAATTTATATTATATTGTACATGTGTAAACGCAACGTGGACTGAGATAAATGCGATTTTCTCTTGCACTCCATACATTTGTACTATGCGCCGCACCGGTACGCTGTGACGTCACAGTGTGCTTCAATTTTGTATGGAGGGTTTTCGGGCGGCTCTACAAATTGAGTTTTCAAAACCAAATATCTTTAAAACTATTTGCCATACGATTATTTGACTTTAACAGTTCATCAGATTATCGTAAAATGTATAGTTTACGATAATAATAAAAAATAGGACCCAACCCTGTTGTTGTATATTTGTTATCTATGATATAACTCACTGGTATAGAGTGTTTTTATTATGGCTTCACTAATGTGCATATTGTTATGAAATTGTTCCTGTGTCCGACATTAAAAACGTTAAGTGCAAACACTGTCTTTTTTATTGAACATAATTTAAAGGTTATAAAGAAACACCACAAATGTATAATAAATAATATTCTGCAAAATAAATTAATCCCTATATAATATCATTTACAATAACATTGTTTTGCAGAGAACCACCTACAGCACCTCGCGGGACAGTTCGAAGCGCACCTCAAACGCCCTCACTAGGCGAGAGGGAACGTATCGACATGACCCATAGTCTAGGTAAGTACTTAGTATTTTACTTTAATAATGTTATTATAAGGTAGGCTACCACGTAAAGTAGATATTAAACTTCGAATCTGTATGAAATAGACAGATTTACGCCGTGTAATATTTTAAATAGAACGATAATCTTAATAGCGCGCCTCTTGTCCGCTAGATGGCGCTGGACATAATTTTATTATCACTACATCATATCCTCTCAAATATGGAATTACTTCACCAATCAATTAATATCGCAGTCTACTGTTCAAGCCCTTGTGGAAAGATTCTCTCGAACGATATCCCGCCAAATGCTTTGCCTAATTCTGTATCAATTATGTACTTACATACAATAAATTATGACTGACTGGCGTTTAGGTGGTATGGAGAGCATGAACAACGAGGGTAGAAACTACCACCAGAACCAGAGACCTACCACCAGTGAGTATGAACTTCAATCGTAAAACTTTAATCACTACACTATTTTGTAAATTTCTCGTCAGTTTGTCGAAGTAGAAACATACCACTTCAAATACTAAACGCTCATTGGTTGCCTGTATATCATCGATAATCTTCAACCAATAAGCGCACAGTATTGAGTATCTACCATCATCAACCAATGAGCGTACAGTATTTAGTGTACTACGTTGACATGAGATTGACAAACGTACGGGTAACATGCTAATTTAAATTTTGGAACACCAATCTCTTAATAGATGCATACCTACATACATACATAAACTCACGCCTCATACCTATACTGATGAATAGTTTTAACCAGTCAAGACCTCGATTCTGCTAAAGCCGCTGTTATACTACGGGTACTGCAAAAAGCTCCATTTCATTTTAGACTTTAAATTAATGTTGTTAAAGTATTAAATGGTTCATTGTAGAGTGAATGAAAAAGTGTAATGAAACTATTTGCATTTAATTTTGAACTTTAAGGCCCGTATTCGAGAATGCCACTCAGTTGAACTTCAATTTATCTGGGTAAAGATTGTATACACATTGACAAATCTGACAGCTTGTCTGGCAGATTATCTATATAAGTTTCCTCAGATAAATTTAGATTCAGCTGAGTGGCTTAGTCAGCAATAACGTTTTTAATTTAAATTTAAATTCTTTGCAAGGTCTTCTAATCTAATTAATTTTTCCAGTGGTTTTGCTTTAGCAGAATCGAGGGCCAGCTAAAGAGCCTCAATTGATAGCATGAAGAGTTTAATCAAGTTATGAGATTGGCATTCCATATTTAATAAACAAGGCAGTTAAGCTTAACTTAGTGAAAGCTTGAGATCTTCCTCATATAGTTATGATAATTATCATTCTATATATCAGCTCGCTTGGCTCTTAAACAAAAGGCAGGTGGTAGAATTAACAATATTCGTGGGTTTGGGTATAAATCATCGTTCGCCAGAATGATTAATCGACTGAAAATGTTTAATAGTTAAATTCAATGACTGAATAATTCGCTGCTATTACAGTTACTGACGGCGTAAGTTCGTGGATGTCGGATATCGCTTTAATATCGGTTATCGTTATAAATTGTAGCCTATGTGTTATTCTGCTAAAGCTATATAAATGTAAAGTTACATTAAAATACATTCAGTAGTTTATACGTGAAAGAGTAACTAACACACATACATACTTACAAACTTTCGCGTTTATAATATTAGGACAGTTACATTCTTTTCAAATGCCTTAAAATATTTAATTCGAAAATAGTAAATTAATGATTCTGACGAGCGGTAGAAGTACGTCGGTACTATAGACATGAAGCATTCTGCCAAGATTGGGCATACGGGATGAAAAGCTTTGCCTAATTCTGTGTTTAGATTACTACCATACAATATTCATTTAATTTGTCACAAGGGAGCCGAGCAATTTTTTTTATTATATAAATATAATATATCCTCACAGAGATGTCACCAGCTGTATTTGATCTCTATAGGATATTAAAATGCAACCATTTAACCAAGGCTAAATAATTTTATTTACATATTTTTTTCTATTAATATGATAAAATCTTATAAATGTCCGCTTCTCTATCAGTGGGCATAGACAACCGTACTCTGCGCAGCGACCTGCTGTACGCGGCGGATTCGGTCACCAACGCTATGTCGACACTCGTCAGAGAGCTCAACTCCGGTCAGTGTGTACGGCGGCTGCGTACAGAACTGTGACGTCACCACATCCGGTTAAACGTCACTTTGACATTTGAGATGACCATGCGTCAAAATACTCGTATTTGTCTATGTTATGTTGTAGTATGACATTGTGTATGACGTGTGTCCTGTTGAACTAAAAGTATTTTTGAAGTTTTTTGTACGATAAATCGGAATATACCGGGTGATTATATATTCGTTTCGGAAAGAAACATTTTGGATACAGTTTCAAAAGCGAAAACATCTGAAAGTATCAATTTACCAATTTTTTTCAACTATTTATTTGAATAATGTATGAGTGTTATAATTTTATTCTTTTTTTATCACCGAATTAATACTTCCTTACGATTTTGCTATCGGAACAGTGCCCAAAATATTTCGCTCCGAAACCACAATAAAATCAGTGTGTATATTTTTCACACTGATTTTATTGTGGTTTCGGATATATCGAGCTCGTTTTATAAATCTTAGACCTCCACTGCATAGGAGTCTTGCTGTCTAGTAAGTCGAGTCGAGTATCATTAAAATCAATGGCAAGAATTCTCAACTATGCAAATTTTCCCGTTATATATGTTTTCCTGTATCGTAACAAATATATAATTTTTTTTTGTACGTTAATGATAAAAGTACCTTATATAATATTGGTTAGTATTAAGTATACATTTTTGGGTCTATAGTATTCGGACACAACTAACAGTAAAATTCGGTTACTAACATCCTTGTTAAGTAATTTCAACTTACTAATATCGTTAAAAAAATCAAGAAGCTTAAGGTTTTTTTCAAGACGCGGTTCCCGAGTGATGGTGACGTCACTGTTCTGTCTAACAGGATTCATATAATATAATTTATTTAATCATATTTTATAGTTTTCAATGAGTTGTTATGAGGCATTGGGCATGATTGAATGTTTCTTCAACTTTTTATTATAAGGTGATGGGTCGTGGTTTCGTCGAGGTGGCAGTTTCAATTTCACTTTCTGTTTTACTGTGGAAATTGTGGTATATTACGTCATGTGTGTTTTTAAAAATAATGAATAAATGTTATCACATTTTTAAGAGCTTTTAAGCTTTTAAAGCCATAAATAGTTTGTGAAAAAATTACAGTTAATAAAAATATGATATCATATAATAACTCCTAAACACATATCGTTGTGTTAACATTTATTCATTGTCTGTCACTGCACTATTCAATCATAAAAATATTCATAGATAGAAGTAGTATAGGTACAAATACAAAAAATGTTGTTTTAAGCCATCGAAGGTGGAACAAGAGCGAAGACTTACCTCCTTTTCGTCCTCAGAGTCTCAAAAACTCATATTGGCAGTTTCTATCTGTAAAAAATTGAGGAAAAGTACAAATAATTACTCAATATATGTAGCAAGTTCCACCAAGTGCCATGGATGAACCGTATTAATACTCTGAGTAGTTATAGTCAAGGATTTTTCTGCTGTTTCATTGTTCTAAAAGACTTGAGACAAACGAGGCCTCATCAAAGGCTACAGGTTTCTAAAGTACTCCCTACAGACGCATTAATCGCAATCGACCTCCCAAAAAAACTACTAGTCAAACTTAAATCTTGTATTCTGCACATGTCCAGTAGACGTTACAATATACATGTTTTCCAGAAGGTTCCGACACCGAGGATACTGTTAAAGGTGACGCGCGGAAGCCAAGAGGTACGTACTAACACTGTTTTCACACACATTACAGGCCAGGGAGGTGTTACTATAATTTTGAAATCTATGGTTATGAATTACGTAAAATTATAACCATAGATTTCAAATCATAACCATAGATTGCAAATAATAACCATAGATTTCAAATTATAACCATAGATTTCATAACATAACCATAGATTTCAAATCATAGCAATAGATTTCAAATTATAACAATAGCTTTTTAATCATAACCATAGATTTTGGAACAAAAGATGATTATCCAAAATTATTTGGCGTTGATATACAATAATATTAACGGGATTGACGCGAGCATGATTTAGGTACAAATACCTAAAGACATTTGAATTCCATGACGTTTCGACTGTTCGCCTATGACCAGTCAGGATATAAAGAAAACGTCATTGAATGATTGAGTTAATGCTCGTGAACGGCATTGCCCTCATGACTTTTGCTGTGAAATTGTCAGCATTACTGTTGCTATGGTTCTATTTTTTTTTCTATTATAAATATTCTAGAACATTCTGAATTCAATTGTATGGTTCGGTATTGCGAAAATATGGAATTGAATTAGATATTTTTTTGTAATTTCTTATATTCATAACATTTCGATAGTCTGTAGTGATGTGAACTCTTACTTTTGTGCACCCTTTTGCTTTTTTCTAGCCTCTTCTCGGCTCCCTTTGGTAGCACTGTGTGTTTAATTTTTCCGTTCTGTGTGTATTCAAGTTACCGACATTACTATTATTGTGATAAAACTATCATTACTATGTTAAAAAAATATAATAAGTATATAAGTTCGTAATATTCAGTTAAATATTTTTTATATTACTTACATAGTAAGATATAAATCGTTAATATGTTTGCGACTCGAAAATAATTCCCTAAATTAGTTTAATTAACCTTCACTGTCTCATGAATGAAAAAAAAAAACTCTCAAATTTAAAATAAATCAACTAAAAAAAATTTTTTTTGAAAAGAAATCTTATACCAGATGCTCTATAACTTTTATAACAACAAAAATGTAACCTACTTTTAATAATCTTTATTTTAATTTTTTTGGTTGTTAACGAAATGCCTGAATGTGTCTGAATATCTTTCAATCAAAAAATAATTTGCAAAAACTCTGCAACTTAAACTTAAACTTAAATATTGTCATAAATAGTTTGGATATATCTCTAGGGAAAAATTGTATAGAAAATCTGCCAGACAATCATTTGTCAATGTGTATACAATCTTTTTCCACGTAAATCGAGGTTCAGCTGAGTGGCATTCTAGAATACGGGCAAGGTAGTTATCTCTAAAAGATTGAATAGTGGGTTGCAGAAGTCTGTGTATAATTTGAAACTAAAACACCACACGCCTAAGTGGTAACCGGTAAACACTGGTAATCACCTATGCATTAACTGTAAAACTGTATTTCTTTCTTTCTCTTCCATGTGTAATTGGTGCTTTATAGTATGTTTACCAGAGGTGACGTTATCCATATTTCTTTAATTCGACTTAGGTACTCAAAGCATTATAGATCTTTAGCTATTCACGGACTAATGTACCCCATTGTACATTGATTTTACGACCTTTTTTAGTTGATGATAGAATATTTGGGATAGCAAATTACTCATGTGAGTGAAATGTGATTAATTTTAGATTTTGAGGAGGATGACGACAGTGACGAGCCTATGCCACGACCGCAGCCCCCGCGGCACTATCTACACGATAACAATGTACAGGTGAGAACTCATATTTAAAAAAAAAATATGTAGAAACTATGCTGTCGGATCAGAAGACCAATTCTTCTAAAATACATCTGTTTAAAATTCAGTCTGGATCTAATTTCAATCGCATAAATGTCAGAAACAGTATTCTCACAACATAATTTTCAAGATAGAACATTGACATCTTTATAAAAAAGAAGAAAAAAAACCGCGCGAACTTGCCTACTGCGTACCTATATGTACCCAATCACAATGTTCCGTTCTCTCGATACGTTCACGTTACGAATACTAATACTTCTCTTGCTCGGGGCGCTAAACAAGTTTAAAACACACAATACAATAGAACATGTATTGTTTAAAATACACAATACAATAGAACATGTATTGTTTAAGATACACAATACAATATAACAAAAAAAATATCGTTTTTGACATTTGGGACATTGAGACTAGATCGAGGCTAAATTTTGTACAGATTTTTATTAGGAGAATTGGACTTCTGGATTTGAGAATCATAAATATGTGGTCGGAGTTCATCAGTGAAGTTATTTGGGTTCGATAAACTAAAGTTTAGTTAGATTTATAATTTATATTAGTGAAATCTGTTTTAACTTTGGTTAAATCGGCTAGACATTGAAGCATGCTTGATTATTTTTGGAGTGTTTGTGTTTTTATTTTCTTTTTTTATTAGTTTTTATCTATTGCATTTTAAATTATGTTTTCAGAATATGACACCTAGCGTTGAAACGCATTAATGCTTGAGGTTGGTTTTTTTTTGTGTTTTAAATATTTACTTTATTTCATTTTTTTTTGTTTTTGAGTTTGGTTGCTAAGCTTCTTACAATTTAAATTTTAATCATGCATACTATTTTATTTTATCACGCTTCTAAATCTGACATTTTTGAAAGGTTACGAATAATACAACATACAAATAAAAAAACAATTTAATATAAAATCATGATCTGTTTATGTTAGTTTGTGGGCCCTAAAGACACCTCATACATCTTTAGCAGGGCCCCATGCAATAAAAACTCATCTGTTTATATAACTTAACAATATTCTATATTCCAGGACACCCCACCCCCACTACCGGCGCGCACGGGCCACTATTACCCACGCACATAGCCACCTCAAACCAAACATATGTACTATATAATTCTATATCGTACTCCTTACAATATATATAATGTAGTGACGTCATGCCGTGACGTTATACTTATAGAGATTTGTTATCGTTTGTGAAGTGTAGGTAGAGTGGAGATTGGGTAGTGAAAAGGTGATCATAGGAATAAACAAAACATGCTCCAAATTTCTCAAACATACATACATACATGACATAAATTATATTCACGCCTGTCACTCCCCAGAGGGGTAGGCAGATATGTATTAAAACCCACATTTTGCCAATGAATGTGAGGGGGTCAGCCAACCGTGGCCGTCATCAAAAAAAATTGGTACTGAGATAGTTTAGACTTTGGGACAGGACATGGTATATAAACAATGCTTTTGCTAAAAAAATAAAATTGCTTAAGTATAATCCTGTAATAAAAACGGTAATTATGATTCTCACACTACCCAATGCCAATTCTAATTACTGCAGAAATGAAAAAGATGTTTGACGTATGTATTTTTTTTAAATTATACAATTTATTTTATTATTTTGTAAGCAACGTGATCTAAGAATTCGTCCGTAACAAGCTTTCAAAATGGAATATTTATCTGCATGCGATAGTTTTAGCTTTTTAATTAAGTTTGATATGAGTTAAGGACCTACCAAACCAATTAGATCTAGTATTAGTATGGTTTCTGAACAAGATAATATCTTTGAAAACACAATGTGAAGTCACCTTAAGCTTGGTTCTGCTAGAGTACAAAAAACTTGGCTAAAAAAAAATTAAAAGTAGCCAGAACCACTAGAAATGTTGATGAAATCATTTCAGGCATTTAAAAGTTGTGGTGAAATATAGAAACTGACTTATAAGACCCCAGAAAACATTACACTCCCTTTTTTGAGCAGTCGTGTAATAATAGCGTTAGGTTATTTATGGAAACTAATCCTCGTGTGGATATTTTAACTTCATCATTACTGCGTCTTACATCATTTTCATATAGTTAATAACCTAATTAAGAACAAAACTGTACTATTTGGAATATGTATCATTCTGTCTCACTCTTACAAGAGTAATTGAAAAGAGACGACCTGCCTATTATCATTAAAATGCCGGTAGGACATCGGCATACCATCATTAATTTCTCTTCGTTAAAACAAGAGCATGTCGAAATAAATTTGTTTTGTAAATAGTACTACTGTTAAAAATGAAGAATACGGTCTGCTTGATGTCTAGTCTGAGCTATAAAAATTATATTAGGATGTATTATTTAGGGAGACGGTAATTATATCAGATTTGCACCTCTTTATAACCATGCATAAGTTAAGGTATGCATACATATTATTTGTGGAGTGCGGGTATTTCAAATTAAGCATAAAATATTAAATCTTTATTTGACTCTTCCATATTCAAACGACTGAAAAATATAATTATTTTGTATCAGAGATTATTGGAATATTTCTTTTCTTTGGTAAAAAAATAAGGGAGATCTCTCTTTTAATCTAATCATTTTTATTTTAGTACAAAACTGTTGTATCTCCAAATAATTCTTTTAAAAGTTTTTGAATAAATTTAGTTTGTCATTTTATACTTACAAATTGCTGTACCATTTTAATACGTTTAGAAAGTTCACTTCATCGAATCTAACGTTTTTAGTCGGTTTGAATCCGATATACCCACTTTGGGTATATCGGATTTACACCGACTAAAAGCGCACTGTACTTACGTATTGCTGTACCATCTCACAGAAAATTTGTTTACTTACCTCTGATTTCACCAGGATGATTCACTTTAGATGATTAAAAAAAAGTTCATTCGACTCGCTTTAATTAAATATCCCGCCTCAAAATATAATGTATAATTAGCCTTAACACTAAATATTTGAGTACTAAAAGCGCTTGACTTATACTCCTGCGTGGCGTCTAATTATTTCACACGTATTATTCCTTTTGATTACGCCGTGATGAGAAGGTGGTGGTAAATCAGACTCGAACTTAATTGTACACGTTTACTTGATGAATTATTAATAAAATATACAAAAAGGAAATTGAGATGCTTCGTCATCTGAACCACAAAGCGCAATCCGGTAACGTTTTTTCCGTTGGTGATTGTTATACACCGTTGATTTGTTGCCGATCAAAATATATCAGGCACTTCTAAGCTGCCTGAACATCTTCCCCCTCCTCGAACACTCCAGGGTCTCGAGACATCGCTGCTTATTGGATTAGAGTTGATTATAAAGAGCAGAGATTATGAATCGCTCTGCGCACGATGCCCTTCGATGTGTAGACATCCGCCACTCTAGCTATTCCGTCAGCTCCGGGGTATAATTTGTGAATGCGTGCCATACGCCATTTCATGGGAGGTAGATTATTTTCCTTGATGACTGCCAAATCTCCTTCTTGAAATCCCTTCTGCTGCATTCGCCATTTGTTCCTTTGTTGCAACTCATTTAGATACTCATTTCTCCAGCGTTCCCAGAAGTGTTGTCGCATTTTTTCAAGTAGTTTGTATCGATCCAGCCTGTTCAAGTTTGAATCCAGCAGGTTCTCCGTAGGAAGTGAAGTGAGTGGTCTACCGATCAGGAAGTGCGCAGGAGTCAAGGGATCTAGGTCATTAGGATCTGAGGATAGAGGAGTAAGTGGTCGGGAATTAAGGATGGCTTCAATTTGTGAAAATAAAGTTGATAGCTCTTCAAAGGTTAAGTGTTTGTCACCTAAAATTCGAGTTAGATGGTGTTTTGCCGATTTTACTCCTGCCTCCCAAAGTCCCCCGAAATGGGGAGAGTAAGCTGGGGAAAATTTAAATTGAATTCCCTCACTAGATGCGAAACCAGTTATGTCTTCGTTGTTCAACTTTAGAAAATTTGTTATTTCGTTGTTAGCGCCGACAAAATTTGTGCCATTGTCACAATATAACTGTAAAGGTTTACCTCTGCGAGATATAAAACGACGTAAACATAAAACAAAAACATCAGTGGTCAAGTCGCTAGCTACTTCAAGATGCAAAGCCTTTGTACTGAAGCAAATAAAGAGACACAAATAACATTTTGTTATTTTGCAACCGCGACCCTTGCGATCAGTTATATAGAATGGACCGGCGAAGTCGACACCGCTGACATGGAAAGGCTGATTCGGAATGACTCTGGTTGAAGGTAAGTCTCCCATAAGGGGGTAAAATGATTTGGCTTTCATAAGTTTGCAGAGCTTGCAATTATTGACAGTTCCCCTTGCTAAGATTCTGCCTCGCAACGGCCAGAATTTGTTTCTTAAATTGCTGAGCAACAGTTGAGGCCCGCAATGGAGAAGCTTTATGTGTTGATCTGCAAAAAGTATTTTAGTAAGGTTATGTTTAGTATCCAATAAAACTGGATGCTTCTTCTCATAGGGTTCCTGAGAATTTTGCAGTCTGCCCCCTACACAAAGTATGCCGTCCTCATTTAGGAATGGATTAAGACACAAGATTGGCGATTTTGAAGGTAAGCTTTGTTTATGTTTTAAAATGGTTATTTCATTTAAAAAGCATTCATTTTGATGCTGTTTTATCAAAACATTTAGAGCCTCGTTTAAATCATTAGCATTTAACGGACCTGTTTTTTTGAATTTTATGTTTTTCAAATTGTGTATGAACCTTAAGACATAGGCAGTAGATCTATGCAATAATGTGAACTTGGAATATCTATCAAAGTCTACGACCTCACTAATATTCTTAATAGATGTATTGTTTGAGTTAGAAATGGATTGTAGTGAAGTAGTTTGTAGAATATTATTAGTAGGTAGTGTAGCATTAGTTTTAACATTTTTCTTTTCAGGGAGATCTGGAAGACATTGTAATCCTACATTTTTAGGCCATGTACATGGGTTTTGAGTTAGAAAAGCTGGACCCTCCCACCATATCTTGGTGGCTTGGATGGAGTTAGGATTTACTCCCCTGGATGCCAAATCTGCTGGGTTTTGATCTCCAGGGACGTGTCTCCAAACCCCTGTTGCAGTAAGGTCTTGAATCTCACTCACGCGATTCGAAACAAAGGTTTTCAAATCACATGAGTGAGATGATATCCAGCCCAACACTACCGTTGAGTCAGTCCAGTGAAATACAGACTCAACCTTGCAGCGCAGAGCCTTCAATGCCTTAGCACTTAGACGTGCTGAAAGCAACGCACCACAAAGCTCAAGTCGAGGTATTGTTATTGCCTTCACTGGAGCAACTTTGGTCTTTGCGCAAAGTAGCCTAACTAGGACATGACCGGAACTGTCAGTAGATCTTAGGTATATGGCAGCTGCATAAGCTAATTGCGATGCATCCGAAAATGAATGCAGTTCAATATCTACTGCGTCCTGAACAAGTGTACATCTTGGAATTTGAACTTCTGCTATGGAATTTAAATTGGCAGTAAAACCTGTCCATTCTCTTTGTAATGTATTGTCTACTGCATCATCCCAATTTAGTTTTGATGACCATAACCTCTGTAAGATAATTTTGGGAATGATGGTGCATGGACTAAGTAAGCCTAAGGGATCAAAGAGTTTAGCCGAATCGGACAAGATTGTTCGCTTAGTTATTTGATGATGTAATTCCATTTTGACTGAAAATTGTAGAAAGTCGTTGGACGGGTCCCATTTGAGACCTAGTACGCTTGATTGAGAAGACAAATCAAAGGTTTTAGGTTGAGAAATATCTGAATCATGTTGTAAGACGTACGGTACATTTGTTCGCCACTTCCGTAGCGGAAGGCATGCTGACTTAAGAATGGAAGTCACATAGTCAACTATGCTTCGCAATTCGTCTTCCGTTTCAGCTCCCGAAAGAAAATCGTCTACGTAAAAATCCTCCTTAAGTAATTGTGATATGTTGAGATCCTTACATTCTTTTGATAGTTGCACTAAACACCTTGTACTCAGAAACGGTGCCGAAGCAGTCCCATAAGTTACGGTATTCAGTTGGAATACCTTGATAGGATGTGTTGGCTCATCACGCCATAAAATGAGTTGTAAGTGCCGTTGTTTAGGATCTACCAGTATTTGGCGATACATTTTTTCCACATCTGCTGACACTACAAATCTATGCTGTCTGTATCGCAGCAGAATGGAAAATAAATCGTCTTGCACTACTGGTCCGACGTGTTGTATATCGTTAAATGATATTCCAGTAGTGGTTTTTGAAGACGCGTCAAAAACAACACGAAGTTTTGTGGTTTCACTAGCTTCTCGCATTACTCCGTGATGTGGAAGAAAGCAGCCAAACAATGGCCTAGGTGTCTCGGTCATATGCCCTAAACGCTCGTACTCATGTATAAACTCGTGGTATTGTTGTTTGAGTTGGGGATTTTTATTTAATTTTCTTTCTAACTGTAGCAATCTTTTTTCGGCAATATTGTAAGAATCACCCAAGTTTTCAATAGGATCCTTAAGTGGAATTTGAACACAAAATCTACCATCGTCTTCTCGACGAGTGGTATCGGTAAACAATTTTTCACAATAGTTCTTTGTGTCGTATTCGATATTAGATGGTACCTCCTCAAGTTCCCAAAACTTGCTTAATTGCTGACTAATCGCCTTCGAGAAATGGCAATGAACCCTTGAAGTTTGTGTATTAGAGTAGCCTATCGCAGTAGGACCGGCCACTATCCATCCTAACTGTGATTCTTGTAATATGGGCCTTTGTGGTCCTAAGGTTATTCTACCCGGTGCCAAAAGGTCCCAAAATATATCTGCACCCAACAAAAGATCTATATCAGCTGATTGATAGAACTTTGGGTCAGCTAGTTGGATATAACTAGGAATACCTAACTCTTGGACAGTCAAGGTAACCTGTGGTAACTTGTCAGTGATATAAGGTAAGATAAAGCACTTAGTCATTATGTTGAATGAGTTGTGTATTGAATGAAGTTGTAAATTGCAGTGCTCTGTGACCTTGAATGACGTATTGCCTATGCCGGATACGCACAAACTATCTTTCTTTCGTTGAGAACCAATTTGCCTTTGAGCTCTGTCAGTGATGTATGATGATTGGCTACCACAATCCATCAAGGCTCTGAGAGTGTACGTTTGGTTGTTGTTTGTGACCTTCACCAATGCCGTAGAGAGAAGTGCATGACCGGTGGAGGTTGCAGACATGGATACCGAAGGAGAAGAACCAGATGGCGTAGATTCAATTTCAGAGCTAGGCAAGTTGATTTGATCTGTATTAGTACTTCCGTCATTAACCTGATCAATGTGTGTAGGTTTAGAAGAATTTGGTTTATGAATTAATGTGTTGTGTTTCTTATGACAAATTCTGCAACCACCCAGTCTACAATGGAAGGCCTGGTGGCCGCTCCGAAAGCAATTAGTACATAATTTTAAAAGTGTAAGTTTAGAAATTCGGTCTGCGACTGGCATTGATTTAAACATCGAACATTCATACAACTTATGATTTTGTTTGCAGATGGGACACTGTTTACCTAGTGAAGGTGAGCTAACATCTGAACTATGAAATGTTTTTGTATTAGGAAGGCTGTGACGTTTTTCAACTTTATTATGAGAAATTTTACTAACACTAACGGTTTCTAATAGTGTAGCTCGTTGTCGAAGGAACAAATAAAAATCCTCCAATGAAGGAGAATCCTTACAGCTTCGAAATTCTTCCCATGTTCTAGCAGTTACATTGTCCAACTTCGCCGAAGCCATATAAATTATAAGCGTATCCCATTTGTCCGTTGGTTCACCCAGAGAATTCAACGCATTTAAGTTTTTAGACAACAGGTCGATTAAGTTACGAATACCAGTGTGCGATTCCTTGATTAATGGTTCAATGGAAAACAAACACTTTAAATGCTCATTGATCAAAAGACGTTTATTATCATATCGCTCACAAAGCAAATCCCACGCTATTTTATAGTTGTCTGATGACACTGTAACGGAATTGATAACAGACATAGCCGGACCGTCTAAATAGGCCTTTAAATAATGAAATTTGTTAATATTATCTATATTTTCATTTTGATGTATCAAGGATAAATAGGTGTCTCTAAATGAAAGCCAGTTGTTTGGATTTCCATTGAATGACGGAATTTTTAACGGTGGCAATTTGACATTATTACATTTAGAGCTAGTATTAGACGCAGATTCCACCCTTTGTTGGTTTTCAAAGAATTCTAACAACGACTGACCTCGTGCTATAAGATTGAAAAACGTATTTTCAGTCGTTTCGCGTTCTTGCATTTGTTTGGTAGTGTCATCGTCCAACATTTCGATTTGTGATTGAATGTCCTCAAAGTTACACGATAGATCACGCATCTTATTACATCGCAGACGCAGTTCGTTTATGATAACCGCACTTGTTTCTTTACAGTCTAGTAAAGGTGACAAATATTTTTCAAATAATGTCAATCGACACCTTATTTGTCCCCTTTGTTTGACAAGATCTTTTAGTTCAGTCATTTTGACGGCGTAACAAGCACTGAACAACGATAACCTTTACAGTATAAAGTAACAACACAACATTAATTATAACAATAAACGATTAATACGTTACGTTTACGCTGAGTCTCGTAAGCGAGCGAAGATAACAAACTGGTTTCGCAGCCGGCCGGCATTCATGGACACAGCGCGATGCTTGTTCAATGATTTCTGCTCGTATATTTTGCTGTTATAAACCTGGAATAGTCGGCAGTTATGTTTTAGGATAGTAATTACCTATTCCTTTTAAGATGAGAACATCTTTTGGCACTTTGATGTTTAATTAATTCAAGATGTACTTGTCACTGTACGACACTGTGTTGCACTGTGTGACACAGAATTGAAATAAATGAAAATTAAGTGTAAATATTTTTACTAGTGTGGATATTTACGTCTTAATGTTACAACAAAACACCATATAAAAGATTTAAATTGATCAAAATGATGTAATTTAAAGTAAAAAGGGTGATTATTTTTTAAAGTTCTATCGTGTGGGTGGTTTAAATCGCACGAGTAGATGACTTGTATTTACGCAAATTAAAGAAGAAAGGATTGATTTATAGAAAAGATCATTAACGCACTTCCCTCGGAATGATGGCTGCAGCTGGATACTGGCGAAATCCTTCAGGATGAGTCCGTCTTCTAACGATGTTTAATCCCAAAATCTTCGTTGACTGACTTTGTCGATAGGACTTGCTCGTCGAAACAAAATCACGTCGGGGTCACCAATTTGATTACGCCGTGATGAGAAGGTGGTGGTAAATCAGACTCGAACTTAATTGTACACGTTTACTTGATGAATTATTAATAAAATATACAAAAAGGAAATTGAGATGCTTCGTCATCTGAACCACAAAGCGCAATCCGGTAACGTTTTTTCCGTTGGTGATTGTTATACACCGTTGATTTGTTGCCGATCAAAATATATCAGGCACTTCTAAGCTGCCTGAACACCTTTCCTGTCTTCCAAGTGTCAATTCCTTCCAATATAACGTACAAATATGTCAATTGATACGTCTACTACTTTTATTTATATTATTTTTATCTTTCTGTAAAGTATAACAGTAATCGAAATTCCCGATAAGCCCTCTAGCTCTGGTAAATTATTTCTGTTGGAGTTGTGTTATGAACAGTTGAAAAAAATAATTTTCTGTGCAACGTCAACATCACAATTTTACCATAGACTAAAATTTTCATTACCGATTTTTTTAAATCAATTTTTAGTAAAACTCCTACAGTCATCATCGTCTTTGTGATTCTTCGAGCTTCAATTCAGTACCTATCTCTTTATTAGAGATGCAACGGATAGTTGTTTGGCCGGATACCGGATACCGGATATTCGGCCCGATCACCGGCCGAATATCCGGTATCCGGCTGCCGAATATTCGGCCGGCCTAACGATACCTACATTTTAGTTTGGCGGCGCAGGCGCGTCGCCGCGTCGTGCAGGTTTCAACCTGTTACGTATTGTAGGTTCGCGCGGACCGTTTTCTAGGCAAGGAACGTGTTTTATTAGGCCAGTGTACGGAACTATTTCGTATGCAGTACACGTGCACCCGCCTATTTTGTTGAATAGATAAGTTTTTTTGTGTTTAATGTATATAGTAGTGTATACGTAATTGTGAACTCGTACTTCATTCTGTGTTTATTTATTTGTTGTTGTTTTCTTGTATACTAACCATTTTTCAAAGTTAAATACCAAACAGAATCACTATTCGGTATCCGGCCGGATAGTGCGCAACTATCCGGTATTCGGCCGGATAGTAAAATAATGGCCGAATAGGCCGTATACCGGATAGCAACCGAATATCCGTTGCATCTCTACTCTTTATTTTAAATATAATTTACAAGACTAGCCAATTTCTTCTTTTCGGAATATTCCAATCTTTCAACGATTTTATTATTTTAATTATTATTTAATTGCTCATACATCACTTATTAAGACTGATTCGTACATTGAATGTCTCACCGAATGTGAAAACCAAATTCGCTACGAACCAAAATGTATATTTTTATTATAAGCAATTTTCTGGCAGCTTCGTCTTATTTTTTATGTTTAGTTTTATACTAAGTACAGGTTGATTTTAAGGTCAAATTTTGAAATAAAATAACTATGTTTAGCCGTCTCTTTAAAGTCATTTACGAAGAAGATACAATAAGATATGATCTCTGCCTACTCCAATTAGAAATAAACGTGGCTATGTGTAGCTTTAAAAATTAGAGCACTAGAAAATCATTACGTATGTTACAGGTATGGAAATTAACCAAACATTTTAATATGGCTGAAATAATACTTTGCCGCTGAAAATCCGTCTATTGGGTTTACTGAAGTACTTAAAGCGAGTGGATGAAATTGCTTGAATCAAATGCTCCCTTGATGGTAGGTCATACCGGTGATGAAATCTTGCCAGTATCACCTCATTAAATTTTAGGACCTAATGTATAACCTTTTTTAATCATTTTTGACCTCAATATCAACTTGTACTGCCCCTAAGTTTTATAAACATCGATATTTTTTTATTTACCTTGTCAGTCATAATAACTTAGTTTATAATTTTACAAACATTACTAATTGCTCATTGAAAACATTCTTTAAAAACCCGAAAAATAAGCCTGACATTGGTTATTTTAGGGTTTAATCTTAAAAATTAGACTAAAAGTTTGCATATCATTGTACTTTTTTTGACATCGCAACAATATTGACAAAAAAATGCATAATGAATACATGAAAATATATTGAGTTGATAAAATGAGTGAATGATATATTCATTCATATTAAGTAATAGACAGCCAAATTTTTTTTATTGTCAATATTATTGAAGGTGTGCGGTTAGCCTTAAGGTCTACTTAATTAATTTGTGCAATATTGTTATAAACGCGAATGAAATCTTGCCGGATTATTTACTTCGTCTAATTAATAAGTTTTGTTAGATCTGTTACTTTAAGAAAAAATCGGCATTGCTTTTTAATTTTTTAAATGTCAATCCAAAGCATATTATTAGATTTTATGAATTAAAGATAAGTGATCATGTACTTACAAAAGAAAGAAAGAAAATGATTTTTATGTCATGTCAGAGGTAAAATTCGTCAACAGGTGTGTTGAAAATAATTTTTATAATTTAAAATTATGATATTCAATATAATTAAACTTTGAAAAAAAAAACTAAAACTTAAAGCACATTTTTGCGAATTTTAGCCGATTCTCAAACATCTTTTCATCCCGTTTAACCCTGTTTCTTACTGTTTTACCCAAATATGGTCATCGTAGGTGTATTAACATTGTATAAGTCATAATTTCCAAACATTATGTTCTTAGAGTAAGATCCCCGTATCCTTCCCCTATTATAAAAACGTGATAATTAAATCTAACAGGAATACTATATTGTGACAGTTTATAATAGTATTGAATGGCTTGTAACATCAGTACTTTCTTTATAACTACCAAAGCTATACGGTAATAAATTTTACTGTATCAGTTAATAGAAATGTATTACCGAAATTGTCATTTTTTAAGTCCTCAATATTTAACTATCCTTTATATAATTCATATGATATATTCATTGAAGCAAAAGTTCTGGAATGCGACCGCGTACGGGCAAACGTAGCGTAGGACGCCCAACGGCCAGGTGCTGGATGCGGGCTGCTTTAGATCGATAATTCTGGAAGTCTATGGGAGAGGTCTATGTTCAGCAGTGGACTGTGTGCGGCTGATATGATTACGATGATGATGAATAGGTATGATATATTATGTTTTTATATGACGTAACCGTAAATACGGCAATTTTGCACATTCATTATCATCATCATCATATTGGCCGCATTTAATCCACTGCTGAACATAGGCCTCTCCTATGGACTTCCAGATTATATGGAGATCCAGCCGCCCGCATCCAGCGCTTCCCGGCCACCTTGATACGGAAGCAAATTTACTGGCGTGGCTAACGTGGCTCTGGTACACTCGACATTGGCGTGTCGCCATTAATAATTTTATATAACATTTTACTTGACATTGGCGAGCTGTGGCGATTTGCTGCACAGGCCATTTTGAAGAAGCAGGCCACGGCGGCGGCGCGCATCGTAGGACGATGCGCGCCTCCCCACACCGGGGTTGAGTCGGGGACGGCGTGGTCCCCACCTCCCGAGGAGGGCCAGACCGAAAGGGATGGCCCTGGGTCAGCCGGGGTGCGAGGGATATGTCGCAAGACAACCTCACCTTCGGCCTAGCACCACGACCCACAGACGGCGTGCGGTTTAGTCGGTTCGAGTCCGACATAACCCACCCCTCCGGCTCCGGAGGGGCGGGTATCCGTGGGGATTTCCCGCACGTAAAAAAAAAAAAAAAAAAAAAAAGGCCATTTTGAAGAACTTGAAGTTGAGGTCGTCCTTCCACCTGACCGTTGGGCATCCTACCTTTTCAGAACTTTTTTGCTCTATCGGCTATCTGTTTTGCGCGCTATGTGTCCCGCCCTCTGCCACTTCAACGAGCTAATTTTGCACATTAGAGGATGTTTTTTGAAGAATTTTTAACTATTGAAATTGTTTGAACCTTGGGAAATCATAGTCTGTCTTCTAGAAAAAATTAAGTAAAAAGTCTTGGAAAACCCATCCTAATTAAAGTACTGGTGATATTGTGCAATTCAATGAACACAAAATGTAAATGAAATATTCAAACTAAAGTACATAACAATCTTTTATACTATACGTACTTATAGATTATATAATAGAATAGCTATGTAGTTGTATGTTACCGTGTTAATATATAATATATTATTTCCTGTAACAAATACAGACAACAGAAATATATACACGATTTGTGGATATGTCTTTTGTAAAATACATACTGTATGGACTTAGTTGAAATGGTTAGACTAATGTATGATACATAAGAATAAGCTTTTTAAACTATTGCGTAACAATCTAGTTATTTTCTACAATATAATAAAGTTTTATAAAAAATAAAAAACTTCCTTTCAAATTTACAAATCGTGTGTACATTTTGTCGTCTATAATCTTATATAACTGTATCTATTTATAGGAAAAAGCACAAAACTTCATAAAATAACACTCGTTTTCCATATATCGTGATTGTCGTTTTTTATATAAAAATCTTCCATTTTTTATCAATGTTGTATACGTTAGAACACAAAATTCATTATGTACAATGTATATGTATATTATTATTAACAGAATAATCGAGTGTTTTTGTATAAAAGTTGTTTCGGACTGAATACGAAAGGTGGTCTTGCTTTGTAAGTGTTGTTCAAATGATATGACAACCTGACTCTTTTATACGTTTGGGCTGACGAGTGTATCTCCAAACTAAATACCACTGTTTCCCATACTGCTGAACTTTATAATAGTTGAGCAGTTAACAATTCATATCATAAATAAACTAACTAACATGATTTACTTACTTTTTATGTATTTAAAAATGAAGTTCTAACGTCTTTAAATTAATATAATTATTTAAACCAACTAAATTACTGCACTACATTTAAAGTGCCAGAGTCTAGTATACTTACGATTATGTTCAGAGATACCTCGAAATGCCTCTATGATTCATGGCCTATGGTAATTTAAGTTACACAAATATATCCCTCTAATGTCCTATTTTGAGAGTGTACATTATTTTGAGAGCATACATCTATTCCCATTTTGAGAGCGTATAAAGGTTGTGACGTCAACGAATGGCTTAAATTTGGAGAGTTTATGCATCGTGATTGTATAGTGTTTATTATTGGACAAAGTGAGACTGTCTTTCATGAGGCTTGTATGTACTTACACGTGATATTGTATGAACCTTATCGTTGCAATTGTAAACATTCCATTGCTTGTGAAACACGTTTTTTATTTTTTGGAAATACCTTTCTCCCTAAAACAATTGCTCCTTGAAGGAGAATTTAATGCTGAGTTACCTATATCTGCTTAGTGCTTAAGGAACCAGCCTTACAATCAAGAGGTCTCAGGTTCGAATTCTCGCCAGACATGCATCCACCCCTATCTTACACAAGCAGATAGGTATTCTTTAAAAAAAAAGTGTAAACTAACAGTTGCTTAAGCTTGGCCTCGTATATATAAGCATGTAAACCTGTACAGCTATTTTTTTGGCTGTATGTACAGTCGACAAAGGATATTAGTGTACACCTTTGCATACAACTTTTTATGAAAATGGTGTACACTTATATCCTTTGTTGATGTACTGTACATACTTACCTATTTGAACTTAGGTACATAGGATCTGGGGATAAAGAAAATACTGTAACACAAATTACTATTTTTTATTTTTAAGTAACAAAAATTCTCATACATTCTCACACAATATTCACTTATGCCTACATTTTATCAGCGTTTTAGAAATACCTATCAGGCTAAGACAAATTCACAGTTTCTATATCTAAGTACCTAGGTACTAATTTAATAAATGGCACAAATTATAGGCTGATTATAGCCAATGCAAAGGTTGGACCCATTCAGATGTCGCTGGAGAGTGGAAATTCAAAACGTTCATAAATCGTCATTACAAGCGATCTAACATCAACACACGTCTTCTGCCAGGTACATCACTGTTCAGCGAAAAAAATAGTTATTGGATTTTTTCAATTTTATCCACCCAAAACTTGGCCACAGCACACACCTCGAAGATGAAGAAGCGAATGAAATCCAACCTTTATAAAATACCTAAATTCGATTTATAAAAATATAGCCTTCGTCTATTCGGCGTTTATCCAAATTACGTTTGTAGACCGGTACCTATACATTTCAATAATAGTAGATTATGGTACAAGTGTGTAAAGTTGGTTATTACAGCTGAGGCGCCATTGAGACCCAAGCCTTTAGGTGAGAGTCTTAAGAGAGCCGAGGACGGTAATCATCAATACACATGTATCATACTATGTTTTTCAACACTCTTGTGAATGAAATTATACTAAAATAGATATTTACCCTTGTAGTTTTCAGGTAGTAAACTTTCTATAACGTTAATGGCTTCACATCAATCACATCATATATCGACGTTGTACAACATAAATCATTTTCTACATAACTAGTACTTGTAGACATTTTAATTAATAAATAAGTATAATTTCAAAAGTGAAAACGGGTGAGGATTTTTTTCGCAATAGTGGTAATTAATTTGTTTTTCAATGCGCCCGCATCTCGATCGGGCATAGACTACAAATGGGGCATTAAAAGTTTTTACAGAGAAAGCAAAAGTTATTACTTATTTGAGTCACAGTTTTGCTTTTTAAACACGTACAAGTTGAAATTATTTATTAAAATACGAAGTTGCATGAAATGAGCAAGTAATAGGTAGGTATATTAATTTATATTTATTATTGAACACGACCTTTATTGTTCATGTTGTGTATTTTTAAACAAAGTAATTCAACCAAAAAATCTATAACTCGTATTTTATAGCGTTGAAAAGTCAGTTTGATAACAGGTGCCATTATGTGCTAGTTTGCGGTAAAATTAGAGCCACTTCATGAGCAAGAGTGTTGAAAATATATTTAACATCATCAAAAAAGTTCTAATTACATAGATAACTACAACATAATTATTTTACTTTTTATGAGAATTATACACATTTACACACGAAAAAGAAGATATGTATACACCTTTCATATAAAATTGTATGTGAAGGTGTATACCTACCCCTAGCACGGAAGACTATGGTAATCGTATCGTAACGTATCAAGAGAACGGAGCATTGTGATTGGCCACCTGCCTACTGTGTGTGAAGGCGGCCAATAGCAATGCTCCGTTCCCTCCATACGTTTACGATACGATTATTATAGCTTTTCGTGCTAGGATTACGGAACTCCTTTGCTGACTGTACCTACCCACCCTTTATCCAAGCTCCGTATTCTAGGAACGTTCATTTTAGTTTTCAGTTAATCAATTCGAATCAAAAAAATTGGATTCGAAATTCTAATCTTTAATAAATTAAGTGTTATTTATAATCTTAATAACTATCTAATAATAAAAGCCTCATTCACTGGCTATTTGCCTAAGATTCTCTACTTCTCAACAACAGCAAGATATTCGTACACATTTAAGATAATAATACACATCAGTTCACTTCAATCTAATCATCTTTCTTCTCACATAAATTATATACATTAAAAAAGCTAACTTAACTCAAGTATCTACTTAAGCAAATAGTTTCTTTTAGACAATAAAAAAAAATCAGTAAAAAAAAGTCAGATCTATTTTATTCCGTGTATAAAGCGCGAGCAAATGCACATGAACAATACAAAAATAAATGTGTTGCCAAAGTTTAAAATGAATGAACTACAGTTTTTAGAAGAGCAATTCAAAATGAATTAGAATTCTGTTAGTATCGCTAAAACTCGAAAAAGGCTGAACCGATTCGGTTAATTTAAGTCTTGAAATATTTGTGGATGTCCAGCAGGACTAACATGCGCGCGTCGTCAAATATCTCGAATCGAGATGAGATATCATCTCGAGTCTTCTCGAGCGAAGTAACGCCGACATATTTTGTCGCGTCAAACTTTTTCAATTGTTGTCTATGGCATACACATTTTTTAAACATTTATCCGATAAAATCGGCCCGATACGGCCATTTGCTCGAAAGCACAGACTAGTTAGGGATGCTAGGTATGAAAAAAAGAGAAAAAATAGTGCAAACAATTTTCGACCTTATTGACATGACATGCTATCGAATTTTTTTTCTTATATTCGTGATCAGCGTTATCAATTAATGCGAAAAGACACGTAACAAAGAAAATGTCATTAAGGTCGAAAATGGCTTGCAGTCGATGTTTTAGTCCAAAATGAACCGAGCACAAAAATGTTTACACGAGATAACTTCCCGTCGACCAAATGAAAGACGGTAGACAAAACATTTTAATTTAAAAAAGAGAAAAAATAGTGCAAACAATTTTCGACCTTATTGACATGACATGCTATCGATTTTTTTTCTTATATTCGTGATCAGCGTCATCAATTAACGCGAAAAGACACGTAACAAAGGAAATGTCATTAAGGTCGAAAATTGCTTGCAGTCGCACAAAGGTACTAAATTTTGATCCAAAATGAACCGAGCACAAGAAAAGTTTACTCGAGATAACTTCTCGTCGACCAAATGAAGGACGAGAGACAAAACATTTTAAATGTCAAAATTCGAGTAAATAAGGGCACGTATGTTACAATTTGCAGACACTAAGTAGAGATGATTTCTCGAAGTCGAGTTATGTCGACATCTGACAGATCGCCATGAAATTTGCCAAGTTACCAACAGTCGATATCGACATAAAACGGCAAAATGACTCGAGATAGCTATCTCGTGGCGCGCATGTTAGCCCTTCATGCTACCAACAGTCGACATATCAACATAAAACGGCAAAATGCCTCGAGATAGCTATCTCGTGGCGCGCATGTTAGCCCTGCAGGGAAGGTTTAAACGATGAGAAAGTATGGGAAATTGCAACTTTTTTATATTGATTCTGAGGCGGTACGAAGTTTGCCGGGTCAGCTAGTATAAAATATGTCTCGACTTGATTCACTGTCAAAATCAAATTAGCTGTCAAAAACGGTATTCTCGTAATACAATTTTCATCATGATCGTTTTTAACATTAGATTGAGACTAGTTGCGAGACTCACTTTTATTACATTTAGAAGATGCCTGCAATCCAGCCGGCTTAGTCTTACTTACAATAAGAAGTTAAGTATTTACCCGAGCTCGTACTCATTCATTCTTAAACGTATGGTGGGCCAGAACTTCAAAATATTATCTACTTAATTTGAATGTGAGTAAATATTAAATATTTCTTCCTTGATTTCGGTAATTTTTTTATTGATCTTATATTCTTGATTATATGTCTATAGAAAAGAATATACCAAAAAAAGGTTGAAAATTATACTCCACCATTGTTTATTTTTTCTACGCCCTAGAATGTTGTAGAAAGTAATATTTTTATTCTAGGATATTAATGAGCTGATGATTTCCCTAAATAGTTCATAATAGGGAAAAAATAACCTCCCATCTATCTCACTCATATCCCACCTCTGCTAGTGACCTATCAGAGTGAGTTATATGAATGAAAATTTAATAGCATTATAAACTCTATGGTTAAATCTCCTATGGAGCAGTCTCTAAACTCATACAAAAGAAAAACACCAAAACGTGATGAGCTCGCTTTAAACTAGAACTAACAGAGCAATAACTACATTAGATTAAGATCGGAAAGAGTAAATATCGTAATGAGATATTCTCATCCCGTTACCCCCAAGACGAATGTACCTAAATAGGCGAATTTCGATTATCCTAGACGTCGCCATGTATGTAGGTCAATTGGTTAGGCTCTCGATTCTCCTAAAGCAAAACCACTGTTATATACTGCAAAAACAAATTTAAACCGTCCAAAACGAGATGAAAAAGTACAAAATGAAAAGGGTTTCATTACACTTCTTTTCATTCATTCTACATTACGTTTCGCAGTTCCCTTGGTATGTCAGTGGTTTTGCTTTAGAAGAATCCTAGAGCTTTCCCCCTGGTTCGGTGGCGCGATCAGCACCTCCCCCTACCTGGGGCCAGATGGGAACACCGTGGTGCCCACATCTGAAGGTATAAGATAAGATAATATTTATTGGTTTAATATTTCATCATCTTCAATTACATAACAAATGTACTGCGCACGGGTGCTTCGGTAGGTATCTATGGCGCATCCACCGGGAGACAACACCGCAGTGCCAGCACTGCGAGGATCCTGGCGAAGACACGGCGCTCCACACGTTAGTGGAGTGCCCTGCGTGGGCGAGTCAACGCCGGGATCTCGTTGCGGTCCTGGGCGTGGACGTTCTTTCTTTGGAGACCATGGTGAGGGCCGTGGTCTCCGACGGGAGCAAATGGCACGCCGCCGCCTCTTTCTGCGAGCAGGTAATGCGCGCGAAAGAGGCGGCGGAGAGGGAGCGGGGGAGAACCCTGCCCCCTGAGTTCCGCAGTCTGCGGCGTGGACGCCGCAGACTCGTCTACGCCCGGGACTACCGACCTCCATGATCGGGGCCTGAGGACGGCAGTTGGCCGACTCGCCTTCCTTACAGAAGCAGGCCGTGGCGGAGGCGTGTCGTGTGTGTCCTACACACGCTTGCCAACTCACCGACGCGGGACATAACCCGAACCCACCAGGCGAGGCCGCGGTGGCGGCCAATATCCGCCGGCAACCCTGGGGTTATCCTTTCGAGGGCTTACCCGGGGTGCCCGGCAATGGATACTTGGGAAGGACACCGTGTGGTTTTAGTCGGTCCGATTCCGACACGCCCACCCCATCGTCGGCACCGATGGGGTGAAACCCGTGGGGGTTTCCACACGTTAAAAAAAAAAAAGCTAAAACAAAAATCAGTACCTACCTACATTTGAACGTTGACAGCTGTACTAGTTAAAACTGTGTGACAGCTGTCAGCGCCTTCAAAAAGGCATCACCAAACCGAAAATGGCCCTGGGTCAGCCGGGGTATGAGAGATATGCCAATGGCTATCTCACTTACGGCAACTGATGACTCAAGACGCCGTGCGGCTTTAGTCGGTTCGAGTCCGAGCAGCCCATCTAGACAAGTGGCAATTCGCTAGCCGGCGTTTGAAGGAGTAGAATGAGGAATATGGGATTTGACGTATTTGACATGCGTTAACGACTGTCATAAACGTCAAATTCCATATTTTCGTCATTCTACTCCACCAAACGCCGGCTAGCGAATTGCCACTTGTCTAGAGTGGCAGAGCGGTATATGACGAGATTTCTACACTATAAAAAGAGCATTCGTCTCGTAAGGGACTGGTTGTGGGATTAACTCCCATCTTGAATATTTACCTTTTCCGATCCAAATAAGAAAAGTTAGTATAAGTACTTACTTTTTCATTGTTACCTACAAAGCTATAACATCTACAATTTGGTAACATCAGCCTCACAATCTATCTCTTTACTCTTACTACTCTTACCTCCGATCTCCGCGTAGATTTCATCCAGGGTCCGCATCTTCGTCTCCGGAACTACTAACACTATGTACACGGTACTGACAAGGCAGACGGCTGCGAATAGCCAGAACACGAAGTAGAGGCCTACTGAGCTCGCGATTGGCTGGAACACTCGAAGTTCGATGGAGACTAGACCACAAGCGATTGCGATGACTATGGATGTCACTGTGCCACGTACCTGTGCATGGATCTTAAATAAGTATGGTATAATTAAATCACAATCAAACAGCAATAGGACAATCAAACAGCAATAGGAATCTCAACTGAGGTAGATTGCAGCCTCGATTCAGATGCCCGTTACTGTTGTAGACTGTGATGCTCTTTACCTAGATACTGTAGGTAATTGAAAGTGAACTATTGATCCAGATTGAATATTTCATCGATATTAACCATTTAAGCCTTATTTTTTTATAGGACACTACAATTTGACTAAGGCGGACCTTGAGCTCCGAGGGCGTCTCGGCCTCGGATGCTATCAGGATAACGACTATGTCGATGATGATGAGTTCAATTTGACTTCACCTCGCCATGGTAAGCTGAAGGCAAAGTCTCAGGAAAGAGGGTCACCATTACATACAAGTACCATATTAACAATGGTGGCACTAAGCTTGACGGCCTCATCAAAAGAGGATTGTAGCACCCCGTGACACCCACCGGTCCCACTGGTGTTGCGACCACAATCTCCCTGCCCGGCTATGCACTTGCTGACCCCTGAACTCAATCCAACCGAGATTGGATTACTATGGAGGGTATTTCGCAATCTTGCACGGACTCCGCCGAAATTTGTGACAAAAACCCTTACATCCTGATAACCATTTCACTGTATTTACTATTTTACCCCATTTACCATTTCACCTTAGGATTATCCATAGGATCTTTTTCATTCACATTTTTACCATTTAATTCATGTAAGCCACAATGACCCTAAGATTCGACTGCAAACCCGATTCGCTATGTAACCCACATTCACCCATTTATTTTTAAACACTTTCTGTGATCCAATCTACAAATTTTCAAACATAAAAATTTTGCTAGGGCCCAGTAAATTTTGTATAAAGTCGTAATATTTTCTTAAGTCTATATAATAACTAGCTGTTGCCCGCGGCTCCGCCCGCGTGGATGTCGATTATCGCTTAGTGTTATGTCAACGCTATTTTTCTAAAATAAAAGTAGCCTACTTTACTCCTTATTACATCAGCTATCAGAAGTCCCGTCAAAATCGGTCCATTTTAGAGATTAGCCGGAACAGGCCGGAACAAACAGACAGACAGACAAAAATTGTAAAAAAATTGTATGGTGTATGTACCGTATTATATTCATACGCATGTAGTAAAAAACGGTTATTTCAAATTTACAAACAGACACTCCAATTTTATGTATATGTATAGATGTATAGATTACCTGGAACGAGAACATCTCGGTCATTATAACGAAGGGTACAGGTTGTAAGCCGGCGGCGTCACAGTATATGCAGAGGCACAGCGCGACGACCGGGATCCATGACGAGCCTGTGGACTCGTCCCCATGGGCGAAGAACCACGCGCCTAGGGCCGTCATCGCAATACCGGACACGAGGCATGTCATGCCGAGGAGAGGCTGTAAGTTACGGATTTTCATTTAACTTAACTAATCAGTCGTTCAATTAACTGCCTAGGCTGGTAACTAAACGGCGCCGTTCAATTAACGGCCTGAATAATATTCAGCCGTAATTTTTACAACATTTAATAGACTGGCTGGTTAATGCTTAGGCTATTCGTAAAATGGAGGCACCACTCCGAAATAAGACAGAAAATTACATATACATATATACTCACACCTATAAATCCCCGAGGGGGTAGGCAGAGGTGAGTTCTATAATACACCAATATATTTATATATTGTAAAAAATTGTGGACCATTTTATGAATTTCTTTTTCAATTTCATCCCAAAAAAATACTATGGCAGTCGGCGTACATATCAATTACTGAAATAATTTGTGCGTTTATTGAGCTTTATTAAAATTCGGAATTTTTATTTTTGAAATGTTATCATCATCATCTTCATCAGGCTATATTAGTCCACAGCTGGACATAGCCCTCCCCCAATGAGCGCCATAGCGCCCTGTCTTCTTCTTATATAAGGGTCCACAATTATTCATTTAAAGAGTTTTTAATTTTTATTAATATTTTATGTGTTAGTAAATTTATCACCTACGAAAATAAATTAGGTAGAACGATTCCCACTCGGTTAAAACTTTTTTTAAATTTACACTTGAAGGCTTAATTCTGAGTTAATACAGAAAAAAACTCAAAAGTCAATTATTTCGAAAACTATTGATTTTCGCCCAAACACATGGGGGATCAAAATTGTAGCTTTTTGAGTCCTCTAATACCCCCTGACTGGAATATGATACGTCGAGTTACCAGAGTGGCAATTCGCTAGCCGGCGTTTGGTGGAATAGAATGACGAATGTATGGGATTTGACGTAAATGACAATCGTTAACGCATGCCAAATACGTCAAATCCTATACATTCGTCATTTTATTCCATATAACGCTTGCTAGCGAATTGCTACTTGTCTAGAGGGGCAGCCCCTCTAGACAAGTGTCAATTCGCCAGCTGGCGTTTGGTAGAATAGAATGACGAATATATGGGATTTGACGTATATGACAGTCGTTAACGCATGTCAAATACGTCAAATCCAATACATTCGTCATTCTATTCCATCAAACGCCGGTAAGCGAATTGCCGCTTGTCTAGAGGGGCAGTATAGATACAGTATATAGAATAGCATTCTCCTACCACCACACCGTTACTCACCTTTCTCCCAGTCCTTTCCACTAGTCCACTTGCCGTAAACGAGCCAACTATTTGCACCACACCCAGCACAGCCGCTTGCTGGTTGGCGGTGAGCACCCACTCGCCGTTACTGGCCTTGCTAAAGATGTGTGACGCGTAGTGTAGCACTACAAGACAGCCACACAGCTCTCGCGCCACAATGATGGTGAGCGTGATGCGGAAAGCGCGGAATGTGCTGCGGTCGGTAACTGAAATGGAGAATAGTTACTTCATTACCTGATTATTTTAATAGACTAGCTTTTAAGCTCCCCACACCGGGGTTGAGTCGGGGACCGCGTGGTCCCCCCCTTTCCGAGGAGGGCCAGACCGAGAGGGATGGCCCTGGGTCAGCCGGGGTGCGAGGGATATGTCGCATGACAACCTCACCTTCGGCCTAGCACTACGACCCAGAGACGGCGTGCGGTTTAGTCGGTTCGAGTCCGACATAACCTCCCCCTCCGGCTCCGGAGGGGTGGGTATCCGTGGGGATTTCCCGCACGTAAAAAAAAAACTAGCTTTTACGCGTGAATGTTTGTGGATGCCTGCGAGGCTGCCCATTTTATTTTTGTTATTGTGTAGATTTTTTTTTTCTCCTTGTCATTCTATATCTCGAAGATTTATGTTTGAATAAAATATTTTCTTACTTTCTTTCTATAACATCGGTTATCGTTATAAATTGTAGCTTATGTGTTATTCTGATGTATAAGCTATATTATTGTAAAGTTTCATTAAAATTCATTAGAGTAACAAACACCCATACTTACAAACTTTCGCGGTTATAATATTAATAAGATTCTCTGATTGATTGGGTGCACAGGGCCCTACTAGTATGTTTGGTCTAGGTCAGGCAGTAGACGACAGTGGCGAAGAAGCAGACTCCGATTCCTTCCTGCTTGCTTTGCCAAGGGAAGCCATGGTAGAGATGTTTAAAAATTCAATACATAGGTATTTAAATATATTTTTTATACCACTGAGGTGGCAGACAAGCCCACGGTCCACATAATGGTAAGTGGTTACAGTGGGCGTGTGCAACACACGTGGAGACACACTCGTGCTGCCGAACCTGTAAACACCGAAAGTTTCTGTTCCGTCAGAGTAGAAGACAAAGCAGGAATAGTCTTAAATTTTTCCGCTGACAGCACAAAAACTCTCCAGTGAGCTTTAGCTACCCTACTCACCGCCGAGAACAAAACACAAGGTTATTATGGCCGCGGTATTCTGTAGGGCGGAGGTACTTCCCCAGTCGGACTGCTCAATTGGACGGAAATACCGTCGTGAACTAGCTATAAATATTCAATATTTAATATTAAGTAAGAACGCCCAGAATGCCATGCAAAATTTATGATGTCGTTCTTTAAGAGCTAAGATTTATTTGCACTAAGATGAGACATGATGACAGAGCTAAGATGATCAGCCTTCGCCAATGGAAAAGCCAACATGCGAATAAGTCTCAGACTAAAAGAATAATAATTATGGAGTGCAAACTCTGGACGCATATACCTTACCTTTATTACTTTCAAGCAAATTCGTAAACATTTCATTTTTTCTTAAATTATTCCAACAATAGCTTTTGCCCGCGGCTCCGCCCGCGTGGATGTCGGTTATCGCGACCAAACATAGCCTATGTCCTTTCTCAAGGCCCAATCTACCCTTATACCAAATTTCATCAAAATCGGTTCAGTGGTTTAGGCGTGAAAGGCGGACAAACAGACACACACACACACACAAATTCCCATTTGTAATATTACTTAGTATGAATTTTAATCGCGATTATTACAATAAACTTAGCCCTTAACTAATCTAAATATAACTTACTACGAGATAAGTGTATAGTGACAGTAACCCGTAATTCTGTCCGGAAGCGTCCCATAACGGGAAAGGTGGCCCCGTCGCCTACGCGCGTGGGAATGTACACAAGGCTAGGCAGTGAGGCTTGTTACACTAACTTATTGCGCGGGCTGCACTTGCTAACTAACCAGTGAAACAAGTTTTAACTATTTTCGTCTTGGCGTGTTTTGAATAAATCAGGAGTGAAGATGCTGCTTTGCAACGGTGTTTTTCAAAGCTATTTGTTTGTAACTATGCGGGTAGTTTGTGTAGATATTCTAGAGAAATATATTTTTTGTCTACAATTTTTTTTTTCAAATAGAACTCCTTTATTTCCCTTCACCTCGCCTGATAGTAAGCTCAAGGCGAAGTATCAGGAAAGAGAGCCACCATTTTATACACATACCATTTTAACAATGATGGCGCTCAGCTTGACGGCCTCATCAGATGCTTTTTCGCGCCTCGCTTAAAGGACCCGGGACTGTAGGAAGAAGGAAACACGTGAACTGGTACTTAAGAAATTCCAGGTCTTAATGGTGCGACAAAGGAAAGGATCACCGAACCGCTTGGTTCTTGAAGGAATGTTCTGCAACGTATGCGGGTGACATCTAAGCACTGCACGTGTTGTCCTGTAGAGGGAAGGAGAGGGTGGGACTAATTAGAATGTTGGTATATACGCAATAGGTACACGCATTGTCTTTTTGGATAGCACAAGGTGCTGCTACGGCGGTAGATGATCTCAAATTCACCAAACATAGATAGGCTGGTTTTAGTGTCACGCTGACCGTCGGCGCGGACCGCTCCGCATAGACCAATCTGTATTAAGCTTAAGGAGCGTTTTAGAGTAACGCGGACGGGTCCGCGCTGAGGGCCGTCCGCGCGGATGGCACCGCGGCCGTCCGCGCCGCGGAGCTATCCGCGCGGACCGCTCTTCGCGCGCCTCTGCCTGTATTGAGCGTTTTTGTATCGTGCGGAGCGTACGCGTCGGCGCAGTACAGTCATGGCGAGTAGTGAATATCACAATGTTGACACGAGTCGAGTGATCGATGAAGTGCGTTTGAGGAAATGTTTATGGGATGCCTCTGATCCACAATACAAAAACAAAGACGCGAGAAATAAAGCTTGGGAGGATGTCGCTGACGTCATCTTTGAAAATATTACAGAAAAAAACGAAAGACAACAAAATGGTAAGTATATAGATACTTGTGTAAGTAGGTATTTGTTTTATTTTACACTCGAGAGCAATGAATCCGGGTCACTCAAAGAATCCAAAAAATCTCGGAAAGTAAGAATGCTAGGTTAATGCAATAAATTGTATTTAATAGACAATTTAATACTCCTTAAATGAAAGTATTAAAACTTCTTAGTTATTGTAAAGTTATATCATAAAAAAATCAAATTTGAAAAGGGAACACTGTCGAAGATGGAACTACGAAATTACAGGATTTGTTTTTGCTTTTGTTTGTAATCTGTCATTTATGTTGGTACATAAACCAGGTTGATAGTGCTCAATATTCATTATTCAAGCTGAAATCATGTCGCTTACACTTGAAGAATGCACCAGAATACTTACATTGGTGGAAACCGGCCGGAGTCAGCGCGATACAGCCAGGACTGTCGGTGTGTCGCTGTCAACAGTACAAAGAGTTCTCCGACGTTACGAAGAAACTGGTTCTAACCTACGCAGACCAGGAACGGGCAGAACTAGGTGTACCACAGCACGAGAAGACCGATACTTGGTGAACACCATGCTTCGAAATCGCTTTCTCACAGGAACTGAACTCACAAATCAGTTTCGACGCCTCGGAGGAAGTAACCCAAGTGCATGGACAGTAAGACGTCGGCTTGCTGAATCTAACTTAAAACCCCTTAGACCTGCAAACGGCCCTAAACTGGAGCGTGGCCATCGTATTTCAAGACTAAGATATGCCCAGAACCACGTAAATTGGAGTATTGAAGATTGGTCGAAAGTTATGTTCTCCGACGAATCAAAATTTATGCTCTACAAGCACGATGGAAGACACAGAGTGTATAGAAGACCAGGGGAAAGATTCAAGCAAGCATGCATCGAAGAAAAAGTAGCCTACGGTGGTGGGTCTGTACTTGTGTGGGCCGGAATTTCCTCTGAAAGTCGCACAGAGCTGGTGATCATAGAAAACGGCTCTTTAACTAGCGTAAGATATGTGGAAGAAATCCTCAACGAACACGTTGGTCCATTTATGGTCAATTTGGGTGAGGATGCTATATTTATGCATGACAATGCCCGACCTCATACAGGTAGGATTGTGAATGACTACCTTCAAGAGATGAACATTACTTGTATGGAGTGGCCAGCGCGCAGCCCGGATATCAACCCGATCGAGCATGCTTGGGACGAGCTAGGGAGATGCGTAAAACAACGAAACCCTCCCCCAATCACGCTTCCTGAGCTCAAAATTGCTCTCACAGAGGAATGGGAGAATATTCCCCAAAATCGTATAAGGAACTTGGTGTACAGCATGCCAAACCGCGTAAACGCAGTAATGGAAGCACGAGGAGGTAATACGAAGTATTGAAATTCAAGAAAATCGTCATAAAGTTCAAAAATTTCATGTTTCCTATTTTTGTTTTAAGGAGAGATCAGCAGTTTTTTTTCTTTATGTAATTTTGTGTAAATAAAATGTATGGTGACTCATATTTTTTTAACTTTCATTTAAGGAGTATTAAATTGTCTATTAAATACAATTTATTGAATTAACCTAGCATTCTTACTTTCCGAGATTTTTTGGATTCTTTGAGTGACCCGGATTCATTGCTCTCGAGTGTATTTAATATTAGACTACAACAAAAAAAGGGTATTCTCCCGCAACGGCTCTCTGCTCTATTAAAGGGTGAACATGTAGTCTCCTTCTTCGCATCAATTTTTGTTTTCTTGTGTAATATAAGGCTATAACTAATAATATCCGCCACATTGGATGCATTGCGCGCGTCTGTACACCGCGGTGGTCAGCACGATACTAAAACGACATACACGGACGATCAGCGCGGATCACGTACGCGCGAAGCGGTCCGCGCCGACGGTCCGCGTGACACTAAAACCAGCCATAGAAAACAATCCGCGCGCGCCAGGGCCTCTTTTGTCTTGCGACTTAGGTCCAAAATATGCGTCCCGAGGTATACTTAACATGGTAGATCTGTCGTCAAATATATCGATTATTGTCCGTAAAATACGATACTACAGATTGAATTTCATACTTAGTGTGAATTTTTAAAAAAGTAAACTTTTTAGGTATTTGCATTACTTGCTTATTGTAGGTAACCACTTTTCATGAGGTGGACCGTGTGCTTGGCTCCCACCTAAGTGGTGTATAAAAACCTGCCTAATATCGGGTGAGATTTTGGTGCAGACTTTCCTCCTAGAGTATGCAGGACAGACAGGAATCGTAAAAGTCGAGGAATCGCTAGAGGGATGATGAATACTAACCAAGTAATGGTTGGTGTAGAGCTAGAGTCAGACAAATATAAAAATATGTCTACCTACTTCACATAGGTAACATTAGCGCGAACAAACATTGCCCGGGATTGTTTGGTCGCCGGCCCATTACCAGTTGAGTTTGCTTATTGTTACCGTGCGGCTACAAACAGGATTTAAATGATAGATAGGTATCATGTTACTATGCTATTATGAAGCGCTCCTGGTTAGGTGTGCGCTCACAGTTCAGTAAATGGTCAGTGAGCTATGTAGACACGGTACACGGTTGACATTTGGATGGTCAACCACTTACTGGTCATCTAAGCGCTTTAGTTTAGTACGTCAGTTGCATCCGAAGCCTTCGCCTCGCAGTCCGGAGTCTGCTAAAATATAATGTGATTTAGTTTTTTCCGCTTTATTGGGAGCTTCTGTTGATCCCCCAGTCAGAGTTGTGTTTAGTGATCAACAACTAACAGAGTTGTTCATGTCGCCCATACCGGGTGTAAGGGGAACGCTCTCGAAGCCGAAGGCCTCTGCTAGTACTCCGGGTACACTACATATTGGCATAAATTTTGTTTCGATTTGATGAAAAAGAAAATTATTCTTTCATTTTTTAATTTTCTTTCCGTTTCTTTAGCAATATTCATTGTACATCGTATTTGAAAAGCCCAATGAAACGGCAATTTCATTAAAAATATCACTACAAGAGAAGCAAGGGCTTAGCGCCATTTGTTTTTCTATAGTGATGTTTTTTTTATGTTGGATGGAGAACAGCCCTACCCCTTAGTCGCCTTACGACACCCACAGGAAGAGAAGGATCTATTTTATTCCATCGACAACTACTTTCCGACAGCTACTTTCTATCACCGCACCGCTCGCCATAGACAGGGAGCTCATCCTCACACATTGCGACCAGAAATGGTGCGAACCGTGCGGTAAGAAAGGAACTTCATCCCACGCACGCTCCAGCTGTGGAACGAGCTCCCTGCTGTGGTTTTCCCAAGCGACTACAATGTGGGGTTCTTCAAGAAGGGCATTAGAAAGTTTCTTCAGGGTCGGCAGTGCGAGTGCGATGCCCCTGGTGTTGCACACGTCCATAGGCCACGGTAACAACTTTCCGTCAGGTGGGCCGTGTGCTTGTCTGCCACCTAAGTGGTATAAAAAAAACGTCAAAACTATATTTTGCCGTTTTTTTATATATATATTTATCTACTCTGATACTATAATACAAAGATTATAAAATTGAAATCAGAACTCTTATGACAAACATTACGCACAGGCCAAAAAAAAAGTTTTATTACGATACAGGTCTTGTATGGACACCTATATCATAAAATAACTTTTTAATCATAACGATACACCTATACAACCTGCATCTGGACCAAACCTCTACTTTAAAAAAAGAATCCGCCGATTCGGGAAAAAAAAAAGAAACACGCATGCGCAATCGACGTTTACGCCTTGGCACGAACATTTTTTTTTTGTTCTATACATTTAAATTAAACAAAGTTTGGTTTGGTTTGTAAAATAAATTAGTTTATGTATTATAGTATGAGAGTAGATAAAGTAGTGTATGACACTGTACATAACTTGGTCTTATAACACTCGTGTGATACTATAAAAAAACTCGCCTACGGCTCGTTTTTTTAAAACACACTCGTGTTATAAGCACCCTTATTATGCAACAGTACCTATCATAAACTACTATTATTTTATGTATTTTATTATGAAGAGGTGTATAATAATTATTACTTTACAATTATACAAAGTACAACATCATTACAAGCAGGTACACCACAAATTCGTTTGCCGCTGTCTAGTTTTCTTTTAAACGTGATGGATTTTGAAGCAGTCTCCTTTAATAGATAGAGTGATTGAAATAAAACCACTTTTTAACGGTTTCTATTGCGATTTATTTGTTATTGTTTATTTTAGACCGACATTTCGACAACTTTCAGCAGCCATGTTCGCGGTTTGACTTAGGGTTGTAGTTGTCATATAGTTTGAAGTGCAAGTTACTTTTTATTATAATCACTTTAGTGACGTGTGTGCGGGTGGTGCGAAGCTGCGTTTCTTACGTTCGTAGACTCCACCCATTCGCTCTAAAGCATCGTCTCATATAAGCGCCTTAACGTGCTGTCTGCATTGAGAAGCGATCTGCCCCTCTAGACAAGTGGGAATTCGTTGGCTGGCGTTTGATGGAATAGAATGACGAATTTATGGGATTTGACACATTTGACAGTCGTTAACGCATGTCATAAACGTCAAATCCCATATATTCGCCATTTTGTTCCACCAAACGCCGGCCAACGAATTGCCACTTGTCTAGACGGGCAGATCGCCCACCGAACAGTAAACGCACCTGGACACAAGTCCGTTAATCCTCAAAATACATTATCATCTATTATCATTAAGTATAATACGTTTTAGGTACCTACGTAGTAATGATAGATGCATGAAGATGCGTAATTATTCAACTGAAATATCATATTTATATTTATTACCTCCACCAATCAGTGATCTTAGAAGTGTGTTGTCATTGTGTGATACGTAAACATGTTTGCAATGATTTCTTGAACAAGGAATAGTTGTCCCCTGTCCTCTGTAATGGGTGACACTGAACTTTATATTAGACATAGAGTATCTATAGTATTCATATCTATTTTAATACAACTTAATTGCTTGCTTTTCTGTTCATTTGTTTACAGGAAAATTATGAATAGATGCCTATAAGATTTGCAGATTCAATAAATAGATAAAGTAATACACTGGGACGTATAGGTACATAGAACTATTGAAGGCCCAAAATAAGCATCTGACGGCAGAAAGGCATGGCTAGACCTCTCTGTCTCCATAAGGAAGGAGGCATTTGATCGCTAACTACATGTCGATCGGGGTAGCGTATGTTGGTGGCCAAAGTCGGTCAATAGGAGATCTTATCTAAGGCACACCAGATTCCTCGCCCACACAAGCATATATTGTGACGAAATACCATGCTTTTTTAGACGATTCGAGTCCGACATACACACCACGTTACAAGCTCCGATGAAGAAGGTCTCCACACGTAAAAAGAACATCAAAGAAAATACTATTGTTCTAATTAATGCAAATTAACGTAGAGAATGTTAAAAATTAACATAAAAGTACTCACTCAACGTCTTCACAGCGTTGACGAACTGCCCCGACTTGCTCTGCTCCAACTCGAGCAGTAATTTCTGCAGCTCGCTGTCCACGTCAGGCTCAGAGCCGTCCTTGCATCGCAGCCACGCCAGGGCATCACGAGCTTCCTGGATACCCATAAACACTAACTTAAAATCTGTTAAGCGTATTCTTAAAGTATTATCCCAGTAGTTTCATTGTCTAGTTCCATTATGGAACTATTGGGAATTTTTTCTCCAAATAGTTCCATGGAACTGGCTATATTCCCATTATGGAACTATAGCTTAACTACCACTTTAATTTTTATCATTTAGCCTGATAATTGCAGCTTGCAGCTCCACCGTCTTACATGACATGATTCTTCCTTCAAACATTTAGATCTTCCTATAAATTCTTTCTGTAGGCATGGGGTACCGATACTAAGAAAATATCTTTAGTTACATTAAAAATGAATAGATGGCACTAGCAGACTCATTTAAAGAAATAAAAAAGTTAAAACCATGTTAAAACGCTTATTTGCTGACTTAGAATCACGTAAATTATTTCAGAACTTAAACACATGATAATGCAAGAATGTAAGCATATAAAATTCGTTGATAATGTACTAAAAAAGATTTCGTGACAATCGTTATATTTTTTTTTTTTTTTTTTTTGTGCCATCTAACGGCATAATGTATTATGTCTGTAACTTTTACAATTAATCAATTTAGATTAGAATATTTATAGTTTTATCCAGTCATACTCAATAATGTGTTTAGTGTATGTTTTAGTCTTCATAAGTCAATAGTTAATTTTAATACTAAAAATTATAAAAGGTTTGCCAAAACAATGTCGCCAGCTAGTTATAACTCCTTAACTAAAAAGCTGACTGCCTGCTTCTCGAAGTTACGAGTGTAACCATTTTTTGTTCCTGATTGTGCATCTGGTTACACGTACAGTTTAAACGTGTACTATAATTATGTCTTAGAAGTCTATTTGAAGTTTTGAATTTCTTACTTGCATAAGACTTCCATCAAATAGTTCTTCAATTGTTTTACCCCTCAGAGCAATAAACCAAACGGAGTGGACTCGCGCGCTATTTTGCACGAACAAAAGTCTGACACTTTCAGCGGGGGACGGGGGACGCACACTAATTTAATTGTCAATTACTAATGCATTTTAAATCACGTCGCTATGCACTCACACAACAAAAATGTTGAACACTAATTTAAACTATACGCACACACTCACATTCGCACACAAGGACCTCTATCAGTGACATCTCATAATGTAAACAAGCTAGAGCTTGACCATGTCGATATTATGTATCGAGGTTTTTGTGTTTCAAATGCGTGAAGGTAATTATCAATTATCATATGTGATAACTTTTTTACGTATTATAACGTCATTAAAATAATATTCATTATATTTATTAAATAGAATATGCATTATTTAATGAAATAGGTAATGTGTACAGGGGTTTTGTTAATAATTTTGTAAGTCTTTGTAGATTTAGCACTTTGAAATGGCCAAAAATTGTCCAAAATAAATTCCATTAGAGTTATTTTAATCAGTCGTGGGACCCGACGATGAAGTCCCCCAATAAGGGGTTCTCGTATGAAATATATAGGTTAATTATTTATATTAATTTTAAATAAAAAGGCTTTTTATTTTATTGAATACTTTTTCTACACTTTTAATACTCCTTACATATGAAATTGGCGTTATTTAGAACTGGCCATTTAATCTGCAACATCCAGCACAGCTAGCCGTTAATCGGCCGAGATTGGTTAACTGTTCTAGCTCACTGCTGCTTCAGGACAACGTAAGACCACACCAGACCAACAGACGGTCGTTAAAGTAGAGAAGGAATGTTGATCCACTCCACTCCACAAATCTGGAGTATTTTTGGAGTATTTCTTAGTTGTAAAAAATAATTCAATTCTGATTAGGCAGTCCAAAACAACACTACTTTAACCAATTTGTTGATTCTCGCTCCCGCAACTTTTTCAGCAAAGGAATCAATAAACTGCCTATAAAATGGCAAAAGTGCATAGTTAAGCTTATATATCGTTTTATAACACCAATTTCATATGTATACCTAATATTAGAAGGGTTAACTACTAAGCTGAAAATCAGAACCTAGTACAATAATAAAATGTACCTTGGGTAGTATCAACGTTGGTACAGCGCCCTGAATCAATTTTCTCTTATTGTTTGATTGTATTATAAAACAGGAACTTTTAAAATGCTGTGAGCAAATTGTACTTCTCGGCACCCACGAAACATGGTTCCCACAAAATTGGACCCAAGCGGTACAAAGTAATAGTTCTTTTGGGAATCTAAAAATTAACGTTAAAATTGTTAATATGGTACTGGAATATTGATATCGATATTTGTCATTATGTTGTCCCAGCTCTAATTCTAGCAAAGTGTGGCCAACTTCCTACAAAATACTTCGCTTGTTTTTTCGAAATATTTTATATTCGAATGTAAGATAATAATACTCTCATATTGAATTATATCTGTGTGCATTGGTACTATTGGTTGAAAGGCTATGATGCTATGACAGCAAATGTAATTTTGACATACCTATTATTAACGTCTTATGTGCACATAATTATCCCAGCAAACAGGGCAGCCAATAAACTGAATGTTAGTAATCTTTACAGGGTTTTGAAAAACTAGATTATGCTGCAGTAAGTTAAAAATAAATATTTCTTTAGATTAATTGAAGATATGACTTAGGTATTGTTTTAAACAACGATCCCTTCGTTCTTATTCGATATAGTAAATATAGCTTTCAACACGTAACTACAGCGATAATTTAAACTTCAAGCAAAGTTGAGCGTCATATTCCACTTAGAATGTCAACAATATTATTACATATTTATGTACTCGGCTCTCCGCGGTTTTTACGCAGTAACTATAAACATGCTATAGGCCTCGGTATCCACTTTCCATCAGTTGGACCGTGTGCTTGTCTGCCATCTAAGTGGTATAAAAAATATACTGTGTAAAATCTTATTAAGCTTAATACAAAATTGATTAAATTGGTAAGAAACCTTAGCTTAAAAATTACCCCAGATTTGATTCTAGTTCATACATTGGTAACACTGTCGATTAGCATACTTTTTTTGGTTTTTTGATAATTTAATGAATTAATTGATAATATTTGAACGAAATTATACTTACAGGTGATAGGTAATGTTATCCTTTTGTTTATTTGATGTCGCTGATCGCTTTTTACACCAAAATACATAGCAACTCGGCATTTTAATAGGAGAAGTTAACTCAGTGAGCCGTGCGTCGAAATGGCGCGGAAAGCGCGGCAACTAGTTTTATATAACAGGCATGACCCGCTGTCTCATACCTTTGGCAGCGGGGTATGCGTGTTAGTGGCGTCTCCGGTTGGTTTATTGCTCTGAGTTTTACCCCCTTAGGAATCCCTTTGGGCAATTGTACTTGCGAAAACAGTGCTATCAAAATATTTCTTACCTCCACCTTGCCACACTTCAGCAGGTACGACGGCGTCTCAGGCATCGTGGTGAAGAGAACCAAATGTAGAATTGGTACCGCCAGACATACCCATAACATTGCATTGTAACTCAGATACTCTCCCAAGACATAAGCCATCAGGTTCCCTAAGTTCTGCGATAGGACGACCAAACTGCCTAGTATTCCTCGTATCGAGTCTTCACTTATTTCTTTGATGTACAGAGGTGTGACAACGTATGACCCACTGACACCAACACCGACGATTGCTCTGGCTGTTATCAAGGCCCACGTTTCGGTTGAGTACAACTTCAGACCCCAGCATAACTGTAAATAAATCAATATTGTAGTACATTTTACGCAACGCTATCTAAACCTACAGCAAGCATAGCTGAACTAACTTGTATTTTGGGCTTTAGAATGCGCAAATACATACTTGACATACTTTTTATTTTTTTGTAAATACATATACACATATTTATATATACAAAGATTTATTTTGAGCAGGAAACGAACTCGCTACATGCAGCGTAAGCGTGACAGTCGAACTCTCTACCGCTGCTACGCTACAGAGGCAGTTGGATGTTTCTTACTCAATCTAGCTCAAACAGCTAAACGGATCTGCCCCTCTAGACAAGTGGCAATTCGCTAGCCGGCGTTTGGCGGAATAGAATGACGAATGTATGGGATTTGACGTATATGACAGTCGTTAACGCATGTCAAATACGTCGAATCCCATACATTCTAGGTCATATTAGGTCATTCTATTCCTTCAAACGCCGGCTGGCGAATTGCCACTTATGTGCTCTTTATGTGCCTAAACTGAATAAACGAAATTGATTCTTTGATTCTTTGTGATGCGGCTGAACTTCAATATATTCAGTAAGCGATTGCAATGTGACCTCTACAACCAATTGGCAATGTCAAAGTACTACAGTTAGACTTGTCGGACTTCTGAGGGCTACAACTACCCGTAACAATTGCCATATTTGTTAACATGACAGCCTAACGTACTCTCCGACACAGCTAATAGTTATTATACAAAAAAAGGCTCTCATGTGAACGAGACCTTAAACTAGTTCCATTCACTCTCACCGTGTTAACAAAAATAGGGAATGATTGATTTTGTAGTCCGTTCTTCGAGCGCAAGCGATAACTAGAACCGGTGTTAACGGTAAACTCAAATATTTACTTGTCTACAACATTGTCTGCAAGTGTCTTGCCCCACATGTATCTACTTATTAGGTACGAAGGTACGTGCTTGTGGGCGAGACTATACCTTAGATTTTAAAAACAAACAGTCGGATTGTAACGATCTCTCGTAGCGTATGTCTCAGGTCCTACCCAGGAGGACACAATAAGGACTATCAACTCTGTAGATATACTTGAATGAATGAATGGTATCTATGAATAATGTATAACTAGCTTTTGAACGCGGATCCGTTTGTATAAAATGCTGATCTCGCGAACTCCAGAATCGAACTATTTTCCACTATCATCTGTCTATCTAGCCAAATTGAAATAAACGGTTTTGGTGTGAGCGTGATTAAGTAACAAACATGATGCGTATATGAATGCAGCCTGCATGAATGTATGTATGCAGCCAACATGCATGCATCCATGCAAATTATCGCATTAAAATAGCAGTAAAACTCACAGCCATTGCAAAAGACGTCAGCATCAGCGCTTTCTTTCTTCCAAAATTGTCCACAACATAACCAAACAAGAACACAGTAGGTGTTCCCACCAGGTACACGACAGAAGCCATCCAGGATATCGTGTCTTCGTGCACAGGCTCAGCGGCTGGAGTGTCCTCGGACATGAGCTTCGGACCCATAGGGGAGATCCAGCCGATAGCTGTACCGTATGAGAAAACTGGAAGCACCACTGTAAAAAGAAAATTAAAAGTTATAGGTTTTTTATACCACTGCTGGCGGACAAGCAGACGGTCCACCTTATGAAAAGTGGTTACCGTGGGCTACGGACGTGTGCAGTATCAGGGGAGTCACAATCGTGCTGCCAATCCTGTAAGAACAGAGTTTCTGTGCCGTCAGTGTCGAAGACAAAGCAGGGCATTTTTAGATAAATCAATGTAGAGATGGCATACAGCGTTTCTGGTGTCAAGTATGAATGAATGAATGAATGAATTTATTTCTAAGAATATGGTACATCGAGGTCTTAATGTTATTACAGTGCTCATACATATTCTACCATGATAGGTGTAGAAATATTAAGTTTTACAATAATAATAATGTCAAATAATAATATAGCTTATGTCACACATGTAATTAATTAATTATTTCATTGGTCATTTATTTGTTTTACATCAGTCAATATAATATCTTTAACATTGAATTTGCTATCTATAAATTTCCTCACCGAATAAAAACATTTTTCTAATAAAAAAATAAATACGTTGAATTTAAATTTCGTCATACCAACTGGTAGTTTATTGTATATTTTAATAGCCATACAATATGCATTTGAAGAATATAGATGTAGCCGTTGTTGGGGTACTTAAATTTTATAAGGATCTCTACTATTTGTCTTTCCTAATATTTTGTCATGTAGCGGAAACATTTGAGGGTATTTTTTCACAAATAGACACATTTCAAATATATAAAGGCAAGGAAGCGGTAGAATTTTTAGTTCCTTGAAAATTGGTTTGCAATGGTCCCGGTATCCCGCTCCATACAAGGCTCTAACACATTTCTTCTGTGCTATAAGAATGCTTTCTACTTCTACCGAATTATCCCATATAACGATACCGTATCGTAGCACTAACGAAACGTATCCGTGATACGCTGACAGAGCTGTCTCTCTGGAAGCTATCTGTCTCAGTTGTCTTAAAGCGAACACAAACTTATCTAATTTTGTACATACACTTCCAATATGCTCTTTCCAATTTAAATTCTTGTCTATAATAATTCCAAGGAACAGAGTTGAGTTAACAGGTTTAATAAATGTATTGTTAATATGAATATTTGGTGTAGTGCATTTCGAATCATATGATTCAAACTTTACTATTTTAGTTTTATCGACATTAATCTGTAAGTTGTTGTTTTGTAGCCATTGTATTGCCCTATTTAATTCTTGATTAGTTTCACTTTCTATTTCAGATTTATTTTTACACTTACAGTAGGGCATGCCACTGCCGTTTAGGGGTTGCAGGTTGGATTCCACGCTCAGTGCAAATAATAGGTCGTTATATATGAAAATGCCGTTTTATTGAAGAAATTGAAGGAAACCCAATTTGCAGTAATAACATTTTTGCATGTTTTTTTTTGTGTATGACTGAAACAACATTAAGCTGACAGCAACTTTTATTACATTTTTGAAAAGTGACAGCTGTTAAAAAGTAATACGAAATTTATCATCAAATTGAATAGCATTTAGGAAGTACTGTTTTTGAAGATCGAATTTAACTTATCAAGCGGCCAATAAAAACAAAATTTAATACAGAGCTTTAAAATCTTGAAATCAACTTTCAAACAAATCAAGTATAAATAATGAAAATAGTTATTAAATTACAGGAATAACGAACTCATGAATCTGTAAGAAAATTTCGGCAATATCATATGCAACGACCTAATATTTGTATGCAGGAATATTTGTATTGGACTGGCTGGATAATTCCGTGCCTGGTAGAACACGTTAAGTCGTCTGCCCCGGTTGCCATACGAATATCTAAGGCAGTCGTTACGTGTAGTTAGAACCCAAAAAGTGTAACTACAGAACTTGGATATTGCTAATGGCCTGAGGACGCCACATAGTAGTAACTTCACCAAAAATATGGAAGACACTTCGCAGTCTGATCAAAAAGCGGACCACAGACACCGAGGTGAATGCTGAAGGGCTTGGATGGAACCTGGGCCCTGATTCTGCTATTATTATTTTCATAGCAAAACCACTGCGGTGCCAGACACTGTAATCAATGTCATTTAACTTTAGACTTTACTGTTGCACTGTTAAAGTCTTAAATTAAATGACAATCACGTACAGTGAATGAAAAATGTTATAAACTCTTTCTCTTTTCATTTTGGACTTTAAAACCCACTTGTAAAGTCTAAAATTTAATGATATTTTATGCAATGTCAGCGGTATGACAGTGGTTTTGTTATGTCATAATGTTAGCAGAATCGAGGGCTTGGATAATCGCAAGAATGTAGATAAACTAATTTAAGTTTGGCACGTACGACTTTTATGAGAGCGACTGCCTTTTGATTTTCTAATTCTGAAGTAGACTAGGGCCAAAAGATCTTGATGGGGCACCAAAAACACCTACTAATTGACCTATGCTAATTTAGAGAAACGATAACAAAAAACAGTTCAATTAATGAGCGGTGTGATGCCATTAAACAAATAAACAATTCTGTTAAGATCATAAGATTGCGATACATTCTACTAAATAGAATGATAAATGCTGTACCCATTACTAAGCATTAGTAGGGGAGAGTGGGTAACAGTGGATCACGGGTCACAGTGGATTATTCGCTATAATTCTTACGTGTGATGGTTTATGCAGACAAGCAAACGCGTGGCTACTGCTCGTCGATACCCCCCTCTCACGTACTATTTTGCCACCCCGCTCGCCGAGCGGAATCACGATATTGTTACACGCAGGCCAGTAGGTAAGTACGAAAATATTTTTTACGTAATTTAGAAATTTGTCGTATTCCCAACCCTTTAATAAATATTAATGACAGTTGTATGTTTTGAACTTGTTATTTGTTAAATCGGTTGTGGGTAATGTAATTTTGGCTTAGGTATAAGTAGTTATTTTTTGAATATTTTTTTTCTGTCGTAACGTCCTATGGGGCACAGTGAATAGTTTTCAATTGGGTCACAGTGGACTGTGATCCAGTGTGACCCATGTGGAAATTACATAAATAGCATGAAATTAAAATGGTTTTGTACTTCTTCGTAGGTAACGATGCCTCGCAATCGGGTACGAAAAACCAGTATCGGTCTTCACACTGAAGAACAGATGAATAACGCCTTAAAACTTATATCTAATGGCTGAATAATAAGATCTGTGGCTAAATCGACTGCTATTCCATATACAAAGTTATATCGATACTATGTCAAGAGAACGAAAAACCCTGATCCTGCAAAACCAATGAGGCTAACACCTAATTATGCAGTTCATAAGATATTTACTGACGTAGAAGAAAAGGAGATAGTTGATTTTACTCTTAAGTGCAGTCAAATGTTTTATGGACTTACTATGACAGACGTTCGCAATTTGATTAATGAAGTACCACTGTTGAATAACAAAAAAGTGGCATGAAACTAAACTAGCAGGTATCGAATATCTATATATAATCTTAGAAATAGAGATAACAGATTATCATTGCGAACTCCCGAGGGCTGCAGCTTGAGTCGAACGACATCTTTCAACCGCCACAATGTTGGTTTATTCTTCGATAACTTAGAAAATGTTACGTCTCGGCAACCTGTCTTTGGTAATGGAACCAGAGTATTTAACGTAGATGAAACGAATACCATGACAGTGCAAAAAAGTGCTAAAGTCTTAGCAGCCAAAGGACAAAGACAGTTTTTAAAGGTCACAAGCGCAGAACGAGGGACGTTAACAACTATTTGTTACATATTTAGTGCTTTAGGGAATGCACTACCGCCCGTCATGACATTCCCAAGGGTGCACTTTAAACAACACATGATTATAATGAAAATGTTTGTTAATGATTACTGAAGAAGTAAATATATTTAATTGAATAGAAAAGAGAGCTTTATGGAAAATAAAGGCGAAAGACGCTTGCTTCTTTGAACAACATTTTGATAAGTTTAGGTCTCTTTATACCAGCACAATTCGTAAGACTTTTGTATTTTTTTATAATACTGTGATAGCATGCTGTCTTAGAAAATAAAAAAATAAATAATTATGTACAAAATTAGTATTTTATTGAACTTTTTTTTAATAGATCCAGTGTACCCCAAGCGATTCACTGTGACCCATGAAAAGATCCACAGTGACCCATCCACGGGTCACAGTGGATCATTTTCCATTTTTTTAAAAACTTGTTATAACTTGTAAGTTTTTGCCGTTTTTACCAATAATTGCACTTGTTTTTGTAGATTACGGACGTATCTTGTAGTTAATTATCATAGATTAATTATTAAGGCATAATCTTGGGATTTCTGGAGCTTAAAAAAAAAAGTGATCCACTGTTACCCACTCTCCCCTACCTCTCATTGTCGCAAAATACCGCATGGAATATTATCACAGACCAGGCCCCCGATTCTGCTGATTTTATAACATAGCATAAAATGTCATTAGATTTTAGACTTTATTTCTCTTCACTTAAAGTCCAAAATGAAAAGAGAAAGTGTTTATAACATTTTTCATTCACTCTACAAGATTGTCATTTAATTTAAGACTTTAATAGGATAATTATAAGGTCTAAAGTTAAATGGCAGTGATTACAGTGTCTGTGGTACCGCAGTGGCTATGCCTTGAAAAAATAATAGCGGAATCAGGGCCCTGTAATAGTACTCACTGGACTGGTGATAGGTACCCATATATTGTGTCCAATTGTAAAATCGCCATATTGGCGCTGATAGTTGCGGCACGCAGTAGTGAGTGTACGTGGAACTAATACTAACGATGGAAAACAATTGTCTTGATATCGATAATTCAATATAAACGATGGGTCTTATGTATCAAATTAACAATATGATAATTTCGGACATCTTTAATGGTAAAGGCATAAATAAAAACATCGAACAACGTCCCGTCCATTTGCAAACTAATTAGTTCTCAGTACACTCACGGTGGCGCTTCAAATCGACACAACAAGAAAGCTGTCATTTTCTATGGAATAGCCAGTCCAGCTATGTAGTTATAGAGGTCAGTGAATATTATTTACAGCTTGCCGAAAATAAGCACTGAATTATACTAGCTACCTACTAGCTGAGGCCCACAGCTCAGCTCGAGACATATCGGTTATCTTGACCCACTAGTTTACAAAATTTAACTTTTAGTCTGTTGCTGCGAATTTTGTGCTTGATAATGTTCACTTATAACTTGTTTCTGATAAATCTACACTCAAATTTTTTGGAGCAGCTTGAGTTTCTTTCTGCTACTTACTACTTTGTTATTGAATTTTATCATTGAAGAGTATATGACTACGATAACAGGTATATTTTACTATGTCAAGATTAGTTTCTGAAGGTTTTGTCTAGTGAGTACCTAGATCAAGGAGACGTTGTTTAAATAATCGAGATCATTTTGCCATATATGTGTTTAAAGATTGTAGAAAAGTTATATCAGATTTGGTGAAAAAAAAACCTATTTTTTGAGATACTCTTAGATAAAAATGAGAAGTCATGGGCTCCCAATTATGTTTGCAAATCGTGTGTGGAATATTTAAGATTGTGGAAAAGGGGTAAAGGCACTTCGCCAGGGGTTAACATGTAAAGCAAAATGATATTGTGCAGAACAAAGACACGAAAGTGCAGTGATTAGAACAAAAGACAATTTGTGTTTGTGTTTATATGGTAAATAACGGTGTAATAGAATAGGTAAATAGTATATAAGTTAGTATATAAGGTATTTGTGATAAATAAAGACATTTTTAACAGACAAATAGGGCACTAATGTAAATAGTCTTAAGCAAACTGCCATTGTTACATTTAGTCGTAAGAATTTTATCGTTGATTTCTTATATGAATCTTATTAATATTGAATCCCATTAGCATAAGAATGTAGAATTATAAAAACTATGTACATAGCAGTAGTATATAAGGAAATAGAGGCACGTCAGAATTTTTCATTAGGCCGCATAGGCACTGAGCGAGTTAGTTAAACGCAACTGACAAATCAGATAAAAGTAGTCAGAAACAGACGCGTGCCTATATTTCAAGGTCAATCGAACCATATAAAAACAGGTGCCATGTTGGCACAACATCTCAGTAGTCGGACAGAATTTGTACCAAAAACAAGTCGGAATAAAACTCTGCAACATTTTTGTTAAAAAAGTGTTTATTTCACCAACAAGAACCCCGCACTCAGCTCGCCCACACCGATCGAGGTACCCCGCCGAAGGTGTCTTCAGGCTTCAGCCCGTGACGACTCTGCAATCCCAGCAGTTCCCGGCCTTACTCAGCGCACCCGCCGTTTCTGTTTCTGATAAAAGTCTGGCGTTGAGTGTTGGGCCGGGAGCGTGCACAGATATGCACAAATACATAGGTAAGTAACTATTTTGAATTAAAACTCATTGAAAATCAATTAGCCAGTATCGATGTCACCACGTGTCTTGTGCACAGAAGTGAGCACGTGTGGCCACTTGACTCCGCGCCAGGGACCTGCAACCCTAGACAGCAATGTTAACTAGCCTGACATTGGTGTTATATCACTACAATTGCATGTTTGATGCAAGCATTTTATAGAATGCTAAATGACGTAGGAGATAGAATTTATTATTGTTAGTTTTATCGGCAAAAGTGAACATTGAAGACGGAATTGAACCGGTGGAATTAAACTCAGGCTGTTGCAGCTCTGACAAAATATGTTACCGGCCCCCGATTCCGCCAATTTTATGACATAAAATGGTAGTATACTCTATCAGACACACAAACGCGCGTACGTACACCCAGATGCACACGCAAACGTATGCACGCACGCAACCGTACACGCACGCACACACACACACACATACACACACACACACACACACACACACACACACACACACACATGTATTTTTGTGGTTATAAGTGTGTAAAGGTTAATAAATAAATAAACAACAAAACTACTGTCACACCGCTGACATTGCATGAAATGATATAAAATTTTAGACTTTATTGCCGAGTTTTAAAGTTCAAAATAAAAAAGAGAAAGAGTTTATAACATTGTTCATTCACTCTACAAGATTGTCATTTAATTTTAGACTTTTAACGTATACTTAACAATAAAGACTAAAATTAAATGGCATTCGTTACAGTGTCTGTGGTGCCACAGTGGTTTTGCTATGAAAAAAATAATAGCAGAATCAGGGCCCTGGATATTGCTGAAGACATATATCTTGGCCCTAAAATGTGTTAAAATGCGCTCCATACGCGCAATACACGTATCTTGGGTGTCCTTTGTGGATAGCACGGGGTGCTACGGCGGTGGACGAGCTCAAATTCACCAAGAATAGATTATTATAAGACAATCCGCTCGCCAGGGCCGAGTTTGTCTCGTGATTTAGGTCCAACATACGTGTCTCGAGGTATACGTCTTAAATATTCGAAATTCTCCTTAACATTCCTCTTGGGGCGATTCCCTTTGTAAGGGACGGTTGACAACTCACGAGTGTAAATCTCGTCTTGGGTGAACACCTCCTTCTATCTAAATCTGTACAAAAAATTAGCATACTACATATTGTAATCTCTTTATAGCACATATTCAAGAATGTCACGATTTATCTGAGGAAAAATTGTATAGACAATCTGCCAGACAACCTGACAAATTTGTTAACAATCTTTCTCCAGATAAATTGAGGTTCAGCCGAGTGACATTCTTAAATACGGGCCTAAATGTTTGTTGCATTGTGCCACTCTCATATGACCCCAGGACATTAGAATAAATCCAGTACACGGTGGTCAGTGATGGCTGATGGCCAATACTCTGCAATGTGCAATTAAATAGGCCATCATCACGCAGGTGTTCACACAGTGGTACATACTGGTACATTGTTACGCTACGGTTTCTTTGAAGTACGCCAAAAACCGATAACATCCCTATTGCGGGCTATAATCGCCAGTGTGTCACTGTATATATTTTTGCCTCGTATTCACAATGGCGGTGGCTTGTCAGGACCCATTACGAAACAAATGTACTAGATGCTGTACAATTTAAAATTGGTACAATTCATGTTGTGGCTTGGCCACTATATTATCATATGGGACTACAGTTTAGTGCGAATTAGCAAAGCGTTATTGGTGCTATCTTGCGAGCAGTAGAATGCTCTAACTCTGCATGGCGGTAGAGAGAGAACGGCAACTTCGATTCCCGTTCAGCGCAAATCTTTGTTTGTATGAATACCTATTGAAAGACGGAACGTGTTGTCTAAAATATACGTAAAAATCAGCTTGGAGAATTTATGTCAAGTAATATTTTATGTACCTTGATTACCTGATATCTGAAAATTGGCCATAATTATAAGCATGCTAGCAGGCCCCCAATTCTGCTAATTTTATGACATAACAAAACCACTACCGCTTGCATTTCATAGACTTTATGGCTGAGTCATAAAGACCAAAATGAAAAACGAAAGAGTTTGTAACTTTTTTCATTCACTCTACAAGATTGTCATTTAATTTTAGACTTTAACAGGACATTAGTAAAGTCTAAAGTTTAACGGCATTGGTTACAATATCTGTGGTGCAACAGTGGTTTTCCTGTGAAAAAAATTATAGCTGAATCAGGGCCCTGGTAGGCATGCGTTCTTAGTACATACTAACACTACTCAATCGTCCACATTTCCTTCGTCAGAAAATACGTGACGTCTGGTGGCCCTGGGATCTTACTCTATATGTATTTTTCATTAGTCTAGATGCTTCTCTGTATACTCGTACTCCGCATACTCGTCAACATTTCAATTAAAAAGGGATACGAGCCTGATATTATTGCTGGAACATACATTAATTATTAACAACATGTAAATTGGACGAGCTCGTTGATTGAAGAGCGAGATGATTCTGAATCGTTCTCTGTCGTCAGGCAGTCTGGTACAAGATTGTTATTAATTTGCTATGAACTTTATTGTTTTGTTTTGATACAGCAATTACATTGTATTTACCATGACGGACACAAGAGACTGATAAAACAAAACTAACTGTGTTGGAAAAAGAATCGGGTGAGGATGATCTTTGGCTCTAATATTATATTTCTTATCTGGATCTAGTTTGTCAAATTTAAACATCTCTGAGATAGGGAAGCCGGTAAGAATCTGGGTGTAGGAATCCCACACCACGGTCCTTAACACTTGAAACGCTACCGATATTGCCGCGGCAAATTAAGGTAGTATTTTGTTCTGAATTATTTATATTACGGAACATCCCTACACCAGAATACTCAATATTTACTTGAAGACCAGAGTAAACAGCCCTTTACTGGTAACTTTCATGGAATGATGACCTCGAATGTAAAAGGTTGGGTTTGAAGACTCTTGACATCGTAATAACATTCGCTATCACGTCAATATTTATTTGTGGCCGTAGATAGGTATATATATTCAAGGGCTGTCTAGATCTACAAATTCAAGTCAAATCTATACTAATAAAGAGCTAAAGAGTATGTTTAAACGTGCTAATCTCAGGAACTACTGATTCGATTTCAGAAATTATTTTTGTGTTGAATTGTCAGTAGACAAGGGAGCGGAGTAGTAATCACAAATGTCAACAAATCCGGCCGATTCCAGTACATCATTTGAAAATTTATTTACGCCTAAACCACTGTACCGATTTTAGTGAAATTTAGTATAGGGGTAGATTAGACCTTGAGAAAGGACATAGGCTATGTTTGGTCGCGATAACCGTTCGTCTATACCGTCCGTTTATAATTTGTAAGGAACACAAAAAAAATTGCCACAATGAACCATTACGTAAGATTGTATTGGGTCCATCAAATCAAGTCTACCTCACCTCCAAGACTACCGTCCAAACTCACTGATTGGCGGACCACTCTCGAGCACAGGCTTACCTATCGGAGTTGGTAGACGTGACATAATCTGCATGAATATGTCTATTTACATTGGGCTGGGTGTTGCCATGCCTCGGAGTCTCGGAGAGTACGTTCAGCCGTCGGTCCCGGTTGCCATGCGAATATCTATGGCAGACGTAACGAGTAGTTGGAGCCCTCAAAAATCCAACAACTGGTCTAACTGCAATGCTTGGATATCGCCTTTGGGTTGTGGAGGTGAGATGATAGTCGCTTCACGGAAAATATCGAAGTTCGGCCAAATCCGCAGTTAGACTAGAAAAGCGTACCCCAGACTCCAAGCTGAAAATATCGGACTGGGATTAATGCTAGGATGAAGAAGACTTTAGTCTGGTTGTTGCCATGCCCCGAAGAGCACGTTAAGCCGTCGGTCCCGGTTGTTATACAGGGATAATGAGCGAAATGGTCCACAAGGAATGATCACCCGTCCGGCCAACGATGTCTCCATCTACTCACGAGAGCTCTGATGCCCATAACACAAGTTCATTCTAAGCATGGGTATCAGTGGTCAACTTTTAACACTTGTAAAATGGTCTAAGATGATACTTTGAATGCATAATGTAATGTTTATTACTATAAAACTTACCCTTCTGGCCCGACCTCTGCCCCCATGAGCGCGGGCCTGGGGGTGACGGGTGGAGCCGCTCGTCACCTTAGCAGAAGCAGGCCACGGTGGCGGCGCGCATTGCAGGACGATGCGGCCATATAACCCCCCCCCCCCCCCCCCCCTTCATACCGGGGCAGAGTCGGGGACCGCCTGTCCCCCCTCCCGAGGAGGGTCAGACCGAGAGGAAATGCCCTGGGTCAGCCGGAGTGCGAAGGATATGTCACGAGACAACCTCACCTTCGGCGTAGCACATTGACCCACAGACGGCGTACGGTTTAGTCGGTTCGAGTCCGACATAACGGTATCCGTGGGGATTTCCCGCACAAAAAAAAAAATCTTGGAGAAAAAAAAAGAAAAAAAAAAGAGTAGGGCAAAGCCTCCCAACATTGGGAGAAGCCTTAATCCAGCTATGGGCTGCGATATGCCTTGATTTGATTGATATGACGTCATACCTTGCAATCTCAACGTAGCCAACCACTCTATTACTTAATAAGAAGTGCAATACGTACCTACGTAATGTATTGTTTGTTTTATTCGTAGAACTCAAAGTACAATGGTACCACCCAATACCAATACCTAACTTTCTTAGGAACTCTGTAACTACGTAAGCGGCAGTTAGCAAGACGACCATACGAGTACAACCTCAGGGTTCAAATTCGTAACAATTTAATAAATAAAAATAAATTTAATAAAAATGGCTGTTGGGTATAGTAAAGTTAAAACTAATTAAAAAAAAAAATCCGTATGGTCGACGCTTCTCGTGACCAGAATGCTGGCCTCTTTTTAGACGAGAGAATCAGCATTGTCATACAACGTGGCAATGCTGCCAGTCTTCTGGGAACGCTACCACAAGAGGCATATGATGCGGAGGAATCCTATGATGCATTTTAATTGTTATTTTTAGCTAAGATAACTATTTTAGTTTTAATTTCATTTCATTTTCTTATTATAGTAATATTATTATAGTAATGTATCTATACTGTCCATCATACACAATTTTATAAATAAAGTTTTTAGAAGGTTTTTTTTTTTTTTTTTTTTTTTTTACGTGCGGGAAATCCCCACGGATACCCGCCCCTCCGGAGCCGGAGGGGTGGGTTATGTCGGACTCGAACCGACTAAACCGCACGCCGTCTGTGGGTCGTGGTGCTAGGCCGGAGGTGAGGTTGTCTTGCGACATATCCCTCGCACCCCGGCTGACCCAGGGAAAGTTTTTAGAAGGTAAAATAAAACCACAAAATTCTATACAAATACCAATGGTAAACATAGCTTAACTAGCTTGTGTTATGGAATCTAGAATGCGGATAAACATACTTAGATACTTTACATATATTTCACCCAGATTTATGCAAATATACATATTAATGTTTACAAATATTTGCACTAAGCGGGAATCGAACCCGCGTCTCGTAATACCTACTAGATGCTCTCGACCAATTGCAGCGACTTGCAGTCCGCATTATTGGAAATCCTGAAGTCAGGAACACCCACAAGCCTTTGCAGATGCGTAGAGATGTTGCTTCCTTGGCAGTATTTTACCGTCTCTACCATGGTGAATGTTCTGATGAGCTCTTCCAATTAGTCCCACCCTCTCTTTTCCTACACAGGACAACACGTGCAGGACTTAAATGTCAGACGAATACGGTGCAGAATATACCATCAAGAACCAAGCGGTTCGGTTACTCTTTCCTTTGCCGCACCATTAAGACCTGGAATTCCTTACCAGCTCCCGTGTTTCCCTCTTCCTACAGTCCCGGGTCCTTTAAGCGGGGCGTGAAAAAGCATCTGATGAGGCCGTCGAGCTGAGTGCCACCATTGTAACATGTCAACATGCAATGGTGACCCTCTTTCCTGAGACTTAACCATCAGCTCACCATCAAGTGAGGTGAAGTCAAATAAGGTATCCTTACTAGTCCATACTAATGTTATAAATGTTTATTTGTCCGTCTTTAGCGTCTAAACCACTGAACCGATTTAGATGAAAGGTATAGGGGTAGATTAGACCTTAAGCAAGTACATAGGCTATGTTTGGTCGCGATAACCGACATCCACGCGGGCGGAGCCGCGGGCAACAGCTAGTCCTATATAAGAAATCGATAAAAAAAGATATACCAATAGGCTCGCCAAGATTCAAACCCGTGACCTCTAGATAGTAAAGCAGCATTTTTAACCACTACCGACTCTTATTATCTGACACTTACTTTTTAATAAAGAAATAATAGTTTATGTTTGAACTCACCATGGCCTAAGAAACAGTTAGCTGTAAGATAACATTTTAACCTAAGTATATAGTTTACAAACAGAGGCTTGTTTCATTTAGTTACTAGTGCACTAGTAAATTAAGTGGGGCAGATACATTATGTTACTACCTAATGCTCACGGCTCCGCCTGCTTGGATATCGGTTATCGTTTTTGGTCATATCTCTAGTTTTCTTCTCAACCAACTGAAATTAAACTTACCTCAGATTTTAAGTTTGAGTAGTAATTAACGAAAAATCCGTAGCAAAATCTGTTCAGTAGTTTTTGCGTATATTACACTAACAAACCAAACTTTATACTTATTTTGGGTTCAGAATCGTTATCATTCACTTACGGGAAACCTATTTATTTCGAAAATAAGTAAGTATCAGCAAGTACAACTATTACAATGATATTATAGTGGGTATGAACTCCAAAAGTAGCTTAACAAATTCTAATTTATTGATCACTGTGGCTGCTAATCCTCTCATAATTTAATGATATTAAACACTTACTTAGTGCTATGGGGACTACAAAACTACATAAAACATGAAAAATGAATACATATTTTACAAGTTTATAAGATTTGTAAACATGTTACTGTTAATCAACTTACGAGGCTGACTGTACAAGTTAGTAATATTTCTATTTATGTCCAATTTATAATAGTATGTTTATGTGTGTATCAGTGTAATTTCGTCAAGCCTAGTGTTTCTTGTGAGAATTATGTAATATTTATATGCAGATTCCATTTGCATCAACGTATAATTATATACTTAATTGGATGCGCTACTAGATTTGTCTAGGGCGTACCCCTACCCTTCCTAGTAACACCATCGGAGCCCAAACCATCCTCATTTGCTAGTTGGTGCAGCTGCCAAACAAAGGCATGCAACTACAAAGGCAGCAGCGTAAAGGTTCATATTCGTAACCGACTGCAAACAGCAATAGCAAATCCTACTGGTTTTATGTGTGTCATGTATTTCTATGATATTACATAGAAATCCTTCTGTAACTACAGGCGTTGTCGGTCCATATTTAATTTTATGTAAGGATTTTATTATAGAATTTTATTAATGCTTATTGTTTTTTTAACTTAGAACAAACCACATTTTTTATCAGGGTAGTGCCGTTGATGACTGCGCCTCAGTGTATAGTTTTGCAGTCATTATGGAACCCATTTTATCTATCTGTATTATTTTTGTTCCTAATAAAGACTTTATTTCTTTTATTTTTTTATTATTTAATAGAAATGCCTATATACATAGAAACCAGCAGTATCACGGCGACATGTCGCCTGCTGCTGCTGTCTGCAGTCGTCTCCGAACCCGTACCTTAAGCCATTAGCACATATTTCCACGTGCTACGATTGTGGTATACCTATCTATGTTATCTATATATCGTATCTATATGTATACTATGTAAATATTAATATAACACACTCTTTTATATATTACTAGCTGTTGCCCGCGGCTCCGCCCGCGTGGATGTCGGTTATCGCTTAGGGTTATTATATAGTAGCTTTATGCATGCAAAGTCTCAGCCCAATCGGTTTAAAATTGACAAAGTTTCATACAAACTTTCATCCCCTTTTTTATCCCCTTGGGTGTGAAATTAATCAAAATCCTTTCTTTGCGGATGCTTACGTCATAACAACTACCTGCATGCCAAATTTCACCCCGATCCGTCTAGTGGTTTGGGCTGTGCGTTGATAGATCACTATGTCAGTCAGTCACCTTTGAGTTATATATATTTAGATGTCAACAAATTACACCAACACTCACATGCTGCTGCTCACTGCTGTCAGTGGAAAAACCAAAGGCTATTCCTGCTTTGTCTCCTACATTGGCGGCACAGAAACTCTCTGTGTTTACAGGGTCGGCAGCACGAGTGTGATTCCCCTGGTGTTGCACACGTCCATTGGCCACGGTAAACAGTTTCCATCAGGTGGACCTGTTTACCATCTCAGTTGTATAAAAAAATACTTTTCATTTCTATCCATCCTACGGTTGCCTGAAAGAAATCACTTTTAGTGATAAGGCCGCCCATTGTGCATTAAACTGTAGCGGTAACTATGTACAATTATCTGTAATAATATTGATGTGTAATAAAGAAATAACTATCTATCTACACGCCTTCCGCTTCTTCTACTTTTATAATAGTTCCAATATTTACCTATTGGGGCACCTGATCTTTTCGATTTCAATAGACGAGTGCAAATTAACCTACCTACTTTTAGTAAGGTTTTTAACCCATCAGAAGCACTCATAGTCTTTTATTAGATTTTGAAATTATAATTTTACTAGTTTTTGCCCCAGACTCCGCCCGCGTGGATGTCGGTTATCGCGACTGCGCGTTGAGCATTAAATTCGCATCTCCACTCAACTTTGTCCTCGACTATTTACTCGCCTCTATTCTCGACTTTCTATTCGCCTCTATATTCGACTCTCTACTCAACTTTCTTCTCGACTCTCTACTGACTTCTCTGCTCCCCTCTCTACTCCCCTCTGTACTCTCCTCTATACTAGCCTTTCCATTGGCCTCTGTACTCGCATCTCATCCACTCGATTCTCTTTTCGCCCCTCGTCTATCTACTCGCCTCTCTATTCATCTCTCTACTCGTCTGTCAACTGTATTCTATTTGATTCTTTACTTGCCTCTCCACTGGCTTCTCTAGTCGCATATCTACTCGCCCCTGTAGTCAACTCTACTTGACTTTCTATTTGACCTCTACATGCCTATCCATTCACCCATATAATGATCTCTACTCGCATCTCCACGTCTCGCTTCTATATTTGGCTCGTTACTCGACTATATCCGTTCCGAAGCTATTATCCACCTTTGTTTCAAATTTCATCATCATTTATCTCCTATCCCCAATTCACCCCCTTTTTTGCGATTGAAATCTTGCCCAAAACCCAAAATTGCGATCAAAGGTAGCCTATGTCCGTTCCCAAGCTTTAAACTATCTATCTCATAAGGATATCTTAAAAAATGACAAACTTCCATATAAACTGTCATCCCATGGCGCTACACTGCCCCTTCTACCCCCTTTTCGCAATAAAAGGTAGCATATGTCCGTATCCAAGCTCTATTTCATTACTGTTCCAAATTTGATCAGAATATCTTCAAAACTGACAAACTTTCATCCTCCATCTCCCCCCCCCCCCCACCCTTAAACCCCCTTTAACGTGACAAAAGGTAGCCTAAGTTCGTCCCCAAGCTCTAATTCACTCCTGTAATAAATTTCATCAGGGTAAGCCCAAGCTCCAATTCACTCCTGTAATAAATTTCATCAGAGTATCTTCAAAACTGACAAACTTTCATCCTCCATCTCCCCCCCCCCCCACCCTTAAACCCTCTTTAACGTGATAAAAAGTAGCCTTAGTTCGTCCCCAAGCTCTAATTCACTCCTGTAATAAATTTCATCAGGGTATCTTCAAAACTGACAAACTCTCATCCCTTATCCCGCCCCCTTAACCCCCTTTATCGCGACCAACACTTCAAGCTTTAATCTATCTCTGTATCAAATTTCATCAGGATAATTTCAACAACGACGAACTTTCGTCACATAGCCCTACTCCCCCCTTTCTACCCCCCTTATGGTGATAAAAGGTAGCCTATGTCCGTTCCCAAACTCTAATCCACCTTTGTACCAAATTTCATTAGTATATCTACAAAAATGACAAACTTTCATCCCCTATTTCCCCCCCTTAAACCCCCTTTCTCGCGATAAAAGGTCTATGTCCGTTCTCAAGCTCTTATACACCTCTGTACCAAATTTCAACAAGATCGGTTCAGTGGTTTAGGCGTGAAAGCTTAACATACAGACAGAGTTACTTTCGCATTTATAATATTAGTAAGTATGGATAAATTTTCATCGTTATGATCCACATATCAAGAAAGAAAAAAATTCTCAATAGGGTCTTTGCCCTTTGTTCGGGACGTCCTCTCCAACCTATTTGGTTAGTTTATTTTTTCATATAAATTGTTTTTTAATTAGGATAACAAATAAGGGTTGATCTAGTTACCTATATATAACATAGTGTCAATACACTCGTATCATTTGCATACCTTAATTGCTTCTTAACGACCAGACTCTACGTAATCTAGTAACCAAAAAGAAAATATCAGTAAGGATATTTTTTATACCACTTGGCAGACAAGCGCACGGCCCACCTGATGGGAAGTGGTTACCATGGCCTATGGACGTGTGCAACACCAAAGGCGACACACTCGTGCTGCCCACCCTATAAGAACCTCTAATGCCCTTCTTGAAGAACTCCATATTGTAGTCGCTTTTAAACATAATAGTTTATGGCTGCAAGAGGAGAGGCAGACCTAAAAGGAAGGTAGATGGACTGTATGAAATATTGCAGATGATGGTTAAGAAGAGAACTATATGAAGTGGAGACAAACACATATGTTGCGCCGACCCCAAATAAACTTCGGACAGGGGCACCAGGATGGTGGTGATAATGATGAGGATGGGGGTGAATGGGCTCCACCTGTAAACCGCACGCCGTCTGTGGGTCGATGTGCTAGGCCCGAGGCCGAAGGTGACCCTTGATACGACCGTCCATTACTTTTTTAAGTTAAACACTCTCTACGATTCACTAGTGTATTGTATAATCATCACCAGATCGCTCTTAACTAGCAAGTACTCAAAATAATCTTAATAAAAGGTATTTTGGATTTAAATAGAAAAAATTGAATCGATCTAGGCGGTTATTGAAATGATTGACAAAAATGATTGAAAACTATTCATTGGTTGCGATGGTTCGTAAGAATGTCGGTAGATGTTCCATAGACGGATATAAAAAGGAGAAATCTGGAATGGTTAGGTTAGGTTAGTAGTCAAAGCATTGCGCCCCTGTAAGGCAAAGATAGTGGGTTCGACCCCGCCTAGACCGATTCAATATTTTGTATTCAAATATATTTGAATTATATTTAACATGAAAAATGCTTAGAAACAAATTTAATTCAAAAAGGTACTTTTGAGTAGGTACTTTTACTCACACATCAACACTCAATATAGTCTTAATACTAAGGTATTACCACAGATAATATAATATAAGATATTACATAAGATCATTTAGTGTACTTGGCTAGTCAAGACCGCTCTGATGCTGACTGTACGCGAGGTGGTTCTTGAACCCCAGATAGAGAAACCCCACAGGGTCATATTAGACTCTCTCCGAACTATATCTCTAGAACATTTGTTCATCATATGAATGTACCTACTTCTTCTTTTCGTATGGTTATATAGTGGCCAACCTAACCACTGTTGATAGCCTGGACCGACTTTTAACGTGCCCTCTGAAGAAAGGCAGCGCTCAAATGTAACTCCACCAAGCGGTCATCCATCGTCAATGGTAACCTTCGCCTAGGTAACTTAAACCACTGATCGTTTACCGAACAGTGAACACATCTAGCCACAAGTACTACGATGTTGAATGTACTTGAGGTGCCCTTAGAATGTGTCGTCTTTAATTTCTATTACCACGAATTAAGATATTGATAAAAGAGGCCTATCTAATTAAACTAATTAACTAGTTTAAGAACCATTTGTTACCCAGCCTTGTAGCATTATTTTAATGTATTGTATTGCAAACAAAGTAATGTTGGCTTTCTAAAATTTGCCCAATAAGCAAATAGGGAAATAGTTACCTATATTTTGTCCGCCAAGTTTATTTTTGCCATCAAAATATTGGTACTCAAAATGGTAGTTCTGTTCGCGAAATATATGACTTATTGTCCACAGAAAATGACACCTTACGTCCGGCTGCGGATAGGTATAGGTTGGAAGAGATTGACTGACGATTCAAATACCTAGACATACGGGGTGGAAGATATTGATCTTACCTGGAGGGGAAGTACTAAAAATACTGGGGATAGAGAATTCCATTACAAGGAAACATTCCTTTATTTTTTTGAAGAAACAAATCTGCATTAAAATATTTTCGAAAATTCGCTGCCTCACCTGGTAATCGAACCGACTAAAATCCGAAAAAGTAAAACATCCTGCATTATTATGGCATCAACCGATAGTGTAAATCATGAGGATCAAATCTCTCTATCAACCATGGTGAATTATATGAAAGGAAGTCCATAAAATTTTAACTTACAAATTCAATGCCAGCAGAAACGGTAGTTTTACTCAAGGAGCCATCAGATACCTTATCAACAATAAAGTAATTATGTTTGAAGCCAAATATTTACTAAAATAAGTACTAAATGACTGAACTTTGTTTCCGGTTTGGAATGTAATTTTATTGGGTACCCACATGAGGTATGTAGGTAGGGTTGGTGTTTGATTGGAAACCTCCACGCGGTGTACCCTTTGCAACGGAGATGGCGAGAGATGTGCCCTATTAGAGATTACCTTATAACCTGTTGGTTGAGACCTGAGACGGCGTGCGGTTTTAGTCGGTTTGAGTCAGATATAAATATCCCTACTGACCAGCGGTGGTATACCCACGAAAAATAAAGAGACGCGAATTTTATTGTTCATATGAGATCAGATGGACCTTTCAGTTACAGAGCTTTATTTTGCCAAATTGAATTTATAAGTTTAGATTTCCTTTCATTTAATTTACCAGGTAGTTTGATCCTTATGATAAACCTTATCGATTGATGTCATATAAATACAGAATGTTACTTTTTCGTATTTTAGTAGGTTCGATTACCGGGTGTGGCAAGGGAATTTTCGAAAACATATGAATGCAGTTTTGTTTCTTTAAAAAAAAATAAAGGAATGTTTACTTTGAGAGAAATTCTCTATCTGCAGTATTTAGAGTAGGAACTTCCCCTCCAGCAAAGGTCAGAATCTTCCACCTTGTATATCCATGCATACTTTGCACTAAGCGGGAATCAAACCCGTGCCCCCTGTTAGTCGCGTTCACTACCACCACGTCATAGAGGCTTCGTGTTAGGTAACTTGTGAGAATGTACGAAGTGGGCCCCATCGACATACTTTATATTATTACATATTATTTTTTTATAAGTATCGTTTTTATAAACGTCACTACGTAGTATAAAACAAAGTCGCTTTCTCTGTCCCTATATCCCTTTGTATGTTTAAATCTTTAAAACTACGCAACGGATTTTGATGCGGTTTTTTTTAATAGATAGAGTGTTTCAAGAGGAACGTTTATATGTACAATATATATTTAATATAGTAGAGGATGCAGCGGGAACGGGACCTGATGCCACGCGGGCGAAAAAAATTTCGGTGGTCCTCGGTGGAATAGAATACGGCTATCTATTCCTGTGGGTGTCAAAGAAGGCGACTAAGTCATAGGGCTGTGTCCATACGACAATAAATATAAGTGCAGCCCATGATTAAGTGCCTAAATTGATGACAATAGACTCGCCCCCTATTACAGCCTCCGTGGCGTGGCGGTAGTGAACGCGGCCGCTACGCAGGAGGCGCGGGTTCGATCCCCGCTCTGTGCAAATATTTGTATGCATGAATATGTATATTTGCATTGGTCTGGATGTTTCTATGTATAATATGTAGGTATGTATTTACAAAAAAAGTATCTAAGTATGTTTATCCGCATTCTAGATTCCATAACACAAGCTAGTTAAGCTATGCTTACCATGGATCTAGATAGAGCAGTGTGAAATGTGGAATATAATATATAATATATATATATATATATATATATAATACACCTCTGCCTATTCCTACGGGGATATACAGGCGTAAGTATGTGTATGTATCTATATTATTGTTGTTGAATGATTTTTTGGAAAACTTTTTGATTTAGTTAGAGCGAGGTGGCTTAGTGGTCAAAGCATTGCTCCTGTAAGGCAAAGATCGCGGGTTCGAACCCCGCCTGGACCGATTCAATATCTTCTATTTAAATCGACATAAACTTTAATGTGTGACACTATGAAGTTGATTTCTAAATCACTCCTATGAGCTTGCATTACTAAACTATTCATAAGCAGGAAAGCGATGTACGCTATAACAATATACTTAGTACAAGATTAATCGTTAAAACTTTCCCACATATAGATACTTATTTACAAAATATGATACCTATCTATCAACATAATATCCGTGTAAGATTTTCAACAAAATTTCACGCGGTTTATACTTACAGAGGAAAATTTATAATGAAAGAGTCTAATGCAGACGGGTTTTATTAAAAGAAATACATTTGAATTAAAAACGTCTCCTTTTTGAAGTCGGTCCAAAATTGAAGTCAATATACTTCTTTTTATTTTTCTTTAATGGCAACTTATCATCCCATTTGAGGGGACATTCTTGCCAGTGTCAAGTTGGACATTTCCCGATTAGAATAGCCAATCTGGTCACTCATTAGTGGAGGCACTGATTAGTTACTACGTAACAGATAAGTACTACAGTTCCATACAAGAGTGACAACAACTCTCGGATCTAAGTGCCTCATCAAAGTCGGTATTCCTCTGGATATTCTGCTGCCACAGAAATACATCAAAGTACACGTAAACTTATAACACCGTTCTTTTTATGTAGGAGGTTAAAGTAGTAGTAGGCTGGATTTCACTGATGAAAATTCGTAACTGAACTGCATTCGTCCATCACTTATTAGGTAGATTTTCTTAAAGAAGTTTATGTAGAAAGATGTGGTAATGAAATTTGTGCCTATCATTGGTGAAATACAGCCTTGGTGACACTTGTTACAGTCGGGTACATAGTAATATCGACAATTTCATAAAAAAACATATCTAAAAAAAAAGCAAATGGCGCCAAGCGTGTGCTTTTTTGAAGCGATGTTTTTTTTATGAAATTGTCGTTTCATTCCTAATAGGATGGAGAATAAATAAAGCTAAAAGAAAATATTTGAAAAAATATTTTTTTCGTAATGCGTGCCTCGGCTGCGCCTCGGCCCGCATACTTCACGATAGTCCGGCAACACTACAATTGGTGGCCGCGGCAGTAATGTACTAATAATCTACATATATTGAATATCATATCACTTGTACTTTTCCACTTTATTTTGTTTTTATTTTTAACCAAATACAATTGTTTAAATCCGTTGTATTTAGTAAACCTTTGATAATGCCGTAAGGTGAAACCGGTCTGGTTAAAAATAAAAACAAAATTAAGTGGAAAAGTACAAGTGATATTATTATTCAATATGTGTAGTAGATTCCACCAAGTGCCATCAATCTCCAGTATAAACAGTATTTTATAATCTTTTTTATTATTATATTATTCACAAGTGAAATGAAAAACGTCGTATGCAGACGTATATATTGTTGATAAGCGTCTTCGGCTCTCTTTACTCGCCTGACGGCTCTCGGGTCTCAATATCGCCTCAGCAGTAATCACCAACTTATCACACTTGTACTATAATCTACTATTATTCCGAAAGTCACAATCACGAATTTCGAAATTCCGATAGATTCTAAATTCCGAAAGTCAGACACCCGTATTTCAAAATTCCTAATGTATTCTTATAATATTCGGTATTATAAAGTACGAATGTCAGAATACGGAACCATTACAATTTCAAATTAATAATAATCCGAAATGGATCATAAATATTCGTATTCCGGTTTTCAAATAGTCTAAATTAGGGGCCGTCGTCCATTAATCACGTGATCTTTTTTCAGTAATTTTAATCCCCCTCCTCCCCCTTGGTAATACGTAGTGAGGGTTGTCAAACACCTCCCCCCCCCCCCTTCAAGCCCTTATCCTATTGCGAGCTTCCTAGTCCCGATACCGTACCTAACATCACAGTGATAGAACTCTGATGTTAGCTTTTTCCTAATCCGAACCATTTTGGTGTTCACTTGCTTCAGTCGGTAGGAGGCTCCCGTGTCACCCTTTCTAAGCCTTTCCCCATGATGGGTCTTATCACCGCTACACCCGCGTACTCTGCGCTCAGTCGCCTAAATCGTATCTTCCACTCCACAGTAATATCACTTCTCCCACTGCCTTTCGCCACCGATGTACCAGTAAAAGAGTTCTCGCCTCCTAATACTAGCAAGAACATAGTAAGAACATTCGCCGCCTCGAAGAATAGATCAGGCACCTATAAAGGGCTACAAACCGCATGAAAATCCCCGTAGTCTACTGCAGGAGCCATTCGGGCCCCTCATGTTGGCAAAAGCCGCGTCAGAGCCGCAGCTGTGCTGTGCCCTTCAAAGTCCCATCGGACGTCGAGCACGAGCCCCAAATATTTTATTTGGGGTTTGATGCCGAAAAGAAGTCGCTCATTATAAGTCTGGATCCCCCGGGTGACACGCTCTGAAGTCCATGGAACAACAGGTCCTTGGTTTTATGCAACTCCAGCACAAAATGTTTAACGCTAGCTCGCCGCTGGCAACCGCATACTTCGCCAGAAGTCGCACGCTGATGATGGCACCTCATCGAACTACATTTATTTTGTATAAGGACCAATTTTTCAGGCCTTTTTTTTTCAAAAAGAATATTAGCAACCGAATTTATCGAAATTACTAATATTCCCTCTAATCCCTCCAACTAAGCTAAATTGCTTGTCCTAGGAGTGGGTTCACGTCGGTAGTGTAATGGCCAGAATTCGAACCCAGGACCTCTCGATCGTAAGGCCGACTCCTTAACCACTAAGCTAATCTCTAGCTACGCCAATGGTAGCTTCGGCTACCTCAGTCGCTCAAGCACGCCCAGGCAAGCTTACAAATAACACTCTAGTGTAGAGCAGATGTATTACAGCAAGTCTGGTTTAGGTCAATTATTATATAAAATAATTGGGGAGAAACTAATTACTTACTTTAAAAAATTATTGATTACTTACTTCTAAAACTCTTCATGCGTGACATGGGAAATCAATTTTAAGTTTTGTATATTTTTTAACAAATTTTCAATTTTGTCAATAGATTAACGGAAATTTAAAATTCAGATTACCGTGTACGGTTTTCTAATTATTCGTAACAATAAAATTCAGAAGAATAAACATTCTCATATCTGACTTTCGGAAAAATAACTACTATCGTGCTTTGGAATAGTCGGAGTTTTATTTCTTAGAAAATATAACACTCGGAATTTTGAAAATCGAAATACCTGTCGAAATTCGGAATTAAATATTTCGAATTGTTTGGGCGGTCGCACTTTTGATGACTAATTTTTAGGGAACATTTAGAATGGCTATCCAATAATTAAACTTGACTGTTTTATTAGGAAAAATATTAAACAATTTACCTGTAATCTTACAAACTTTAAAGCGATGTGTGATTTTTTTTAAATATTTTGATCTTATTTAAAAATATTATATCAATGTATACTATCAATATCACTCTTATAACGCTTATGTTTAAGAAAACGAAACAGATAAATAACTTTTTAATTCATTTTAAGTTCTACTTTTTAGTAAAAATACATTGATTATTATTAAATTAATTTTTGGAGCATTTATCTTAACTTATTTTATGTAAAATTGTCGCTATAATTCAGTGGATAGAATATTCGCAATAAGAAGACTCTCGTAGGTTCAGATTCCGTCCAGGGTCTTGACTTAAGCAATATAAATTCACCAAAAAAATATTTTTCTTAGTACTTAGGTACCAAATGAGTATTTATTTATTTGTCTTCCGACATCGATAATATAAATAAAATAAAGTAATAATAATACTTACTCAGCAGTGCGATAATGACCTGATTGAACTTGCTTCCTTCTACACAATATTTTTTCATTGTATATTTTAACATTTTTTTTATTTGCCACTAACGTAAGTTACACAGATAATAAATATTTGAAAAGCGCGGGCCGTGCGTTCGCTACTCGTCACTGACGCCGAATGGCTACGCACAGGCTTCTCGGCGTTCTGCCTATTTGTTTAAAACTGTAGATATTCTGAAGTCCGGAAGAGTGAAGAATACAGTTTGCATGATGTTATTAAGGTAAAAGCACCAATGGTGGATACTGATTCAATAGTGGACACTTTCGAAAAAATACCTTTATTGTAAGAAAAGTAGCTATTTGGTTTACTTGACTATTTACTTAAAAGACGCCTAATGGCATATATACTACATGTTCAAAAATTCGCGACACTGTCGTAAGTTAATATTGAATTGGCGCCAGTTCTTTCTTAATATTTTTTTTAAGAGAAGTGATTTTTACTTATGTTTACTTATGTGATTTTTTATTTATTAATAATGATTATCACTATTTTTAGTATGAATATTATAACAATATATAAATAAAAAATATAATATGTAAGTTGTTGACCTACGTGTAGACCATTGCCATACTTTTATGGCTAGATTTTCTATCAGTTTTAAGTGCGTAACTATTGTATTTAAAGGAAAAATATGTTAGTTTTTAAAGATTTTATTGGCTAAAGTGAATGTCAAGAGTTAAAAAAGGATGAACATAACGACCATTCTTTAAAAAATATTTCTATGGAATTTTGTAGAGTGATGCTTGATTTGCCTTCAGGTGTCTACCATTGGTGCTTTTACCTTAATTAAATACTTAGGTACTTTTTAAAATTATTTTTCATTACCTACCTTTATTATTTTATTACCCGCCTAAGTACGGTTTACCAAAGAAGGGTTATTTATTAAACTTTTATAATAATTTATATTTTTATAACCCTTAGGAATTACCTAGAGCTACCTAATTAAATGTTCTGCACCTATTCCGCGTGCATTGCACTAATATAAGATATAAGTAAGGCTTTATAAGTATTTTGTATGCCAGCTGGGTGACAGACAAGCACACGGCCCACCTGATAGAAAGTGGGTTACTGTGGCCTATCGACGACGACGTGGCCCGGCGAACACCAGGGGCGTCTGACACACACTCGTGCTGCCGACCCTATAGGAACTTTCTTGAAGAATCCCATATTGTAGTCGCTTGAAATAACCACAGAAAGGATTTCATTCCACAGGCTGAGCGGCCACTGGATGCCTCACTGACGCATTCTACAGGAGACAGGAGATTGTATGGTCTCTATGGTTAAATGTATAAATTTTGGATTTGCTTTTTTTACTTTTCAATAAGTTTGTTAAAGTTAATAAATATGTGAAAGTGGTGTTTCTCATTGGTTGAAAAACGGCTAAATGGATTTGGCTAAAAATATAAAAAAAATGCGTCGTACTATTCCTCCGCATCATATGCCTCTTGTGGTAGCGTTCCCAGAAGACTGGCAGCATTGCCACCTTGATTGCAATGCTGATTGTCTGGCCTAAAAAGAGGCCAGCCTTCTACCCCTCTAGCTCTAGACAAGTGGCAATTCGCTAGCCGGCGTTCGGTGGAATAGAATGACGAATGTATGGGATTTGACGTAAATGACAGTCGTTAACGCATGTTAAATACTTCAAATCCGATACATTCGTCATTCTATTCCATCAAACGCCGGCTAGCGAATTGCCACTTGTCTAGAGGGGCTGGTCACGAGAAGCGTCGAACATACGCTTCGCAATCTCCCTGAAGAGATTGCGGGCGCTCGGACCCCATTCTCACCCTACGTTTCGACTACCTAAGTATATCAATAGATGTGAAAGTTTGAAAAGATGTTTATTAGTTACCTACTGAATCAGACTTAAAAGGCTGAAAGATACCTAAAGCAGTACCCTTGACAAAAGTGCCCCCTAAAACCTGGGCTATTGTGAGTTTGATACTTACCTACTTTAAAATACTTAGAGTTTATATCAGTTTACATCTATAAGAATATTCTTATTTTCTTTCAGACATATTATGAGGTAAATAAAGCCATATAATTCAGTAATTAATTTATGAGGATAATAAACAATGAAATAAAATAACCTCTGTCGTTTAGGCAGGTAGCGGTAGGTACAGAGCATTCAACTTTTATAGTAGCTGGTACCAGTTTTATACAAATGAGATGGCAGACAAGCACACGTCCACCTGATGGTAAGCGGTTACCGTGGCCTATGAACGTGTGCACCCCAGGAGAGTCACACTCGTGCTGCCGAACCTGTAAACACAGAGAGTTTCTGTGCCGTCAGTGTAGAAGACAAAGCAGGAATAGCGCTAGCCTTCGGTCTTCCCACGGACAACGCAAAAACTTTCCAGTGAGCTCTGGATACGGGATACGGAAAAAAGTACCCTATGTGTTGTTACTTATTCCAGACTTTATCCCTGTGCCAAATTCCAGCCAGATCGGTTCATTCGTTAAATGTGATTGAATAACAGACATCCAAACATCTTTACAAACTTAAACACTTATCAGTAACCAGGGGTTACCCGGGACTTTGCTCGAGTGTGTGTCGGTTATCGCGCCGAAACAATAGCCTCATCCCTGCCCAAGCTCTATCTTATCTCTGTACCGAATTTTATCAAATTCGGTTTAGTGGTTTAGGCGTGAAAGCGTTACATACAAACCGACACACAGAGCCACTTTCGCAATTATAATACCTATTAGTATAGATATTACTAGGATTAGATTTAGAAATTTAATTTTTAAGAAAATTTTATAATCACACGTTCGAAAGCGTACCTAATTTTACTGAATTGCGCTCCAGGCTTGTTTTTATCGACTAGATTCACATTCTTAACGAGCCTAGAAAGTACAAAAGTAGCCTTTTTCTAATTATAGCTGCCCAGCCGGGTAACCAGCTAAAAATAGCCAGGCTCGCGAGTGGCGTGCAAAAACGTGGGTCGTTAGCGCCGGCGCGAGCTCCTGGCGCCAATGAATTACTCCTCAAGAACACATTTTACATAGCTTAAGTTACTGATGGCTGTGGAGCTAAACCTTAGCGGTACTTATTGATGGAACGGTACAATCAGTGATAGAAATAGTTTTAGATTTTGTAAGCTTTGGCGAGCTCCGTGGTGTGAAGCGGTAGAGTAATAGTACAATGTTAAAAAGAAATGCTACCTGACACCTTGTGGCCGACTGTATTAACCTACCAAATCCACTTTTAATCAACCATTATTTGGACAATACAATACAACATGACATTGTTGTCATGTCATGACATGACAATAAAAGACAATACAAGCGCCGGTGGCTTAGTGGTTAAGGAGTCGGCCTTACGATCGAGAGGTCCCGGGTTCGAATCCTGGCGCCATTGCACTACCGACGTGAACCCATTCCGAGCACAAGCAATTTAGCTTAGTTGGAGGGGTTAGAGGGAATATTAGTAATTTCGATAATTTCGGTTGCTAATATTCTTAAAAAAAATAAAAAAAATATTGGGTACTATTTTACATAAATCATGGGTACACTAAAGATTTACGTAGGACTGTAAGCCAATAATAAAGTTTCTCGACAACTAAAATATAATATGCACAATTCAACACTTAATTTATGCAAGCATTAGTGTTCCAGCTATGTTATGTTACTTAATTAACTTATCCAATACACCTTCACGTGGCCAAGTATAATTTTAACTTACTAATAATTTGTTTTTTTAAAACGCTTTTGGAGAGGTGGAATCATTGTAACAACTAGGTAAGCGAGTGAGATAGATAATTAGTGCGATGCGGAGGAAGTCTGAACAGGCGGGTATATGGTTCGAGTTTTGGGTGCACTTAAACCAACACTAGATGGCGAGTCTGGACTACCAAACTAGAAAATAAGAAACATTATGTCCATTAACACACGCCTGCTGTATAGAGATAGTTGATAATGTTTCTTACAATCATTAAGATATGAGACATATCCCCTGGTCTTGAAGTTAAGGTGCCTCAGAAATCGCTTTTGTGGTCTGTCTATTCTATCGATATGTGTAACATATGGGGGGGGGGGGGGGGGGGGACCAAACAGGACTGCCATAGTGCAGGACGCTTTGTACGCATGCGTGGTAATCCATACTAATATTATAAATGGGAAAGTGTATGTGTGTGTCTGTTTGTCCGTCTTTAACGCCTTGACCACTAAACCGATTTTGATGAAATTTGATATAGGGTAGATTAGACCTTGAGAAAGGATATAGGTTATGTTTGGTCGCGATAACCGACATCCATGCGGGGGGAGCCGCGAGCAAAAGCTAGTAATTCAAGCGGAAGCTAGCGCCTGATCAACAAGTATATCGCTTTACTGGTGAAGATGACTTGTCACCAGAGTCTTGGGGAGAGGGGGAGAGACATATACTTGTACATTTCTTTTCACAAAATCCGTAATATTTATTTATTATTAGGCTGAAACCGCACAGCTTTTTGCAGGTTGCCATCCCCCAGGAACACCTGCTAGTAATAGCTGCCTGTCCTGCAACAGTGCGGGGAGTCTTATCCCCCTTTGTTAAAAATGTCGAACGAACGAAACATTATTTAATTAAACTATTGTTCAATGAGCTTTTTTTTACGTGCGGGTAATCCCCACGTACACAAAGGAGGTTATGTTAGACTCGAACCGACTAAACCGCACGTCGTCTTTGTGGGTCATTGTGCTAGGCCGAAGGTGAGGTTGTCAGACGACATATCCCTCGCGCCCCGGCTGACCCAGTGCAATCCCTCTCGGTCTGGCCCTCATCGGGAGGGGGGACCACGCGGTCCCCGACTCGCCCCCGGTGTCGGGAGTCGTGCATCACGCGATGCGCGCCGCCGCCGTGGTCGTTCAATGAGCATCTAGTAGAACATTTAGATGTTCCACAGAAACTTTTTCATACTTCTAGATCACTCAAAAAGTGTTCCACAGGTACCTAGAACAAACAGTGCTACCCATGATTCAACCAGCAATATTCTAATCAAGTAATTGCTAATCCCACCGGCTACTAGTCCAGTCGTCTGTTACCTGTATCTAAAACGGTTTACACTCGACGTCATTAGTAAGCGGAGCCTACATCAGGCGTCACACGATTTCGTATAACTGGTCATACGAATTCTTCACGTGAGCTAATTAATTTATATTTAGTTCCCAGTTCCCACTTAAGTTAATATTCCTCAGGACATATATATTGGACTTAAAATGTGCTCTATACGCACAGTACTTAACCGGTTTATTGGGTATCTTTTGTGGATAGCACGGGGTATTACGACAGTGGACGAGCTCCAATTCACGAGCTTTACGGCCGAGGGCTTGTCTGCTGCCTAAGAGGTGTATAAAATAATTAATAAAAAATAATAAAAACACCCTACTGCTGCTAAAAAGATCGAAAATCATTTACACATTAATTTTCATCGATTTTGAGATTTTCAAATGGGTACCGTCTGCTATAAAGCTTGTTTTGATCTTTTCAGCATCATTCGGGTGTTTTTTTATATTCTTTCGTTTTTTTTTTATACTTTTAAGTTATGAAATATATATTTTTGTAATCGTCTTCTAATTTCTTTCATTTTGATAATCCACTCGATAAATTTTAATGATTTTTTTATTATACCTAAATCATAAAATATTTCTATTTTTTATTTTGATATACTCCGTGTCACTCTCAGAGTAAATACACATCTCTCAAGCTAAAATCCATCGAGCCGTTCAGGCTGCAGAACGTGCCAAACAGTTATACATACATACTCTCGAAAAACATAACCCTCTGGCGCAGTCGGGTAAAAAAACTAAACATAGATTGAAGCCAAGGCTTCGTTAATCTCGCGACCTAAGTCCAAGATATGTGTCCTGAGGTATACTTGGCGAGTGAGTAAGCTTCGCGAGTGTTAATGCTGATTTAATTGTGTAGTATGAATGCGGGCTGATATAGTTACCGGTATACTTATATCTTGATCCCAGTCACGTCACAAGTACTCTATACCGGTTGTAAGGGGAACGCTCCCGAAGCCGAAGGCACATGATATACTTAGGGTACACTACATTTTGGCATATTGACAAAAAAACACTCCAAAAATAAACAAATGGCGCCTCGCGCGTGCTATTCATGTAATGATGTTGTTGTTATGAAATTATCGTTTCATTTTTTTTAATAGGACACGTCAATTTGACTGCACCTCGCCTGATGGTAAGCCGAAGGCAAAGTCTCAGGAAAGAGGGCCACCATTATATACACGTGCCATGTTAACAATGGTGGCACTCAGCTTGACGGCCTCATCAGATGCTTAAGTCTTTTTACTAGCACGATGGAGAACGAATAATTTTAATTAACGTTAAAAAAACGCAACCTTCTTAATTGTTTTTTTTTTTCGGCTCTCCAATATTTAGCGTACCGTATTGGAGTATTACCAGATGCTTTCGGGAGCGTTCCCCTTACATCCAGTATGTCATGTACATTACACTTTTTTGGATGTCCTTCGAGGATAGCACTGGGTGGTACGGCGGCGGATAGATTATATAAAACCACAAGCACGCGCTAAGGTCTATTCTCTCTCGCGACTTGGGTTTAGATAATATGAACTGGTAACTATACGGTTGGATTCACAACGACCCACAGACGGCACAACAATATTGGTATTGTGTTCAGGGTTTTTGGGGTTGCTGATCACGAATATATCATCCATTTAGCGATCCAAGATGGCGGACTTGACATTTTCACCCACAGACGGCGTCCGGTTTAGTCGTTTCGAGTCCGACAGAAGCTTCACCTCCGGCCCGCACGTAAAAAAAAAAAACTATACGGTTGCACCTTTTTTATCGTGAGGACTACCAGGTCGGTCAGTGGAGAATTTATCACTCTCAACTAACTAGAACCGCAAGCCATCGCACGCATCAATTACCAGGGTGTAAGGTTTACCCAATAAAGCGCTCGCCTATTTCTCTCGGACCCCAGATGACCCTTAGCCATCTACGGTTTTAATACGGCCCCTTCAAGTGTAGTACCTAAAGATGGTGTTCCCATCGAATAGCTACATATTTTTCCCTCCGGTTTAGGCAGAGATACTTATTTATATCTACCACTGAGGTAGCAGACAAGCACACGGCCCACCTGATGAAAAATGGTTACCGTGGCCTATAGACGTGTGCAACAACAGGGGAGTCACAATCGTGCTGCCGAACCTGTAACCACAGAGAGTTTCTGTGCCGTCAGCGTAGAAGACAAGGCATGAATAGCCTTTGGTATTCCCACTGACAGCACAAAAATTCTCCAGTGAGCTCTGGCTACCCTACTCACTGCCGGGAACACAACACGAGGTTATTATGGCCGCGGTATTCTGTAGGGTGGAGGTACTTCCCCAGTCGGACTGCTCAATTGGACGGAAATACCGTCATGTCTTCGGTCTGCTTCGGTCCTTACACACTTCGGAAACTTCTTACTAAGATTAAAAGTTCAAAAAGCTAAAAAAGTGGTGTATAATGGTAGAAGATAGACAGACATTAACCTCTTTACCAACACAAAATAGTCAAAGAAGAAAATCACTGACATTGGTAATGATGACGTTTCTGTCACTTTATTTTGTGTTTGGTGTCTTGCAGTGACTTTCGAAAAAAATTGAATTGAATTGATCACATTTTGCAAAATGGCTTGAAATTTCAAATTGCGCTATGGCTGTTCTGGTGATGGTCTGCACTTGTATCCTGAGCATAGTGGCCGTTAAGACGGACAGCGGACATCGGAAGACCAAGGAAGCTGAACGCGTTTGCAGAACCGATGGGTACCAGCTGATAAATGCAAAATTCGGAAAAGAAGCCCATACGTTATGTTTGCAGTTAAAACCCATTGGTAAGATCATGCTACTGTGCCCCGAGCACGAATAACATTCAAAAGAATAATAAACGTATCAAAAGAATGGAGCATTTTGATTGGTTCCCAGTAGGCAGGCGGCCAATAGCATTGCTCCGTTCTATGGATACGTTTACGTTACAAATTCGAATATTGTTCGTGCTCGGGGCACTAAACAAGTAATAATATCTGTAGTTATTCAATGTTTACTAATATTTTGCAGAGCATACCAATAGAAAAGCTCCTAAAATTTTGAATAATGATAGCACTTGTACTTTTCCACTCTTTATGAAGTATTGCATAACTTCACCATCTTGTATCATTATTCAATATGTGTAGTAGATTCCACCAAGTGCCATCAATCTCCAGTATAAACAGTCTACTAAAATATTCACATCACCGGTTGCATCTCTAACTTTCACTTAGGAATCCAGGGTCTTACTTCTTCTACATTTGGTTTGGCTCATATGGTTTTTGACATTGGGAGTGGCCTATGACCATCAGTGGACTGCAATAGGCTAATTCTTGAATTGATACGGTTTTTATGGCAACGACAGCACGGAGACTCGGTTAGGGAAATTCGTAATATTATTCCATGTGGTTTGTCGTCGTCCTATCCTAGCGTTGATACTGGTTCCATCCGAAACCTTCACCTTGGAATATGCAGTCCGCTTTTTTCCAGTCTATAGGTTTGGGTGATCTTCGATATTTGGTGTGAAGCAACTGCCATCTGACCACAACCTATAAGCGATATCGAAGTATTGCAGTTAGACCAGTTGTTGGACTTTTCAGGAATCTTCTACCCGTAACGACTGTCATAGATGTTCGTATGACAACCGGGACTGACGGCTCACTGAGCCACAGCCAAACCAATGCAAAGTGCCATATTCATGCATACAAATATTTGCAATAAGCGGTAATCGAACCCACGCCCCCTTCGTAGAAGTCACGATCACTATCACCACACCACAGAGGCTGTTTCTTTGAATTTAACATGTTATGTTTTAGGATCTTCGCCTCTAACGAACCGCCATGCAGCCTTATTGTTAGAACCTGATGGCGATGATGGTCCATCGCCCTTCCGAGGGTTCCCACTGTCTGAAGTCACCATGGCTTATGGATTTCCAATAGAAGACCCCGGTAAAGGATCTGCTGAGGGCTATATAGGCGAAGACCATCAATTTTATGGAGTACTACACTTTGGTGAGTCACTTCGAATGAACCAAACCCCGAGTATACAGTTCGAGCCAGACCCTCGTCCGTTAACCATTAGGTCTACTTGTTCACAGGTGAGGTTGTCTTGGGCCCGAATATTCCATTAAATAGCATGAGAATCTAACGTATTTTCCAGAAAATATAACAGAAGATACGAATTATCATATTCTAATGGCAGAGAATACTTTGTCATGATCACGAAAAATATGGAAATTCGGCCATTTTGTAATTACACTGGGTTATATCCCAACGAACCCCGGGTATCTGTCCCCTCACGGGGTCCGTTGGGTACTAAAGATAATTTCATGTACAAGGGACCCCCTTTCCAAGTACGTGGGGTACTTTGGGAATACAATTCCCTACGGACCCCCATTCGCTTCCTCAAATGACGTATTTCTGCATAGTTATAAAAAAAAACACGAAGGCTTAATGAAAAGCCTTCTAACCGAACCTAACCAAGTCGGATTGCGCAGCTATCACAATAAACCTAAATTCAAAACATTTTAGTTCCTGTTTTCGTTTTTTTATTAACGGGAGAAGAGAGTGGGGGTCCATAGGGAATCCTTTTTTCCAACGGATCCCACGTACTTGGCAAGGGGGTCCCTTGGACATGAAATAATCTTCAGTTCTCAATGGATCTCGTAAGGGGACAGATACCAGGGGTCCGTTGGGATATAGCCCTACACTGTAAGCCGAACCCAAGAGCCCAACTCGTTATGTTTGCGTTAGTTCTGGTCGCAACCGAGGCCTCCTCCTCGAAGTCAGGGGTCCACTAGACCCCAACTGAATTAGGAAAAGGCTGTATGACTATAATGACTAAAAATAAAACAAATCTAAATAACATTATGATGTAAAGCGTTGGTAGCTTAGTGGTTAAAAAGTCTGCCTTATCAAGAGGTCCCGGGTTCGAATTCCGGCCATTACGCTACCGACGTGAACCCACAAGAATTTTAGCTTTGTTGCAAGGGTTAGAGGGAATATTAGTAATTTCGGTTGCTAATATTCTTTATAAAAAAATCCTTTGAGTTTTTGCTTTGCATCGTAATACCACAAGTATAACGACTAGGTAATCTTGAAGTATGGAGTCGTTAGACTGTGGGAATACCACACCAAGAACCAAACGGTTCGGTGACTCTTTCCTTTGTCGCACCATTAAGAACGAAATTCCTTGCCAGCTCACGATTTTCGCTCTTCCTACAGTGCCGGGTAAAAATCATCTGATGAGGCCATCAAGCTGAGTGCCACAATTGTTAACATGGCACATTTATATAATGGTAGTTCTCTTTCCTAAGACTTTACTTTCAGCTTACCATCAGGCGAGGTAAAGTCAAATTGACGTGTCCTATATAAAAAAAAACAACTGCAAAAGTAACTACAATATGGAATTCTTCAAGAAGGACCTTTGTTCTGCCCCCTAAGTTGTTTAGTGAAAAAAAACGATCCTTAAATATTTTTTAACTTTTATTTTTCAACCAGGCAACCGTACACTCCACGCGGACCCTTACGGCAACGACGACCCAACGAAGTACTTCGGTGCCTTCGAGAATGACAATATGGCTGCGCCCCGGTCTCGTCGCGATCATGCTCAGGTGATCAGGTGAAGATGACGGCTTCTTTTAGCGATAGCTTCGGCTTTTTGTAATAAAACATGCTTAATAAAAAGCCGACACAGCTCATGGATAGTTAATTTTAAAGTTAGGTGTTTGTGGGGTGCCCAGATTTTCGAAACGGGAGCCACCTTATCTGATAGATGGTACTGATAGATGGACGAGAGGCTTTGGCCCAAGCTTTTCTCTTGGGACTATGGTCACACAACAGTTGCTACCGTAAAATCAGTTTCAAGTTTAACCACGAGGAGAAGGAAGCCCAACCGCTGAAGATGATGATAAGATAGATAATGACATACAATAGTAACACTTAGCATTACAATGTACCAACATGTCACCCCCACAAATTGGAATGTGTTTTTAGGATTCCGTAACTCAAGAGGAAAAAACGGAACCGTTATAGGATCGCAAGTCTGCGATGCCTTGAAGCTATGCAAAAATCAAGCTTCTTAGTCAACGCTATCAAAATATATTGCAATTTATGCAGCATAAGTATGTCCCTCAATCCATGTCTACGGAACCCTTAGTGCGCGAGCCCGTCTCGCACTTGACCGGCTTGTTTATATATATAGTCACACCTCGGAAGCTCTCGGAAAAATGTATGAAACAATCGCGTTGTAATTACTACAAACATAGCTCGTGTACACGCACGGTAGTGTTGATGTGTGAGAAAATTAGAAATGTCATGGATGGCACTATTTGAAATTTGAGCTAATTTTCGAGTGAGATAGCGTAATTTTTCTCACTCTATCCCTTGGTGTCATGATTTACGTCACATCCGACGGAGGCGACAATCCTGTTGTTACAAAAAGTTATATTAATGATTTTTACATTAAAACGTATTTCCATCTTTTTCTTCGCTTTGGAAGAAAAGAATATGGCGATACATTTTAGTCCTGTCAATCAACAGAATTGGCACGAATAACAAAACAATACTACTACACGACTTTGATATGTTTATAGAGTAATTAAAACCGATTGTGTTTATAAAAACTAGCTGTTGCTCACGGTTTCGCCCGCGTGAAATTTTTCATTAATTATAAATAGTCTCCGTTCCGTTCGGTCCATAGGGCACATTTCTTAACCGATTGTCACCAAACATGGCATAAATGTTCTTTGATTTAAAACATAATTTTTGCCTAGAGCTTTTTTAATCGAAGGAGAAAAGGGGTGTCTTTTCTGTCACGTTATTAATGAACGGATATTGATGATTTTTGGCTGAAATATCCGAACATGATTTCTTACAGGTAGTTCTGAAAAAAAAAGCATGAGAAAAGGCGGAGACGTTTGTTGTGGCTTTTTTAAAAACGGATTGACAATATTTATTGGTGAAATATCCAGGGAGCTATAAAATAAAGATATGTATCGTATAAAAGAAATATAAGTGTGGATACCAGATTTGATCTCCAGATGCCAAAAAATGATCTGGAACTCTTTACAGAACTACTAGTATTTATCCCTTAGTAATAAATGCTTAATTGCCAAGGGTGAGGTAGAACATTTCTTTATAAATGGTGTTTTTATTACGTACCAAGGTTTCTGAACCTCAACTGAATTACACGGATTTTATGCCCGGTTTTTGTAATAACTATCCTAATACTTATTTAGAATTGTCAACGGCGAGTAGGAAATTAGAAAAATGGCAGTTGAGCACACTTTAATTTAATTGTTTTAATTTATTTAAGTATCAATTATAATTTATACTAAACGAAAGTTCACGGAAAGATATCTATTTATATTTTTAGAAACAAATGGTTTTAACAGCTCTATACTTTATAAAAATTAAGAATCATTATTTTGACAGCTCATGCCTATGAAGTGTGGCATTTTTTTTCGATTTGAATGTATCACAATTAATGTCGTCCATCATGGATTCCGTCATTGCCAGGTACCGCCCATTTTTTAACCCTAGAATGTATACTAATCTAAATCTGCATATGCTTTTGAGTTATATTCTTTATAATGTTAACAAAATAATACACCTATAATCAATATCGGTCCACCATAATGTCACTTAACATGCTAGTTCTAGAGCTATTTTCTAAAAAAACCCGGACTATATGAAAATTATTATAATTGAGAAGATTTTTCACGAATTTATTCATGGGCGAACCTGGCATCCAGTTCATAAGTTTTTTTATACTGTTCATTGATGACCCTTGGTGGAACTTGTTGTTACACATATTGAGAACACTTGTACTTTTTCTACAGTATTTATTATTGAACCGAACCAGTTTCGCAATGTTTATGAATATTTCTAATCGTAAACACCTCTAGTGTTTAAGATTAGAAAAATTGCAAAAACATCAATGTAAACTTTTGAAGTTACCACAAGGCGAAACCGGTCAGGTTCAATAATAAATACTGTGGAAAAAGTAAATGTTCTTACTATGTGTAGTTCATTAGTTATTTATATAAAAAGGCAAGATGCATTTGAGGGTTAAATTTCACTATAGTCATGTGTGAAAGAGAGGACGCCTTAAAAACCGAAGCTAGCCGAACTTTTCACTCTTCTTCCCGAAGTGCCGTTCCTACACATTTTACTGGTGACAACCTTTGTTTTAGGCGCCCATGAAAGCGCCCATGATTTTGACGTGCGGGGAGAGGAAATGAAATCGGTGGGAGGGGGTGAGCTTCCATTCTGTACGCTAGTACTATTATCTATTCTGTGATATAGTACAAGTTAATATACTTTCACCTAGCCTGATGCTAACCTTAAGGTAAAAGTATTTCGTCACTAATATCTTTCTTTTTTATAAAACATACCCTTATCTGTATTATTTTTAGGGCAGCCACCGTTCCCTATACACGCGGTCGGTAGGGTACTTTCCCTTCAGTATCGAGAATCGTTCAAGAGTCCCCGGTGTTGCTCGTGCAAGGATCTGCGACTTGTTGCTATTAGCTGATAAAGAGTTCTTCGAGAAAGACGCTAACTCTAGCTTGAACCACGTCGTTCGGAGAATGATGCATGCCATCGCGCAAGCTGACATCATATTTAGAAATGCTGACTTCAATGAAGATGGAGTTCCTGATAATATTGGTTAGTTGATTATGTATTTAAAGGTGATGATGTATGGGTCCTGTTATCATCTTTAGGGTTCAAGCGAATATCACCTGCTAGTCGGTTCAACTTCTAAACAACTGACGAGGCTGCTAAAGATAGCAGTCAATCCTATACCGACTATAAAGCCCACGATAAACAGAACTATGGATTGGAGGAGCAGGAGAGTAGACTCTGGGCTCCAAAATATAAACTTTGCAAGTAACTGGGATTAGCACTTCGATTATATTGGAGTTCATATTTTTTTTATACGGCTCAAGTGGCAGGCAAGCTCATAGTTCATTTGATAAAAAGCAGTTAGGTATTTTATTTATCCCAAGTGTGAAAGTCGGATTCTTCGTTAACTCGCTACAGAGAAACTCGCCAGCGCGCGCCTCTTGGCACTTTATATTCCATGAGCATTGACAGGCTTAACTTTTAAGAAACTGTTTGTTTATTTAGGGTTTTCAGTCAAGTACATCCTAGTGCTGACCTCTACCGAGACGAACAGCAGGGTATTCGGTGACCTGTTGACCAACAAGGCCATCAATGGCCGCAATTATCTCATGAGGTTCGCGAGGCTGCGACGCCTTTCTGAAGTGTGCCTTGGCGTTGCCTTTTCGGGACATGCTTTCCAAAACCGCACTTTAGGTTTGAGGTGAGAACCATTTATTTCAGATTTTTACTGATAGGACGTTGCGTATCTCGACTGTTGTGAGGTAGGGAGCTCAGTAATATCATATATATGAGTGTGAATTGAATTTAAGCCTATGAAAAGGTATTGTAGAAGGAAACACTATATGCTGGTGAAAATTTTAAAGCCTTTTTGATGTGGCAAAGAAAAGAGATGTCTAACCATTTATTCCTAAGTTGATATCGTCATTGAAAGACGACTGTATGTAACGTTGATGTGTAGTATAGTCTGCACTTATCACGCCACGGATATATTATAAGAGCTGAGAGTGGTGTAGTTAATGGGCTTTAAGAGCAGAAGTAAACGCGAGAAAAGTTTACGTATTTCGTGAATAGAAACATTGAAAGGAAAAGAGCTTATGGAATTTACGATGAAGAACTAATTGTTTGGGATGGTATCACGGGCCGGTATCCGCAACTCCACGTCATGGCGCAGTTTTTGCGTGATGGTGGGCATTTCACTCGATCCACCCCAACTCATTGAAGAACGCCCGCAGGCTATTTACGTTGCTGGTGATCCCACGGAGTGTAGATACCTATATTTCTGAAGTACTAAGCCCTGTATGTGGCGGTTTTAGGACAGTGCCGCTATTTCTTAATCTCTCATGCAGGCTCTGCAGAGAGGGCTTTCAGTGATTCCCAAAATAAAAAGGTGTCTATTGAAAGAGCCGTGCCTTGTGATGGCAACTGAAATGTAGCGCCAACCCATGTGATGCTCTTGGTAGCAGATCATAATGTAATGTAGGGTGATAACGTGGACATGGGCACTAATAGAGCCATTCTATTTTGTTAATAGCTTCACGTCTCTCGGTGGTGGTATGGGAGGAGCAGCTGGTGGTCTCTGTGACAGACGAGCTTACGGGCGCTCCTTCAACACCCTGGCCATAGCACACGCTACTACGGAGGACGCCGCCAGAGTGCCCGAGAGGATTGCTGCACTCACGCTTGCGCATGAAATGGGTACGTACTTTAGATTTCTTCTTAAAATATACCACTTAGGTGACACAAGCACACGGTCCACCTGATAGAAAGTGGTTACCGTGGCCTATGGACATATGCAACATCAGGGGCATTACACTCGTGCTGAAACCTTCGAATGTTGTCGCTTGGGAAAACCACAGCAAGGAGTTCATTCCACACAGCTTGAGCGTGCGTGGGATGAAGTCCCTTTCATACTGCACAGTGCGCACCGTTTCATCGCAATTCCCTCCCCACAGCAAATGGTGCGATGATAGCTATCCAATCACAGCACCACCAACCGGGTTCAGTTGCAAATGTGATTGTTCATAAGAATTACACCATTACCGCAAAGAGAGAGGTCCGTGCTGTGTCACTCTCTTGATGTGAATGTGTGTTGTTTGTCTATACGGGAAGAACTCATGAGCGCTTCTGAGAACCTAATCAAGGAAATGGAATCAATCTCAATCGAAAAAGTTGGTAGCAAATTGGGCAGTCGTCGACACGACAGAAGAATCAGTATTATAAAATGTCAATGTCTTACCCAGGACATAGCTTCGGTGCACATCATGACGACAACTTCCCTAACCCAGAATGCCGCGGACACCTGATGGGCTCGCAGTCTTCCGCAGCAGAGAACGTCATGAACTTCGAGTTTTCTCTCTGCAGCAAGCGTCTCATCGCAGCTACTCTCAGCAGCATGAGCTATTGTCTCATGGAGGAGGATGTACCATATTGTGGTAATGGTAAGCGATAACTTTTTATGAATCGAAATCGGAAAAAATCAATATTCAAAATGAGACTTGAACACTCGGGGTTATCTATGTTTGATCGAAAAGAAATTGCAAAATATAACATCCCAAAAAAAAAATTCGGCATAATTTTATTTGCCAAATTATTACATAGAAAAAAATATTTTAGCAAGTAAGTAAACAAGCTATTGTTTAAACAATAGCTTGTTTACTAACTAGTACTTTTAGCAGTTTTTATTTTGTAACGTTTCAGTTGACATTTTACGCTAATTAAAATAAGGCAAATATTTTATAACGTCAATTTTCAACTTACCATTTCTATTCAGTCAATTGTTTAGTTAAGTTTTTTGTGGAGCTTCTATTTCTGAATGGGTATAAAAAATAACCACGACGTCTAGCCATCTTACCTAACCTATCCAAGTCGGAGCGTGCAGTATTCGACTTGGAACTGTTTCGGAGTTACACCATCGAAATTGTTGTTGGTTTTGGATGGTTATAAAAACCAAAAGTTTACCGTCTAAAGATTGTTTGTTGTAATAAATCATTTGATTAAAGATGAATTGCCATAATGATTATATTAAGTATTCTTGGTAATATTCAGCCAAATAAAACATTGACGAATTGAAAAAATGCGTACAAAAATTATGCCAAACATTGCATTGGTATAATAAATGGTAGATATAAAGTTGTTTGGGTAGTGAAATTTTGGCAAAATGTTTTTGGCATAACGGCAAGATCACGAACCCTCGCGACCTGTCCCTTTCTAGAGGTAATAGCTCAACTGAACTTCCTGAACACGTCAAAAGTCTAAGAGCAACACTGGAGCCACCTACCGAATTCTTCCGAATGAGCGGAAACAATGAATAATGTCACATGCCTGTCCTTATCTAGTTTTAAATCGAGATTCAGGACTGAATTTTGTTCTGGAAAACCTACGGGCCTTAGACGAGCATTATGATGATGATCTCGTTCACCAGGTGTTTCCATTTCCAGGTATAGTGGAAGAAGGTGAAGCTTGTGACTGTGGTCTTCCTTCGCGTTGTATTCATAAGGATCCCTGTTGTACGCCGAGGGGAGGTGGCGCCCTTGTTTATAAAGAGGGGTAAAATAATATCATATCATACTAATATATAAACTAGCTGATATCCAAGGATACAATGTAGCCCATGTGTTATCCAAGTTTTTTTTTAATAAGAATATTAGCAACCGAAATTATCCAAATTACTGATATTCCCTCTAACACCTCCAACTAAGCTAAATTGCTTGTGCTAGGAGGAGGGTTCACGTCGGTAATGTAATGGCCAGGATTCGAACCCGGGACCCCTCGATCGTAAGGTCGCCTCCTTAACCACTAAGCTACCGACGCTTACGATTATATTCTATCTCTGTTCCACTGAACATAATTTATTTATTACTCGTTACTTACTAGCCCATGGTAAATTGCCGGTACGGCAATGGGCTTCTCATACCTATACTACGTGAAACCAAATACTTGGCAGAATGTGGGTGGTAATACACCTCTGCCTGCCCCTTCGGGAATTTACAGGCGTGAATATTTGTAAATGTAAGTTTATCCCTAATATTAGCTAGATCCGTTCGAACGTGTTACTTGGTAACAAATGTCCAAGAATCTAAAGACATCTCCACAAATTTTCACATCTTTATTATTAGTGAATAAGGAGAGGTCTATGTCCAGCAGTGGACTGCAGTGGGCTAATTGATTAATTGAATGAATAGGCTCGACGTCCTATCAGGCGTAACGATAGAACGTTCGACTGCTACTAGGTGGCGCATATTCAATTCCCATTTAGTGCAAATATTTGTTTTTTGGATTGGTCTGGGTGTTTCTATGTATAATATGTATGTATTTACAAAAAGAAGTATCTAAGTATGTCAATAGTATATAAGTCTCCGCATTCTAGATTCCATAACATAAGCTAGTTAAGCTTAGTGCTTAAGAACCATTAAAATATATAAGCCATGGTTACCATGGGGTCTAGATAGCGTTATGTAGAATGTTGTAGATTATTTATTAGTATGAGTGAGCTGGCGAGCCAGTCATTTATCCAATGCTTCTTACAGCACTTTGCATAAGGAGGGTTGCTCCGTGGCGCCTTCAGCGATGTGCCACCCCTCCCAGGGACTCTGCTGTACTCCGAAGTGCCAGCTAGCTGACCTAGCTAAGAGTGGTATTGTTAGTAATGCATTATAATATTATTTATACTAATCTTTGCCGCTATAGTATCTTTATCACCTGCTCTGCCAGGAGGTAGGACACGACGGTTTTTCCGTCCAATTGAGCAGTCCGACTGGGGAAGTACTTCCGCCGTACAGAACACCGCGGTCATAATAACCCCGTATCGTGTTCCCGGCGGTGAGTAGGGTAGCCAGAACTCGTTGGAGAGTTTTTGTGTCGTCAGTGGGAAGACCTAAGGCTTGACCTGCATTATCTTCTACACTGACGGCACAGAAATTATCTGTTCTAACAGGGTTGGCAGCGCGAGTGTGACCCCCCTGATGTTGTACACGTCCATAGGCCACGGTAACCACTTTCCATCAGGTCGGCCGTGTATTTGTCGGTCACCTAAGTGGTATAAAAAATCACCCCTAAAGTCTTGGAATTTTTTACTAGCACACGTGTTTCTTTCTTCCTACAGGACCCGGGACCTCCTGGATCCTGTAGGAAGGTCCTTTAAGCGGGAAACCATTGTGATATTGTTTGTGTTTGCAATGGTGACCTTCTTTCCTGAGGCTTTGCCTTCAGGTTACCATCAAACGAAATGAAGTCCTATTGACTTGTTCAATTTATAAAAAAAGTAAAAGTACAAAAAATCAAAAACGAAGATTAGTTGTTTCGATGTCAGCATTATCACAGATGCAAATCTAATAGAAAGACCGAGTAACTAGTAGAGAAGAGAGGAGAAGTAGTAGTGGCTTGTTCTTAGGTGAAGTGGTAACCAAGAAGGTTAGCGCATTGCAGGCATAAACAATGCTAGCTAGTTGTGCAAATCTCTAAGCATACAATATTGTGACAGCGTCGAGCGCAGCGCTGCGACAGCCTTGATACAGATTATCATTGGTCAGACTGGGTGCCGTCACTGGAGATCGACCAATCACAATCTCTATGAAGGCTGTCGCAGTACTACCCTCGATGCTGTCTGCTTAGAGAATTGCACAGCAGATTAGTCTGAGGATGGTACATTAAGAATAGGGCATCGAAACCCGACCCAATTTTGAAAACCCGGGCTCTCCGGGTTCTCCAACCTCTCGCACTTTTGCACCGACCCCTTGCCTTTGCAGACAGAACTAATGACACTTCTCCTCCACTGGCTTGGGATCCAGTTAGAAGTAGGTTTATGTTAGGTTTCTAAGAATGCCTACACCAAACGGTGCTATCCAGGGTTATGCCAGTGAATACCTGACCTCTAGCAACTGATCGCTTGAGACAGCGGCCATGCGTTTTTGGTAGGTTTGATTCCGACATAATCATAAGCTAGCGGGGTTTCGAGGAGAGGGGGGCGGGTGGTACCTATATTCGTGTGTATTTGCACTTTAAAAAGAAAGTATCTTGAGAACATTCAAAATGAAGACCCAACGTTTATTTAAACTCTTAAAAAGGCGCTAGTTTGTTTTATACAAGAATCTAGCAACCTAGAGATCCATTCTCTCTACAGCTTTGTATTTTTTATTAATTAAAAAAAAGAGTTTTTTTAGCTCGAAGAATTCCGGGTTTTGATTTTAAGGACCCGAACTTTGCCCACCGTGAAAGCCACGAATTCTCGGATTTTTCGGATCCGAGTAAACCCGGACTCGATGCCCTAATTAAGACCTTTTCGTGCCTCGGAGAGTATCGGGGTTGAGGTAGGCTAGTCTATCTGTGTATAAAATATATATTTCCTTATAAATATGTAGATGATCGAGCTCGTTTTACCCAGAATCTGGTAGTTTAGCCTGCTTGGTAAGGGTGGTTTGTACCCCTAAAAAGTGAATATCCGCAGTGCTACAAGAAAGTAGACATAATTACGAGTATTTAAAAAAAAATGATTTCATTTGGATTGATTGACTGCCTCGCACGTAGTTTTGATCGTTTTTGCCCATTGTGCGGTGGTCCCCGTTACTATACGAACATCTATGGCATTCTTTGCGTGTAGTTGGAGTCTTAAAAAGTTCTATAAATGGTCTATCCACAGAACTCCCACTCACGGAAGAGACCAAAGTTCGACCATTTTGTTTGCTAGACTGAGTTGGGAGCGGAGTCTGAGGATGATCGATGAGCGCCCTGCTCTGAGAAAGAAAATACATGCTGAACTCGAAGCTGTACGCTCGAGTTTCAACCAGAAATGATTGATTAGACTACTTATCAGTCAACGCATCGGTGGCACGAGCCAATTAAGATAAAACTAAGTGGCCGACACATTACGACAGACGCAACACATCATCATTGGATGTTACTTGAAATACTTCATTACTTTTTCATGGTTATTTTGGTTCACATAATCTTGACATAATGACTCTTATACCTACACTATGGGTGGTCAAAGTTCTTTGCAGCCCGATTTCTTAGTTTACAAATTTAAGCTCCCACCAAAATTATATTGGCAGGGAGAGAGTAAATCTGCAGCCAAAATATTTGGCGACAGTTTAACTATTTTTTTAGATACGACATGTCATTTTGAATTGTCGTCGCCTGATGCTAAGCTGAATGCAAAGTCACAGGAAAGAGGGTCACCATTACATACACGTACCATGTTAACAATGGTGGCACTCAGCTTGACGGCCTTATCAAAAGAGGATTGTCGTCGCAGCACCGCGTGACACCCACTGGTCCCACCAGTGCTGCGACCACAAGCCCCCCTGCCCGGCTATGCACTTGCTGACCCCTGAACGCAATCAAACCGAGATTGGATTACTATGGCGGTTTTTCCGCAATCGTCCACGATGGTACCCACCCGGCCGAAATTTGTGACAAGTTTGTGCCATCGAATTTCTACCACCAGTACCTACTAGTCAGTCAGTTATTAGCTCTATTTGTCTCGAGCAACGTCGACGGGCCCCACTTTGGTTCTTTCCCACCAGATTCATCGGAAGATCTTCCATGTTGACTACCAACATTTGGCGGTAGATCTATCATTTTGAGTAAATATAATGAATATAGACTGTATATGGTAGTCTTAATACTCTGACATCACTGTTTTTCTATTCGGTTGATAATGGTCTTTCTCATTCATGACGTTACTCTTACTTTTTTCTCAAGGGTAAGGTCGCGTATCTAATGATTCATCCATTCAATGTGCATTTTCTAGTTAGATCAGAAACCTCTTCAGTGTAGTGTAGATGTATATTTTCTAAAATCCTTTGCCAGATCAAATGAAACCACGCCTTAGTTATTGAACAACAACTAACATTTCTAAGATTTTAGGTTCTGCGCAACATTTTAAACAGACATTACGATGCTTCAGACAAAGTGTAAAACCCTAGACGTTGTAATAACAGTTAAGGTGATGACGCACCGAGAGCATTCGTTCAATTTGTTGTACTAAAAATGTATTGATAAGTGTAATGTAACCGTTCAAGTTCGACGTTCGAGTCTATTATAAGTACTTACTTCTAGTAAATCATTGAGTCTCCTGAGTCTCCTTGTCATTGATATACTCAAAGTAAGTTCATAAATAGTGAATACAGCTCGCAATTCTATCCTTCCTACATCTAGGAAATCATAGTTAACATCGAAAATAACATTAAGTGCTTGCTAAGTAGATGCGGGAATTTCGAGGAATTGTTACTGTAGTTTACCATGCAATTCAGTTGTAATTTTGGTCCACAGTTCGTACGAAAACTGTGTAAATGCTAATGCGATTCTTCTTATTTTATGACATATCAAAACCACAGTCATACCGCTGATATCGCAAAACATGTCATTGAATTTTAGATTTTATGTTAGAATTTTTAAGGTCCAAAATGAAAAGAGAAAGAGTTCATAAAATTTCACATTCGATTTACAAGATTGTCATTTAATTTAAGACTATAACAGTACTACGGTAAAGTTCAAAGTTAAATGGCACTTGTTACAATGTCTGTAGTACCGCAGTGGTTTTGCTATGAAAAAAATAATAGCAGAATCAGGGCCCAGCAGGGAGGTAGTTTTTGGTTTCGCCCCTCGGAAAGAAGAGAGAGCTTCCACTAAGATCGGCATAATTCACTTATCGTTCTCTAAACGCTCTTCGTATCGCACAACGAACTGAGTGTTTTACCTTTCTTACTTCCTTCCTGGCTCATAACCAAACTTTTACTTCTAAAAACTAGGTAGGTACTGCACTAAACATGCAAATATGTAGATACTTACTCGTACATGCTTCTCACACCCGAGGGGGTCCTCTTAACAGCAATGAAGGCCCAGGATCAGCCGGGTTGCGAAGAAAATACCTTATTTGGCCCACTTACACCTCTCGGTATTCTAAATCAGAAACAGCATGCGGTTTTAAAAAAATAGAGTCCGACATCGAGGGCGAATGCTACAAAATCAATTAAGTATAGTCTTACATAATTATGTACATCAGCTCCCGATGTATCCTCACCTCAATATTATTTGTTCCCTTGAAAACGGTATCAATATATGCCAATATTTGGTAAACTGTAGACGATTTTCATCTCATAAGTCTTACTACGTGACAAAACATAATTAATGTACATTAAAATAATTCTCGGAAAGTGTACAGTGAGTTATTTAGTAGGTAAACATCCGATATTCATGAGACATTGCGTAGCAACTTTCACTGAAGGAGTCGGCCTCTGAAATGAAATTCAGAGTTTAGTCATGACCTTGGTTAATAAGACCTTCGATTTTGATATCATGGCCGAAGTTAAACGATTTTGGAATTGTTAAATAGCTACCCTTGTAAATAAGACCTTGGACAGACCCGCCGTAAGCGGGCGTGCAAGTGCGGCACATCTAGGGGGACGGCAAATCGGAAGATTAATCGTTCGTTAAATCTTCCATAGATTTTGCGCCCTTGGATATCAAAGTTTCTTAAGATTTGCCGCCTCTCTGGACGTCAAATCTTCCCTAGATTTGCAGCCTCCTAGACGTAAAATCTTCCCTAGTTTTATGCTCCCTAAACATCAAATCTTCCCTAGATTTGCTACCTCCTGAATATCAAATCTTCTTATGATTTGCCGCCCCTAGATGTCAAATCTTGTGGTAGGCCGGCTCTCGGCAACAAGAAGATACCGTGATTCGCACACTTGAGGGAGCTTACACCTCGGCAATTGAGACTGAGACTAGAGATGGCTGGTTTACTTGGTTCGATTCCGGCAAAAACACCTTCGCCGAGTGACCAATGCCAGTCGGAGTGAAGACATGCCCACTTCATTTTTTGACGCCTGAGGGAGTTCTCGCAACCAAAAATAACATCGTGGGGGCCTGTGTTTCTTTTTGCACCGGGGTCCTTGATCAACTAGCCACGTCATGAGCGGTTTTCATTTTCATTTCATTTTATATAGTCGGTTCGAGAACACCGGGATTATCCGTGCGGATTTTGCGCACATGAAAAATCCTAGGTAGTACAGTCAACTACAAAGATATGTATCCATTTAATCTTACACAATGATGTACCCCTGCGAGTGTCACTATGAACTAACCAAAGATTGTGACAAACGTAATATCCACCGAACTTGACAGTAAAATGTATGCGCGTAAAGCGCAATAATTATGTATCCCACTACATTTCCTGTGATATGTACACTTACAATCTTAATTAAAAATCTATCCAAATACTGTCAAAGAAAATTTAATGTTCCTATTATTGACATAATTGCAAAACAAAAGATTTGACCACGAAAGAAAGAATTTGGATTTGACGCATCGCGATGGTCCTACAGTAAATACGAACTTTTCCGAATAAAACCGATGGCAAAATATTACTCATAACACGTGTATTGGATGACGGATGAAAGAAAAAAGGCTGTTATCATTTATTTTTATTAGTAAATAACTTACACGTAAGATGACAAAAAACAACAAATATATCCCTTTGAATAAACGTCGAATCTTATAATTATACTCGTTTAAAGGTCAATTTAAAATTTAGTATAACTACCTTCAGCTTGTATAACGGATTCTAGCCGGTTACGCATAGACTGAACGCATTTTTTACAAAAATTGCATCTGCGACCCATGGCTCATAGGTGATACACATGTTCTTTTAAATTTTGTACATCCACTATATAAAAATAAGTCGGGTTTTCCTTCCTGACGCTATAACTCCAGAACGCACGAACCGATTTCCACGGTTTTGCATTCGTTGGAAAGGTCTCGGGCTCCGTGAGGTTTATAGCAAAGAAAATTCAGGCAAAATTTCAACAGAAAAGCGGGAAAGCGATTATCGACATCCACGCGGGCGGAGCCGCGGGCAACAGCTAGTTCCTTATATCTGTCGAATCCCAATTCTGTACCAATATATTTCCATAGGTTTTCGATAGGATTTAAGATAAGTCAAACTCTATAAATGTGTTTGTTATGAATTTATTTTTAAATGAAAGTTTCAGAGAAGAACCTTTTTTGTTTTTGGTAGCACTTCGAAATTCGTACATCCTTTTTACTATGGTTACATTTCTTTGGAACATTAAATGTATATAATTTTCTTTCACAGTATTTGGATACATTTTCTATTAAGATTGTAAGTGTACATATCACAGGAAATGTAGTGGGATACATAATTATTGCGTTTAGGCGCATACATGTTACTGACAAGTTCGGTGGATACTATGTTTGTCACAATCTTTGGTTAGTTCATAGTGACAATTGCAGTGGTACATTATTTTGTAAGATTGAATTGGATACATCTCTTTGTAGTTGACTGTACCTAGTAAATAAACAGGGGGTGGCATAATTGACATTGCACGCGGGAGCCCAAATGGTTAGCAGCGGGCCAGACCTTGGAGTGAACTTCTTTGAAAGCCGTTAAAAGCTAGGTATACCTCGGGTCATTTAAATATCTTGGATCTTAAATGTGCTCAAAATGTCATGTTCTATGGTCATGTTTCTTGGGTGTTTTTTATACTACTTAGGTAGCAAACAATCACACTTTTTACAAGCTTTTATTTAACTTGCAATGTATGTTTGTTCGGGTGGAATCTTACAACTCAATTTTAAGGCACTTGCCCTCAACCGATTGAGCTGAAATTTGGTATGCACGTTCAGTTCGGATGACAATGCAAGATTAACAATAAAAGATTGTTTTTAAAAAGGTTTTTTTTGTAATAACTTATTTTGTATCTTTTGAGAACAGTACGGAGTGCTAGGGCAGTGGATGAACTCAAATTCACAAATCATCATAGATTATTACAAACAATCCGCACGCACCTGGGGCCTCGTTTGTCTCGCGGTCCAAGAATAACTGTGTCCTGAGTTAAAGGTAGGTGCCAATTGTTTTTTAAATAAAAAATAATCTTGAATCCACTGCTACTTACAGGACTGCAGAACACAAGAGCAGGAGTGTACTTGCGATCCAGCTACGTTGGCAGACTGTCGGTGTGGTCTGGGAGGCAGGTGTTTGCCAGACGCGACCTGTCATGCCGCCGAGTGCGCGAGGCTTGGCCTGAAGGAATGTCAGTGTATTAAGAACAAAGAAACGGTACGTACGCACAGGCCCTTTTAACATACATATATATACTCACGCCTGTAAATCCCCGAAGTGGTGGGCAGGTGTAATAACATCCATATTTCGTCATTATGATTTTCGGTCCCACATAATAGGGGGAGTCCATTACCGTCAAGCGGACGATTAGGCACGACCTGTTTCCTGTCAGATGGAGAACAGGCCCTCGATTCTGCTAAAGCTAAATCAATTGTCATACCACAGACACTGCAATAAATGGCATTAAATTTTAGACTTTAAAACTATAGTCATAAAGTCCAAAATTAAATGACTCTTCATTTCACTTTTTCATTCACTGTACAAAAATCCATTTAATATTAGACTTTATGACCATGATTTTAAAGTTTAAAATTAAATGGGTAAGTTTGCAGTTTCTGTGGTATGACAATGGTTTTACTTCAGTAGAATCGAGGCCCAGCTCTTAGTCACCTTCTACGTCACCCACAGGAAGAGATAGGAGGCCTTCTACTCCACCGGGAACCAGCACGGCAAAAAATTGTCCTTTTTTAAAGTGGAAATCCCCACAGATACTTCCCCGCTGGAACCGGTGGGGTTATTTATGTCTGATTCGAACCCACTCGCACTCCGTTTTGGGTCATCAGTTGTCGAGGGTGAGATTGCCTCGACCATATCCCTCATGACCCAGGATATGAGACCACAGTGTCCCCATATTGCTTCGGATATAGAGCTTAGGATAGAAAACTCTGCTTCTGTTAGGGTGACAAGAGTTTCTACTTGTCACCCCAAGCCCGCGCGCTTACCTGTAGGCACTTTGAGCGGCAGTCCTGTGTGGTCAACTAAATCAATGTCAAATCATTCAGCAATTGACTGTAACCTAATTGGGTGTAGGTAAGCAGTCTCACCAAGACCTGGGACCAAACCAACTTCATCTGGAAGCCGATAAACCTACAGGTTGAAGGACGAGGCTCTAGCGAAGACTATGCTAATAGAGTTGAGAGGTCAGAGGACAGCTTGCAGGTGAGATTGGCTTGGACCCTGAAGATCTTGACACCTTAATATAACACAAAAAACAACATAACCTACTTTCGTAGTTATTTATCTATTCATGTTCTTTTACTTTTAATTGTTGTTTTATCAGTTTTTATTCTTGGTGCCCTGTTATCCTCTCGCAATGGGCATTCAGCTCTAAACAACTTGGAAATTAATCCTAAAACTTAAATTACCTACGCTTATGCGTAGAAATCTGTCTGAAGATACAAGCCTCTATAGTATAGTATCTAATTCGGAGACTTCTTCGGAGCTTCTACAACAGCATATTGAGCGAGAACCTCTCTAGCATAGTTATTCTGATACTTCTTCATCTTCTAGAAGAGCAAATTTAGCGAGAACCTCTATTGCATATTTATTTGGATATTTCATCTTCTAGAAGAGCATATTGAGCAGTCTATTCACACACATCAGGGCCGTGCTCGGAACGTGGACGAATTTGCACCATCACGAGCTCAAAAAATATCGATGTGCACATTTTATATGAAATCGTTCCGGAGCGGCGACGGAGTTTCAGTGCCTTGGTCTAAGCACGACCACGGCCCGGTCACGTCCCGGGCATGGCCCTAATGTGTGTGGACAGACCTTAATTCTGATAATTCACCTTCTAGAAGAGCATATTGAGCGAGATAGGGATGTGCGGCATTTGCTGCATGGTACCGGGCAACCCCGCCAACGGCACAGGGCCACGGTGCGTGGACGCGCAGACTGCTGCACTAGAGATGATATCCGTGGCCAAAATCCCGTTACCTCAAAATTGGCCCGACCCGGACTATTTCGGACGTGAGTATTTCGTTATTAAGCAATACCACATATATTTTAAGGGAATTTCCACACGTAAAAAAAGGGGAGGGCCAGGCCTTGCGCTTTCTAGAGGGCGCTAGGGTTATGATTGCACACGGCCTCACACGGGGGCTACATGGCCTAGAGACGTCTCTGAAAATACTACACTTAAAATTTTTAAATATATTGACACCATCACACACATTCACACCATCTGTGTAAAAACTTTAATGGCGACTTTCAGTAGGTATACACCGATCATTCACGGCTTGCTTCAAGTAGGTGCGAAGGACTTTTATTTAATTCCATCGAGCCGGCTCGATGTGAGCCAACTCGATGTTCACACGTTGATTTTTACTCGTTTAGGAGTAGATAAGTCTATCGAGTAATACTGAATGTGATTACGGACCATTGCACAAGTTATACTTCCTACATTTAGCATGGACCCAAGTTGCGAGACACATGGAGCCCTGACGCGCGCCAATTGTTTTGTAATAATCTATGCTTGATGAATTTGAGCTCATCCTCTTGCTGTGCTCAAAATATACCCAAGAAACGTGCACTACGCGTTTAGAGCATATTTTGAACACATTTTAGGTCCATTTTAGATTCCAAGGTCGATCTAAGTAAGAATTTTGTTGTGTTCTAGCGAACATATCAATAAAAATATGCACGGACGCCAACACATGTCACGTGACATACATCCGCGCGTGGGCGCCAGGTGGCGTGTGCGTCACGCGCAATATGGTGGGCATCTGCTCGCCGAACGGCCTGTGCAAGATGGACTATATAGTGCCGCGGTCTAACGTCTACCCAGATATAATGGTGAGAAAGAAAGATAATAAGGTTACAGCAAGATCTTCAGGCCCACGATCTGCGAAAGCAAAACCAATATCATACCAGAGACACTGTTAAAAAATTGCAGTAAATTGTAGACTTTATTGCTATAGACCTAAAGTCCAAAACTAAATGAAACGCGTTTCATTACAATTTTTCATTTACTCTACAAAAAGCCATTTTATTATAGAAATTAATTACATTATTTTAAAGTCTAAAGCTAAAAAAAAAAGAATTTTATGCAGTGTTCGTAGTATGACAGTGGTTTTGCTTTAGCAGAATCAAAGCCCCTGGTCCTGGTCCTGACCCAAACCAAATAGCAAGCCGGTCAATCTAGGCCCTGATTCTGCTAATAGTAAACTACTGTCATTTTTGACACTGCAAAAATGCTATTAAATTTTAGACTTAATTGATATAGTCCTGAAGTCCAAACTATACATTCACTTTTAAAAGTGAGCGTGAGGCTCTGCTTCACGAATAAAAGTAAATACTCTTGATGTGGGTCTAATTTAAAGTATTATGAGCTATCCAAGTTCTGAAGCAGCCCAAAAATTATGTCACCTAAATACAATTAGCAATAATTAATTATACCACAAATAATGTAATAGTACCTCGATGACCGAACTTCGGTATTTTTTTTTTGTAACAACGCCATCTGCTGGAACCTTTAGTGTTGCTGTGTCGTTAAAGCAGTTAGTTGCTCACATCGCCAATAGATGTCAGGAAGAGTCATATTTCTTTTTAATTTTTCTTTTAAATAAAATGACATTTTCTGAAAATGAATCCTACTTAGATCGATTTATCGCCCCCGCTAGCAATCATGTAAGACTATGTCTACTATGAATTAAGGTACGATGGGGATGACATATCCTTACTGGATCAAAAACCCAAAATAAATAAAGATTAAAAAAATACATTTACTTTTTTTTATACCACTTAGGTGGCAGGCAAAGAAAGTGGTGCTGTGGCCTATGTACGTGTGCAACACCAGGGGCGTCTCGCTCGCACTGCCGACCCCGTAAGATCCTTCAATTGCCCTTCTTGAAGATTGTTGTCTCTTAGAAAAACCAGGCCCTCGATTCTGCTAAAGCAAAATCAACTGTCACACCACAGACACAGCGATAAATGACATTAAATTTTAGACTTTATTGCTATAACCTTAAAGTCCAAAATTAAATGAAGAGTGTCACATTTCACTTTTTCATCCTCTCTACAAAAAGCCATTTAATATTAGACTTTTTAAATTTGACTTTTAAAATTAAATGGGTAATTCTTACAGTGTATGTGGTATGACAATGGTTTTACTTTATTAGAATCGACGCCCTGGTAGTTCATTCCACAGCTTAGACGTGCAGGGTATAAAGCTCCTTTCATTTCCCTTACACCCGCACCCTCTAAACCAATATAATATAAAATTTTTGTTTGTTTTTTCAGAATATTAAACTAAAGGGCGCCAGCAGATCCAGTTCGACTTTGAAGCCAGTGGCCATTACATTTCTCTCAATATTACTTTTGTTTTGTCTAATAAAATAACATAAATATATTTTGATTTTTATTAACAATCCATATAAAATTACACTCACAATTATTTAAGTTTGGTGTTACTTTTTCTTAATTATATCACAATTGAATGTAAATATTCAATAAAATGCTATATACGAATAATCATTTGACGATCAGTGACGACTACCATATCAGAAGTCGCCGGTTCGATTCCCGCTCAGGCAAATATTTGTGTACATGAATATATCTATTTACATTTGTATGTGTGCTTCTACGTATAATATGTAATGTATATGTCGCCGCCAGCAGCTTATTCAGCTGTCCAATTAACTAAACGGCGCTATTCAATTAACGGCTGAATGATATTCAGCCATCTCGTTAATTACATCATTTAATAACCTGGCTGGCTAACGCATAGGCTAATCATAAAATGGGACACTACCTTGAAATGAGATAGAAAATTACATACATACATACATATACTTACACCTGTAAATCCCCGAGGGGGTAGACAGATGTGTAATCATAGAAAATTAGTGATAAGTTTATTGTGATAGAGTGATGAACGGAACTCGATTTCTTTAAGTCCTAATTGAGGGACTAGACTTGATTTTTGGAGACTGAACTCATAAAAGAGAGCTCACTGACAAGACTTGCGAGTCCTAACAATATGACTCGCGAACTTGAGTCCTTCAACAATAATATATTTAAAGAGACTTAAGGCTCGAGTTCATTGCAAGTACCGAAATCTTTTTAAAAAAAAGTGAGTTCTATTTGTATTGATATAAATTTCTAGGCAAAAAAATCCACATATATACATAATCCAATAGTCAAAAAAGATCCTCTTAATGTGTCTCATGTCGGATCTACTGCGAATGAAACTATGCAACAACAGAATAATACTATAAATAGTAAGTACCTACCTAAAATACGTCATGATTAAAGTTACCATACTTTTTAATTTTTATTCATTTTTTTTCTATATGTATATTCACTAGCTGATGCCCGCGGCTCTGCCTGTGTGGAATTGATTTTTTAATTCCTGTTTCCCAGGACAACCTGTTATAGGGATAAACAGAATCCTTTGTGTTATTGCAGGAAATGATATTTCTATGTGTTTTCACCATGCAAGTGTAAACAGCTTTTTTTTCTACCGGCGATCTTATTAAAATGTAGAACATATAATAATCATCATTCATCATCAAACATCGTTTTTTTAATGCAGGCCTATAAGGAATTTCGTTTTTATACTTTGGGCTGGGTTTCAATATTATTAAAATAGCAACAAAAAACTTGTACTACGCCATTGTAAGCATCGACTTGTTCATCCTAATAAAAGCATAATTAATATCTCAAACCTGCAGTTTCTTCTTCAAAAATACCTCAAAAGGTTATGGACTCAGTCCCGCAATCGAGGTGCAGCGTTTGAGATATAATCTGTTGGTTAAAAACAGTGTCTGCGGTAAAAGCAGTGGTGCGGTGTGCGTGCATGAATAAAAAATGGACGTCAAGTGACTTTCGTCGAGTTCAGCGAGCAATCCAGGTGTTAAGCTGGATGGGCTAACGAATTGGAGCAGCTGGAAGTTTCAAGTTAAAATAATCCTTAAGGCTGCGGATATCTTCGACGTTGTTGATGGCACAATCCCTATGCCCCGGTGCAAGGAAGGTGCAAGGAATCATTGTAACACGGTTGTCAAATACCGTCATCATGCAAATGCAAAATGCAAATACCGCAAAGGAAATGTGGGATAAAATGTGTACCGTCTACGAACAAAAATCAGACGTCAGATATTTTACAACAAAAGTTTTTTGAGATGTGTGGTGATATACAACCTCCTATCATTCATAAAATTAATAGAAATCTATGTCAATTCGAATAAATCAACGCAGTGCCATTAATACTTACATGTCTGATTTTTATCTAATAAAGCCATAATTTACCCCAGTAAGTAATGGTTTAATATACAACAATTTATTCGATAAAATGGAGAAATTCTTAAAAACTGAAAGGTTCGAAGGTGATCCTACATCTAACACTGACCAATCTTCTCAATGGGTCCACTGGAAAAAAACCTTCACCAACTTCATCAATGCAATAGGAACTACAGAAAAACCAGTTACTGATGACATCAAGCTGCAGTTACTTATCAATCATCTGTCGCCACTACTCTTTACGCATATTAAAGGTACGTACGACGACGCAATACACACGCTAGACGTATTATTTGTAAAACCGATAAATGTAATTTACTGTCGATATAGATTAACACAACGGCGGCAACAAACAGGGGAGTCTATTGACCAGTATTTACAAACACTAAGGCTCCTAGCAAAGACTTCTTGAAAGTTGTACACTAACACTCCATGAAGCTTACGAACGTGCGCGATCACTTGAAATAGCACAACAACAAAATAATGAATATCAACAACGTGAATCAGTAACTCCAATCATAAATCACGCAGCATCTGTGTCAAAGAGAACATCAAAATATGAATCATGCTATTTTTGTGGAAATGAACGCCATCCTCGCTCTGAGTGTCCAGCCTTCAATACAAGCAGCAAGTTTTGTGGCAAAAAGGGCCATTTTTCAAAAATCAGCAGGAAATCTAAAGTAACGGCAATATGCGAAACATCTGAAAACCAGAACGTCAATCACGCCACGTCCGCGTCTTCACACATTTTCTCCTGTATATTGTCAGCAGCAGACCTGAAAAGAGCCACAGTACCAGTGCTTATCAATGACAAAACGACTGCACGAGCACTTGTCGATACTGGCAGTACCGCAAGTTTCATTGATCAGCGTCTTGTTGACTTATGTAAGCTAAAGGTAGGTCCATGCAAGCAAAAGATAACAATGGCTACATCTAATTTGTCAACGCTAGTAAATGGATCATGCTCACTGAAAATAACATTGCAAAATCAAGACATAAATGCTTCACTCATGATTATGGACGGACATTTTTCAGACATCATACTCGGACATGACATTTTGCAGAACATTAGAAATGCAATTCGGAGGAAATAAACCAACATTTAAACTATGCACATGTAACGGACTGTAACGCCGTTTCGAGGTTCTTATAAAACAAAAAAAATAAATAAAAAAAATAATATAATTCAATGTCGTAAAACGCCATCTAGTGATTAAGTAAGAAATTTCTACAAGTAAATAGAATATCTCATAGTTTTTTATAAAACGAAAATAATTCAATGTCGTAAAACGCCATCTAGTTGATTAAGTAAGGATTTTTTTATACGTAAATAAAATAATGAATAAATGTACACTATGGTATGTGGTTAAAGAAAAATTGATTCATAAAGAAATTATTCTGTTAAATTGCAAAGGGCAAGTAAATATGTTTTATGAACAAATAAATTTAAAACGTAGTTTAATATAGACAGTATAGACGGGACTATGATTGAAAGAATTTAAAAAAATAGTCTATGGATATTTACACAAGAATAATATTATAATAGTTTTGTGTATTGTTTATAATAAAATTAATAAAGCAAAATAATAAAGAAAAGAATAAACGGATAAAGCTAAAACTTATTAATTATTTACAAAGGACAATAATTATAATATTTAATGCAATAAAGTACTGTTGAAAAGAGATCAAAAATACTATTTATTATCTGTGTGCTCCAGAATCATACAAGTGCGGGAAGTGGTTGTGATTGGCTACTATTATTTAAAGGTCAAATGATTATTGAATAATTTTCTATATCTATTATTGAGTATAAAATGGATGTTTATCAAACATGAAATTAATCTAATATTATTGTGAAAATATTGACAGTTAGAACCAATGAGTGTAAGTATGTAAATAGCTTATAAATATTTTAAAAAAAGCCATTGGTTCCCGGAAGATTTAAGTTAGTTCATAATTATAACGCAGGCGCCATAAAAAACCTAGCGCTGTTGTCAATTATTCATGAATTGTGACTTTTGGCGGGAAAATCGAATCTTCTGATTGGCTGTGGGGGTGTTAGAGACCTGGAAGCAAGGTCTACGAGGGAATTCAAGGACACTTTTTCTTTGAGCTGGCTTCGGGGTTGGTCGATTCGCGAAAGGTATTCTGTATAGTGTACTTTGGCGGGAATTTTGAGAATTTTACATTTAAAGTCGTGAAGATTTTTTTTATTTTGATTGTGAATAATTGAGTTTAATTAGTAAATCTATAGTGTTTAAATTAGTGAAAAGAGGAATTAGGTTAGCTCGCAATTATAGAAGTTTTGTGATTCGCGAAATGAACATTTTATCGTATGAGCCAGACAAGACACCTTTATCTCTGGGATTAAGAATTGAATCTCGTGTTCAATTCAGAATATCAGCTGTACTGTGAGTCTGCGGTACAGGGCCATACATGAGATAAAATGTTTATATAGGGATTCTTTGTGGGACTTTGGTAGGGCTAGGGACGGTTGAGGCCATAGGTATTAGCTAGGTTCCCCCGCTTAGGAAGTCAATCGAAGTGGTTGCCTTGAGTTGCTACCTTACGGTGATAACGAAGCTCTTGTCCTCTGTTCAGCTAGGCATGCTGAGGATAGTCTGAAGCGCTCAGCACACGGATTTTGCCTGAAAGGGATCCATGAGCTTCCAGGATGGTTTGTGACTGGAGGGTAGGCGGTTGTCGCTCTCCAGAGCGGATCAGTCCTGTCTATCTTAATATATGTATATATACACACTTTTATGTCCTTGTCCTGTGAGAGAACACATCCTTGGCTTCGGCCGTGGTCTCTTGCTCGTAGGGGGTACTAGTGATAGTTCAAAGTCAGGCTTACTACCTGCGCCCTAGTCAGATAGATTAGCCTTACACATTTCACGTTTAACGTAATTAAATGTTTGTTGATACATGGTTAGTTTAGTCAGGTAGGTGAGTAGGTACACACTAATAGTAAACATATGAATATATATATTAGTTAGGTAGAATCGCGTTTGTAAAGGGGTGATCTAAGTTGTTATTATTGTAAATCATAATAATCTGATTAAGAAATTAGATAGGCAATTGGTTCAATTAAAACGTAGCAGATTTGTAAATGACCGCCATCTTGTGACTGAAGAATGAAAGTTTTCCCGCTAATTTTTTGCAAACCAATTTTCATGTCGATTTACGTTGTTAGGATTTACTGGGACAATAGAGACAGGATTGTGTTATAATTACGCTAAGATTATGGTGAGATAACAACCATTGGATGTGTTAACATGACGATGAGTGTTTAACAGTGAAGTGAATAAACGTGAGTGACAGAGCGAGCCAATGTACTCATTACAGGTCACAAGTATTGTTCAAGGTAAATGTGCAGTGATTGACTTGTCCTAAGTGTCCTTAATATAATCTTTACTAATTGCATATAGATCTTTGCTGGTTCATTATTGAGCAACAACGCATCGGTACTTTGTACATTCACACTAGTGAAATCTTTCTGACAACAGAATCATGTGCAAAGCTATCATAATCTGAAGAGTCGAAAGTATCCAATCAGATTAGCTACAAAAGGTAGTTATTTTATCACTGTTCTTTGTGTACAAGCAGGGTCTCGCACGTAAGTCGCTACTATTGCCAACACCCAAATAATGATGTTTGGACATTTTAATCATTGTCTGTATAAACTATTGTTATGTGTACTGTACTGAATGCATATGGTCGCTCGATCGCTATTTTATAGTAACCTTGCCATCCGCTAGGATGAAACAAAAGCTAAAGTTGAACTGAATTATAGTAGTTTGACTATGTGATCAGTGAGATCGTATAATCTTTGATGTGTCTTTACAGACAATACTATTCTGAAGTAAATTGGCTACTATTATTTACTTAATATTATGTAAAGACTGTGTTAAAGAATTAATTCGATGCAAACTAGCCTTACCGCTAATAACTAAAGTAAATGTTTTATTGCAATTGCTCTTTGCATTTATTCGTCTCTAAAGGGACGTTTTGAACGGTAATACTGTGTTATTATTACAGTACACCCATACTAGAAACAAAACAAAAGAAAAATGACAATAGAATATGCACGTGCCTAGTCAAGGTTGCGTGATCCTGAATACAGGATTGGGGATTTGTATACCGGATGCCTCGGTACAGTAGGCAGGAGACTTTAAAAATTGTCTTCTAAATACCTACTTAGGCATAGGAAGGACTATGTTGGTACTAGTGGCGAGTCCTACTGAATGTGGCGAGCACGGGGCCACATTTCTTATACACGGGGGGGGGAATACACTATATTACAGAAATAATAAAGGTTTATAGAAGCTTCAACGATGAGTTGAACTTAGCTATAAATTTTCACTGATAGTAATTGTTTGTATATTTTTTGAATAACAGGACCTCTGTTGGTAGCCTCGAAAACAATTATAATTTGAAGTATTGAATGATTGACAGTTAGTTTTGTTGATTCTAATTTTACATGTAGTACAAGCGTAATGTGGTAGGTGTCTCTGTGCTAAGTTGTTGAACGAAGGGCGTAGTGTATTGTCAAACTTCGAACGTCATTATAAATGCTAGTTGTCAAAAGGTTGTCCGGTCATATTCCACTAAGTAAAATAAGTGAATTTGTATGTTATATTGTGAGTTTTAGTATGATAAATTAAGGTGATGAACTGTGGATTGACTACGGAGTAAGGTCGGAATAGCGACAAATCTGTTAAGAGGTATGTTGAAGTAAATATGAGTACAATCATATGAGTATGTGAATTCCAGGTTGGGGAACTAAGGACTGAAATATACATGAATTCTATTGTAGTTAAAATATGATAAGGAATAGATCTTTCACAACCCATTTTTCTATAGAATCGCGGATTACTATGTATCACGATAAGCGTTCTAAAAGGCCACTAGACGATAGAGCGGTTGGGAATTGTAGGTTTGAATACGATAGGTGAACGGGGTAGCTTTATACATTATGATTCGGGTGTGTCGTGACGTAGAATTAGTTACAATTGGCTGCATCTAACCAAGATACTATAGTCCCGGCACTGGACATTACAAGTTGGTGTCCGGGCAGTAGGATCAGTACACACACTTTCTGAAGCAAATATCGAACCAGTCAGATTATTTGCTAATTTACTACCCTTTGAAAAACCGATCGCTGTGAAGTCGAGAAGACACACTGAATCAGATACGGAATTTATTAATGCTGAAATAAAGAAATTGCTAAATGATAAAATTATAGAGCCGAGTTCTTCACCATGGCGAGCTCAAGTACTTGTGACATCTAACATCACAAAAGAAGAATGGTCATTGATTACTCTCAAACAATAAACAGATACACGCAACTTGATGCTTACCCTCTGCCATCGATGGATGAACTCATCTCCAAGGTAGCTAAGCACAAAGTTTTTAGTAAAATTGATTTACGCAGCGCCTACCATCAGATACCAATTTTAGATAGCGAAAAACCGCATACAGCTTTCGAAGCATGCGGCAATTTATATCAATTTAATCGTATACCGTTTGGTGTCACTAATGGTGTGGCGGCATTTCAGCGTGCCATCAATAATATAATAGAGAAAGAGCACTTAAAAGGCGTATATGCTTATTTCGACGATATCACGATATGCGGGGTCAATCAGACAGATCACGATGACAATTTGCGCTGCTTTCAAGAAGTTGCCACCCGCTATAATCTAACATTAAACTTACAGAAAAGCGAATTTGCGAAGCGGTACTAAACGACCGTGCCTCTCTTCGAAGAGCAATGGGGGTCTTTGCACACTATTCGAAATGGATCTTCAATTTCTCAAATAAAATAAAATTTCTAGCCAAAGCGGAACAATTTCCTCTTTCACCTGAAGCTCAGCAAGCATTTGAATCGCTTAAAACAGAAATTGCTAAATCGGCTATTAATGTCATTGACTCTAAAATACAATTAACAGTAGAGACTGATGCATCTGATTACGCCATAGCTGCAGTTCTTACTCAAGAAGGACGACCAGTAGCATTTTTTTCTATAACCCTGAGTAGTCATGAACGCAATCATTCAGCAATAGAGAAAGAAGCTGCGGCCATTGTTGCGAGCATAAGGAAATGGAGACAATTTCTTATGCGGAAAACATTTCGACTGGTAACTGACCAAAAATCAATATCTTTTATGTTCGACCAGAAACATGCATCTAAAATAAAAAACGACAAGATACAAAGATGGCGTCTAGAACTCTCAAATTACAATTTTGAAATTTCATATCGTCCAGGCAAGGAAAACGTAGTAGCTGACGCCTTATCACGAGTCAATATAACTGCAACAACGCAATCAATTAGTGAAGATCTAATGCAACTACATAAAAATCTGTGTCACCCTGGCATAACTCGCATGGTACACTGGGTCAGAACAAAAAATTTGCCATTCTCAGTAGAAGAGATCAGGCGAATCACAGGATCATGCACAATCTGCGCAGAAATAAAGCCAAGGTTTCTCAAAACTAAAGGCACTCTAATAAAAGCGACATCACCTTTCGAGAGAATCTCGATTGATTTTAAAGGACCGTTGCCAAGCGTAACAACTAGACGTTATATTCTCACTGTAATTGATGAATACTCCAGATTCCCATTTGCGTTTCCTTGTTCCGATTTAAGTTCAGAAACTGTCAAGAAGAAATTATCAGATTTATTTGCTGTATTCGGCATACCAACATATGTCAACTCTGATTGAGGAACCGCATTTGTATCAACTGAATTGAAAACCTTTTTACATGGAATGGGAATAGCTACAAGCTACATACACTACGCCATACAACCCTCAAGGTAATAGCCAAACTGAAAGATACAACGGAATTATATGGAAAACCATTCAACTGGCTCTGAAATCGTTAAAACTTCCGATTGAGCGTTGGGAAACTGTTATCGAACAAGCATTACATTCTATAAGGTCTTTGTTGTGCACAGCAACAGGATGCACCCCTCATGAGCGAATGTTCACACATCCTCGCCGATCATCAAACGGACAATCGATGGCGACTTGGCTCACAGAGGCGGAGAAAGCATTACTAATAAGGAATAATGCAAGAAAAAGTAAATATACGATGCAATCGTCGAAGAAGTCGAATTGATTGAGACCAATCCTCTACATTCTCACGTGAGGCTTCAAAATGGCCGAGAGATGATAGTATCAAATCGGCACCTTGCGCCCACAGGTAACACTGTTGACTCTGAAGATCTAGAGGCAGAATCAGACTCTAGCTGGGTTTCTGCAGAATCCGGCGATGTTTCGGAAACTCAGGAGGCTCCAGGACCTTCCAGCGCACAGAGTACTGAACCTCGACGGTCATCAAGACAGCGACGCCCACCAGCTTACTTACAAGATTACGTCACTTCTTAACCACGGGAGAATGTGGTGATATACAACCTCCTATCATTCATAAAATTAATAGGAATCTATGTCAATTCACATAAATCAACGCAGTGTCATTAATACTTACATGTCTGATTTTTATCGAATAAAGCCATAATTTACCCCAGTAAGTAATGGTTTAATATACAACAATTTAAAATGTAAGTCCCGCAATCGAGATTCGCGTTTGAGATATAATCTGTTGGTTAAAAACAGTGTCTGCGGTAAAAGCAGTGGTGCGGTGTGCGTGCATGAATAAAAAATGGACGTCGAGTGGCTTTCGTCGAATTCAGTGAGCAATCCAGGTGTTAAGCTGGATGGGCTAACGAATTGGAGCAGCTGGAAGTTTCAAGTTAAAATCATCCTTAAGGCTGCAGAGATCTTCGACGTTGTTGATGGCACAATCCCTATGCCCCCAAAGCCGACGGGTGAAGACAAAGATGGCGCGCAATTAAAAGCATGGCAAAGATGGCAAAAAGCGGACACAAAGGTGCAAGGAATCATTGTGACACGGTTGTCAAATACCGTCATCATGCAAGTGCAAAATGCAAATACCGCAGAGGAAATGTGGGATAAAATGTGTACCGTCTACGAACAAAAATCAGACGTCAGATATTTTACAACAAAAGTTTTCTGAGATGAAAATGAATAAAGAAGACATGGCATCGTTCTTAGTAAAAATCGATGATATCGTCGCGCAGATTCGCCTAGCGAAAGGCGACATTCCAGAGAATATGATCATAACAAAAATTATCAGCTCCGTAGGAGAAAAGTTCCGCCATTTTGTATCTGCGTGGGACTCAGTACCTGCAGAGAAACGTAATCTGCCAGAATTGACAGCAAGGCTATTAATTGAAGAACAAAGAAACAAAATTTACGAAGAAAATAGTGATGAACAGTCAGCTTTTAAAGTGAATGCTACGGACAGAAAGTGCTTTAAGTGCGGTAAGCCCGGACATTATAAACAAAACTGCAAAGTTGATGTGATCTTCTTACTTCGTATAAAGAAGGTTTTACATTAACATTCCGTCATAGACTATATGTTATTGGTGATTGTCACAGTGTTGGATTTACTTGTCTTCTATGTTACGTGTATTTTATTGTTGAATAAAACCAATATTACATCTGGTTTTGCCTTCTATTATGTATCAATTTATTCAACAATAATTTTATAAGTGCAAAAGAAACATCTTCATCCTCGATGTCCCGGTTCCTGAGACCGGATCGCTTTGACATGGAGTCATCTGTATCGGGAGCAGATCTAAAGTGGGCTCATTGGAAATATACTTTCGAGAACTTCATATCTCTACAAAATAATTCTCTAAATGACTCCATCAAACTCAAACTACTCATGAACCATATATCGCCGACTATTTTTAATTACGTCCGCACGTGTACGAGATACGATGAAGCGATCAACAAGCTCAATGACGCTTATGAGAAAAACAAAACATTACTCTAGCTAGACATCGGCTTATGACAAGAAAACAACAGCCTGTAGAAACTATCTCAGACTATTCTTGTGCCCTTAACATACTCGCGTAAGACTGTAAGTTTAAAAATGTAACTGCTGAAGAATACCAAAATGAAACCATTCGTGGAGCCTTCATTGACGGAATATGCTCAAACAAAATAAAGGAACGGCTTCTCGAAAAGACTCAATTGCTTGAGGAAACTTTAAACCTAGCGATTACTCTAGAAAGCGCTGAGAACACTTCACAACTGTTAGTACAATCTCCGTCCTTCTCTGTTGGCCCTGTTAATGTCGTCACTGAGACTCGAGAGCTACAAAATGCGCAACCAAACTTAGCAACAACTCACCGTCGTCGTTGTTTCTTTCGCGGTGGAAACGTTCACCAAAGAATAAAATGTCCCGCCCGGGACGCAGTATGTCAACTCTGTTCAGAGTGTGGCCATTTCGCCAAAGTATGTCGTAGTCCTAACCGTAGCAGTAAATCTACGGCTGCCGCTATCGCCGATGATAACATACTACAGTCTGAACCTAACCTGTCTGCAATCTCCGCTGCTGCCCCTTCTAGCCTCCACAAAGCTACAATCCCTATAACTGTCAACACCTTTCGCGCTGAAGCTCTTGTCGATACGGGAAGCTCCATCAGTTTTATTGACAAGAATGTTGCTGTAACTATGAAACTGAAACGTAAGCCATGTAGACAAGTTATTACGCTCGCTTCCCTTAACAATGTCTCATATGTTGATGGGTTATGCTACGCCACAATCCAAAGAAGAGGCCATACTCATCGAAACCAGCCCTTGCTGATTATTGATAACCTCTGTGCGGATGTCATAATCGGGCATGATTTGCTGAAACAATATTCTTCCCTTGAACTTCAATTTGGAGGGGATAAAGAACCATTAAAAGTCTGTAACGTACTAGCAGCTTCTGTCCCACCAGTCTCAGTATTTACCAACCTCTCGCCAAACATAAAACCGATCGCTATCCGCTCGAGACGCCACTCCCAAGGAGACAGAGTTTATATCGCAAGAGATAGAAAATTTGCTGAAAAACAAAGTTATCAAGCCTAGTGTCTCACCCTGGAGGGCTCAAGTTCTTGTAGCTGGAGGAGGACACCACAGGAAACGCCTTTTTATAGATTACTCTCAGACAATAAATAGATTCACTGAACTAGATGCTTATCCTCTTCCAAGTATAGATTCGATCATAACTCAAGTATCAAGATGTAACCTGTTCAGTCAAATTGACTTAAAGAGCGCTTACCATCAGGTACCCATCTTAGCTAAGGAAAAGATTTTCACTGCGTTCGAAGGGTGAATCTCTATCAATTTACTCGGTGTTACCGCTTTCCAAAGAACCTTGCAGTATATCATAGATTCAGAAAAGCTCAAAGGAACATTCGCTTACCTAGATGACGTCACCATATGCGGAGTCAATAAAGAAGATCATGACGTTAACCTTCACAGGTTCATGGAGGCTGCTGAAAAGTACAAACTTACTCTCAATAGTAACAAATGCAGTTTTGGAGCTTTAAGTGCGGTAAGCCCGGACATTATAAACAAAACTGCAAAATTGATGTGATCTTCTTACTTCGTATAAAGAAGGTTTTACATTAACATTCCGTCATGGACTACATGTTATTGGTGATTGTCACAGTGTTGTCATACGATTTACTTGTCTTCTATGTTACGTGTATTTAACTGTTGAATAAAACCAATATTACATCTGGTTTTGCTTTCTATTATGTATCAAATGTAAACATAAATAATGTAAAAAACCGTTTTGTAAACAGTGCAAAAAACGCGGACACACCCAAGAACAATGTTGGTTTAACACAAACAGCGCTAAAGAACAAGTAAACAACCAAAGCTCTTGTAAACAAAACGCATTCACAACTTCGTCAATAACAATCAGTGCTCTAACCTCAAAATGTACAGAAAATAATGACTGGTTCTTAGATAGTGGGGCATCTGAACATATGTGCACGTCAAAAGACTATATCACGAACTATAAACGATTATTGGTGTCAAAAGACGTTATAATCGGTGACGGAACAATGATAAAAGCTAAAGGTTATGGAGACATTGAGTTGAAAGCTTTTGATGAAGAGAACTGGATCCCAACTAAGATCCATGATGTGCTGTATGTGCCAGGACAGCAACTAAATCTGTTTTCTATGAGTGCGGCATTGGACAAAGGTTGTAAAGCAGAATTGACTGCAGATAAATGTCTTTTAATGAAGAACAACAGTGTTCATGCAGTGGCAGAAAGACAAGGTAAAATGTTTGTTATGAAATTCAAAACTGACAAAAGAGTGGCCTATGTTGGCAAACGTACATGCTAAGATGGCTCACCAGAATATACAACAAGTTATTTCTATACTAAATAGAGAGGATTTAACCTGTGAGAAAAATAGTGAAGAAGAAACCTGCGTATTTTGCTTGAAGGGAAAGCAACATAAATTTTCTTTTCCGCCAGAAGGGCACATGGTTAAAAAACCCGGAGAAGTTATTCATATTGACATAGGAGGTCCAATTGAAGAAATATCTTTAGGAGGGGCAAAGTTCTTCTTGCTAATCAAAGATGACTGCACTAAATACAGACAAGTGTATTTCTTGAAAAACAAATCACAAAGTGTAGAATACTTGAAGCAATATATAAAAGAAAAGAAAAGAAAAAGAGAGTTCAAGAACACAAAATAAAGATTATCGGAAGTGACAATGCGAAAGAGTTCGTCGGTCAAGACATGAAAAAGCTATTTAATAACTATGGCTTCATACATCAAACAAGTGTTACTTACACTCCGGAGCAGAATGGCTGTGTGGAGCGAGAGATGCGAACAATAGTAGAATCAGCAAGAACAATGCCCTTAGAGAGTGGTTTAGAAAAAAATCTATGGGCAGAAGCCATAAATAGTGCTATCTATGTTATCAACAGTACTGGCCGTAGCCGTGTCAAAGACAAGACACAATATGAACTTTGGTTCGGAGAAACATATGCTATCACGTACCTACACAAAGAAGGCTCAAGTTCGATAGCAAGGCAGAGATAGGATACTTTATAGGATATGGAGAGAACACAAAAGGATATCGAGTGCTTTATCCTTCGCATGGAATTTAAGTATTTCCATACTTACAAGCTTCAAGGACGCGATTGCGTGCTTGCCATGTTCCTGATGGGCTAGAATAGGGCTAACCCATCTCTTTCCGTGGGTATCGTCGAAGTCGATTAAAGAATTGAGTTAATTTCGACGACCGACTAACCGTCACACTACTGTGTCACACTGGTGTGACGGTTAGTCGATCATCTTAATTTCCATCCGACAGTAAACATACCTACAGCCTCTGACAATGCCCGCTTGACGGCGATAGGCTCGCCCCCCGAAAATCACAGTTGCCGAAATATGGGCGCTAAGGACTCCTCTACCTATCCCTTTGGGAATTTACAGGCGTGAATATTTGTATGTCGCAGCTAACTAGCTTAATCAGCCGTTCAATTAACCGGCTAGGCAAATAGCTTGGATCGATGACGTTAAATTACTTGCCTAGCCATTTAAGCAAACAGCTTTAAAAATTACTTATTTCTGCAAGGTTATGAATAAAAATTAACCACGAAGGCTAATGCGCTTTAGACCTTTTAACCTAATCTATCCAAATCGGATTGCGTAATTTTATAAATAAACCTATCTCTAATTTTCTGTGAATAGATTTCTGCCTACCCCCTCGGGGATTTACAGGTGTTAGTATATGTGTGCATGTATGCAATTTTCTGTCTTATTTCGGGGTGGTGCCCCATCTTACGAATGGCCTAAGGCATTAGCTAGCCAGGTTATTAGGGGAGAGTGGGGTAATTGAGACCAGTGGGTAATTAGGAACAGTCAAGTATCATACACTTCCCCCCGCACTACACCGCCCGCATACGTTTCAGTGGATGCGCTTGCCGTCCCTCAGTTTGCCCCAAAACGGGAGAGTGATAGGACGCGCGCATGCTGTCACGGTGAGTCGAACAATATTTTACGTACTTTCGTCACAATTCTTCTCGTAAGTAAAAATCAGTGTCAGAAACATATTTTTGAACCTAGTGACGACATATTTTGTTACTATCTTACATGTACTATGTGTTTTTGAATCCCATGTAGCTTTAAGTTTATCGGCGATGGTATTTCGATTAACGGCCATTTTTAATAAAATTTGTGCCTTCGGGTAATTAGAAACGGTGTAAGGAGGGTAAATGAGAATGTTCCCAATTACCCCTATTAGTTGATTGCTCATGTAAAATGTTCTAACATTAGAAATTGTTTTAGATGCCTAGACATTACGAAAGAAAAACCAACACGAGATATGAAGTTGAAGACCTACGCCGTGCAATACAAGATGTTAGAAGTAAACAGCTTACTTCGAACAAAGCAGCCATCAAATACTCAGTGCCAAAAACAACGTTATTTAAGCAAGTTAAACAAGAAGTATTTAAGAAACCAAAAAAAGGTAGGCACTCTGTCTTTAATAAAGCCCAGGAAGACCAGTTAGAAAGATACATCCTGGATTGCTGTGTCTTTTTATGGAATAACACCAAAGTCACTAAGAAAAATTGCTTTTACGTTTGCTGAAGTTAACAAATTAAAACATAGATTCAACAAAGACTTGAAATTAGCAGGCAAAGACTGGTACTATTCCTTTATGTCTAGACATCCCTCCATCAGTCTACGTACTCCAGAAGCTACGTCACTTAACCGAATTACAGCCTTTAACGCTACTGAAGTCAAACTGTTTTTTGACCAATTAGAAGCCCTTCAAACAAAGCACAGATTGCCTAGTCATCGTATCTTCAATATTGATGAAACAGGCATAAGTACTGTTCAGAGGAATTCCAAAATTTTGGCTCCAAGGGGCCTAAAACAAGTAGCAAAAGCGACAAGTGGAGAACGCGGTGTCACCACAACTGCTGTTTGTGCTGTCAGTGCCAATGGAGTATATGTACCTCCAATGTTTATCTTTAAACGAAAGAGAATGACCGAGCTGTTACTTAAAGGCTGTAATAGCGATATGATTGCTACAGTTTCTGATTCCGGTTGGATAAATGAGTCTATATTCGTTGATTATCTGCAACACTTCATTTCTTTTGTGAAACCTACCAAAGAGGAACCAGTCTTGATAGTACTAGATAATCACGAAAGTCACATTAGCCTGGGAGCATACAATCTTTATCGAGAACACAACCTGCACGTTCTTTCCTTGCCACCTCATGTATCTCACAAAATGCAGCCACTGGACTTGACTTTCTTTAGTTCACTGAAAAGTGCATACAACCGAGAGTGTGAACTCTACATGGTTAACAATCCAGGCAAACGAATTACCCAATATGAAGTTGCAGAGCTTTTTACAAAGGCATATAACAAAAAAGCCAACATAAGCAAAGCTGTCAGTGGCTTTAGAGTAACTGGAATTCATCCTATTGATACAGTCAAGTTTAAAGAATGCTTAGAAAATATGTCATTAGACGAATCTAACGTTAGTCAAACTCAAGAATCAAGCACTTCCATTCGTGAAACTGCAGCTGAGCAAAGCTTGAGTGATGAACCCATTGACAGTCGAACTCAAATTGTTGCTTCTGATCCTGAAAATCAAAATGTTATGGATGTGACCATTGTTACGATTCCTCCATCCAATACTGTACATCTTTCTGAAATTACCAATATACCTATCATTCCTAAAATAACAGCATCAAAGCGAGTAAATAAAAAACATTCCCAGATATTATCCAGCACTCCCATGAAATTACAGTTAGAGGAAAAACAGAAAAGACAAGTTGAAAGAAAAATCAAAAAAGAGAAATTTGTAACGAAAAAAGCCACTAAAACTACCATAAAGAAGGCACAACCAAAAGGCAAAGAGGTAAGGAATTTGAAGAAGGCATTTGAAAATGAACAACCTAAGAGCAAAGATGCCAGAAAGTCGAAGAAGGTGCTTGAAGAAAGTGAAGAAGAGTATTTCTGCATTTTTTGCTGCGAAAAGTTCGAATCTCCACCCACAGAAGACTGGATCATGTGTGCCATTTGTAACAAATGGGCACATGATAAGTGTACCAGCGGGCAATCCAGCAAGGGTTATATATGTGATTTCTGTCAAGCAAAGTAATTTTTGTACTTTTATTTTATTTTGTACTGCTTATTAACATTTAATTATGTCGTTCTTATTAACCCCTTATTGTTCTTATTTTCCCCAAAGACTGATCTCAATTACCCCATACACTATCGGGTAAAAAAGAACGGCAATGTTTTTCATTTTCTCATTTTTTTTGATTATATAGTTTATTTCCAAGAATTTTGATCTCATTTTATTGTAGCTAGATAAGTTTCGTTAATGTTGCAGTAAAGAAATATTACGATTAATACTTTCTTTTATTATTTTTGAAGGTTTGAAGTTAGGTGTTCCCATATACCCCACTTTCCCCTAAATGTTGTAATAAACGTTACGGCTGAACGACATTCTGGCCGTTCATTGAACGGCGCCGTTTAGTTAACAGCCTAGGCAGTTAATTGGACGGCTGATTAAGATAGTTGGCAGCGACATGTATATTGATTTTATAATCCTTGTATTTGAATCTTCAACTGAATGAAACTCCGTCCTCCATTTAGTTAGGTAGGTACTTTAACTAAACTTAAACCATCTTGCTTTTTCTTGTAAATATGTTTTATTAGGTCCTTACATTTGAAATTGGCGTTTTATATGGAAAAAGAAATACTATTTTTTACAGTTTTTTTATTTAATCAATCAAAGTAGGTATGTACCGTTGTTCTTATAAATGGATATCAAAATAGGTTTTATTTAGTTGTAGACAACTTGTGTTGTAACGATTTTTGATTTTTAAATAAAGAATACCGTCGAGTGTCAACTGTTAACTTGGGAGGTTTATTATAGGTTATGGGCTATAAAAATTACAGATTTAACAAGTAAAATAGATAGGATTCGTTTTATTTCGTGCGTGTAAATAAAGACTAAAAATTAGTGCGAATTATATTGCAAATGTACCTAAATTAAAAGGTCGCAAAAATTTCAACGATTGGGCGTTCGCGGTGGAGAATTTACTGGTGAAGAAAAAGGAAGGCACCAAAGCAGTATCGGCAGCAGCAGACGCAAAAGCACAAGCCAAATTGATTTTGAGTATAGATTCGGCTTTATTTGTGCACATAAAGGAAACAAAGACCACGAAGGAATTGTGGACAAAACTACAGTCATTGTTCGACGATTCAGGATTTTCAAGGAAAATTATAAAGTAATAGATTAGAAAACTGTGAAAAGTGAAACTGGTCATGAGTTATGTATTTCAAATAACCGAAACACCTTAGCGTTTAAGTGGAACAGGTGTCAAGATTAATGATGAATGGATAGGTTCATTATTATTGGCTGGATTACCCGAACGATATTATGCCCATGATATTGGCAATCGAACATTCGAGAATTCCAATCACCGCAGATTTCGTAAAAACAAAATTGATCGATATGGAATCGAGTGAAGTGGCGGAAATGGAACGTCATTCAGCGCTAGCAGCAAAGAGCTGGCAGAAAAAGAAACCTCGCAATACTAACAATCAAACGTCAAAATCGTATGACACGAATCAATCAACAAATAAGAAAATAATTACTTTTATCAGTGCAAGGAAACAGGCCATTATAGGAATGAGTGTCCACTTTTGAACGAGAAAAAGAGTAACAAGAAGCAGGGCAATGCTATTGATGTTATATTTCTCAGTGGCGAGTTCAGCAAAAGTGATTTTTGCATTGATTCAGGTGCAAGCACACACATGACTGCGAACGACAGTTGGTTAAAAAACCCAGATTGTTCAACAAGTTCACCAGAAATAATCATTGCAAATAAAACAAAAGTTCCCGTTTTATGCTCTGGCGAAATAGACATAACAAGCTACAATTATAACATAAAAATAAAGAATGCATTATATCGGATTAACGAGTACTCCCTCGCCGAACCACTCGCAACAAGCCAGCGAGGAGATACACGCCGTCACACTAACGCGTATCCGAACGCATTTTCATGGGACTCTGGCGTCGGCCAATGGGAGGGCACGAAGCGATCAAGGAGTCGGAAAACAAATGTCGAACCTAATGTGTGAATTATGTAACAATATTGTGCTATTAATAAATATAACCATTTCTTGCATCAACTGGACTCCTTATTGGCATCACCCCGACTACATCTGGCGCCCCCACGTGTGTTTTCTAAGTAGTTTCGTGCGGATTGTACCTAATTTACGTACATCATACCGCGCAAACGCCAGTCGTTACACGAAAGTCCGATTTTAGAAGACCAAAATACCAGTAATACCGACGTAGTGCTCACACAGGAAGCCGTTAATACGTTGATAACAAGCATGCAGCAGTCGCAAGCTGAGTTTTATAATTAAGTTCTAAGGGAAGTGCGTCGTGCGTCTACGCCACAGGACACGACCGCCATTTTGACAAAAAGCAGAGAAAATTTTGCTAAATGCTCATCACGGTTTGCAGGGAATGCAGACGAATCCGTGAAAAATTTCATCGATGCTGTCAAAGTTTATAAGGCATGTCTAAATATTAACGACGAGAACGCCTTACTAGGTATGACAATGCTGCTCATTTCTTCGGAGGGAACATGGTGGCAAGGCGTCAAAAGTTCTACAAAAACTTGGGACGAAGCCCTTACGAGACTACGTAGTGCCTTCGGCGAGCATCGCCCGTCGTTCAGAATTTACGGCGAGTTGTTTTCACTGGTACAAGGTCAGCAAAACACTGATTTGTTTATTTCCAAAGTACGTGCCTTGTTGGCCAAACTACGACAAGGAGACCTATGCGAGCGTGTGGATTAGACCGCCGCATCAGGAAACGTTTGGACAGATCACAGGTTAGTACATTTGACGAGTTATTGTTAAAAGCTCGCGCTATAGAAGACTTCCTAAAAGAGGGAAATAAGAAGCAGAGCCAAACTCAAATAAAAAAGCCTAGCCATAGTGATAGCATTACCTCAGAGTCAGCGCGTGCTGTACTTAACGCTGCGGACTCCACGAGCTCCGCGTCCCGCTCTGCCGTCGTCGATACTCACGGTGAATCAAAGAGTGTACGTGTGAAAACAAAGTTATATTGTGTATACCGCAAGCGAGCGGTTACACAAAAGAAAAGTGTGAAAAATTAACCGGTAGTAAAACTAATAGTGTTGGGGACAGTGAGAACATAAAATGTTATGGTTGTGGAGCAGCAAATGTAATAAAATCTAGGTGTCCCAAGTGTAACCCCAACAAAAGCAGCTCAAATGATGAGCACACAGCATTTTATTCTATAAGTTTGCCCCCAGAACTCAATCCTGTACCACCGTGGGTTAAAAGTATAACTAGTAGTGGTACATTGGCTGCATCCAGGGAGTCTCACAGCAGTTTTGAAGGTAACCCTTGTGAATTGGATCAGAATTATTTGCATGTTTTAAACAGGACAGTCACAATAAGTAGAGATGTTGTGATTCAAGAAAAGGTGAAGCAAGATAATACTGTACCAGTCTATGTAGAGAACACAGATTCAGTGGGGGAATCAGTATTGGAATCTGTGAAACTGTTCTGTCAGGAGCCGGTTTGTTATAGACCTGGCAACATTGTAACTACGTAAGGGCCCGCGCTGTGCGTTTGACAGCTCTCGCAGTGTAATTTCATGTAACAAGTTTATATAATAAAAGTTCAATTTATTACTAAATAAACCTTGGGTTATTTCCTCAATAACACAACATGGTGGCAAGCCCTGTATGTCGAGAAACGTTGTGCATTGTTGTTAAAGTGTTCTTTATCGTAATCTTCTCAATCTTAAAATGGACACAACGGCTCCCGCGGGAGCGGGTATAGAAACCGCATCAGTAGTTCAATCTCTGTCTATTCCGGTGTCTCCACCAAATAAATTCGATTTTACGATGCCCCAGGCGTGACCCCAGTGGCGAAAAAGGTTTGAGCGCTTTATGTCTGTGTCTGGACAGAGCATTAAATCAGACGAAGAAAAGATCAACATTCTAATGTATGTACTAGGCGAAGAAGCCGAAGAGGTTATGTTACAGTTTAACCCTCAGCCGCTAACATATGCAGAAACGTTGACTGCATTTGAAAGTCATTTTATACCCCGTCGAAATATTATATTTGAACGGTATAAGTTAATAGCAGAACCCAACAGCCCGGTGAGTCGATCGAAAACTTCATAACAAATTTGCATTCACTAGCAGAACACTGCCAATACGGTACGTTAAAAGAAGAATTGATCAGGGACAGAATCGTTGTAGGGATGCAAGATCGCAGAACCAGCGAAAGACTTCAGTTAAAAGCAACGTTAACCCTCAGTGAGTGCGTTCTTGAAGCAAAACAAGCCGAGCTCCAGGCAAATCAAAACAAGGAATTGCAGAATTCGATTTCGTGGGGAACTGGGAACGGACCAACATCAGCTGTGGCCGGCGTGTCAGCGAGCATTTCGAAAAATCGAGATAATCGTCAGAGCAGCATTACTAAACAGAACTTTTCCTCCATAAATGAAGGCAAAAATTGTCGGTTTTGTGGATTAGTGTTTCATCCAAGGGAGCAATGTCCTGCAAATAGATCGATGTGCAGATGCTGTAAGAAGCAAGGCCATTGGGCAGTTGTGTGTCGCCGCAATAAGGTTAGATCTATCCAAGTTGATGATTCAAATAATACCAACAGTACTAATACTAATGATCAGGCTAATGAGAGTCGCTTAAATTGTAATAGTTATAATGACCATAACTATTTGGGTTCTATTCATTTAAATTATCTTTCAGAAAAGGAGTGGATTATTCCTCTCAAAATTCTGGAAATTAATAAAACATTTAGTTTTATGGTAGATTCTGGAGCCGATATAACTTGTGTGCCAGTTAAATTGTTAACTGAAGATGTACTTCAGTCTCTTTCTAAAACAAATAAAAATGTAACGGGCCCTCAGGTGAACCTCTAAATGTATTGGGTGCTTTAAGTGCTACTTTATGTGGGTTTAATAAAAAGTGTCAATCTAATATCTATGTTATAAAACAACTCTGTAAACCTATTTTAGGTAGACCAGATATTAAAAAGTTAGGAGTTCTGCAGTTTGGTGATAACTTTGACTTAAATTTAAATATTATTCACTTAAATTCTGAGCAGGTAGAGAATAGATTCTCTAACATTTTTCAAAACATTGGTATGTTTAAAACTGAGATGGATATTAAAACAAAAAAAAATGTGCAACCTTATATTCAGTCAGTACCGCGAGTAGTACCTATACCACTTTTAAAACCGCTCAAAGAGGAGCTCGAGAGATTAGAAAAACTTGATATAATAAAGTCGGTCGATTATTACACACCTTGGGTAAGTCCAATAGTGATAGTTCGCAAAGATGATAAAATACGCCTATGTGTAGATTACACTAAGTTGAATCAAGCCGCTCACGCACGCATTTTCCGATAGGTAAAGTTGAGAGGATTCTTGCACAAGTTCAAGGGTCTAAATATTTTAGTCGTTTAGATACCACTTCAGGGTTTTATCAGATCCGTTTGAATAAAGAATGTCAAGATTTAACATGCTTTATCACACCCTTTGGTCGCTATATTTTTAAAAGACTACCTTTCGGTATCACTTGCGCTCCAGAGTATTTCTCTATGCTTTTAAGTACAATATCTGGCAGTGGTGGTATATCTATAGACCAAGAAAGGATAAAAAGTATAGTAAATTTCCCTGAGCCGAAGAACAAAAATGAACTGTTAAGATTTTTAGGCATGGTAAACTTTTCCAGCAGATTTATAAATAATCGGTCTCATGTTTTGGAACCTTTGACATCTTTGTTAAAGAAATGTGTAGATTTTTGTTGGGGCGCAGCCCAGAAACAAAGTTTTTATAAAATCAAACAGTTGTTACAGGAAAGTCCTTGTTTGGATTATTTTGATCCTTCAAAAATAACAATAGTTTCTGCAGATGCTTCGTCTTTTGGTATTGGAAGTTGCCTACTTCAGGAGGACCAAAATGGGGTAAAGAGAATAATAAGCTACGCTTCCAGATTATTGTCTAAAACCGAGCAAAGATACGCACAGATTGAGCGGGAGAGTCTTGCTCTAACGTGGGCCTGTGAGAAATTTTCGGAATATATCTCTGGAATTAAAATTTTGATCGAGACTGATCATAAGCCGTTAGTTCAAGTACTCAAAACTAAACCAATTGACGAACTAACCCCGAGATGGCAGAGGTTTCGATTAAGACTTATGCGTTATGAGTACGAAGTTTATTATGTTCCGGGTAAGGATTTAGTTGTAGCCGATGCGCTATCCAGATGTTTTCCAAATAACAGTGACCTTCCTGATGATGATGAGTTAGTGCTCGAGACTGATGTCTTTGTGAAATTAATAACCTCTGCATTTGAGGTCAAACCATATCTATTAGATGAGATTAAACAAGAGCAAAATAAAGATTTCATTTGTCAAAAATTGCGAGAGTATACCAGAGATGGGTGGCCTTCAAATAAAAATTTAATAAATCCAGAACTTTTACCCCATTTTCAATTTCGTTTTGATATCTCGGAATGTGATGGTTATTTGTTACGTGGCACGCGGTTGATAATTCCCAAACCCTTGCAAGCCAGGATTATTGGGTTTGTACACCAAGGTCATCAAGGAATAGTGAAGTGTCGCACGTGCTAAATCAGCTGTTTGGTGGCTAGGTTTATCAAGCGAAATTGAGAATTTAGTACGGAATTGTCCGCAATGTGTAGAACACCGTATAAATAAAAGAGAGCCATTTCTTAAAGATTCTTTTCCAGAAAGAGCATGGCAAAAAGTTGCAATAGATTTATTAAAGCTAGAAGGGTATTGGTACATGTTTGTGGTGGATTACTTCTCGAGATACTTTGAAATCATTAAGCTTACATCTCTTACTTCTAATGTAGTTATCACCAAGCTTAAGGAATTATTCGCAAGATTTGGCGTTCCAGAAATCGTTAGGTCAGATAATGGTTCCCAATTTAGACACGAATTTCAGGAATTTGCAAAAAAATATTATTTTAAGTTCATTACAAGTAGTCCCTACTTTTCTCAGTCAAATGGTTGTGTAGAAGCCTCTGTTAAAACTGCAAAAAACCTAATAAAAAGGGTGGGGATATGTATTTGTCTTTGTTAGCTTACCGAACTACCCCTTTGGAAAATGGGTTTAGTCCAGCTGAATTAATGTTTAATCACAAGATTCGTTCACATTTGCCAGTTATACCTAAAGTTTTAAATCAAAATGTGGACACAAGCCCAATTTTTAAAAGGGAGGAAAAATATAGGAATAAAATGTCATGTAATTATAACAAACGCCATCGTGTTAAACAGCTAGTAGATTTAGAAATCGGAGATAGCGTTTGGGTGACAGATCTAAAAATGTATGGCAAGATTATCCAAAAATTAGATCAGCCGAGATCCTATTTAGTAGAAACTAATTCAGGGGTATTCAGACGAAATCGGTGGCATCTTATTTTAGCTAGATATCATAACTTTGTTCAAAATAATTTTGAATATCATTCTAATCAATCTCAACCAGTCACTCCGGCGTTGTCAGATGTTACTAACACTAACCCTTCGGTTACTAGTGATTCTGAATTTGAGGTACTTACAGGTGATGAACTTGTGAATCATAGATTAAATAGTGATATCGCTGAAAGTGAAAGTGTTCCTAAAAAGGTAGAAAATAGTGTTGGGGAAAGTCGTGAAAATATTGATGTGCGTTCACGACCTGTGAGAAATACAAAAAAACCAGATTATCTAAATGACTATATTACAGACTTTTAGCTTCTTTATAAAGGGGAGGATGTTCTGTCAGGGGCCGGTTTGTTATAGACCTGGCAACATTGTAACTACGTAAGGGCCCGCGCTGTGCGTTTGACAGCTCTCGCAGTGTAATTTCATGTAACAAGTTTATATAATAAAAGTTCAATTTATTACTAAATAAACCTTGAGTTATTTCCTCAATAACACAACAGAAACCTGAAAAATTGGATGAGTCAAGTTCAAGTGACTCAGAATATAAAGATAGTGAGACTAGAGACACTAATGACTGAAAATATAAGACTAAGACAGAAGACTGGTGGACGCCGGAAATCGCGCAGTTGCGCGTGGAGTGCGTTACCGCGCGCCGTCGGTACACCAGGTTCCGCCGGAGGCGTCGCCGCCCAGACGACGCGGCAGCCCGAGAGACGGAGCTCTATGATGGGTACAGAGAGGCCAAGAGGGCCCTTCAGGCGGCCATCAAGCGGTCCAAAAAGCTAGGCCGCGAGGAGCTGATGGAGGCCCTGGAGCGGAACCCGTGGGGGCGCCCGTACCTTATGGTACGGGGTAAATTACGCCCTAAGGCGCCCCCACTGACCCAGAGCCTCCAGCCGGAGCGGCTGGAGGGGGTCCTGGATTCATTGTTCCCATCACGAGCGGAGGAACACATTCCGCCGCGCATGGCTCCGTCTCAGGTGCCCAACGCGGAAGGCAGCGAGAACGACGTGCCCGTAGTCACGGAGGGTGAGTTAGGGGCGGCTGTACTGCGGCTTAAATCCCGCAGAAACACCGCCCCTGGACCCGACGGCGCCGAGCGTGGGTCCTGGCTCTCGAGGAGCTTGGACCTCGACTTACAGGGCTCTTTAGCGAATGCCTCGAAAAAGGCCAGTTTCCCAAGGTCTGGAAGACAGGGAAACTGGTCTTGATCCGAAAGGCGGGGCGGCCGGCAAATTGTCGTGTTGCTTGACGAGGTGTGCAAACTCTTCGAGCGTATTATTGCACAACGCCTCGACAAGCACCTCACACGCGTGGGGCCTGATCTGGCGGATAGCCAGTTTGGCTTCCGGCAAGGGCGCCCCACCGTGGACGCGATCATGCGTATTAGAGACCTGACGGAGGAAGCAATCTCACAGGGTGAGGTGGTGGTGGCGGTGTCTCTTGACATCGCTAACGCCTTCAACACCTTGCCCTGGAGCTGCGTTAGGGAGGCGCTTATCTACCATGGAGTGCCTCCCTACCTTCGTCGAATTGTCGGGGCCTATCTCTCCGAGAGGGCCATTACTTACCCGAGCTGGCTAGGGCCAGGTCGGCGAGATGTGTCGTGCGGTGTTCCACAGGGATCGGTATTAGGACCGCTTCTGTGGAACATCGGTTACGATTGGGTGCTGCGCGTTCCGTTGCTCAGAGGGGTCCGCGTAACGTGTTACGCCGACGACACCCTCGTTACGGCGCGGGGAGCAACGCACCGAGACGCAGCACTAAAGGCCACGACAGGGGCTGCTCAAGTCGTGGGTCGGATACGGCGGCTGAGTCTCGAGGTCGCCCTTCACAAATCCGAGGCTCTGTGCTTCCACGGACCTCGGATGGGGCCACCTGCGGGATCCAGGCTAGAGGTAGGGGGCGTCAGCATCGGCATCGAGCCCTCGATGAAGTATCTGGGACTCGTACTCGATGGCCGGTGGAACTTCGGACATCACTTCCGAAGTTTGGTCCCAAAACTGAGGGGAGCATCAGCCGCACTCGCGCGACTGATGCCCAACATCAAGGGACCCAAAGCTCCCTACAGGAGACTGTACCTGGGGATCGTGCGAAGTATGGCCCTATACGGGGCTGGCTAATGGCTAGATTGCTGAGCCCGCAGAGGGCGATGGCCGTCAGGGTGATAAGGGGATACCGCACGATCTCAGGTGAAGCGGCATGTCTCCTAGCCGGGACCCCTCCATGGGACCTGGAAGCGAGAGCCCTTGCGTCTCTATTTAAATAGCGCAAGGAGGCGCTGGAGAGAGGCCAAAGGCCTGCGTCTCGAGAAATCGAGGCCCAGCGGTCCCAGCTCCACCAGGAAACCGTGGAGACATGGAAGGTGCGACTTGAGCAACCAAAGGGGGGATTCGCCACAATCGCGGCCGTCAGACCGGTCATGGACGAGTGGCTGGAGAGGAGACATGGTGCTCTCTCCTACCGGTTGTCACAGATACTTACCGGGCATGGTAGCTTCGGTAGATATCTGTGGCGAAGACACCGGGAAACCACGGCCGAGTGTCAGCACTGCGAGGACCGCAGCGACGACACATCGCTCCACACGCGGGTGGAGTGCACAGCGTGGGCGGAACAGCGCCAGGTCCTCGTGGTGGGTCTGGATGTGGACACTCTCTCGCTCGAGACCATGGTGCGAGCCATGGTCTCCAGCGGGAGTAAGTGGGACTGCGCCGTCTCTTTCTGCGAACAGGTCATGCTCGCGAAAGAGGCGGCGGGGCGGGAGCGGGAGAGAACTCTCCCACCCGAATTCCGCAGTCGGCGGCTTTGGCGCCGCCGACGTGTCTTCGCCGAAGACCATCGGCCTCCATGACCGGGGTCCTGAGGACGGTGAGTGGGCTGCTCACCGTCCTTACAGAAGCAGGCCCATGACGGCAGCGTGACGTGAGAGATCACGCACGCCCCCCCCCCCCAGAAACGGGGTTACACCCGATCCCCCCCCCCCCCCATAGACGAGGGATAACACCCGAACCACCAAGGTGAGGCCGCAGCCTTAGGTCTGTTGGTAGTCCTGGGACATCCTTCCGAGGGCTTACCCGGGGCTACCAACCGCAGGCCATAAGGCGGTACGTGAGGGTTTTTAGTCGGTAGGAGTCCGGCATAGCATCCATGAAGGATTTTCCCTCACGTTAAAAAAAAAAAAAAAAAGACAAGACTTGAAGTCTGAATATGTGTCACATGATCCCGAAACTTTTGATACGAGTACCTAACTAACACAAGAGAGACAAGACGAAGAAAGGCTCCTGGAAGATATGGCTTTGCAAATGCTTGTACTATGTCCATAGGAGAAGATGAATTGACATATGCAGAGGCTGTCAGTGGTCCTGAGAAACAACAATGGTTGCAGGCAATAGCAGAGGAGCTGCAGTCATTTGAAGAGAATCTAGTGTGGGAGATTGTCGATGCTCCAGATAGTGGAAGTGTAGTGCAATGCAAGTGGGTCTTGAAAAAGAAATTCTATTGTGACAATAAAGTGAGATTTCGTGCTAGACTTGTTGCCAACTGTTAACTTGGGAGTTTTATTATAGTTGTTCTCTATGCATTTTTGCCATTTTATAGGCATTTCATTGATTCCTTTGCTGAAAAATTTAAGACATTTTGGACTGCCTCATCTGAATTGAATTTTTTTCCAATTAAAAAAATATCAAAATTTCGAAAAGTGTGGTAATCGGTTGAAGCAAAATCAGGGGAGTATGATGGGTGCCGGAGACATTCCTATCCTAGCTCCTGTAGTTTTGTCACCGTCTTTTGTGCAGTGTACCATACGCTGCACTAGCCTAGTCCTGAAACAGCAGTGGGCTAGAGCAGTTGACCAATCTCGGCTGCTTTTCCATCATGGTTTCCAATTGTTGGCAATACAGATCTGCTGTAATAGTCTGACCAGATCTTAGGAAGGTGGAGTGAATGACTCCAACGCTGGTCCACCAGACACTAACCAGTACATTTTTTTGAGTCAACTCTTGCCTGGGGCAGGATTTGGCTAGTTCTCCGATTATCGTATTGGATCCATTTGTTTTTAAGGAAACTACACGCCGAACTGTGGTCGAAGACGAAGAAATGTCGTCAATCGAGAGAGGCAATGCCTTCTCTAGACAGACGGCTCTCTAAAAAGGTTTGTAGTAGGGACTATAACAGGGCACAGTAACCTTAACAAACATTTGTATGTTATAGGTTTAACGGACAGTCCATTATGCCGAGCGTGCATGAGGACTGACGAAACACCGGCCCACGTAGTCATGAACTGCAGCGAGGTCGCGGAACAACGGGTGCAACACCTGGAACACCAAGCACACTCCGAGAGGCCTGCAGCAAACCCGGCAGCCTGGCCGCTTTTTGAAAGGAGCTTGGATGGTTGCAGTAGGGCAGTGGGTACACAAACCACACCATCACGCAAAAGGCCCAACTACAAAGGGACCACATGCGGAAAACCAGCCCGCGAAAAGAAGAAGAAGATTTTTTACTTTTTTTCATTTTTCATCACAATTAATGATACGATTCAAAATTGCCTCGTTATTGTGTCGGTCACCTAACGTGACGTCGAAGTCGACGCGTATTTGTTAGTTCGCTTCACTTAGTTCATGCGATACCCATTTGACAAACTTTTTCACCTTTCCAATTTGATTCAAATGATTTAAAATGGTTTTATCACTCACACCGAAGCCTGCAGCTAACTCTGAAGTGGTTTGAGATCCGCTTCCACGATCACTTTCAAATCCTCATTGACAACTGTCGTGAATATTAACTATTTTTTTATGTGTGACAACCCTTAGCCTTCTGTGCTCCCTCTTATGCGCGGACGACATGCGTGCTTTGTTAGCTTGTGTTATGCTAAATAAATAAGTGATAGTATAAAATCTTGAAGTATATTATTTCCTTCCATCGTTGAAACCACAACGTGACATTAAAATTAAAATTATTAAAATATGCGTGGGGTGTGTTTTGTTTTGTACGAGTTACGTCCCGTACCTCCAATTATTTGGCAAGTGCTGCTACGCCGCCGCTACAAGCAAATGAAACGAAGGAAATGCGTAAGAAAACCTCGTGGAAGGGCGAGTATTTTCAATTATTAATTCGATAGTTCATATTGAAATGCCTGCATATGATAGTAATAAGTGTAGGTACGTGAAAGGTGTACACCCAAATATTTGCTAACAAAATGAAAATATATAAAACTGATGTTTCAAAATGACCGCAGCATCTAATGACTTTTCTCGGTTTTGAAATTGTGACATTACATGACAGACAGAATTATGCTTCCCCGATGATATCGAAAGCAAATCATATGAATCATTAAAGGAATTAGTATAAAGGTATTTAGAGCCGGAGCCGTCCGAATTAGCGGAGGCGTATAGGTTCTTGAAAAGAAATCAAGAAAATAATGAGGGTGTCACGAAATATGTAGCTTCATTAAAAAGAAGTAGCTAACACACGTAGTTTTAGTTCACACTTGATGATATTTTAAGTTTTGTGTCAAAGCCTAATTAAATAGCGCGAAATCAAATTAATTATTATCACATTCGTAACACGAATAGACAATCTTAAATTGAAATGATTTTGAATTTGGAATTCCTAACCAAACGCTAGATTTTCGAGATCAAAATGGCCAGTTCGAAAAAACGCCAATTTCATATGTAAAGACCTACGAATAATAAGACCTTATATTTAAAAACTCGGTTCATAATGTTTTCTGTTTAGAAACTTATTTTAATGACTACTTATAAAATTTATTTTTATAATATAGTGTTTTTAGAAAAAAAGTCGCTACAAGATGGTTTATGCCTGATTCACATTATTCCAGTCCAGTAGAGCTGGACTGGATTGTAGTATTCAAAATATTCCAGTGTTTTAAACGCTCTTGAACTGACTGACAATCCAGTGACTGGACTGGACTACTCATTACTAGCATTCCAGCACTGGAATCTCTCACTGGACTGGAGTGCTAATAGACCTGACCAATCGGAATATAAATCCTACTTCTCAATCCTCAATACTTGGCGCACAATTTCTCCAACATTTTAAAGTAGCAGTACTTGATATCGAACTCCATATCGTACCAGTAGTTGACTGCTACGCAACCGTGGCTCTGCGTGACGTGGTGGAACCACAGACTCGGCAGGTATAGGCAGTCGCCCTTGTTAAGGCGAACGTGGTACTTGTGAGCCTTTCGGTACTCTGGGTGGAGAATGTAATCGGGTGATAGGGGATCTGAAACGAATATAATTTCTACTTAAATTTTGATCCTCATAGCTATAAATCCAGGAGGAAAACAGAATTTGAGAGTAAAAGTGCCGTCGATTCGAAATGAAACGAAAAAAAACCGTCCATGTGTTAGTCGGACACACGCACGAAGGGTTCCGTACCATTATCTATGCAACATTAGACACTATCGAGCATAAACGGCAAAAAAATCACGTTTGTTGCATGAGAGCCCCCCTTATATATTCATTTTATTGTTTTTTTTTTGTTGATATAGCTGCAACAGAAATACCTACATCATCTATGAAAATTTCAATTGTCTAGCTATTACAGGTCAGTGCCCCTAGTCCGAATAACATTCGAATTCGGAATGCAAACATATCGAAAGAATGGAGCATTGTGATTGGTTCCCAGTAGGCAGGCGGCCAATCGCATTGCTCCGTTACTAATTTTAATATTATTCGTGCTCGGGGCACTGCTCGGAGATACAGCCTGGTGGCAGACAGACAAGGAAGGGATTGGAATAGCCAGAATTCGAGTGCGGTACATCTTGATGACTTCCCCATTCGGACTGCTCAATTGGACGGAAATACCGTCGTGTCCTAGCTCCATCACTAGATAGCATTGTGTAGAATCTCGTAGGATATCGATAAGAAAAACAGAATAAAATACCCTTACCAATACAAATCCAAGGCAGCCCATCACTGACATCAAATTCATCATCATGTATCTCCTCACTATTAATCTTTGGCTTGTTCCCACTGATCGGTACTATATCCCACTTGTCACCCAGTTTCCTAAACTCGGCCTGTAAGTACCGTTTGTATGGCACGTAGGGTAAGTCCGTGGGTGGTATCAGAACAAAGTCTTTGTGTCCATCGATAACGCAGTAGATGTTCTCGTATGGGTCTTTGTGCACTGTAAAATAAAATGCAATCAATAAATTGATGGATCATGAACATAATATAAATTCCAAATACTTATTTTTAAATCGATTAAGATAGGAAAAAGTGAATGCTCAGGTGGGACTCGAACCCACGATCTATCCCTTACAGGGGGAATGCTCTGACCACTGAGCCACCTCGTATGAATGTCGGTAGATGGCTCGCATCGTCGCCCTAAGACGGTAGTATAGGAGAATTTGGATAGCTTCAGGTGTGGCTCGGTGGCTCAGTAGTCAGAGCATTCCCCCTGTAAGGGAAAGATCGTGGGTTTGAGTCCCACCTGAGCATTCACTTTTTCCTATCTTAATCGATTTGAAAAGTTAGCATAGTAAATGCTTCAAAATTTCATTCAATTATTTGGGCGGAGTCATCAAAAAACAATGTTTTAAAATGATTGCAACATCATTCATTGTTTCCGATATTTCGTATGAATGTCGGTAGATGGCTCCCACCGTCGCCCTAAGACGGTAGTATAGGAGAATTTGGATAGCTTCAGGTGTGGCTCGGTGGCTCAGTGGTCAGAGCATTCCCCCTGTAAGGGAAAGATCGTGGGTTCGAGTCCCACCTGAGCATTCACTTTTTCCTATCTTAATCGATTTGAAAAGTTAGCATAGTAAATGCTTCAAAATTTCATTCACTTATTTTTAAACTAAACAGTCGCGTTATTTTCCATCGGTAAATGCGTCCAATAACTGCGTGCTCTGTTATTCGCAGGTGTGTGACGTCGTAGCCGCTACCTAATTCATAACGTCCTAAAACAGATCTTGCTATAACGCGTGCGGTATTATCAAACGACTATGTGATTATGACGAACACCGATTATGTGAATGAGGCTTTAATCGGCAAAATTAAAACATCCAGGACGGGACTTAAACCAGCGACCCGCTACCAGTCTCTAAGAATACTCTGACCAACTGAGGTACCTGGACACGACTTTACTCTTGAGGTCAGGAGGTGAAATGGCAGTCGCTCCCATGAAAGCTGTACAACCCAATGAAAAGCCGGTCTCTGGACTAAGTGATACCCTCGGAAGCAACTGGAATGAGGATTTCCGCCGATTAGATCGGTGACTGATGGAGCAAACGAATCGACAAACGGACGGTGGGACGCCCCTAATAAGATAGCCGAGATGGACAAGAGGCCTATGTCCAATAGTGGACTGCAGTGAGCCAATTGATTGATTCATTTGATCTGACTCACTTGAAGTAACAGCTCTTTCATCACCCATCCAGAAGTTCACAGCATCAGGCTTCTTGTCAAAAGCTTCACTGGCGAATGCTACCTCAGGCTCTACATCTGCTAGCAACTCGGGGAAGTCCGTTGTTAAGTTTGAATTCTGTTTCTGGATATATGGTATAAAGTTGTCTCTGAAAGAAGCCATAAATGCGGATCAATTTCCAGAACAGGCAAAGTCTATGTGTAGGTATAGATCTACTAGCTAATGCCTGCAGCTCCGTCCGTATGAAATTTTGACCCGATTTTTGCCAACAATGGGAACCTATTCCCGGGACAAAAAGAAGCTTCTGGTATTTCAGACTACAATCTATCCCCGTACAAAATTTCAGCTAAATCTGTTCAGCCGTTACAGTTTGATTTAATAACAAACATCCAAACATCTTTTACAAATTTTTACATCTATAATACATAAAATGTTAGTAGGATCATAGGATTAAAAACATGATATACCTGAAAATAATCTATCATTTCTTTTTTTTTAAATACGTACAAAATATGTACCTGAAAATCTCAATATAATCTCATAAGTCAAAAATAATATAGTAATACTAGCTGTTGCCCGCGGCTCCGCCCGCATGGATGTCGGTTATGGGTTATCGCATAGTGTTAAGTCAACGCTATTTTTCTAAAATAAAAGTAGCCTAAGTTACACCTTGGTACATCAGCTATCTGCCAATAAAAGTCCCTTCAAAATAAAAAAATAAAAGCCATTTCAGAGATTAGCCAGAACAGACAGACAGACAAAAATTTTAAAAAAAATGATATTATGGTGTATATTCAATATTACAAACAGACACTTCAATTTTATTTATATGCATAGATGTATAGATAATAAAGTCTTATTAACAAATAAATACCAGTATAATGATACCTTTTTTCTTCCAAGCAGTCCAGAAATTCAGCCATAGTCATGTTCATTTCATAAGGAGTAACAAAGTATTCATCACCTTTGATATCTTTGGATATTCCGTCTGCCAGTCCATTGGGTGTCACAGCAACTGTTACTGTTTTATGTGGTATAGTCTGTCTGAAAGTTAAGCAGGATATTAAAAATGCTATTAATCATAGTGGGTGTACAGGGCCCTACTAATAACTTTGAGGCCAAAGGTAACCCCACCTGCTAGTCCATCAGTGCCCTTGCTAAATAATGGACAGGGTCCGTTGTATCTGTTCTTCCACCCTTGATTCTTGAAAAATTTGAAATACCAATTTAAAACAGTAAATAGTAGTCTAGTGTACATACACTAGACTGCTATTTACTGTTTTAAATTGGTATTTACATAAATATCAAAATCAAAAATAATTTATTCTGTATAGACCATTAAAACGGCACTTACAATACGTCAAATTTAAACAATATGTCAAGACTACTTTAGCAAATGGACCACCGGTCAAAAAGAGGGTTCCGAACAGAGAAGACTCCGGCAAGAAACTCAGCGGGCTGTATGTACATATGTATGAATTGAATTTTACTAAACTATAACGCATAGGCTCAAGATACCTGAAATAAGCAGCATTCCATTTCTTCACTGCGAGCCAATCTTTGCAAGCTCCTCTTAAAATGACAGGGATATTCTTCGATACATAATCTCTATGGAATTCCAAAGGCTCCACAGAAGCTGCCTCTGCTATCTTTTGGGTCAGATATAATTCTGCAGCATGCGCAACACGTACTTTTAAAATAGCGAACTATAGTTTATAACTATTTTTAGTTGCGCTGAAGATTACTTACCTGATGATTCATCATTTAAAATCTCGAAAGCAGTAGCAATTCTAGTACTCATCATTTATATACAATTTAATTCATTATTTGCGTAATTTTATACAATGTTTTTGTAAACATAACCCTTGCGCTACGAGTATTATTGACAATATGGTTTTGATATTAATGACAGATGACAGAATGAACCAAAGAGATTTTTTTAAGAATATTTTTGGCATGGTTACAGGACCTTTAAGCCATGTCTTCATTTGTTTGTATCTTCATTTGTTGATGATGATGATCAGTTGATGATGTCGATGATGATGACGACGGTGACGATGACGATGACGATGAACAAAACAAGCTTTATAGTAGACGGTACCCATTAATTTTCATCCGGTTTAAGATTTGCAAATGGGAACCACCTGCTATAAACCTTGTTTCGATCTTTTCAGCATCAGTCGGATTTTTATTTTTAATTATTTATTTTATTTTATCCTTTTTAGGTATGAAATATATATTTTGTTAATCTTCTTTTCATTTCCTTCATTTTTTTACCAAAATCGTCCATTTTGATTTTTTATTATGTTATACCCTGTGTCACTCTCACAGTAGGTACGAATCTAACGACACCTCTCAAGCTAAAATCCATCGAATCGTTCAGGCTGCAGAGTGTGCCAAACAATTATACATTAAGCATACATACACAGGGCGCTATGGCGCTCATTGGTGGAGGGATATGTCCAACAGTGGACTAATATAGCCTGATGATGATGATGATACAAACACTCGAAAAACATAACCCTCCTTCTGGCGCAGTCGGGTAATCAATCATTCGTTCCGATAGTTCGTATGAATATCCGTAGACTGTTGCCTCAAAAACAGGTATAAAGGAAAAATTTGGTTTGGTTCGGGTGAGGTCTGGTAGCTAAGTGGTCAAAGCATTGCTCCTGTAAGACAAAGATCTTTTTTTCAATGTTAAGTAACTTCATCCTCCGCACGCTTAAGCTGTGGAATGAACTCCCCGCCGTGGTTTTTCCAAGCGACTACAATATGGAGCTTTTCAAGAAAGACATTAGAATGTTCTTGCAGGGTCGGCAGCGCGAGTGTGACGCCCCTGATGCCTGGTGCTGCATACATACATAGGCGACGGTCCTTTCGGACTCTCATCGTAACTAAGTAACCACTTTTCAGCAGGTGGACCATGTGTTCTTATGCCACCTCATTGGTACAAAAAAAATCACATCCTAAGTATAACTTACGACGCACAGCTAG